>CAMTDV010000016.1:72664695-73966495 GCA_947069175.1 Scalesia atractyloides
GTCTAGTTTTAGTTTAATTAATGTAACAGTGCTATGCACTGATAGTTTTAGTTTAAGCAGTGGTTGTAGTTAGTTACGTTTGTTAGCTGTCACTATCAACCATGGCGTCACTGTTAGACGATCAGTGGTTAGATAGTTACTATAAATAGGCGCTCAATGTAACATTTTTACTCGTCTTCTGAAAAAGATCAATTTCGCATATCTTCTTCATTTCTTACTATCAAACGATCATTATTGGGCTAAGGGGGAGTTTGTGAATCACATGCAATAGTTTAATTACTTGAAAGCATGATGGTGATGAAAACAAATGACCGATTGATTGTTGTCAATCATTTTTCATTATTTGAAACAAAAATAGCAATCAATTCAAACTTAGATCCTGACACGCAATATGCCCAACTTTGTTACATCTGTAACAAGTTCTATTGTCGTTTCCGACTGTGTGTTCCAAACCATGTTCACGAAGTTCCTTTTCTTTCTTAAACTCTTCATTGGTTTGTTTCTTAATGACTTCTTTTTCTTCAACAGTATTTGTTCCAAAAACAAACTCAACTTTCTTTGTGAAATCCGGTTTTCATGATTTGTTGTTTTGTTTCTTTTCAAACCCTAACCATCCCTCTTGTTTTCAGGATAACCTCTTCCTCTAGGATGAATGTTTTTGTTAGATTTCTTTGACTTTGAGTAGAAACCAGCAACATTCTTCTCAAGTTCAGATATTTCAATTTCAATGAGTTTAATGAATTTATCGACTCAGATATCTCATTGTTTGACCCAGCACTTTTGAAAATTGTGCTATCAGACTCATTTTCAAAAACATTTTCAAAAACTTTGTTGACCATCTCGGATTCACATTCCTTTTATGTTTTGGAATATGTTACGTCAAAATTTTCAGGCAGCTCGTTACTCTTTTCAGTGAGTAGATTTAAATTCAGCGCCTTATCCACTTCGTCAGGATGTTTCTTAGCATAACTATTCCACATAGGAGGTGGAACATGATCGAAACATTTTCCAAGGCTTTTATCACTCTTCTTAACTTCTTTGCTGCTTTCTAGTTTTGGAAGAATGTGATCGAGGACATAATGCTGGTAGAGTAACTGATTAACAATTTGTTTACCCTTTCTGTTTCAATTCTAATTTTCTCCAGCTCACCTTTCAGCTCAGCAATTGTGTTAATATGAAGATTAATGGCCATTTGTTTGTCCAACACAGTTGCTTTGAGCATGGAAAGTGTTTTGTCATCTTCTTTGACAGTTTTCTCATACTATCGAATGGTTCTTCTGAGTTTGTCATATGATTCTTTTATGGTGTTATAATCGTATGACAACTTATCATTGTATGTTTAAAGTTCTTTAAAAGCTTTCTCTTTCTTAGCATATTGCACACATGCTTCTGCACATTTAAGCATGGGCTGACCAATTCGACAGTTTGAGCTTTGATTGTTTCTTTATCTGTTTCAACATTTTACCTGTTTTTCCACACTGACTTCCTCGTTTGTATTGGCCATGAGCGCTTTTTTTGGCAATATCGGTTAAGCACTCCAGTGTTACAGGCTTGGTTACATCAATCACCTCCATACTCTCTT
This sequence comes from Scalesia atractyloides, assembly GCA_947069175.1. Lineage (NCBI taxonomy): Eukaryota > Viridiplantae > Streptophyta > Magnoliopsida > Asterales > Asteraceae > Scalesia > Scalesia atractyloides. The sequence goes on from CAMTDV010000016.1 coordinate 72,666,278, forward strand.
TCTTCCTCTCCTCATGATTTTCTTCTTTGTGACCAGAATCGAAGCTACCTGCAAAAGTTTTAAGAAATCGTGTCAAATAAACAAGGTTTAGGGGTACCTCTGATACATTCTTCTTCTTCCGCTGAGGATCTGAAGTAGTCTGCAAGAACTTCTTCCATTTCTTCTTTTGTAACTTCTTCTGATGATTCCGATTCTTCTATGATTTCAGCGACAAGAGCAAGACTTTCCTTTTTGGAAATGAAGTTGTTCCAGTTGAACGCCTCATCTTCTTGTGTGACAACAAGAGCTTTGTCTTTTGAGTTCGAAGGTCCATCTTTGATCTGTACCATTCGTTTCTCTTGCTGAGGTCGATGATAAATCGCCTTCTTGTAATAATCATCTCCGAATGGATTATGATTGCCCTTTACTTCTCAGTTTGGACATTCACGCTTGAAGTGCCCTTTTCTCTGCATTTGAAGCAAGTGACTTTGGATTTATCAAATCCTAATTTACCGTCAAGGCCTCTCAAATCATCTCTTCCTGTAATTTCCATGAACCGCTGTGCTCTTCGAACCACTGATGCCATGCACCACATGATGTCAATCAATTCTATCTCTTCTGGATCAATTTGATCATAATCTTCTTTGGTCATTTCTGGATTTCTGAGTCGTCCAACTACAAGACTTTCATAGGATTCCAGAACTGCTGCAAGAAGTACCATGTGTTGTTTAGCTGTCTGCTCATTGAAGTCTTGAGCGTTCTGGAGATTCACTACGATGTTACATTGCAGGATTCTCTAGTTAGAATTGGATTGATTTTGCTGATTACTTTGCAGTTGATTGGAGCTCTGAGACGATTGTTGTCCTTGGTGATTGTTTGGATTGAAGGAAGCAAACGTTTGAAATCCACTGGACTGGTTTGATGCTGGACAGGCATTTGAGTTGGCACTGAAAGCAGTTTGGGTCTTGGGACTCCGAACAAGAGTGTTTGGGTTTCCTTTGTAGTATAGACTCACGTCCTGCTTGCGAGTTTTATTTCTTGCTCTTAGCCATTTTCTGAATTTCTAGTTCATGCCCTTCCAATTTTTCGATGAATCTTGGCAAACTGAGGCTATCATACTCGGCTCCATTCTTCAGGATGGTCAGATATGTTGCCCATTCTCCTTCAAGCAGAGAATCTACCAGCTTGTCGACTAGCTCTTCATTGGTTTTGACAATTCCCATACGCTTCATTTGTACTACCAGGTGGCAGTATCTTTCTTTGAGCTGCTTCATGTTTTCACCCGGAAGAACATTGAACACTTCAAATTCTTTGTTCAATAATGCTTTCTTTCCCTTTCTGACATGTGTACTCCCTTGTGCTCTTAATTGTAAGGCGAGCCACAAAGATTGAGCATCATCGTCATGCTGTAAAAGAATCAAGATGTCTTCCTTTATTGCTTGTTGTAGAAGATTCATCATCTTCTTTTCATTAACGTATTTTTCTCGTCCATCATCGGACAGACGAGCCAATGTTTTCTCAATACCCAGTTCATTCAGGGGTGCTTGATACTTGTTTTCAAGTTGAAACCAAATGGTTAAGTTTGTTGCTAGAACCCAGTTTTTGAATCGTTCACTCCAACTCTCGTAGTCTTCAATGTTCATGAGTTTCGGAGGCTTTGTAGTAGTTCCCATTTCATTCTCGAGATTCATATTCTGAGCTGCTACGGAAGTTGTAACTGCTTGTGTGACAAACGCATTATGAAATTCTTCGTCACCTGACATCTTAAAAATACTTATAACAGGAACAGATTAGAACAGGTTAACTTGAAGCTGACTAAAAATTTGGATGGAACAGAAAATTTTCGTACGAATAATTCCCTGGATTTTCATGCGAAACCTTAATTTTTGTGCGGAAATTTAATTTGGTGCGAAAATTGTGATCTCTGTTGGTTCAAACTTTTTCAGATGTTAAGTTCTTGATTTTCATGTGAAATCTAGTATTTCGTGCGAAAATTCTTGTCTGCTTCGAACACTTGTTAATAATTTCACGTTTTTGGCAATTTCAAGCATGATTTTGATGGATTTTAGGTTTGTATGTTTCAGTGAACTGATTAGAGTTGTTTTTAACACGTTATACTAATAACCTAGGCCAAATTGTCCATGAAATCCTTCATATCTAGATAAAGTTCCAAGAAAGAGTAGAAGAAGAGTTTCTAATGGATGAATCTTGAACTTTGAAGGTTGAATCCAACTGAAACGTGGTTGTTTGTTCACAAATCAGACCTCAAGGGTCTGATACCACTTGTGATTGCTAGGATCTGATCCAACTTGTGAGTTTCCGGTCAGACTTGCTCAGCTAACAGAGGCGGAATTCATTGTTAGCTGATTGAACAAACAAAGGAACAAGCGTGATGAATACTGTTTAACCGTCTGTTTCGTATATTGATAAACTTCGTAACGATTACAGACTCGAGCAGGGCTTCGCCTCTGATCACCAAAAATAGCATGCTAGACAAACATCCTAAGTCACCTATTTATAGGCAAGACTTAATAGCAACTAGGGACTAGGACAGGAATTTTCGTACGAAATTTTCATTCGAAAATTCTTACAATTTTTGTGCGAAAATTCTGCTACTTACACAAAACTTTCAATTAATAATATTTGATGCTGCGAAACCCTATCTATACATCAGACTCATCCTAGACGTAGGCAATAGACATATGTGCACCATCTACTACAGATTCAAACTTTTCATTCATGCTTCTCTTTCTCATAGAGTACTCTCAATTACCACCTGAGAGTCTTAAAACTCATTTCACCAACATGTCCACCTGCTACCCAATTCTATCGGACATACCTGCGATGATTATCACGGTCTAACGAATGTCATGCTTTTTGCGTACTGGCCAGGCACGCAATCCACATACTAGTTTTGTGCCTTCATGTAATCATCACCTTATGTCCGAAGGAGTGGGTGTCGGTTCATGCAACATTTCTAAAACTTTATCAAGGCATTATCATTGTCATTCATTTAATATTTACCCTCCCCAAGGAGATTGTTTTTAAACACGGTACCCATACATTTTAGTATTGTGTACCTGGGGTCCATCTGTCTAACAGCATATTTGCTTGCTTTGGTATTAATCTAGTCCACAATCTCGGATCATCCTCCTCAAACACTTCAGCTTACCTTGCACATACGATACTGTTAGTTTCTTTATATACATACATAAGTACATACATTCACTTCTACTATTGGATCTTGATCGAGTCTTGGATTATACAGGTTCCTTGTCACAAGAGCACACGGGTTTGAGTTCAAGTACTTACCTCCTCGTACTTGATTCTCTCAAACTAGAGCTCTGATACCAACTTGTTAGACCCTGGTACGTTTAACCAAAAATACGCCGCGGAAAATACGAACCATAAAATTTCTTTCACAACAATGGTCTAACATTCTTAAAAAGTATTTAAGACGACTCTTTTTAAAGAAATACATCATTCATTCTTAATTAACGTATCGTGAATAACATGCCAATATAAGCTGTGTGTCCACTCTTCCCGTACACTCCTTGCTCTTTGAGTCGACCTACGCCCGCTTATCCTTGTTTGTGATAGAGAAAATCCACTCGGATCCTGTGCTCATCATATACAACTAACCATTAGTAGTTGATAACATCATACATCATATATTCGTATCGTTAAAGACCGTATAACATTCTATCAACATAAACTTTATCTCATTCGATTATCCTCTTGAATTCATCTGTTCCGAGTTCGACTTCAATTCCTCATGAACCCAACGTTCCCATACCTGCATTACATTTCTTCTCAACGAAACACGATTAGTGATCCAATATCTCTATGTATTATAATTGCACATTATCGCGTAAAAACATGTCATTGGTGAGCATTCATTCAACTATAACCCTCGTGTATACAATTTCCGAATTCAATTTCATGCAATCAATCCCTTCGTATGAAACACATAAAAGTTTACGTTACTTACATCCACTATGATTTCTTATCCACAACACGCATACAAGTCTAGATTGACTTACTTATGTTCGATTGTCACACTTAGTCATACCTACATCTATCCACCTATAACAATCGTGTGAGAAAATTCAATCCCTTCATGTGTATAGTACGTACTAGCGCATTTATCAACAAAATTCAAATCAAAGATGTGCATACATATATACATATCCCTTGTGACCCCGAAAATCATTATTTGTATTCGTAAGCCATAGTTAAGCTTTTTACGATCCTTGAGTAGATTATACTACTTTCTGAAAGTTTATCAGGGCCTTTACGTAAGCCTTAGGGGATATGAAAGTTCGGAACACAACTTAATACTCAAAACCAGCATTTTGCATCAGGCCTCCACCATAAGCTACGGTAACTAATAACTGTCTTATGATGAAAATGTATTATCTATACCTACCGTAGCTTACGGTAGCTACCGTAAGATACGGTAGAGCCCAGTAACATCTATTGATTTCCTTCATTTACAACTCTTTTGACCCGTTCCAAATATTTTTCGATTAAGCCAGCCCCGAGACTTCCAAACACGCATTTAGTTAGTATCTTATCTAATATTTATTCTATCCAAACCTTCCCTTAACATTACCACATCCCCATACCCTCCGTCTTAAAATCTTTCGACTAAAAGTTTTGACATGTTTACCCCTATAATGAGGTTTTACTGGTTTAACATCATACTAACCATTCAACAATTCTTACCTTAGCATTTCTCATGTGTTTGTACGTTCTACCTTAATTTCAAATATTCAAATAGATATATATTCATGTAACTAAATACGAAGTGATTCTGGAATCACTTACCTTATGCGTCCATGTTCGAGCTTGTATTCTTGCCTTCCTTTCATTCGTTAGCCATCCATGCTTGAGTTCTTGCCAATGTAAATTCCTATTTTTTCATACCATCATTTTCATAACTTGTTAGTTTGCATGTTCATCCATATCGATAATCATTTCATATTCTTAGTTGCATTACTTTCATTAGTCAATCATTCAAAAACATGCATAGCTCAATTCACTGAAAATATGTTGTTTTGAGACGTCCGTTTACTGTACTTACGACCTTCCAAAAATTACGATCTTTTTATGTAACGTGCCCCTCGGAGGGCTTATCCTTGTGTTAAAGTTTTAGAGTATAACTCTCTACAAAATACTTACAAAAAAAATATTTTCCAAGAAACAATCAGATTCGTTATTTCTGACTGCAGCCCATGGGAAAAACTATTTAAAAATCCTCGATTATCCGATTGACATAACTCCAGTTGGAGATTTTCATGACCTCCTAAATCTACATACAATAAAAATTTGAGATCATAACTCAATTCCTAAATTGAGTTATGACATTCGTAATAGGCTGCAAATTCTGCCGGAAAACACAGCCTGAACCTTCGATACGGAAAAATTCATAAAACGCTCAATTTCATCGAAAAATGCATTCCATTTGGGTTTGAAAGCTTTTTCCTGGAAGTTCATCACAAACTCAATAAACATCAGTTTTTGACAAGATTTGGCCCGGTTAAGGCCGATTAAAGTCGGCTGTAACTTTCTGGACAGATTTTTGTTTTATCAAATCTCTTCTAACAATCTCACCTATGCATTTTATCTAAATACTTGGTGTGCGTACACCATTTAATGCAAAATGTATAACTAATTTATGCATGATCTTCCAATTTTATACATAATTCATCAAATACAACTTGAATCAACTAAATTACAAACAATACTTAACCTATCTAACAATAATCCATTACATACAACATACACATCAACGATTCAAGCAAGGACTTGACATGGGTGAAACACCTATGTCATCATCTTCACCACTAGAACTGGGTTTCACTTCTAATCATCAAATAACTCAAAATCCTTCATAATCCATGTTTTATATGGTGATTCTAACATATATACATGATCAATTTCATTCAATTTCGTGGATTAAACATAAACCCACTTCATACAAGATTATCAAATATAAAATTACAACTTACCACATGTTTGTTAAATTGAAATGATGAGAGATCTTCATCCATGCAATATTTCTCATTTGATTTTTGCTTTGATTTGGCTGAATTTGCATTCTTGTTCTAGAGAGGATTTCTCCTCTTTCTCCATCTCCATACACGACACACACACATTACGCACACTAAAATTCTACATTTTACATTTAATCCAAACTTCATCCTAAATCCCCAGATTCAGCCCCTCATGTTTGTTACTTATTCATAATTGTCCCAAATTCATTCTTTATTTGTTTTTACTAAACTATTTAACTAGGTTAAATAGCCTAGTCTTTTTATTTTATGTTTTATCATATGGAAACGTATGGCGAATGTAAACATTCGAGTTTTGGGGCGTTACAAAGATGCTGCAATTGTACATGGTGATGAAGTTCAGTCAAATCCAGGATCCTGGATCCTTCCAATTCTAAGATATATTCAGAATGGAGAAATTCCCACTGGGGAAAATCCCAGAACCTTCAAGATTAAGATATCCCAATTCACTGTAATTAATAACATGCTATATAAATAATCTCTTGCAGGTCCATATCTACGGTGCATTAAGGATCCTAAGATCCAAGAAGTATTGAAGGATTTTCATGAAGGAGACTGTGGAAATCACACTGGGGGCAGAGCACTATTTTCAAGGATCCTCAGAACAGGATATTACTGGCCTACAATGAATAAGGATGCTATGAAATACGCAAGGAAATGTGATGCTTGCCAAAGACATAGTAACATTCTTTATCAACCGGCAAAACCTCTATATCCTATATCCTCTTCTTGGCCATTCATGAGATGGGGAATGGATACAGTAGGCCAGCTTCCCAAGGCACCAGGAGGAAAGGCGTTCATGCTAACTATGACATACTATTTCTCTAAGTGGATAGAAGCAGAAGCCTTTTCCCAAGTCAGAGAAAAGGAAGTCATATCCTTTATTAAAAGAATCCTTTCAAAATTATTTGTGATAATGGATTCCAGTTTATTGGGAATCGTACTACTAACTTTTGTGACAGCTGGGGGATTAGGATGATAACATCAACACCAGTCCACCCACAAGCTAATGGTCAGGCAGAATCATCCAACAAGATCATCATCAACAACTTGAAGAAAAAGCTTGGATCTAAGAAAGGCAAATGGTCTGAAGAGTTACCATACGTCTTATGGGCAGATAGAACAACCCCTAAGAATGCTACGGGTCAAACTCCTTTCTCCCTAGTCCTTTGGAGTTGAAGTAGTGATCCCTACAGAAATGGTAGTCCCTATAGCCAGAACAAGCATCCGTGATCCTGAAGCAAATGTTGTCTGACTCAAGACCTGGATACTGTGGAAGAACTTCGAGACATGGCAAGGATAAGGTTGGCTAGCTATCAACAGAAAATGGCGGGTGCTTATACCAAGAAAGTCAGGGTCCAAAGATTTCAAGTTGGTGATTTAGTATTAAGGAAAGCCTTTCAGAATACCATGAATCCTGCTGATGGCATGTTAGCACCAAAGTGGGAAGGCCCTTATTTAATTGAGGCTGAAGCTGGAAAGGGGGCATATCATTTATTAACTATGGATGGTAATCTCCTACCAAGAGCTTGGTATGTAGTAAGGATCAAGGATCCTTGGAGTTTTTGATACCTAGTTCAGGTTGAAGGATCCTCAAAGGATGTATGATCCTTAATTTGGTAATGTTTAATAATCATTTCATATTATATTTATTATTCATTATGAGAAAAGGATGTTAGATTCTTAACATTTATCAAGTTTTAAGTTTTTGTAGAGTTCATAACATTTTTGACAGAGGATCTAGAGGTTGGCCACCTATCCAAAGTTTCCCGGGCTTGACCCCAGCTTAAGGTATCTATTACCTTCTAAGGTCTAAAGGTTTTCACCTTTAAAACGAATTGGGTTTCGACACCCCGCCAGTAGCGCATGCTATCCAAGTATAGTTCGAGGCAATGGGACCAGTAACCGGTTTAGGGCCTGATAATTTCATTGTTGTTGGTTATATGTAGGATCCTAAGTATAATGGTAGACGTACCCTACATCCATTCGTAAGGTTTCTAACGTTTTCACGTTAGCTAAGGTTTTGGCATTTGTTGATGCATATGTCTATTGCCTACGTCATCGTATAATATCGAGTCAGTATTTAGGAGCGAAATGTCAAAGTTTATGTATATTTAGGGACAAGTTCGAGTGAAATGGTAGTGTTGTAGTCAAGCTCGGCCGAACTTCACTAAGCAAGTTCGCTCGAACTTGCACTCCCACCAGCGAACTTGTGTTAGTATAAATAGGAGCTTTGATGTTTCATTTGTAACTATTCAGAGATTTTGTCACGACCGAGGCGAAGCTCTGTCCAAGTGTTTCCAGGATACATTGAATATTAATGAAACGGTGATTAAGTAGAAACAAATGAGTGTATCCAATGTCGCCTAAGCAAACGGATTCTGCATGTTTACCTTAGGTTTGTCATATTAGGACCAGAAAGATCCGTACAACGGACCTACAAGTGGTATCAGAGCAGGATTGGCCTAATTTGAAGACATTGGACATAGAACATCTCATCTTCTACTCATTTCTTCTATTTTTAACTTTACTTGGACAATTCACGGATAAAATGGACTGATTTTCAAGTATAATACGTAAAATCCATAATAGATAAACGCTTGAAAAGATCAGAGCTTAAAACAAATGAATTCATGTCAAAAATTGCAAAAAAACCATGTCGAATAACTCATGTTCGCTCGAACTTAACATCAAGTTCGCTCGAACTTGACTAAAAAATTCACATTTTTCATCAAGTTCGCCCGAACTTGATTGATTTTTCGTGGATTTATGGTAAATTCACTCGAACTTGCTTATTTTCAAACAAATTTCATCCAGTTCGCCCGAACTTGATTAAATATAGTTGAAAAATATTACAAGTTCGCCTGAACTTGCTTATTTCTCTTGAAATTTATAAAAGTTCGCCCGAACTTGCTTATTTCTCTTGAAACTTATACAAGTTCGCCCGAACTTGTTAAATAGCTGAGTTTCACACGTTGTGACAAGTTCGACCGAACTTATCCAAGGTTTCTAAAAAAAGGCATGAAAATCCCGAAAAACGTCTCGGACTTTATATATCGTTAGATTCGGGTTGACGAGACGAGTTTTAAGCTCTAATCTCGTAAAAACAGTTTTCCGAAAAAATTTAACGTTTTAGCAAACTGATACGTTGATACTGTCGGTTAAAAAGTCAAATTGTTCTAAAAATTGTCTGTTTGCTAATCATTTTTCAAGTGTTTTGAACGACAGATTAGTTTGGAAAACGAAATGGAGTCCATGAAGCCTCCTACGGTGATGAATATAAATGAATATGATGTTTGGAAAGGAAAATTTAAGAGTTGGGTCAAAGCTACGCATTTCCGTAGTTGGGTCGTGATTGAGACAGGTTATGTCATTCCTAGAGATGAAAATCAGCAAATTCTGGAGAAGTGCAAATATTCTACTCAACAAAAAGATGATTATTTTGCTGAAAAGAAAATGATTAATCTGATACAACAGTCGGTGAAAGGAAATATCTTGAATCTGCTACCAGAATGTGATACGGCACAAAAGCTATGGAATGATCTACGTGCTAAATATCTGGAGTGTGCTGAGATGATTAAAAGCAAGAAGGTAAAGTCAGAGGTAAAATTGTTGATAAAGAAGTGGTAAAGGTACAAATTGTGGAGGTCGAAAAACCTTGCACAAAGTGTACTGAATCTGTGTGCTTAAATTGTCAAAAATCCAAATCTATTAATGTCAAACTTTTGAAAGATTTGGAATGTTTGTCACTAGAAAATAAAAAGTTCAAAGAAAATGAACAGAATTTTGAAAATCAAATAAAAATTTTAGAAAATAAAAAATTACAAAATGTGAAATACTTTCAAAATAATATAAAAATTTTAGAAAATGATAAATCTGTTTTGAATAAAAATGTTATTGAAAAACAAAATATAATAAACTCGCATCTTGAAAAAATTAGAAAACTTGAACAAGATGTTGAGATTGCAAAAAATAAAATTGATGATTTAGAAAAACAATTGAAAGGTTTTGTGACTTCATCTGTAATGTTAGATCATATATGTCCTAAACCGTTCAATAAGAATAAAAGGAAATTCCAATAAGTGACAATGTCACAAATTATGACGATGTCATAATTAAGGATTGTGATGATAATACTGATGATAAAAATGATAAAAAGGAAATATTTTTGAAAGTAAAAGAAAAATTTCAAGAAACTGTTCTACAATCTCTTGAAAAAGGTGAATGCTCAACGCAAAAACTTTCTAAGCAGAATGGAGAATATAAACAACATGAAAAACAAAATTCTAAAAATTTTCAAAACAAAAATAAAAGCTCATCGATACGGTCATCCAATCATTATAAAAACTCACAAAAATTTGAGAATAAGTGATGCAGGTCGGATCACAGTGCTTCAAAGTCAAATCAATTTTATAGAAGAAGCAGGAAAGATGACTACTACATGTCAAATCAATGTGCTGATTTGGGTGTTTGGTCTGAATAAAGAGATTGGTACGATAACAGAGTGTGTTACAACTGTGGATTTGGTGGACACATTGCTGTTAATTGCCTGAAAAGGAGATTTGATACGAGAAGATGCTATAAATGTCAAATCAAAGGTCATATTTCCAGGGATTGTCCGACTAAGAAGATCGGTTAAATCTCAGGGGGAGAAAAGACCAGAGGAGACGAAAACAGAGAAGAAAAATGAGAAAACTGTAGAGAAGCCCAAAGAACTAAAAGTAAAGTTATCAAAAGGGCAAAAAGACAGATTAAGAAAAAAAAGGAAAAAAGTTAGAGAGTATTTGGAAAAGATTTTGTCCTCGGATACGTCTAAAAAATCAGATAAAAGTTCTAATGAATCATTTTACTCACCGTCAAGTAAAACGAATTCATCAGATACAAATCTGAGGACAAAAGAGAGAGCAGTGGAGAAAAATTTGATAATTCAAACTGTTAAAAAATCAAAGAAAGTAAAATTTTCAAATAAAGTTTCTATCAAACTGTTTGAATATCAAAAAGAGTGTGAATGTTTGTTTACTTCAGATGTTAATGATTTTGGTAAACCTATATCCAGAATGGATTGGGTTCCTATTCAAAATTGATTGAAGTTTGTTTGAATGTGCAGGATAACCAAGCTTCAAGCCAAACGTCATTTGAGAAGCAGTGTTTATTCATACAGAGAGACAAGAGACAGGAGTGATATTCCACACAAACAAAATGGTAGTCTCGCGTTCACATTCGTAAAAAGTGGTTAAATGGTTAAAATGGAAGATTCTTATTTTCGATTTTAAACAGATGTTTTCAATTTTAGGGGGAGAAAAAATTTTAAAATTTGTAAAAAATTCTTGTAAAATTGAAAAACATCGTTTCGAAATTATTTTAGATAGATAAAATGATTGAAAAAGCCAAAAACAATAGAAAATCTTAAAATATAAAAAACATTGAAAAATGAAAAATGAGACTACTTGTGCGCAAAAAGAAAATGATAGTACATCAGTGGACTATCACAGTATGCTAAAGAAATGTAAAGTTTAAAAGTGATAAACAAGTCTTACTATGGATGTGTTGATAGGCTTAACACGTTCAGTAAACTTTTTTCGAGATATAAACTAAACTTTACAACTGCTTAATCTTGTGGATTAACATATCTTGGATAATGGACTTAGTACTCCGAAATTTCGTTTGAAAGATTGCCTGATTCTGAGATACGAGGTCTTTATAGATAGTTAATACATGTGGTATTATACAAGTTCTTCTGATTTTGCGGAAGCAATGGCCTAGAACTTCTATAATAATTTCACTATAAACCTCCAAACTGCATGCAATATTGAAAAGAATCGAAAGATCTAATCGTTTGCATTGCTAAAAGAGTCCTTAAGTGGAACACACCTTCAAGAGGAGCCTTCACCTCTTTGTCTGTATGGTAGTACTAACCTGAGCTCTCAAGGCATCGCATTATGCTGATATAGATATCAATTACGCTATATTCACCTGCAAGATGAAATCAAGGGAATTTAATATGGGAGTATATTCAAGAAGCGGGAACCACAGATAAGTCAAGTTTCATAATTCTTACCCTAACATATCTTGGAACAATTGAGAAATGTGTTAAAGTTTAGGTGGATAAACATATAGACAATCTAGGTAAACAAGTTTAAAACTTAAAGTCATTAAAAGGTCAACGGTACTGGTGGTATGTCTCAAAAAACTGATATGATCTTCTAGCACGTTTTCTCACAAAAATACAAACTGTAAATATTACATTTTAATATGTTTACATTTCAGCATTCAATATTAAAAATCCAAAAAGATTTTTTTTTCTCATATCTTCCATGGAAACCTAATAATGTTGAATGTGAGCCAGACCAACGAGACTGTTAAGAAATTGTTTGTGTGTGGATACGTGTGATTGCTCTTAATCGTCAAATCTTAGAGATTCGAAGCATCATTTGAGGGGGAGCTAGATAAACACGTTGATTAAAGATACCAGAAAGCTCAAAGCAAGGGGGAGCATGGATGTTAAAGTTATTCAAGATATAAAGATCAAGAGAACATTAAAGACTCAGGAACTTAATTGAAGAATGATGACTACCGCAACATCCAAGGGGGAGTCTGTTGATGCATATGTCTGTTGCCTACGTCATCGTATAATATCGAGTCAGTATTTAGGAGCGAAATGTTGAAGTTTATGTATATTTGGGACAAGTTCGCTTGAAATGGTAGTGTTGTAGTCAAGTTCGGCCGAACTTGACTAAGCAAGTTCGCCCGAACTTGCACTCCCACCAGCGAACTTGTGTTAGTATAAACAGGAGCTTTGATGTTTCATTTGTAACTATTCAGAGATTTTGTCATGACAGAGGCGAAGCTCCGTCCAAGTGTTTCCAGGATCTGCGTTGAATATTAATGAAACGATGATTAAATAGAAAAAAATGAGTGTATCCAATGTCGCTAAGCAAACGGATTCTGCATGTTTACCTTAGGTTTGTCAGATTAGGACCAGGAAGATCCGTACAACGGACCTACAACATTTTCATGTCACTCATTATTGGTTAGTCACCAATATGGGCCATACACCAGTATCCTAAGGTTTCTAATGTCTTCACGTTAGCTCAAGTTTAATGTTTTCATATTACATGTGATTGGGCTTGTCCCTAGTTTATTGGACTTGTCCCCAGTATATTTGGGCTAGTTCCCTTTCGTTGGGCTAGTTCTTGGATTATTTGGGCTTGTCCCCAGTTTGTTGGGCTTGTTCCCGGATTATTTGGGCTTGTCCCCAGTTTGTTGTGCTTGTCCCTAGTTTATTTTGGCTAGTCCCTAGTTATCTTTTTCACTTGTTCGACTTAGTCCCAAGTTCATTCCTACAGGGTCTTGGAGTTTTGCAAGTTCGGATCAAGAATTCTCAAACTTTTATTGATTCCCATGCTCTATTTATGCAATAGTAACTTTAAGGATATTGAATCCTGTCTTGGATTCTCTGGTATGATTTATTCTTAGTTCATTTGTGTTATTGTCTTTGACCTTTAAATTAAGAATACAAGAGCCTTGATCATATAATACTTTATACCTTATAAGTAGCTATAGTATACACTTAGAATGTTTTTGATAATCCAAGATTTTCTGAACATGATATAAAGAGGTTTGCAAATATAAAGTTGTGAAAGCAGTAATTCGGAAATGAAAATAAAACACGAGATATAGTTAAAAGTCCAATATTATTAAGGCCTGTTAATATTTGCCAAAAATATCCGGCCCAGACTTCCCCAGCAAAACGTGGACCATCCATCCGGGCCGGATTGGGTTCATCTAACAGTTATAGTTTGTGCAGAAATCAAAGTGCAAAAAATAAAAGAGAAGGATAACAAAGGCTTCATCCCCCAAACAGAGGATCCCTCCACCTTTGTCATCCTACCTATTATCTGAAGGATCAGTGATCCTTTAGTACTTACAAACCATAAATTGTTCAAACCCAACAACCATCAAAAAACATAAAAAATGGGCTCAGGCCTTGTCTAGATCATCCTTCATTGCCCATTGGTGTGCCATCACCTTCGGCACCTTCAGCCACCATCTCTTCAACCCCCTTCTGCACCCAACTGGATCCTGCTTCACTTACCACCACCACTTCCAGCTCCAGTTCATCGCCACCCAGGTTGCTCAAGGCCATCTCCCAATAAGCCATATCCCATGAACACCTGTCAAAACCAGGATCACCAGCCTCCTTGGCCATCTTGATCATTGATTGAAGAACAATCTTAGCCGCACTGAGTTTGGCTTGTTCTTCTGCCTCCCTCAGCAGTTCATCAGCAGTGGCCTCAGCTTCCTTCAGCGTCTTCTCCAGAGCCTTCTTCTCCTTTTCGATCTTGGACATGTCTTTGTCCTTGGCAATCGCAATGGTACGCATCCCAGCTAGAGTATATTCATATTCAGCCATCCTCTTCTCATAATAAATCTTCACATGGCTGAACTCCTGCAAACAATCAGAAAACTTCAGGATGCAGGATCCTCACAAACAGGTAAAGTATAATATCAGGATCAAGGATCCTTACCTCAGTCAGGGTATCGTGGAGGAGCTTCTCTATGTCAGAGAGATCACCCTCTAGTTCGAAGGATTTCTTCCTCTTTGAACCAGATTTAGCCCTGGTGGTGATTGGGCGAGGTTCAGCAGTAGGGAATGTTCTTCATTGGCTCTTTCTTCACGGCTTTGCAGATTATGATGTTGTTGATCTCGTCGAGGGCAAAGGACGCAGACTTAGATGTGGATTTCTGGACACCTGCTCGTTACATATCAAAAAGATAAGTTCTTAACTTAAATTCTATTATTTCTTTTACACAATATATCGTACGGTTACTCACTTGACATGCTATAGGATGAGGAGGTCTGTACTTCTTCAACAGGACCATTGGATCGTTATCTTGAAAGTTCTGTCTATAGGGTCAAGTTTCAGGAAGGCTTTTGTTTGTGCACTTTGTGTTCGTCACTTGTCGAATAGGCTAGATAGAGCGTGTGTTGAGTATTGTTAGAATTGAACACACGACCAAAATACGGAGTTTTTAGTGTATTTAGAGTCAAGTTCGCTTGAGAGTTTATGTTTTGTAGTCAAGTTCGGCCGAACTTGACTAAGCAAGTTCGCCCGAACTTGCTTCCCCACCAGCGAACTTGACAAAGTATAAATAGGTGTGTTGTTCATTTGTAGTTTAAGTTTTTGGCATCCCTATGTGGAGGCGTTGCCGGATTCTTTACAGGAACTCCGGCAGCTGGACTTATAAAGATGTATACTCTTTCGGTATGAATGAAGACTTCCGTCGCATTCTACTTCTACTCCTTTCTGTAATAACATTCTACCGAATTGGTTTACGTTTATCCACTAACTTCCATCTAGAACCGCCTGATCACGGACCTTCAATTGGTATCAGAGCTATGGTTATCACCTACACTCATGAATTTGGACATTAGGAGGGGTTTTAGACGTAAATCATCAAATAAACCTACAATCCACAAACAAAATCTAAAATTGAACGGATAGGATTGTTAGAAAACCAATTTCGACCAGATCTATGGGGAAATCATCTCAAAATTCGAAGAAATAAGGATTTTGGATCAAAAAATGTGAAAAATGGCTGATTTGGGAGACCAAGTTCGCCCGAACTTAACGTGGTTTTTCAAGACTTTTCATCAAGTTCGCCCGAACTTGCACAATTTGACTAAGTTCACCCGAACTTGTCTCACTAGCATATACAAGTTCGCCCGAACTTGTCAAGGAGCCTAAAAAAAGGCATTGAAAAAATTTATTGTCCGGTTTAGTGAGACGGGTGTCTAGAAAAAAATTGGTGATAGAATTTTTTTCGAAATTTTAACGTCCGATACTGACTGATCGGGGACACCGTCAGAGGCCTTAGAGATAGGCTGAGATGATGAGGTTAGAGATGGTTGAAGATGAGAGGGTAGTCATTGATTCCAAAGCAATTTGGTGATCATTAGGGTTGAAGACTACCGATGGGACTTAAAGTAAATTCCGCATTTGATGAAAACTAAAAATTCCGGATTTGAGGGGGAATTTCTGTGAAAATTTCAGTATGGTAAAAATTTGCAAAAATGAGGGGGAATAAAAAATTTTCAATATTTGAAGATTCCGACATTTTTGAAATTTGTGACTACCGCAACAGTATCCGGGTGGTTACCGATTACAGATTTTCGGAAAATGCATAGAATTGAGATTCATTGAGATTTTGTGATCATAGGAAGTTCTGATTTATCAGATCATGATACAGATTGATGCTTAAGGGTTAGAGTCCTGATCTCAGTTAAGGAACAGTTAGCTGGATTAGCAGTTGTTAGTACCGATGAAGGAACTGAGGAAGTTCAAAACGTTCAGTGATGATTTTAGGATTAATGACTAGCTCCGAAGACGGATAGTTTCAAAACTAACAAGGAGATCTAAAGTTATCCCAGATACGCTAATTGATGATAACCTTTGGTGGCCATTACTTTTAGTCTTCAAGAAGATGAATCATTCTTTTCTTTGGACTAACCGCCATTGGATGATAATGTTTGGTGATTAAGTGGCGCTGGTCTACCGGAAATAGCTATATATCTGGCATTATGACTGAAGAGGAAGAATGTGATTTGATCATGGACGAGTGATTCTCAAATTCGAAGTGTTACCAGATGATTTGGTTCCAATGAAGATTTGCTGATTGAAAAAGATTACTGATTTGCTTATCTGGAGTGATTACGGAAATCAGGATTTCAGATTTTTGCGGGTAAACATTGATTTGAAGTTTACCAGTGTGGTAATTCGAAGTTTCTATCAATTTTCGGTTGAGTCTTGAAGATCGGAAGATCGAGCATGGGAGATATGCGCTAAACTGAACGCGGATGTGGTTAAAGTTGAAATGGAGAAGCTACATTGATGAGCTTCAAATTGGTGTCTATTCAACATAATCCGTCGGTCAAGCAAATCAGAGGAGGTTGGAAACTGTGCAAACCCGGATCATCAATTAGATGTTAATAATGCAAACCCGGATCATCAATTAAGGGGGAATTTGTTGACGCGTTACGATGACAATGGCAGGTACCTTGATTGAAGTTGCAGAATATTCAAACACGGCTCACGTTTGAAGACCACGATTCGACAGTAACGAACAAGGGGGAATCTGTTGGTGCACTTTGTGTTCGTCACTTGTCGAATAGGCTAGATAGAGCGTGTGTTGAGTATTGTATAGGTCTATAATTGAACCCTGACCAAAATACGAAGTTTTTAGTGTATTTAGAGTCAAGTTCGCTTGAGAGTGTATGTTTTGTAGTCAAGTTCGCCCGAACTTTCTTCCCCACCAGCGAACTTGACTAAGTATAAATAGGTGTGTTGTTCATTTGTAGTTTACGTTTTTGGCATCTCTACGGGGAGGTGCTGCCGGATTCTCTCCAAGAACTCTGGCAGCTGGACTTATAAAGACGTATACTCTTTCGGTATGAATGAAGACTTCCGATGCATTCTACTTCTACTCTTTTCTGTAATAACATTCTACCGAATCGGTTTACGTTTATCTACTAACTTCCGTCTAGAACCGCCTGATCACGGACCTTAAGCTTTGGCTAGATCAACAGTTCCCGGCTCTTCGGCTAAGTTCGCGAAATTTGTCAATAAAAAAGGAAACAATTTTAGTGAGCAATAATAGAATAAACGAATTATATACAACAAGCCTATCTCCTACCCTTCAAGATCCACTGAAGAGGCAAAGTATCTCCCTCAGGAATGGAATCTCTTCTTACGAATAAAAAGTGATTCTTCCAAAGAGAATCATTTCGGGTGGTTTTCAGGACAGGGATTGGCTAGCGGGGCTTGGATTTAAAAACGAAACGATTGGAACCATGGGTAACCATTGAATAAAGATAAGCTAATTCGCTAAGGCTGAAATGCAACCCTTTTTCCTCAATGATCTCCTCTATGGTAAACAGAGTTCTCCACAACATCGGCATGGCCTGACTAAAGCTAACGCCAGTGTGCTTGAAGAAGTTCTGGGTTAAAGAAGGGAACGGATACGAAAACCCTAAGTAAAAGGGGAGTGCATGAAAGCATATCCAGATTTCCGACATGGCGTCGCTTTGCACAGAGGTGTCAATGGTCGGAAGACAGTTGTGGAAGAAAAATAGAATTTAAGGTTCTGGATTTCTGGTTCTGTGAACTTACAGATCTCAAAAGAAGGGTCCTTCAACAGGTTCTGCGATTTGGGTGGCTCATTAGACTTCTTAGAGCTAGATTGCGGTGAGGATCGGGTGTGCATTTTTTCCTGAATTCGAAAGAACGAGAAGAAAGAGAGAGAGGAATATCTGGATGGACGAACTCTTGGAAGGATTTATGATAAATCTTGGGGATTTAAAAGAAAAGGGGGTTATCTCTTCCCTATTAATAGCAAGGATGGTTTCGTAGCCTGCGCAAGTCCCATCATCCATCATAACGACTATTTTGGAATTAAAGTTAATATGACAACTTGATCTATTATCACAACCGCCATATTGGGGGCAATTGTTAGGGCTAATTTCTTATGGATCAGGGATCCTTTCGAGTCTCTTGAGTCATTTGTTCCTAAGATGTAAAGTGGATACTGGAAGGATTAAGGATCCTTAGTTCCTATAATGCTTTCTAACGATTGTCTTCGATATGTTGTTTAACTTAATGCAGGTATTTATGGAAGACTAGGTCAAGCTGGAATACTGGAATATGTTGGAGTTTAACACATGAAAATATGGCAAGAGCCGTTACAAGTGAATGTGGGAGCTCCCCTAATTCTCGAATAGTTAGTTGCTATCTAGTTTTGCTAGTTATATGTGGGGATACTAAAGCTCATAGAACACACTTTCCGCATACACATTACACGACTTGATTTATGTTTCTCTCACTCCTTCAACTTTCAAGAACACACTAGAATACATTGTATCAAGCTCAATATCATCCAAATTTGTAATTTTCTTGTGCAATATAGTTGATAGTGATAGTTTTCACTATCTGAGGTTTTTTCTGCCGGAGATCTGTCGTTGATCAAGGGCTTTTTCCTCGTATAAATCTCGATGTTCTTCGTTATCTACATTTCCAAGTTGTTCGTACAATTATTCAACACACAAGCACTCAACCTCACATTCAAAGTTTGGTTACATTATCCTTAATCAGATTTTGACCAAAACATGTATATTACGGAAAGCTTAGAGAAATGTGTGGTCCAGAATGCTTCTCAAGTTTCTCAAATAGGGTGGACTTCTCTTATGATCCTCACCCTATATATATATATATATATATATATATATATATATATATATATTATATATATATATAAAATATATGTGTGTGTGTGTGTGGTTCATTGGGGAACACTAAAAAAGTGAGGAACCGGGAAACATGACGTGATGGGACGTTTGGTGCAAATGATATCTACGACATTTATAAAAGCGCAGAATTCTAGTATATATATTGTGTATTGCTCTCACTGAATATAACTTCTGATTCAAATTGGGCAGCACTTGGTTACATAATGATCTCCTTAACAAGCAACCCAAAATCCAAGTTATGAGCTCATGCGCATCACAACCTGTAACGCCGCACGTTTTCCATACTTTCTATTTATAGCAAGCTCGTGTTGTAATTCTATTTCGGGAAACCTTTTTATTCGTATTAACGTTGTAATCGAGACTTGATTCGTAATGGAATAAACATGTTTATCATTATAATTGTTATACACATTCATACTTATTATACTTGTTCATACAATACATACACTTGATACGCACACTCGAATACATGAAATACTTGATTATACGCAACACTCATATGTTAAGCATACTTCATAAGCGACATTTATACGTTTGTACATACATTATACCAAGTGCTTATACTCGATCTCAATCATATTATACTTACATATACACTTATGATATGTTGCATAACCCTATAAGACATTAACATGTCCTAAAAAGGCCTTAGAAAAGCATTAAACTCGTTACCAAGCCTTAAAGAACAAAAATCAACATTTTTACCCGAACCAGACCCCTATGCGGACCACTTGGGGGAGTGGATGCGGTCCGCATCCATGTCTGGGCGGGCAGAATGTGTTTTCTCCGCGTTTTGCACGAATCCCACACTTCTAACACCCTTCAATCACCTCCAAAGCTCATTAAACACCCCCCTAACTAACCCTAATCATCCCTCTATAAAACCCAAGCATTCTCCACCCATTTTCCACTTTCACAACTCATTCATCTCTTCTAAATCCTCTCAAGAACACTCCAAGTTACTGAATTCGGGCATATTGTATACCTTGTGCAAAAGTGAGCATAACTCACTCAATACACAACGAAATGACCTCATTCTTCTTCCTACATACTTGGATAATCTTTGGGTTGAATTCCTAGGGTGCTCCATAGAGAATCCAGACCTGGAAATGCCCCGAAAATGTCCATAAACTTTCTGGTTGTTTTCAGAATCTTTTGAAACTTGCTTATGTTCATCCAACTTGATCTTATCTCATCTCAAACCTATGTCCGAATGCTTACAACACTTTTTGTGGTTGGTTAGGCTTAAAAACAAGGTTAAGACATTCAAACAAGTGGTGTAAACCTCACAAAAATTCTGTTTTCATAGAGCTTTAAGCTCACAAGTGATGCAAGTTCATAGCTTGTTCATGTGTGTCCACCTTGGTTAGCCTTGGCTATCCTAAACATTGGGACCACACATCACTTGATGACTTTCATCATCATCTCAAGAAGTTTGCTAGTTCTAAATTGTCACAACCCCACCAAGTCGTTGACATGTGTCCCCGTGTGCTCTCAGGGTTGTATTCACTTGGCTTCTTGGTATTATGGTGACATACTTTCAATTCTTGTCATTTCAATCTTGTATTATTCTTATTCATGACCATCCTTGTTGTCTATGACAACTTGTGTAGTGGTGAATCATATAACGAGGTTAAATGGATGTTCATCATCCTACCTCCATGCTTGACTTACTTGTACACTTAGAGGTACCAAAGTGGATGGTTCATCCTCCCACCTCCTACATGATATTATATGAATATGTATATGCTATGGACTATAATACTATCGTAAAACCGAAACCTTGATAGTGACTAGATAATCACCTATCAAGTTATTAAGTTAATCACTAAAGTACATAGTTCCTTGTCATGATTCTAATAGGTCTTGACCTATGAAACCATATTAACCCCTTTTTCGGGTTATCATAGTGTCAAGAACAAGTGCTATGTCTTAGTGAATATTTTCATACATAATACTTGAACCCTTATTTTCCGTAATCTTGCTCGAATAATCGAAATCTACCGTTACACTCCTAACTAATGCCTATGTTCTTCTTATAGAAGGACAAGGTGCCAAACTCTAAATATCACAACAAAGCTCTCGGGATTTCTTAAGTTGAACGCTTAGCAAAACTGTGAGTACACTCGACCCATATACCGTTTTAACCACTTTTGGGTTGTAACATGTTTACTTATCAAAATTCACATATCACGAAACTCATGCTTTTACATACTCAATCCTTATACATGAATACTTGTTATGCTTGATACATGCTTGATTAGACATGCTTGATCATTAACATAGCTAACCCAAACTTGACATGTATAGCGCTACAGGAGTAGCACACCGCCCGTGGGGGTTATGTTAAGATTCTCATACTTATTTAGTCTTGTCGCTTTTGTGACGAGGGAAGCTCGATCTCGTTAAAAATTTTGTGGAAACTCGGGGTTTGATCTAGTATTGCATGATTAGTATGAACATTGCTTACAATTTCCATGTGGATTCGAGTTATACATTTTATACTTATGCTATGTAATCACAAAACTTGTGTACTCACCTTTTCCTTTGCATTGAACTCGAATTTTTAACATGTTACAGGTTGATGAAGCTTTGCCATGAAATTGGAGTAGAGATGATGCTTAGATACTCATATAGACGTTAGGTTTATGAAATGTTGTATCAAATTTTAACTTGTTATTGTTGTATTTGATTTCAAATGATGTACTTGACAATGCTATTATGAATGAAATATGGGTTTTTGTTTAAATATTGTCACCAATAGTATTTATGAGAATGAGCAATCTCGTTTCGTCTCACTCTGATGTTTCCGCCATCGGTTGGGGTGTGACAGATTGGTATTAGAGTCATAATTATAGGGAATTAGGTAGAATTGCCATGTTCGACCTAGTCTATAGTTTAAGTGTTCCATTTTGACCATTCCTATATCATGCTTAAAACTTTATGCTTCCTCCTTGCTTCTTCCTTATCTTTTGGTCTAAATTTACATAATGTCTTCCCTAAGACGTTTACATAATACACTTGAAGATTTGAAGACACTCATGATGCAAACGAGGCGATTTGCACTAAGATAGGTCCAATGACTTACAATTTTTTTGAAATCCCTCATTTGCGTATTCGATTTTTCACGAAGTTATACCATCAAGTTAGGAGTGATATCCACATCTTGATGGAAACTTCCATTTCATACTCTAGTGGATCTTACAAACGAGTCAGAATATGCTCCTCGTTTGGTAAGAAACAACCACACTTAGGGTACGAAATCGTCAAGTTAGGGGTGAAACCCGCATCTTGTCGATTAAGTCCCATTCCTTGATTTTCGCTCTCGCCAAAGGTTCGATTTTCTAATCGATTAGAGACGTGTAGTAACTGGAAGGGTAAAATACCGTTAGTCGCTTCTCGATGAGACCATTTTACCTATAGGCCAAAGCACATTTCTCTAATTAGAAAGGACCTTCGATTCACTTTGGAATTGTCGACGTTTCTCTACCCGAAAGGATCTCATGTTTTATGATCCAATTCTTTTATGTTATCTCAATTTATATGTGATTTTATACTTGTTACCTTATTCTTTCGAACCGTTACACATTTCGCATGTTTATCGCAATAAAAACAATGCTAATCCTCGTGAACACACGAAATTTATACTCCTTATTCACATCCATACGTGATTATACATGCTATGCTTAATAAATTCATGCAAACTTTGTGAACTATACTTGATGAACCCATACAATCTTATGTGAACCATGCTTGAACCTTATACACGCTTATTCATGCACAACTTGTTTATTTTCCATATTATGATCAAGTCTCATCCCTTTTCTTCTATGTTGAACCTCTAGATGAATTCTCCTAACTCATCCAAGAAATCCAAGAGGTCCAACAAGGGTTCCAACAACAACAACAACAACACTAAGGACTCCATCTCCAAGCAAGAACTCATCAGTCTTGTCCCCGAGCAAATGGCCTATCAAATGGCCCGTGTCATCCCGATATCGTTAGCCAGCTTCAAACCATCAACACCGAAACCCCCAAATCCTCTACCGACTTTAAACCGATAAACCCAAAACGTCCTTCCAATTCAAGCATTTCATGGCTTGTAAACTGGTAGAATTCACTAGCATGGACGGTGTCACCGCCATGATCAATTGGTTTGACGCGATGGAGCTTACCTTTCTTCAGGGTGGGAGCCCTGATGAACTTCGAACCCTCAACGCTACCGGGGTCTTCGCCAGACAGCCCTCGAGTGGTGGACTACGGAACGTAACAAGGGTGGCAACGAAGCAGCCCACGCTCTCACTTGGGAAGAGCTCAAGCAGCTCATGAGAGATCAGTTCTGTCATGCCCACGAGACCTAGAAGCTCGAAAACGAATTCTGGAACCTCACCCAACAAGGGAGCGATGCTGAAGGACTGATCGCTCGCTTCAAACAATTGAGTATCGCCTGTCCTCATATGGTTCCCAAAGCGATAGCTAAGCTTATTCGTTCGCTTTCACCGGTGATCATGAATCACGTAGCCGCCGCATGTCACACCTCGACCGCGTAAAACAACAAACCGCGGCAGAAACTTCGGGGAGTGGAGTAGCAGAAGTATTGTTTCAACAACCATAGTAATTAAAGTTTTGTATTATTGGATGAAATTTGATTACAATGTCTTGGAATAAAAGAAAATAAACAAAAATCTAATTATCTTGTAGATTTTAGGTCACTAAAGCCCAAGTCCGTCCTAAGTGTTGCATGAATCAACCTTAAGCATTAGCTCCTGAAACAAATGTGAAAATAGGTACGTCAGCATAAAAATGCATGTGAGATGCATAGGTTTTGTTGATGAGGATTCATGACTTGAAGTTAAATTAATGGTTTAACGAAAAGTAGTCATAAACCTTATAAAATGTCTTCTTTATAAAATCATATGAAAATCAATATGAAAATCCAATGATATAAAAGAATGATGCACGGTTAAATAATTAACCGGATGAAAATGAACTGTATAAAATATGCCATTTGAAAACAATGTCTTGTGAAATATATATGTTATTTGTACCAAATGTGTCATGTCTTTGTCTTTGTCGAAGTGGTTTAAATAACACTACGATATATAATATCATGAAAGCACTTATATATAGGAAGTACCAGCGGCGTATCCACCATGCTTTTATAATATTACACACATCTCGTTATTTAAATAACTTATCAAATAACCACAAAAAATGTCTTGTCTAACAAATGTCAAATGTCATGTATAACCAATGTCTTGTATAACCAAATGTTGTGCACAAAACATTGTTTTGAATAAACCAAAGTTTAAATCAAAAGTCATGTTTTGCAAAACCAATGCTTTATTTGATATGAACATTTATGTAGTTATGTTTATCGCATACATTCAAGCCTTGAGACTGTCGGATAAACCCTTATCAAGTCAAAGGTTTATCAAAAATGTATTCGGATTCTGCCATCCTTACTTCCAAACAAACCTAGGAAGCGGGGAATGGGATTGTCAAGTCCTATGGTACCATTACGTACTACCGGGCGGAGTGATCAATGTTAGTGACTGTATTATGTCCCATTTAACAAACCAAATGTCATAGTCAATGTAAGCAATGTCATAAAAAAATGTCTTTAAACCATGTACTAAATATGCTAAGTCAACATCCAAAGTAGAAATGTCCATAAAATCGATGTGCTAGCATGCTCAGTCAACATACATAGCAAAATGTAATGTAAATCAATGTGCTCATATGCTAGGTCAACAAATGCCGCAAAAGGTGTCTTTGAAATCAATGTGCTAGCATGCTCAGTCAACATACATAGGAAAACATAATTGAAATCATGTACTATATATTGTACTAGATGAACATTGCAAGTATATGTCATGAAAGCGTGAAAACATGAAAATAACAATAGGCACATGTGTTTCACCATAAAATATTTAAAAAAAATATAAAAGAGGGGTCTATGTAGTCACTTAACTGGGGTTTCAAAAGTATCCTTGTTCAAGAAGAATAATAAAGCTCAAGAGTATGAGGAATCAAATGGTTCCTAAGATCGGATAACTATGTTAATAAATCGGGACTTTAATCGGCGGATTGGATAGAATGATGTCTTATAAATCAAATGAGTGTTGAAACTCATATGGTATGATTTAATAAACTCAACATTCTGATTTGGAAGTGATCCTAAGTGCTTTTGACCCGTAATGACCCGTTAAGGTAGTTTACGCTACTTTAACGTGTGTTTTGCGTAAACGCATGATCAGATGGTTAAACATGTCCTACGATGAGTCTTAAATGCCCAAACATGTTTAATAATGTTGTAATATCAGTTTATATGTCAAAACTTTAGCCACATATGCTTAAAATGAATTTATCCGCAAAAAGGGCATATTGGTCATTTATAAAGGGCAAAATAACGACCTATCATAATACTAACCAAACGACATGACCATAAGGTATAACCTCAGAGGGTTATTCCCTATATAACTATGGTTAAAAATATGTGTTTGTCCGAATCCTAGGATTGACCAAGCGGGCCGGATGCGAAAGTCAAAGCGGTGATCAAGACCGTTCGACTTACGACCCTAAATAAGCATTAAACTAACAGTGACGAGTTAGACATGTCAAAACATGTCTAACTAAGTTATAAAAATGTTTTGGTATCAAAACTTGGTGCTTTGATACCTGAAAATAGTTTCGTCGCAAAATGCACATAATTCGCATTTTGACCGAAACTTTGACTCGTCACTTCAACTAGATAACGTGGTAATCAGTAGGTATAATCACAAGGGATTATAACCTTCGTGATTACGATCACGTTGCAAAGTTCAATTGAACTTTGCTTTGACCAATTATGGTAAGAATTGAAAGTCAAACAGAAAGTCAACTGTTTGACTTTTAGCTCATAAGAAGCTAAAATAAATAACAAGGCTAGGATCACTTACTTGTGCTCAAGGAAGCCAAGATTACTAGAAAAACTCAGATGGGAGGCCTCCTAAATAGGTAGCAACTCCACTTAGAGTTTGGAGAGAAGAAAGATGGAAATGAGCAAATTGAAATGGTGATGATCATGGCTATTTATAGTGATCAAGGACTCACCAAATCAAGCCAAGTGTCCCATGAGGTGTTATGACATGCTTAGTGTCCTTACACATGTTCAATGCAGGTGAATTGGTGGAAAAATCGCGAGTTCTTGGGCCCCAAGCAAGGAAAACAGCTGGTTGCCATGAAAAACAACTTGCTGTCCCTAGGTACCACCGTAGGCTACGGTGGGGGTGTAGCTTACGGTGGGGGCTGGGCAGCCAAACTTTCAAAAATAGCAGAACAGGCCCCGGAACTTGTTTCGTCGCGTTTTGGCACTTCTAACACCCGTTAACCCCATTTTAAGCTCTATAAGGACGTTAAAGCATAGGGAAGTTGAAATATGTCCAAAAATGTCCCGGGCGTCAGTTCGTTCGGCCGTACGGTTGCGGTTTTTGGTTAATTACGACGGAAATCGTAACGAACAAACAAATTACCGTAAACGCATAACGAATGATATTTTTGCATCCCGATCATTAAAATACTAGATTTTAATGATCACAAAAATTTTTGGATGTGCGTACATGTTCAGGATAACGATATACGCGAATCGGCATAGTTTCACATAATTTGCAAAATAGCCCCTGAGCTTGCATAAGCGTGTTTTTGCCATACCGAAGCCTTCCAAACTTATTTCTAAGTTATGTAAAGGAAATTTAGGGTATGTTTAGCTTATGTCATTGTTCCAGAGTGTACTTCGTGTTAAACTGATTACGTTTGCGTAACGGTTTGCGATTTCACTTCCAGAAGTGATTTGAAAGGTCGAATTTGAACAAGGATTGAAAATATGAAATGTCATAAGTATTAAAATAAATCTCGGAATAAAACACAATGTTATAAAATTACAAAATTGTTCGGAATAGTACGATGATTAAAATACACAGAGTCACACTTCAAACCCTAGAACCCTAGAACCCTCGAAGAAGCCTATAGCATAACCATCCAGCTTAACCACAACTGCATCCTTCGGGGGCCTACAATAAGGTTCCTACAAAGCATGCGCACCAAGCCACCGCCAATACCACCACCACTACCGAGTCACCTCCCCCCCCCCCAAGCCAAAAAGAACAACCTCAAGAACAAGAAGCGGAAAGCTCCTGTTCAAAACAACGCGGTTGTCGCTCCGCCTGCACCTACACCTTTAAATGGCATCTGCTCCACCCAAAACAACAATCCACCCAAACGAAGCTACACCGGCTCTTGGCCTAGGTGTGATCGGTGCACCTACCACCATCTCCCTAATACCCCGTATCGAAAGTGCGCAAACTGTAACCAGATGGGGCATCTTTCTAGCCAATTTCGCCAACCCCAAAGCAACCAAGCCATCATCCTGAACCCTAACCCAAACCAAACTAAACCTCAACGTCAGAATGCTCCTATGCGAGCTTGTTACAAATGTGGCGATCCCAATCATCTCGCCAATTTTTGTCCTCTTCTCAACCAGCAGCACCAGCATCAGTAGCCTGAGCCTGCAAAGGAGCGAGCTTTCATGCTTACCTCCGCTCAAGCCCAAAGCTCTCACGACGTCATTACCGGTACGTTCCTTGTGAACCATATTTATGCTACATGTCTGTTTGATACTGGCGCTGGTAGAATTTTTGTGTCGCTAGAATTTGAACATTTGCTTAAGTGCGAACGATCTAAAATGCATAATCCTTTCGCTGTCGAAGTCGCTAATGGTAAAACCATATCCGTTGATTCCGTTCTTTCTGGTTGCTCTTTGATTCTTAACGATCATTCGTTCTCCATTGACCTCATTCCCATGCAAATGGGTAGTTTCGACATCATAGTAGGCATGGATTGGCTTATGCGAGTTCGTGCCGAAGTTGTTTGTTCTGAAAAATTTATTCGCCTCCCTCTTCCTCAAGGTGATTCTCTACATGTCTATGGCGAGAAACCTTCTAAAGGTCTCAAGCTTATGTCGTGCATCAAAGCAAACAAGTACTTGCGTAAGGAGTACTTTGCCTTTCTCGCCCATGTTGTGGAAAAGAAAGACAAAGGTCTAAGCATAAGTAATGTTCCTGTCATTTGTGAGTTTCCTTCCGTTTTTCCTGATGATCTTCCTGGTCCTCCGCCTCCTCGAGCTGTTGATTTTCGTATTGATCTTATCCCTGGCGCAACCCCTGTTGCGAAAGCTCCCTACCGTTTAGAACCCTCGAAAATGCAAGAACTATCAAGCCAACTTCAAGAGCTTCTTGATAAAGGCTTTATACGCCCTAGTACTTCCCCTTGAGGCGCTCCCGTTTTGTTCGTCAAAAAGAAAGATGGGTCTTTTTGGATGTGCATTGACTATCGTGAACTCAATAAACTTACAGTCAAGAACCGATACCCACTTCCTCGTATTGATGACCTCTTCGATCAGTTGCAGGCGTTAAGTGCTTTTCAAAGATTGATCTCAGTTTTGGCTATCATCAACTTCGGCTTTCCAAGGAAGATGTACCTAAAACCGCTTTCCGCACTTGATATGGACATTACGAGTTCGTGGTCATGCCTTTTGGTTTGACCAACGCGCCCACCTTTGTTCATGGACCTCATGAATCGGGTGTGTAAGCCTTTTCTCGATCATTTTGTCATTGTATTCATCGACGATATCCTAATCTACTCCAAGACGAAAGAAGAGCACGGACGAGATTTGCGACTCATTCTTCAGCTTTTGCAAATCGAACATCTTTATGACAAATTCTCCAAGTGTGAATTTTGGCTAAAAAGGTTCAATTCTTAGGTGTCACCGTCAATGAACTCGGTATTCATGTTGACCCTGCAAAGATAGAAGCTGTGAAGAATTGGATTGCACCTAAGTCGCCCTCTGAAATTCGTTTGTTTCTTGGCCTAGCTGGGTATTATCGCCGTTTCATCTCGAAACTTCTCGAAAATCACCATTCCTTTGACTTCTTTGACTCAAAAAGATAAACCTTTTGTTTGGGGTCCCGAACAAGAGGAATCCTTCCAAACGCTCAAGAACATGCTTTGTAATGCTCCTATCCTCACTCTCCCCGATGGGAACAACGATTTCGTCGTGTATTGCGATGCCTCTAACCAGGGTCTTGGTTGCGTACTCATGCAACGAGACAAAGTAATCGCTTACACGTCAAGACAACTCAAAATTCATGAGAAAAACTATACTACCCACGACCTTGAACTTGGTGCAGTTGTTTTTGCAATAAAGATTTGGCGACACTACCTTTACGGTACAAAGTGTACGGTCTTCACCGACCATAAAAGCCTCCAACACATCTTTGATCAAAAGGAACTCAACATGCGTCAACGTCATTGGGTAGAATTGTTAAACGACTACGACTATGATATTCGCTACCACCCTGGTAAGACGAATGTCGTGGCCGATGCACTTAGTCGTAAAACTTATGTTAAGAGTGTTCGTTGCTACCAAATCATGGGAAACCTCAACGAGTTGATTCGACAAGCACAATTTACCGTCATTAACGAGGGTAACCTCGATAGTGGATTGAATTGTGGAGTCAAAAACCCGCTCGAAGCTAAACCTGATGGTATTCTTTACTACACAATCATATTTGGATTCCCGATCGTCTCAATCTTCGGACTACTTTGATGAATGAAGCCCACAAATCCCGATACTCCATCCATCCTGGAGCTGATAAGATGTACCACGATTTGCGTGCATCCTATTGGTGGCCTGGGATGAAACGTGATATCGCTCTTTACGTATCCAAATGCCTTACATGCTCTAAAGTCAAGGTAGAACATCAACGTCCCTCTGGTTTGCTCGAACAACCGGAAATTCCTGTCTGGAAATAGGAGAGCATAGCCATGAATTTTATCACGAAATTGCCTCGTACATCATCTGGTCATGACAGCATTTGGGTAATCATTGACCGATTGACCAAATCCGCGCATTTTCTCGCTATTCGTGAAGATTACAAAGTCGAGAAATTGGCTCATATCTACACGGATTAAATCATTAGTCGCCATGGTACTCCTCTTGATATTATCTCTGATCCGATGCTCGTTTCACCTCTCGCCTTTGGCAAACTTTTCAATCCGCCCTTGCCACTCGGCTAAATCATAGCACCGCTTTTCATCCTCAGTCTGATGGTCAAACCGAGCGTACTATCCAAACCTTGGAGGATATGCTTCGGTCATGAGTAATCGATTTTGGATGGCAATTGGGATTCACACTTACCCTTGGTTGAATTCTCGTACAACAATAGTTATCACGCTAGTATTCAAATGGCTCCATTTGAAGCATTGTATGGTCGTAAGTGTCGTTCGCCTATTTGTTGGCACGAGATTGGAGATGTTCAGATCACCGGTCCCGAATTAATACAAGAGACGACGGACAAGATCCTACAAATACGTGATAATCACCTCAAAGCACGAAGTCGACAAAAGAGCTACGCTGACAAAAGACGCAAGCCCTTGGAATTTAACTTAGGTAATCATGTACTTCTCAAGGTATCCCCTTGGAAAGGCGTTGTTCGTTTCTGTAAGAAAGGCAAACTCGCTCCTCGCTACATGGGTCCTTTCAAAATCTTGTAAAGGATTGGCAAGGTAGCATATCGACTGGACCTACCTCAAGCGCTCAACAATGTTCATCCCGTTTTCCATGTTTCAAATCTCAAGAAATGTGTAGCCGAAGAAGGACTTCAAGTTCCGCTCGAAGATCTTCAAATCAATGAGACGTTGCATTTTGTTGAAAACCGGTCGAAATCATGGACCGAGGAGTCAAGTAGCTACGGCGCAGTAGGATCCCTATCGTAAAATTTCGTTGGGAAGGGAAACGTGACACCGAGTTTACTTGGGAACTTGAGAGTGATATGAAGACTAAGTATCCGCACCTCTTCGTTCCATCTTCCTAAATTTTGGGACAAAATTTCCTAAAGGAGGGGAGACTGTAACGCCTCGTGTTTTCCTTATTTCTATTTATAGCAAGCTCGTGTTGTAATTCTATTTCGGGAAACCTTTGTATTCGTATTCACCTTTTCATTGTAAACGTTGTAATCGAAACTTGATTCATAATTGTATAAACATGTTTATCATTATAATTGTTATACACATTCATACTTATTATACTTGTTTATACAATATATACACTTGATATGCATACTCGAATACATGAAATACTTGATTATACAAAACACTCATACGTTATGCATACTTCATACACGACATTTATATGTTTGTACATACATTATAATTTATTTTTTGGTTTGTGAAGTAAAAAATGTAATTTAGCTTTGTTATTATTTATAATATAATAAATACAAAGTCTTATGATAGGATCTGAGTTTGATTTACTTGTAGTTTTTGTTTCAAAAAATGGAAATATGATTGAAGTTTTAAAGTAAATGCAGCGGAATAGAATGGAAAACTTTTACTACAAGTAAAGGTCGTTTTTTTTCATCATCATCATGCTTTCAAGTATGTAAACTTTGCATGTGATTCAAAAACTCCCCCTCAGCCTATTATAATAAAGCTCGACAGTACAAAAAATGGAAGAAGATGATTGGTGAAAAGATCTTTTTAAGAAGACAAATTGTACTGTTACATCGACACTACTATTTATACTACCTATCTAACCTCCGAGCATCTTTGATGACGTCAGGGTTGATAGTGACATCTAACAATAATAACAAACTATCTAAACACTGATCCCTAACAACTGTTAGTGCAAAAACACTGTTACATTGAAATTAAAAAAATATAAGCTAAACTCTGATGGCTAAGCTCTGCTCCTTTTCTTCTATCAGACCTTTGGCAATTATTGCAACAGATGATGTAAAGGTATCAGTCTTTAGAAGGCAGAGTTTAGGTACTCAGAGGTTCTAAGTACTGATAGAATGACCAATCTGCTGATAGAGTATTTTGGCTTTATATCATATGTTCCTTTGTACAGGTTCAATCCCAACAATCTCCCCCTGGAACAGATGATGCCAAAAACACCTTTTATTCTTAGTCTTTATTCCTCAACAGGAGATCTCTGATTTGGCCTTTAAACTGTAATTCAAAACACATAGATTCCTCATCATCATCATCCTTTTCAAGTACCAGATCCATAAGTTCTTGGAGGTCTTCTACACACAGCCCATATGCATCCTCCATCCTCATCTTGGTAGCTTTGCCATCAGACTTGAGCAATGCCAATTCGTAGGAGTTTTTGTCAACTTTCCACTTTAGAATTTTTGGGTCTGATGGCTTTCTAGGATGGAAAATTATTGTTGAGGTAGGTAGAATTGTTTGTTGTGCCATTTGAGATAGATCTTCTGCAAGCTTTTGACTGGTCTCATCAGTATGGAAGTCAACCATTTTTTGGATGCCTCCTTTATGTGCTCAAACACTCTTTTGTCTTCTTCTACCACATCCCTTTGCCTTTTTTGATTCAAAGCCAGAATTGATATAGCAGATGTTTCAGATGATTTTGCAGAGTGTTGGGTCTGTTGAGCTGTATCCTCTGCTGGATACTCTGGCTTCTTTGGCAATGATGGATCGGTTTTCTTATTTTTCTCAAGCCATTTGTATGTTTCAAACACTTTAACCTCTGTCCACCTCATGATTTGTTCTTCGACCCATAGTTTGCAGCAATCAACTCTTCCTTCATTCTTCTTAACTTCAAGTTCTTTTCCGGCAGTTTCTTGTGTTTGTTCCAATCTGGAGGAGTTGGCTTTTTGAGAGGATCTTTCAGCATTTCTTGCATTCTTTGCACTTCTTCTTCCAACTCTCTCACAGACCAATCTTTAAACTGTGCCCTTGTAGCCTTATATAGCTTGGTTTCCATGATGTGATTGATGTAGTCTTCTTTAAGGCTTTTGTCTTCTCTCTCTGACAAATTTTTGGACAAGTCTCTTGCATAGTCTTTTATACTTCTGACTTTGCTCAACTGAAATTGTCAAAAATTTTGAATTACTCTGTCAGACTTTACTTGAGTATCCCTTTTGGTGATATCTTCAACTTGTTTGACTTTAAGCTTCTTATATTCTTCCAAGTTTCTTGGTTTGGGATAATCTTTCAGAGATAGAAATTCCTCTTTATTTGGATCTTCTTCTGAAAAGAAAGATTTGATCTCTGGTTTAACAGCTTGTAGCTCCAATGGGAATTGAGTGGCAAGAGGCACTTTTGTAATTTGAGAAGAAGAATATTGAGTAACTGCTGTGGTGGACACTAGTTTTGATGACACAAGTGTGGGAGAAGGGATGATCTTGTCATTAAGTATAACATTTGTGATTTTCTCCTCTTGAATTTGAGATCAGGTGATTGTGGTTGTGGTATTCTTGTGGGTGTGGGTAGAGATATGGTGGAAGATGGAAAGATTATCATAACAGTGGTTGGATTAACATTTGTTATAACCTCTGCTGTATCAATAGATGTTGACACAACAGTTGTTGTAACATCTGTTGGGACTTGTTTATCAACTGCTTTTTAAGAAGGAGGTGTAAGTGTTTTTGAGGGAGTAGAAGATATGGTTGGGATAGCAGCTGTCTTAGAAGGAATGGATGTTGATGTTGATTGCCTTGTTTTTTTCTAACAGGAATCTTCTTTGTTGAAGACCCAACATTTTCTTTTTCTTTTTGCAGGGCTATCTTTTTCTCCACCAATGCTCTGCTCTCAACAATTGCCCTCTTCTTTGTATTCTCCTTTTCCATTGCAAAGATGTTAGTTGTTTCATCAATCCTTTCAGAACCATCTGGCTTAGGTATAACCACTGTTGGACGTGCATCTTTGTCATTAAGCTTTAGCACTTCTGTCTTTAAAGGTATCTCCCCTTTTTGGCATAATCAATGTTTACCAAAATTACTGTAGAGGAGAAGCACCAGTGGTTTACAGGAGATGAGCCTTTATTGCCTTGAAATATCTGCAGATGTATCCATATATCTGGCATCAACCATGTTTCTAAGTTCTTGCATCTGATGCTTGTGTTGAAGATCAGCAAAATACTTTTGTTGTTGAAACAGAGGGTCTACAGCTTCTTTGAGGTCATCAGTGGATAGGACAGAGGGTTGGCTCTTTGTAGCTATCAACTGTCTTAGCAAATCCTTAATTTCATCAACCGAGCTTTCTATTTTGGTAACTCTCTCCATCAAATCCTGATATTTTAGATCATCACCTAATTTAATAGGATCATCTGATCTCCTACCAGAAAAGGTAGTTATATCTATGTCATCATGAACAAGAGTCTCAACCCTTGTTTCAAACATAGATGCCCCTTTTTCTTAGTACTAGGGACTTTCCACTAGAACAGAGGTTACCTTGGTAGCCTCAATAGTGGTTGCCTTCAAAAGAGTCTTATATATGTAACCACTGTCCAATTGTAAACTTGGTAGTTTAGCAATTGTAGTAGCTGCCCTTTTTGAACTATCACCAAGGGTTACATGTAACCCAAGGGATGTATCCTCTTCAGTTGCTGATGGGCTAGCAATGAGCATAGAATCAGACCCAATTACTTGTTGGAGTATATTCTCATTGATGGGTTGTTGAGAAGAACTGGTTAATGTCTGTTCTAGGTCAATGGCATTCAGCAAAGGCAATATTGTTGGTGGGAGTGATTTTGTTGGTGATGGTTGTGGTGTAGAAAAAGACATTGCCCTGGGAGAGGGGCTTTGGAAGATGGAACCAAGTGGATCCAGAGCTTCATAATTTGGTGTTCGTGTGTTTACAACTGTTTCCTTTTGTGAGGAAGAAGGAGGAGTTTCAAAGCTAGGTTGAGATGCTAACATCTGCTGTAAAGAAGTAGCAACAGTGTTTTCAAGTGATTTTTGTGCTATCACTGGGTTAACCTCTGGGATCTCATCTTCCAGAGGGCCCTTTTTGGGTTTGGTGGGTAATCTGGATATTTTCTTTGGTTTCTTTTTGGAGATTGTTGGTGTAGGTTTTAGGGCAGCGGTTCCAAAGCCTAATCAATAGGAGCAGTGGGCTCAGTAGCAAGAGGTTGAGATTGAACATTTTGTTCTTGTAAAGCTTGCTCAGCCTCCTCTACTTTTGTTTTGAAAACTTTATCTTGATTAGTTATTCTAGTAAAAGTTTCATGAGTTAGGCCGCTTGAATTTGTAACAGTGCCTTGTTTAACATCGGTATCAGGTAACTGATTTTGAAGATAAACACTCATGAACCATGAATGTATCAGAAAGCTTTCCTTTTTACAATGTTATTAAAATTTTCCACATGATCATTGAACAATATCTGAGAAAAATTAAATTCCTGATCCAGATAAAATTGCATATCCCAGATACTGAATGTTCAATGGTATTTCATTAAAAGCTATGGTCTTTGCTGAGAGACATGTTAAAAGAGTGCGAAGAAAAATCTCATTTCAGCAGGAAAATTGGGTTTATAGATGGTCATACCTTTGAGTTTCCCAATGTAACATCTTTCCACAAATTCAGCATGCATCTCATCTATAGAGAATGACACAGGATGTGCCATATCATTCAGTTCAAACACTTGAGAAATTGATTGAGGGCTAATAAGCATCAGTGTGTTTGCCCACTTTTGATTTGATAGCATAAGGAACATCCTTTTGTGAATGAACCTTTGCGTTTGCCCAAAATTGTCGTTGTGCATCTTGATAGATAGGGGCTTTGACGGTTAACAAATGTTCAAAAATTTTGATTTTTTTAAGATTTTTATCATTGAATGATATCTTATGTTAGAATCAGTTGCCTCAAGAATTGCGGTATAGTTGTGAGGTGTTTTGATTATGAGCTTAAAAGGTGGTGGTTCTGGTTGAGATTTTGCTTTTGATTTAGCTTTGGGTGCCATGATTGAGAGAAAAATTGATTTGAGAATTTTGAATTTGATACGGCAAGGTGAACCTCTGTTGTGGATAAAACAGGGTTTTTATAGGGTTTTAAAAAAAGTGATGATGACATGTCACTTGATGCAAACAACTGACGAATAAGGTCTATCCACGTGTAACCTCTGAGTGAAAATGGAAGACAGTTATTTCGACAAACACTGTTGAGAATATGGGCAGTGGATGTGAACAGTGTTTGAACCATATCAGAGGATACACTTTGATAGTGGATAGACTTTTCTAAACGACCAGTGTTTTGATGCTATCAGTGGTTTGAAACAAACTTTAAGGATTTATTGAAAAATTCAAGTTTAAGCTATTTTCAAGGAGAAATTTTGATTTTCTGAAAACATTTTTATGCTATTACACATGGATCACCAGAAAAATTCTTTTTAATCCATGTTTAGAATTCCAATCCTAGAGATCAAGCTTTCAAAAGTAGACATATCCAATGCTTTTGTTAGAACATCTGCTAGCTGATCCTTAGTATGGACATGTTGCAAAGAAATCAAACCTTTTTCATAGCCATCCCTCACAAAGTGATGTCTGATGTCAATGTGTTTTGTTGTGGAATGAGAAACTGGATTTTTGATGATATTTTCTGCTGCTTGACTATCAATTTTGAGAGGATTCTTTAAAGCAGTGATACCAAAATCCAAAAGTTGATTTTGAAGCCACGGGATTTGTGCAGTGCAACTTGCAGCAACAATATATTCAGCCTCAGCAATGCTTGTGGAAACTGCAACTTGCTTTTTTACCTTGCCAAGACACTAGGCAATTACCTAGAAATTGGACACCTCCTGATGTGGACTTCCTTGTTGTCTTGCATCCAGCAAAATCACTATCTGAGTAACCTGAAAGCTCAATATTTCCATTAGCAAGATACCAGATACTAAGTGTGGGAGCACCTTTTATGTACCTGAATATCCTTTTGACAATAATAAGATCAGACTTTCTAGGTTGTGACTGGGATCTGGCACAAACACATGTTGCAAACATGATGTCTGGCCTGGAAGCAGTTAGGTACAATAAAGACCCAATCATACTTCTATAAAGTGTTTGATCAACCAAGTCATCTTTATCAACAATAGTGACCAGCTTTGAAGTTGCCATGGGTGAGGTTTACAATCATCCATATCAAACTTTTTAAGCAGTTCTTTGACATACTTATTTTGATGGATGAAAGTGCCATTGTGCATTTGTTTGACTTGTAAACCAAGGAAACATTGCAACTCACCTATTGCACTCATTTCAAACTCTGCTACCATGAGTTTTCTGAACTCTTCACACATGGCAGTGCATGTGGATCCAAAAATGATGTCATCCACATAAATT
Source organism: Scalesia atractyloides (assembly GCA_947069175.1). Classification (NCBI taxonomy): domain Eukaryota; kingdom Viridiplantae; phylum Streptophyta; class Magnoliopsida; order Asterales; family Asteraceae; genus Scalesia; species Scalesia atractyloides. The sequence continues at coordinate 72,703,812 of CAMTDV010000016.1, forward strand.
TGGACAAGCATCAAATCTTTTCCTTTCCATTTTAAAAACAAGGTTTTATAAATTTTACCTCTTGAAAAACCTATGGATAAGAGAAAAGTGGATAGAGTTTCATACCAGGCTCTTGGTGCTTGTTTAAGACCATACAATGCTTTGTTTAACCTTTACACATGATCAGGATGAAATGGATCTTCAAATCCAGGAGGTTGGCACACACACACTTCTTCCTTGATCTTTCGATACAAGAATGTGCTTTTGATATCCATTTGAAACACTTTGATGTTGTGGTTAGCAGCAAAAGCTAAGAACAGTCTGATGGCTTCTAATCTTGCTACAGAAGCAAAGGTTTCATCATAGTCAATGCCTTCTTCCTGTCTGTAGCCTTGAACCACGAGCCTTGCTTTGTTCTTGACAACAATACCCCTTTCATCTGTTTAGTTCTTGAAGATCCACTTTGTGCCGATTGGACTCAAATCCTTAGGCAGTGGTACAAGTTCCCAAACTTGTTGTCTTCTAAACTAAAGGAGCTCCTCTTGCATAGCTTCTACCCAACTATTGTCTTTCTGTGCTTCTTGGTACTTGACAGGTTGGATGAGTGATAGAAAGCCAGCAAAGAGGCAAATGTTTTGGGATTGGCTTCTTATGAGCACTCCCTCATTTATGTTGCCAATAACTTGATCCAATGGATGGCTTTTGAGGAAGATCAAATCACCTTGATATGGGACAAGTGCATTTTGAGGTGAAGCTTGCAAATGTGTATCATCTGAGCTAACCTCTGTTGGTGAACTTGATGGTCCAGCCTCTGATTGGAATGGAGGTGATGGTATGGGTGGTATAGTAGTGGATGTTTATTGATTTTTATCCAAATTTGATAGATTTTTATCAATAGTGTTTTGGTTTTGAGAGCTAGCAGAGGATTGAGAATTAACCACTGTTGAACCAGCAGAGCTTTCACCATTGTTACTAACATTTGCTCCTCTGGTTGAAGGCCAGATCTTGAAATTTGGAAGAATGCAATCATACCCATGCTCTTATGGTGATGACTATGATGTACCTACAGTGTTAGTCTTACAGACACATCTTCTAATGTAAATTTATCTAGATCAAACAATTCAGCAGGATTTGCTGGGATTTTCAAAGATGAAAGTTCATTGAACTTTACATTCAGAGTTTCTTCAAGACACTTGGTCCTAGAGTTAAAAACTTTGTAGGCTTTGGCAGTGGTTGAGTATCCTAGAAAATAACACAGTCAACCTTGGCTGCAAACTTAGAGATAGAATCTTTTAAGTTCAAAATGAAAAAAGGATAGCTAAAAACTTTAAAATATGAGATACAGAGGTTTGATTTTGTAAAGCAATTCATAAGCAGTCTTTCGATGCCTAGGGTTAATCAAAACTCTGTTCTGAACATAACAAGCAGTGTTTACAGCCTCTGTCCAAAAAGACAAGGGTATACCTGAGTCTGCTAGCATGGTTCTTGCAGATTCAACAAGAGTTCTATTTTTCCTTTCAACTACCCCATTTTGTTCTGGAGTTCTTGGGATACTAAATTGCCTAGCAATCCCTTTTGACTCACAGAAGGCATTTAACTCCTTATTTCTAAACTCTGTCCCATTATCACTCCTAAGATTTTTACAAGGAGGTCATATTGCTTTTCAACTTGTTTGACAAAATTTTGCAATATACCAGCTGTTTCATCTTTGGAGTGTAAGAAGAATGTCCATGTAAACCTTGAAAAATCATCTACACCAAACAAAATCTTTTCTTCATTAAGCTCATGATTTTTACAGGGCCAAACAAATCCATGTGCAGCAGTTGCAAACATTGGGTTGTTTTGGACTCTTCAATTGACTTGTAAGAACTTTTATGTTGTTTACCTTTTAAACAGGAAACACAACGCCCTTCAAAAGTAAATTGCTTATGTGGTAAACCTCTGACAAGACAATTTTTAGAGAGAGTGGTGATTGTCTTTAGGTTTGTGTGCCCAAGTCTTCTATGCCATAACTCTGTCTCTTTGCTTGAAGCAACTGAGAACAGGCATGCATTAGACATAGGGTTATCTTTCAACATATCAACCACATACACATTGCCACTCCTATGAGCAACAAGTTGTGCTTTGCTCTCAGCAATAATCTGATCAATCTTTTTAACAACCACTGGTCCTACAATTTGATAAGTTTTTTTTGTAAAGAAGGATCCATATCCTTTGTCACTCATTTGTGAGACACTCAAAAGATTGAATTTTAGATTATCAATTAAGTTAACATTTTCAAATTTGAGATTCCCAGCCTGGACACACCCTGAACACAACACCTTCCCTTTTGAATTGTTACCAAAAGATATATCACCCCTCCATGAGCCAAGAAGTCTTTGAGAAGGGCTCTACATCCTGTCATATGCCTGGAGCCTCCACTATCTACATACCATAAACTATCAAGGCAAGTAGAAGCTCCCTGCACATAAGTAAACAATTAGTTTAGATGAGGTTCCAAAGACAGGATGGCTTTGGATTAGTTCACAGATGGTCCACTCTAAAATCTAAGAGTATGGTCAGTGGTTTGAGTTTGCCTTTGTATCCACTGTTGTGAACCATTTCCTGTTAGATGTTGGTAACCATGAGGATATCTATTCACTTTGGGCTTTGAAGGTTTTTTGTAACCTTCATAGCTCATAGGAACCTTTTGATAAATTGGTTGACCATGTCCTCTTAGATACCTGTTAGCAGGTGGAACATCTGTAACTTATACCTCTCTGGGAACAAAGGTTTTGTTCAATGCTTTTGTAACAGATGTTTCAATAGATTCAAAGGTCTACTTAGATTTATTTCTAACAGAACTTGAACTTTCTTTCCCAAGAGCTTTTGCTTTGATCTCTTTTACCTTTTGGTCATAGGTTTGAAGATACACACACTCATGAGTTAGATGATTTGTTTTTCCCACAGATAAAACATTTTGAATCATTTGGGATTACATGTGTCATGTTTATGTCATATGCTTTTAAAAGAAAATAGTTTTCAGATACATGGTTTCTTTTGTTGCAAAATTCACAAAACAGATGTTTGATTTTTTCCTTTTTCTTTTTATCTGATTTCTTCTTTGCATATGTTGTAAACTCTGCTGGAAGATCTTTGATAGGAATAATTCTTGCCTTTGGTGCCTTGACCATGTGGGTTTGAATTGGTATTTCTCAATTTCTTTAAAAGTTGATGATTCTTTTTCTTTTTCAAGAGAAATTTTGTTACCCTTTTTATCAGTGATTTTTATCTCATTCCTAACCAAATTTGTGGAACTACTTCAACCTTTCCAGAATCAATTTTTGTAACATTTTCTTTTGCTTCTTCTTCAGTTACAAAACCAATGCCAAATTTTATGTTACTTTTGATCTGTTTATCTAGCATAATTTCAAAACCTTTTAAAGATTCTACCCATTTTTCACATGTGATATGGGTATCCTCTAACTCCTTTTTGCAAACTTGGTATTTATCTACCATAGTTTGGAGTTGGCCTTGGTTATGCTAGCTTCATGCTTCAGGCTACTTATCTCAGAATCTTTTGAACATAATTTTGATTTCAACTCTTTAATAAGTTTTTCAAAACTAAGTTCATTTTCTAACATTTTGTTCCTAAGGTTTTCATTCACCTATTTAATGTTAGCAAAAGCTATTATACATTTTTCTGAACAGAGATCCTTTGAGATCTGAGGTGATACCTTAGAAGCAGCCATGAGAGCACAATCACAATCATCTTCACACAAATCAGTATCCCATGGGTCAGATAGATAGATCTTTTCTTCATCAATAGTGTTTTGATCAGTCACTGGTGTAACCACTACTTCATCACAACTTTGAACTTTATCAGACTTTGACCCTTGTTCCACAGACTCATCACCTTTAATAATTGTTTCTAAGGCCTTTAAACAAAAATTTCCATTTTCAAAATCATTTTTAGCCATAAGAGCAAAGATTTCATCAGATAAATCCTTAGGCAAACTACTCCAATCAACAAAGCCTTGTGTAAAGAAACTTTGTTGATTAACCTCTCTCTGAGCAGCGGTTTGAGTAGTTTGAGTGCTTTGTGGTGCTTGTTGCACATGCACTTGAGGTGGTGCTTGAACATATTTAATCTGTGGAGCAGGAGTTTGGATACAATGGACAGGGACATTAGTAGCAGGATGTGCAAAATGTGCAGTATGTAGCATTTGAGGTGTAGGGGTATAATTGGAATAATGAGTAGTGCTTTGAGGTCTAGGGCCTGGGTGAGTAACAATTCGACCTGCAGTTTGAGATCTACATTCCCTAGCAAAGTGTCCAAACCTATTACACTTATAACATTTGATTTTGGATTTATCCAACCCCACTTTCAACCCCTCCATGCAATCCTGGAAACAAGTCCTTTTGTAGAATTTACTTGCTCTAACACTCAACAGTACTAGCTGATGTAAAATGTCCATTTCTTCCAAATCAGTGGGTTCAAAATGTTGTAAGTTATTCATTTGAAAGGACATATTGTCAGAGGTTTGACTTTCCTAATTTGCAGCAAAAGCAAAATTGGGTGTCTAAGGATCAAAGGTAAAATTGTTTCCAGATGTTATATCAATGTAATGATCATAACCTTGATCCTTTGTGATACCCATGATGAAACCAGGTACACCTTAATTGGTCCTAAACTTAAAGCATGAATAACAATAATTGTGTGGAAACTTTGCAAACTTGCATGACTTGTGTGCTATACTAAACGATGTCTGTTATTTCTCGGAGGAATCCGAGAGCACGTCATGGTTGACATGACACTTAAGAACCAAGGATGCGAGGTTGGTGTCCTTAGCCTTTAACGACTTTTTTTCCCCGGAGTTGATGTTTAACAGCGCATTAGACCTTCGACGATGAATATTAGGCCAACGGTAGGGCCCTTTATGATTCTGAATTCACAAAACATATTGATTATGTGCCATAGACTATGAAATAAGATTAGAAGCAAATCGGAGCTCGGGCACGCAAAACGAGGCAGTTCCCGATTAGGGAAACGCTTTGTTTTAAATGAAAGGCAAACCAAACATACAGGAATGGTCAATCAAGCCTAAAAACACTTAAACTAACGTAATACGAGGCTTTTATGATTAAAACATGACCGTGCTCGGATTCGAGACGGTAATGCTCGGTTTTTAAAACCGAGTCTTTCGACACTAAGAACGCGAAAAACGGAGCCCGTTTTACAAATCGGAGACGCGTACGGGACCCGAAAACGAACCGAAACACAAAACCGAAGATAAACATCATATTTTAACGCGTATAACGAAGCACGAGGTGGCACAAAGTGGGGTAGGGGTGCCCTACATGTGAACCCCCCCTTTTATATTAATTTTATTTTTTTTCTTTTATTTCGTCCATTTTCACATAAAGATCTGCAATAAACCTTTCAAGATCAGCTGATTATCACAAGAAATCCCACTAATTTAAGGTATAATTTCAAGTTCTAAAAGGTTTTAATGAGGTGTTCTTGATTAAACATGATTTATAACCGAAAAACCCTTTTTAATCCATGATTTTGGAAGGTTTAAACAAGTTTCTTGGCTGAATAAGAACACCTTGTGAATTCCCTAGTGTTATATGGTAGCCAAGAACATGAAACTTCAGGTTTTGATACTCTAATAGACACCTATTCGACAAAAAACGCGTAATAAAGTTCTAAGCCGAAAAACAATGAAACAAGGCTTGATTGATCTGAGTTCTAGCATATTTGGATTGTACTTGATGTGTAGGTACTGAATATAGCACCCACACACTTCTGGACTCACAAGGAACGCTTGGAAACGAAGCCTGTGCTAGGTATAACGTCCCAAAACCGAATATAGCATAGGCAAAATTTTGTTTTGCTTATAACTTGGTCCGTGATGTTTGGATTGAGCTGAATTTGGTGTGGTGATGTAGGGTATTAACAGGACTTTCCACGTAAAAGTTTTGAATTTTTTGAATTTTCTACGATTTTTGGTGAATTTTTTACTGTTTTATCAAAACAATTCCAGAAAAATACCAAACAGAGCTAATAAATCACTAAAATTTACCTGAACACTAAGAAACATATAAGGAAAGTTCTGGGAAAATTCGGAGTCGATTGGTTGAGTTTTGATTTGGATTGAAAATCCGTGTTTTCCGGACTTTTCGGTAGCTGGAAACGCACCGAAACGAAATCGGAAAAATCTCAAATTTTTATGAGATGTTCCAGGACATGTAAGGGGTGTTTTAGAACTTTTTGGGAATTTTTGGACCACAGATGATAATTAATGATAACTATTTGGTTAAATACTGTTTTACAAAGAATTTATTTAAATAGTTAAAATGACTAAATAAATTCCCAAATTATTTTCCCCATAATCTACCGATTTTTACTAACTTGTATTACAGATTTTTATTCAAATTATGGAATAAACGGAAATTTATGGAATTAAAAACGGGTCATTTTAAAATAATTTCGGCAGTTTACCTATAACGAACCTGCCGGAACCGGGAAGTGACCAAACCCGACTAGTACTATAATTGGAGCACCGGGAGACATCCGGGAGATTCCAGGGCGGATTGGACACTAGGGGTGTGTCCTAGGCCAGTTCGGGAGAATCCCCGACGGCGGGAATGGAAACTCAAATTTGGGCAACCTAGACTCCCCAAACACCCAAACTCCCTTAATGAAAAGTTAATCATTCTTAAATAACAACGTATTGGCGCTATTCGTATTCCCATACCATTATCCGAACATGTTAAACAACCGACTTTGGCTGGCACGAGAAACAGTGCTCGGAAGCCAAACTGAAAACTAATACTACCCGGACCCCCATCACCATGCTAGTGTCCTATAGACTCAATCCGGGATGAAAACTCCCGACCAAATCCAATTTATAACTATTACCAACTTAGATACTGATTTAAGTCGATACTTGCATGCTACGATTATAGCTGATCCAGTTGATTTACCACTCTTTGTTGAGACTACTACCCGCACTGTGAGTTTTCACTCCCCCACTTTTAAACTATTTTACTGTTTTCTGGGGTGATTTGCATGTTCCAAACTGTGTTAATTGCACCAACTTGTGATGATGTGAATTATCTAACACACGAACATCCTCCCCTCTACAAGTGATTAGCGTAAGCCGTGGACAGTAGATAGTACTATTAGTCTGACAGCCTAGTGCCGCCAGGCTGTGTCGGTGTGACACAGTGCATAGGCAACCAGGCGCTGCACACGTCCTAACCTGGTTATGTCGTTAGGCGTAACTGTAGGGGAACATTGAACTGCATGTGATGCAGTTGGTGGGAAGTGTCTGTGGTGACATGACCCGGTGCGATGATGTGTCTGTGTGACACGGAGCGGTTATGACGGTCAAGGTTTCACTTGTGTTCTCGTGTATTTCGATCTGCGACTATGAACAGTGCAATTAAACTTGTTAACACATATTGTTCCACAACAACTAAACCAGTGGAACTCACAACAGCGTTTAGCTGACCCTTTTCAAAACTAACATGCATTTCAGAAAAACTAAACTGGAATAAGGAACGTGCGTATGGATAGCTTGGGTAGCGGACTGTAGCAGAATAAGAGCTGTAGTGGCTCATAGTACCATACTTGAACTGTGATTGTAATATGATACTTTACGTATGTTGTAACCGAGGTTCCCTCTTTATGTGATATCATGTTTTAAATTATAGGGAATTATCATGTGTCTGCCACACCTTCATTTGTCTTCCGCTGCGAGTCCGGGTGTGACATCCTTCCCACTACTAGAACTCTCTTCATGACTATATAGAGCAGTGTTACCCAAGGTATAGTCGCCAGTTGTTTTCCCGGACTCTTATAACTTCCGTTTCTGGTTCAACTCTCTCTTATAAGTGAGAAGTCGACAATGAAGTTGAGTAAGGGTCATCTCTTTAAAACCAACAGATGTTCGAGTAACGTAAGCTACAGTCTCCCATTTTTCTTGTAATGATCTCAAAAATCGACTATTGACAGTCGAATTTGTAAATTCTACATTAACTAGTTTTAGTTCACCAATGAGATAGCTAAAACGTTCGAACTGTTCTGTTAACGACTCTCCTTTTACGTGACAAAACGTCTCATACTGTTGATTTAAAACTTCTCTATTATTCTCTATCACCTCATCAGTCCCACCGAACTGTTCTTTTAGTGCATCCCATAACTCTTTTGCACTGTTGCAGTGGAGCAATCCAGCATAGATTTCGTTGGGTAGCGCGGAAGCAACGATGCTAAACGCTTTTGCATCCAACTCTATTTTCTAGAAGTCTTGCTTAGATTAATTTTCGGGACTTTTTGGCACTTGAGTATTCGGATCCTCTGTGCTGGGAACCATAGGAATATGTGGTCCATACACAACAGCTCGCCAACAACCGGTGTTTTGCTGAGCCAGGATGTGACCCATCCGACGTTGCCATATAAAATATTCATTTCGTTTCAACATTGGTGGTTTAAACATGGATCCAATGTTGGAAACCTGTGTGTTTTGAGCCATTTCTGCTTGTTTACACCAGATTTGTGTTTTAAAAACTTTGAATGTAATAAAACTCTGTATTCAAGTAAAACTATCAAACTAATTAGCAGCGAGAGCTGATCTTTCAAATCAAATTGATATTAATCAAATTTTGATTAACCAAGCTCCGAGACCAATTGATAGGATCTGAGTTTGATTTAATTGTAATTTTTGTTTCAAAAAATGGAAATATGATTGAAGTTTTAAAGTAAATGCAGCGGAATAGAATGGAAAACTTTTACTACAAGTAAAGGTCGTTTGTTTTTATCATCATCTTGCTTTCAAGTATGTAGACTTTCCATGTGATTCACAAACTCCCCCTCAGCCTATTATAATAAAGCTTGATAGTACAGAAAATGGAAGAAGATGATTGGTGTAAAGATCTTTTTAAGAAGACAAATTGTGTTGTTACATCGACACTACTATTTATACTAACTATCTAACCTCTGAGCATCTTTGATGACGTCAGGGTTGATAGTGACATCTAACGATAATAACAAACTATCTAAACACTGATCCCTAACAACTGTTAGTGCAAAAACACTGTTACGTCGAAATTAAAAACAAATAAGCTACCCTCTGATGGCTAAGCTCTGCTCCTATTCTTCTATCAGACCTTTGGCAATTGTTGCAACAGATGATGTAAAGGTATCAGTCTTTAGAAGGCAGAGTTTAGGTAATCAGAGGTTCTAAGTACTGATAGAAGGACCAATCTACTGATAGAGTACTTTGGCTTTATATCATTTGTTCCTTTGTACAGGTTCAATCCCAACATTTTATTTATAGATTTTTGAATTATATCATTTAAGTTTTCTAATACATGTAGTATACTATACAAAACCTAGTTGTTTATGTAACAATTAGCAAACTCTTGTAGTAAGAGGTAAGCTACTATTCAGAGTAAATTTCGATTTTTTATTTACTATTTTATTATAAAAATTGACTTTGAGTATATTTTGTTTTTTCTTAAAACTTTTAAAGGATGACATTTTATGGAATATCAAGTATGAAATATCAAGATGCAGAGGGTAAAATTATAAATAAAACATTTAATTTTATATACAAAGAACATTTTAGAGATTTATAATTTCTTTTTTGTTTTGTAAATTACAAATGTAATTTCGCTTTTTTATTATTTATAATAAAATACAAAATTTTATTTATGGATTTTTGAATTATATCAGTAAAGTTTTCTAATACATGTAGTATACGATACAAAACCTAGTTGTTTATGTAACATTTAGCAAACTTTGTAGAAAGAGGTAAGCTACTATTGATAGTAACTTTTGATTTTTTATTTACTATTTTATTATAAAAATTTATTTTAAGTATATTTTTTGTTTCTTAAAACTTTTAAAGTATGACTTTTATGGGTGGAATTTTGAACCCATGTCCTGACAATATATCTTGATTTTTATGTTTATTATTGGCGATCAGAATACTGAACCAGGATATTGGTAACATCATGCGAGAATATCTTGATCATGATTAACAATTTTCTTAGACTTTGGTTGCAGGTGATTAACGTTCACAAGGACCAAGTCACCCTGAAGACTCGCTCAATCTTGTTGAAAGAAAGACGTTGAAGCCAGAAGAATAGGTTTACAACGGTCACTAGAACATATTCAGTATATCCCAGAAGAATAGGATAATTTGTTTATTTTTGTAACTATATATACGGGGCACCGGATCAATAGAAAATACCCACACTCGACCTCACAAACTCGTACACTCTCTGATTTCTTGCTACGATCACACTCAAATACTCACAATTCACAATCATTGTAACGATTAGGTTTTATCCGAGCGCTATCCTACAGTTGTATCCTGGTTATTAAGCATAAGAAGAACAAGGAAGATGGAAATTGTCAGTTGCCGAGGTTTTGTGCCGGCGATCTAGATTGATCAGGGGGCTTTCCTCGTACATCATGTGTCAAATTTTACTTTTATCGCTCATTACCTGTTAATTATAGTTTTATATTCTGAAACTATATCCCGAAACTGTTTTTATAATCAATCAATCTAACACCTTTTTATCAAATCACAATAGCACGCTACCTCACAAACTAAATTTGATCACTTAATTTCTTTGGTAATTCTTGACCAAAACAATTTGGCGCCCACCATGGGGCAAGTGGTGCTATTCTATTCAAACTCTATTAAAATCGTTCATCGGTTTTTTAATCTCAAAACTTTTTACAAAACTATTTTCAATGGCCTCTCAATCAAATCTGAGCTCTTCGATGTCTGCTTCAACCCCTGCTGGGACTGGTTCATTGCCTCCTCCACCTCCACAAGTTCAAACTTTCCAAATGAGAAATGAAAGCCAAACACTTCGAGACACTCCTGCTGCCCAAAATGTTTCCAGATCCAGAGTATCAGGGAGAACTCCTATCTTTGCTTCTAATGATGAGATTTTGTCTTTGTTTGGCAGCATATAGGATTAGATGAAAAAGCAGCAGGAAACTATCCAGGTTTTGATGAAAGAGATACAACTCTTAAAGTCAAACTCCAAGAAACCTGCTGAGGATGTAGTTACTCCTTTACAGCCCAGGATGTTGAACTTTAGTTCGGCAACATCCACTAAAGATAATCAAGGCAACAGAATACCAAGTCATTCCCGGAGCAATATCTTGGAAATATCCCAAGAGGCCAGGATATCGACCCTGAGGGATCCAGGATATGGTCTGGGATATGGCCAGAATCGTCATACTGGTAACACGTCTATTAACATCAGTATCCCTGCTACTAATAATCATGAATCATTGTAGGATACGAATGTGACACTAGCATTAAAAAGTGAACTTCAGAAGTTAAAGGATATGATATCAAGTGTGCCTAGGGTAGTGCAGCCTATACCAGAAGTATCACAGGATAGTCACAACATATCCCGCTTTGCTCACCCCATTTGAGATGCAGAAATCTTAAAGAGATTCCAGACTCCTAACATGAAGCTATATGATGGGACGACGGATCCTGAGGAGCATATTGCCCAGTATAGGGAAAGGATGTAAGTGAATCCAATCCCACCAGACCTCAAAGAGGCATGCTTATGCAAAGGGTTCGGTTCCACCTTGACAGGATCAGCTTTGAAATGGCTTTTAAATGTTCCACCTTATTCTATTACATCTTTTGCTCATTTAGTTAACTTATTTAACAATCAATTTTCTTGTAGCAGGAGCTTTGAGAAACTAACAAGTGATCTTTACAAGATAACACAAGGATCACGAGAATCCCTAAGGGTTTATGTTAACAAATTTAGTAGAGAATCCCTGGATATCCTGAACCTTGATGTTGCCACGACTGTATAAGTGTTCAAAATGGGGTTACAAAAGGATTCTCAATTTTATTGAGACCTTGTAATCAATCCTTGCAGGAATTTGGATGAAGCTCTAAATAGGACCTTGAGATACATAAGGGTCAAAGATGACAGGAAAATGCATTGAAAAGATGAACACATCCTCAATATATGAATCAACAAGCAGGAAGTCAGAATCCTCATACAAACCATACCGATCCAACCCGTATGCTAAAATTGACAACAAAAGATGAATGTTGTCGAGGATGAGGATGGAGAAGAATATCCTGAACTTTCATAATACTGTTTTTAGTAAATATTCCTGAACTAATGTATGCCATGCAGGGATTGGGGGACAAAGCAAGATGGCCAAGAAAGAATCCTAAAAATGCTGATCGGAAGGACTAGTCAAAGTGGTATGCCTATCATGAAGATTTTGGGCACATGACGGAGGATTGTATAGCCTTGAGAAAAGAAATCAGCTACTTGCTAAGTAAAGGTTAACTAAAGGATCTCCTTGGCAAGAAGAAGAATAAGACCCAGGATACTAATAGAAATCCTGAAAGAGCAGCATCTCCACCACCTGATGCAAAGATAATCAACTTCATCTCTGGAGGATCCGACATATGTGGAATTTCCTATTCTGCGGCCAAAAGACATGCTAAAGAGGCCAAAGCAGAAAGGGGAGATAAGCCAACAAGGATGACAATGCTCATGAATGATAAAGTGATAACTTTCGAAAACGATGAACAGGATACGTTCAGGATCCCCATCATGATGGGTTGGTAATTACTTATATGTTGCTAACCATCTTGTTCGCAGGATACTGGTAGATAATGGGAGCTCAGTCAATATCATCCAGTTGGAGACATTGAAGAAGATGAATATTCCGGAAGCTGAGATTACTTCAAAATCCACTGTACTTGTGGGGTTCAGTGGTGAAACGAAGAATACTGTTGGAGAAATCAAGCTACCTGTCTATATCGAAGGGGTGAACTCGTTACAACACTTTTTCAAATGGATTCATTATCCTACTATAACATTATATTAGGCAGGCCTTGGATTCATGACATGAAAGTTGTGCCTTCTACCTACCATCAGTGTGTAAAGATACCTACTTCCTGGGGAGTGGTGAAGGTTGAAAGTGACCAGTAGGAAGCAAAAGAGTGTTATTCTTCCTCGATGAAGGCATCAGCGAAATCCCGGGAAGCATAGCAATCAAAGATACAAGCACAGGATATTATGGGCTTCTGAACAGGATGTCAAGGAAATCATCCTTGATGAAGATAATCTGGATATCTTAGTGCTTGTGGAAGTCAATATCCCAAAGGATATTGAGAAACAACTAATTAACTTTTTGATTGATGGATCTCTACATTTTCTTGGAAGCATGAGGATATGACAGGTATATCAACGGATATTATAACCCATAAACTTGGAATTGATAAATCTTTCAGGCCCATTCAACAAAAAAGAAGAAAATTCGCTCCTGGAAGGAATGCTATCATCCAAGAAGAAGTGGAGGCTGTTAAAATCCAAGATGATAAGGGAGGTCAAATTCCCGAGGTGGTTAGCAAATGTAGTGGTAGTACATAAGAGTAAGGGGAAATGGAGAGTTTGTGTTGATTACACAGACCTTAACAACGCATGCCGGAATGATCCATCCCTATTACCTCACATTGATTCCAGGGTAGATGCAACTGCTGGTCACATAATGCTGACTTTCATGGATACATCCTCAGGATTTCAACAAATCCAAATGGAACCATCCGACCAGAAGGATACAACATTTATGACACCAACAGGTATATATTGTTATATACTATGTCGTTTGGTTTGAAAAATGCAGGTGCAATGTATCAGAGGCTAGTAAATATGATGTTCAAGGATAAACTGGGGGACACTGGAAGTGTACATCGATGATATGGTGGTGAAATCCAAGAAGGTTGAGAACCAACTACTAGACTTGGAAAGTGCCTTTAATATCCTGGACCAGTATAATATGAAACTGAATCCTGCCAAATGCCATTTTGGAATGGGGGCAGGAAAGTTCTTGGGATACATGGTAACCAAAAGAGGAATAGAAGCAAGCACTGTGCAGATCAAAGCTATTCTAGATCTCAAATCCCCATCCAATATGAAAGATGTTCAAAGATTAACTGCAAGGGTAGCAGCATTAAACAGATTCATATCAAGATCCTCTGAAAAATGTAAACAATTCTATGATATCCTGAAAAAGAACAAGAACTTCGAATGGGGAGAAAAACATGAAGCTGCTCTACAAGCATTGAAGCAGTATCTCTCAGGTGCACCTCTACTAATGAAGCCTAAAGATGGTGAACCACTATCTCTATATCTTGCAGTGTCGGGAAATGCAGTAAGTGTGGTCTTGGTTAAAGATCATGAAGGTCAGCAGGATCCTGTCTATTATGTTAGTAAAAGTTTATTAGATGCTGAGACTATATATTCCTATCTAGAAAAATTAATATGAGCTTTAGTTATGGGATCAACCAAGCTTAGACATTACTTTGAAACACATAGGATATATATTAAATCCAACTATCCTATTAAAAATGTTCTTAGAAAACCCGAGATGTTTGGTAGAATGGCAAAATGGTCTGTGAAACTTAGTGCTTATGATTTAGTGTATGAACCTAGGAATGCTATAAAGTTTCAGACCATAGCATACTTTGTGGATGATTTTATTAGGATATACAAGAAGAAGCTGATCTAGAAGTACAACAACTAGGTGAGAGTTCAGAATGTTGGACACTGCATACTGATGGTGCATCCAATGTAAGAGGTGTAGGATTGGGAATTCTACTAAAATTGCCACAGGGGGACATATTACCCCAGGCCATTAGATGTGAGTTTACTACTCTGAGTAATGAAGCTGAGTATGAAGCTCTAATAGCAGGATTAGAAGTAGCAAAGGATATGAATATTAAATGTTTACAAGTATATGTCGATTCCTTGTTAATTACTAACCATTTAAATGGATCTTATGTAGTAAAAGGCCAAAATTAGCCGAATATCTTGAAATTGTTAAAATAATTAGCAGGATATTTTGAAATATTTTCCCTTGAACAGGTACCAAAGGAAGAGAATGTTGAAGCAGATGTTTTAACAAACTTAGAATCTACTATTAGGATACCGGAAGGAACTCGGATACCAATAATTCATATCTTGCATCCTGCAAGAGAACATTTCAAATCTCAGGATAAACAAGTATCGAGTATCCAGGATCATGGTGATAACTATTCTGAGAAGTATCCTGAATCCTGGATGACTCCAACTATTAAGTACCTATAAGAAGGAGATATCCCAAAGGATGAAAACCCTAGAGCTTTCAGAATGAAGGTATCTCGTTTTACTTTAATAAATAATATTTTGTATAAGATATTATTTAAATTTATTTGATGGTATGGACCCTACCTCAGGATGGTATGGACCCTACCTAAGGTGCTTGGAGGATCCCGAAACCAAAGAAGTACTCCAGGATATACATGAAGGGGACCGCGGCAACCACGCTGGGGGCAGAGCTTCATTTACAAAGGTGTTGAGAACAGGATATTATTGGCCAACCATGAGAATGGATGCTATGGAATATACCCTGAAGTGTGATGCATGTCAGAGACTTAGCAACATACTGCATCAACCTACAGAACCATTATATCGTATTGTATCCCCATGGCCATTTATGAAATGGGTGATGGATATAGTGGGAAAGCTCCCTAAGGCTCCAAGAGGAAAAGTTTTTTTCTGTTGGCAATGACAGATTATTTCTCTAAATGGGTTGAAGCAGAAGCTTTCATCCAAGTTAGGGATCAAGAAGTAGTATCCTTCATGAAAAGGAATATCCTGACAAGATTCGGGATACCGGCCGAGATAATTTATAATTACATCAACACCGGTGCATCCTCAAGCCAATGGGCAGGCAGGATCCTCGAACAAGATAATCGTCAACAATTTGAAAAAGATTTTAGGTGCTAAAAAAGGAAAATGGGCCAAGGAATTACCATTTGTCCTATAGGCAGATAGAACATCTGTGAAGTATGCTACTGGGCAGACTTCGTTCTCGTTAGTATTCGGGGCTGAAGCCGTGATTCCAACTGAAATGACGATACCTACAACTAGATCAAGTCTACGAGATCCTGATTCGAATCCTGAAGCCTTATGCCAAGATTTGGATACCGTTGATGAAACAAGAGACGCAACAAAACTAAGAATGGCAGCATACCAGCAGAGGATGGCTAAGTCTTACAACAAGAATATAAGGACGAGAAGATTCCAAGTTGGAGATTGGGTATTGAGAAAGGCATTTCAGAATATAACTAATCCTGCCGATGAAAAATTAGCACCAAAATGGGTAGGACCATATGAGATAGAATCAGAATCAGGAAAAGGAGTATATAGGCTCAAAACGATGGAGGGGGATATGCTACCAAAATCCTAGAACGCCATACACCTCAAAGCTTATTACAAGTGAGTTTGGAATTTAAATTCAAACTCAGGATGGTATGGACCCTACCTTATTTAAATTTATTTGATTTATTCTTTACTTTTCAAACCCTATATTGACTTAAGCATCGGAGGGGTGGTAGCCAAGCTAACACCTACTATCACCCTAGTTTGAAGATGTCATGTAGGGATACATTTCAGGATGACACTCTAGGATATTTGCTCAAGATAAAGTCGAAAGATTAGAGGATTGGCCCCATCTCTCACATTTAAGGGTGTTACAACCCTTCTAAGGTTTAAAGGTATTCACCATTCTTCTGAATTGAGTTTAAACACTCCGCCTGGAGCGCATGTTACACGGGTATAGTTCAAGATGGCGGGACCAGTTCATGTAATAGTGGCTGATAATTTCGTTATTATTGGCTATACCTTGGATTCTTATGGTATATGAGGACTGATCACCCTCTCTCAAGCGAAGGGTATTTTCATACTCTCTAAGGTTTAAAGGTATTCATCTTTCCAAGTCTTGGAGTTTATACACTCCTGCCTGTAGCACACGAAATATTGGTTTATCCCCAGTAAATTATGGGTTTATCCCTAGTGAAACACAGGATTTTGCACAAGTTAAACTACAATTGTGTTCATACACATTTCTTTGTTGATGGATGATTACAAAGTTTAATTGCTAAATGAAGGAATACATAAGCAGGCTATATGCTGATGCAACATCCTGCAGAACACGGGACATCTATGCTAGGGCCGAATGCAATGAATGTTGAAAACATTTCATGTTGGGACATTACAAGTGGTCCTAAGGTTGAATATGAAGTTGCCACCTAAGTATTTCTGGTATGAATTCCTATTTCTCCTAAGTTTGAAGGCCTTATCTAAAATGGGATTTTTTATGAAAAGTCATATTTTGTTAAATTTTTATAAAATTCTTTGAAACAAGAATGGTAAAATAGTCAAAATCATACTAATATCCTGATCAGGATACTTAGACAGAATTTTCAAAACAACATGTAACACAGAGATAAGGTCAAAAGATTAGTTTAATATTAACGATTCAAAATATTACATTCATGGCTTCATCTCAAACGGAGACCCATCAACCAAGAATGTAAATTGTTTAGAGGCATATTAACATAAACAATTGAAGGCTTCGTTTTGAAAACAGCAAGATCCCTCCACCTTCAATTGTTTTACTATTCTAAGTGCATGAAGTAAAATTGTTCAGCGTGCAGGAAAGTTTACAGACCATTCAAATTTAAAAAGCTAGGCTCCAGCCTAGGCATCATTATCCATCATCGCCCACTTCACTGCTATCACGCAGCAGCATCTTCACCAGCATCCTTAGCTCCACCCTCGTCAGCATCCGTACCAGCCTCCGTCTTACTGTCTGCTTTGACTGCCGCCTCCACCTCCTTGGAATCTCACCAATCCCGGACTTGGAAAGATATGGCATAGGGCTCTTCCCAGGTCATTCAGCTTAGCCACCCAAGTGTCAACAGGCCACGTCGGGCATTCAAAGCCTGCATCTTAGGCCTCATATGCCATTTGTATCCTGGCCTGAAGAAAGGAGACTACTACTAAATTTTTAAGACCATCCTGGAAGGAGGTCATTGCCTGCTCGTGATCGACCTGGGCAGCAGCCAGCTTGACTTCAGCATCCAGCGTGACCTTCTTCAGCTTGTCTTCATAGTGCTAGGTCTGAGCTTCAACAATCTTCCCCTGGTCCATGATGGTGACCTCAGCCTTTTTCAATTTGCCTCCAGAACCTTTTCACTTCGCAGGCCTCAGTGTGGAGGACCACCAAACGATCCAGACCCTACGAAGTAAAATACAGGTATCACTAAAAATAATCTAACAAGGATACAGGTTCGACATATGTGTACAGAATACAGAATCTGGAAATTTACCTTATTAAGAAAGGAGGTCAGGGGCTCGATGGATTTCATGAAGCCAATGTTATGATAAGAGAAACCTTCGGGAGCATCAGCAACAGTGTCTGGGCCTTTCCTCTTCCTAGACCCTAAAGCTCAGGGCTTTGCTTCTGGGATAGGCTTGCGAGCAGCAGAAGGCTTGGAGCTGGTAGCAACAAGTGTTTCTTTCTTCACTTGGACATGCCCTGAGTAGTTGTCGAGTTCGTCGAGATCAAAGACGACAGGAATCTTGGTAGAATCTTCACAAAAGGGAGTAATTTCAAATATTATTATATTATATCCTGATTAACTAAACATTTTTAACAAATATCCTTACCAGACATGTTGGAACTGGAATGCTGGCTGGAACTTGGTAGGTTGGAAAAGAAGCTTCTTTCAATCTCTGGTAGTCTGTAGACAACCTTGATCCTTGTTTCCGATTGTGTGGTTGGAGGAGCTAGCTTCCTAAAATCCTCTGCACAAGAAACGAAGATATTAGTTCAGGATGTTAAAGCATGATATATTTTGGGATATTCCTAAAACCCTAAGTTCTACCCTTAGTCAACCACTTCACCGGAAACCTCTCACCACTAGGGATGGAGTTCCTTTTTACAAAGAAAAACTTGGTTTTCCACTATTCCTCATTCCTGGTGGCCCGAAGAATAAGCGGATTATTGGATGTAGAGTAAAGCAGAAACTGGCTAGACCTGTGGGATCTCAAGCGATAATCTACAAGAAGGTCATTGATACTAAGGTCAGGGACATGTTTGTTTTTTATGCGGTCAAGTACAAGCGGAATCCTCCAAACCATGGGCATGGTTTGGCTAAAGCTCAGACCGGTTGTACAAAAAACTCCATGATGAAATTCGAGAACGGAAACCTATGACCTAAGATAAAGGGGAAAGCTAGAAAACAGAGCCACTCGGTGGACAACACATCTGATCGGAGATCTCGATCAAATGGCCGAAAGATCACACTGTCCGGGAAGATGCCGGAGGAACTGAGGGCTGCAATGTCGACGTTGTCGAAGGTGCACACCTCCTGTTCCGGGCATTGGAGCAGGTTTTGTGTTGTGAATGTCGGAACATAATCGTCGGATGAGGATCTTGTTCTCTTCGCCATCGTAAAGGGGAAAGGTGAAGGGTAGAAAAAAATGATGAAGAGATTTAGGGAGAGAGAAAGAAAATTATCTCTGAATTCTGATGTGATAATAAGGAAGAAATGAAGAGAAGATATAGGCTAGTGATGAGTGAAAATCGCATTGGAAGTTGCACCAAGTCATATCTACATCCCTATCTCATTAAGAGCCTTTGAGAACTAAAAATATATCCGTTAATTGAGGATATCCAATGGCAATATCTTTGGGGACAATTGTTACGGGTGGAAATTTGAACCCATAACCTGACAATATATCTTGATTTTTATGTTTCTTATTGGCGATCAAGATACTGAACCAGGATATTGGTAACATCCTGCGGGAATATCTTGATCATGATTAACAATTTGCTTGTAGACTTTTGCTACAGGTGATTAACGTTCACAAGGAACAAGTCACCCTGAAGACTCGCTCAATCTTGTTGAAAGAAAGCGTTGAAGCCAGAAAAATAGGTTTACAACGGTCACTAGAGCATATTCAGAGTATCCTAGAAGAATAGGCTGGTTTCTTTATTTTTGTAACTATATATACGGGGTGCCGGACAGTGGAAAAAACACACACTCGAGCTCACAAATTCGTACACCCTCTGATTTCTTGCTACGATCACACTCAAACCCTCACAATTCACAATCATTGTAACGCTTAGGTTTGATCTGAGCGCTATCCTATAGTTGTCTTGGTTACTCAAGCAATAAGAGGAACAAGGCAGCTGGTAATTGTCAACTCCCGAGGTTTTGTGCCGGCAATCTAGATTCATCAAGGGCTTTCCTCGTACATCATGTGTCAAATTTTACTTTTATCGCTCATTACCTGTTAATTGACATAGTTTTATATCCTGAAACTATATCCCGAAAAAATGTTTTCATAACCAATCAATCTAACACATTTTTATCAAATCACAATAACACGCTACCTCACAAACTAAATTTGATCACTTAATTGTTTCGGTAATTTTTTTTACCAAAACAATGACATTTTAATAAAAATTGATTTTGGGTATATTTTGTTTTTCTTAAAACTTTTAAAGTATGACATTTTATGAAATATCAAGTATTGCGACATCATATTTTTATCTGCATCTAAATATAAAGTTTACTCAAAATGAGTTGTAAATAGTAATGTGCAAATGATCGAAGCACAAACAGACATTTCATCAAAGTTGGCTCACAATGTAGTTCTTATAATACAAAGTGACGTGCTTTACCTGAAGAAACGTAGACCTAACAGACCGGAATCTGGTTAGATCTAGGGTTTGGTTTCTGTATAAAAATGGTTAATCCTTCGTTTAGTTTGGCTGTGGTGATCGCAACTACCTTCCGATGATACCTGCAAAACAGAGCGCCGTTAGCCTCATCACGGGGAGAATGAGGGTTCTCTCCGTGACAACTCTCTGGCGTGAGAATAAGTATCGGTACAGGGGAAATAGTTTAAGTGAAGTAAGAGGGAGAGTAAGTGAGAGTGAATACCTTTCCTTGAAACCGAAGTTACTTATTTATAGCCAGATTTTGGCGCCAAAAGGAGAGATGGAAATTTAACGGAATCTTTGGCATTCCGTTAAATGTTATCGTTACCGTTAATGCACATGGATTGGTTCGTCATCTATGGCTAGGGAGATGCCGCGTGTCGTCGTGAGGTCACTATGCTTTCTCGAGGTGACCATGCCATCACCGTGATCTTCTTGATTATCTAAGATGCTGCCACACGGCATTCAGTTGTAACCGAAAGGTACCTTGCACGATTGGACATTAAATGCTTCTAGACGTTTCACAGCTGTGGCTCTCTATGGCGTGCTGCCACGTGTGCATTCTGTTAAAACATAAAAGATTCATTTCCTTGCACGAACGGCGCAAAGTCGTTAAATGATCCTTTTCCCTTTTAGATCCTTTGCGCAGAGAATTCTCAAGATTTAACTATCTTCTTTACACGCGCCGGCGCAAGGTAGCTAAATGATCTTTTCCCTTCTTTGCTATTTCGTGCAGAGTTTGCTAAGTTCCTCCTTTGGTACAAATGTCTGCGAAAGGTTTCCTTGGCAGTTAATAGTGGGTATGGTTATCTTGATTGGAGCAAGGTTTTTGGGACCATACCCTTCAAGTCTCCCCAGTCCAGTGTTGCTCCTATGCGCAAGTAGCAAGTAGGTGGATCACTGGACTAAATAAAATGGTGTGTTGTATGCTTGTAAACAATATTGTTGCGCTGAAGAAAAAGGAAATTTCATGAAGTGAAACTTTTGGGATAAGGGAAACTTTTTAAAATTTGAAACAACTGTCCTTTTGTCAGGAATTGGTGAGAGACAACGTGCTGTTGTGATGTTTTGGGTACTGTTTGACAGCTGCCCACAGTTGTTACCCGTACAACATTAATTGCCTGACGACATGTGTGGTTCACACGCGCGCGTGGGGACAGTTACTGTTCCTCACTCGCCCTGACATTTGCCTAGGGTTCCGAAAAAGTGTGGAGGCGGTTACACGCTACCCCAGACATTAATTGCGATCCCTTTATATATACACCTCCTGACCCCATTTCCACTTTACGCTCTCAAAACTTCTTCTTCTTTATCATTGAGATTCCTTCCTCTCTGCAATTTTTCTTCAATTTCATGGCCACCAGTTCGAGTGTTGCTGAAGTAGCAGAGATGCCGACTACATCGACACTACCACCATTGAAGTGGAAGAAGGAAGAGTTTGATAATTTGGTTTCTAATTTCTTATTTGCCAAGTCTTGGGGTTCGTTTTACCCTAAGGAGGGTGACACGGCGGCAGACGCTCCGGCCGGTTATATCACCCTACTTTTCGATTATTTTGCCGAGGGTAACTTCAGGCTTCCGGTGACCCATTTTATGTTGGAAATTCTTGACTTCTACAAATTCCACATCTCGCAGTTAAATCCAATGGGAATGGTGAGAATTAGGAATTTTGAATTTGTTTGCCGGTCGATGAATATAATCCTGATGATTGAGAAGTTTAGGGTCTTTTATCAATTGCACTACTCTATAGGGTTTAATTATTTTCAGCAACGTCTTCAAGCCAAACGCCTATTGCTCGTGCCTCCCAAATCTTATCAAGACTGGAAGCAAAAGTTTTTCTATGTTAAGGCGGTGGTCATTCCGATGGCGATGACATTCCGGGCCGGAGAAGAGATAGAATTGGAGACGCTGACCATCCCTAGTCATGAGGTGTGGTATCAGAACATCAAGGATGTGCCCAACATTATTTTACAAGAAAGTGCGTTGATTGCTGCTGGTATGAGCATACTATGGAAGAAAGAACGCCAAGAGAAACCAGTATATACAGAAGACGGAGTTGGTACGTTACTATATAGCATATTAGGACCATCCTCTATAAGTGTATACTGGGTATGTTCATTATTGTGCTTTTTTGGTACAGTTGCGCCGTTATACCTAGTCTCTTTCAAGAGAGATAATGGAAAGATGACAGTGATGCCGATTGAAAAGAATGAGGAGTCATGGTTTGATCAAATCCTTGGAAACTTTGAACTCCCCAAGAAAGAAAATCTCAACGCGCAGCCTTCCTCTACTACCGGTACGTAGTATTTTTGTAAAGCCTGATTTAGTATTGCAATATTACTATCAGATATTAATCCTAAGTAATATTGCAATGTAACTTATGGCGCAACGTTTGCCCTTTATTATTAACTATGTAGGTGACTTGATAAACTTGGGCGTAGGACCTGATTCGAAGAAGAAGAAGAAGGAACCAGCTACTGCTGCTTTACTTCCCCCAAGCTAGATGTACAAAAACCTAAGACATCTGCCGCTGTGAATACTGAGGGCAAGAAAGGTACGCGTCTCGTATCTGATTCTTGGTGTGGATATGTGGTGGTGTCAGACTCATTAGAGGGTCTCGTGCCTGTAGGTTTGAGGAAGCCGAAAGCAGAACCTATAGATACTTCATCCATTGTTGCTTCCAACCCGGACGAACCTTTGGAAATTCCTTCTAACCTAGAGATGGCGCTGAAGCGCACCTCAAGGAAGAGGAAAGAAGCTGAATTTGCACCACCAACCTCGCCACCGAAGAAAGCTGTGCGGTCGCGCATCGGAAAAAAGAGCAATCTAGATGCTCTATCGGAGAAATTTTCTCCTGGTATAAGTACTTTGGAAATTTTGTTGAGTTAGTTGCTTATTGTCTTGTATTTGAGAATTCTAACCGTGTTTGTTTTCTGCAGAGAAAACAGTGAAGGCGGCGAAGGCCACATCATCCTCCATGCCATCCCCGCGCAAACCTGAAGATACTGAGAAAGGAGGAGGCGATGTGAACCCCAGCGCGACCGTCCCTGGTTCAGACCTGATTATCCTTGATATGCCAGAGAAAATTGCTCCAGAAGAAGAGCAACAAAAATCATTTGTTGAAGATCCTGCTAGCGAGCAGGTAAAAGATATTGCCCTCCCCTCATGTGGAGACTAAAGCTGCTACACAAGCATAAGAGACGACTACCTCCCCTACTTCTCATGCCGAAAAAATTACTTCGGAAATTAAGGAAGCAGGTCCCTCTACAGCTGGTCAAGGGTTCTCCTCATTTTTTGACGATCCTGAAGAGGAGTCGCCTATTCATCCTGAGGAGACTCTTGGGGATTATTATTATCGCACTTACTCCACCAAGAGAGTGTCCGCTTTACATGAGCCAGTATGGAAATTATAACAGAGCGATACCTTTACCGATCTGCAAGCTTGCAGGGAGTGGTATAAGGGCATATACCCGCCGGCGGAGGTGAAGCGCCAAGAAGACCAGTCTCACGATCAAATCTATCAAGCCTATCTGCTAGAGACTGCCAAAGCCTCATCTGTTACTCACCGGATTGTGCGCGAGTGGTGCAACATGAATAAAGAATGGGACGAGTTTGAGTGTAAGAGATTCAAGGTTGGGATTGAGAGTGAGAAGGTGGGAAGATGAGGGTGCATCTTGAGGCGGAGAGGTGCAAATTTGAGGATGTGAAGAAGACCGAGGAATGGTCTGCCCTTGGTTGGAAAAGGAAAGCTGAGGCGGCAGCGGCGCAGCATGTTGAAGATCGCAAACAATGGTTGGAAGCTTGCGAGCGCGATAATAATGAAAAGATCATGCTGTGCAATGAGATCGAGAAGCTGAAGCAAGAAAAAACCAATGCTATTGCTGCTGCTGAGGAAGCGCGTTCCCACAGAGAGTGAAGCGAGCAAAATGAGGTAGAAACTAAAATGATGCTTTTGCTTAAAGAGAAAGAGCTTGCTGATCTTACTTCTCTATTCTTTGACCAGGATCTTTTGAAGGCGGAAGTTGATTCCTTGAAGAAGGATGCCAAGTTACATGAAGTTGAGAAGGCTGAGCTTACCCGGCATTTAACAGAGGATGAACAAAAAATAGAAACTATAGAAACCGCTCGCGTGACGGTGGAAAGTATTTATGAATCCCTCATGAGTAAGCTCACCAGGATTCAACAGTATGGAGTCATCAAGGTAAATGACTACTTTTACAAATAGTGATCTCTTTTTAATATCTGCACCTCCTGACCCTTTGTACTTGTATTTAGATTACCAATTCTATTCTGAATTCTACTGAGCTAGATGAGGCGATGGCTCAAGTGATGGTTGCTGCCAGGAGTGATTGATACGCACAAGGATATACAGAGTGCTCAGAACACGTATCTCATGCGCTCCAGGTAAAATGGGACAACAGTCGTGCAGCAACCCGTGGGGTGAACACAACTGCTGCTTTTAAGGTTGCGAAGGAGCGTTATGACCAGTTGCAAATCCCTATTATGGATTTGGTTGATAATGCTTTATCGCATGATGACTTTGTTGATCGGTTAAAATAGATATTTGTCGAGGCAAGCAATTTATAATATTTGCATGTCAAAGTACTTGCGCGGCCGTGTAAGTACTTTGACTTATCATAATATATCTTTTGGGTTACAATGTGTGCATGGGTACAATTACTTGTTTAGGATAGACAAATGAACATAATTGGCTAACTCGAGTAAGAGCGTAAGTTGTTGTGTTATCTTGTGGCTCATGAGTTGTTAGTAGCCTTAGTGTTTTTGGGTTTCCAAAGTAATTGCATGCATTTGTAAGTAAGATATTTAAAAAAAATAAGCAAATGTAAGGAGTGACAAAATAGAATTGTATTGATAAAGCATCAAGCTGCTAGTGTCACTAAGATTACAAAAGTAAGAAAAGTGTAAGCAGTTCCGTTGCGCAGCGTGTGGCTATCGCATCGAGAACTGAGATTACATGTAACATTTGTGCAACTGCTGGCATTCCAGGTCTGCGGAACGCTAGAGCCGTCCATGCTCTTCAAAGTATATGCTCCTTTGCCAAGGACCTCGTTGATTACATAAGGGCCTTCCCATCTTGGCGCAAGCTTACCCGGCTTTTCAGCATTTGAGGCTTCATTATCGCGGAGGACGAAATCCCCCGGTAAATGTAACATTTGTGCCTTTACAACCATCATACAATTCCAAACAATTCCAAATCCAATGAAATCTTGTGTTTCATTCTCGGGAATTGTATAATTATATGTGACATTCACACATTTATGTCCATGTACAATTCCTACACCTCAAAGCTCTTCTGGAAAGTTATATGTAAACTGTTACACAAACGTAATCAGTTTAACATGACGTACACTCCAGAACAATGACACAATCTAAACATACCCTAAATATCCTTTACATAACTTAGAAATAAGTTTTGAAGGGTTCGGTATGGCAAAAACAAGTTTATTAAAGCTCAGGGGTTATTTTGCAAATTCTGCGAAACTATGCCGATTCGTGTATTTCGTAATACGGAACATGTACACACATCCAAAAATTTGTGTATTCATTAAAATCTTATATTTTAGTGATAGGAATACAAAACTACCTTTCGTTACGCAATCACGGTCGTTTTTGCATTAATTAAAGCGTTCGTCATAATTAAGAGAAAAACGCAATCGTACATCCGAACGAACAGACACCCACGACATTTTTGGGCATAATTCAAGTCCCCTATGCTTTAACATCCTTATAAAGCCTAAACTTTGGGTTAACGGGGGTTAAACGCATCAAAACACCTTAAAACAAGTGCAGGGGCCTGTTCTGCCACTTTTGAAACTTGTGAAGTACGATCAGCCTAGCCCGACCGCAGGTTACGGTTGCCAGACCGTAACTTAAGGGTGGGGCTATCAACTATGTAATTTTTGCTTGATGGCCACTCCAAGCTTCCAAAACCCATCAATTCGAAACCATGGGTTTCTAAACTGCTATGACACATGTTAGGACACTTGTTATCATCTCTTGAAGCCTCCTAATACTTGGAATGATCTTGTGCATCATCCACAAGTATAAATAGTCCTTCAAACTCACCTCACAATTTTCTCATTTCTTCCCTTTCTCTCTATAAATCTAAGTGGAGAACTCTCACATTGTTGGAGGTCTCCCAACTGAGTTTTTTAAGTCTTTTTCTTCATCCTTGGCTACCTTGAGCACAAGTAAGTGTTCTAACTTAGCCTTGTTTATTCATTTTTAGCTAATTCAAGCTAAAAGTCAAACAGTGTTTGACTTTCAGCTTTGACCACTAATTGGTCAAAGCAAAGTCCAATTGGACTTTGCAACGTGATCGTAATCACGATGGTTATGATCCATAGCGATCATGCCTACTGATTACCATGTCTCCTAGTCGAAGTGACGACTCAAAGTTTCGGTCAAAAATGCGCATAGTGCGCATTATACGACGGAACTATTTTCGAGTATCAAAACACATTGTTTTGATACCAAATCAGTTTTATAAACCTTGTTAGACAACAAAAAAACTATATTTAATACCAAATCAGTTTTATAAACCTTGTTAGACAGGTTTAACATGTCTAACTCGTCACTTTTAGTTTAGTGCTTGTTTAGGGTCGTAAGTCGAGCTGTCTTGACCACTGCTTTTACTTTCGAATCCGACCCGTTTGTCGATCTTAGGATCCGACCAAACTCATATTAATGACCATAGTTGTATAGGGAATAACCCTCTGAGGTTATACCTTATGGTCACGTCGTTTGGTTAGTGTTCCGTTAAGTCGCTAGTTATGCCTTTATAAATGACCAAAATGCCCTTTTTGCGCATAAATCAACTTTAAGCATATGTGACCAATGTTTTGATATATAAGCTGATGTTGCAACTATATTAAACTTATTTTGGCATATTGGACTTATCATAACACATATCTAACCATCCTAACATGTATTTATGTAAATGATCTGTTAAAGTAGCATAAACTACCTTAACAAGTCATAACGGGTCAAAACTATTTAGGAATCTTTCCAAATCAGAATGTTAACTTTATTAAACCATTTCATATGAGTTCCAACACTCATTTGGTTTATAAGGTTTCATTCTATCCGAATCTTCCGATTAAAGTCCCGATATTTACATAGTTATCCGATTCTAGGACATGTTTGACTTCTCGGACATTTGAGCTTGTTTAATCTTTGATTCAAGGATATTTTGCAACCCTAAGTGAGTACATAATCCCCTCTTTTACGTTTTTCAAATGTTTTGGGGTTATTCATATGTGCCTATTCACTATTTTCACGTTTTTCAATGCTATATGATTTCTTATACATAGTACTATATCCGATAACGATTTGAAACTGCTATCTATGGCTTAAATAATGATTTTCAAAGTTTGTGAGACTATTGTTGGTGTGTAATTCTTTTATACATTCATTAACAATGATCAAGCCGATTGGTAGTACGATATAGCCTATAGGATTTGACACCCCATTCCTGTTGTATGGAATGTCAGAAACCAAGTTTAAACCAAATAGATTTTGCCTTCGTGGTAAACCTATAGTCACCAAAGTATAGTTTGATATACTCAGTTTGAATGTATTACCAAACGACCACAATGTATGTTTTACAAAGGTTTACTGATTAAGCCATAAAAACTTATCTTTTATTGATTTCCCTAAACCAAAGTATATTTTGATATACTATCAAATCACAATTAAGTATATTTCGATATACTTCCAAAGGATAGTTTGAAATGCTATCAATGTGATATTATTTATCAAGTTATAGTTTGATATACTACCGAATCTCTTGTTCTTAAACAAAGTATATTTTGATATACTATCGATACTCTTATTGTTTACCAAAGTATATTTTGATATACTACCGATTCACTTGTTCTCAAACCAAAGTACATTTTATATACTACCAAATCTAGCTTTTCAAAAGTATATTTTAATATACTAGTAATTCAACTAATTTCAAAACTAAGGTATATAGTTTGATATACTATCTATATTTTTATTTAAAAACCAAACTATATCTCGTATATACTACAAACTCTTTTTATCAAAAAGGCAAAGTATATTAAATACTAAATTTTTTGCGAGGATTCATGGCTATTTTTGAAAATATATGTTCTCTTCTTAAAAATCCTAAGCCATGAATCTGAATAACAAAACCTATGTTACTCATAGGCATTTTTATGTTGACGTACCTATTTTCACATATGTTTCAGGTTTATTTACATGATGATTGTATCTGCGTACTACATAAAGGATGGACTCGGGCCTTAGCGACTTTAAAATTTGAAAGACAATTTGATTGTATTTTATTTCCGTTATTCCAAGACAATGTAATTCGATAATTCAATAAAACAAAACTTTAAATACCATGTGTTGAAACAATTTGTAACGTGACTCCCCAAGTGTTTCCGCGGCGTGTTGTTTTTACGCAATTTGGGTGTTACAGTAAAAATGTGCAAACGCGCACACGCTTGTTATAATATTTCTCTAGCTGAGACCTATATTTTGCTTCGCGGATAGCTGCATTTTCTCGCCTTTCTTCAACCAAGTCGAGATCCAAGCGGCCCTGCTCTTCGTTGTTTTGTTTTTCCAACGCGACCATTCTTGGTGATGGGAGACATATTTCAGCAGGGATCAGTGCTTCCGTCCCATATACCAAACCAAATGGAATTTCTCCCATGCTTGTCTTGGGCATTGTTTGATGCGCCCATAGAATGTTGGGTAACTCATCTACCCATCCCCGCCGCGTCATGCCAAGGCGGGCTTTGATACCATCAACTAATTGTTTGTTGATACTTTCGACCTGTCCGTTCGCTTGAGGATGCGCAACGGAGGAAAAAACATGCTCGATGTTCATTTCTTGCATCCATTTTTGCAGATCTTCAGATGCTAAATTAGGGCCATTGTCTGTGACGATGCGCAAGGGTAATTCGAAACGACAAATAATATGCTCCCAGATAAACTTTTGGATTACCATAGCTGTTGTCGAAGCCAACGGTTTTGCTTCGACCCACTTTGTGAAGTAATCAATGGCAACAACGATGAACTTTAATGCAACAGGCGCATTAGGAAAAGGACCTACGAGGTCGATAGCCCACTGTTGGAAAGGCCATGCCAATGTTACTGGGACAAGTGGATTTTTTGGGCACAATGTTTTGTCACATGTCTTTGGAAAGACATGCATTTGCGCAAGGTGTCAATGGCGTCCACGTACATCCCTGGCCAGTACCCTGCGCCCATTACTTTAGCGACAACCATGCGCGGTCCTGCGTGGATGCCACACAATCCTTCATGGATTTCTCTAATCAAGTATTGCGCATCATGCTTATCGACACATCTCAATAAAGGACCCATGTACGACTTTCGATACAAAATACCATCCGCCATTTCGTAGTTTAAAGCTTTGCAACGTATCTTTCGCGCCTTCGCCTTGTTGTCAGGAAGTTGGCCATGTTGTAAAAATAGGATAATCAGAGACATCCAAGATGGACTCCCCATTTCGACCATGTTAACTTGTTTTAACGGAACAGATGGATTTTTTAAAACTTCAATCCTGACCTCTTTTGCTAAATACTGAAAACTTGTGGCTGCAAGTTTACTCAATGCGTCAGCGTGCTTGTTGTTACTCATGTTGACGTGTACAACTTTAAACTGTCGAATTAACTAATTAATGATTTGGCTTGCTCCAAGTATAGTGCCATAATATCGCCCCTTGCATCATAAGTGCCATTAATTTGTTCTGCGACGAGGCAAGAATCAACATGTGCAATTAAATTTGCAGCGCCCATTTTTCTAGCGAGGCGCAAGCCTGCTAGAAACGCTTCATACTTTGCCTCATTATTTGTGCTCTTGAAATCCAGATGCATGGAGTAAGTGAACTCTTGATTATCTGGATTAACTAGTCGAAGACCTGTGCCAGCCCCATCACTATTAGATGCGTCATTTGTATGTAACAACAATTCTCTGTCATCCGTAACAGGAACCGGATTTTGGATCTCTTCGCATTCTTGCACTTTTTCTACTGGAACTTCAACTACGAAATCGGCGAGGATTTGCCCTTTAATTACTGGCGTTGGCTTGTAGACAATATTATGACCGCCTAGTTCGATAGCCCATTTGGCTAATCGTCCTGAGACGTCTGGTTTAGAAAGAATCTGACCAAGGTGATAATTTGTTAAGACATTTATGACGTGCCCTGAAAAATACCTACGAAGCCTGCGCGAAGCATGAACTAGCGCAAGTACCAGATTTTCCATCATTGAGTACCGAGACTCTGGGTCATTCAACATCTTGCTAATGTAATAAATAGGCATTTGAACACCTTCTCTTTCAACAAGTAAAACTGCTCCTACTACTAATTCGGATGCAGCAAAATAGAGGATCAGAGGTTCTTTGTTGCGCGGGGCTGTCAAAGTTGGTAATTGAATCAAACAATCTTTCATATCTTGGAAAGCTTTCTCCGCATTTGGCGTCCATTGAAATTTATCTTTTTTACGCAGTTGCGCAAAGTACGGATGAAAGGATAAGATTTTGCCGCGTGGTTCGCGAGGAAACGATTGAGGGCAGCTAATCGTCCCGCTAATCTCTGCATCTCCTTCACACTTGCTGGAGATTTCATACTTTGAATTGTTTCAATTTTTTCTGGATTAACCTTAAACCCATCCTTTGTGACGATGAGTCCGAGGAACTTGCCCTCTTCCATGCCAAAGGAACACTTGCTTGGGTTTAATTTTAAATTAACTTTTCGCATTGAATCAAAAGTCTTTTGAATGTTTTCCAACATCATTTCTTCCGTATGGCTCATGATAACTAGATCGTCAATATACACTTCAACGGTCACTCCAATGTCATCCCCAAACACTGAATCCATAAGCTGTTGATAAGTGGCTCCCGCATTGCGGAGCCCGAAAGGCATTTTTGTATAACAAAAAATACCCTTCTCCGTGCGAAAGGCCATCTTGTCTTCATCCACTTGTTTCATCAGCACTTGATGGTACCCTTTGTAACAGTCAAGAAAACATTTCCAACGAAATGAAGCTAAGGAGTCAACTTTCTTGTCAATCTCAGGAAGAGAGTAACAGTCCTTGGGATATGCCTTGTTCAAATCATTAAAATTGACGCACATGCGCCAACCGCCATTATGCTTCTTGACCATAACGAGGTTCGCCACCCAAGTTTGGTACTTGACTTCTCGTAAAATGCCAACGTTAATAATTCAGCAACTTGCTCGTTCATAGCTTGAGTTTTCTCAGTACCCAGGTTGCGCTTTTTCTGAACCACTGGTTCTGCTGAAGGAAATACATTTAAGCAATGTTTAGCCACGTCGCGCGGGACCCCTACCATGTCTGCAGGTGTCCATGCGAAGATATCCATATTACGAAACAACAATGATTTGAGCTTTCTGCGGATTATCATAGATACCGTAGGAACGAGGATAATTGGTTACTCTGGGTACTTGTTATTGAAAATCCACTTCTCAGGTTCATTCGGTGATATAGGCTTAGCAGCCTTAACAACTGGTTCTTCGATAGACATAATCTCCTTTCGCGTGAACATGATAGCTATGCCTGTTGGCGTTGGGAAACCACAAGCAGCGTGTGGCACAGATGTGATCATGCTGAAATCACGTTGCGCACGACGCTCTGATAAAACATCGTGACAGAAGTTACTGGCATCACCAAAAAGTTTACTTGAATGGTTCGCGAGTGTTTGCCGTCTGAAAGAGTTACAGGAAAAACTATCTGTCCTAGAGGAAAGACAGCCTCATTGCAGAATCCAGTTAACGGAAAGTCAACTGGTTCCAGGCGTGCCTTATCCTCCGGATCTAACTGTTTGAAACATTGCTCATATATGATGTCCATGGAACTTCCTGGGTCTATGAACATATAATCAGTCTGGCAATGACCAAAAAAACCTGTGATTACGACTGGTCTTTCTTCCTAGGGTCCGCCAAGAACAATAGGAAAAATTACTTGTTGCTCGCGCCATTTGTTATCTCGAAAACGTTGGAAGTTGCACTTGAGCGACGGTCCTCCTTGAATCATAGTAACTTGTTTCATCTTTTTGTTGCTTGGACCCTCATCCCCGCGTGTGAGTTGTCTGACCTCTTTTTGCACTAACTGTACTAAGTGTGTCAATTTACCGCTTTTCAATGCTTTTTCAATCTCTGCGCATAAACTGATGCAGTTGTCAGTTGTGTGCCCAGTATCTTTGTGAAAGTCACAAAAGAGATTCGGGTCTTGACCCTTCTTATTCTTCATGGGTTGAGGTTGCTTAAACTGATAATTCTTCGTGCTCAAGACTTCCGCGGGAGATTTCGTTAGAGGCGTCCATTGTCGATCACGATTCTCTTGTTTGATTGCTTTCGGGGTGGTAATCTTATTAATCGTTGTGCAAGCATCTATTGGCAAGTATGGGGAATACGAGCTTTGGTTGGAGTCCTTCCATCCTTTTTGAACTTCCGGCCACCTCTACTCAGATCCTGAGGACGATTCTGAGGTAGTGGTGGTCTGCTAGAATTAAGGTTCTGCTCCGTCTGCGCATAAACTTTGGCTGCTGCCATTAGCTTATCCCAACTCTTTGGCAGGCCAGTTGTTCCAGGAAGTACTTTAATCATTTCATCACATCTTACCGCATACTTGAACTGTGCGCAGATAAGATCCTCATGAACATCTCCAATTTCTAACACTTCTTTGTTGTAACGAGTGATAAAATCCTCTAAGCTTTCGTCATCTTTCTGCCAGATGTTCATCACATCTGAGGAATCTCTGACATACCGCCTCTGCTGACTAAAATGCGAAAGGAATTTTTCCTTAAGATCGTTCCAAGAGGAAAATTTACCTGTGGGAAAATAATCAAACCAAAGACGCGCGGCGCCCGTAAGAGTTTGTACGAATAGATGGCACCACATTGGTAATGTCCATCCTCCAATTAGCCCTGCGCCAGTGAAGAGGCGCATGTGATGATCAGGATCAGTTAAACCGTCAAACTTCCCTACATTGGACAGTAACTTTGCTCGTTCTAGCGGAGCCAACGCAATTTCTCTTATAAACTTCGATTGTTCAGCTGCTTCAGCAGGTCGATATACCAAATTGTAATCATGCTCCGCCTCAGGATTGTATGTTGCGCGTATTTTAGGCTTGTAACTGACATGATCCATAGATAAACGATTAAAAACACTTACACTATCTCCTTCGTCATAAGTCTTATCATATTCATCATGTTGGGTGTCCCGCTACTGTGATAGTCGCGGGCCCAAACATGACTGAACAGATGTGCGACGTTGAGCATTTTCTTCTTCCTTTCGATTACCAGAATGAACAGAATCATTCTTGGTTTTAGAGTACATCTCGGTTCCATCTACAGATACATGCGCAGGCGCACGAGCATAGTTCTGAGTATCATAACTCAACACTCGAGGTGCCGGCGAAGCACGAACCTAAGGAGAATTAACCGGAGCTTGAAAAGTTGGAGTTCCGGTCTGAGAACATAGTTGAGCATACATAGCATTTAAAGCAGTTTGAGATTTGATTAACCACGACAACGGAGTCTCTCCAGGTGGTAGAATTGATGCAACATCAACATGAGGAGCTGCCGGCGTTACTGGAATGCTCGCATGATCTGGATCATACGGAACATCAGCTTCGCCGGATGAGTCTTCAACAATTTGTCCGTCGACCTGAGGACCGCCAACGACGCGATGGATCTCCGATTGAGGACCTAGAAATGATGATCCATCAACCATGACGTTGTGGATCTAAGTGAAACGAAACGAAAGATGAGAATAGACTAGAAAATCGGTGGGCGCCAATGAATAAACGTAGACCTAACAGACCAGAATCTGGTTAGATCTAGGGTTTGGTTTCTGTATAAAAATGGTTAATCCTACGTATATTTTGGCTGTGGTGATCGCAACTACCTTCCGATGATACCTGCAAAACATAGCGTCGTTAGCCTCGTCACGGGGAGAATGGGGGTTCTCTCCGTGACCACCCTCCGGCATGAGAATAAGTATCGGTACTTGGAAAAATAATTTAAGTGAAGTAAGAGAGAGAGTAAGTGAGAGTGAATACTTTTCCTTGAAACCGAAGTTACTTATTTATAGCCAGATTTGGGCGCCAAAAGGATAGATGGAAACTTAACGGAATCTTTGCCATTCCTTTAAGTGTTAATGTTACCGTTAATGCACATGGATTGGTTCGTCATCTACGGCTAGGGAGATGCCACGTGTCGTCCTGAGGTCACTATGCTTTCTCGAGGTGACCATGCCATCACCGTGATCTTCTTGATTATCTAAGATGCTGCCACGTGGCATTCGGTTGTAACCGAAAGGTGCCCTTGCACGATTGGACATTAAATTCTTCTAGACGTTTCACAGCTGGCTCTCTATGGCCTGCTGCCACGTGTGCATTCTATTACAACAGAAAATATTCTTTTTTCCTCTACACCATATCTTGTAGACAGAAATTCTTTGCTAAGGAAAAGTCTTTCAAGATTAACTGTTTCCTTTCGCAAACGGCGCAAGGTCGTTAAATGATCCCTTTCCCTTTTAGATGCTTGGCATAGAGAATTATAAACCTCCTCTATTGTGTTGTGGCCTGCGCAGGGTTTCTGGGAACCAACAATGACAGGGAATTATCAAGACTAACTATCTTCTTTACGCGCACCGGCGCAAGGTAGCTAAATGATCTTTTCCCTTCTTTGCTATTCGTGCAGAGTTTTCTAAGTTCATCCTTTGGTACAAATGTCTGCGCAAGGTTTCCTTGGCAGTTAATAGTGGGTATGGTTCTCTTTCTTGGCGCAAGGTTTTTGGGACCAGACCCCTTCGTTACCCTTTTCGTTATTTATATAATATAATGATGTAAAAATTTAAAATACACCGTTCCGAAGTGCTTATTTTTATATATGTTTTAATAAAAGTTGATTTATTCTTTACCATGATGAACCAAACCGACATCATATGCTGTCGTGATGAACCGAACCACTCCCGGACGATATAAAACATATGTAAAACAATATCCTCTTGGGGATATCTCTTTCTGTTATATAATTCTAGTACCAAGCGAATGCCAGCCACAATGTTCCGGGGAATCCCACTATTTATATAAACAAAGAAAAATAAAGGTAACGTCTCATGTTCATTATTTTGTATATATAGAGATAAGTATAGATTTGATTTTTTTTAATTTAGTTTCACCCATATACTATATATAACATATGCATATTACCGATTTTTTACCACTGAGATGTCACCAGGATGTGCATAAGCAACATTATCATCCTGTTAGTGATGTGAGCAACATAGACGTCATAGGGCTTACATATGTGTCGACGACAGATAACTAACCTATACAATGATCAACTACCACTATTTCCTGATCAACTAAGACTTGATGTGCAATATTCCAATCTTGACACTTTCAATCGTTGCACTTTCAAACTATAGTAAACAATGGTCTTAAAAGTTCCAACAATCTCCCCTTAGACCATTGCATACCACTTGAACTTCACAAGCCAATCCACACAATCAACAAAGTTGCCTACATAAAAAATTGTCTGGATTTTCTATTCTTGAGGCTTGTCAGCTCCTTGAACCTCTGTAGAAGTTCTTCTAAAAAGGGCTTCAACAGCTTGGCGAAGTTATATAAAGTATGCTAGTAGGTGGCCCACTTAGTCGCGAGCCTATATATTTGTGTGTTTGTGTCACTTGTGAGTTGAGCTTTTTGAAGAGTTAGTTAGACCACACCATGTGTTAGTGTTGGTAGTGAGTCTTTAGGGGAGCTTACCTAGGGTTAGCAATGGTTCTTAAACATGTAGATGTATACTCTTTCAGTATTCGAATTATGATGACTATAATTGCAGGTCCGTTATACGAATCGTTCGAGCACTAATCTGACAAACCTAAGGTAAACGTCCGGAATCCGTTTGCTTAGGCGACATTGGATACACTCATTTGTTTATGTTTAACACTGTTTCATTAATGTGTAGACGTTACAGGTCCTGGAAACACTTGGACAGAGCTTCGCCTCTGTCGTGACAAAATCTCTGAAAAAATTACAAATGAGATGACAAGACACCTATTTATAGGAATCACAAGTTCGCTTGGGGAGTGCAAGTTCGGCCGAACTTGACTATAACATCACAATCTCAAGCGAACTTGGCCTAAACCATACATAAACCTCATCATTTCGCTTACAGACTCGATATTATACGATGACGTAGGCAACAGACATATGCATCAACAGACTCCCCCTTGGATGTTGTCGTAGTCATTATTCTTCAAATAAGTTCCTGAGTCTTTAATGTTCTCTTGATCTTATATCTTGAATAACTTTAACATCCATGCTCCCCCTTGCTTTGAGCTTTCTGGTATCTTTAATCAACGTGTTTATCTAGCTCCCCCTCAAATGATTCTTCGAATCTCTAAGATTTGACGATTAAGAACAATCACACGTATCCACACACAAACAGTTTCTTAACAGTCTCGTTGGTCTGGCTCACATTCAACATTATTAGGTTTCCATGGAAGATATGAGAGAAAATCTTTTTGGATTTTTATATTGAATGCAGAAATGTAAACATACTAAAGTAATATTTACAGTTTGTATTTTTGTGAGAAAACGTGCTAGAGGATCATATCAGTTTTTGAGACATATCACCAGTACTGTTGACCTTTTAATGACTTTAAGTTTTAAACTTGTTTACCTAGATTGTCGATATGTTTATCCACTTAAACTTTAAAACATTTCTCAATTGTTCCAAGATATGTTAGTTAAAATTATGAAACTTGACTTAACTGCGGTTCCCACTTCTTGAATATACTCTCATATCAAGATTCCCTAGATTTCATCTTACAGGTGAATATAGCATATTGATATCTGTATCTGGGTTGGTGCGAGACCTTGAGAGCTCAGGTTAGTACTACCGTACAGACAAAGAGATGACGGCTCATCTTTAAGTTGTGTTCCACTTAAGGAATCTTTTTAGCTCTGCAAATGATTAGATCTTTCGATACTCTTCAAGATTGCATGCTGTTTAGGGTTTATAGCGAAAGTATTATAGAAGTTCTCGGCTATTGCTTCCGCAAAATCAGAAGAACTTGTATAATACCCCAGACATCAACTATCTATAAAGACCTCGTATCTCAGAATCAGGCAATCTCTCAAACGAAATGTCGAGTACTAAGTCCATATATCCAAGATGTGTTAATCCACAAGTTTAAGCAGTTGTAAAATTTAGTTTATATCCCGGAAACAATTTACTGAACGTGTAAAGCCTATCGACACATCCACAGTAAGACTTGTTTATAACTTTTTAAACTTTACAAATATTTAGCGTACTGTGATAGTCCACTGATGTACTATCATTTCCTTTTTGCGCACAAGTAATCTCATTATTCATTTTTCAATGTTTTTGACATTATTGAGATTTTGTATTGTTTTTGGAAACATTTTAAAATGATGTTTTTCAATTTTATAAGAATTTTTTACAATTTTTAAATTTTTTTCTCCCCCTAAAATTGAAAACATCTTATTAAAATCAAAAATAAGAATCTTCCATTTTAACCATTTAACGACTTTTTACGAATGTGAACGCGAGACTACCATTTTGTTTGTGTGGAATATCACTCCTGTCTCTTGTCTCTCTGTATTAACAACCATTGCTTCTGAAATGACCTTTGGCTTGAAGCTTGGTTATCCTGCACATTCAAACAAACTTTAATCAGTTTTGAATTGGAACCCAATCCATTCTGGATTTAGGTTTACCAAAATCATTAACATCTGAAGTAAACAAACATTCACACTCTTTTTGATATTCAAACAGTTTGATAGAACTTTATTTGAAAATTTTACTTTCTTTGATTTTTTAGTTGTTTGAATTATCAAATTTTTCTCCACTGCTCTCTCTTTTGTCCTCAGATTTGTATCTGATGAATTCGTTTTACTTGACTGTGAGTAAATGATTCATTAGAACTTTTATCTGATTTTTTAAACGTATCCGAGGACAAAATCTTTTCCAAATACTCTCTAACTTTTTTCCTCTTTTTTCTCAATCTGTCTTTTTGCCCTTGTGATAACTTGACTTTTTGTTCTTTGGGCTTCTCTACAGTTTTCTCATTTTTCTTCTCTGTTTTCTTCTCCTCTGTTCTTTTCTCCCCCCTGCGATTTAACCGATTTTCAGATTAGTCAGACAATCCCTGGAAATATGACATTTGATTTGACATTTATAGCATCTTCTTGTATCAAATCTCTTTTTGAGGCAGTTAACAACAATGTGTCCACCAAATCCACAGTTGTAACACACTCTGTTATCCTACCAATCTCTCCATTCAGACCAAACACCCAAATCAGCACATTGATTTGACATGTAGTAGTCATCTTTCCTGCTTCTTCTATAAAATTGATTTGACTTTGAAGCACTGTGATCCGACCTACACCAATTATTCTCAAATTTTTGTGAGTTTTTATAATGATTGGATGACCGTACCGATGAGCTTTTATTTTTGTTTTGAAAATTTATAGAATTTTGTTTTTCATGTTGTTTCGTTCTCGAT
This sequence comes from Scalesia atractyloides, assembly GCA_947069175.1. Taxonomy (NCBI): domain Eukaryota; kingdom Viridiplantae; phylum Streptophyta; class Magnoliopsida; order Asterales; family Asteraceae; genus Scalesia; species Scalesia atractyloides. The sequence continues at coordinate 72,742,988 of CAMTDV010000016.1, forward strand.
TCTGCTTAGAAGGTTTTTGCATTGAGCATTCACCTTTTTCAGTAGATTGTAGAACAGTTTCTTGAAATTTTTCTTTTAGTTTCAAAAATATTTCCTTTTTATCAATTTTATCATTTTCATCATTAGTATTATCATCACAATCCTTAAATATGACATCATCATATTTTGTGACATTGTCACTTATTGGAATTTTCATTTTATTATCATTGATCGGTTTTGGACATATATGTTCTAACTTTAATGAGGAAGCCACAAATCCTTTCAATAATTTTGCTGAATTAGCAGCTTTATTTATAACAGTCTCAACTTCTTTTTCAAGTTGAGCTATTTTCTCAATATGAGAATTTATTGCTATTTGATTTTCTATATTTAATTTTTCAAAAACAATTTTATCATTTTTAAACATTTTTATTTCATCTTGAAAATCTACTACCATTTGTAATTTTTCATTTTCTAAAATTTTTACTTTGTTTTCAAAATTCTTTTCATTTTCTTTTAATTTTTTGTTTTCTTATGTCAAACTCTCAATCTCATTCACGAGTTTGGCATTATCTGCCCGATAGTTATTTACATCATACACTGGACAGACTGGTTTAGAACTTGAAGATCCATTTGCAGATGTACTTGAAAGTTGAGCTTCACAGTTCTTAACCACTACATTCTCTTCTCTCTTCACCTAATATTTATTTTTCAGAGATATCCAGAGTTCTTTTGTAGTTTTGTACTCAGGTAGTAGTATCAAGATATGTTCGTTAACAAATTGTTGAATCAGATTAATCATTTTCTTATCAGCAAAATATGTCTCTTTCTATTGCATAGAATACTTGCACTTCTCTATAATATTCTGATTCTCATCTCTTGGAACTACATATCCTATTTCGATCGCCACCCAACTGCTAAATGCGTATCTTGGACCCAGCCCTCAAATTTTCCTTTCCAAACTTCACACTCTTCTAATCTCATCAACATTGGCGGCTTTACGGACTCCATTTCGTTTTCCAAACTTATCTGTCTATCAAAACACTTGACAAATGATTAGCAAACAGACAATTTTAGCAAGAACTGACGTTTTAAACGACAATCGGTACGTTAAAAAACGTTTAAAATTTTTCAGAAAACTATTTTTACCAGATTATATCTTCAAAATCATCTCGTCGATACGATTCTAACGATATATAATGTTCGTGACATTTTTTGGTAAACTATTTTTTTTAGAAATCTTAGACAAGTTCGGTCGAACTTGTCACAGTGTGTGAAACTCAGCTATTTAACAACTTCGGGCGAACTTGTATCACTAAGAATACAAGTTCGAGCGAACTTGTGATAAAATCCAAAGGAATCAGCAAGTTCGGCCGAACTTGGAGAGAAATTCAATCAACTTTTATTCAAGTTCGGGCGAACTTGATTAAATTTGATAAAAATCAGGCAAGTTCAAGCGAACTTGGGTAAATTCCTTGAAAAATCAATCAAGTTCGGTCAAACTTGATGAAAATGTGAATTTTTCAGTCAAGTTCGAGCGAACTTGATATTAAGTTCGAGCGAACTTGAGTTATTCAACATGGTTTTTTGCAATATTTGACATGAATTCGTTTGTTTTAAGCTCTGATCTTTTCAAGGGTTTATCTATTATGGATTTTACGTATTATACTCGAAAATCAGTCCATTTTGTCCGTGAATTGTCCAAGAAAAGTTAAAAATAGAAGAAATGAGTAGAAGATTAAATGTTCTATGTCCAATGTCTTCAAATTAGGCCAATTCTGCTCTGATACCAATTGCAGGTCCGTAGTACGGATCGTTCGGGCACTAATCTGACAAACCTAAGGTAAACGTGCGGAATCCGTTTTCTTAGGCGACATTGGATACACTCATTTGTTTTTATTTAATCATCGTTTCATTAATATTCAACGTTACAGATCCTGGAAACACTTGGACAGAGCTTTGCCTCTGTCATGACAAAATCTCTGAATGTTACAAAAGAAATCACAAAGCTCCGATTTATACTAATCACAAGTTCGCTGGTGGGAGTGCAAGTTCGGGCGAACTTGCTTAGTCAAGTTCGGCCGAACTTGACTTCAACCTTACATTTACACGCGAACTTGATCTTTAACTTACATAAACTTCGTCATTTCGCTCCTAGAACTTGCTTAGTAAAGTTCGGCCGAACTTAACTTCAACCTTACATTTACAAGCGAACTTGATCTTTAACATACATAAACTTCGTCATTTCGCTCCTAAATACAGACTCGATATTATACGGTGACATAGGCAACAAACATATGCATCAACGGATTTTTTTAGGCATCCTGACAAGTTCGGGCGAACTTGTATGACTAGTTCGGGCGAACTTAGTCAGTTTGTGACAAGTTCGGGCGAACTTTGTTGGCCACCACCAAGTTCGGGCGAACTTGCATGAAATAGACAAGTTCGGGCGAACTTGTGCTAATTTCAAAGAAAATCAGTCAAGTTCGGGCGAACTTGAGAGAAATCTTGAAGAACCTTGTCAAGTTCGGGCAAACTTGACCTCCACAGGTCCCAAATCAGCCTTTTTTCATATTTTTCGATCCAAAATCCTTATTTCTTTGAATTTCGAGATGATTCCACCATAGATTGGTCGAAAATGGTTTTCTAACAATCCTATCCGTTCAATTTTAGATTTTATCCGTGGATTGTATGTTTATTTGATGATTTACGTCTAACCCCTCCTAATGTCCATAAATGTCCAAATTCATGAGCGTAGGTGATAACCGTAGCTCTGATACCAATTGAAGGTCCGTGATTAGGCGGTTCTAGATGGAAGTTAGTGGATAAACGTAAACCGATTCGGTAGAATGTTATTACAGAAAGGAGTAGAAGAAGAATGTAGCGGAAGTCTCCATTCATACTAAAAGAGTATACATCTTTATAAGTCCAGCTGCCGGAGTTCCTGGAGAGAATCCGGCAGCACCTCCCCGTAGGGATGCCAAAAACTTAAATGACAAATGAACACACACACATATATATAGGGAGCAAAGTTCGCCCGGATGTGCTATAGTCAAGTTCGGGCGAACTTGTCCTTCACAGGACAAGTTCGGGCGAACTTGACTAAAGACACATCAAGTTCGAGCGAACTTGACCAATACAGGTCAAGTTCGGGCGAACTTGATCCCTTTTACAGTGAAATCTTTGTATTTCGGTCGTGTGTTCGATTCTAACCTATACAATATTCAACACACGCTCTATCTAGCATATTCGACAAGTGATGAACACCAGGTGCACCAACAAATAGAAGAAATGAGTAAAAGATGAGATGTTCTATGTCCAATGTCTTCAAATTAGGCTAGTCCTGCTCTGATACCACTTGTAGGTCCGTTATACGGATCGTTCGGGCACTAATCTGACAAACCTAAGGTAAACGTGCGGAATCCGTTTGCTTAGGCGACATTGGATACACTCATTTGTTTATGTTTAACACCGTTTCATTAATGTGTAGACGTTACAGATCCTGGAAACACTTGGACAGAGCTTCGCCTCTGTCGTGACAAAATCTCTGAAAAAATTACAAATGAAATGACAAGACACCTATTTATAGGAATCACAAGTTCGCTTGAGGAGTGCAAGTTCGGGCGAACTTGCTTAGTCAAGTTCGGCCGAACTTGACTATAACATCACAATCTCAAGCGAACTTGGCCTAAAACATACATAAACTTCATCATTTCGCTCCTAAATACAGACTCGATATTATACGCTGACATAGGCAACAGACATATGCATCAACAATAATGTAACGAGTTTTCTACATCTTATATGTTATTTGTTTCTAGGTAAGATAGACTCACTTGCTCCCGTGCCAATCATGAGTGATATTGTCAATATGTGTCGATTCGTGAGGGGTATCGAGGACTTCCGGGTGCTATTAGAGCATGGTGCTCGAGTCAGAAGAATTAACCGCCTATCCGATTCACCATGGCTCTTGATTCGGTGATTATTTTTGTTAAGCGCCATGAGATGCACAAATTGGGGTTAAATTCATGTAATCAGAGATTGTTTAATGATATATGATAAGAAATGAGTTGATTAGAGGTGTTTGTTCGAGTTTTTAAGGTCAAATTCAAGTTCATATTCAAAAATATCTACGTCAGCAAGATCCTGTCAGTTGGGGCACATTTATCAGACCTACCGAAGTTAGAGGCAACTGAGTCGCATATAATGTTAGCATAGTTCCTGTTTACACAGTTAGTGTCTAGAATGGTTGTTACCTAGTGAAATTACTAAGTTGAGCAATTGCTCTAACTACGCCAGTTGTCAGGCGCAATTATCTGCTTATTGCCGCAGTTATCAGATGTTTGACCTTAGGTATTTCAAAGTTGATGTCATTAAGTACACAAGCTCATCAGGCGTACTTGTTATAAAGCAAAAAAAAAGAATTGAAGATAAAATTTTGGGAAACTTTTTGAGGATATTGCAAATAAAGGGATAATTATTGAGGAAGTATACGGAGTTAATATTATTGGAATTTTTCGGTAATGACAGACCATATTAGTTTCAAGGTTTTCGGTAATTGGATCAAACTATTTGGGTTTTTCTCCTACGAGTATCCCGGAGGTTCTTCATATTCTAAAAGGGAGAATTACTTAACGAACCTGGAAAAGCATTGAAGAAGAAAGTTGAGAGCATTAGAAAAAAAGAAAGAAAAGAAAAGGAAAAGAAAGAGAAGGATGATAAAAGGAAGAAGGAAGCGTCTATCTCAAAATACAAGTACCAAAGACTAATCAAACTCAGAAGAAAAGTTTTGAAGAACACATAGTTGGGTATCGAAGGAGAGTATTTGGTAAGTATTGAAGATGGATTGAAGATTTTTGAAGACTTACAGAAGACAAGACTGTTGTAATATCTAAGGGGGAATATGTTAGTACAGTAATGTCTAATGTCTGCGTCTTTTGTAATAGTAATTTTGTTTATTAGGCTTCACATTCGTTTAGTTTTTATGTTTGAAATTGAAATGTAAACAACTACTTATATGCACGCACGAGTCCTGCGTAGCACATGAGTAGTACGTGTGAGAGAGTCATGCGCTAGGTGTCCTAAGCCTATAAATTCTGTAGTGATGCGTATGGACTTTATAAGTTTAGGATTGGAGCTTTTGAAAAGTTTTATGATTGTAACAAAGTGCAACTAAAATTCAATTAGAAAGTTTATTTAGTATCTCTGAGCATTCACAACACACATATATGGATTCCGCACTTATATTTGTGTAGTAGATTATGTTCACGTTGTTCTAAACGTTTTACTACGTCTACGTGATCGATTCCTAGAACCTTTAATTGAAAGGGAAACGTGTCAAAATTTGTTTTGAAGGAAAAGGGAGAGGTTTGTTGTTTTTAGTCAATTTTGCGAAGAAACGGGGTGTTAAAATTTTCAAAAAACAATGTTTCTTTGGAAATTTTCAAAATGCTCGATGAAAGATAAAGTGATTGAGATCATGTTATAGTTTTAGTTCCATTTCTCGCTTGGGATCTAACGATGATAACTTATAAAGATTTTCTAATTTGGGTTTCTCACTACATATAACCTAATTAGGTTTCTCATTGTGGGTGATGATTAATTAGGCCGGTCACCTAATTTAGGTTATTACTATTGGGATGATAAATTAGGAGGGGTTAATCATTCCAATTGAATATTGTTGGTTATATGACGATCATCGAGCTTGTGTTAGTGATTTTTTCAAGTGTGTTCGTGATGAAGCTGATTATTTGGTGGGCAATTAGTTGAAGATTGAACCTTAATCATATGTCGATTATAGTAGGAGTGATTGATCAGGCATAAAGCTTACCTAGAGGGTTAAAGTTGTTGACTAAGTTGGAGTCCCGAAATAATAAGGTGGTGCTTACATTAATAGGGAGATCTTGAATGAAAGGCATTGGATAATTGGTTGAGTCATGAAGATACGAGATGAAATCAGACACATCTTTTTCAAGAAAAATATCAATAAAACGGATAACGGTAGTTACACAAGATATCTGGAGTAAGTTTGTTATTAGTTTATCGAACTGAAGTTCTTTTGTTGATGCATATGTCTGTTGCCTACGTCATCGTATAATGTCGAGTTAGTATTTAGGAGCGAAATGTCAAAGTTTATATATATAGGGTCAAGTTCGCTTGAAAAGGAAGTGTTGTAGTCAAGTTCGGCCGAACTTGACTAAGCAAGTTCGCCCGAACTTGCATCTCCTCCAGCGAACTTGTTCTCCTATAAATATGAGACTTGTCATTTCATTTGTAAGAATTCAGAGATTTTGTCACGACAGAGGCGAAGCTCTGTCCAAGTGTTTCCAGGATCTGTAACGTCTACATATTAATGAAACAGTGATTAAACAGTAAAGAACTTGTCTACAATGTCGCCTATGCAAACGGATTCCGCACGTTTACCTTAGGTTTGCCAAATTAGGACCCGAACAATCCGTACAACGGACCTACAAGTGGTATCAGAGCAGGATTGGCCTAATTTGAAGACATTGGACATAGAACATCTCATTTTTTACTCATTTCTTTCATTTTTAAACTTTTCTTAGACATCACATGGACAAAATGGACTGATTTTCAAGTATAATACGTAAAATCCATAATAGTAAAACCCTTGAAAAGATCAGAGCTTAAAACAAACGAATTCATGCAGAAAAATTGAAAACAACCATGTTTGAAATCACAACTTCGCTCGAACTTGTAAACAAGTTCGCTCGAACTTGACTGAAAAACTCACTTTTTGAGTGATTTTTCATCAAGTTCGCCCGAACTTGACTGATTTTTCAAGAAATTTCACTCAAGTTCGCTCGAACTTAACTATTTTTCATCAATTTTAATCAAGTTCGCCCGAACTTGATCAAAAATGTTGAAATTCATACAAGTTCATCTCTCTTGAAAACCATCACAAGTTCTCTCGAACTTGAAAAAAAGCGTACAAGTTCGCCCGAACTTGTCTAAGGGTTTCTAAAAAAAATTCCCGAACTTGGTAAAAACAGTTTTCTGAAAAATTTTAAACGTTTTTAGCAAACCGATACGTTAATATTGTCGATTAAAAAGTCAAATATAAATATTGTCTGTTTGCTAATCATTTTTCAAGTGTTTTTGAATGACATATTAGCTTGGAAAACGAAACGGGGTCCGTGAAGCCGCCAATGTTGATAAGTTTTGATGAGTATGAAGTCTGGAAAGGAAAATTCGTGAACTGGGTCCAAGCTATGCACTTTCAAAGTTGGGTTGCGATCAAAACAGGATATGTCGTTCCAAGAGATGAGAATTGGAATATTCTAGAGAAGTACAAGTATTCTACGCAACAGAATGAGGAGTATTTTGCTGAAAAGAAAATGATTAGTCTGATTCAACAATCTGTTAAGGAAGATATCTTGATACTGCTGCCTGAGTACAAAACTGCAAAAGAACTCTGGATATCTCTGAAAAATATCAGGTGAAGAGAGAAGAGAATGTAGTGGTTAAAAACTGTGAAGCTCAATTTTCAAGTACATCTACAAATGAATCTTCAAGTTCTAAACCAGTCTGTCCAGTTTATGATGTAGATAACTATCGGGCAGATAATGCCAAACTCTTGAGTGAGATTGAGAGTTTGACATTAGAAATTAAAAAACTAAAAGAAAATGAAAAGAATTGTGAAAACAAAATAAAAATTTTAGAAAATAAAAAACTACAAATGGTAGTAGATTTTCAAAATGAAATAAAAACGTTTAAAAATAAAAAAAAATGTTTTTGAAAAATTAAATATAGAAAATCAAATAGCAATAAATTCTCATATTGAGAAAATAGCTCAACTTGAAAAAGAAGTTGAGACTGTTAAAAATAAAGCTGTTAATTCAGAAAAATTATTGAAAGATTTTGTGACCTCCTCATTAAAGTTAGATCATATATGTCCAAAACCGATCAATAATAGTAAAAATGAAATTCCAATAAGTAACATTGTTACAAATTATGACGATGTCATACTTAAAGATTGTGACGATGATATCGATGATAAAAGAGCTAAAAATGATAAACATGAAATATTTTTAAAACTAAAAGAAAAACTTCAAGACATTGTTCTACAATATGCTGAAAAAGGTGAATGCTCAACGCAAAAACCTTCTAAGCAGAATGGAGAACGAAAACAAAAAGAAAAACAAAGTTTTAAAAATTCTGAAAATTTTCAAAAGAAAAATAAAAGCTCATCGGTACAATCATCCAATCATTATAAAAATTCAAACAAATTTGAAAAACAAAACTCACAAAAATTTGAGAATACGTGGTGCAGGTCGGACCGTAGTGCTTCAACGTCAAATCATGCTTACAGAAGAAGCAGGAAATATGGCTACCACACGTTAAATCAGTGTTATGATTTGAGTGTATGGTTTGATAGAAAAGATCGATATGAGAACAGGAAGTGTCATAAATGTGGAGTAACTGGACACATTGCTAGTAAATGTTTACAAATTAAACCTAATCCTTCTCATATTGATAACAAAAAATCAGGAATACCAACTCAGGTTTTGAAACAATGTACAGAAACTTTAAACAAGGTGAAACCAGTTATTACTAAGTTTTCAAATTTTGAAACTGGTGAATCCTCGAATAGTAATGAACAAAAAGTTTCTACATTGTATTTCAAGAAAGCTTTAACGAAAAATCAATCATGGTTGGTAAAAGAAAAAGAAGTTATACAATCAGTGAAAATTGAAAGGTTAGAGGACTTTCCAAAACTTGAGAAAGTCCAAAATAAACCTGATTGTGAAACGAAAGTCAAAATTAAGGTTGAAGAAATAACGCCTAAGACTAAAAATGCTTGGGTGTCACTATTCAACTAATTGTTTGAATTTCTGTGCAGGAACTTCTGAGAAGAAAGCAAATTACTCAGAATAGAGTTCTGTGGCACACATTGAAGACGTGCCGAGATAACAAGTTTTATATAAAGGCCATTTTTACAAAATTTGACATTCAAATAACGTTTACTTTACAATTTTTGAAAATTTTTGGAGTAAATTTTTCGAAAATACATTCCCATAACGTTTACTTGAAAATTTAAAATTTTTGAAGAAAATTTGGAAAATTTTCACAGAACCCTCACTGTTGAACAAGAAAAAACTCATGTTCAGTAAATTGTTATAAACACAAAAGTGTCAAGGTTTTTGTCATCGTGAGGGGGAGAGGATTTAAAAGATAAATTGTGAAGCAGTAATGGATGGCGAATTGAAGTGATTCTCATCGCTTGGTTAATGTTTTTCCATAAATAAAAAAAACCAAAAATATGTTTTTGAATTATAGGGGGAGAAAAAAATTTCAGAAAATCCAAAAACATATTAAAAGCGAAAAGTACAAACACATTAAAAAAGGCAAAAAGAGTTTTGTGTAAAAAGGAAATGATAGTACATCAGTGGACTATCACTGTATGCTAAGGATTTGTAAAGTTTAGAAGGAATAAACAAGTCTTACTGTGGATGTGTCGATAGGCTTTACACGTTCAGTAAATTGTTTCTGAGATATAAAATAAATATTACAACTGCTTAATCTTGTGGATTAACATCTCTTGGATATATGGACTTAGTACTCCGAAATTTCGTTTGAGAGATTGCCTGATTCTGAGAACGAGGTCTTAATAGATAGTTGATATCTGGGGTATATACAAGTTCTTCTGATTTTGCGTAAGCAATGGCCTAGAACTTCTATAATGCTTTTGCAAAAATCCCTAAAACTGCAGAAAAATTGAAAAAATCGAAAGATCTAATGAATTGCAGTCAAAAGATTCGTTAAGCAAAACAACACCTGTAAAGTCGAGCCTTCATCTCTTTGTCAATACGATAGTATTAACCTGAGCTCTCAAGGTCTCGCATAACCCTGATACAGATATCAATTACGCTATACTCACCTATAAGATGAAATCTAGGGAATCTTGATACGGGAGTATATTCTAAGATGGGAACCATAGTTAAGTCAAGTTTCATAATTCATACCTACAGATATCTTGAAACAATTGAGAAATGTGTTGAAGTTTAAGAGGACAAACATATCGACAATCTAGGTAAATTTGTTTAAAACTTAAAGTCTCAAAAGGTCAATGGTACTAGTGATATGTCTTAAAACTGATATGATCCTTTAACCCAAACTCAACAAAAATATGTCTGTAAAAATGTTTGTACATACTTAGAGTTTGATATTCATTACATAAAAACAAAAAGATTATATTATCTTTTAGTTTCGACCACTGATGATGAAAAGCTGATTTTCGAAGTCTAGAGTGCTGAACAAATGTGTCCGTTTGAATAAATGTTGAAACTTACTTTTGAAAATTCATCTGAAAAGTTTAAAAGTTCATTAAGTTGAAACTTACATTTGAATAAATGTGTCCGTTTTGTGTCAAAATGTTTGATCAAGATCATTAAGTTGAACTTGATATAAATCAGATATTCAAGGTCATTAATTTGGACTTGAATAACTGGGAGTGTTTAAAAACTGATAGAAGATTAAAATTTGAATGTTGATGGTTAGAAATTTCAAAGTTTGAATCTGAAATGTTTATTTAAATGTTTTAGGAACTTTGAAACAGGAAGTAGATGTTAAGGGGGAGCTAGTTAAAACTCGTTGATTGAAGATACCAGAAAGCTCAAAGCAAGGGGGAGCATGGTGATTAAAGTTTTATCAAGACAAGCTCGAGAAGAAAATAGAAAAGGATTGTAGATGCTATGAAGATCAAGGAAGTTAAAGTTATTCAAGAAATAAAGATCAAGAGAACAATAAAGACTCAAGAAATTAATTGAAGAATGATAACTACGGCAACATCCAAGGGGGAGTCTGTTGATGCATATGTCTATTGCCTACGTCATCGTACAACGTCGAGTCCGTATTTAGGAGCGAAATGTCAAAGTTTATGTATATATAGGGTCAAGTTCGCTTGAAAAGGAAGTGTTGTAGTCAAGTTCGGCCGAACTTGACTAAGCAAGTTCACCCGAACTTGCATCTCCTCCAGCGAACTTGTTCTCCTATAAATAGGAGACTTGTCATTTCATTTGTAAGAATTCAGAGATTTTGTCACGACAGAGGTGAAGCTCTGTCCAAGTGTTTCCAGGATCTGTAACGTCTACATATTAATGAAACAGTGATTAAACAGTAAATAACTTGTCTACAATGTCGCCTATGCAAATGGATTCCACACGTTTACCTTAGGTTTGCCAAATTAGGACCCGAACGATCCGTACAACGGACCTAAATCTTTTCATTGTGATAGTTGATTCATTTGATGTTGTGGAAATTCAAACTCTCTATCACTTGTCGTTTATGTTTGAAGAGCAGATGATCGAGAAATGCTACCTTGATAAGGGATATTGCGTAAGCTTAATGTAGAGGGGGCTATTGTTAGGGGGGGGGAATTACAATGTTTGGTGTTGGATTTGCCAGGTTTCATAAAGTAGCCAAACAAAATTTATCTACAACAAGTCTAAGGATTGAAGGTTGAATATCACAATGCAAACCAGAAGATCAAGTCCTACCAAAGAGAAGACCTTGTATCATAAGTCAAGGGGAGTCTGTTGATACATGACTTGTGAATGATGATTATCAGTGTCAGTCAAATTGATAGCAACAACTAAGGAGGAGCCTGTTGATTCAAAACAAAGGCTAGTAACTATCGCTATGAATTCTATGTTGAGATTTGTCATAGGCATACTTAGGAAGGTGGCACTCTTAGTAACTTGGCGTAGTTATGCGAAGTGCGCCAGTAGCTAGCGAACTATGCTAACTGCGCACTTAGTCGTAAGCCTATATATTTGTGTGTTTGTTTCATTTGTGAATTGAGCTTTTTGGAGAGTTAGTCATACCACACTATGTGTTAGTGTTTGTAGTGAGTTTCCAACCTTAGGGGAGCTTACCTAAGGTTAGCAATGGTGCTTAAACGTGTAGATGTATACTCTTTCGGCATTGCAATTGTGGTGTTATAATGAAATGAGTTTTGTACATCTTCTATGTTGTTTGTTTGTATGTAAGATAGATTCACTTGCTCCTTTCTCAATCAAGACTGATGTTATTATTAGTCTGTATCGATTCATGAGTGGTCCTAGGGACTTTCGTTAACAATGGAGTGACCTTAGAAAACATAACCAATACCATAACCTAGAGACCTTGTCCTTACCATCCTTATCATACGTGACGTTTATATGTCGAAAAAATGTTAACTTTAAATACTTTATATGAAAACATTTCTAAAAACGTAGCGATTAGAAGCTAAAACCATTTCCTCCATAAAAAAACTATGTATTTCGTTTGAAAAAAAAGTTATTGTTATTTAAAACACTTTATCGAGTATGTACATCACCCTAAACAGTCTATCAAAAAGGGTTTAGAAACTCAGATGTGGATGTTGGCTTCAATTCAAATACGTCGGATGATCTCGGAAATACTTAGTCAAACTGGTCAAAGGTTCATATGGGAAACATGTTAACTCTTGTGTAAACATTAGGCGACTAACGTTTACTTTCGTGTGAACAATTACATGAAACTTTGGTTTCATGTGAATAGTAATGTGAAACTGAGGTTTCTCATGAAAAGTAACGCGAAACATGCTTAGGGAAACCCTATAAATCACCCATGGCGGTTTGTATCCTCTTAATTCTAGGGTTTTACATCAAGATTGCGATGTTTTTAGGTTGAAATACATCACAGACTTCATATAACATCATAAGACGAATCAATTAACGTAAACATGCCAATTTTAATGTCATTTGTACCTTGTTTTCGGGAAATTGAACTTAAGTTCAAAGCCATCTTGAATCAGTGAGAAACAAGTTGTACCTATGCCTTTTGATAAGCTGAGACGTTACGTGTACAACCCTATGGACTATGCTTTAAACCAAAGTGTTCATGATTCTTGTTGTATTTAATCTCCCACTGCAAATAACGACTAGTTAAGCAACAAAGAACACGTTTCTGAACTTAAATCCAACACGTATGTTCAAAATTCAAAACAAAAGAATACAAGATAAGTCAGGTTTAACAATTCCAAGATATAAGATCATGTTAATGTGTGTTATATGAGCGTGAAGAGGCTTGACAACGCCCCCAACACCGTCCTTATGGGCGTGAAGAGGGAGGAGGTTTCTAGTATAACACCAAATGGGGAGAAAAGAATTGGAAAGTAATGATTAAAAGGGTATTGGGGCATTGACTATTACACATTTTTAAAGGGGGCTATAATGTCCATGTGGTGAAAAACGACTCTTAGGGAGCATTAACCATTATGAATGGTCTAAATTGTAAAAGCCCGACTTTTATGGTTGTTCGTTACTACCTTTACCATTTCCTTGTAACCGTTTTGTAATCGGAGATTCGATAAATAATGGAATTATGTTTAATTAAATATATTTTCATCACACTGCATAACGTTACACTTAAAACGCCTTTATACTCGCAACGCTAACGCTACACGAATCACAGTAGCTTATGCTTTATAAGCCGAGTGTGTTTGTTTGTTCGGTAACGTGCCTACGACCTCGCTTCTCACACAAATTGCAATCGCAAGTTAGTTATGTTAATTTATGTTGTTTATGTGTTTATGTGTATGGATTGTACTCGCTCTCGCTTACACAACTCGCTATATTGCACTACAATGATTAATATAATGCTTAACGCCTCGCTACAACACTAGACCGAACTAACTAATACAAACGGAATCACCGAACGAATAGCCGACGCGTGATTTGGAAACAATTTGCTCGAATTTGGCCAATTGGTACGAACTGCCAACTCGTACGAATTGCCCAATTCTTACGAATTGCCCAATTCGTGCGAATTAGCCTAATTCGTACGAATTGCCCAATTCGTGCGAATTAGCCTAATTCGTACGAATTGGAATCCTCTTCACCATCCTCCTATAAATACTAAGCTCACTCACACGCACTCCTCTTGCTGCCACTTCGCACCAGATCTCTCCTACTCGCTTTTCTATGTTTTCTAAGTAAGAACAACACCTTTTTACGCAAACACAACGTTTTCCACTATGATTTTACACGATTTTATCTCCGATTTCATCTAAACTTCTCTGTTTATGAAAATCTTTATCTTTTTCACAAAAACTTCTGATTTTACTTTGGATATACACTTGAATGAGTGTGTTTGAGTTAGCTTGGCTTCTCAATATAGAAACCGTGTTGTTCAAGCTCACAAAGTGTTTCATCCAACTAAAACTGTTTTAAACTCGATTTTTGCACTAAAACGGATCAAAATAGACAGATGTTTCGTTCACTTAACAGGGGAATGGGGCGGTGTCTAAACCGTCATGAAAAGGACTCGAAATCACATCCGATTCAGACGAAAACTCAGTTCCAGACGCACGAAGACGCAAATAGTCAACTTGTGCGAACTGGACTGGCTCGTACAAACTGGCTCAGTTTGTACGAACCAGCCCAAGTTCCTATAAGTGACTAAGCTGCTCTAAAAGACCTCCCAAACTTTTTGTTTGCTCAGTAACTTGAGGTTGGAAGGATGGACACTCGATTTCCGGAAGAAACGACACGAAAACACTCGATTTTGGACACGAAACAGCCTGGTTCGCACAAAACTCAATTCGTACGAATTGACCAGTTCGTGCGAACTGGTAACAGTTGGTGCGAACTGACCAGTTTCTCTCACAACGACACTCTGTTTCGACCGATTCAGCACTATGGAAGACTGATGCACTTATGTTCCTGCTTACAGGCTGACTCGACACTCTCCTCACTCTCCTATACTCTTACAACCCTCTTTACGCACACGCAGTGAGTATACTTGAACCATTTTTCGCTTAAACGCACTTTTGGGTGTTACATACGTTCTCTATATCAAAAAACGCTACACACAACGCTAAACACTTTAAAACGCTAACCTCTCTCGCATGTTATACGTGAATCGCTGAATGTTTGTTTGCTATGTTTAAGTAACGAGGACTCGTAGACCACCCTTAGCAACTATAGTACTATAGTTTGGACTCAGCACCTGATTAGTTCAGGGGTTGTTTAGGCTCGCAAAACTCACTTTACGTGCGTGTTCACTGTTGTGGACACGTATCGCGCATACTCCACCTCGCAGTCGTGTTGGTTAGCTTGTATCATTATTGTTAGCTTACTTAGATTCATTTCTGTACGTGTTACATGCTGGTTATGCGTAAACAGTTTATCTCTATTATTATGCTATTAAACTTGTGTACTCACCTTTACTTTTGTATTGACTGTTATTTTAACGTATGTGACAGGTTTATGATTATCTTGAGCTACAAATGGATAGGGCTCCTAGAAAAGTCACTAAATAAATCTAGGTTGTCGGACTAAATTTGTTTAAGAGATTTGAAATTCGTATTGACTGTTTTATGATTATATGTTTGATTGTATGGGAAATTGAACGTTAAGAATATTGTCATATAAATAGTTGTTATGGATTCTCTTGAGCAATCTGGTTCGCCTAGTGTCGCGCCCAGATGATTCCACTATCGGTTAGGGTGTGACATAAATCATTAAGTGAACCATTATTACATGATAAGTTTAAACTAACTAAACCATCTATTTTACGTAGTTTAGACGATTCAATCTGTTTCTCTGAATTTAAAACCCCTAGTCAATTCCATGTCATTATTAGTTAAATAAATTAACCTCAAATTAACTTATTAACATCTAACATCATTATTACATCTTTAATAAAATAACTTATTAACATTTAACAAAATTACATATTATCATAGAATTCACAACTATCAAATTAACTTATTAACATATAACATCATTATTACAAAGCGACGTACCATTAGATTGTATAAATTCTAGTCGCTTTGTGTTTCGGCACCACCACAAAGCGACATATCATTCTTCAACTTAAAAAAACACTATTTTCTTACATGCTTATTTTTATGCACGAGTCGGTATAAAATCAAGTTGTTTACATTTCGTTGTAAATTTTCGTTGGAAATATGGTGGGTCAAATATAAAATGGTTATATGCTTATTTTTTATGTACGTTTTTCAGTTAGTCTACGTTTTGACATAAATTACAATTAGCAAGTTATGTGAATAGTGTTTTTATCCTATTGGTTTTTTCTTTTTTGTTTCTTCTTTTATTTTTTTTTGCTAGACTTTATTATTTTTATTTTTTTAACTTTTCTTTATGTTTAATGTTTTAGTTTTAGGTTCTTTTTCTTGTTAAAGATATATTTAAGATAACGTTTACGCTTCCATTTACGGTTAATTTAGAATCAGTTCGTCCCGCTGTCCAATCTAAATTTATTTTTATCATTTTCGGCCGATGTAAAACATATGTCCATATTGTTTTGAGCATATTTCTTTCGATTGCTATACTGAACCAAAATAGATAACGGCTAAAACCCCGTAACATAGTGTGGGTAATCTTTTAGTTCTCATAGAATTGCATGACTTTTTGTGCATTTCCCTACACTTAGGGCACACAGTGTCTTGATCAGGGAGGACGGTGAAGCCCGGCCCCATCCGGCAACACCCCACGGATCCGGCGTAAAAAAATACCCCAGTGATAGGAGCCCCCTCACCAATCGAAGAGGAAAGTTGGGAATTAAGTTTTTCTTTTTTTTTTTCACTTTTCATGTGTGTAGTTATTGTGTTTGTGTGTATCTGTGAGATTTTTTGTTTAAGTAGGCGATGAAGACGAAGAAGCAAGAAAAAATGCAGGTATTTGTTGTTTTTTAATGTTTATCTTTTATTTTAATTCATATTCAAAACATATCTCTTATTTTAAAGTATAGCTAATATATATTGAAAGGTGATTTATTTTATTGTTTATATATCTTTTATTTTAACTTATATTTAAAACTAGTCTTTCTCACGCTTTGCGGCAGGGTCATTGGAGGATGCTAGCGAGAATGTTGTCTTTTATCTGATATATTAATTGATTAATATTTGACCATTAAGTTTTAATCTAAATAACAATAGTAATAAGTAAACAACATGCTTAACTAAACATGTATACAGTTAAAAGTTAGCTTTAACTATAATAGGTTGAATAAAAAAGAGAATTAAATTTGTTACATGGTGTATTGAAGGGTAAATACTTAATATAGAGCATGTATGCTTTAATCTAAACGACATTGCAGCAAGGATGCAGTAAAAGTTCGATAGTGTCTCACACTATCACAAAGGATGAAGAAAACCCAAAAAAATGGTCTTAACATTAACCAAAATAATATTTACATGTGTTCGGTTCATTGTAGCTGCGACTCGGCTCTGAACATCGAAATGTAACAACGCAACGTCGCAATTTAAACAAATCATGATCGTACACCGATATCAACCGCGTAAAAAAGTTCACATCTAAATGCCAATAAATAATAAACATGTTATCAATTATCGTCATAACACAAGATTTTAACACTATAAATAAAATAAAAGTAATATACGTATAATAAAAGAATGCTAAAACTTAATATAGATGTAGTATATTAGCCAATGAAGAATAAGAACTGTATACAATTGGTTTTGTTAGTTTATGAAGATAAATTGTTTTGAAGTTTAAATTAAATTAAAATAATTTAACCTTGAAGAAAAAAAAAACAGATGTGACGTTAACATGTGTGACATACAGAAATGTGGAGAAATTTGGACACACCTAATGTTCTTAAAAGCATTCACAATGGATTCCTTATATTTCTGTGAATAGGTTATGTATTATAAAAAATGATTGTAAGTGGAAAAGATAGAAGATATATGGGAATGATATTGTTAATCTATAAATGTATGGGAAACAATGTTCACCCTTATATATTTTTTAATATTTTTAAAGGTAGCTGTAATTGTATTAGAGAGAAAAAATAATAATAAAGTTACAAAATATTATTTAGAGTAAATTACTATTTTGGCCCCTATGAGTTACTGAGTTTAACCCTTACAGCCAACAAGGAATCTTTAGACATATAAGACTCCTGGTTTCCAATTTGTATTGGTTTTAACCCATAACACTAACTCTGTTACTTTTTTTCAATTAGGTCTAAAGGGTATTTTTGTCCTTTTACACACTAGGGGATGTTTATGTTAATTACAATTTTTTTATAATGTTAAAGACACTATTTAAGTAGTTATTTAAGTTCTTATATTATTTTGTTATTTTCACGATTATTATTTAATTAAATCCGTTTTAAATATAAAAATTTGTTTTTTGAGTTTTTTTTTTTGAACGGCCAACAGAATCAATCTCGAGCACTCTCAGGGCACCCACTAGACCAAAGGGAGTACTCCAAGAGTAACCCGGATCCACCATCAATTCCGGGGAAAACCCGGTAACCCACATGCCCATAGGCACGACGATGAAATTATCGGTAAAACCCATTTGGCTCAACGCGAACCCAGGTTTCCCTGTGTTTCCTATCATTGCTCATGCCCACCAGTGCCTCACTCTGCACCAAGTGTGAGTTAAACCAACATCTCCCAAGGGAAATGAAAGTCTTCCACCACTTGATCCAGAGATCATTGACAAATGTTTTTTTTGAGTAAACATTGTTTTTAAAATAATTTGTTTTTAAACCTTTTTTAAAATATCCATCCTTTTTAAAATCGTTCATTTTTCAACCGTTTATTCTATAAAACACTTTGTTTTTTGAAGTCGTTCATTTCTAAAATCGTTATTTTTAACCCGGCCTTTTAGAACAGTTTTTGTAAATCGTTCCTTTTTTTAATTTTGTATTCTATAATTAGAGAAAAAAAACTTCAAAAGTTGAACATTTGAAAAACGAAAGAATTAAAAAATGAACGATTTTAAAAATCGAAGAAATCTAAAAACAAATGATTTTAAACGAATGAGTGATATAAAAAAGTGGTTTAAAAATGTTTATAAAAAACAAATAGGTTAAAAGATTAAATTAACAAATGTAAGGTTTTAAAAAGTGAATGACTTTAATAAACAAAAGTTAAAAAACAAACGAATTTTGAACATACAATGGTCTAAAGAAATGGAAGATTTAAAAAAAAGTTAAACCATTCTATATTTTTTTTTGAAAAATGAACGATATTTTTTCAAACTTTTTATTAGAGTTTTTAATCTTTTTTCAAATCTTCCATATCTTTGGAACATTCGTTTGTTCAAAATTCGTTCATTGTACAAATATTTTGTTGATTAAAATCGTTAACCTTTTAAAACCTTACATCAGCTTAATTTGCTTAGTACTTTTTATTTTTTTATAAATGTCATTTTTTAAATCTTTATTTTCAACTCGATCGTTCGTTTAAAATTGTTCGTTTTCTAAATTTCTTTGATTTTTAAAATCGTTTGTTTTTTAAAGTTCTTTTTCTATGGCTATAAGTAAATAGAAAAAATTTAATAAATAAACAATTTTAAAAAAGAATGGAAACAAATGAATTGTTTGAAAAACAAACGAATTTGAAAGGACGAATTTAGAAAATAAACGGTTTAAAAATGAATTATTTTAAAAAAGGACCGTTTGAAAAAAAGTATGAAAAAATGGATTTAAAAATAACATTTATAAAAAATAAACTATTATTTTTAAAACGCATATTATTAAATAATAATTATGAAAATAACAAAATATACAAACCTTAAATAATTATTTTAATAGTCTCTTAAATATTAAAACAACAACTCTTAATATGTAAAATGACTGAAATACCCTTAGAGTTAACTGGACAAAATTAATAAAGTTGGTGTTATCGGCAAAACCATTACAAAATGCAAATTCAGGGTCTGATATGTCAGGATAAAAAACTTGGCTGGAAGGGTTAACTCGCTAAACTACATAGGTCAAAATAGTAATTTACTTTATTATTTAATTAAAGAGTGAATTGCAAATTTTGTCTTTTATCTTTATATCCGTTATCAAGCGGTATCCTTTATCTTTAAAATTGACGAGTTTTGTACTTAATGTTTTCAAATCCTACTCGTTATGTCCTTTAGGCCTAACTTGGTTATTTTTTTCAGTTAAATTTGAACACACAAGGGTAATTTAGTCTTTTTATTAATATGGGTATATTTATATATATTTTAATTAATAACAAAACCAAAAAAAAATTAAAATTTATAATATTATATATAAATAAAATACCCATATCTGCTATCTCTCTATCTCTATCTCTACATCTCCCTCTCTCTCTGTCCCCTCTCTCTACTTGAGTCAACCGCCAATAACAGTCCCCAACCACTACAAACAACCACCACTCTCAACACCAACACCACCACATTTTCATCGTCGTTTCTCCATCACAACCGTTTCTCCACCGCCGTTTCTCCATCGCCGTTTCTCCAACACCGTTTGTTCTCGACCGCCACGTTTCTCCACCACTCCATCGTCCAATTTTGATCAGGTTATGGTTTTAGATGTTGAATGTTCATGATTTTTGGGGTATTTTTGTGTAAAAGGTTAACATAATTTGGGTTATTGAAATTAGGGATCTAATGGGATGGTGTTGGGGTTGTTGTTTGGGCTCAGCATGGGGATGATGTTTGGGCTGTTGTCTTGAATTTGGAATATGGTAAAGGAGTGGGTGGTGGTGGTGTGGTGGTTGTAGCAGAGGGATGGGTGAACACGTTGCAGCAGGTTGTTGATATATAATGGGTGGTTGGAGTGGTGCGGTGGGTGGGTGGTAGTTATATGGTAGGTGGGGGCAGTGGGTGGTGGCGGTTGTACTCGGTCTAGGGTGAGTGATGGTGGTAGTGTGGGAGAGAGAGACCAGTTTATTTATTTATATAGTCTTTTTATTTTTGAAAACCTTTTCTTAAAGTATTTTTTTTAAGATGTAATCTTTTTTATTTTTTTAAAACCTTTTCTTAAGGTATTTTTTTAAGAGACTAGATATTAATGTTATTACAAAATTAGTCCCTGCAAATGTGAATTGACAAAAATACCCCATGTGCCTTGCACATGAGCATACTTAACTAAAAAATAATCAGGTTAGACCTATAGGACATAACGTGTTGGATTTGGAAATATTAGGTACAAAACTCATCAATTTTAAAAATAAAAGACACTGCTTGAAAACGGGTATAAAGATAAAGGACAAAATTTGCAATTCACTCTTAATTAAAAAAAAAAAGAAAAGTGCTCAGATAGTCCTTATGGTTTGCTCAGATTTCACCTATAGTCTCTACATTTTAAAATTACAGATATAATCCCCAAATTTTGCACTTGCTTTCTCGGATAGTCCCAGTGTGATTTGCTCAGATTTCACCCTTAAGTTTCAAATAAATATAGATATATGTTTGTGGGATGCACTTCTTATAAAAACAAAACAACCCCACTCCCACCTTTTTCTCTTTCTTTCTTTCTTTCTCTCTGTTTCTCCCACCACCATTAACGACCACCACCCTACACCACAATAATCACCTTCACTGTCTTTCACGTTCGCCCTACAGTTTTCTCCGGTAAAGATTCCACCGTGTGAAGGTCCGAGATCAGGCGGTTCTAGACGGAAGTTAGGGATAAATGTATATAACAGTTTCGGTAGAATGTTATTAAGAATGGAGTAGAAGTAGAATGCAGCGAAAGTCTTCATTCATACCGAAAGAGTATACATCTTTATAAGTCCAGCTGCCGGAGTTCCTGGAGAGAATCCGGCAGCACCTCCCCGTAGGGATGCCAAAAACTTAAATGACAAATGAACACACACATATATATAGGGAGCCAAGTTCGCCCGGATGTGCTATAGTCAAGTTCAGGCGAACTTGTCCTTCACAGGACAATGTTCGGGCGAACTTGACTAAATGCACATCAAGTTCGAGCGAACTTGACCAATACAGGTCAAGTTCGGGCGAACTTGATCCCTTTTACACTGAAATCTCTGTATTTCGATCGTGTGTTCGATTCTAACCTATACAATATTCAACACACGCTCTATCTAGCCTATTCGACAAGTGACGAACACAAAGTGCATCAACAGATTCACCCTTGTTCGTTACTGTAGAATCTTGGTCTTCAAACGTGAGCCGTGTTTGAATATTCTGCAACTTCAATCAAGGTGTTTGCCGATGTCTTTGAAACGTGTCAACAAATTCCCCCTTAATTGATGATTCGGGTTTGCATTATAAACATCTAATTCCCCCTGAAATCTCTAGTTCAGATATTTGTTGCACAGTTTCCAACCTCCTCTAATTTGCTTAACCGACAGATGATCTTGAATAAACACCAATTTGAAGCTCATCAATGCAGCTTCTCCATTTCAACTTTAACCACATCCGCGTTCAGTTTAGCGCATATCTCCCATGCTCGATCTTCCGATCTTCAAAACTCAACCGGCAATTGATAGAAACTTCAAAATACCAGACCGGTAAACTTTAAATCAATGTTTACCCGCAAAAATCTGAAATCCCAATTTCCGTAATCACTCCTGATCAGCAAATCGGTAATCTTTTTCAATCAGTAAATCTTCATCGGAACCAAATAATCTGGTAATACTCCGACTCTAAGAAACATTCGTCCGTGATCAAAATCATATTCTTCTTCTTCAGTCACAATGTCAGATATATAGCTATCTCTGGTAGACCAGCGCCACTTAATCACCAAACATCATCATCCAACAGCGGTTAGTCCAAAAAGAAGAATGATTCATCTGCTTGAAGATTAAAAATAATGGCCACCAAAGGTTATCATCAGATTTCCTTGGTAATTTTTAAACCATCCATCTTAGGAGCTAGTCATTAATTCCTAAGATCATCACCGAACATTTTGAACGTCCTCAGTTCCTCACTGGTATTAACGACTGCTACTCCAGCTAAATGTTCCTTCACCGGAGATCAGGACTCTAACCCTTAAGCATCAGTCTGAATCATGATCTGAATAATATGAACTTCCTGTGATCACAGAATCCCAAATGGATAATCTCTTTCGTCAGCAACTGGTACACTTCTTTGTCTGGATGATCCGATCCCATAAATCATCTTCCTTAATCATGGTACCGCGTACAACCCGGGGCAACTGAAGCTACAAAGCATCCTTATCTCCATGCAGTTAGTCCAGTCAATAATTCATGTGTAAAGCAGAGTTAAAGATAGGCAGTCGTGTGTGCTTCCAAACCATATGCGCGACTCAGGTGTCAATCCACAACCATGACCGCAGAATCTGATAAACAACTCCTCCAAGACTCAGTTATGTAACCACATGCTTTCAAACTAGACATCAACTTGATCAATTACAAATGAATCTAAAATATCTGTATTTCCCGGTTAATATGTAGCCGGAAACCACCCGAATACTGTTTCAGTGCACGAAATTCAAAAATGTCGGAATCTTCAAATATTAAAAAAAATTTATTCCTCCTCATTTTGGCAAATTCTGACCATACTGAAATTTTCACTGAAATTCCCCCTAAAATCTGGAATTTTTAGTATTTAACAAATGCGGAATTTACTTTAAGGCCCATCGGTAGTCTTCAACCCTAATGATCACCAAATTGCTTTGGTATCAATGACTACCCTCTCATCTTCAACCATCTCTAACCTCATCATCCCAGCCTCTCTCTAAGGCCTCCGATGGTGTCCCCGAATAGTCAGTATCGGACGTTAAAATTTCGAAAAAATTTCTATCACCAATTTTTTTCTGGACACCCGTCTCATCCAACCGAGCAATAAATTTTTTTCAATGCCTTAGTCAATTTTATTTTTTTAGGCATCCTGACAAGTTCGGGCAAACTTAGTCAGTTTGTGACAAGTTCGGGCGAACTTGGTTGGTCACCACCAAGTTCGGCGAACTTGCATGAAATAGACAAGTTCGGGCGAACTTGAGAGAAATCTTGAAAAACCTTGTCAAGTTCGGGCGAGCTTGACCTCCACAGGTCAAGTTCGGCCGAACTTGGTCTCCCAAATCAGCCTTTTTTCATATTTTTTGATCCAAAATCCTTATTTCTTCGAATTTCGAGATGATTCCACAATAGATCTGGTCAAAAATGGTTTTCTAACAATCCTATCCGATCAATTTTAGATTTTTTCCATGGATTGTATGTTCATTTGATACGTCTAAAACCCCTCCTAATGTCCATAGATGTCCAAATTCATGAGCGTAGGTGATAACCGTAGCTCTGATACCAATTGAAGGTCCGAGATCAGGCGGTTCTAGACGGAAGTTAGTGGATAAATGTATATAACAGTTTCGGTAGAATGTTATTAAGAATGGAGTAGAAGTAGAATGCAGCGGAAGTCTTCATTCATACCAAAAGAGTATACATCTTTATAAGTCCAGATCCCGGAGTTCCTGGAGAGAATCCGGCAGCACCTCCGCGTAGGGATGCCAAAAACTTAAATGACAAATGAACACACACATATATATAGGGAGCCAAGTTCGCCCGGAGGTGCTATAGTCAAGTTCAGGCGAACTTGTCCTTCACAGGACAAATGCGGGCGAACTTGACTAAAGGCACGTCAAGTTCGAGCGAACTTGACTAATACAGGTCAAGTTCGGGCGAACTTGATCCCTTTTACACTGAAATCTCCATATTTCAGTCGTGTGTTCGATTCTAACCTATACAATATTCAACACACGCTCTATCTGGCCTATTCGACAAGTGACGAACACAAAGTGCATCAACATATTCCCCCTTGTTCGTTATCCTGAACATTCAAACAAACTTTAAAATCTTTGTTGTATTTTACATGATATATTCAAAATTGAAAAGATTTTGACCGTGAATTCTTCATTTTTGATGAAAAAGTTAAGAAAAATAGAAGAATGGAGATGAAATAGAAGTGTTCTTGTCTTGATACTATCAAATCAGGTTGTTCTAGCTCTGATACCACTTGTAGGACCGATCCTCGATGCTAAGGAACCTAAATTTGATATCTAACATCCATAATACCGGAAATATTTTGTCGTGTTTACCAATAGACAAGAATTAATCAGTTAATCATCAGTTTTATTGATCAAACGTCAAGAGTACAAACTGACAGAGCTTCGCCTCCAAAATGCAAAACTTACAAATGAGGATTACAAGCTAGGTATTTATAGACATGCAAGTTTGCTCATGGAGGATGTAAGTTCGGCCGAACTTGCCTTAGCAAGTTCGGCCGAACTTGCCTCAACATGACATGTCATGGGCGAACCTGTTACAACTTTACATAAATACTTCATACACCTAGCTTATTCAGCTCTATACTATACAGACTCGATATAAGACTAAGACATAGACAT
Source organism: Scalesia atractyloides (assembly GCA_947069175.1). Lineage (NCBI taxonomy): Eukaryota > Viridiplantae > Streptophyta > Magnoliopsida > Asterales > Asteraceae > Scalesia > Scalesia atractyloides. Next base: position 72,768,101 of record CAMTDV010000016.1, read on the forward strand.
TATGCACCAACAGACTCCCCCTTGGATATAGTCTTCGTCTTGTATCAGCCTTCAAACTCTGTCTTCATAATATACTTTAACGCACCCGACCGAAGAAGTTCTTAAACGGCTTCTTTCGTCGCTTTTGCTTAGGATCTAGCGTCTGGTCTGTAGGAGGCACTTTGTTCATGTGCTGAAACCTTTTAATGCTTGCCTTCCTAGTTCTCTCATGAATCGCTTCGACACGCTTCTCCTCTTTTAAAAACTCTACTCTTTCTAGATCTCTCCACTTTGTTTGCCACATCTTTCCTGAATTAACTTCGTGTGCATAACAAACATTAACAACTTTCTGAAACTGCATCGCTTGTACCTTTTCACGTTCTTGAAATACGATCTTGTTGTAGAACAAGGTTTTGATGTCTTCTCTTGAGCAGTTAACCAACCACATCGGATCAAGAACCCTAATTGTTCTCCATAACCCCCTCATACCCTGATATCCCAATACCTCAACTCTTTCTTTTGAAATATCCAAGTGTTCTTCAAACTTTAAAACAATAACTTCTTCACAAGTCGATGGATCTATCTGCCACCACTTGAACAATGGATAGAAGTCTTGTTCAATCGGCATGAGCGGCATGTTTCTCATTGCCCCCGGTCGCTTCATTATCAATGTGATGTCTTTTTCACCCGTCTTTTTTTTTATCTTGATTCTACGACCAGGAACGAATGGCTTCCAATATCTAAATCCTTTCACCACTTCAAACTTGATCAATTTCCACAACAACTGATCAATCACCTTCATGTGGTATGTAACATTCACTGTCTGTACCAACTCTTCCACATCCTAATACGGCAAGGTCTTGAAATCAGCAAGGTATTTGAAGTATTGCACTCCAAACTCCTTCTTGATTGCATAAACGTTCAGCTCCTTGAACCAACCCCAACTCAAAATATCTCCCAATGAAACGTCTTTATCTCTGGTAAAGAATGCTAGAGGACGTCGAAACTTATGTTCGCGAGGCATCTCTTTAAACCAGGACTTCTTCGCTTGAGCAATTTCTTCTTTTGTCATTGGCTTTGGTACTTTTCCTTTACGCAAAGATTCTTCAATCTTTTCTTTCAGCATGTCTTCATCTAGCTGCTTGTACATCTCCTCAAAAGTAGGAAAACTTTCAGAATTAAGACCGACGTATTTCACAGTTTGATCTGTTTCATCATCAGAAGACCAATCTTCCACAATCACTCTATTATACTCTTCAGCCTCAAATCTTCTAACATATTGATAATCATTCGGCTCGAAAGTGTTAACATTCAACACATCTTCTTCGAAATCAAACTCTAGATCTGCAGCATCAACTTCAGCTAATTTTGCAAGATCTTCCTTTGTATAGTTGTGTATAAACTCACCTTCCTCCACATTATGTTCAAGCATTAACAATAAAGGCTTCGTGGGAACTGCAGCAACGGGCTTAGCAAATCTTTCAACATTCAACAAATTAATATCATCAGATGGCCCTTTCTGCCCTGACTCCCCCCCAATCTTATCATCCATCTTGTTCGATTCATCATTCATAAGATCAGAGAAATCAAATTTTTCTGACATTTTTGCCTCAGTAATCTATATACCAACACCACCCTGATCATCATCGTCGTCATCGTCATCACCTACATTCCAATCCTCATATTTCGAATCATCTTTTCTTCATCATCTTTATCCTCCTTTTCAGCTTCTTCATCATCCTTCTCAGAAGCAACTATAGGATCAGAAGGCTTGACAGATTCGTCAACCTTTTGAATATCGGATTCAGAAGCTTTAAACACATCATCAGACTTCTCTGCAGCTTCAGAAGAAGTAGGAGCTTCACCTTCAATCCCTTTTCCTTTGCCACTCGCAGCTAATTCTTTTTCTGATCGTTCTTTAGCTTCTTGCTGATCCAGACGATCATATTCAGCGATGAAATTAATCCCCATAGAGTTAGACAAAACTTTCTGCAACCTGGTGAATCTTCTATCGTTTAGTGCTTGGATTGACTTTAGATCTGCAATCTCTGTTTGAAGCTTTTCATTTGCATCTTGCAAACTCTCGATCAATGCCTTGAAATATTCTCGTTCATTCTCTAATGCTTTCACTTTGTCGTCTAATATCTCTTTCTCTAAGAGCTTTGATTCATTTTCTTTACTAACTCTGCTTTTTCTTCTTCATTCTTGGCAAATTTCTCTTCCAAGATTTTCACACGCTTCTCTAAAAGTTCAACATTAGTCTCTGGAAAGAAATCGTTTAGATCTTGCAGACTAATCAGATCACTATGCATATCACCAAATATATTAGGCCCTGAAGATTTTGGTGTTGACTTTGGAGTAGCAGCCTTTGGTGTAGACTTCCTTGGAGTAGAACTTTCAAGATTTAAAGTCGTTGGAGCAACAAGTGATTGAATAATAGGTACTTCCACAAAACCAGACACATGAGGTTCTTGTGTAGCTCCTGGCCTTTCAGCTTCCGATGTAACTATCACAGGAGGTTCTTGTGTGACTCCTGGACGTTCAGCTTCACTTGTACCAATAGCAGGAGGTTCTTGTGTAGGAGATTCTTGTGTAACTCCTTTCTCCTGTGCGCCAGAAGGTTCTTGTGTAACTTCTGTGCTTCTCACCATTCCTTTGTATCTTTTGCTGACTGCCTTTTGGGCTTTCTTTCATTTCCTCTTGCCTTTTGTCTGAGGAGACCATGTAGTCTTTGTCGACGAAACAGTTGCAGACTTTACACGTTTAGTTTTTTTATTTGGTCTTTCCTCATCAGATACATTCTCAAGATTTGGATCGAAATCAGCATCCATTTCCTTTTCTTTTTCAGCTACAATTTCTGTTGCTGTCTTTTCAGGTTCTTTCACCTGTTCTTCGTCAGAATCATCATCTTGTTCAGAAGTTGTTGAAATAACATTTTCCTGAGTCGTTTTAACAGTTTCCTGACTCTCAACAACTACCGCAGCGCTCGAACCAGCTTCAGTTTGAATGTTTTCTGGTTCATCTTCGTCAATGAGCATCGTTTCAATCTTTTTAGCTACTCGTTTCTTCTTAGGCTTATCAGCTTCTACCTTTAAGAACCACTCACTTCTAGCTTTCGGCTTGAAGTATTTGAACCATTCCTTCTCAGCGTTAAGTTCTTTCTCATCATCGCTACCGTATTTCCTCCATTTGTTATCAGACGGCGCAACATAATTTGGATCTTTAATAGCCCCGAAAACTGGCTTTGCAACAGGAGCTGATGCTTGTTTCTGAAACTTGATTAGCTTCTTCACAGTCGTTTCATCAAGGTGAACTAGATAAAGCACATCATTTGGATCCCGTGCTATATTTGTGAACTTCTCATCTATCAGCATTCGCACGGATCTCGGATATAGAATAACCTCGAATCCTCCATATTCTTTGACATGTGTGTAAATACAAGCTTTGAAAAGATGAACGGCTTTTTCAGAATCAATGTCGTTGCCATACAGGCCAAATAATCTTGCACGTCGTCTAATCCTGCCTTGCGATGACTAAATGTGTGAATAATAGCATGCATAAGGAGTTTGTAGGGATTTGGCACTTCCCCTTTCTTCAACGTCGGCTTGCTCACGCTTCCCTTATAGCCCATACGAAAGAAACAACCTCTAACCATTTTCTCGTCGAGGAATATTGGATCATCTTCGTTGTCGTTGAATTACAGAATCCGTTGAATATCATCTTCAGTTACATAAATCTTCTTAACCTCATTTCCAACTTGTACTGATGAATTAATCGTTTTCTGATCATCACTAAGCTCCGCATTCGTCCAGAAATGGAAAATATGAGAACTATATGACACTGTGCGTTCCGTGATACCTCTGTGAATAGGGCTATCCTCCAAAAACTTTAAGATACTGTCGTATTCCTTTAAAGATGGACAGATCGTCTTGTTAAGCGTAATACACGTGTTGTGAGTCTTAGAAAACTCCATCGAGATTGCACGTGCTGGAGCTTGAGCCTGAAAAACAGCGCAAAACAATTAGCACGCTTATCGAGAAAAATCACAAAATTTTTCTAACACTTTTATCAAGTTCGGGCGAACTTAATATGTGTTAAACATTATGTTTTGTTCAAGTTCGCCCGAACATGCCTTAACAACATGTTCTTTATACAAGTATAAGTTCGGGCGAACTCATATTCTAAACAATAATCAGATTTCCAAAAACCCAAGTTCGGGCAACATGCATTAGGTTCTCTTTATTCAATTTTGTTAACAAGTCCGGTCGAACTTGATAACAAGTTCGGCCGAACTTGTCATCTCCTTCAATACCAAACCTGATCAACACAACAACTACCATTTCAAACAAATTAAACAAGTTTTCACGGTCGATTTACTTTGTTTATTTCAATTTTAAGATTAATTCGTTCGTGAAAATCTTAAGTCTATCAGATTTTAAAGTTTCAGATCCATTAGGTTCGATTATGTTTCATTTCACGGTTCAAACAACGATCTTATACCTCGGCCATTGTAGATGGTGTGCAAATCACCAAGAACAATCAAATTTGGGTAGCGTAACGTTATGATTTTGCCAATTTCACTCAAATTCTCTCAGAGTTCTTAAGTTCGCTTCAGAGAATTTGTTTGCTGTTGAATGAGTTCGGCCGAACTTGAATGGTATTTATACCATGTCAAGTTCGGGCGAACTTGCTAAGCCCAACTTGAAAGGCCCAACAGAAGTCGGTGCAAACTTAGTAGATAATGATAAGCAGCCATCTGCAAGTTCGGTCGAACTTGCTTAGATGTTAAACAAGATTTTGTTTAGCAAGTTCGCCCGAACTTGCCAAACCCTAAATCCAAACTTTTTTCAGAAATTTCATTTTAACCCCTGAACTTTCCAACTTTTTACCAGTTATGAAAATCCACTCAGTTGACCAAGTCCAACCCTTAATGACCTTGATTAACCGATTTGTCTGCCGAGTCCAAGTTAATGACCCCGGTTTGACCCGTTACGAACAAACTGTTGATATTTTCAAAATCAAAGTTTCAAATGGATTAAACCCAAAATATTGTATACATCTAATATAGTTATGATTGATTTCAACAATGACTATAAATTTTGTAACTTTTAAAATTTTATTAATAAACAGTTGATGTTGAAATTGACTTAATGGAGTTTTGTTTTTATCGTTTTGACTTTTTAGATTTTACAGATTAGCTCCCAGCCTGTTGTCAATGAGATTCCCACCAGTTCTAGCATCTTACCAGACTTCGAAGACCCGTTCTCCAACATTGGTTTGCTGAAAACAATGTAGAAATAAAATCTTTTTGAATTTTTGAAAGTTTATGCTAAAACACACTGAAAATCTTTTTGGTTTTAATCTGTAAAGCTGATAAACTATGTACAGAACAATGTAAACTATGTACAAACATATTTACAGACATATTTTTGTGAAATCGTGTCTAAAGGATCATATCAGTTAATTGAGACCTATCACCAGTACTATTGACCTTTAGATGACTTTAAGCTTTAAACTCGTTTACCTAGATTGTCGATATGTTTGTCCACTTAAGCTTTACCACGTTTCTCAACTTTTTCAAGATATGTTAAGGTAAGATTTATGAAACTTGACTTATCTGCGGTTCCCACTTCTTGAATATACTCCCGCATCAAGATTCCCTAGATTTCATCTTACAGGTGAATATAGCATAATTGATATCTGTATCAGGGTAATGCGAGACCTTGAGAGCTCAGGTTAGTACTACCGTACAGACAAAGAGATGAAGGCTCGTCTTTAAGGTGTGTTCCACTTAAGGAATCTTTTTAGCACTGCAAATGATTAGATCTTTTGATTCATTTCAATATTGCATGCAGTTTGGGGATTTTTGGCAAAGTATTATAGAAGTTCTAGGCCATTGCTTCCGCAAAATCAGAAGAACATGTATAATGCCCTAGATATCAACTATCTATAAAGACCTCGTATCTCAAAATCAGGCAATCTCTCAAATGAAATTTCGGAGTACTAAGTCCATATATCTAAGATGTGTTAATCCACACGATTAAGCAGTTGCTAAATTTAGTTTATATCTCGAAAACAGTTTACTGAACGTGTTAAGTCTATCGATACATCCACAGTAAGACTCGTTTATCACTTTTAAACTTTTCGTTTCTTTAGCGTACTGTGATAGTCCACTGATGTACTATCATTTCCTTTTTGTGACATCGAATTATTTTTGTCTTTTCCAATGTTTTTGTATATTTTTGAAAATTTTCATATGTTTTTGTATTTTTCCAAATATTTCTCCCCCTAAAATCAAAAACATATTTTTTTGGATTTTAGATTTTTAAGAAATACTAAAGTAGAAAAATATTTACAAACCATACAAACCAATGCGGATTACGTGAATTCGTCATCCGATCCGTATACAACCTCAGCTTCCGCACCTGTAAGCAAATTTTTAATACCGTTAAGTCGCATTAGATATTTAAATCTTGTTAATGGAAATGCTTTGGTATAAAAATCAGCCCTTTGTTCGTCGGTGCAATTTTTTTCTATTCGAACCAATTGCTTTTCGTAACAGTCACGAATGAAATGGTATCGAATTTCAATGTGTTTTGTACGTGAGTGATGAACCGGATTTTTGGTTATATCGATGGCTTCTTTGTTATCTACAAATAAAGGCGTGTCAAGAAACTGCAGACCATAATCCCTCATCTGTTGCTGAATCCAGAGGATTTGAGAGCAACAGCTGGAAGCAGAAATGTATTCCGCTTCACAGGTTGAGAGAGAGACCGTGGTCTGTTTCTTACACTGCCACGTTACCAAACGTGTGCCAAAGAACTGGCATCCTGCAGTTGTAGATTTCGAGTTCAGTTTGTCCACTCCGAAGTCTGAGTCAGCGTATCCACTGAGATCAAAATTGTCATTCTTGGGGTACACAGGCCGGTGCTTGGGCAACCTTTCAAGTAACGGAAGATTCGCTTGACTATCTACAAGTATGACATTCGAGGACTTTACTGATATCTCGCACATAAGCAAGTAGGATACATGATGTCTGGGCGTGATGCTATTAAATACATCAATGAACCTATCATCGATTGATATAGTGTTTCATCCACTTTCGTTCCCGTCTCGTCTACGCAAATCCCATGGTTCAGTGCTAGCGGCTTCGAAGAATCCATTTCAAACTTTTTGAGAATGTTGTGAACATACTTAGTCTGATGAATGAATATCCCATCTGGAAGCTGATCCACTTGAAGACCTAAGAAGAACTTCATTTCGCCCATCGAGGACATCTCAAATTTTTCTTCATGATTTTTTCGAACTCTTTGCACAGACTGTCATCCGTAGAACTGAAAATGATGTCGTCCACATAGATTTGTACTATTATCAGATGCGATCCAACTTCTCTAGTAAACAAAGTGCTGTCCACTGTTCCTCTCGTGAAGCCATTTCCAACGAGATGTTGCGATAACGTCTCGTACCAAGTTCTCGGGGCTTGGTGTAGACCGTACAAGGCTTTATACAGGAGATATGCTTTATTCTTGTTCAGTGGATCGACAAACCCTGGTGGCTGGTCGACATACACTTGTTCACGAAGTTTACCGTAGAGAAATGCAGATTTTACATCCAACTAGTACACTTTAAATCCTTTCCAAGCTGCGAACGCTAGGAAAATGCGGATAGATTCTAATCGCGCAACGGGTGCGTATACTTCCGTGTAATCTATACCTTCTTGCTGGTGGAATCCCTTGACAACTAGCTGAGCTTTGTTTCTTACTATAACCCCCTGATCGTCTCTTTTACACTTGAAGACCCACTTTGTATCAATAGCTTTCTGCTTCGGTGGCAAATCTACAAGCTTCCAAACACCCAACTTCTCAAACTGTAAAAGTTCCTCTTGCATTGCTATCACCCAATTATCATATGCTAGAGCCTCATTCACTATCTTTGGCTCTATTTGAGAAATAAAACATGAGTAGTAGCAGTAATTCTGAGTTGGTGCAACTCGGGTGTAGAAACAACTAAATGCTTTGTTGATTTGGTTTCGTGTACGCACACCAGTTTGTAGTTCTCCTATAATATTCATTGAAGGATGGTACGAATATGATCGCGGCATTTCTTCTGTTGGAACATCAACTGAGCTTTGCTGATTTGAAACAATCAGATCACTGTTCACATCAACATTAGGATTACTTGTTGAAGCTTCAACATGTTAGAAATCTGCTCAACTTCTTCATCCGATGAAGTTTCATCATCAGCATCAAATTTCGGTGCTTCATCTGAATCAGAATTCTGATTCTGAGGCGTACTGGGCACTATTGTGTTTTCTGGTTCATTAGAAGCATTCACTAGAGGTGTAGCAGGTGTTACTTCTGTTTCAGAAGTATTTTCAACTTGAACACTACTGCTATTGCTTGGACCTGCTCCGGAAGATGAAGAATCCAGCGTGGGTTGATTAACCACAATTGGTCTAATAATTTGTTCTTGATTCGCTGACTGGTGAAGATAGTATAACCCTGCAACTTCTTCGTCACACGGTTCTTCCGGCAAGTCGAATGACTTCCAAAGGTCTTGATAGTTAAACAGCCACGCGTCACCTCTCCTTTGAATAGGATCCGTATAGTTGAAACAATCCACATGCTGTGCTTCAATAACCTTTCTCAACGAAGGAATATATACTCTTCTTAACGGACTCGCATATCTGACAAAGAAACCTTCAAGAGATTTAGCCCCGAATTTGACATCTTGGTCTATTACGGTACATGGCGCACCGAATGGTTCTAAGAATTTCAAATTTGGCTTTCGTCGGTTTATCATCTCAAAATATGTTTTCTTTGTTGGTTTGACAGTGAGAACTCTGTTTAGCATGTAGCAAGCCGCAGAAACCGCTTCACTCCAAAAACTGATTGGAAGTTTAGAATCCGCAAGCATGGTTCTCGCAGTTTCAATCAAAGTTCTGTTTTTCTGTTCAGCTACTCCGTTTTGTTGTGGAGTATAGGGAGCACTAAACTCGTGAAGAATCCCTTTTGTGTTGCAAAATTCCTTTGTTATTCTTAAACTCTGTGCCGTTGTCACTTCTAATGCATTTGACCGGCAGATGATAAAGGTTCTCGAGTTTCTTGAATAGAATAACCAAGTTCTCGAACATTTCGTCTTTTGATTCCTGAAAGAATACCCACGAATATCTCGAATAGTCACCTGTCACGACCAAGCAATATAAGTCTCCTGAGATGCTTCGAACAATTACAGGACCAAATAAATCCATGTGGAGACGTTCTAATGGCAACTTGATTGAGTTTAGAATTTTCTTCGGATGAGATTTCTTGATATGCTTTCCCTTTTTACATTCTAAGCAGTGATCATACATATGAAAGCTCTGAAGATTTACATCATCTACAAGATCATTATGAACCAAGTAAGTCATTTTTCGCAAATGAATATGCCCCATCTTACGATGCCAAAGAATAGAATCCTTTTTAGTAGCCTTTGTCACAAAACCATTGTGCTGATTTTGATGAAGTGGTAGCGACGTCCATATCCAGAACATATAAATCATTCTCACGTGGTACTCGCATCAGAATCCACTCATCTGGTACTTTGAATCCCGGCTTTAAGATAATACACTCTTTATCGTTGAAATGCACCATGAACTTCTTGTCACAAATCTGCGATATGCTCAGAAGATTATTTTCCAACTCTGCAATATAATTCACGCGATCGAATGAAACAACGCCATTAGAGAGTTTTCCCTCGGCGACTATCCTTCCACCCTGGTTACCCGCGAATCCAACGTATCCACCATTGATAGCTTTTATGTCGAATAGCAATACTTTCATTCCCGTCATATGTTTGGACGCTCCACTATCCAAAATCCACTTAGAAAGTACGGATCTCTAGAGCCCCTACACATTTTAGCAATCTATTTAAAAAGCAAGACCCAAGCCTTTTTGGTCTTGGGTTGAATTGGATAACCATCATCAAAATCAAACTCACACTCATTAGCATAATCGAATCCACACTCATCTGTATAATCAAATAGATATTCATCATCTGGATTTTCTATGATATTTATGTTTGAAAACTTTACTGTCTTTTTATCTTTTGAATTGTTACCACTTGTAGTTTTGACATTTTCAGATGTGGTTTCAATTATGATTTCAGATTTTTATTCTTTCATGCTATCACTAGTCTTAACAAGCTCATACTTAGTGATCTCAGATGTTGTTGACCGTTTCTTTGCAATCCAGGCTTGAGATTTTATGTTAGCCTTCTTGATGTAAAAATTGTTTTCATTAGCCTTTGAAGTTTCACCTTTTTCAAAAATTGAATTTTCAAACTTAGGTTTGACTTCAGCTGTTGATTCATTTCTTTTCAAAATCTTTACAAGTTTTACAAACACTGGTTGCTTCAGTTTCACAACATTTGAATTTTCTTTCCTTCGAAGATAAGCCGGCTTTGATTTTGGACAGTAACGTTCAATATGACCAATTTCGTTGCACTTGAAACAAGTCCGAGAATCATGTGGATGTCCTTTTGTGTGTTTTACACCACTTGTTTTGACACCACTTGCAATTTTGGCTTTATCTCGAAGTTCTTTCTATTTCTTGAACTCATCGTTTGATTGTTTCCCGATCAAACTTTCCTCATGAACCGTGTTCGTCCCATATACAAAATTCATGTTTTTATTCTTGTATTCATGAAATGGTGACACTTTCTTTTTAGGTTCATCTGATTCCTCTAGTCCCAACCCAGCTCTCCGGTTTTCCGGATGATCACCACCATTCTTCCGGTAGTTATTTCTTTAAGGTTTGGAATAAAATTTCTTTTCATTTATCTCCAGATCACCTGATGAGACTTCCACGAGTTTAAAGAATTTGTCTAACAATTCTTCCTTCAAGTTCTGAATCGGAAAACTATCATCAAAGTATAATCTATCAGATTCCTTAATCTTGTACATTACAATATTAGGATCATCACATAGATCATTCTCCGATGATGTATCATCATCTTCGGACTGTGAATCAGAATTCTTTGAACTCGAGTCGGCGCTTTTAAAGCTGCCTTCATCAGATTCGTTCAAAATATTTTCAACAACCTTTTTAACCACAGCATTGTCACCATTTGTTTTAGTACAGATTACATCAATGTTCTCTGGCAACTCAGTTTTCTTTTCAGATAACAACTCAATATTAAGTGCCTTATCCATCCCATCAGCGGATTTGCGACAATACTTCTCGCATAGGGGTGGAGGAACATTACTGTATTCTTTACCAATTTTTTTTAGGTTTCTCTTCCGATGGAATTGTCGGAAGGATGTGATCAATGACATATGCGTTACAGGTGTAACTTCTCAAAAGTTGTTGAACACGCTATATTTCAATTGTCATGTCCTGGAGTTGTTGCTTAGTTTCAGCAATGGTGTTAATATAGATATTAATCGCTTTTTGCTTATCCATTACTGTTCCTTTTAACATCCTTATTGTATCATGTTGTTCGATGTTATTTCTATCAAGCCTTCCATAATCATTTTTCATTTTATCATACATTTCCTTCATTGTGCGATAATCGTATTTCAAAAGTTCATTATGCACATTGTTTTCAGCGATGATCTTTGATGTTTCGGCACACTCAGAACATGGTCCGGTACATTTTGTACAAGGTTTCTCAACCTCTACAACTTGTACTTTGACAACTTCATTTACCTCTGGACCTACCTTGGTTAGATTTGCCATCAATGCTTTGTCGGCAATGTCCTTGAGGTTTTCGGCATTCACTTCTTGAGTAACATCAATGACTACTTCATCAGTTGATTTCTTCTCAGGAACTTGTTCCTGAGAACTTCCATCAAAATGACCTGCAAAATTATCACACAAATTAGGAGATAAAATTCATTGCTTCTGCATGTGGATATACTCATCTTCTTCACGTTGTTGTTGCAGATATTGTTTCAGCAGAATATTCTCCAAAGCCGTTGCTTCTTCTGCAGAAGTATCTTCAACAATTTCAGCCATTAATGTAACTCTGGTCTTCTTACCGATGTACGAATTCCAGTCGAAACCGTCATCTTCATTTGATGCAACCATAGCTTTTTTAGTGTTACTGTTATTTGGTTTCCTTTGAATTTCAACCTGAGTCTTCTTCGGGAAAGGCTTGTACTGAAGTGACTTCTTGTAATACTCGTTGCCTCCTCCGAATGGACTCTGACTTCCTGTTGCTTCAGGATTTTTACACTCTCTCTTGAAATGTCCTTTTGGCGAAAACTGAAGCATGTTACTTTTGTCTAGTCAAAACCTAGTTTGTTGCTTGAGTTTCCGATATCTCGGCCAGTTAGAGCAACGAACTTTGTGACTCCTCGAATGATAGATGCTAAACACCACTTTATATCCATGTGCTCGAGTTCTTCTTCATCCACTTGGTCATAATCTTCTGCCGTCATTTCAGGATTTCCAATTTTTCCGGCTACAAGACTTTTGTATGACTCCAGAACAGTGGCAAGAAGCGACATATGCTATTTAGCGACTTGTCCCGAAACGACATTGTTCAAATTCACTGCGATGTTGCACTTGTATACATTTGAATCATAATTTATTTGTTGATTCTGATTTGCTTGACTTTGATAAGATGAATTTGAACCAGTACTTGAGAATGAAGACTGTGGACTTTGATCATATTGAGGATATGACTGATTCTGATTCTGCTGCGAATTGTTCGGAGAATTTAAACTCGCATTGAATGCTGTCTGAATCTTTGGACTTGAAATGTTATCTTACATTCCACTCTTGTAGTATAACCCAACGTCTTGAACAACATTAGCGTTCTTTGACTTCGCAATCTTCAAGAGTTTCATTTCATGGCCTTCGAGTTTATCGATAAATGTTGACAGCTAGAAGAATTTCCATTTATCGCTTTCCTTCAAAACCATTAGATAAGTAGTCCACTCTCCATCTGGTAGAGCATCTGCAAGCTTGTCGATGTACTCTTGTTCTGTCTTCTCGAGACTGTGTCTTCGCATTTGGACTTTAAGATGACAGAAGCGTTCAATCATCTGCTTCATGGTCTCACCCTTCAGCATGTTGAAGATATCAAACTCTTTCATAATGAGTGCGTTCTTGCACTTGATCATCTTCGCGCTTCCTTGATACTTCTTTTGAAGTGAGAGCCAGAGATCTCTTGCTGTTGTGTATTCTGGTAGCAAGACGAGAATATCTTCTTTGACAGATTGTTGGATAAGACTGATCATCTTTTTCTCAGCAATGTATTCTTCTTTCTGTACTGTCGAGTAATTGTACTTCTCAAGAACTTGCTGATGTTCATCCACCAGAACAGTGTAACCTCTTTCAATCGACACCCAGCCTGCAAAGTGCATGGCTTGAACCCAATATGTAAATTTCTCTTTCCATGCTTCATACTCGTCCATGCTCATCAGCTTGGGCGGTTTAACAGTCATGCCCATTTCGTTATCAAGATTGACTTGATGGATCACGTTGGCATTTGACGAACTAGCTCCGGACATAAAAGATCTTTGAATATCATCCATTGTGAATACCGAGACGTGTACGCTGAAAATACTCAAAAACTTTGAAAACAATTAGGTCTACTACAAGTTCGGTAGAGCTTGTAGTTGCAAATGAAGAATTATGATTTTTAATCACAAGTTCGGTCGAACTTGTGATTTTTTGTTTTGAAAAATCTTCCTTGAACTTCGATCGAACTTGCTATATAAGATTTGATTATGATCTTGTAAGTTCGAGCGAACTTAACTTGAATTTCCTTGATATTAATCCAGTTTGGTCGAACTTGATATAAAATCAATGAAAACTGGTTAACTTCGAGCGGACTTGACAAAATTTTTTTCCTCAAAAACAACTCAAGTTCGGGCGAACTTGGCAAAAACTCACTTGAAAAGTGATTTTTTAGCACAAGTTCGGTCGAACTTGGTTAAACAAGTTCGATGGACAAGTTTTGGAAAACATGGTTTTTTCAAAATTTTGACATCAATTCGGTTGAATTTGGTCTCCAATCTTTCAAGGGTTTCTCTTTGTTGTATTTTACATGATATATTCAAATTGAAAAGATTTTGACCGTGAATTCTTCATTTTTGATGAAAAAGTTAAGTAAAATAGAAGAATTGAGATGAAATAGAAGTGTTCTTGTCTTGATACTAAAATCAGGTTGTTCTACCTCTGATACCACTTGAGGGTCTGTTGTACGGATCGTTCGGGCACTAATCTGACAGACCTAAGGTAAACGTGCAGAATCCGTTTGCTTAGGCGACATTGGATACACTCATTTGTTTCTATTTAATCATAGTTTCATTAATATTCAACGTTACAGATCCTGGAAACACTTGGACAGAGCTTCGCCTCTGTCGTGACAAAATCTCTGAATGTTACAAACGAAACATCAAGACCCCTATTTATAGTAATGTCAACTTCGCTGGTGGAATGCAAGTTCGGGCGAACTTGCTTAGTCAAGTTCGGCCGAACTTGACTTCCACACTACAATTTCAAGCGAACTTGACTCTTAAACATACATAAATTTGACATTTCACTCCTAAATACTGACTCGATATTATACGATGACGTAGGCAACAGACGTATGCATCAACAGACTCCCCCTTGGATGTTGCCGTAGTCATCACTCTTCAATTAAGTTCCTAAGTCCTTAATGTTCTCTTGATCTTTATATCTTGAATAACTTTAACATCCATGCTCCCCCTTACTTTGAGCTTTCTGGTATCTTTAATCAACGTGTTTATCTAGCTCCCCCTCAAATGATGCTTCGAATCTCTAAGATTTGACGATTAAGAACAATCACACGTATTCACAAACAAACAGTTTCTTAACAGTCTCGTTGGTCCGGCTCACATTCAACATTATCAAGTTTCCATGGAAGATTTGAAAGAAAATCTTTTGGATTTTTAATATTGAATGCAGAAATGTAAACAAACTGAAATGTAATATTTACAGTTTATATTTTTGTGAGAATACCTGCTAGAGGATCATATCAGTTTACTAAGACATATCAACTGCATGGATTGTCGGTATTGTTGTCCACTTAAACTCAATCTAAAAACTTTCATAATGCTTACTGATACGTTAAGGTACATTAATGTGCACTAAATTCGTATGGACCCCACGATCTCAGCATATCCCCTCATCATGTAATACACTAACTCAAGTAATTCCTTTAAACTTTCATCAACTGTGATATGTGTGAAAATAACGCAGAATGTTTAAACATTAACAATCAGGTCGATCTTTCGATACGCAGAGAAAATCCAATTGTTTAAACAAAAATAAGAAATAAAAACAAGTTGAAATTGTTTAGATCTTAATCACCAGTTCGATATTCTCATATACGCAGAGGTGATCCAAGATTTAAATGAAACACCAAGGAAAATAAAGCAGAAACGCTTAGGCACTAATATCCAGTTCGATACTTTCGTATACGTAGAGGATATCCATGCTTAAACAAAATAAAGAAATAAAACAAGTTTAAATATTTTGAAAATGAAAACACAATCACAGTGACTTTTTCAGTAAGATGTGAAAGTTCACAAACTAACCGGTTTTTATGCTTTTCAGCATTCAGCAATTACCGAGTAGGTACACATTCACGAAGGACAAAACTAAGTATTATGCTTTCAACCATGTTTCCCACTAGAACTAGGCTTTTCTTTTTACGTTTGTATCGTTTTTGCAAAACTACTAGTCTAGCTGAGCCTACCGACACATCTTTAGTGAGATTGTTTAACCATTTTAACCAATACATATCTTTAGCATGCACTGATAGTCCACTGATTTACTATAATTTCCTCTTTTCGCACAAGTAATCTCATTTTTCGTTTTTCAATGTTTTTGATATGTTGAGATTTTCTTTTTTTTTTATAAGTTTTATCTATCTAAAATAATTTTGAAATGATGTTTTTCAATTTTACAGAATTTTGACAATTTTAAAATTTTTCTCCCCCTAAAATTGAAAACATCTTTTCAAAATCGAAAATAAGAATCTTCCACTATAACCATTTTAATGACTTTTTACGAATGTGAAAGTGAGACTACCATTTTGTTTGTGTGGAATATCACTCATGTCTCTTGTCTATTGTCTATCTTCATGATCAACCACTGCTTCTGAAATGACGTTTGGCTTGAAGCTTGGTTATCCTGCACATTCAAACAAACTTTAATTAGTTTTGAATTGGAACCCAATCCATTCTGGATTTAGGTTTACCAAATTCATTAACATCTGAAGTAAACAAATATTCACACTGTTTTTATATTCAAACAGTTTTAGAAACTTTATTTGAAAATTTTACTTTCTTTATTTTTTATCTGTTTGAATTATCAACTTTTTCTTCATTACACTCTCTTTTGTCCTCAGATTTGTATCTGATGAATTCGTTTTACTTGACTGTGAGTAAAATGATTCATTAGAACTTTTATCTGATTTTTAGACATATCCGAGGACAAAATCTTTTCCAAATACTCTCTAACTTTTTTCCTCTTTTTTCTCAATCTGTCTTTTTGCCCTTGTGATAACTTGACTTTTTGTTCTTTGGGCTTCTCTACAATTTTCTCATTTTTCTTCTCTGTTTTCTTCTCCTCTGGTCTTTTCTCCCCCTGAGATTTTACCGATCTTTTCAGATTAGTCGGACAATCCCTGGAAATATGACCTTTGATTTGACATTTATAGCATCTTCTCGTCTCAAATCTCTTTTTCAGGCAGTTAGCAGCAATGTGTCCACTAAATCCGCAGTTGTAACACACTCTGTTATCGTACCAATTTCTACATTCTGACCAAACACCCAAATCAGCACATTGATTTGACGTGTAGTAGTCATCTTTCCTGCTTCTTCTGTAAAATTGATTTAACTTTAAAGCACTGTGGTCCGACCTGCACCACTTATTCTCAATTTTTTGTGAGTTTTTATAATGATTGGATGACCGTACATATGAGCTTTTATTTTTGCTTTGAAAATTTTTAGAATTTTGTTTTTAATGTTATTTTTGTTCTCCATTGTGCTTAGAAGGTTTTTGCGTTGAGAATTCACCTTTTTAGTAGATTGTAGAACAGTTTCTTGAAATTTTTCTTTTAGTTTTAAAAATGTTTCATGTTTATCATTTTTAGTACTTTCATCATCGGTATCAACATCACAATTCTCAATTATGACATCGTCATAATTTATGACATTGTCACTTATTGGAATTTTCTTTTTATTATCGTTGATCGGTTTTAGACATATTTGTTCTAACTTTATTGAGAAAGTCACAAATCCTTTCAATAATTTTGCTGAATTAACAGCTTTATTTTTAACAGTCTCAACTTCTTTTTCAATTCTTTTTCAAGTTGAGCTATTTTCTCAATATGAAAATTATTACTATTTGATTTTCTATATTTAATTTTCAAAAACTATTTTATCATTTTTAAATATTTTTATTTCATTTTGAAAATCTACTACCATTTGTAATTTTTCATTTTCTAAAATTTTTATTTTGTTTTCAAAATTCTTTTCAATTTCTTTTGATTTTTTATTTTCTAATGTCAAACTCTCAATCTCACTCAAGAGTTTGGCATTATCTGCCTGATAATTGTCTACATCACAGACCGGGCAGATTGGTTTAGAACTTGAAGACTCATTTGTGGATATACTTGAAACTAGAGCTTCACAGTTCTTAACTACTACACTCTCTTCTCTCTATACCTAATATTTATTTTTCAGAGATATCCAGAGTTCTTTTGTAGTCTTGTACTCAGGCAGTAGTATCAAGATATGTTCGTTAATAGATTGTTGAATCAGATTAATCATTTTCTTATCAGCAAAATACGCCTCTTTCTGTTACGTAGAATACTTGCACTTCTCTAGAATATTCTGATTCTCATCTCTTGGAACTACATATCCTGTTTCGATCGCCACCCAACTGCTAAAATGCGTATCTTGGATCCAGCTCTCAAATTTTCCTTTCCAAACTCCATACTCGTCCATACTCATCAACTTTGGCGGCTTCTCGGACCCCATTTCGTTATCCAAATTTATCTGTCGTTCAAAACACTTGAAAAATGATTAGCAAACAGACAATTTAATAAAATTTGACTTTTAGCCGACGATATCAACGTATCGGTTAGCTAAAAATGTTTAAATTTTTTCGAAAAACTGTTTTTATCAGATTAGAGCTTTAAACTCGTCTCGTCAATACGAATCTAAGGATATATAATGTCCGAGATGTTTTTTTTAAACCTTGACAAGTTCGTCGAACTTGTCACAGCTTGTCAAAAACAGCTACTTAAACAAGTTCGGGCGAACTTGTTGAGATTTTATGAAAAAATCAAAAGTTCGGGCGAACTTGATTAAATTTGATAAAAATCAGGCAAGTTCGAGCGAACTTGGGTAAATTCCTTGAAAAATCAATCAAGTTCGGTCAAACTTGATGAAAATGTGAATTTTTCAGTCAAGTTCGAGCGAACTTGATATTAAGTTCGAGCGAACTTGAGTTATTCAACATGGTTTTTTGCAATATTTGACATGAATTCGTTTGTTTTAAGCTCTGATCTTTTCAAGGGTTTATCTATTATGGATTTTACGTATTATACTTGAAAATCAGTCTATTTTGTCCGTGAATTGTCCAGGAAAAGTTAAAAATAAAAGAAATGAGTAGAAGATGAGATGTTCTATGTCCAATGTCTTCAAATTAGGCCAATCCTGCTCTGATACCAATTGAAGGTTCGAGATCAGGCGGTTCTAGACGGAAGTTAGTGGATAAATGTATATAACAGTTTCGGTAGAATGTTATTAAGAATGGAGTAGAAGTAGAATGCAGCGGAAGTCTTCATTCATACCGAAAGAGTATACATCTTTATAAGTCCAGCTGCCGGAGTTCCTGGAAAGAATCCGGCAGCACCTCCCGTAGGGATGCCAAAAACTTAAATGACAAATGAACACACACACATATATATATAGGGAGCCAAGTTCGCCCGGATGTGCTATAGTCAAGTTCAGGCAAACTTGTCCTTCACAGGACAAGTTCGGGAGAACTTGACTAAAGGCACATCAAGTTCGAGCGAACTTGACCAATACAGGTCAAGTTCGGGCAAACTTGATCCCTTTTACACTGAAATCTCCGTATTTCAGTCGTGTGTTCGATTCTAACCTATACAATATTCAACACACGCTCTATCTAGCCTGTTCGACAAGTGACGAACACAAAGTGCATCAACACCGTGACAGTGACAACAGTTGGGTTATGGTTCTGATGCGGGTATGATGTAAATCCAGTGAGTTGCAGTAGGGTTTCGTTGTCTGAAGCTTCTCGATAGATTGCCATTACTGAAGCTTCTGGTAAATTTAACTAACTCGAAACCTGCGACGATTATTGAACAATGACCATGGTGGCCTGCAGCTTCTCAGTTAGATTCCTGCAATAATCACAGAACAGTATTCACAGTCTATATAGTTCTCTATACTTCACCAAACACATTTGCTGACCTCTCGATTTTCCGACCCGATTCCACTGATTCACCTTGATGGTTAGATTTGCAGATTTAAGACCAGCTTAGTATATGGACTATTAAAGTGAAATTTTGGGCCAAGTTTGCTTCAAAACAATTATGGTTGCTAATTGTTGATTACTATTTAGCCTCGTAACAATTTTCCATCTTTAATTTTGGGAATTTTCTAGAATCCTACAGTTATGTTGTGGTGGTGGTGGTGGTTGTGGTAAAGGGTGATTGTTGTAGATGGTGGCGATGCTGGTTTCGGCAGTGATTGTGGTGGTGGTGGTGGTGGCTGAGAGGTGATGGCGGTTGTGAAGGTGATGGTGGTTGTGGTGGTGGTTTTTTACAAAGAGTGGAGAGAAGGAGAGTAGATAGTAGAGAGAGAGAGAGATGGCTAATATTTGGTATTAATATATATATATATAATACTTAATTAATTTTGTTTTGTTTTACTTAAGGGCATTATAGTCATTTCATACCAACTTAACTGAGAAAACTAACCCCATCCACACCAGGGACTATCCGAGAACGAAAGTGCAAAAGTTATGGACTATATCTGTAATTTTAGAAGTGTAGGGACTATAGGTGAAATAAAACAAATCACTGGGACTATTTGGGCACTTTTCTCAATTGAAAAGGAAATATAAAAAGTAGTGAGTTTTAACTTAATTATCTATACTATATTGTGATGCATGAGGAAGGGGTATTTTAAGATACCCAAAAAATAAGAATTTTGTCCTTCTTTATTTATAAAAACACCCCTAAAATGAGGGTAACTTGGTCTTTTAAACATTAATTATATTTTAGTCCTTCTTATTATTACACTTAATCCCTTTATTTTAACAAAATTATGGCTAATTAGTTATACTTTTCCCCTTCACAATAAACTTATAATTCTTTTAAGTATTCTTGTCATATCTTATAAACTATAATGTTTAAAAAAACAAAGGTGTCGTGATGATCTACTCGTTTTTGTCGACGTTTTTTGATAGTTGTTTTGGTCAGTATGTTGTGCAGATTAAAATGTACAAGTAGATGATGCATTAGTGTACAAGTGATTATCTATACTATTTATAATGCATGAGGGATGGGTATTTTAAGATACCCAAACATTAAGAACTTCTTCGTTCTTTATATATAAAAACACCCCTAAAATGAGGGTAACTTGGTTTTCTAAACAATAGTTATATTTTAGTTAACTAACAAAACATACGAAAAGGAGGAGAAACAAAACACTTGTTTCAAACAAGCTCACATGTTTTATCTAAGTGGTTATATTAAAATAATGTTTCATTAGTTTTCTCCATCTAATAATATTTTATACCTAACGAACTGATATGTGGCCATGATGAAAAAGAGAAACCTTTAATAGACTAAAATACACTTGCTTGAGTTAGATGATGTCCCATAAATAATGGAATAACCTTATTGTTGATTTTAGCAGGTTATTTGCATTGCGTTTTTTAGTTGAAGATCCACATGTGTATACAAAAGATATTGTTATATGTCCATAATATTTTATTTTAAAGGACAAGCAGGTTGAATAAAAGTAAACACCATAAAATAATATCATTTTACTTATACATACTTAATTGCAACCGTAAGTGTTGTGCGGATTAAAATGTACAACGACACCATGTTCGGGTTTATCCAGTTTACATTGTCATATTCCACCCTTTTCAACGTGTTTCCTACAAGTATAATGACAAAAAAAAAGTCTGCAGCTAGATCAACAACAAACCCACGAGCAGAAGACCGAGTCCACCCAGCTGCCATGAAGATAATTTCGACTTGATCTTCTAAGTTGTTGAAAATGTTGCTTTTTATTTACAAAACAAGACAAAGTCAGTAATTATAAACAACTTAATGATATCCTCCTTTTATATAAAAAAGTAGCTCGTAATTAATATATTTTACAAGGTCCATAACTAAGAACTCAACTGAAATAATTGATTAACGAAGCAAAACCGAAAGAGCTTACAAAAGCAGACAAGCAAACCCAAATAACTTACCTAATCTTATAACTAACAATTTGGTCATTTCTAACCAGTAGTTACGCTTCAATATTGGTTATGCCTCGCTCTAAAACCAAACTGAACTGATACAAACAACACTGAGCTTTTGCAAATTTTTTTATTAAATATATAGTTCGAATTCATTATTCTAGGCCAAGAATTTTTAGTTCGAGTTTATTAAAAAGATGATTAACAAAAACTTTAGTACAAAAGTTTTTAGCCCAATTATTTTGGAATATTTTTACAGTCCCAAACATTTCAAACCTAAAGGAACAAACTGATAACTGAACTGAACCGAAACCACACGCAAAAACCAAAACCGGACAACAGTCTAAAACTTAAAAACTGGATATTCGGTTTTGGTTCGGTTTAAGCCGAAAGCTGACATGGATCGACCCATGCAACCAACGCATCAAACTTGGAAGATTCTCAACTTTTTGTAATTTATATCACACAGTAACATGAATGAATATGAGACGAGAACTCTTTTTATGAGAGACATGTCTATTACAAGTGAAATAACTACAAACTAAGTTAAACTAAATGCAACAGAAATAGCTTTAAATTTTGTTGTGGTAGGTGGCTAAAATATCTAATTAAATCTACATTCAACGAAGCTTCTTCATTTTCCGGACCTTTTAATAAACATCTCGTAGAAACTTTTTATCACGCTACAATAGATATCTAATTCAAAAAAAAACTTATATAAAAACTATTATATTCTTCTTAAAAATCTAATTCAAAAAAGACTTTATATAATACCACATAAAACAAAAATGGAATTTTACTATTCATAAAAAATTATAAAAACATTTTTAGAAGCATTTTTGTTTTCATAAAACCTTTTTTTATAAAAATGTTTGTTGGTGCAAATTATGTATGTCTTGCACTGTGTGAATAGGCTAGATAGAGCGTTTGTTGAATATTGTATAGTTTAGTGAGAAAAACGAACACATGACACGATATATAACACCTTAGTACGAAGGTAAGCTAGTCCGCACCAAATCCTTGTCTATATATAGTGTCGTGTGTTCATAGTTTGATAAGTTATGGAGTTCCCATAGGGGAAATGCTCAATTTCTCCAGCTTGTAAAGATGTATTCTCTTTTGGTATTAATGGAATCATTCGACTTTTGCTTCTACTATTTTCTTAGTACTAGATTGTGTTGCATTTTGTAGGGATTATAAGTTCAAAAATACTCTTAGGTAGCGTTTGGTATGCAAGAATAAGAGGTGAAATGGAATGGGCCATTGTGAGGGAATGAAGAAAAGAGTGTTTGGTTGGTCGATGGAATGGAATCGCTCATTCCAAAATGCATTCTATTCCCTCAAAATCATTCCATCTGCCCGCTCTGTTTTTTTTCCATTCCATTCCATCTTCACCCTTCATTAACAACACTGCAACCCACCATTGTTGCCACCACCGCCACTCGCCGTCGTCGCCACCCACCTCCGCCGGCACCCGCCAGCACTGTCACAACTGCCGCCGCCTCCAGCTCTGATCACCATCACCACCACCACCATCTGCCACTGCTGCTGCCGCCACCCATTGTCGTTGCTGCCACCTCCGATCACCATCGCCACCGCCACCCACCGTCACCGCTGCCACCCACCTCCGCCATCGCGGTGAACCGCCTCCGCCGTCATCGCCACCCACATCCGCTGCCGCCGTCGTCACCCATCACCACCACTACCCACCATCGCCATTACAATTACCACCTATAACCACCCACCCTTGACCACCGCCATCCGATTTTATTCCTTTGTTTTTTCTTGCCTACAAACAACAAAAAGTAATGATCCATTCCATTCCCACATGGTAACCAAACAAGACATGGAATGGTAATGATCCATTACATTCCCTCGTCCATTCCATAACCTCATCCATTCCATTCCCCCGTCTATTCCATTATGAGGTAATGGAATGGACGGGGGAATGGAATGGATGAGAGAATGGAATGGGCGAGGTAATGGAACTGATCATTACCATTCCATGTCTTGTTCGGTTACAGTGTGAGAATGTAATGAATTCTTATTGTGTATTGTTTGGTGGGAAAGAAAAATAAAGGAACAAAATCAGCGGTGAGTGGTGGTGGTTTTGGGTGGTTATAGGTGGCGGTGGTGGGTGGTGGCGGCGACGGCGACTAGGGGTGTAAACGAGCTGCGCCATCCCAAGCTCGACTGGGCTCGAGCTCGGCTCATCATGTTTTTATGAAGCTCAAGCTTGGCTCGATTCGAGCCTACTTATTTGAGCTCGAGCTCGGCTCACGAGTAAAACTCAAAGCTCGAGTTCGACTCGAGCTATTTTTGTTGATGCACTATTGTGTTCGTCATTTGTCGAATAGGCTAGATTGAGCATGTGTTGAATATTATATAGGTTAGAATCCAACAGACGACCGAAATATGGAGTTTTCAGCGTAAAAGGGTCAAGTTCGCTTGAGATATGTTTGTGATGTCAAGTTCGGCCGAACTTGACATAGACAATGTAACACCTCGTAAAAACCCGTCTTGTCAAATTTTGACACGTGTCCTAAATTCCATGTGTTAAATAAGAAGGATTAAATAAACCGTCATGTTATTCTTATAACCCCTGAACGAGAAACGAATGAATTAAAACGTCAACATGTTTAATTATACCTCTGAGTGAACTTTTAAAATCAAACCCGTACTCATCAATGCTCATCACTATGATCAATTGTTCCCAAACTAAACTTGAGAGATCAATAGTGCAAGAAATGAAAGTTCAGATGGGTTTAATAAGTCCAGGGACTGAAATGGCATTGTTTGAAAGTATGTGTGGCTGACCCGGGGCGGGTCGCGACTCGCGAAGACCTCATTTGTCTCTCTCGCGCCCCACGAGAGAGTTACAGTAACAGCAAGTTGCATATGTCGTGGCAGCTTGCATGTTTGCCATGTTTTTCGTGAATTCCCACCTTGTCTCTGCATTTTACACGACCCTAGACGCTTGTTTCCCTCTACCAAGCCCTCTTAACACCTGTAATCTCCTCCTTCATCCTCCAACTCCATAAATAGTGTCTTGTGAATCCATTGAAAGAACTTGCATGTCTTACAATTCACTCCCATCAACCTCTGCAAGTTCTAGAGCTACAAGGGCCTTCAAGTTCATCTCATTTCCGTGCAAGGACCTTGTGTAAGTGTTCTTGACCTCCCTCCTTCAGTTTATTACTCATTCTAGCCAAAAGTCAAGCTTGTCGTAAAAACGGTTTGAACTGGCGGTTAAATCCTTATCGGTCCAGTCATGCTCTGATCTAAACATGGTTACGTGATCGTAATGAGGTAGGTAACAACACCCCATAAGGGAACCTCCTGATTACCACATTTGCATGTCCGATTGACGAGTCGAACTTATTCATAAAAAGTCAAACTGGGTCAAATTTTGTATCGAACGCATAATTAATAACATGCATGCTATAAAATCGGTTTTGACACTCTAAATACTCGGTAATAATCATAAGAACATGTGATAACATGTTTGGCTCGTCAAATCCAGGTCCAAAGGTTGGTTCGCATCCGAAAGTCGCAATGTAGGACCGATCCTCGATGCTTAGGAACCTAAATTTGATATCTAACGTCCATAATAGCGGAAATATTACGTCGTGTTACCAATAGACAAGAACTAATCAGTTAGTCGTCAGTTTCATTGATTAAACATTCAGATTACAGACTGACAGAGCTTCGCCTCTACAATGCCAAAGTTACAAATAAGACACACAAGCTAGGTATTTATAGGATTACAAGTTCGCTCATCATGTGTAAGTTCGCCCGAACTTGCCTATGCAAGTTCGGCCGAACATGTCTAAACATGTGAACCTGGAGCGAATTGGCTAAAACATATTATAAATACTTCACTACCTAGCCTATGCAGCTCTATACAATACAGACTCGATATAAGACTAAGACATAGACATTCTGCACCAACAGACTCCCCCTTGGATATCGTCTTCATCTTTTATCGGTCTTCAAAACTCTGTCTTCATATAAACATTAACGTACCCGACCAAAGAAGTTCTTGTAGGACTTCTTTCGTCTCTCTTGTTTCAGATCCGGCATTTGATCAGTTGGCGGTGGTCTTTTAAAGTTAGCCATCTTGAGCGAACTTTCTCTTACCGCTTTTTCCATCTTCTTTTTAATCGCCTCACTCCTTGTTTCTTCCTTCAAGAATTCAACTCTTTCCAGATCCCTCCACTTTGTCTGCCACATCTTTCCTGAATTCACATTACGTGCATAGCAAACTTTGACAACTATCTGATATTGCATCGCTTGTACCTTTTCTCTTTCTTCAAAAACAATCTTGTTGTAGAAAAGGCATTTTATATCTTCTCTCCAGCAGTTTACCAACCACATAGGATCTAAAATCCTTATCGTCCTCCACAATCCTCTCATACCCTGATAACCCATCACTTCAACCCGTTCCTTAGCAATATCTAAGTGATCTTCAAACTTTAAAACAATCACTGCTTCACAAGTAGCTGAATCAATCTGCCACCACTTGAATAATGGATAAAAGTTCTGTTCAATCGGCATAAGCGGTATATTCCTCATGGCTCTAGGACGTTTCATAATCAACGTTATGTCCTTTTCTCCTGTAACCTTGTTAATCTTTATTCTTCGCCTCGAAAAACGGCTTCCAGTGATTCCAACATTTTTCAGCTTCATACTTTATCATTTTCCATAACAATTGATCAACCGACTTCATCTGATAAGTGACATTCCCTGTTTGCACTAGCTCTTCCATATCCCAATACAGCAAAGTCTTTAAATCAGCAAGATATTTGAAGTATTGTACTCCAAACTCTCTTTTGATTGCATACACGTTGAGCTCCTTAAACCATCCCCAACTCAAAATATCTCCCTAAGAAACATTTTTATCTTTGGTGAAGAATGCTAGTGGACGTCGAAACTTACGTTCACGAGGCATCTCCTTGAACCAGGTCTTTCTCGCTTCAGCTATCTCCTCTTTGGTTATTGGCCTAAGAATTTCTCCTTCACGTAGCTCTTCAGCAATCCTATCTTTTAACATGTCTTCATTCAGCTGTTTATACATTTCTTCGAATGTAGGAAAGCTTTCTGAATCCTGACCATAATATTTATCTTTCTTTTCTATTTCATCATCTGAGGACCAGTCTTCAACAATCACACGGTTGTATTCATCAGCTTCAAATCTTCTTTCATACTGATACTCTTTTGGCTCAAATGTATCGACATTCATTATCTCCTCAAAATCAAATTCCAAGTTTACAACTTCAGCTTCAACTACCTTTGCCAGATCTTCTTTCGAATAATTATGTACAAACTCACCTTCTTCAACATTATGTTCCAACATCAATATCAAAGGTTTCGTAGGTACTGCAGTCATAGGCTTCACAAACCGATCAACATCTAATATATCAATATCATATGAAGGCCCTTTTTGCCCTGACTCCCCCTGGCTCTTATCTTCCATTTGATTCGATTCATCGTTCATCAGATCAGAGAAATCAAATTCATCAGAGACTTTAGCTTCATTGATCTTTAAGCCAGTACCACCCTGATCAAAATCATCATCACCCTGATCAAAATCGTCATCATCCTTCCCTACATTCCAATCTTCATATCCTTCCTCTTCTTCATCCTCATTCTCTTCCTCTTTCTCGGCTTCATCATCGTCTTTTTCTTTAGTCACGACAATAGGATCCGAAGGCTTGACAGATTCGTCAACCTTTTGTATATCAGACTCAGAAGCTTTTGAAACATCTTCAGCAGACTTCTCGGGAACATCAGAAGATTTCTCTGTAGTAGATTTAGGGGCTTCTCCCTCTACCTGCTTCCCTTTACCACCCTCAGCCAATTCTTTTTCAGCATGCTCCTTGGCTTCTTGACAATCCAGACGATCGTATTCGGCGATAAAATCAATATTCAGATTATTGGATAACACCTTTTGTAATCTGATGAATCTTTGATCATTCAGAGCTTGAATTTTCTTCAATTCTCCACTCTCTGTTTGTAATTTTTCGTTGGCGTCCTGCAGACTCTCTATCAACGCTTTGTAATATTCAGTTCATTTTCGAGCACCTTCACTCTATCATCAAGAATTTCCTTTTCGACTTCACTTTTATTTACCTTCTTTTCGAGCTTAGCCTTTTCTAACTCAATCTTCGCAACTTTATCTTCCAAAACCTTCACACGCTTCTCTAACATCTCGGCATTCGTTTCAGGGAAAAATTCTCCAAGTCTTCAAGACTTATAGGACCATGTGGCATATCACCAAACATACTTCCCCTCGGCGTCTTTGGTGTTGAGTCTTTTGGTGTTGCAGTTTTTGGTGTAGACTTCTTTGGAGTAGAGCTTTCAGGAATAGAAGTCTTTTGAGCACTCGGCGATTCAACGATCGGAATTTCAACAAACTCAGACACAGGAGGTTCTTGTGTAACTCCTTGCCTTTTTGTTTCAGCATAAATGATAACAGGAGGTTCTTGTGTAGGAGGTTCTTGTTTTGCTCCTTTCTCCTGAGCGCCAGAAGGTTCTTGTGTGACTTCTGTGCTTTGTATCTTGCTCTTGTATCTTTAGCTCACGGCTTTCTGAGCTTTCTTGGCCTTTCGTTTTCCTTTCGTGTGAGGTAACCCTGTAGTTTTCTTAGAAATTTTGATTGCAGGCGACTTTGTTCTGTTAGTCTTTTTCTTTGGCCTCTCCTCATCAGAATCTATTTCTGCATTCGGATCAAAATCTGCATCCAATCTCTTTTCTTTTTCTGCTCTTATTTCAGCCATTGTCTTTTCAGGCTCTTTATCAGATTCTTCATTTTCAGACGTAGCAGAAATTACTTCTTCTTGAGTCGACTTCATTGTTTCTTGACTCTCATTAATGACTGCAGCGCTAGATCCAGCCACTGCCTCAACATTCTCAGTCTCCTCCTCATCAACAAGCAAAGTCTCAACTTTCTTTGACCCTCGCTTCTTCTTTGATTTATCAGCTTCATATTTCAAAAACCATTCACTTCTTGCCTTTGGTTTAATCTCTTTAAACCATTCTCGTTCAGCTTTTAGCTCATTCTCATCGTCGCTACCTTCTTTTCTCCATTTGCTACCAGGTGGCGATACATAATCTGAATCTTTAATTGCTCCGAATACAGGTTTGGCAATAGGAGCTGAAGCTTGTTTCTGAAACTTGATAAGCTTCATAACTGTGGTTTCGTCAAGATGAACCAAATAAAGAACGTCGTTCAGATCTCGAGCAATGTTGGGATACTTCTCATCGTCAGCATCAGAATAAATCTTGAATAAAACAGTCTTGAATCCTCCATATTCTTTGACATGTGAACAAATACCATCTTAGAAACATTAAACGGCTTCTTCAAAATAAGCGTCGTTGCCATGCTAGCCAAATAATCTTGAACATCATCTAACCCAGCTTTGCGATGGCTGAACGTGTGAATTAGAGCATGCATCAAAAGTTTATAGGGGTTTGGCACTTCCCCTTTCTTCAGGTGTTGGTTTATTCACACTCCCTTTATATCCCATGCGGAAGAAACATCCGCGAACCATCTTCTCATCTAGATGAATCGGATCATCTTCTTTATCTTTAAGCTCTAAAATTCTTCGAATATCGCCTTCAGTAACTGTAATCGGCTTTATTTCATCACCAACCTGTACTGTAGAAGAGATTGTCTTCTCATCAGCGCTTAGATTCGCGTTCATCCAGAAGTGGATAACATGAGATGGATAAGATACAGTGCGCTCAGTAATTGCACGTCGAATATGACTATCTTCAAGAAACTTCAAAATGTTGTCATATTCCTACACCGACGAAAAAGTAGACTTGTCAAGCGTGATACATGTGTTGTGAGTTTTAGAAAACTCAACTGAGACAACACGCGCTGGAACCTGTGCATGAAAAATGACATAAAACAATTAGCACGCTTTTCGAGGAAAAATCACAAAAAAAAATTCTAACACTTCAATCAAGTTCGGGCGAACTTGATTAGTGTTAAACACACTGATTTAAACAAGTTCGCCCGAACATGTAACATACATGTTCAATTTTCCTAAAGCAAGTTCAGGTGAACTATAGCTTTTATTAATCAATTTTTCTAAGTTTGGCCAAACATGTATGAGATTAAAGATATTTAAATGTCAAGTTTGGTTGAACATGTTTCTTATTTGTTCAGATGTGTTTTGGACAAGTCCGATCGAACTTGACAACAAGTTCGGTCGAACTTGTCGTCTTCTTCAATTAGACCAACCAAGTTTCAGCATGCAAACATGCATTTCAGCTCAATCAAAAACAGTTTCTCGGTCGTTTTTAAGTGTAGATCAAAGATTTATGTTCAGTTTTGTCCAATAACACCTAAAACTATCAGATTTTAAGTTTTTAGATTTGGTTTTGTATGTTAACATTTCAATCATGATTTATCATCAATTAATTACCTCTGCCATAGTAGTTGGTGTGCTAATCACCAAAAACTATCTTCAAATGGACAGTATAACGGCTTAAAATTGACACTATCTCACAAATTCTCTCAAAAGCTCAAGTTCGCTCAAAACCTTCTGATATCAAGTAAATGAGTTCGGCCGAACTTGAATGGTATTTATACCATGTCAAGTTCGGGCAAACTTGTTAAGCCCATCCTGAGGCCAAGAGAAGTTCGGGCGAACTTATCATAAAAACAACAATTAGCCATTTGCAAGTTCGGTCGAACTTGCTGATTGTTAAACTTGTATTGTTTAGTAAGTTCGGTCGAACTTGCCAAACCTCAAAATTTCAATTTTTTTTCAAATTTTTCATTTTTAACCCTGAACTTTCCAACTTTTTACCAGTTATGAAAATCCACTCAGTTGACCAAGTCCAAGCTAATGACCTTGGTTAACCGATTTGTCTGCCGAGTCCAAGTTAATGACCCCGGTTTAACCCGTTACGAACAAACTGTTGATATTTTCAAAATCAAAGTTTCAAATTAATGAACTTTTCATGTTTTAACTTTTTTAACAGATTAGCTCCCAGCCCATTGTCAAAGAGATTCCCACCAGTTCTAGCATCTTACCAGACTTCGGAGATCCGTTCTCCAACATTGGTTTGCTGAAAACAATGTAGAAATAAAATCTTTTTGTATTTTTGTATTTTTGTATTTTTGTAAGTTTATCCTAAAACTCACTGAAAATCTTTTTTATTTTAATCTGAAAAGCTGAAATATAATGAAATAAGCAATGTAAACTATATACAAACATATTTACAGACATATTTTTGTGAATTCGTGTCTAAGGATCATATCAGTTGATTGAGACAAATCACCAGTACCGTTGACCTTTATATGACTTTAAGTTTTAAACTTGTTTACCTAGATTGTCGATATGTTTGTCCACTTAAACTTTACCACATTTCTCAACTATTTCAATATATGTTAAGATAGAATTCATGAAACTTGACTTATCTATGGTTCCCACTTCTTGAATATACTCCCGTATCCAGATTCCCTAGATTTCATCTTACAGGTGAATATAGCGTAATTGATATCTGTATTTGGGTTGTGCGAGACCTTGAGAGCTCAGGTTAGTACTACCGTACAGACAAAGAGATAAAGGCTCGTCTTTAAGGTGTGTTCCACTTAAGGAATCTTTTTAGCATAGCATATGATTATATCTTTCGATACTTTTCAATATTGCATGCAATTAGGGGGTTAAAGCGAAAGTATTATAGAAGTTCTAGGCCATTGCTTCCGCAAAATCAGAAGAACTTGTATAATACCCCAGCTATCAACTATCTATAAAGACCCTCGTATCTCAGAATCAGGCAATCTTTCAAACGAAATTTCGGAGTACTAAGTTCATATATCCAAGATGTGTTAATCCACAAGATTAATCAGTTGTAAAATTTAGTTTATATCTCGAAAACAGTTTACTGAACGTGTTAAGCCTATCGACACATCCGCAGTAAGACTCGTTTATTACTTTTTAAAACTTTACATTTCTTTAGCATACTGTGATAGTCCACTGATGTACTATCATTTCCTTTTATGACACTGAATTCTTTTTTGACTTTTTTCAATGTTTTTGAACATTTTGAATTTTTATATGTTTTTGGATTTTAAAATTTTTTGAATGTTTTTGTATTTTCTTTAACATTTCTCCCCCTAAAATCAAAAACATCTTTTTTGATTTTAGTTTTTAACAAAAATTCTAAGCTAGAAAGGTATTTACAAACCAATGTGGATCATGCGAACTCATCGTCCGATCCGTATTCAACCTCAGCGTCCGCACCTGTCAGCAAATTTTTCATACCGTTAATTCTAAACAAGTATTTAAATCGTGATAATGAAAATGGTTTGGTATAAAAATCAGCCTTTTGTTCGTCGGTGTGGATTTTTTCTATTCGTACCAATTTCTTTTCGTAACAATCACGAATGAAATGATAACGAATTTCAATGTGTTTTGTGCGTGAGTGATGAACCGGATTTTTAGTTATATCGATGGCTGCCTTGTTATCAACATACAGCGGAGTGTCTAGAAATTGCAGACCAAAGTCTCTCATTTGTTGTTGAATCCACAGAATCTGTGAACAACAACTGGAGGCCGAGATATACTCAGCTTCACAGGTAGAGAGAGCGACCGTAGTCTGTTTCTTACACTGCCAGGTTACCATTCTTGTTCCAAAGAACTGGCATCCCGCTGTAGTTGATTTAGAATTCAACTTATCTACAACAAAATCGGAATCAACATAGACTGTGAGGTCAAAATTGTCATTCTTCGGGTACCACAAGCCGGTGCTTGGGCATCCTTTCAGATATCTGAAGATACGCTTCATGATCTGCATGTGTAAGATCCTCGGGCTTAACTGATATCTAGCGCATAGGCAGGTTGGATACATAATATCTGGGTGCGATGCCGTCAGATACATCAGTGATCCAATCATCGATCTGTATAACGTCTCGTCAACTTTGGCTCCAGTCTCATCAACGCAAATGCCGTGGTTGAGAGCAAGAGGCGTAGATAGAGGCTTCAAGCTTTCCATTCCAAACTTCTTCAAGATGTCGTGAACATACTTAGTCTGATGAATGAAAATACCATCCAGAAGCTGATCTACTTGCAAACCAAGAAAGAACTTCATTTCGCCCATCGAGGACATTTCGAATTTCTTTTTCATGATTCCCGCAAACTCTTTGCAGAGACTATCATTTGTAGATCCAAAGATGATGTCGTCAACGTAGATTTGAACTATAATCAGATGGCCATCAACTTCTTTGGTGAAAAGAGTACTATCCACAGTTCCTCTGATAAAGCCGTTTCCGAAGAGATGTTGTGAGAACGTCTCGTACCAAGCTCTCGGGGCTTGGTGTAGACCATAAAGTGCTTTATCCAGTAAGTATGCTTTCTTCTTGTTAAGTGGATCGACAAACCCCGGTGGTTGTCCAACGTACACCTTCTCGCGTAATTTGCCATACAGAAAAGCTGATTTGACATCCAACTGATAGACCTTAAATCCTTTCCATGATGCGAAAGCTAGAAATGTTTGAATAGATTCCAATCGAGCTACTGTTGCATAGACTTCTGTGTAGTCTATACCTTCCTGCTGGTGAAATCCCTTGACAACAAGCCTAGCTTTGTTACGAACAATAACTCCTCTATCATCACGTTTACACTTAAAGACCCATTTTGTATCAATTGCGTTCTGATTTTCTGGTAGGTCTTCAAGCTTCCACACACCCAACTTCTCAAACTGCAATAATTCTTCTTGCATTGCTTATACCCAGTTTTCATCTGCTAAAGCTTCATTAACTGTCTTAGGCTCAATCTGAGAGATGAAACATGAATGGAAACAATAGTTCTGGGTTGTAGCAACACGTGTATAGAAACCACTGAGTGCTTTATTAATTTTCCCTCGAGTTCTAACACCAGTTTGAAGTTCTCCGATAATATTTGTTGACGGATGATAGGAATATGATCACAGCAATTCTTCACTTAGAACATCTACTGAGTTTTGCTGATTAGTGATGTTGAGATCAACAAGCAATTCAATGTTTGGAGAGCTTGATGAAGCTTCATTTCTTTTGTTCGGGACTGCAGATTGATTAAGAAGACTTGTTATCTGCTCCACTTCTTCATCTGAAGAAGATTCCCCATCAGCATCAAATGTTGGTGCTTCATCTGAATCAGAATCTTGATTCTGAAGCATACTGGGCTCCGTTGTTGTATTCATTGGTTCAGTAGATCCATTCGTTGGAAGAGTAGTGGGTGAAGATAATGTTTTAGAAACATTTTCAGTCGGAACACCACTATTGTTTGAACTTGCGCCAGAAGAAGATGGATCCAACGTAGGTTGATTAACCACAATTGGTCGAACATTTGCTCTTGATTCGCTGACTGGTGAAGATAATATAACGCTGCAACTTCTTCGCCAGTTGGTTCTTTGGGCAAGTCAAATGACTTCCATAGGTCTTGATAGTTAAACTGCCACGCATCACCTTTCCTTTGAATAGGATTCGTGTAATTGAAACAATCCACGTGTTGTGCTTCAATAACCTTTCGCAATGAAGGAACATATACTCTTCTCAATGGACTCGCATATCCGACAAAGAAACCTTTGAGAGATTTAGCTCCGAATTTGCCATCTTGGTCTATTACGGTACAAGGAGCACCGAATGGTTCTAAGAACTTCAAATTTGGATTCTGTCGGTTTATCATCTCAAAACATGTTTTCTTTGTTGGCTTGACAGTGAGAACCCTGTTTAGTGTGTAGCAAGCTGCAGCAACTGCTTCACTCCCGAAACTGATTGGAAGTTTAGAATCCGCAAGCATGGTTCTCACAGTTTCAATTAAAGTTCGATTCTTCCGTTCAGCAACTCCGTTTTGCTGTGGAGTATAGGGAGCACTAAACTCGTGCAAAATCCCTTTTGGTTGCAGAATTCCTTCATTTTGTTATTCTTAAACTCTGTGCCGTTGTCACTTCTAATGCGTCTGACCGGCAGATGATAAATGTTCTCGAGTTTCTTGAATAGAATAACCAAAATCTCGAACGTTTCGTCTTTTGATTCTTGAAAGAATACCCACGAATATCTCGAATAGTCATCTGTCACGACCAAGCAATATAAGTCTCCTGATATACTTCGAACATTTACAAGACCAAATAAATCCATGTGGAGACATTCTAAAGGCAACTTGATTGAGTTTAGAATTTTCTTCGAATGTGATTTCTTGATCTGCTTTCCCTTCTTGCATTCCAAGCAATGATCAGACATTTCAAAACCTCGAAGATTTACGCCTTCTACAAGATCATTATGAACCAAGAAATTCATTTTTCGCAAATGAATATGCCCTATCTTTTCGATGCCAAAGAATAGAATCTTTTTCAGTAGCCTTTGATACAAAACATTATGCCGATTGTGATGAAGTGGTAGCAACACCCATATCAAGAGTATATAAATCATTCTCTCGTAGTGCTCGCATCAGAATCCACTCATCTGGAATTTTGAATCCCGGCTTCAAGATAATACACTCCATATCATTGAAATGAACTGTGAATTTCTTGTCACAAATCTGCGATATACTCAGAAGATTGTTCTCAAGCTCTGCAATATAGTTCACACGATCAAAAGAAACTACGCCATTGGAGAGTTTTCCCTCAGCGATTATCCTTCCACCTTGATTTCCTGCAAATCCAACATATCCGCCATTGATAGCTTTAATGTCGAATAGAAATGCCTTCATTCCTGTCATATGCCTTGACACTCCACTATCCAAAATCCACTTTGAAAGTACGGATCTTTGGAGCCCCTGCAAAATTCAGAAATTAGATGAAAAGCTCTACCCAAGCCTTCTTGGTCTTGGGTTTTACAGGATAACCATCAACAAAAGCATATTCAAACTCATCAACATCATCAAAATCAAATTCATTATCTGTTTCAACAATGTTAATGTTTGAAAATTTCACTTTTTTCTTATCTTTTACAGATTTGACATTATCATTTTTAATTTCTGTTTTAATTTCTTTCACATTCTCACTAGTCTTTACCTGCTCAGACCTAGTGATTTCAGTCTTTGATTCTTTTGTGTTGTCAATCTTTACTAGCTCAGACTTAACAATACAGGATGTTATTGACCTTTTCTTGGCAATCCAGTTTTGAGATTTGATATTAGCCTTTTTGATGTAAAACTTGTTTTCATTAGACCTAAAAGTTTTACCTTTTTCAAAAATGGAATTTTCAAAAATCTTTTCAGACTTTGGTTTAACTTCTGGTTTTGATTCATTTCGTTTTAAAATCTTTACATGTTTTACAAACACTGGTTGCTTTGGTTTAACAACATTAGAATCTTCTTTCTTTGAAGATAAGCCGGTTTTGATTTCGGACATAGTCGTGCCACATGACCAATTTTATTGCACTTGAAACATGTCCGATTATCAAGTGGATGTCCTTTAATTTGTGATTTAACATTACTTGAGGTTCTGACATCACTTGTAACCTTGGCTTTATCTCGAATTTCTTTCTCCTTCTTGAACTCATCATTTGACTGTTTACCAATCAAATTCTCCTCATGAACTGTACTCGTCCCATATACAAAGTTCATGTTTATGTTTTTATATTCATGAAATGATGACGGTTTCTTTACAGATTCATCGGTTTCTTCTTCTAAACCCAACCCTATTCTCTGGTTTTCCGGATGATCACCACCGTTTCTTTGGTAATTGTTTCTTTTAGGTTTGGAATAGAATTTTTGTTCATTGATTACCAATTCCTCTGATGTGACTTCCATGAGTTTAAAGAATTTTTCAAGCAATTCTTCTTTCACATTCTGAATCGGGAAGCTATTATCAAAGTATAGTCTATCCGAATCCTTAATTTTGTACATTACAATATTTGGATCGTTACTTAACCATCTTCTGACGACTTATCATCATTTTCAGATTGTGAATCAGAATTCTTTGAACTCGAGTTGGCACTTTTGAAGCTGCCATTATCAGAATCACTTAAAACATTTTCAACAACTTTGTTAATCACAGCGTTGTTATCATCATCAGATTTAACATAGATTATATCAATGTTCTCTGGCAACTCGTTTTTCTTTTCAGAAAGTAATTCAACATTGAGTGCCTTGTCCATCCCATCTGCAGATTTAACACAGTATTTTTCGCAAATGGGTGGAGGAACATTGCTATATTCTTTGCCCGTTTTCTTTTTAGGTTTTTCTTCCGATGAGATTGTTAGAAGAATGTGATCGATAACATATGCGTTAGTGGTATAACTTCTTAACAATTGTCGAACTCTTTCAGTTTCAATTGTCATATCTTGAAGTTGTTGTTTGATTTTAGCAATGGTGTTGATATAAATGTTAATTTCTCTTTGTTTTCCATTACTGTACCACTCAACATTCTTATATTATCATGTTGTTCGGTGTTATTTCTGTCGAGTCTGCCATAATCATTTTTCATTTTGTCATACACTTCTTTCATTGTGCGATAATCATATTTTAACAAATCATTATGCACATTGTTTTCAGCGATGATCTTTGATTTTTCGGCACATTCGACACATGGTTTAGTACAATTTGTACAAGGTTTCTCAACCTCAACAACTTTTACTTTGACCACTTCTTTCTCGATAACCTTTACCTCTTGACCTACCTTTGTTAGATTTGCCATTAAAGCTTTATGCGATGTCCTTGAGGTCTTCGACTTTCATTTCTTGAGTGATATCAACAATCACTTCATCAATCTTTTTATTCTCAACCACTTGTTCTTTCATACTCCATCAAAGTGACCTGCAAAACTGTCACAAGAATTAGAGGATAAAATTCCTTGTCTCTGCATATGGATATATTCCTCTTCTTCCTGTGTTGATGCAAGTATTGTTCCAGAATAGCTTGTTCGAAAGCTGCTGCTTCTGCTGCTACTGCTGCTTCAGCTGCTGCCACTGCCTCCTCTGCAGAATTATCTTCAACTATCTCTGCCATCAAAGCAACTCCGGTCTTTTTCCCAATATAAGAATTCCAGTCAAAACCGTCATCTTCTGTAGATACAACCATGGCTTTCTCCGTGGTAATACTGTTTGGCTTTTCTTGGATCTCAATCTGAGTTTTCGTCGGGAAAGGTTTATATTGAAGCGCCTTCTTGTAATAATCATTCCCTCCTCCGAAAGGACTTTGATTTCCTGTTACCTCGGTGTTCTTACACTCTCTTTTAAAATGTCCATTCTGTCGACATCTAAAACACGTGACTTTGGATTTGTCAAAACCCAATTTGTTGCTGGAGTTTCCTGGCCCGTGAGTGCAACGAACTTTGTCATTCTCCTGATAATCGAAGCTAAGGACCAGTGATGTCCATTAGTTCGAGTTCTTCCTCGTCTACATGCTCATAATCTTCTGCAGTCATCTCGGGGTTTCCGATCTTACTGGCAACAAGACATTCATAAGGTTCTAAGACGGTAGCGAGTAGTGACATATGTTGTTTTGCAACTTCTTCTGAAACAACTTTGTTCAAGTTCACTGCGATGTTGCACTTGTAAACATTCGGATCAGAACTTTGCAGTTGGTTCTGATTTGCTTGACTTTGGAATGTTGAATTTGCACCAGTGCTCGAGTAAGAATTTTGTGGACCTTGTCATACTGAGGCTGTGAATGATTCTGGTTCTGTGGAGAAGCATTCATGTTTGCACTAAAAGCAGTTCCAATTTTTGGACTCGAAATGTTATCTTACATTCCGGTTTTGTAGTACAAAACGATGTCTTGAACTACATTAGCGTTCTTTGACTTCGCTATCTTCAGAAGCTCCATTTCGTGGCCTTCGAATTTATCGATAAATGTTGACAACTTGAAGAAATCCCACTTATCACTATTCTTTAGAACCATCAAATACGTAGTCCATTCACCCTCTGGTAGTGCATGTTTGCCGATGTATTCTTGTTCAGTCTTCTCAACACCGTGTCTTCGCATTTGCACTTTGAGGTGACAGAAACGCTCAATCATTTGTTTAATGGTCTCATTCTTTAGCATGCTAAAGATATCAAACTCTTTCAGAATGAGAGCCTTCTTGCTTTTGATCATATCGGCACTGCCTTGGTATTTCTTCTGTAATGACAACCAAAGCTCTCTTGCAGTAGTATATTCTGGTAGCAAGATCAGAATATCTTCTTTGACTGACTGTTGGATGAGACTGATCATCTTTTTCTCAGCAATGTATTCGTCTCTCTGAGCTGTCGAGTAGTTGTACTTCTCAAGAACTTGTTGATGCTCATCTACCGGAATAGTATAGCCTCTTTCAATTGACACCCAGCCAGCGAAGTGCATGGCTTGAAACCAGTAGGTAAATTTCTCTTTCCATGCTTCGTATTCGTCCATGCTCATCAGCTTGGGCGGTTTGACGGTCGTTCCCATTTCGTTATCAAGATTGACTTGATTAATCACATTGGCATTTAACGAACTAGCTCGGACATATAAGCTCTTAGTTGATCTTCCATTGTGAATCACGAAACGTATACGCTGAAAATGTTTCAAAAACTTTGAAAACAGTGAGTCTTACTACAAGTTCGGTCGAACTTGTAGTGATAAATGAAGAATTCTTGAATTTTCTAACAAGTTCGGTCGAACTTGTTAGATTTACTTTGGAAAAATTTCAATTATCTTCGGTCGAACTTATAACCCAATTAAACAGATCTTCGAGCGAACTTGTTCAAAAGAACTTTGATGAAATACAAGCAAGTTCGGGCGAACTTACTTAAAATCTTCTTGATTTTACACAAGTTCGGTCGAACTTGATGTAAAATTTAATGAAAATTTAGTATCTTTGGGCGAACTTGACTCAAATTTCCTCAAAAATCACCTAAGTTCAGGCGAACTTACTAAAAAATCACTTGAAAAGTGTTGTTTTAGTGCAAGTTCGGTCGAACATGGCCAACAAGTTCGTTCCAGAAAGTTTTCAAAAACATGGTTTTTTTCAAAATTTCGACATGAATTCGGTTGAATTTGGTCTTCAATCTTTCAAGGATTTATCTTTGTTGTATTTTACATGATATATTCAAAATTCAAAAGATTTTTACCATGAATTTTTCATTTTGTGATCAAAAGTTAAAGAAAAGAAGAATGGAGTAGAAATAGAAGTGTTCTTGTCTTGATACTATCAAATCAGGCTGTTCTAGCTCTGATACCACTTGTAGGACCGATCCTCGATGCTTAGGAACCTAAATTTGATATCTAACGTCCATAATAGCGGAAATATTACGTCGTATTACCAATAGACAAGAATTAATCAGTTAATCGTCAGTTTCATTGATTAAATGTTCAGATTACAGACTGACAGAGCTTCGCCTCTACAATGCCAAAGTTACAAATGAGACACACAAGCTAGGTATTTATAGGATTACAAGTTCACTCATCATGTGTAAGTTCGCCCGAACTTGCCTATGCAAGTTCGGCCGAACATGTCTAAACATGTGAACCTGGAGCGGACTTGGCTAAAACATATTATAAATACTTCACTACCTAGCCTATCCAACTCTATACAATATAGACTCGATATAAGACTAAGACATAGACATTCTGCACCAACACGCAAGGTTGACTTCTGCTTTGACTTTCGGTTCTGACCCTATTTAGTATCTTTCAAGGCCGATTCTAAGTTGCATTATGATCCTTATATAATGTAGTATAACCCTCTAATGTCATACTACATGGTCATAATCATAATCCGAGTTTATGCGCAAGTTTCATTAATGTGTCAAGTTTGACTACTTTGCCTTTTTTGCTTAAATTGAGATTTAAATTAAAAATGAACATGCAACAAATTACCTACTGATATGTTAACTTGTTTGGCTTGCATGCATGTCAATAATTTGGTCATAAGCTGAGTTCTTCCTAATATCGCAAATCAAGCTTTTAAAGGACAAAAATGCCTTTTTCGGAAAATAAAACGTTTTAAACACAACTCCTACAATAAAATACTTTACCTACTGATGTTATAATATATTTAGAATTATTTGAGATATTAAATCGGTTTATAAACTGAGTTTATGTAAAGGCTCTTGCATGATATCGATAAATGACGATAATACCCTTATGGCGCATAAAATGAGTTTTAAAGACGTTTTCATAACCAAGCCTTTTACAAACTGACTTTATGTAATAAATAAAGTATTTTAGTTATATAGACCAGATCAAAACTATAATTTTCCTTAAACATCGGTTAAATCATCATTTAGCGACTTTATCGCCTTTTCAACGCATAGTATGGGTTAAAACCATATCTAAGCATCAAGACTTGTAACCTACTGATTATGAAACATATTTTAAATATTTTTATAGTAGGTACAAGTTATAAACTCAGATTCTCAAATAGGACTTCAAATCTATGTGTGAAATGACCAAAATACCCTTTCGGGGCATAGTTTGGTCTTTAAATATAAACCACACATATATTTGCTACCTTACTGATGTAACATCATAAAATGAATATTTTATAAATAATATATGACCGTGACATCAGATGTATCGCCAACCCTTTCTTTTATAAGTCGCAAAATGACCAAATTACCCTTTTGAAGCTGAATTCGGTTTTAAAACTATAACGGGCATGCATGTTAATATCTTACTGATATTATAACATGTTTTAAGTGTAATGGCACATGAAACTTGTATATGACTCATCCGGTTACCCGGTAGCGCTTATATGGGTACGGTTAAGCCTATGTGACTAGTTTACGTAAATTCACCGAAACGGGTCTAACCTCATCATTTTTATATCAAAATCCAGAATGTTATATGTTTACCCAAAATATACAATACTTGTCGGGTTTAAACAACACTCTTTCCGATCATCGCTTAATCTAGCGTATCGTTCCGTTACGTATCCTTTAAGCTAACTGGTTCGAGTCAACGACTCATCCTGAACCCGTTAGCGTTCTAATTGGTTATTAATACCATCAATCCAGACTAGATTGATTAATGGCTGAGTTACTATTCGTTAGAAGAACTAGCTCAGGTAAATACTTTAGCTTATTTCCCTATACGGGCTTGGGATACGGTATTATATTACTCTTGGTCGGGTATGGGATCATGTTTATCAGATTGTGATTTACTAAATCTTATAACCCGTTTTGTTCTGTATTGTCTGATAACTTAAACATTGGGGGTTAACTCGACCTTGTCCTGGATATCCTTGGCTCATTCAAATTACTAATGGCCACGACCTAAGCGCGGGGTGTAGGCATACACCTGACAGACGCTAATGCTAAACAATTTATTTTTATTATACTCCTCCGTGGGTTTTTATTAAGTGGTGTGTCGGTTAATCAGGTTATTCGGTTTCTGCACCGGACCCCATATATATTGACAGACCTGTAAAACTGTAAACAAGATCATTTTGAATTGTCCCAGGTTATAAAAGATTTTCGTGCTCAAAGCATCTAAACAAATGTTAAATGTTTTCAAAATGAGTCGGTTAAATTATTTACCAGTGAAACTGACGTATTTTCCAAAAAGGTTAAGTGACAGGTTTCGGCACGGAATAGGCTAGGAGCTGCTTGGTAACGATGTAGAGAATTTTGCAAGTTCTTAGTCAAGCCTAAAGTCTTTCAGAGAATATCATTTTCGTATTTTCGATCCGCCTGTAGATCTAATATTGCAAACTGTGTATTTACTTTTAAACTCTATGGTTTGTAATAATATTTAATATTCAAGTCTTCCGCTGTGTTGTATATATGCTTGACCATGATGATGCCAATCTTACGTCACGATACCCCCCACCCAGGCCCACCGGGAATGTGTTGGAAATACGGGGCGTGACAGGTTAGTATCAGAGCCAACGTTCGAGCGAATTAAACACTAGCCTTTTGTGTTTATCTCGAGTATACATAATAGCACATTCCTTAGGCTCCGAGTCTAGACATCAATTTAGGATTCTCCAACCCTTATTAAAATATTTACTTATTTATTTGTTATTTCATTTTGCTTTGTTTTCTAATTTGTTTTGGAGCAGGAAAAAAGCCGCCAAGATGCCGTGGTAGCATTAGGAGAGGCGGAGGCTCAAGAAGAAGAGGAGCATCCGGGCAAGGACCATCCCGTGTGCCGAGCCCAAACCCATACGAAGGATCAAGAGATTCTTCGTCATCATGGCGACCGTTTGGGTACCCGCTTCCACGCGAGTACTCTCCCGCACGTTCAGACTCCCAAGACTCTCATACTACTCTTTCCATTCGTACCATTCACATCACTCCCAACATTCCAACCCTCACCAAGAAGCCTCCAACCCAAACAGCTTTGCGCATTCACCATCTATAACGTTGCCGGTTGACTCACCTACCCACATGGAGGAAGATCCAGAAATGCCACCTTTGGGATCGCATGACTATCCCATTGAACTGTCAAGTGGTCCCCCTTCTCGCATGGGATCACCATTTGAAGGCCCCGATAGTTGGGATTTAAGATGGAGCCAATACCAGTTTTACTATACCCCTTCTCCTCATTCTTCCAAGCCACAATCGCCTCCCTAAGAAGCTGAACAAATGGAAGTTGGGGAACAGCAGCAACAGCAAACACCTCCAAGAAGGAAGCGTGGAGCCCGTATGTCGGTGCGTGCACGGCAATGGACGGGTTCGCAACCACCTACGTCTCAAACTTACCCTGTCATCCTTGAGGATCCACAAATAGGTGGACCCTCAAACACGTCACCAGTAACGGAGTTGCCACCTCTACCACCAGCCATTGAACCTACTGTTCAGCTATCACTACCAGAAACCATGAAACCCGATTCCTTCCTATCCAGATTCATCTGGGTACCACCATACACCTACACCTTTACACTATGACTATTCGGCGCCGTCTATTGATCCATATTTGGAAGCAGCCGCATATAATGCTTATAACCCAACTCCTTTTCTCCCATACTCAGCTACATCATATCCTGGCTATGGATACCAATACCCTTCTACATCCCAGTATCAGCCGCCATCGCAACCCCCACCGCAGCAAACACTGCAATCAACGCCACAACTAGAGGACATTAATTAGGCCTTAGAAAGGGTAGAACAACTGCTGCGCCAAACTGAGAAAAAGGAGAAGAAAACCTTCAAGGCCTTCAAGAAGTTGACAAAAATATGGAAGGTAAAGAAAGATGAGTAGGGATTGAGCTATTAGTATTTCTATTTTAGTCCCTGTGTGGACAAGTATTTTCTTTTAGTCCATACGTGGACAAGTATTTCGTTTCAATCCATGTGTGGACTAGTCATCTCCATTAGGTCCCTGTGAGGACCAATTAATTTTAATTTTGATTAAAGACCTGTTTAAGGCCCTAATGTAATCCCTTATTTATTTTAATGAGAAAGGATTCAAAATTTTATATGTCTATATATATATATATATATATATATATATAAGTATTAGAATTATCCTTTGTTGAAGCGATCGTCTCGACTTTACTCAAAAAAAATTTTATTGACCTGCTAAAATTCCAAAAGATCTTCTTAATGGTTTTCCCAGCAAAAATGGTAATAGACCATAATAAATTGGCAAATTATGATAAGTTAAGGACTGATAACCTTCTATCATGATAGCTAAGGAAGAGTATCCTTTCTATCCAGAGGCAGTGAACTATGTTCCGCCTCAAAGCCTAATGGTTAACAAGATCATAGTGTGCATCAAGAATGATAAACACTTTCCATTATCACTCAAGGATGAATGGCTTATGAACCATACCTAATCATCCAATAGAGTCAAGCACATCGTAACCTTTAAGGTTCCCTGTCCAAGGTAGTGAGCTGCGCTCCAAACTTTATTAAAATGATCATAAATATAACCTAGGCTTTACTATAGAAACCATTTTAAGACAATTAATCCTAGTTAACATCTAAGTGATGATGACTTTCCTGGCAGTGTGACTTGAGGAACCACACTAGTCATCGAGGTAGTTGGGCTACACCCAAACCTCAAGATCGTAAGTGATCAATCTTATATTATCTTGTTAGATATGCAATGAGAAAATTCAAACATCCATTAGTGATGAAATGCCTTTAAGCCATAAATCCCATGTCCAACATCATTCATGATTCTTTGAAAAGTCTAAGCCTTTTATGCCAAACTATTAAGAAACATGTACTTTAATGTACTTAAATGGTTAAGAGTACCATGATACACTGCGAATCATCAACCACAATGACCAACTAATGGACTTTTAAACCGTGTAGTACCAAGATCTACAAGATGGCTGACTCTGGAGGAGCCAATAGCCACCCCGAGAATGATGATCATGCTAATGTTAACGTAAATGACGATGCCTTCCAAGCTCGCATTGATGAGGCCGTAAGCAAGACCATGAACAAGCTTTGGAGAAACTAAAAGATACCAGCGCTACTAACTCCAGGACCGCATCTACTCCACGATCCTCAGCTAAGAAGAGTAGCTATGTTCATTCTTCAAATAAGAGGAGTGAATCTAGAAGGACAAATGACCAAGGATCACACGAGCATAGAGAGAGGGACCGTCCCGTCAGAGATGGTTGCACCT
Source organism: Scalesia atractyloides (assembly GCA_947069175.1). NCBI lineage: Eukaryota > Viridiplantae > Streptophyta > Magnoliopsida > Asterales > Asteraceae > Scalesia > Scalesia atractyloides. The sequence continues at coordinate 72,813,042 of CAMTDV010000016.1, forward strand.
ACAAATACTTTGTCTCCTGTAAGCCACGAGACTTTAACGGTGAAAAAGGTGCAGTGGAATGCCTTAGATGGTTGGATGAAATGGAAACCATAGTGGATATCAGCGGTTGTGCTAGAAATGACATGGTGAAGTTTGTGTCTCGGTCCTTCAAGGGCGTTGCCTTGATATGGTGGAAGGCAATGGTGCAATCTACAGGGAAGGTGGCCCTGTATAATTTGGGGTGGAAAAGGTTTGTTGATTTGATCAAGGATACATACTGCCCTCCCCATGAGGTGGAAAAGAAAGAGTCCGATTTCGTGGCTCTCACCATGAAAAATCTCGATTGTCGCAAGTTTGTTACTGATTTCAACTCTCTGTCAAGGTTAGTCCCTATCTGATCACACTAGAACCAAAGCGCATTGCGCGCTTCGTCAATGCTCTCGCCCCAGAGATAAAAGGGATGGTCAAGGCTTCCAAGCCTAGTACTTACCGGCCTGCTGTGGACCTAGCACTGTCCCTTACTCAAGACATAGTGAGGCAAAGATCAGTTAAGAGTGATGCTGAAGGGAAAAGGAAAAGGGAGGATGACAACTCCCACAAGTTTGACAGGAAGAAGCACAGGCCTGGGTTCAAAGGGAACCAAGGTTGGTCCGACGATAGACCCGCGTGTAAAATTTGCAAGAAAAAGCACGGGGGTCAGTGTTGATTTGATCCGTAGGCTAAGCCTTGTGGAATCTGTAAGAAGATGGGGCATAAGACCTTGGAGTGCAAGGATCTGAAGGACGCATCTTGCTACGGATGTGGCGAAAAGGGCCACATAAAGACCAACTGCCCTAAGGCCACAAAGGATGGTGCCAAGAATGGAGGGGCAAACAAGGGAACTGCCCGAGCTTTTCAGATGACTGCTAAGGAGGCCGCCAACGAAAACAATGTCATCACAGGTACTTTTCTCATTAATGACATTTTTGCTAGAGTCTTGTTTGATTCTGGAGCTGATAAGTCTTTCGTAAGTCATAAGTTTTGTGAATTACTGAATTTGCCCATAAGAGCCTTAGACGTAACTTATGAGGTAGAACTCACCGATGAACCTTAGAATCCGCTTCTACCATTCTTGATGGATGTTCCATATCCATAAAGAATCAAACTATTCCAGTCTCTCTTTTGCCAATGAAGTTGGCAGGATTTGATGTAGTCTTAGGCATGGATTAGTTATCCCTTAACCAAGCCCGCATCGCATGCAATAAGAAACTCATCGAAATCGTATCCCCATCCGTTGAAACCCTTACCATATTAGGAGATCAACATCATGGATTACCTGAGAAGGTGTCACTCTTGAAAGCCTCAAGATGTTTGAAGAAAGGCTGTATCATCTACATGGCACAAGTAACCATTGATGAACCCAAACCAAAGATAGAAGACTTGAAGGTTATCTCAGAATATGTAGATGTATTTCCTGAGGAATTGCCTGGTTTACCCCCTGAGAGGCAAGTAGAGTTTAGGATTGATATCCTGCCTGGAGCTGCACCAATTGCGAAGGCTCCTTACCGATTAGCACCCTCAAAGATGAAGGAACTAAGAACCCAACTGGATGAGCTTTTGGAGAAAGGCTTCATACAGCCTAGCTCATCGCCTTGGGGAGCTCCTATATTGTTTGTAAAGAAGAAAGACGGCTCAATGCGTCTGTGCATCGATTATCGTGAGCTAAACAAGGTAACAATTAAGAACCGTTACCCTCTACCCAGGATCGACGACTTATTCGACCAGTTGCAAGGAGCTAGCTACTTTTCAAAGATCGATTTAAGGTCTGGATACCATCAGTTGAAGGTTAGTAGTGAAGACGTCCCGAAAACTGCCTTTAGGACCAGGTATGGTCATTATGAGTTCTTAGTGATGCCTTTTGGACTCACTAATGCACCATCAGCATTCATGGATCTTATGAATAGAGTCTGCAAACCATACTTAGATAAGTTTGTCATCGTTTTCACAAACGACATCCTTATCTATTCTCGTAATCAAGCCGATCACGAGAAACATCTAAGGTGCATTCTAGAACTTCTAAGACAGGAAAAGCTGTATGCAAAGTTCTCTTAGTGCGAGTTTTGGCTTAGAGAGGTCTAGTTTTTAGGACATGTTGTGAGCGAACGTGGTATTCAAGTTGACCCAGCTAAGATTGAAGCTATCACGAATTGGGAAGCACCCAAGACTCCTTCTGAAATTCGTAGTTTCCTAGGATTGGCTGGTTATTATAGGAGGTTCATCGAGAACTTTTCAAGAATAGCCACTCCTTTAACTACATTGACCGGTAAGAATGTCAAATTTAATTGGGGTCCTAAGCAACAAGAATCCTTTGAGATTCTTAAGCATAAGTTGAGCAATGCTCCTGTGCTTACTCTGCCTGAAGGTACTGAAGAGTTTGTTGTCTACTGCGATGCTTCGCACACTGGCATGGGCTGTGTGCTTATGCAAAGGGGCAAGGTAATTGCCTACGCATCGTGACAATTAAAAGTGCATGAAAGGAATTACACTACCATGACTTAGAATTGGGTGTTGTGGTATTTGCACTAAAATTGTGGAGGCATTACTTATATGGCACTAAGTGTATTATATACACAGATCATAAAAGCCTTCAACACCTATTCAATCAAAAGGAGAACATGAGACAACTCCGTTGGATGGAGACATTAAACGATTATGATTGTGAAATACGATATCACCCTGGCAAGGCAAACGTAGTTGCCGAGGCGCTTAGTCGTAAGGAGAGGGTTAAGCCAATCAGGATCAACGCCAAAAGTATTCAGCTCAGAAATAGTTTGAATGAGAAACTACTGGATGCACAAAAGCAAGCTATGTTAGAAGCAAACCTCCCTAAGGAAGGGCTAGGTAAAACTACTGATCAATTTACTCTTGGTAACGATGAAATGGGAGAATCTGGGTTTCGATTCGTGGAGGACTTAGAGATATAATCCTTCAGGAAGCTCATAACTCCAAATATTCGATGCATCCTGGGAGTGACAAAATGTATCAGGATCTAAAATTGAATTATTGGTGGATGGGTATGAAGAAATCCATCGCCAATCATGTAGCGAAGTGCTTGACATGTTTGCAAGTCAAGGCAGAACATCAGAAGCCGTCAGGACTTCTACAACAACTGGAAATCCCCACATGGAAGTGGGAGATGGTAACTATGGATTTCATTACCAAGTTGCCTAAGACGAAGAGTGGAAATGACACGATAGGTCATTGTCAATAGACTGACTAAGTCGGCACATTTCTTGCCCATAAAGGAGACGCATAGCTTTGACAAGTTAGCCAAGCTTTACGTGGATAAAATAGGGTCACTGCACGGTGTGCCGGTATCTATTCTATCCTATAGAGATACAAGATACACTTCTCACTTCTGGAAGAGTTTCCAGCAATCCTTAGGCACCCGATTAAACTTCAGTACGGCTTACCATCGTCAGACCGGTGGCCAGAGTGATCGTAGCATCTAGACACTAGAAGATATGCTTCGCGCTTGTGTGATTGATTTAAGCGGAAGTTGGGATGACTACTTACCCCTAATCGAATTCTCCTACAACAACATTTATCATACAAGCATCAATGTAACATCCGTCGAAAAACGGGTTTTCAAAACCCGCTTCGTTTATTAATCGAATATCCAGTTATAATTTTTCGTTGCGTATTTATTGCTCAAATTAATTTTAAACGATACATAATTAATAACTATATTAGAATTTAAAAACCATAATTTATAAATAATATTAAACAGTGAGAAAAAATAAAATGGGGACGCCGAGTTTCGAACCCGGGTCACACACAACACACCGCTCCGCCACACGCCTTCTTTGTGAAAATACTGAAACAAATAATACTTAAAATAAAACCCGAATTCAAAACCGGAGATCACCGCGCTCAGAACTCGCAATCACTGGAAATCCGGCAATCCGCGAATTTGGCCAATTTCCTTTTGACCAAAACACGTTAACCGACTTCGACATCGGTCATAACCGATGTCTGACCCTCAATTTTAGTCGTAACCGCCGGAAAACCCTTGACCGCGAATCAAGACCCAAAAACGGACCCAATTCACTCAGTTCTTCCCTATAAATACCCACTCAATCTTCCGGAAATCCTTTCGCTCAGAACCGCTCACTTTTTCGAAGCTTTAGCTCGTCGCCGGAGATATTCTGCATTCGCCGGACTTTCACCGGAAAACCGAGACTTACTTCAAATCGGTAAAATTCTCAACTCTTTTGTTTGCAATCCATTATTCGGCATGTATTAACATAAATCGTTCAACCAGAATCTGTCTCAGACAACGTAGCCGGGAATTCCTGCACTCACCGGAAAATCACTGAAATTCCGAAGTCTCACTGTCGATCGGTACAATAATCTAAACCCTCTTGATATCCCTTGTTTAGTAACTTAATTGCACAACACATTGATCAAAACTGTTAATCGATTCACTCAGTCGGAAGTCACCAATCAGAGCCGACGAAATTTTGCCGGAAAATCTGAAGAAGACACTCTGTGATTGGTATATCTTATTCCTTAATTCCTTTCTTTTACTTCAATTCAATCAATCATAAGCGTAGTTGGTCAATTAAACAAACAGTCCATTCATTGTTCGGTAATTCGATAACGAAGAAGATGAAGTTAAAACATATGTATAAGTATAATTAAAAACGGATATTCGAATGGGTTAGACACACAGTCCAGCGGTGGACTGTGTGCACAAACAATGCACACGTCCCGGGTTCGAAACGTTACCGAATTTCAGAATTTAAAACCAACATTTTTACAACTGAATCAGAACAAGTCACGGGATGTTTATAAGAGTAATATAATTCCTAAGTTTAACAGATTTGACGCACAGCCCAACTGGTTGGGCTGTGCGCACTCGAACCGAAGGACCCGAGTTCGACTCCGGGTCCCTGCAACCGGTTCGGCCATATAAACCATTTTTAATAAAACCAAATAAGTTTAAAATTAATTAGTATATAAATATAATTAAAACAGAGAATATTTCGGGTTAGACACGTAGCTCAGTTGGTAGAGCTGCGTGCACGTATACGAGAGGTCCCGAGTTTGAACCTCACTCAGCGCATAATTAAACACAATCCGACCGGTCAACGGTCAATGGTCAACGGTCAAAAAGTCAAATTTTTTTATTTCTTTTTATTTATTTATTTAATCAGAAAACATTTAAAAATACTTAAAAATAAGATTTTTAAAGCTAGAAAACTTCCTTAAACTCACAAAAATAAATCTAAAAATCCTATTAAGACTATGAATTAAAAGTACTAATCTCAAATAAAATCCCTTTATTTACCGAACCATTTCGTTATTATTTTAGGTTAATTTTTCCTCGTCGATCAAATCCAAAAAAATTCGTGCGCATCCAACGTCATCAAAGAACGCACCCAATGTGAGTGAATCTCTATCAATTCCCCGTTCTAATCATATTTTGGGGTGTATCATGTGTCGTTTAATTCCTTATTATATTTAAACACTTGTGCATCCATCATATCTGTGATCAAATGTGTATCAATTTGTGTGGATTATATGTAGTTTGGATTTATCATTTCAGTGCACGCATATCATAAGGCCCATCAGTTCCCCGTGGGAGACGGGTTGAGCATCAGGTGCCTCATACGATCGGCTCCGTTTGATTGAGCCTTGATCTCACATTCATCATCATTCATATCATATACTCATTCAAAGTGGTTTTGTTTGTTATTTATATATGTTTGCTCACATGTGATTATTGCACAAATTTTCAATATTAATAAAACAAGAAATTAATAACAATGTTTTATCAAGGTTCACTCGCCAACTTTGTTGACCCAAAATATCCCCCGTTTTACACATGATACAGGTGATCCAGTTGAGGCAAAAAACACATAGGAAGGCCTAGAAGAATAAATCAGTTTAAGCTTTGGATTGTTTACATAGTTTCATTTCCTTGTAATTGTATGGATTTTGATTTGGATATTTAAGTTGTAATTTGAATTTAATAAATATTAAACATTTTAGTAAACATCATGAGCTTTGGTAATAACCCAATTATCCCCCGACTCTTATTCCGCTGCGGGTCGGGGTGTGACAATCAAGGCTGCTCCTTTTGAAGCCTTGTATGGAAGAAAATGTCGAACGCCTATTTGTTGGGCGGAAGTTGGGGAGTCCCAACTATCAGCACCTGAGATAGTCCTGGAGATGACAGAAAAGATTGGACAAATTCTTGATCGTCTCAAAGTCGCCCGAGATAGGCAGAAGAGCTACGCATATAAGAGGCATAAACCTCTACAGTTCCAAGTAGGGGACAAGGTGTTGTTGAAGGTATCACCTTGGAAAGGTGTGATACGCTTCGGGAAGAAGGGCAAGCTAAGCCCCAGATACATAGGACCGTTCGTGTTGATGCACTATTGTGTTCGACACTTGTCGAATAGGCTAGATTGAGCGTGTGTTGAATATTGTATAGGTTAGAAGCGAACACACGACCGAAATACCGAGATTACAGTGTAAAAGGAACAAGTTCGCCCGAACTTGACCTGTATTGGTCAAGTTCGCCCGAACTTGATGTGCATTTAGTCAAGTTCGCCCGAACTTGACTATAGCAGGCAAAGTTCGCTTGAGATTGTTATGCAATGTCAAGTTCGGCCAAACTTGCTTAGGCAAGTTCGCCCGAACTCACCTACACTCCAGCGAACTTGTCTCCCTATAAATAGGAGGTGTGTGTTCATTTGTCATTTAAGTTTTTGGCATCCCTACGGGGAGGTGCTGTCGGATTCTCTCCAGGAACTCCGGCAGCTGGACTTATAAAGATGTATACTCTTTCGATATGAATGAAGACTTCCGCTGCATTCTGTTTCTACTCCTTTCTGTAATAACATTCTACTGAATCGGTTTACGTTTATCCACTAACTTTCGTCTAGAACCGCCTGATCACGGACCTTCAATTGGTATCAGAGCTACGGTTATCACCTACGCTCATGAATTTGGAAATTTATGGACATTAGGAGGGGTTTTAGACGTAAATCATGAAATAAACCTACAATCCACGGACAAAATCCAAAATTGAGCGGATAGGATTGTTAGAAAACTAATTTTGACCAGATCTATGGTGAAATCATTTCGAAATTCGAAGAAATAAGGATTTTGGATCGAAAAATATGAAAAATGGCTGATTTGGGAGACCAAGTTTGCCCGAACTTAACCTGTCGAGGTCAAGTTCGCCCGAACTTATCATGGTTTTTCAAGACTTTTCATCAAGTTTGCCCGAACTTGACAAAGTTTTTTCATGAATTTTCATCAAGTTCGCCCGAACTTGACTGATTTTCATTGAAATTAAGCATACGTTCGTCCGAACTTGTCTATTTCATGCAAGTTGGCCCGAACTTGGAAGTGGCCAACCAAGTTCGCCTAAACTTGTCTCAAACCGACAATGTTCGATCGAACTTGTCACATAGTGACCAAGTTCGCCCGAACTTGTCACTCAAGTTCGCCCGAACTTACCAGGGAACCTTAAAAAAGAAAGAAAGGCATGGATTTTTGTTGATCGTATTGATGTGATGAGTGTCCAGAAAAAATTTGGCGATAGAAATTTTTTGGAGTTTTCGAAAACCGAACCGGCATGTTCAGGGACACCGTCTGAGCTTCAGAGTACAGATTTGGTGATACGGTCATAGAATTTTGAAGATAACGGGAGAGTCATTGATACCGATGTAGAATGTTGATCTTTTGGGTGTCGTGACTAGTAATGGGCCTAAACGTTAAATCCGCATTTGTTAAAAACTGAAAGTTCCGGATTTCAGGGGGAATTTCAGTGAAAATTTCAGTATGATCAAAATTTGCAAAAATGAGAGGGAATAAAAAATTTTCAATATTTAAAGATTCCGGCATTTTTGAAATTTGTGACTACTGTAACAGTATCAGGGTGGTTACCGATTGTAGATTATCGGGAAATGCAGAGGATTGAGATTCATTGGGTATTTCAAATTGATGTCTATTTTGAAAGTGGGTGGTTACATAACTGAGTCTTGGAGGAGTTGTTTATCAGATTCTGAGGTCATGGTTGTGGATTGACACCTGAGTCGCACGTATGGTTTGGAAGCACACACGACTGCCTATCTTTAACTCTGCTTTGCACATGAACTATTGATTGGACTAATCGCCAGGAGATAGGGATGCTCTGTAGTTTCAGTTGCCCCGGGTTGTACGCGGTACCATGATCAAAGAAGATGATTTATGGGATCGGATCTTCCAGACAAAGATGTGTATATCAGTTGCTGACAAAAGAGGTTATACATTTGGGATTCCATGATCACAGGAAGTTCAGATTTTTCAGTTCATGATACAGAGTGATGCTTAAGGGTTAGAGTCCTGATCTTCGGTTAAGGAATAGTTAGCTGGATTAGCAGTCGTTAGTATCGATGAAGGAACTAAGGACGTTCAAAACTTCAGTGATGATCTTAGGATTAATGACTAGCTCCGAAGACGGATGGTTTCAAAATTACCAAGGAGATCTGAAGTTATCCCAGATACGCTAACTGATGATAGCCTTTGGTGACCATTATTTTTAGTCTTCAAGCAGATGAATCATTCTTTTCTTTGGACTAACCGCCATTGAATGATGATGTTTGGTGATTAAGTGGCGCTGGTCTACCTGAGATAGCTATATATCTAGCATTATGACTGAAGAGGAAGAATGTGATTTTGGTCACGGACATATGTTTCTCAGATTCGAGGCATTACCAGATTAGTTGTTTCCGATGAAGATTTGTTGATTGAGCAAATTACCGATTTGCTAATCAAATCTTTCTGAAGGGTGCTTAACTGCGATTACGCAAATCGGGATTTCGGATTTTCGAGGGTATTCGTTGATTTATTGTTTTCCAATGCGGTGATTCAAAGTTTCTATCAATTGCCGGTTGAGTTTTTGATACTTTAGGAGTGTGCAGAATAAACTCTCGATGCTCAACGCTTATTCAAAAACTGAACTCGGATGCAGTTATCGTCGAAATGGAGAAGCTGCTGCATTGATTAGCTTTGAGTTGATGGTTATTCGAGAAAATTTGTCTGTCAAGTAAACCAGAGGAGTCAGAAACCACGCAACCAAAGATCTGAAATGGAGATTTCAGCGGTATTGAAAGTTGTTAATGCAAACCCGGATCATCAATTAAGGGGGAATTTGTTGACGCGTCTCGACGACATCGACAGACACCTTGATTGAAGTTGCAGAATATTCAAACACGGCTCAAAGTTTTGAAGTTCAAGATCAAGCTTCGACAGTAACGAACAAGGGGGACTCTGTTGATGCACTATTGTGTTCGACACTTCTCGAATAGGCTAGATTGAGCGTGTGTTGAATATTGTATAGGTTAGAATCAAACACACGACCGAAATACGGAGATTACAGTGTAAAAGGGAACAAGTTCACCCGAACTGACCAGTATTGGTCAAGTTCGCCCGAACTTGATGTGCATTTAGTCAAGTTCGCCCGAACTTGACTATAGCAGGCCAAGTTCGCTTGAGATTGTTATGCAATGTCAAGTTCGGCCGAACTTGCATAGGCAAGTTCGCCCCAACTCACCAACACTCAGCGAACTTGTCTCCCTATAAATAGGAGATGTGTGTTCATTTGTCATTTAAGTTTTTGGCATCCCTACGGGGAGGTGCTGCCGGATTCTCTCAAGGAACTCCGGCAGCTGGACTTATAAAGATGTATACTCTTTCGGTATGAATGAAGACTTCCAATGCATTCTGTTTCTACTCCTTTCTGTAATAACATTCTATCGAATTGGTTTACATTTATCCACTAACTTACGTCTAGAAACGCCTGATCACGGACCTTCAGTTCGAGATCGTCGAACGTGTTGGGACGGTAGCTTACAAGCTGAAATTACCTGAGGAGCTAAATGGAATTTACAATGTGTTCCACATTTGCAATTTAAAGAAATGTCTAGCCGATGAGTCGCTAGCAAGGCCACATCAAGATGTACAGATTGATGAAAACCTGCGTTTCATTGAGAAACCGATAGCGATCAAAGATCGACAGGCTAAGAAGCTTGAAGAAAGCACGTGCCTATTGTAAAGGTCAAATGGGATGCCCATCGTGGTCCCGAGTATACGTGGGAAGTCGAGTCCACCATGCGACAGTAGTATCCCTATCTTTTTGAATAAAATCTCGAGGACGAGATTTCTTTTAAGGGGGTGAGGATGTAACACCTCGTAAAAACCCGTCCTATAAAATTTTGACACGCGTCCTAAAGTCCACGTGTTAAATAAGAAGGATTAAATAAACCGTCATGTTATTCTTATAACCCCTGAACGAGAAACGAATGAATTAAAGCGTCAACATGTTTAATTATACCTCTGAGTGAACTTTTAAAATCAAACCCGTACTCATCAATGCTCATCACTATGATCAGTTGTTCCCAAACTAAATTTGAGGGATCAATAGTGCAAGAAATGAAAGTTCAGATGGGTTTAATAAGTCTAGTGACTGAAATGGCATTGTTTGAAAGTATGTGTGGCTGACCCGGGTGGGTCGCGGCCCGCGAAGACCTCATCTGTCCCCTCTTGCGGCCCGCGAGAGAGTTACAGTGACAGCAAGCTGCATATGTCGTGGCAGCTTGCATGTTTGCCATGTTTTTTTGCGAATTCCCACCTTGTCTCTGCATTTTACACGACCCTAGACACTTTTTTCCCTCTGCCAAGCGCTCTTAACACCTGTAATCTCCTCCTTCATCATCCAACTCCATAAATGGTGTCTTGTGCATCCATTGAAAGAACTTGCATGTCTTAGAATTCACTCCCATCAACCTCTGCAAATTCTGGAGCTACAAGGGCCTTCAACCCACCATTGTTGCCACCACCGCCACTCGCCACCGTCGCCACCCACCTCCGCTGGCACCCGCCAGCATTGTCACCACTGCCGCCGCCTCCAGCTCTGATCACCATCACCACCACCACCATCTGCCACTACTGCTGCCGCCACCCATCGTCATTGCTGCCACCTCCGATCACCATCGCCACCGCCACCCACCGTCACCGCTGCCACCCACCTCCGCCATCGCGGTGAACTGCCTCCACCGTCATCGCCACCCACATCCGCCGCTACCGTCGTCAACCATCACCACCACTACCCACCGTCGCCATTAGAATTGCCACCTATAACCACCCACCCTTGACCACCGCCATCCGATTTTATTCCTTCGTTTTTTCTTGCCTACAAACAACAAAAAGTAATGATTCATTCCATTCCCACATGGTAACCAAACAAGACATGGATGGTAATGATCCATTACATTCCCTCGTCCATTCCATAACCTCATCCATTCCATTCCCCCGTCTATTCCATTATGAGGTAATGGAATGGATGAGAGAATGGAATGGGCGAGGTAATGGAACTGATCATTACCATTCCATGTCTTGTTTAGTTACCATGTGAGAATGTAATGAATTATTATTGTGTATTGTTTGGTAGGAAAGAAAAATAAAGGAACAAAATCAGCGGTGAGTGGTGGTGGTTTTGGGTGGTTATAGGTGGCGGTGGTGGGTGGTGGCGGCGGCGGTGACTAGGGGTGTAAACGAGCAAGGCCATCCCAAGCTCGACTGGGCTCGAGCTCGGGTCATCGTGTTTTTATGAAGCTCAAGCTTGGCTCGGTTCGAGCCTACTTATTTGAGCTCGAGCTCGGCTCGCGAGTAAAACTCAAAGCTCGAGTTCGACTCGAGCTATTTTTGTTGATGCACTATTGAGTTCGTCACTTGTCGAATAGGCTAGATTGAGCGTGTGTTGAATATTTTATAGGTTAGAATCGAACACACGACCGAAATATGGAGTTTTCAGTGTAAAAGGGTCAAGTTCACTTGAGACATGTTTGTGATGTCAAGTTCGGCCGAACTTGACATAGACAATGTAACACCTCGTAAAAACCCGTCCTGTAAAATTTTGACACGCGTCCTAAAGTCCACGTGTTAAATAAGAAGGATTAAATAAACCGTCATGTTATTTTTATAACCCCTGAACAAGAAACGAATGAATTAAAGCATCAACATGTTTAATTATACCTCTGAATGAACTTTTAAAATCAAACCCATACTCATCAATACTCATCACTATGAACAATTGTTCCCAAACTAAACTTGAGGGATCAATAGTGCAAGAAATGAAAGTTCAGATGGTTTCATAAGTCCAGGGACTGAAATGGCATTGTTTGAAAGTATGTGTGGCTGACCCGGGGTGGGTCGCGGCCCGCGAAGACCTCATCTGTCTCTCTCACGGCCCGCGAGAGAGTTACAGTAACAGCAAGCTGCATATGTCGTGGCAGCTTGCATGTTTGCCATGTTTTTCGTGAATTCCCACCTTGTCTCTGCATTTTACATGACCCTAGACACTTGTTTCCCTCTGCCAAGCCCTCTTAACACCTGTAATCTCCTCCTTCATCCTCCAACTCCATAAATGGTGTCTTGTGCATCCATTGAAAGAACTTGCATGTCTTAGAATTCACTCCCATCAACCTGTGCAAGTTCTGGAGCTACAAGGGCCTTCAAGTTCATCTCATTTCCGTGCAAGGACCTTGTGTAAGTGTTCTTGACCTCCTTCCTTCACTTTATTACTCATTCTAGCTAAAAGTCAAGCTTATCGTAAAAACGGTTTGACTTGCGGTTAAATCCTTATTGGTCCAGTCATGATCTGATCTAAACATGGCTATGTGATCGTAATGAGGTAGGTAACAACACCCCATACGGGAACCTCCTGATTACCACATTTGCATGTCCGATTGACGAGTCAAACTTATTCATAAAAAGTCAAACTGGGTTAGATTTAGTATCGAACGCATAATTAATAACATGCATGCTATAAAATCGGTTTTGACACTCTAAATACTCGGTAATAATCAAAAGAACATGTGAGAACATGTTTGGCTCGTCAAATCCAGGTCCAAAGGTCGGTTCGCAGCCGAAAGTCGCAAGGTTGACTTCTGCTTTGACTTTTGGTTCTGACCCGATTTAGTATCTTTCAAGGCCGATTCTAAGTTGCATTATGATCCTTATATAATGTAGTATAACCCTATAAGGTCATACTACATGGTCATAATCATAATCCGAGTTAATGCGCAAGTTTCATTAATGTGTCAAGTTTGACTACTTTGTCCTTTTTGCTTAAATTGAGATTTAAATTAAAAATGAACATGCAACAAGTTACCTACTGATATGTTAACTTGTTTGGCTTGCATGCACGTCAATAATTTGGTCATAAACTGAGTTCTTCCTAAATATCGCAAATCAAGCTTTTAAAGGACAAAAATGCCTTTTTTCGGAAAATAAAATGTTTTAAACACAACTCCTACAATAAAATACTTTACCTACTGATGTTATAATATATTTTGAATTATTTGAGATATTAAATTGGTTTATAAACTGAGTTTATGTAAAGGCTCTTGCATGATATAGATAAATGATGATAATACCCTTATGGCGCATAAAATGAGTTTTAAAGATGTTTTCATAACCAAGCCTTTTACAAACTGACTTTATATAATAAATAAAGTATTTTGGTTATATAGACCTGATCAAAACTATAATTTTCCTTAAACATGGGTTAAATCGTCATTTAGCGACTTTATCGCCTTTTCAACGCACAGTATGGGTTAAAACCATATCTAAGCATCAAGACTTGTCACCTACTGATTATGAACATATTTTAAATATTTTTACAGTAGGTACAAGTTATAAACTCAGATTCTCAAATAGGACTTCAAATCTATGTGTGAAATGACCAAAATACCCTTTCGGGGCATAGTTTGGTCTTTAAATATAAACCACACATATATTTGCTACCTTACTGATGTAACATCATAAAATGAATATTTTTATAAATAATATATGACTGTGACATCAGATTTATCGCCAACGCTTTCTTTTGTAAGTCGCAAAATGACCAAATTACCCTTTTGAAGCTGAATTCGGTTTTAAAACTATAACGGGCATGCATGTTAATATCTTACTGATATTATAACATGTTTTAAGTGTAATGGCACATGAAACTTATATCTGACTCATCCGGTTACCCGGTATCACTTATATGCATACGGTTAAGCCTACGTGACCAGTTTACGTAAATTCACCGAAACGGGTCTAACCTCATCATTTTATATCAAAATCCAGAATGTCATATGTTTACCCAAAATATACACATCCTAGTACTTGTCGGGTTTAAACAACATTCTTTCCGATCATCGCTTAATCTAGCGTATCGTTCCGTTACTTATCCTTTAAGCTAACTGGTTCGAGTCAACGACTCAACCTAAACCCGTTAGCGTTCTAATTGGTTATTAAATGGTGTGTCAGTTAATCAGGTTATTCGGTTTCTGCACCGGATCCCATATGTATTGACAGACCTGTAAAACTGTAAACAAGATCATTTTGAATTGTCCTAGGTTATAAAAGATTTTCATGCTCAAAGCATCTAAACAAATTTTAAATGTTTTCAAAATGAGTCGCTTAAATGTATTTACCAGTTAAAACTGACGTATTTTCCAAAAAGGTTAAATGACAGGTTTCCGCACGGAATAGGCTAGGAGCTGCTTGTAACGACATAGAGAATTTTGCAAGTTCTTAGTCAAGCCTAAAGTCTGTCAGAGAATATCATTTTCGTACTTTCGATCCGCTTGTGGATCTAATATTGCAAACCGTGTATTTACTTTTAAACTCTATGGTTTGTAATAATATTTAATATTCAAGTCTTCCGTTGTGCTGTATATATGCTTGACCATTATGATGCCAATCTTACGTCACGATATCCCCCACCCGGGCCCACCGGGAATGTGTTGGAAATACGGGGTGTGACAGTCAAGTTCGCCCGAACTTCCCTCCTATCTAGTGAACTTGTCTCCTTATATATAGGTGTGTTGTTCATTTGTCATTTGAGTTTTTGCCATCCCTACGTGGAGGTGTTGTCGGATTCTCTCCAGGAACTCCGACAGCTAGACTTATAAAGATGTATACTCTTTCGATATGAATGAAGACTTCCGTGCATTCTACATCTACTCCATTCTTGATAACATTCTACCGAATCGGTCTACGTTTACGCATTAACTTCCGTCTAGAACCGCCTGATCACGGACCTTCAATTGGTATCAAAGCTACAGTTATCACCTACGCTCA
This sequence comes from Scalesia atractyloides, assembly GCA_947069175.1. NCBI lineage: Eukaryota > Viridiplantae > Streptophyta > Magnoliopsida > Asterales > Asteraceae > Scalesia > Scalesia atractyloides. The sequence continues at coordinate 72,828,192 of CAMTDV010000016.1, forward strand.
TGAATTTGGACATTTATGGACATTAAGAGCGGTTTTGGACGTAAAACTTGAAATAAACATACAATCCATGGATGAAAAGTAAAATTGAACGGATAGGCTTATTAGAAAACCATTTTCGACCAGAACTATGGTGGAATCATCTCGAAATTCGAAGAAATAAGGATTCTGGATCGAAAAATGTGAAAATGGGCTGATTTTTGGAGATCAAGTTCGCCCGAACTTGACCTGTATTGGTCAAGTTAGACCGAACTTGTATCATTTTGATCAAGTTCGCCCGAACTTGTGAGTTGGGAGACCAAGTTCGCTCAAACTTGGTAATGGGTGACCAAGTTCGCCCGAACTTGGTCCAATGCCTAAAAAAAAGGCATGGAAAAATTTTGTTGATCGTATTGATCGGATGAGTGTCCAGAAAAAATTTGGCGATGGAAATTTTTCTGGTTTTTAAAGACCGAACCGGGATGTTCGGGGACACCATCTAGAGCTTCAGAGTACAGATTTGGTGATTCAGTCACAAAATTTTGAAGATAACGGGAGAGTCATTGATACCGATGCAGAACGTTGATCATTTGGGTGTCGTGACTAGTAATGGGCCTAAACGTTAAATCCGCATTTGTTAAAAACTGAAAGTTCCGGATTTCAGGGGGAATTTCAGTATGGTCAGAATTTGCAAATATGAGGGGGAATAAAAAATTTTCAATATTTGAAGATTCCTGCATTTTTGAAATTCGTGACTGCTGCAACAGTATTCGGGTGGTTACCCGATTGCAGATTATCGGGAAATGCAGAGGATCGAGATTAATCGGGTGATCACAGGAAGTTCCGAGTTTTTTAGTTCATGATACAGAGTGATGCTTAAGGGTTAGAGTCCTGATCTCCGGTGAAGGAACAGTTAGCTGGATTAGCAGTCGTTAGTGCCAGTGAGGAACTGAGGACGTTCAAAACATTCGGTGATGATCTTAGGAATTAATGACTAGCTCCGCAGACGGATGGTTTCAAAATTACCAAGGAAATCTGATGATAATATTTGGTGGCCATTATTTTTAGTCTTCAAGCAGATGAATCATTCTTCTCTTTGGCCTAACCACCGTTGGATGATGATGTTTGGTGATTAAGTGGCGATGGTCTACCGGAGATAGCTATATATCTGGCATTGTGACTGAAGAGGAAGAATATGATTTTGGTCACGGACGTATGTTTCCCAGATTCGATGCATTACCAGATTATCTGTTTCCAATGAAGATGTGTTGATTGAGCAGATTACCGATTTGCCGATCAAATCTTTCTGAAGGGTGCTTAACTGTGATTACAGAAATCGGAATTTCAGATTTTCGAGGGTATTCGTTGATTTGAAGTTTTCTGATGCGGTGATTCGAAGTTTCCATCAATTGTCGGTTGAGTTTTTGATACTTTAGGAGTGTGCGGAATAAGCTCTCGATGCTCAATGCTTATTACAAAACTGAACTCGGATGCGGTTATCCTCGAAATGGAGAAGTTCCTGCATTGATTAGTTTCGAGTTGATAGTTATTCAAGAAAATTTGTCGGTCAAGCAAATCAGAGGAGTTCGGAAACTGTGAAACCAAAGATCTGAACTGGAGATTTCAGCAGAATTAAAAGTTGTTAATGCAAACCCGGATCATCAATTAAGGGGGAATTTGTTGACGCGTCTCGACGACATCGACAGACACCAGAATATTCAAACACGGCTCAAAGTTTTGAAGTTCAAGAAAAAGCTTCGACAGTAACGAACAAGGGGGATCTGTTGATGCACTATTGTGTTCATCACTTGTCCAATAGGCTAGATTGAGCGTGTGTTGAAAATTGTATAGGTTAGAATTGAACACACGACCGAAGTACGGAGTTTTCGGTGTAAAAGGGTCAAGTTCCCTTGAGATATGTTTGTGATGTCAAGTTCGGCCGAACTTGACATAGTCAAGTTCGCCCGAACTTCCCTCCTCTCTAGCGAACTTGTCTCCCTATATATAGTGTGTTGTCCATTTGTCATTTGAGTTTTTGCCATCCCTACGGGGAGGTGCTGCCAGATTCTCTCTAGGAACTCCGGCAGCTAGACTTATAAAGATGTATACTCTTTCGGTATGAATGAAGACTTCCGCTGCATTCTACTTCTACTTCATTCTTAATAACATTCTACCGAATCGGTTTACGTTTACTCATTAACTTCCGTCTAGAACCGCCTGATCACGGACCTTCAATTGTAGGATTGATCCTGATAGCATAGGAACCTAGATTTGATCTCTATTGTCCATAATAGCGAAAATATTATGACAAGTTTACCAATTAACAAGAATTAGTCAATTAATCGTCAATTTTATTGATATAACGTCATGTCTCCATATTGACAGAGCTTCGCCACTAAGATGTCAAAGTTACAAATGAGAGAAACTAGCTAGCTATTTATAGAGTGACAAGTCCGCTAGTGGAGATGATGAGTTCGGGCAAACTTGCCTAAGCAAGTTCGGCCGAACTTGACATTGCATGACAATCTCCAGCGAACTTGACTCATATACACATAAATACTTCGATTTGCTAGACTATTCAACTCTAATTTATACAGACTCAATATATGACTAAGACCTAGACATTCTGCACCAACAGACTCCCCCTTGGATATCGTCTTCGTCTTGTATCAGTCTTCAAAACTCTATCTTCAAAATAAACATTAACGAACACGACCGAAGAAGTTCTTGTAAGGCTTCTTTAGTCGTTCCTTCTTCGGATCTGGCGTCTGGTCTGTAGGAGGCACTTTGTTCATGAACTGAAACCTTCTAAGCCTTGCCACCCTACCTTTATCGTGTATAGCTTCTAGACGCTTTTCTTCCTTTAGAAACTCAACCCGTTCTAGCTCTCTCCAGCTTGTCTGCCAAATCTTCCTTGAATTCACTTCACGTGCATAGCAAACGTTCACAACTCTTTGATATTGCATAGCCTGTTCTTTTTCACGTTCCTCAAATACTATCTTGTTGTAGAACAAGCACTTGATATCTTCTCTTGAACAGTTGACAAGCCACATTGGGTCTAAAATCCTGATCGTCCTCCATAGCCCCCTCATGCCCTGAAATCCCAATATCTCAACTCTTTCCTTTGTGATATCCAGATGTTCTTCAAATCGTATCACAATAACAGCTTCACATGTGGTTGGATCTATCTGCCACCACTTGAATACTGGATAGAAATTTTGCTCAATCGGCATCAACGGCATGTTTCTCATCGCTCTTGGTCATTTCATAATCAACGTTATATCTTTTTCCCCTGTCTTCTTATTTGTTTTGATGCGACGTCTTGGAATAAACTGCTTCCAATACTTAAACCCCTTTGTCACTTCAAACTTGATCATCTTCCATAATAACTGGTCATAAATTTCATATGATATGTGACAGTCACAGTTTGAACAAGCTCCTCCATATCCCAGTGCGGTAGAGTCTTGAAATTTGCTAAGTATTTGAAGTATTGCACTCCAAACTCATGTTTTATAGCATACACATTCAACTCCTTGAACCACCCCCAACTTAGGATATCCCCCAACGACACATCTTTATCTCTGGTAAAGAATGCTAGAGGACGTCAAAACTTACGTTCGCGCGGCATCTCTTTGAACCAGGACTTCTTAGCTTCAGCTATTTCCTCCTTCGTCATTGGTTTCGGAACTTTACCTTCACGTATCGATTCTTCGATTTTCTCTTTCAACATATCTTCATTTAATTGCTTGTACATCTCCTCGAAAGTAGGAAAACTATCAGTGTTAGGACCGACATACTTCGCAGTTTCATTAGTTTCATCATCTGAAGACCAATCCTCTACTATCACTTTGTTGTACTCATCAGCTTCAAACCTTCATATATACTGATAATCATTTGGCTCAAACGTGTTAACATTCATCACTTGCTCTTGAAAATCAAAGTCAAGTGATTCAGCATCAACTTCGATCAACTTTGCAAATCTTCTTTCGTATAATTGTGCACATACTCGCCTTCCTCTACGTTGTGTTCCAACATCAAAATCAAAGGCTTTGTGGGTACGGCAGCAACAGGCTTTGCAAATCTATCAACATCAGGCATATCAATCTCTTCAGTTGGCCTTGTTTGCCCTGACTCCCCCTCAATTTGATCATCCATCTTGTTTGATTCATCATCCATTAGAGAAGAATAATCAAAGTCATCAGAGACTTTAGCATCACTGATTTTCATACTAACTCCTCCCTGATCATCATCATCATCTGCATTATTCCAATCTTCATAATCAGAATCATCTTTCTTGTCGTCATCATTTTTATCCTCGTCTTATGCTTCTTCATCGTCTTTTCTTCAGAAACAGTTACAGGATCAGAAGGCTTGACAGATTCGTCAACCTTAGGAATATCGGACTCAGAAGCTTTTGTACATTCATCAACAGGCTTTTCGGCAGCTTCAGATGATTTAGGTGCTTCACCTTTAACACCTTTACCTTTACCACTAGCTGCAAGCTCTTTCTCTGCTCTCTCGTTTGCTTCTTGCCTGTCTAAACGATCATACTCAACAATGAAATCAATACTCAGAGCATTAGATAATACTTTCTGCATCCTTGTAAACCTTCGATCATTTAGAACTTGAATTGTTTTCAGATCAGCAATCTCTGTTTGCAGCTTTTCATTTGCGTCTTGCAAACTTTCAACTAGGGCTTTGAAAAATTCTCTTTCGTTTTCCAACACTTTGACCTTATCATCTAACAACTCTTTCTCTACTACGCTTTGATTCATTTTCTTTATCAGTTCAGCTTTCTCAGCTTCATTCTGTTGAACTTTTTCTTCTAAAGTCTTCACACGCTTTTCCAGAAGATCAACATTAGTGTCAGGAAAGAAATCATTTAGATCTTGAAGACTAATTGGCTCATTATGCATATCACCAAACAGATTTGATCTTGGAGTTTTTGGTGTTGACTTTGGAGTAGCAGCCTTTGGTGTAGTTTTTGGTGTAGATCCTTCAGGTTGAACAGACTTTGGATCTGGAGATTGCATCACCGGAATCTCTAACAATACAGTCTCAGGAGGTTCTTGTGTAACTCCTGGACGTTCAGCTTCAGATGTAATATTAACAGGAGGTTCTTGTGTAACTCCTTTCTCCTGTGCGCCAGAAGGTTCTTGTGTAACTTCTGCGCTTTTCTACTTTCCTTTGTATCGACGACTAGCAGGTTTCTGAGATTTCTTTGCTTTCTTCCTGCCTTTTGCCTGAGGAGACCCTGTAGTCTTTGTCGATGAAACTATAGCAGACTTCACACGCTTAGCTTTTTTTCTTGGGTCTTTCCTCGTCAGACTCTTTTTCAAGATTTGGATCAAAATCAGCATCAGTCTCTTTGACTTTTTCTGCCTCAGTCTCTGCTATTGTCTTCTTAGTAATCTTCTCGAGAGAATCATTAGAATCATCGTCATTCTAGGAAGTAGCTGAAATAACATCATCTTCTTGAGTAGTTTTCTCAACTTCTTGATTCTCAGTAACAATCGATGCGCTTGAACCAGCTTCAGCTTGAACATTAACAGGTTCATCTTTGTCAACAAGCATTGTATCAATTTTTTTAGTTGCTCGCTTCTTTTTAGGCTTTTCAACTTCAGCTTTAAGAAACCAATCACTGCGAGCTTTCGGCTTGAAAGCTTTAAACCACTCTTTCTCATCATTCAACTCTATCTCGTCACCGCTACCATCTTTCCTCCACTTGTTGTCAGCCGGCGCAATAAAGTTTTCATCTTTAATTGCCCCAAAAACTGGCTTTGCCACCGGTGCTGAATCTTGCTTTTGAAACTTTATCAACTTCTTGACAGTAGTATCATCAAGGTGATTGAGATATAAGACATCATTCGGATCACGTGCAATGTTTGTGAACTTCTCATCGATTAGCATCTGCACGAATCTTGGATATAAACATAACCTTGAATCATCCGTATTCTTCGTCATATGTGTAAACACAAGCTTTGAATAATTGAACGGCTTCTTCAAAATCAACGCCGTTGCCATACAGGCCATGTAGTCTTGCACATCGTCTAGGCTCGCTTTTCGGTGACTGAAAGTGTGTATGATAGCATGCATGAGTAGTTTGTAGGGTTGGGAACTTCCCCTTTCTTCAGAGTCAGCTTTTTCACACTGCCTTATAACCCATTCTATAGAAACAACCTCTCACCATCTTTTCGTCTAAGAAAATAGGATCATCTTTATCATCATTAAACTGCAAGATCCTTCGAATATCGTCTTCAGTGACAGTAATTTCTTTGACTTCGTTCCCGACTTGAACAGATGAAAAAATGGTCTTCTTATCTTCACTAAGACTCGTGTTCATCCAAAAATGATAAGTATGCGAACGATAAGATAGAGTGCGCTCCGTAATAGCTCGATGAATAGGACACTCCTTTAAGAACTTTAGGATGCTTTCGTACTCCTTCAGCGATGGACATATCGTCTTGTCGAGCATGATACAAGTATTATGGAACTTAGAAAAATCCATAGAAATCACCCACGCTGGAACTTGGCCTAAAACATACATAAACTTTGTCATTTCGCTCCTAAATACAGACTCGATATTATATGATGACGTAGGCAACAGACATATGCATCAACAGACTCCCCCTTGGATGTTGTCGTAGTCATCATTCTTCAAATAAGTTCCTGAGTCTTTAATGTTCTCTTGATCTTTATTTCTTGAATAACTTTATCATCCATGCTCCCCCTTACTTTAAGCTTTCTGTTATCTTCAATCAACATGTTTATCTAGCTCCCCCTCAAATGATGCTCCGAATCTCTAAGATTTGACGATTAAGAACAATCACACGTATCCACACACAAACAGTTTCTTAACAGTCTCGTTGGTCCGGCTCACATTAAACATTATCAAGTTTCCATGTAAGATATGAGAAAAAATTCTTTTTGGATTTTTAGTATTGAATGCAAAAATGTAAACAGACTAAAATGTAATATTTACAGTTTGTATTTTTGTGAGAAAACGTGCTAGAGGATCATATCAGTTTTTGAGACATATCACCAGTACCGTTGACATTTTAATGACTTCAAGTTTTAAACTTGTTTACCTAGATTGTCGATATGTTTGTCCACCTAAACTTTAACACATTTCTCAATTGTTCCAAGATATGTTAGTTAGAATTATGAAACTTGACTTAACTGTGGTTCCCGCTTCTTAAATATACTCCCGTATCAAGATTCCCTAGATTTCATCTTACAGGTGAATATAACGTAATTGATATCTGTATCTGGGTTGTGCGAGACCTTGAGAGCTCAGGTTAGTACTACCGTACAGACAAAGAGATGAAGGCTCGACTTTGAGGTGTGTTCCAATTAAGGAATCTTTTAAGCACTGCAATTAAAAGGATCTTTCGATACTTTTCAAGTTTGCATGCAGTTTGGGGGTTTATAGCAAATGTATTATAGAAGTTCTAGGCTATTGCTTCCGCAAAATCAGAAGAACTTGTATAATACCCCAGATATCAACTATCTATAAAGACCTCGTATCTTAGAATTAGGCAATCTCTCAAATGAAATTTCGGAGTACTAAGTCCATATATCCAAGATGTGTTAATCCACAAGATTAAGCAATTGTAAAATTTTGTTTATTTCTCGAAAACAGTTTACTAAACGTGTTAAGCCTATCGACACATCCACAGTAATACTTGTTTATCACTTTTTAAATTTTACATTTCTTTAGCATACTGTGATAGTCCACTGATGTACTATTATTTCCTTTTTGCGCACAAGTAATCTCATTTTTCAATGCTTTTAACATTATTGAGATTTTCTATTGTTTTTGGAAACATTTTAAAATGATGTTTTTCAATTTTACAGGAATTTTTTTACATTAAAATTTTTTCTCCCCCTAAAATTAAAAACATCTTATTAAAATCGAAAATAAGAATCTTCCATTTTAACCATTTAACGACTTTTTACGAATGTAAACGCGAGACTACCATTTTGTTTGTGTGGAATATCACTCCTGTCTCTTGTCTCTCTGTATGAACAACCACTGCTTCTGAAATGACCTTTGGCTTGAAGCTTGGTTATCCTGCACATTCAAACAAACTTTAATCAGTTTTGAATTGGAACCCAATCCATTCTGGATTTAGGTTTACCAAAATCATTAACATCTGAAGTAAACAAACATTCACACTCTTTTTGATATTCAAACAGTTTGATAGAAACTTGATTTGAAAATTTTACTTTCTTTGATTTTTTAACTGTTTGAATTATCAAATTTTTCTCCATTGCTCTCTCTTTTGTCCTCAGATTTGTATCTGATGAATTCGTTTTGCTTGACTGTGACTAAAATGATTCAATAGAACTTTTATCTGATTTTTTAGACGTATCCAGGGACAAAATCTTTTCCAAATACTCTCTAACTTTTTTCCTCTTTTTTCTCAATCTGTCTTTTTGCCCTTGTGATAACTTGACTTTTTGTTCTTTGGGCTTCTCTACAGTTTTCTCATTTTTCTTCTCTGTTTTCTTCTCCTCTGGTCTTTTCTCCCTGTGAGATTTAACCGATCTTCTTTTCAGATTAGTCGGACAATCCCTGGAAATATGACCTTTGATTTGACATTTATAGCATCTTCTCGTATCAAATCTCTTTTTGAGGCAGTTAACAGCAATGTGTCCACAAAATCCACAGTTGTAACACACTCTGTTATCGTACCAATCTATCAATTCAGACCAAACACCCAAATCAGCACATTGATTTGACATGTAGTAATCATCTTTCCTGCTTCTTCTGTAAAATTGATTTGACTTTGAAGCACTATGGTCCGACCTGCACCACTTATTCTCAAATTTTTGTGAGTTTTTATAATGATTGGATGACCGTACCGATGAGCTTTTATTTTTGTTTTGAAAATTTTTAGAATTTTGTTTTTCATGTTGTTTTTGTTCAAAATTCTGCTTAGAAGACTTTTGCGATGAGCATTCACCTTTTTCAGCAGATTGTAGAACAGTTTCTTGAAATTTTTCTTTTAGTTTCAAAAATATTTCTTTTTTATCATTTTTATCATTTTCATCATCGGTATTATCATCATAATCCCCAAGTATGACATCGTCATAATTTGTGACATTGTCACTTCTTGGATTTTCCTTTTTATTATTATTAATTGGTTTTGGACATATATGGTCTAACTTTAAAGAGGAAGTCACAAAACCTTTCAATAATTATTTTTCTGAATTAACAGCTTTATTTTTAACAGTCTCAACTTCTTTTTCAAGTGGAGCAATTTTCTCAATATGAGAATTTATTGCTTTTTGATTTTCTATATTTAATTTTTCAAAAACAATATTTTCATTTTTAAACATTTATATTTCATTTTGAAAATCTATTACCATTTGTAATTTTTCATTTCCTAAAATTTTTATTTTGTTTTTAAAATTCTTTTCATTTTCTTTTAACTTTTTATTTTCTAATGTCAAACTCTCAATCTTACTCAAGAGTTTTGCATTATCTGCCTGATAATTGTCTACATCATAGATCGGGCAGACTGGTTTAGAACTTGAAGACTCATTTGTGGATATACTTGAAACTAGAGCTTCACAATTCTTAACCACATACACTCTCTTGAAACTTATTCTTCAGAAATGTCCATAATTCTTTCGCAGTCTTGTATTCTGGTAAAAGTATCAGGATGTCTTCCTTAACCGATTGTTGGATAAGATTAATCATTTTCTTTTCAGCAAAATAATCATCTTTCTGTTGAGTAGAATATTTGCACTTCTCCAGAATTTTCTGATTCTCATCTCTAGGAACGACATAATCTGTCTCAATCGCAACCCAACTGCGGAAATGCATGGCTTGGACCCAGTTCACGAATTTTTCATTCCCGGCTTCATACTCTTCTAATCTCATCAACATTGGCAGCTTTATAGACCCCATTTCGTTTTCCAAACTAATATGTCGTTCATAACACTTGAAAAATGATTAGCAAACAGACGATTTTAGTAAAATTTGACCTTTTAACCGACATATTAACGATCGGTTTGCTAAAATTTTTCAGAAAACTGTTTTACCAGATTAGAGCTTTAAACTCGTCTCGTCAATACGAATATAACGATATATAATGTCCGAGACGTTTTTCGGGATTTTCATGCTTTTTTTTAGAAACCTTAGACAAGTTCGGGCGAACTTGTAATAGCTTGTGAGACAAGTTCGGGCGAACTTGTGCTAACAAACAATCAGATTTAACAAGTTCGGGTGAACTTGTATATTGCTTGACAAGTTCGAGCGAACTTGTGAGACTTTTCAAAAGAACTTACAAGTTCGGGCGAACTTGTAAGATATTCAAGAGATTTTACAAGTTCGGTCGAACTTGTAATAGATTTTCAACAAAATTTAATCAAGTTCGGGCGAACTTGATGAAATCTTAATGAAAAGATGCAAGTTCGAGCGAAATTATTAAAAATCTTGAAAAATCAATCAAGTTCGGGCGAACTTGATGAAAAGTTATGAATTTTTCAGTCAAGTTCGAGCGAACTTGATTTCAAGTTCGAGCGAACATGAGTTATTCGACATGGTTTTTTGCAATTTTGACATGAATTCGTTTGTTTTAAGCTCTGATCTTTTCAAGGGTTTATCTATTATGGATTTTACGTATTATACTTGAAAATCGGTCCATTTTATCCGTGAATTGTCCAAGAAAAGCTAAAAATAGAAGAAATTAGTAGAAGATGAGATGTTATATGTCCAATGTCTTCAAATTAAGCCAATCCTGCTCTGATACCACTTGTAGGACCGATCCTGATAGCATAGGAACCTAGATTTGATCTCTATTGTCCATAATAGCGGAAATATTATGACAAGTTTACCAAATAACAAGAATTAGTCAATTAATCGTCAATTTTATTGATATAACGTCAAGTCTCCAAATTGACAGAGCTTCGCCTCTAAGATGTCAAAGTTACAAATGAGAGAAACTAGCTAGCTATTTATAGAGTGACAAGTCCGCTAGTGGAGATGATGAGTTCGGGCGAACTTGCCTAAGCAATGTTCGGTTGCCGAACTTGACATTGCATGACAATCTCCAGCGAACTTGACTCATATTCACATAAATACTTCGATTTGCTAGCCTATTCAACTCTAATCTATACAGACTCGATATAAGACTAAGACATAGACATTTTGCACCAACAATTTTAAGAACAACTCAGACGAGCTAAAAACTCGACTAGAGCTCGCTTCACTATCGCTTAGACAAGCAAAGCTCGGCTCTCAAGTGTTATCATCATCATCATTATTATATTATATATAAAATAGATAAAAAATATCTTGGGCTCGCGAGCCCAAACGAGCTTTGTATTTCAGGCTCGAGCTCGGGCTCGATAACTAAACGAGCTCTACATCAGGCTCGAACTCGGGCTCGAGCTCGATAAAGCTTGGCTCGTTCGAGCCTTTAACCGAGCCGATAACTAGTAGCTCTCGAGCCTCTAGGCTTGTTTATACCCTAGCAACGACGATGGGGTGGTGGCGGCGGCGAGTGACGGTGGAGGCGTCGAGTGGCGGTGGAGGCGGCGACGACGGGTGGCGGTGACAGGGGGCGGCGACAGGGGTGGCGGCGGCGGTCGTTGGTGATGGTTAGTGGCGACGGCGGTGGGTGGCGGTGGCTAGTGGCGTTGGCGGTGGTTGGTGGCGGCTACGGGTGGCAACGGTGGTGGCAACGTCGGTGGTGGTGGTTGTCGGGGTGGTAGGGGAAGGGGCGACGGTGGTGGGTGGTGTGGTGGTGGTGGTGGGTGGTGGTGAAGGTGGTTGGTTGTGTGGTGTTGTTGATGAATGGTGCAATAGGGGGTGGAATGAAAAAAAACATGGGGGTGGATGAAATGATTTTGAGGTAACGGAATGCTTTATGGAATGAATGATTATATTCCATTGACCAACCAAACACCCTTATCTTTATTCCCTCGTAATGATCCATTCCATTCCGCCTCTAGTTCCTGCATACCAAACACTACCTTATTGATAATACTAGTTTGTTGAAAAAAAAACTACATGTTATTCAATTCTTTGGTTTATAGGTTCTATATATAGTATAATTCCTTAGTTTTTTTCACTTCAATAAATTTCTTGTTCTTTATAATTTATGATTTACAGGTACTTTAATTTTCTGTTGTGTATAACTTTCATTTATTCTTCTATGCTCACACTTAACATTTATCTTATTTATTATTCAGTGGTTTTGGAGCTTCAATATTCATCATTTCAGATCTTTACACAGGTATGTATGTTTCTAAAACATGATATATTGTTTGTTTTTTATATTATGTTTAACTGTGAACGTCGTTTTTTATCCTATATTATATATATAACGATAACATGATAAAAATATGTAACTAAAATAATTAACATTTTTTTCAGTTCCCCAAAATGCAACTCATCCTCCAAAGGATGTCATAATCAAACAGAAAGGGATACAAGAAATTCCGGTGGACGCTGATCTTGATGTTGACAAATGGTGGTGTGACAATATAGATGACATCCTTGAGATGTTTAAGCTGTATGATTACTAAATTGAACTCATCATGATGTACAGTACTTGACACTTGAGCTTTTAGTTTTCGATTTTTATGTTTAAGACTTATATTTCCTTATTCGTGTGCTATTTTATATAACTTTTATTTGTGTTTAAGACTTATTTTTTCTTACTTTATTGCATTAATGGTTTCTTGAATTACTTGATAATTTCAATTCTAAATTTAATAATTACTAGACATGTGTAAAACTTATGACATATATCCACCACAACAATGCTACCATAAATATTATATTAATAAGAAAACTACCAGAAACGAGTGCCGCAATGCAAAGTGCCGCCCCACCGCATCCCGCAGGCACCCTACTAGTATGGATACACGGATACATGTAAGGATTGCTTGTAATTCTGGTAATACATTTCCTAAACTATCGGGTGTGGAGGGGTTTGGGTTAGGGGCATTGTTCGACACGTGGCAGATGTGGGCTCCACCAGTCCACACCCAAAAAAGTGGGGTGTAGAAGCGGCGTGGCTAAGCCGACGTGGTGTGCCATGTGTTTTTTTAAAGTTGACAATTATATAAAAACATAATTTATATTAATTTAAAAAAATACATAAAAGACAGTCCAAAAATTTTTAAAAACCTACTTAATAAATCCTAAAAAATAAAAAAACCTACTTATTAAATCCTAAAAAATAAAATAAAAACCTACTTATTAAATCCTAAAAATATAAAAAACCTACTTATTAAATCCTAAAAAAATAAAAAAAAATTAATAAAGTATGGTAAATATTAAAGTGGGAAACCAACTTAAAATCCGTATTCCCATCGTGCTTGTACTCGATCTTCGCGATCTCGACTCGATCGTCGTGGGTCAAGTCGCCCGTAGGGACACGGTCAAATCAAACTTTAAACCATCCAACTTCGGTTTGAGCTCACACCATTTGTGTTGACATGCGTGTCGTCGACGTGTTGTTGGTATTGTTGAAACACTCGACCCAATACGTAGTTTGACCGAGTTGTATAGTACGTTGTGCGTCAACAATTGATGTCACTAGTGTTATTTCCTCCTCTTTGGTCCAATGCATCATTTTCCTTTTTTTGGTGTAGGTTTGATTGAAGAATAATGGGAAAATATGTAATTTATGTTGGGTATTAATTAAAGAATAATGGAAAAATATGTAATTTGGGTTGAGTATTTTTTTTAAATTTGATTTTACCATACCATAACCGCTACCCTCAATGGCTACATTAAACCAGCCAATCAAAGCCAGCTATGTCACATTGCCCTTCCATCCCGTGCCAGACTCAATCCCCATACCAGCAGGACAACACCATAACCAACGCTAACCCGGTATAATCTAGCCGGCGCTAAAGGCATTCCGCCACTCCAACCCACGCCTCACACCCAGTAGTCACCCCGTAGTCTTATCTTCCACCTCTTTCGGTTTTCTTCATCAATCTCTCACCAGCAACGATAATGTCAGCCCTTTCTCTCTCTACAACGCAGCCGCCCTCCCGCTGCCTCTCCGTCAACCTCTCTCAGTCACTTCCAGTTTACCGTTCTTCTTACAACACCATCAAGATTCATCTGAGTCGCTGTTTTATCGTTCGAAATTGTTCTTCCGGTTCGTCTCCGATCACCTCCAAGCATGACAGTGGTAGCCATAGCGGATTTGATGATGATCAGAAGCTCACCGCTCTCCGTGAGGTTTTCCGGAAGCCTGGTGTTAATATTGATGCCTATATTATCCCCTCTCAGGATGCTCATCAGGTATGATTCTATCGCTGTTGCTTAACAAATATACTTTTAGGTTTACGTCATCACCAGTCCCTAAAATATGTATGAATAGTGAAGATTGTGTGGTTAATAATTGACGCCACTAAACTTGTATTAATATGATAGTAATAATCAGATGCATCTTTTGTTTCTATTACTCTAATTTGATTGCAATGGATACAGAGTGAATATATCGCTGAGTGTTATATGAGGAGGGCCTATATATCAGGTTTTACCGGTAGTGCTGGCACTGCAGTTGTTACAAGTCATAAGGCAGCTCTTTGGACAGATGGGAGATATTACCTCCAGGTGTTTATCTAATTATCTGAGTTTCTTAAGATGCAAATCCATCATTATAAGAAACCTATCTAGTTAATATCCCGATATATCAGTGATATATCGGTTATCGGTCTTCTACCGAGATAACGGTGCAAAATATCGGTCAGAATATCCGTACCGATAATCTCGCCGATATTGGACTGATATTTGACCAATATATCACCGATTTTCCCGATGTCAGTACCTTTCTTCTTATTTCTACCATTCGTCTTTCTTCTTATTGTTGCTATTAGTGTTTTAAGTCTTAATTGTTAGTTGTTACTGTTAAACGTCAGTGTTTTAAGTCTTATTGTTAGTTGTTACTGTTAAATGTTAGTGTTTTAAGTCTTAGTCAGTTCCTACTTGCTACAATTTTTAGTGTTTTGCAAGTTGCAAAAGGTTAATTTGTTAATGGTAGGAGAGTATATTGAATTGTTAGTATTAAATTGCTATATATAAAAATTTAGCATGATATTAAAATTACCGATATCCCATCGCGATAGCCGATATCTCGAATATCGTTCCTTGACCGATATCCGATATTTTACCGCATTAACTACTCAGTAAGAAACATATAAATTACAAAAAAAAATTATTATTATTTGATTTGATGTTTTTCACTAGGCTAAGAAGCAGTTGAGCTCGAGCTGGATCCTTATGCGTTCTGGTAGCTCGGGTGTCCCTAGCACTGCCGAGTGGCTAGACGATGTTCTAGCTCCTGGTAGCAGAATCGGCATCGATCCCGTGAGTAATATTTGAAGAGCTAATGGATATTATACGCGATGGTGTATTTATATGCTTGTGAGTTGTGACCTTTTCTTGTATTTGTGAAGGGAGCAGTTTCTTTTTTCTTCTGATGCTGTAAATGAATTAAAGGAAAGCGTAGCTAAAAGCAATCATGAGTTAGTTTACTTATATGGTGTTAATCTTGTGGACGAAATTTGGAAAGAAGCAAGGCCATTGCCTACAAGCAAACCAATTCGAGTGCATGAACTTAAATATGCCGGTGTAGATGTGTCAATCAAACTAGCTAACCTGAGGTGTGAACTCACTAACCATGGTTCATCTGCAATTGTAATCTCTATGCTCGATGAAGTTGCCTGGCTACTGAACCTGGTAATATTTTTTTAACTTCTCAAGACGTGGTCTATGTGCCCTGCTTCTTTTATGTTATTAACTTATATTGTATTTGCAGAGAGGAAATGATGTTCCACATTCTCCTGTTATGTATGCGTACTTGATAGTGGAGCTTGATTCAGCAAAACTGTTTGTTGATAGTTCCAAAGTTACCCCTGAAGTGATGGACCACTTGAAGAAAGCTGGCGTAGAGTTACGAGCATATGACTCTGTTCTTTCTGAAATTGAAAGGTTAGCGGCTAGAGGGGTCCACCTTTGGTTAGACACATCGTCCATAAATGCTGCTATTTCAAGCACATATGCAACTGCCTGTGATAAATATACAGAAACAAATGGTAGTAAAAGCAAAGGGAAGAATTTGTCTGGGGCACCGACCGCATTATGTAAAATCTCTCCCGTGTCCTTTGCTAAAGCAGTTAAAAATCATGCTGAGTTAAAAGGGATGATTAATTCTCATTTAAGGTAATAAATAAATCGTATATTCTATAATGCAAGATAATTAAAAAGATAAATCACTAATTGATTGTTGTTTTTGGGTATCAGGGATGCAGCTGCTCTTACTGAGTTTTGGTCATGGCTGGAGGAGGAAATGAATAAAAACGTGGTATTTACAGAAGTAGAAGTTGCGGACAAGCTTCTTGAATTCCGTGCAGGTCAAGCTGGATTTGTTGATACTAGCTTCGATACTATAAGTGGTATGTTTTCTACGTAATTTTTTTATGCTTCTATTATTCCCTAACAATCTTAGAAATTTTATGAATAAAAAGTTTCCTTATTAACTTGCAGGTTCTGGTGCGAACGGTGCTATTATACATTACAGAGCAGAACCAGATAGCTGTAGTGTTGTGGATACGCAGAAGCTCTTCCTACTAGACAGTGGGGCCCAGTATCTTGATGGGACCACTGACATAACTCGGACAGTACATTTTGGTCAACCTTCTGAACGACAAAAAGAATGCTTCACGCGAGTTCTTCAGGTTCTGACTTCCTACTTAATATCTGGTTTCAATGTTCATCCCATTACTTTGGAAAATGATGTTTCAATTTCAATCTTTTTAAAACCTTCAAGAGTTTGCTGTCGTTTTCGTATCATTAGTTTCACATAATATACATAATTGCAGGGCCATATAGCTCTAGATCAGGCAGTGTTTCCTGAAAATACTCCTGGTTTTGTACTGGATGCATTTGCACGCTCTTCACTTTGGAAGGTTGGACATGATTACCGACATGGTAAACTTCTTCTTTTCCCACTAAAGAAAAGACACAGATTTAAGAATGAATGAATAACGTGTTTTTTAATAAGTTAAATGACAAAATTACCCCTAGTAAGTGCTCAGGTTTTCAGGAATGTGCAGTTATTGCAGGTCATTGACAAACTAAAATAAAAAAGGTATACATTTCAGATGGTGGCAGTAATATTTTTTCTCGTTTAGGAACGGGGCATGGGGTAGGAGCTGCATTGAATGTTCATGAAGGCCCACAAAGTATTAGCTTTCGATTTGGCAATATGACTCCTTTGCTCAAAGGCATGATTGTTAGCAATGAACCAGGATATTATGAGGACCATGCCTTTGGCATTCGTATTGAGGTATTATTTACACCTTATCTCAGCTTTTCTATATATATGTGTGTGTCTATAGAGAGAGTGTGGAAGTTTGATAGGAGAACAACGTAGACACTCGTACCTTTATGGCTTTATAGTTTGCTTGTAGATACATAAGACGATTTTGTAATAAATTATCTTTCTCTCTCCCACTATGTGATTATCTCCTACAAGTGTTTGCAGTTCTTGCGGTTCTCTACTTAAAATTGATTGTGTAATGAACACTACTCTTTACATATACAATTACACACACATACATGTATTCATTGTCTACTTAATTTGCATACGTAAGTTTTCAGCCCCCAAAGGTATTTATTATCTACTTAATCTTGCATATTAATAATATATTTTTTTTCAAAAACTCCACCTGGGTTGAGCAAGTACCTTATAATCTTTTATTGATTAATGTTTATGGTCAGAGTAATCGAGTCGGGGGTCTCACTGGAAGCAGCCTCTCTATTCCTATGGGGTAGAGGTAAGGCTGTCTACATCTTACCCTCCTCAGACCCTACCTTAGCTTTGCTATTGGTGGGATTTACTGAGTATGATGATGATGATGATGTTTATGGTCAGAGTAATGAAAATTCAGTTAGTACAACTTTAAAAATTTATATTAATGTTTTCGACATACATCATGCAGAATCTTCTATATGTCAAAGAGATTGACACTCCTAATCGTTTTGGAGGAATTTCATATATTGGATTTGAGAAGCTTACTTTTGTCCCTATACAGGTGTGCGTTAAACCTGTATATTTTTAGCTTGTATAATTCTTGTATTTCCCAACTTCCCATAAAATTTTAGCAGCATAGTTAAGCTTCCTTTGCTGTGATGAAGAATATTAATCTGGACCATCTGGTCGCAGATGTGCAGTCTAGAGATTACATATTAAATTATTTATTTTTAACTTTTTTGATGTAATATAATAAGTTGTTAAATACTAATGTTAATCTTATTATGCAGACAAAATTGATTGATTTAACCTTGCTCTCTGCTTCGAGGTTGATTGGCTCAATGATTACCATTCACAAGTTTGGGAGAAGGTAAATCTTTGTGCAGCTGTCATTTATTAATATAAATATAAATTAACGATAAGATGGCAATTTGTTACTTGCTACATCACTACATGAAATGTGCTGCATTCTAGTTAAGATCTTGAAGAGTGATTTTAGTTAGAGGTCGCAGAATGGATTGATCGGGTATTTGATGACAGATAAAACTAGGAGTGTTCATAAACCGTTGAAACCAACTGAACTGGCCAAATTGAAGCAAGCTGGCCAGTTGAGTTGGTTTGGCGGTTTGTCGTTTGAATGGTCTGGCGGATGGTTTGTAACTTAAAAGTTGAAACCGGACGTGCAAACTGAATCGACTGTTTTAACTCTTATAGGACTATGCACGTATTAATGAATCAACTTTATCAATTTAAAAACTTTAAAACCAACTCTTGATTTTGAGGAGAAAAAATAAAAATCAGTTCAACCTGTAAAACCGCTAAACCATGACCACTAGGTCATGGGTTTTTATAAATACTCGATGTGTTGAAATATGATTATAAAAGCTATACCATCCCGATAAGCTAAATGCCTGAATATAATGATTTAGGACGTATGCATTAAACATATACTTTAGTTAACTTGTCTGTGCTATCTTCCTTTAATTGTATGACACGTTTGAAACATAATTAGCCTAAACAGACAGAACCGACCCGTCCCAACCCAACCCAACCCAACCCATTGGTAGATGTGCTTGCACTAATTTGTTAGACGGGATATTTTCTTTCAGGTTTCATCATTGGTAGATGGGCCTGCACGTGAGTGGCTTTGGAAAAACACACGTGCAGTTGCAAAACCATGATTCTTTGTATTGTTGAAGGCTACATAAGGGTTTTAAATATAACTAGGTTGTTCCCACCCATGCGTTCGTGGCAGGGAACCAACTTTTTTTGGAAAGCAAAAATAACCATAGTAATTAAAAGTCTAGTTATTGATAACGATTTATGTTTCGGTTATATATTTCCAGTAGAATAACGTAAATTAATATTATTTGAAACTATAAATAAAAAGATGAAACATGTAAAAAATTCATGACCTCACAACAAAAATGCGTTTAAATTTTAAGCGGTAACTTTTTTAAAATTCGGTGGTTGTAGTGTAATGCGGGTTTAAAAGAGTAAAAATAACTTTATTAAAGTTCATGGGATGCGTGCTAAATTTATTAAAACTTAGGGGGTAAGAATGTAAATTGGTTTTAAAAACTTAACATAATTTGAAGGGGTCAAAGTGTAAGAACCAAAACTTTTGTGACCAAAACATAAAAAAAGAATAAAGTGTCTTGTAGGATGGTTACAAATGCTAAAAAATGAGTAAATTATGTAAATGCCATAAAATAAAATGTTAAATGTTGTAGATGACATTATTATTGTAATTAAAGTAAAATTAAGACTAAAGAAAACATGTTAGTTTAGTGTAAAACAAAAATAACAAAAAAGTGTGGCTAAAAACAAAATACAAAAAGCGGGTTTAAAAGAGTAAAACTAACTTTATTAAAGTTCATGGGACGTGTGATAAGTTTATTAAAACTCATGTGGTAAGAATGTGAATTGGTTTTAAAAACTTAATATAATTTGAAGGGATCAAAGTGTAAGAATTAAAATCTTTGTGGAAAAATCATAAAAAAAAGAATAAAGTGTCTTGTAGGATAGTTACAAATGTAAAAAAAATTGAGTATAATAAAACTTGTTAATAGAAACAAGTCGTATCATAATTAAAAACATTCTTTCTTCTATGATAGATATGTGGTTGATAAAAAAACATTCTTTCTTCTATGAATAGATATGTGATTGATAATCGTGATTGATAATCAAAACTTGTTAATAAAAACAAGTCGTATTATAATTAACAAGTGGATTATTTCTTTTTGATAGGCGGTAGCTAAAACATATTATTACAAAAAGTACTTTTTTTTCACACTCATTCTCCAACTTCCCGCCATACTTTCCTTAAAGAAATTAACGGTGAGAATAAATATAATCGTCCGTTCCGATGACGACACCAGAAACCGATCAGTACACCGGCGATAACGTAACATACTTGTGTTGAGTTGTTGACGTTTTAGAGAGAGAAAATTTGTAGAGAGAGAGAGAAAGTGACGACGATAACGTAACATACTTATGTAAATTTTTGGTGAATGAATGAAGTTATTTGTTGTCTAAAAAATAAAATTGTTGTAAAAACAATTGGTGAAAAACAGAGAGGGAGAAAGAGATTAGATTTCAGAACGTAGATGATATAAAGATGGTTTTTGGATGCAGATATTGAAAAAATAAAAAATATTAAATAAATAAATAAGTAAACTTTCGTTTTGCTTCCTATGGTTTGGTCGTTTTAATGGTTTTGCTCCAATCATTTAAAAATGGTCATTTTCCTCTAATAGTTTACTGTGTTTTTCCCATTTTGCTCTCCGCCTCTAACTCTATCTAAATTGTTTGTTAACCGAAAGGGTATTTTGGTAACTTAAAGTAAAAAGCTAAGGTTATTTTAGTAAAACTACGATTAAAGATTATATTATATAACTAGGATTAAGCCCCTGCGTTGCAGCGGTTGTCGTAAAACTGTGTCAAGTAGAACCAATACTATACCACTGTTAGCGACCACCAATACCGGAAAAACTCTTAACACAAAATAAAAAACGGAAAAAAATAACGCCGAGCGAAAAGCAGACGTAAAATCTTTGAATTACACACGCTTGTTGCAAAGAAATTAAATCGAAACGTAAAATATAGAAAAAATAACTAAGTCAATCCAAGACCCGTGCGTTGCGACGGGCCAGACAAACGGGAAAAATATACGAAAAAATGTTGAACCTCACACGCATATTGCGGTGCGTTAACTCACAAAATTTAGAACGAAACGAAAAACTTGGTAAAGATGAAAAGTATAGTGGACTACAATTGCAAATAAAAAAGATTTGGGGTTAAATTGCAAAAGATGAAAAGTTTTGGCTTAAAAGTAAAGAAAAAACAAAGATCTAAATTGCAAAACAAGAAAACTTTTGGGATAGAAATGAAAATTATTTATTAATCTTAGATAAAAAGAAGGATAAAGATAAGTGATATCTATGTATTAATTTTTAATATTAAAAATATATTAAACAAATATAAATAAAATTTGTGAGGTTAAAAGAGAGAATGACATGTGACATTATTTGAAGTCTTTTAGTATAAGTTAGATAATAATAATAATAATAATAATAATAATAATAATAATAATAAATAACAAAACCAATAAACATGATCATCTCTTCTTTCTCTACCCTCTCTCTTCTCTCTCTCTCTCTCTTTACGCTCTCTCTTTCTCTTCTCCATCACCACCAACCATCACCACCAACCGTCACCACCTCAGTAGTTCCGGCAAACCACCACCATAGTAATCCTGTTAAACTGCCACCACCACCTCGTCTTTAGAACCACCACAATACCTCCATCATTAATATCACCACCACCACCACTTTGATCTTATATCGGTGAAGCCAATATGCTACCGGAGTGGGTCTTGCAAACCGGAACCCAACCAACAATGGATCGAAGCTTAAAACCTAAACCATCACAACCAACCCTGATTCATTTGGAAAGTGGTTCACAGTCAACTCGATTTAGGGGTTATCACAATTTGGGGGTTGAAGCCATGTGAAAAAAAAACAAATCTGATGGTGACATCGGATTCCTTAGTTTCAGATCTGATGTGGCCACCAAAAGTTTCAGATCTAGGCTTCGATTTGGTGGCTAGGTTTGCTCAAACTCATGAAGAGGATGTTGATGAAGATGACTTGGGTTTCATGTTATGGAGATGATGCTAACGGTGGATGCGGTTTAAAGAAAAGAGAGGCGGCGGTTAGTATTGTGACACCTGGATATTTTGGACCTATACTAGTGTGACACGCGTTATGATTAAATAAAAAGGAAAATTATATTAAATTTGATGTATTTTGATGTTATTTGATGTTTTAGTAAATTTAAACTTTATTAAAACTTATGTTGGCAATTTTAAGATAAACGCTTATCGGTAACAGTTAAAATGCGAAATGAACATCGGTGACCGCCCAATGTTAAAATCCTAAAAATGGTCCGTTATGATTAAAATAATATATTTAATCATGTTCGTGAGGAAAAATAAATTAAAACGCTTAAAATCCCTATATTTGCGAATCTAAGCGCGTACTGCGCAACACAGTCGTATACTGCGAAATACAGACAACGCAGCCAGTCTAGGCAATTAATATTTATTTCAGCAATATTATGGTGAGTTTATTTTAATAGTATGATAAAAATAATTTTAAACGCCTTAAAACGGGATTAAAGCGCTAGATAAAATACCCGGTATCCAGTTAAATACCTGTTTTTACCAATTATAGATCATATATATATATATATGATATGCATATATATATGTGTGTTGTCGTGTATATATGAGAGAGATCCCACCTCTCACACATTCAAACCACTTGTTGAAATGCATGCAATCTTCCAAATCTCCATATCTTTCAAATTCCAACACAATCTTCCATAAATCCAAGACAAATCTTTAAACAAAATCAAAACTCTCTCTCTCTCTCTCTTGCAAAAATTCAGCCGAACACCCTCCATAACACACCATTTCAGAGTTTTGAAACCATGTCTTAAAGACCCAAAACCATTTCAAGGTGATTTCAAGTTTGTACGAAAGTTTAAAGGTGATTCCAAGAAGTTTCAAGCAAGAACCAAGCTTTGTCTCATCATTTTCATTCAAAAACCCACTTGAATCTTGAAAGGTATAAAACCATCTCTTTTAAAACTTTTCTTATTCATGGTGATGAAGATGATAGTAAAAAGTTTCTCTTGTTCTTGGATTAAAACACAAACTTGAAAACTAAAACAAATGGGTTTTAAATAAAATAAAAATGGATGTGTGTGGGTGTATATATGTGGCCGTATGTATGTATGTATACATATATTAGATTGATTTTCATTTTAGATTAAATCTTGTTTGATTGGATTCTTGAAAAGTACATGCATGTGGGAAATTTTGTCATATATCCATAAATAGAGTGAATCTTGCAATTTTTTAGCATGATGTTGATGTGATGAAGATGTCTTTGAGTATTTGAACATGAATTTAAGATGGGTATAGATGCATTTACTTCATATGAAATGATGATAATATGATGACATGCATTATATGTATGTACATAAGCATGCATGATGGTTAAATGATCAAAAGATGATGAACTTGAAATGATATGACAAATGTGGTTTGAATCTGATTATGAACACTAAAAATATTATTATTTGAAGTATTAAAATAGCATGAAGCTTTGTTGTAGGTCCAAATCGAGCTAAAATCTGATTTTGATAAAGAAATCAAGATAAATACACTAAAAATAAAGCTTTAAAACCCTTGAAATGATTTGCAAATGATACTACAATGTAGCCCTCAAATCTTTCTTTAAGTGTGTTACCCTAAAACCTAAAACTCTATCTATTTATAACCTAAACAACTTTAGTTTACATTTAGGACCCTAGAGTTAATATCTTACCAAAAGTAGCAATAAACATGAAGACTAATTAAATAAGATAATAAATATATTTTGTCTAAACAAAATATATTTATTTATTCAAAGCAATATGACTATCAAATCTCGATCTTCCACATGCCATATCTTTCTTCGATCTTCTCGATGTTGACTTTGACTTCTTTACGTTGACTTTGTTGACTTGATTCGTTGATAACATTAGACTACACGTTTTAGACCCAACAATCTCCCCCTTAGGCTAATGTTATCAAACTCTTGCATCCTCTTTAGAACCGTCAACTTCATGCATGTTGTGATCTTCAATTTGGCAAGCTTCAGTCTCAGTTTTAGACCTAACAATCTTCCCTAGACTAATGCTTTCCAAATTTTCTTTATTGAAGATATTCTTTTGACACTTTTCTCTTTGAGTACTTTATCTGGATAAGCTCCCCCTTTTTGCATGCATCATCTTTGACAAGTCGGAACAAACTTTTCTACCTCTCATATTCTTGAGTGAATAAGAAGACGTAGGAGGAGGATTCCTAGCTCGGTATCTTCTGTGATCTTGAGGAACAGGTGCTTTGGTCTGGTATCTTGCTCAATTGATGATCGGCCATCATTGCATCAAGTAGTCGAAGGAACCTTTTCACAAACATAAACAAAACTCCAAATTTTCTTTTAGACTGATTCAAAGTACAGATAAAACCGTATTCATCTGTAGTGTGCAATCAAATGAGTATATCAAGCGGTTTGAGACACAGTTGATATGATATGGAAGACCTAGAAAAACAACTATACATACATCAATATATATATATATATATATATATATATAATAAATTTGAGTTTTAGAATTTTTTTTAATATTTTTTTATTTTTTAAATAAAGCTTTAAAACCTTTGAGATAAAGAGCGATCAAATATGAGATCATATCAACTTGAAAAGCCTAGTCACACTTCAACTTTCTTTAGGATAGCTACGACTCAAGAACGATTGCTGGTATGTTTGTCCCTTTAAATCCATGCACCATTCTTTCGACATACATTCGGTGATTAATTATCATGTTTTGGGTAAACTTAGGATGAAGCTAGTGGACCCCACACGTGTGCGGTTAAACTTTTATGTCCTCATGGTCTTTTGAGATGCCTACCTTAATAACTTAGAAATAGTATATCCTAGGTAATGAGAGCTCCAGATCTATGTTTCCATAAGCAGAGGAGATGATCACCTTAAATCAGATGATGAGAGCTTCAGGTATATGTTTCCATAAGCAGAGAAGATGATCATCTGATTAGAGAGCATAGCTAATAAAATATTTACTTAATATATGTACGCGATTAGGCGTATCTTTTATTCCTATTGCACGTCACTAACATTGCGTGTCTTTTTGCTCTTTTTGGATTGCACACATTGGTGTCTTTTCAATAAATATATGTATATATATGCACAACATTGTGTGTCTTTTGAACGCCTAAATTTAATCTCACAACCCCTTTTGGACATAATCAGTTTGTGCAATCCTGCAACAAGGTGTGAATCCACATTATCATACGATCTTTATCTTTATCACCAAGATGCAGTTTACTTGTCTGAAATGCTGAATCTACCGACATATCGTTAACTTGGAGCCGCATCTTCCATCAGATCCTATTCACATGAAGACATAATCAAGTTAGTTCCTATCATTTCTCATATAAGATCATAATTATGTTGCAATATTTACATCTCATGGTCTAGAAAGTATTTTAATACTCCCTCTAAAATTTTATTTATGTACAACCATTTACTGAAAAATTAAAAATTATAAAACATGTATTTATGAAATAAAGTCTTCCATAGTAGGCACACAAAAACAAATGTCAGCAAGAAAATGAGTGTGTCATAGCGGTACTGATTGTGCGACCAGGTTAGATACCATAACCAAACCTGTGATTTTCCTCTTCAAACTTGTATCTAGAACAACCACTGATAATAACCGGTGTTATAAACAATCCTCCTTGGATGTTCCTATACTCATAAGCAATTTAGTTAGAGAGTGGAACCCAAGCCATCATATTCTTGGGTTGTCCCCTTTCAACAAAATAAGAAGCCTCCCGATATGCCAAATCTTTTCCTTCTTTGATTTCTTTTTCAACCTTTGGTTTGACTCGCCAAACTTGTGTTGGTTTTGTAAAAGACTTAAAGTTTGAAAAAAAATATGTTTAAGACCCAGAGGAAAAGATTGAGTTTTTGATGCATTGTTCCTTTTCATCTTTGAATCATGTGAAACCGGCTTCACATGTGGAGATCTGGATGGAATATTCTTCTTCCGATCATTCAAAGATGTGTGATTTTTAACCTTCGAACCAAAGCAACAACACTTGTTACCTATACCTTCTTGGTCGTATCGTTCTGGGCGTTGCTTGAGCACATGACCTTCTTTTCCACACTTAAAACAAGCCTTGAATGGCTTTTGATGCTTTAGAGTCCCGTGTGATGCAACTAGGGGTGTGGATTGCTTTGAGCTTGACTCAGCATGTTGACAAACCTGAGGTTTGACAACTTCAGATAATCTTTTGATCTTTGACTCCCTAAGACTTTCATTTGTCTTTGATTCATCATCCGAACTCAGGAAGTCATCAATATGGAAGTCTTCTTCCAGTGGATCTTGATTTACTAGACTTGCACAATCATTTGGGGTTGCTGGTTCTTGAACACCCGATGGTTCAAGGTTTTCAACCTTTTTACCAGCATCGCTTACTGAAATTTCCGAGTCATTTGAGCTTTCCCATTCTTGGTAGGACTGAAAATCTAACTCGCTTTGAGAATTATTGCTGCATGATGTGTTATCTGATGATGCTTTGCAGCTTGAACTACTGATTTTCTTCATTTTCTTGTCAAGACGACTTTCATCTATAATGCAATCTTCATCGTTCTCGTTGTCTGATGAAGAAGCTGATTCTTGATTTTCACTAGAATCGTCTGATTCTTGATCTCCACTCAAACTTTCTTCACCATGTTGGAGTCTTCATTGCTGTTGCCTTGATTTGATTCCTTGTCAGACTCAGATGTACCTGTATATGATGGAACAAACTTGGAAATTTCCTCTATAAGGAACTTTCCGAATCTGTTTTGCTTCAATTCTGGAACAAACATAGGGGATTCAAGCACAACATTTTCATCACAAAAAAGTAGATTTCAAATCAACACATTCAACCACTACATTCTCATGGTTGCGGGTCACAGGTTTATGCATATGCCTTTTACAGTCATCCTGAATTAAAGTTTTGTTTGATTTGTCACTGTTCCAGGCGAACCAGTTAACAGTAGTATAACTGTCGCCTGAATACCTTATTCCTATTTTTGTGCCACCGCATTCCTTATCGCACACATCCTCCTCATGCTCAATTGCATCTGCATTGCTCTAAAAAACATTAGTATTTTTGTTATTTTAACAATCGACACTTTGAGCAATCAAATAATTTTTATCAATAAAATCATTTTCTGGATGAGGAGTTGGCATGGGTACATAATTCTTGATGTGTGGTGGAGGAAAAATTCTTCTTTCATTTCCCAGCCTGTCTTTGTACCCAATGCTATCTTTTACGTACGTTGGTTGTTGGCTATTTTCAATATCAATCAATGCCTTTTTACTTACGTTCCATTTGTCAATGGTGAGTTGTAGTTTCGTATTTTTTATTTCAGAAATTTCTAATCTTTTAGCTTGATCATTTATAATGAAATCTTTTTTTAAAAAGCAACTCCTTTAAAGATTGCATTTCAGTTAAAGTTGAGTTTAACTTTCTCTGATATGCAGTTTCGTTCAGTTTCATTTCTTTGTTTATTCGTAAAACTTTTTCTTTTTCTTTAATAAGGTCACGGTTGAGCGATTTATAATGAGCCATGACTTTCATACAAGGTTTTGAGCATAGTTTGGCTTTGAATTCATAGGGTACGCTATTTACCAAGTCTTTTTCTTCCTTTTATTTGGCGGGCTCAACTTTCATTACTTCTTCAGGAATCTTTTCTTCTACCTTTCCACTTGTTGCACTGCTACCTTCTTCCTCCTTCATAGCTTGAGCATCACCGACCGCATTAGTTTTTTCGGTTGACTGTGGAGCCTTTGTAGAGCTTGCGGAAGCATTAAAATGAGATGCACTAGCAGCCTGAGAGTTTGAACCACTGGAGGTTATGGGGGTAGAGAATGCCATGTTCTTGGGAGCGGTAGCGGTAGCAACGGATTGAACAGGTTTCTGAGAGTGTCTGGCCTGATTCATTTCTCTCTTGATCACATCCATTTCAAAGGCCTTTAGTGTGTTGATCAGATCCGAGAGAGTGACTGGAGTTGTACTGTGTAAGAAGGTTCTTTTGAACATCATACATTGTAAGCTCCATTCTTTTGGAAGAGAGTCAAAAAGCTTCTTCATTGAAGCATAGTTGGTGACGGGATTGCCAACTTTCTTCATTTTTGTCAACATGTTCAGAAAACGGCTGATGTGATCTGACAAACTTTCACCACGAATACTTCCAAACATGTCATATTCTTTCTGAACCATGTCTTTTTTGTTCTGAATCAGTGCTTCGTTTCCTTCATAATTGTCAATTAGGGCCAACCAGAGTTCATTAGCAGTCGTGTACTCTTCGAACAAGTTGCAATCATCAGTTGATAAGGCCGTTGTCAGAGCGGCATAAGCCCGACAGTCACGTTAAATCAATGCCATATCTTCATCAGTTTATGTTGAGGGATCATCGTTGATCACTCGAATGTCATCACGAACCGTCGTTGGGACTGTGGTCCGACAGTGACAGAGATCCATTAATATAGTCCGTATACTCAAAAAATGACTTAATTCGGTTCCTCCAGCTACCGAAATCCGCTGATCCTTTCAACTTTGGAGGCCTGGTTGCAGTTCTGGTTTCAAGTTCAGCTTGTGCAATTTGGTTTAGTTGATTTAGAAACATTTTTTTTAATTCAGAAAATAATATTTGTATCAACTCGAAACTCGGTTTGAATTATTCTGAAAATATCCCTGTATCAACTCCAAATTTTAATTGCACTTGGCCCAAATAAGCTTGAAACACCTAGCCTAGTTAAATTTTACGAACACAAGCTAATTTTAGCAGGCCCAAAAATAAACTATTAATGCCCGACCACTAGATGTTTAGTAATTAAAAATCCTAGTCCTCTGACAAACTTTGAATAAAATTGCATGGCCCATTAGTTAATTTTCATGAGACATGATTTCTTTCTTGCAAATTTGTGGACGTGGACGTTGACGTTTTAAATTCTAAGGTTTTTTTTAATGTCTTGTATGGAGTCCAACGATAAAGTGCTAGCCCACAATGGCAGTTCAATTATGCAAATCTCGGACCACAATGATTTAAACCAGTATGGCCCATTTGTGTATTCAGAGATTTTGGCCCATTCACAAACACACTCTTTCTCAATCTTTTTCTCTCTACGTCAACACAAAACAACCCTAATCTTTCAGATCACAACCACACTTTGTTCTATATGCAGATCACAACCAACCTGCAACCCCTTAAAAAAAAACTCTTTTACACTAGACAAAAACACAAATACTCTAATCTCCTTTTACTCTTTTCTGATGGATTTTAGTCGAGTTGGTCGAGTTTTGGTGTAAAGGGTGTACGGGGGTGGTGGTTAGGTGCGGCGGAGGTTGGTGCCAATGGTTGGAGTATGGTGGTTGCCAATGGTGATGGGTTCTGGTTTGAAGGTGGTGTTGATTTGTGTGGTACAACGGTGTTTAGTGTTAAAGATGGTGGGTTGTGGTTGTGAGCAATACTGGTACACAGTGGTGATGGTCGTCGGTGTTGACGGTTATGTTTCACTGGATTTGTATGGTGGTGATGGGTTTGTGATATACGGCTTAAATTAACGAAGAACAAATACAAATCTTAACAACCTTTTCTGATTCTACTCTTTCTTTGAAATAAAAACATTGAGCGGAATAAAAACGCTAGAATAATGACGCCGGAAAACCGTTAACTTACTGGCGTAATTACCAAATACGCCGGACAACTTGAACTCTCGTTCAAGATTTAAGGTCGCTTGAATCGTTTACCGGAACGATAAAGACGCTAGCTGATGAACAAATCCGCCAAGAAATTCAACAAAAGGCCCAAATCAGAAAAAAAAAGCTTCAAAAACCCACCCGAAAACCTTCTAATTTGCTCGAAGTGATGTGAAAGATCACTAAAACTCTTCCTAATCACTAGGTGATGAATCCTCAGTTGCCAAACAAGCAATTTAAATTATTTCAGATCTAGATTTTTTTAAAGAAAAAGTGAGTAAAATAAAAAACCCAGAAAAAACTTCAATACTGTAAAAAGAAATCAGATATTTAGGATGAATTTGAGATTTTTAAACCCCAAATTCGAGTACCAAGCTCTGATACCAAATTGTAGGTCCAAATCGAGCTAAAATCTGATTTTGATAAAGAAATCAAGATGGACACACTAAAAAATAAAGCTTTAAAACCCTTGAAATGATTTGCAAATGATAATACAATGTAGCCCCCAAATCTTTCTTTAAGTGTGTTACCATAAAACCCTAAAACTCTATCTATTTATAGCCTAAACAACTTTAGGCTAATTACAATTAGGATCCTAGAGTTAATATCTTACCAAAAGTAGAATAAACATGAAGACTAATTAAATAAGATAATAAATATATTTTGTCTAAACAAAATATATTTATTTATTCAAAGAGATATAACTATCAAATCTTGATCTTTCACACGCCATATCTTTCTTCGATCTTCTCGCGTCGACTTGCGTGTTAACTTTGACTTCTTTGCATTGACTTTGTTGACTTAATTCGTTGATAACATTAGACTACACGTTTTAGACCCAACATTTGTCATAATGTTTACTAGCTTTGCATGTGGTACATTGTGCTTAAAGAGTTGTAAAATGTGTGAAATCGCTTGATTTATATGACTTACACAAAAACTGCATTAATCTGATTATAACCATCATTTTATTCAGTAAATAACATACATTATGCTAAAATATCAAGCGGGTTTCGATTTGGGATGCTTACGGTAAAGTTTGGTACAAGACTATGCGTTAAAAACGGTCAAAATCGCATTTTTAAGAGATTTTTATAAAACTGTTTTAGATCAGTAAGTAAACTGATATTTTTGACATAAATATAAGTATATTAACTTATATTAAGTATATTTGGTGTTTGTTTGGTCATACGTGACTTCCGACGCCCGAAAACGATACAAAAAACGCTAAATATGCATATTTCAATGTACACGAACATGGGTTGTTCAAAAGTGAACTTGGTATATTATGATGTGACATGTGATTATGAGAATATGTTATGTGATATGCTAGGTGATAACATGAATGTAGGAGTTTAAACTAAGCATGCACACTTGTGCGGTTAAAATGGTGAATATCACGTTATATGTGTAACTTGTTTGTCAAGCATGAAAATGATACATAGGTTAACTTGATAAGTTATTTCATTTATGAATTCTTTAAAAATGATAATATATATAAGTTAACAAAATACGTGTATTACGATATATGTTTATATGTTCACGTTTATGTATATATATTACGACGCGCAAATCGTAGATATATTGCTTATAAACGGGTGTAATAACGGATATAACATATTGAGGGTCACCACTAAAATCGTTCAAGTCGCGAAAATCTTAATATATATGAACACATATATATAAATAACCAACATACTCAAAACAAAGACTTTTCGAGAAATCTCAAGGTTATGTGAAAATTCTAAGTATCGGAAAAACTTAGGAATTTTGTAATATATTGTTTGATTATTAAATCGTTCTTACTTAATTTAGGATGAATAAACAATTTGAGGGATTGTGTTAACACATAAAAAACACCCAAAGGTGAGTACATAGACCCCTCTTTTACTTTTTCAAATGTTCTGGGGTGAAGCATATGTGCATAACTTTACTTTTCGTTTTTATGACATTATACATGTTTTGTTACATAGTACATATAATACACTATTTCATAAATAAATAAAAACATTTTTACTTGGCATATTGACTTAGTATGCCTAGCATATATTTTTCAACATTTTCATGACATGCTTACATTGAAAATGACATTTGGTATGTTTAACGGGACAACAATACATTCATTAACAGTGATCGCGCCGCTCGGTAGCATGTAATGGTACCATAGGACTTGAAAAATCTCGTTCCCGCTTCCTAGGTTTGTTTGGAAGTGTTAGGGAATGACAGAATCCGAATACATTTTTGATAAACCTTGATCCTGATAAGGGTTTATCCGACAGTCTCAAGGCTTGAATGTATGCGATAAACAAATCTGATAAATTTTCATATCGATAAAACAATGGGTTTCAAAGCACAACTTTTGATCTAAACATTTGTTTATTCAAAGACCTTGTTTTGTACAAGACAATTGAATATACAGGACTTTATGTGTTAGATCGCACCTTGATTAGCACAGGAACCTAATTTGGTATCTAACATTCATATAGGCGGAAACTATGTGATGTATTAATCAAATATGCAAAGATTACTCGTTTAACTGTTGTTTATTGATCACTAAGTCCAATTACATGTAAGATCCGGATCGGGCAGAGCTTTGCCTCTGTCGTGACAAAGTTACAAAAGTTACAAATGAAAAACTCAAGGCACATATATATACTAGTGCAAGTTCGCTTGGGATGGGTAACAAGTTCGGGCGAACTTGTCTTGAACAAGTTCGGCCGAACTTGTTCCAACATTGTATTCCGGGCGAACTTGTCCTAGCATTTACATAAATATGCAATATTCTAACATATTCTAGCTCAATCTAAACAGAGTCGATCCAAGACTAAGGCATAGACATTATGTACTAACAGACTCCCCCTTGGATATCGTCGTCGTCTTGATCAGTCTTCAAAGTTCTGTCTTTATCTGCAGCGTCCAAAGAAGTTTTTGTATGACTTCTTTCTACGTTCTTGCTCTGGAATTGGCGTTTGGTCAGTAGGCGGCACTTTAGTCATAAACTGAAAACGTCTCAATCTTGCCTCTCTACCCCTTTTGTGTATACGTTCTATTCGTCTTTCTTCCTTCAAAAACTCTTTGCGCTCAAGTTCTCTCCAACTGGATTCCCACATTCTTCCAGAATTTACACCATGTGCGTAACAAACATTCACGATCCTCTGATACTGCATCGTTTGTTCCTTCTCACGCTCCTCATAACATATCTTACTGAAGAATAAACATTTAATATCTTCCTTCGAGCAGTTCACTAGCCACATCGGGTCTACTATGCGTATCGTCCTCCATAACCCTCTTAATCCTTATGTCTGAAATATTTCAACGCTTTCTTTAGTGATATCCAGATGATCTTCAAACTTCAACACTATCACTGCTTCACACGTTGTAGGATCAACTTGCCACCACTTAAACAATGGATAAAAATCCTGTTTAATAGGCATTAGGGGCATGTTTCTCATCGCTCGCGGACACTTCATAACCAATGTTATATCCTTTTCACCAGTCTTCTTATTCGTTTTGATTCGGCGCTTTGGAATGAATGGTTTCCAGTGCTTGAACCTTTGCGTCGCTTCAAATTTAATCATCTTCCATAGCAACTGATCAATAAACTTCATATGATAAGTAGCATTCCTTGTCTGCACCAACTCTTCTACATCCCAATACGGAAGTGTTTTGAAATCTGCCATGTGTCGGAAGTATTGAACTCCAACCTCTCTTTTGATGGCATAAATGTTTAGTTCTTTCAACCAACCCTAACTCAGTATGTCTCCCAATGATATATTTGCATCTCTGGTAAAGAATGCTAATGGACGTCTGAACTTTCTTTCTTTCGGCATTTCTTTGAACTAGGACTTTTTCGCTTTATCAATCTCTTCCTTTGTCATTGGCTTTGGGATCTTTCATTCTCATGCAGACTCTGCTATTTTCTCTTTCAACAAATCTTCATTAAGCTTCTCGTACATCTCTTCAAAAGTTGGAAAACTATCAGTATTCGGACCAACATACTTTTCAGCTTCATCCTTTTCATCATCTGATGACCAATCTTCAATAATACTTTGTTGTAATCGTCAGCATCAGACCTTCTTTTATAACAGTACTCGTTCGGTTCGAATGTATCAATGTTCACCACTTGCTCTTCGAAGTCGAAATCAAACGTTTCAGCGTCAACGTTGAGCAGCTTTGCTAGATCTTCCTTTGAATAATTGTGACTAAATTCACCTTCCTCGACGTTATGCTCTAACATAAGAATCACAGGCTTCATCGGCATAGCAGCAAAAGGCATTACAGTAATTGCATCAGTCATATCAACATCATCCTTTTGCCCTGTTTGACTTGTCTGCTCCCCCTGACTTTGATCTTCCATTCTATTAGCATCATCATTCAACAACGAACAAAAATCAAATTCATCAGACACTTTAGCATCCACAATCTTCAATCCGACTCCTCCCTGATCATCCTCATTACCATCATCGTTATCAGAATCATCAACAGGATCATCATTTTCATCGTCTTCAACTTCTTCATCATCTTTCTGCTCAGTCTCTTTCTCAGGAATACTAACAGACTCAGAAGCTTTTGCAGATTCGATCACTGGCTCAGTTATCTTGGGCATACTTTCAATAACATGCTTACCCTTCCCCTGTTCTGCAATTTCTTTTTTCTGCCTTATCTTTCGCTTCTTGCAGATCTAATCTGGCATACTCAGCAGCAAAATCTATCCCCAGACTGTTAGATAAAACTTTCTGAAGCCTGTTGAATCTTTGATCATTCAAATATTTTTCAGATCGTAGCTCTGCAATCTCTTTCTGCAGTTGTTCATTTGCATCTTGCAAACTTTCAATTAGGGCCTTCAGATAACCTCGATCACCTTCCAAGAATTTGACTTTTTTGTTCAAAATCTCCTTTCAACTTCGCTCTGTTTCACCAATTTCTCTAATACAGCTTTCTCAGCTTCATTCTTCGAAACTTTATCTTCCAGAGCTTTAACTCTCTTTTCAAGTTCATCAACATCAGATTCTGGAAAGAAATCATTCAAATCTTGAATGTTCACTGGCTCATCAGGAATGTTTTCAAATAGCTTCGACCTCGGAGTAGTCTTAGGCGTAGACTTTGGTGTACTCTTCGGTGTAGACACTTGAATTTCTTTAGGTGTAGAGCTTTCACGTTGAGAAGTTGTTGGAGGATCTTGTGACATACTGATCGGAATTTCAAGCAATTCAGACTCAGGAGGTTCTTGTGTAACTCCTGTCTGCACTAAAGTCTCTTGAACAATAGAAGTTTGTATTGTTGCAGCTGCAGGAGGTTCTTGTATAACTCCTGATTCTTTTGCACCAGAAGGTTCTTGTGGGACTTATGTGCTTTTAGGCTTTCCAATGTAGCGTCTGCTTTTCGGCTTTTGCACTTTGTTGCCTTTGGAACTAGGAGACCCTGAAGTCTTCAAAGAAGTATCTTTTACGGAAGACTTAACACGTTTTGTTCTTTTCTTCGGTCTCTCTTCATCAGAACCCTATTCTATCTCCGGTTCGTAATCAGCGTCAGTTTCTTTATTCTTTTCAGCTTTTGTTTCGGCAATTGCTTTCTTTGTTGCCTTTCAAGAGAATCATCACTATCTTCATCATTATCAGACGTTGCAGAAATCACGTCATCTTCTTGTGTAGTCTTCTCTTGACTTTCAATAATAACTGCAGCACTCGAACCAGCCTCAGGTTGAACATTCTCAGGCCCATCTTCATCGATTAACATTGTATCGACTTTCTTTAACTTTCACGATGCTTTCTTCTTTTCTTTTGTGACTTTCTCAGGAACCAGTCGCTTCGCTTTTCCTTGAATGTCGACAACCATTCTAATTCAACGTTCTTTTCATTCTCATCACCAGTATCATCTTTCCTCCACTTATATTCTGGTGGTGCAATGTAATTAGTAGAAGCTATAGAACCAAATAAAGGCTTTGCTATCGGCACTGAAGCTTGCTTTTGAAAAGTTATAAGCTTCTTCACAGTAACTTCATCCATGTGACTGAGATATACAATATCGTTCGGATCTTTCGCAATCTTCTTGAACTTATCGTCGATCAGCATCTGAATAAACCTTGAATACATAACCAGCCTGTTCGATCCCATCTTATTCTTCATATGCATGAATACAAGCTTAGAAAAGTTGAATTTCTTGTTTAACACGAGTGTTGTGGCCATGCAAGCCATGTAATCTTGCACATCATCCAATCCATCCTTTCGATGACTGAAAGCGTGTATAATTGCGTGCATTAGAAACTTTAGGGGTTCGGAACTCCCCCTTTCTTCAATGTAGATTTGTTTACAACCCTTTATAACCCATACGACAAAAACATCCTCGTACCATTCTTTCGTCGAGCATCATCGGATCTTCAGAATTGTTGTTGAAATTCAGAACTTTGCGAATATCAGCTTCAGATACTGTAATTTCCTTATCTTCATTTCCTTCACGAACCACTGATTTTATCACTGTGCTATCTCCATTTAGTGACGCAGAATTCTAAAATTTGTAGACGTGTGACCTATACACCACTGTCTTTTCCGTAATCGCTCTCTGAATAGGAATACACTCCATAAAGCTAAGAATACTGTCATATGCTTCAAGAGATGGACAGATAGTCTTGTCGAGCATAATACACGTATTGTGGAACTTATTAAACGAGAGCTGAATATTCTGCAGGCACGAAAATCGAGGCAAAATTAGCAAATTTAACAATTTTCAAAAATCATAATATCAAGTTCGGGCAGACTTGATTAGCATTTAAACAATACATTTCTAGTTAGTCCGGGCGAACTAGCCTTTAAAAATTTGACCAATTCTTAAATAAGTTCGGGCGAACTTGTTAAGCTTTATACTTTTGAATATGTTTTAGACAAGTCCGGGCGAACTTGTCAAGCGTTCATGATTTTTGAAATTCTCAAACAAGTTCTGGCGAACTTGTAACACTTTCATTGTTTTAATCCTGAGGACAAGTTCGGACGGACTTGTAAGATAGTATAACACTTTAACACTTGAGGACAAGTTCGGCAGAACTTGGTTCAAAGAACCAGTTGACAAGTTCGGGCGAACTTGTCATCGTATTCATAAAAACTGCAATCAACATGTTTATGACACTTTTGATTCAAATTTATGACATGTTTAAGATTGATTATGGTTATTTAACATGCTTTATGATCCAATTCGACTATTAACATCCTAAATCATGTCCAATCAACAAGTTCAGATTCAATTGGTTCAAAATCCATCAATTTACAGTCCAAAATCCAATTTCTTACCATAGCCATGATTCTTAGTGTGCCAATCACTAAGTTTCACTCTAAAATCGGGCAACAATTTGACTTAAATGTGACAAATTTGATGTTCGCTCTAAATCGCACAAGTTCGCTCAGAGAGTTGAAAAGATCAGTAATGAAGTCCGGGCGAACTTATGATCTATTTATACTGAACAAGTCCGCGCGAACTTGTAATACCAATCAATTAAGACCAGTATAAGTCCGCGCGAACTTATCATTTAATAAAGTCTTTTAAGCCCAGACAAGTTCGGTCGGACTTGATAACAAGTCCGGGCGAACTTGATCAACCCAAAATCATTTTTTTCCAAATTTTTCAATTTAGACCCTGAACTTTTCATTTTTACCAGTTTTAACAATCCACTCAGTTGACCAAGTCCAAGCTAATGACCTTGGTTAACCAATTTGTCTGCCGAGTCCAAGTTAATGACCTCGGTTTGACCCGTTATGAACAAAATGTTTTTTTTCTCGAAATCAAGTTTCAATTTAATGAACTTCCAATCGTTTTCGCTTATCAGATTTTACAGATTAGCTCCCAGCCCGTTGTCAATTAGATTTCCACCAGTTTAGCACTTTACCAGACTTCAAAGATCCGTTCTTCCAACATTGGCTTGTAGAAACAAATGTAGAAATAAAATCTTTTTGTATTTTTTAAAGTTTATGCTAAAACACACTGAAAATCTTTTTTGGTTTTAATCTGTAAAGTAGATAAACTATGTACAGACATATTTACAGAAATTTAACAAGTAAACTATGTACAAATATATTTACAGACATACTTTTGTGAATTTGTGTCTAAGAATCATATCAGTTGTTCGAGACATATCACCAGTACCGTTGACCTTTTTGTGACATCCCGGTTTTGCAGGTATTTTAAAACGCGCTACTTTTTCGTCATTTGTTTCTACGCTAATTTAATTCGAAGAACTAATTACGCGCGCGCTATAATTACACTAACCTTAGTATTTCGGGAATACACTATGTTTGGGAATTTTAATGGGTCGTATCTGAATTACGTGCTATGTGTTATTAGACGTTCGTGAATTGTTGCTTCACGCTCCAATTACGTGATCTAATATTTTATAAATTTTGTGTCGCGAATAATTGTCGAGTGGTAATATATGTAGTTATTTAACGAGTTATGATTATCGGTTAGTAATTTTTAAATTGTAAAGCCGAACCGAACCAAGCCTGTGAAACGTTTCGACTTCGCGACCAAGCAAGCCCAACCCGCCACCCTCTCCCTTGCGGCCCAAGAATAGCCCAAACCGCCCCCCTTGGCCCCTTATGTATGTATTCGTATGTATGCATGGGGTGTTCAAAAAAAATTGCAAACCCTAAAACCTTCCCCCCTTGTGGGGTGCGACGGCAGCAGCCCCCCCTCTCGGTCGCGCAAACAGCCACACACTCCTCGGATCGATTCCAAGCTTGTCCCAGTTCGCTAGTTATCATCGTTTCAAGGTTAGGGTTTAATTGTATTACGATTCACGTTATGTTTTGTGTAGTCTTGATCATGATTATGTGCTTGTATGATATTTTTATGAAAAAGTGTTGTGGTGTATGATTAGTTTGGATGAATATGCGAATCCTAGCGGTTGTGATGATATGTTTGAGTATTAAAATCGTAGGCTGCGTTTTCTTTATAACGATCATGATATATGCTTAGGGTTTTGATATTATGAATATAGATGCACGATAATTATATTATAACCTGCTGCAAATCATTATTATGGGTCGTGGTGATCATTAGGAGGGTTTCGGGTGGAGTTTTAGGGTAAAACAGTAAGCTGATGCGCGAAGACAGCCAACTTCAGTTGGCTGTAAACGAACCGTTATAAATCGAAAAATTGATTTCTGAAGCCTAAAACATACGTTTTCGAAAAACGCTTCTAATGGCACTAGAATCACATTTTTCTGAAGTCGTTTGCTATTTTAAATTACTGATTTAGTGCAGCAGCTGAAGCTGCGTTTTTTTCTGTAGAAAATTCACGTAATGTTTTCTGTCATAACCTGTAAACCGAAAAGAGTTAAGTCACGAAGTTTATTCAGTAGATACTCCTAGGTGTTCAAAGAAATCTTCAACTGGAATTTTGTTAATCGGACAAACGAGTATTTTTAAATGATTTTTCCCGTGGATTGCAGTTAGAAAGTGACGAATCTGACTGAGCCTAGTAAATAAATTCTTATAAATAATTGGTAAGGAATTAGGACTTCAAAATTGTACACAAAATTCTACAGTCTAATTGAGACCTTCTGTAAAAAAATTAGAATTTTTGGAACAAGGGAACTATTTTATAAAAATTCCTGAAAACAGCCCAGTTCTGAACGTACAAGCTGAAACATGATAACTTACATTTAGTGTATCTAAGTGTTGTATGTGCTATCCTGTGTTGTGACAAGTTGTTGGTAGCTATTTCGTATAGTGACACTTTGCATGTATGATTATGGTTTTGAACTTGTCATTTCGTGTTTCGTACTGTGTGCTAGTTACGCATGGGGTTTTGTGTCAGTGTGCGTTCACACACTAACTTTGAACCGATTGACATGTTAGGACATGATTTGCGGTTCCATCCTTTACTTCTTTCACACTTATCTAACCGAGCAACTTAAGGTGAGTTCACAACCCCTATTTTATCCGGTTTTGAACAACAGGGGGGGAAACATGTATACGCTCTACAACACTATTTTTACGTTATGTGATATTAACGCCATTAACTATTCGGTAACTAAGTTAATATTAATATATGTTATGGTCACTAAGTAGCTTTTATCACGGAAGTCCTCAACCAACTCTCGGATCGTTAGTATTGGGTTAGATAGCGGGGAAATTATAGTAGTACTACTGGGCCCTACAAGCCCCACCCGAGCTAGTCGCGCTAGCCGACCGGTAATGGTCAACGGGTGATCAATTTGGCTTAACTTTCACCATGGTCAGTGATAGACCTGGCAACACAGAGGCAACAACAGTCAGTTTCGATCGCGAACTCTTATTGACATAACTCTAGGCTCGCTACCTGCATGTTAACATTGAACTTAATTACTAAACAACCTTATTATTCCGGGTTAGGGATAATGGAACTATGTCGTTATCCCGGGTTAGGGATAACGGCGGAAAACAACTCTTAAACGGAA
Source organism: Scalesia atractyloides (assembly GCA_947069175.1). Lineage (NCBI taxonomy): Eukaryota > Viridiplantae > Streptophyta > Magnoliopsida > Asterales > Asteraceae > Scalesia > Scalesia atractyloides. Next base: position 72,868,499 of record CAMTDV010000016.1, read on the forward strand.
CTTATGAACTTATAAAACTGTGAACTCACTCTTCTTTAATGTTGACACTTGTTTCTTTGCATGTTTCTCAGGACGCTAGGAGCGCTAGTTTACTTTTGGATTTTTTCTTGGTTTTGGCGTTTATGTTGGCGCCCGTTACTTTACGTTAATGCTTCCGCTAAACTTTGATACTTTGAAAATGACTATGCTTGTTTACAATAACTGTTTTTGGAACGCTTAAATAAATCATATAGAGTCGTTCGACATTGCTAGTGTCTGAGATTCTGGTTTGTTCACATGCCTCGCGGTAAAACTCCGCAAGTGGAAATTGAGGGTGTGACAGATTGGTATCAGAGCCACTAGCTATAGAGAACCAGATTTGCATTTAAAGTAGACCTAAGCTGTTACACGACACTAGACTTATCTGGCACCGAATTGTGATATCTTGTTATGTGCTATGCTATAATTGTTCTATATGATATATATTATGATATACGCAGTTCGTAACTAACTTTGCCAACCCGGCAGGATATGTCATCATCATCATCCGACAGTTCTCAACAATCAAGGGCACCGGGGAAGGCACCCATGGTCGAACCCTCACCACCTCGTGGTGTGGAGACACGCTCAGCTGCCAGGAAAAGACTTGCTCTAGGAAGGGAGTCGTCCTCCCGTCCAACCACTGCTGTACCGGTCGAGCCGGTCAACACTTTAGAAGTGGGGGACGATCTGCTTAGAGATATTCTGAGGAAGCATGAGGAGCAGCTGGAGAGAATGCAAGAGACTATTGAAGCACAGGGATGGCTGATACGCCAGCTGACCGGTAAGACTGAAGAGCTCGAGGAAGAGCAAGTTGAGGGTAAGAGAGTTCAAGGTATTTTAGTTAGGGACGTTCGTGCTGAGCAGTTGAGGGCTGACTGGCTCGAAGATAGAGTCCTTGAGTCCACTTGGAGGATTTGCAAACTGGAGCAGAACCAAGCACCACCAATTCCAGTTCCCGCACCAGCACCGGCCCCTCCAGCGCCGGTAGAGGACAAAGAGGAGGATCCAGAGGAAGATCCGGAGGAGGATCCGGAGGAAGATGAGCCGTAACAGGATCCGGCTATTGAAGCTGAAAACGCTGAAGAGGAAGAGACATAGACGACTAATTCGTCCCGCCAATCGTCGTTTTGGTTTTTCTTAGTTTGTTTGTTCCCATTTATGTTTGAACTTGAAAATTTTATAATTAAACTGATATGTTTGGTTGGTATTTTGTGAGACATTACAATTTATTTAATCGACTATTCCTTTTGATTGTTTAATTTGTTGGGTTTACATAATTTGTGTGATGATTGAAGTGTGGAATATGATAACTATATTGGATATATACTTATTGGTATGTGTTTGTGTTTTTTGCGAAGAACTGAAATGGCAAACGGACGTCGCGGAAATGTCAACATGTCAGCTGAGGAACTGACCGCTTTAATCCAACAACATGTGAACGCTGCTTTGGCAGGTGCTCCAAACGCACCAGCAGGTAACCATTATTAAATTTTCATGGGAAAATCTAATAATACGGCTAATAGACTTTTGCGCTGACTACCGATCCTCTATCCTCAGGAGAGGGTCTTAACCCCTACAAGACGTTCTTGGATGCGAAACCGAGCAAGTTCACGGGAGCTGAAGGACCCATAGGACTGGTATGTTGGGTCGAAAAGTCCGAATCGGTTTTCACAATGTGCAACTGCCTCGAAGCTAATAAGGTCAAGTATGGTGCCTCCACGTTGGAAGATGGAGCATTAACATGGTGGAACACACATCCAAATGCGTGGGCTTGCTGCGGCAAACACAATGACCTGGACCGCATTCAAAGCCCTAATCAAGGAGGAATACTGTCCGCAGGACAGAGTTCAGTAATTGGAACAAGCGTTGTGGAACCATAAGATGGTCGGGTCTGAAATTGAAGCATACACAGCAAGATATCATGATCAGGTGTTCCTTTGTCCCGATTTGGCTAACACCGTCACTAAACGACTCGAGTTTTATCTTGGGGACTGGTCCCTGAGATCCAGGGCATGGTAATGTCTAGCAACCCTATGACAGAGCAACAAGCAGTTAGGCTGGCACATAAGCTCATCGATAAGGCGGTGGAGCAAGGGAAGTTGCCGGCTAGGGGCGCAATTGAAACTGTCCCTGACAACCAACAGAAATTTGTAGACTCATCTGCTCGGCAGTCTTCATCAAACCAGCCACAACAAGGAAACCATAAGCAGTCCAACAACTTCAACAACAACGGGGTCACAGTAATCAGTCTGCCAACAACACCCAGAACTCGAGCGGCTATGCGGGTCGAAAGCCGCAATGTAATTGTTGTAATCTCCATCACCATGGCCCTTGCGCCGGAACTCGCTGCCAATGATGTGGCAAAATGGTAAACGCGGCAAAGGATTGCCGCGGGAAGATTATATCACGACAGAATCAGAACCAGCACCAGGGTCAGCAGCAACAACAGCAGGGTAATAACCGGGGATGCTACCAGTGCGGTAGCACTGCCCATTTCAAGCGGGACTGCCCGCAACTTCGCAACAACAACAACAATGGTGGGAATAATAACAACGGCAACAACAACAACAATGGTAATGGTGACACAGGAGGTGCCAAAGGAGGTGCATTCACGCTTGGCCGTGGGGAGGCCAGAAATGACTCGAATGTGGTCACCGGTAAGTTTCCACTTAACGATCATTTTGCTACTGTACTTTTTGATACGTGTGTGGATAAGAGTTTCGTATCTGAGTCTTTTAGGAAGAACCTAAAACTCACACCTAAGCCCTTAGAGACCCCTTACGTCAAAGAACTAGCCGATGGTAAATCTGTAGATGTGACTCATCTAGTAACCGACTGTTAACTTAAACTCGCGGGTCACACCTTTACCATTGATCTGATGACAACTACTTTGGGTAGTTTTGATGTGGTGGTCGGAATGGACTAGCTGTCCGACGTCCAAGCTGAAGTTCTCTGTCACGAGAAAGCTATCTGTATCCCACTCTCTAACGACGAAGTCTTGATGGTCCAAGGCGAGAAGACAGGCGTCGTCAAGAACATCATCTCCTACATGCGAGCTTAGAAGTATCTTCGGAAGAAGAACTCTTTTGCCTTGCTCGCACTGGTCAACGAGCAGCCTAAAGACGAGAAGCGGGTTGAAGATATCCCAATCGTCCGTGATTTTCCAGACGTGTTTCCAAAGGAGTTACCTGGTCTTCCACCACATCGACAAGTAGAGTTTAAAATCGAATTGGCGAACCATGCGACTCCTATCGCCAAGGCCCCGTACCGGTTAGCTCCAGCAGAGCTACAAGAGCTGTCTACCCAACTTCAAGAATTGTTGGATAAGGGATTTATCCGACCCAGTACTTCGCCATGGGGAGCTCCAGTCCTTTTTGTCAAGAAGAAGGACGGGACCTTCCGCGTGTGCATCAACTACAGGGAGGTCAATAAGGTTACCGTCAAGAACCGGTACCCCTTACCCCGCATCAACGATCTTTTCAACCAACTTCAAGGGTCAAGCTACTACTCCAAGATCGATCTACGGTCCAGGTATCACTAGCTACGCGTCAGGGAGGGGGATATCTCCAAGACGGCGTTTCGCACTCGGTATGGCCATTACGAGTTCTTGGTCATGCCTTTCGGTTTCACCAATGCACCCGCGGTGTTCATGGACCTCATGAACCGCGTGTGTAAGCCTTATCTTGACAAGTTTGTCATCGTGTTCATCGATGATATACTCATCTACTCTAAGAGCGAGGAAGAACATGCTGAGTATCTACGGTTATTGTTGGAACTACTTCAACAGGAGAAACTATATACCAAGTGTTCGAAGTGTGATTTCTGGATTCGGGAAGTTCAGTTCCTCGGGCATATAGTGAATGAAAAGGGCATACACGTTGATCTAGCCAAGATCGACGCTATCAAGAACTGGGAAGCACCCAGGACACCGACAGAAATCCACCAATTCTTGGGTTTGGCGGGTTACTACAGACGTTTCATCGAGGGATTTTCCAAGATCGCATAACCGCTTACCACTCTCACTCAGAAGGGCACCAAGTATGTTTGGGGTGACAAGCAGGAAGCAGCGTTTCAATTACTAAAGCAGAAGCTTTGCAGTGCGCCCATTTTGTCCTTGCCAGAAGGGACAAATGATTTTGAGGTATACTGTGACGCTTCCATTCAGGGATTGGGATGTGTTCTCATGCAACGTGATAAGGTCATCGCGTATGCATCCCGACAGTTGAAGGTCCACGAGAAGAACTACACGACACATGACTTAGAACTGGGAGCAGTTGTGTTTGCACTTAAGATATGGAGACACTACCTATATGGAACCAAGTGCACAATATACACGGATCACAAGAGCCTCCAGCACATTTTTGATCAAAAGGAGTTGAACATGCGACAACGTCACTGGGTTGAGCTCCTGAACGATTATGAATGTGCCATATAGTATCACACGGGTAAAGCTAACGTGGTAGCTGATGCCCTCAGTCGGAAGGAGCACTTGAAACATCATCGGGTACGAGCACTACAGTTCACTATTCATTCTGGTTTACCCGAACAGATTCGCGATGCGCAGCTAGAAGCAGTTAAGGAAGAGAACATCAAGGCCGAATCTGTGGGAAAGATGGAATGCAACTGGGAAGTGAAACCCAATGGTACCCGGTACTTCATGAACCGTATATGGGTACCTCTCTACGGAAACCCTAGAGAGCTAGTTATGAACGAAGCTCACAAATCCCGATACTCTGTCCATCCTAGTTCGGACAAGATGTATCAAGGCCTTAAAACCGCATATTGGTGGCCCAACAGGAAAGCGGATATCGCCACCTACGTGAGCAAGTGTTTGACTTGTGCGAAAGTCAAGGTGGAGTACCAGAAGCCATCAGGGCTACTTCAACAACCTGAGATCCCAGTGTGGAAATGGGATCAAATCTCGATGGACTTCATCACTAAACTCCCGCGAACTCCTGGCGGTTGCGATACCATCTGGGTGATCGTGGATCGTCTGACTAAGTCTGCACACTTTCTAGCGACCAAAGAAAGAGATAAGATGGAGAAGTTGACTCGCATCTACATTAAAGAAGTAGTATCTCGGCACGGAGTGCCAACGTCCATCATTTCAGACAGGGATGCTCGTTTCACGTCCAACTTTTGGCAGTCACTTCAGAAAGCGTGGGTACACGCTTGGATATGAGCACAACTTACCATCCTCAGATGGATGGTCAAAGTGAAAGGACCATTCAGACCTTGGAGGACGTGCTTAGGGCATGCGTGGTAGACTTCGGGAACAGTTGGGAAAACCATCTGCCTTTAGTGGAATTCTCGTATAACAACAATTATCATACGAGTATTCAGGCAGCACCGTTCGAAGCATTGTACGGTCGCAAATGCAGGTCACCGGTCTGTTGGGCAGAAGTCGGTGACAGTCAACTCACAGGCCCTGAGTTGATACTCAAGGCTACTGAAAAGATTGTACAGATCAGAAACTGCATGGCAGCGGCACGGGATCGACAGAAAAGTTACGCTGATCAACGATGCAAACCACTCGAATTTCAAGTAGGTGACCGAGTCCTACTGAAAGTGTCACCCTGGAAGGGTGTAATTCGTTTTGGAAAACGAGGCAAACTAAATCCACGGTACGTAGGCCCATTTGTGATTTCGAAGCATATCGGGCTCGTAGCTTATCAGTTAGACCTTCCTACCGAACTCAGTGGAGTTCACAATGTTTTTCACGTGTTCAATCTAAAGAAGTGTCTATCAGATGAAACCCTGGTCATTCCATTGGATGAGATCCAAATGGATGAACAACTGCATTTTGTGGAACAGGCTATCGAGATCATGGACCGTGAGGTCAAGGCTTGAAGGCACAGCAAGATACCGATCGTCAAGGTTCGTTGAAACTCTAAGCGTGGACCGGAGTTCATGTGGGAAAGAGAAGACCAAATGAAAAGAAAATATCCACACCTTTTCGCAGTTGAGCAGCAATCTGATGTTACCGCCAACTGAATTTCAGGACGAAATTCTCTCAACATGGGGATGATGTGACAGCCTGGGATTTTCTTGTATCATTCTAACAAACTGAACTTTCGTGCATTGCATTCTTAACCGCGTTTACTCAATTTTCGGGACGAAAATTCTTTCAACATGGGGATAATGTGACATCCTGGTTTTTTTCAAGTATTTTAAAACGCGCTACTTTATCGTCATTTGTTTCTACGCTAATTTAATTCGGAGAATTAATTACGCGCGCGCTATAATTACACTAACCTTAGTATTTCGGGAATACACTATGTTTGGGAACTTTAACGGGTTGTATCTGAATTACGTGCTATGTGTTATTAGACGTTCGTGAATTGTTGCGTCACGCTCCAATTACGTGATCTAATATTTTATAAATTTTGGGTCGCGAATAATTGTCGAGTCGTAATATGTGTAGTTATTTAACGAGTTATGATTATCGGTTATTAATTTTAAATTGTAAAGCCAAACTGAACCGAGCCTGTGAAACGTTTTGACTTCGCGACCAAGCAAGCCCAACCGCCACCCACACCCTTGCAGACCAAACCCAACCCGCCACCCTCTCCCTTGCGGCCCAAGAATAGCCCAAACCCCCCGGCCCCTTATGTATGTATACGTATGTATGCTTGGGGTGTTCAAAAAAATAGCAAACCCTAAAACCTTCCCCCCTGTGGTGTGTGACGGCAGCAACCCTCCCCTCGGTCGCGCAAACAGCCCCACACTCCTCGGATCGATTCCAAGCTTGTCCCGGTTCGCTAGTTGTCATCGTTTCAAGGTTAGGGTTTAATTGTATTACGATTCACGTTATGTTTTGTGTAGTCTTGATCATGATTATGTGCTTGTATGATATTGTTATGAAAAAGTGTCATGGTGTATGATTAGTTCGGATGAATATGCGAATCCTGGATGTTGTGATGATATGTTTGAGTATTAAAATCGTAGGCTGCGTTTTCTTTATAACGATCATGATATATGCTTAGGGTTTTAATATTATGAATATAGATGCATGATAATTAAAGTATAACCTGCTGCAAATCATTATTATGGGTCATGGTGATCATTAGGAGGGTTTCGGGTGGAGTTTTAGGGTAAAACAGTAAGCTGATGCGTGAAGACAGCCAACTTCAGTTGGCTGTAAATGAACCGTTATAAATCGAAAAATTGATTTTCTGAAGCCTAAAACATACGTTTTCGAAAAAGGATTCTAATGGCACTAGAATTACATTTTTCTGAAGTCGTTTACTATTTTAAATTACTGATTTAGTGCAGCAGCTGAAGCTGCATTTTTTTCTGCAGAAAATTCATGTAATGTTTTCTTTCATAACCTGTAAACCGAAAAAAGTTAAGTCACGAAATGTATTCAGTAGATACTCCTAGGTGTTCAAAGAAATCTCCAACTAGAAGTTCATAAATCGGACAAACGAGTATTTTTAAATGATTTTTCCCGTGGACTGCAGTCAGAAAGTGACGAATCTGACTGCAGCCTAGTAAATAAATTCTTATAAATAATTGGTAAGGAATTAGGACTTGAAAATTGTGCACAAAATTCTACAGTCTAATGACACGTTTTGTAAAACAATTGGAATTTTTGGAACATGAGAACTATTTTATAAAAATTCCCAAAAACAGCCCAGTTCTAAACGTACAAGCTGAAACATGATAACTTAAATTTATGTGTATCTAACTACATTTATTCGCACCAACTTCTTTCGTAGCAGTCACGAATGAAGTGATAACGAATTTCTATGTGTTTAGTTCGAGAATGATGAACAGGATTTTTGGTTATGTCGATTGCTGCCTTATTGTCTACATATAAAGGCGTATCAAGAAATTACAATCCATAGTCCCTCATCTGTTGTTGAATCTCCAACTAGAATTTCGTAAATCGGACAAACGAGTATTTTTAAATGATTTTTCCCGTGGACTGCAGTCAGAAGTGACGAATCTGACTGCAGCCTAGTAAATAAATTCTTATAAATAATTGATAAGGAATTAGGACTTGAAAATTGGGCACAAAATTCTACAGTCTAATTGAAACGTTATGTAAAACAATTGGAATTTTTGGAACGTGGGAACTATTTTAAAAAATTTCCAAAAACAGCCCAGTTCTGAACGTACAAGCTGAAACATGATAACTTACATTTATGTGTATCTAACTACATTTATTCGCACCAACTTCTTTCGTAGCAGTCACGAATGAAGTGATAACGAATTTCTATGTGTTTAGTTCGAGAATGATGAACAGGATTTTTGGTTATGTCGATTGCTGCCTTATTGTTTACATATAAAGACGTATCAAGAAATTGCAATCCATAGTCCCTCATCTGTTGTTGAATCCATAGGATTTGTGAACAACAGCTGGAAGCATAAATGTATTCTGCCTCACAAGTTGAGAGAGAGACCATGGTTTGTTTCTTGCATTGCCATCTTACTAATCAAGTTCCGAAGAATTGGCAACCAGCCGTCGTAGACTTTGAATTCAGCTTGTCAACCCTAAAGTCTGAATCAGCGTATCCTGTCAGATCACGTTATCGTTCTTTGGATACCACAAGCCGGTGCTTGGTCATCCCTTCAGGTAACAAAATATTCTTTTGACTATCTGCATGTGAGACACTCTGGGACTGGACTGATATCTTGCGCAAAGACAGGTAGGATACATGATATCTGGGCGAGATGCCGTCAGATACATAAGAGATCCTATCATCGACGATAGAGCGTATCATCCACTTTGGTTCCTGTTTCGTCAATGCAAATTCCGTGATTCAGCGCCAGAGGAGTAGAAAGCGGCTTCGAGCTATCCATTTCAAACTTCTTCAGAATATCATGAACGTATTTTGTTTGATGAATGAATATGCCGTCTGGTAACTGATGAACTTTTAACCCGAGGAAGAATTTCATTTTGGCCATAGAAGACATTTCGAACTTCTTCTTCATAGTCTTCTCGAATTCTTTGCAAATACTATCATCCGTTGAACCAAAGATGATATCATCCACATAGATTTGTACGATGATTATATGACTTCCGACTTCTCTGGTAAACAATGTACTATCCACTGTGCCTCTAGTAAAGCCGTTTCCAACGAGATGTTGAGATAACGTCTCGTACCAAGCTCTCGGAGCTTGGTGTAATCCGTATAAGGCTTTGTCTAGGAGATAAGCTTTGTTCTTGTTCAGCGAATCGACGAACCCTGGTGGTTGGACGACGTACACTTGTTCGCGTAGCTTACCATAGAGAAATGCGGATTTCACATCTAACTACTTCACCTTAAAACCTTTCCAAGCTGTGAATGCAAGGAAAATGCTGATTGACTCTAAATGTGCTACCGGTGCATAAACTTCCGTATAGTCAATTCCTTCCTGCTGGTGGAAACCTTTGACAACCAACCGAGCTTTGTTTCTAACGATCACACCTCTATCATCCCTCTTGCACTTGAAGACCCACTTCGTGTCTATCGCTTTTTGCTTTGGTGGTAAGTCAACAAGTCTCCAGACTCCCAGTTTCTCAAACTGTAATAACTCTTCCTGCATCGCTATCACCCAGTTCTCATCACCCAGAGCTTCATTCATAGTCTTCAGCTCTATTTGAGATATGAAACATGAATAATAACAATAGTCTTGAGTCGGAGCCACTTTAGTATAGAACAACTTAACGCTTTCTTGATTTGACTTCTTGTTTGCACACCAGTTTGTAACTCTCCAATAATGTTTGTTGAAGGATGATATGAATAAGATCGTGGCATCTCCTCACTAGGAACATCAACCGTACTGTTCTGATTTGTAATATTCAGATCAACGATCAAATTAACTTCAGGAGCACTAGATGTAGCTTCATTTTGATTGCTCGGGCCAGCATATTGATTTAACATGCTTGTTATCTGCTCGGATTCTTCATCGGAAGAGGATTCTCCATCATCATCGAAAGTCGGAGCTTCATCAGAGTCGGAATTCTGATTCTGAGGAATATTGGGCTCTGTAGTTGCATTTACTGGTTCAGTGGAAACATTTGCTGGAGTTGTAGTAGGTGTTGCTTCTACTTTAGAAATTTGTTCAACCGGAACACCACTATTACTCGGACCTGCACCAGAAGACGAAGTACCAACAGTGGGTTAATTAACCACAATTGGTCTTATAATCTGTTCTTGGTTTGTCGACTATTGTAGATAATAAAGAGCTGCAAGTTCTTCATCAAACGGTTCTTCTGGCAAGTCGGATGACTTCCACAAATCTTGATAATTGAACAACCACGCATCGCCTTTTCTTTGAATAGGAGTTGTGTACCAAAAGCAATCAACGTGTTGTGCTTCGACCACCCTTCTCAAAGAAGGAATGTATACTCTCCTTAGCGGACTAGCGTAACCGACAAAGAAACCTTCAAGCGTTTTGTCACCGAACTTCCCATCTTGATCAATCACTGTACACGGTGCACCAAACGGTTCTAGATATTTCAAATTTGGTTTCTTTCAGTTGATCATCTCGAAACATGTCTTTTTAGTTGGTTTGATAGTTAAGACCCTGTTTAAAGTGTAGCATGCCGCTGCAACCGCCTCACTCAGGAAGCTAACAGGAAGTTTTGAGTCTGCAAGCATTGTTCTTGCTGTTTCGATCAATGTTCTGTTCTTCCTCTCAGCTACACCTTTTTGTTATGGAGTATAAGGTGCACTGAATTCGTGCAGAATTCCTTTGGCGTTGCAAAACTCTTTCATCTTGTTGTCTTGAACTCCGTGCCGTTATCACTTCGAATACGTCTGACAGGGATATGATATAGATTTTCGAGTTTCTTGAATAGAATCACAAGATTTTCAAACGTTTCATCCTTGTACTCTTGAAAGAAAACCCATGAATATCGAGAATAATCATCTGTGACGACTAAACAGTATAGATCTCCGGATATACTTCAAACATTCACCGGACCGAAAAGATCCATATATAGACGTTCAAGTGGCAACTTTATAGAATTCAGAATCTTTTTAGGATGTGACTTCTTAATCTGCTTCCCTTTCTTGCATTCAAGACAATCATCTGTCATGTGGAAGCTTTGAAGATTCACCCCTTCAACTAAATCGTTATGAACCAGAAAATTCATTTTCCTCAGATGTATATGCCCCATTTTTCTGTGCCATAGAATCGAATCCTTCTCCATGGCTTTTGTGACAAAACATTGAGCTTTTTTCAACGATGTTGTAGCAATACCCATGTCTAACAAGTAGAGATCGTTTTCGCGTGGAGCACGCATGAGAATCCAATCATCCGGAATTTTGAAACCCGGCTTAAGTATCATGCACTCCTTACCATTGAAATGAACTGTGAACTGCTTATCGCAAATCTGTGAGATACTTAGAAGATTGTTCTCTAGCTTGGCGATATAGTTAACACGATCAAATGATACCACGCCATTCGAAAGCTTTCCTTCAGCAACAATGTGACCTCCTTGATTTCCAGCGAAGCCTACATACCCTCCATTAATCGCTTTGATATCAAAGAGTAGTGCTTTCATCCCGGTCATGTGCCTTGACACTCCACTATCCAGAATCCACTTCGATAATATGGATCTCTGGAGCCCCTGCACACATTAACATTCAGTGAAAAAGTGCAACCCAAGCCTTCTTGGTCTTGGGTTTGGGATAATAAACTTCATAATCATCCTCAAAATCACCATCTAAGACTTCATTGACATTAACATTTTCAAACTTGACCTTTTTCTTATCTTTTGAAAGTTTTGGACAAATTTTGACAATTTCAGTTTTATCTTTTGAAACAGACACTTTGTCGACTTTAGTTTCAACTGTCTCAGACTTTGCAACTTCCGATGTTGTTGTTTTCTTTTTGGCAACCTAGGATTGTGATTTAACTCTTGCTTTCTTTATGTAAAACCTTGAATCTTTGTTTGCATTCGTTTTTGAAGTTTCACCTTTCTCAAAAGTTGAATTTTCAAACTTCGATTCAGTGTTAGGTTTAACTTTGATTTTAGATTCATTTCTTTTCAGAATTGTGACAGGTTTTACAATCTCTGGTTGCTTAAGTTTCTCAACATCTGAACATGTTTTTCTTCGTGGATAAACAGGCTTTGATTTCGGACACTTGCGAGCAATATGACCAATTTCATTGCATTTAAAGCAAGTCCGATTATCAAGAGAATGTCCACTAGTGGGTTTTACACCACTTGCGGATTTAGCCTTATCCCGAAGTTCTTTTTTCTTTTTGAATTCGTCATTTGATTGCTTTCCAATCACACTTTCTTCCTGAACCGTACTCGCCCCATACACAAATGTCATGTTTTTATCTTTATATTCGCGAAATGGCGACTTTTTCTTATTCGGTTCTTCTTCTACTTCCAAACCGAACCCTGCTCTCCAATGTTCAGGAAAGTCACCACCATTCCTTCGGTAGTTATTTCTTTTAGGTTTAGAGTAAAACTTATTTTCATTGATTTCCAAATCCTCTAATGATACTTCAACGTGTTTGAAGAATTTATTAAGCTGATCCTCTTTCACATTCCGAATCGGAAAGCTATCGTTGAAATATAGTCTATCAAAATCCTTAACTTTGTACATGGCAACGTTAGGATCATCACTTAGGCTATTTTCTGATGATGTATCATCTTTAGATTGTGAATCAGAATTATTCAAACTCAAGTTGGCGCTCTCATAGCTGCCATCATCAGATTCATTCAAAACGTTTTCAACAACATTTTTAACCACCGCTTCGCCATCATCACCTTTGTAGGTTATATCAATGTTCTCAGGCAGCTCATTTTTCTTTTCAGTCAAACGTTCAATGTTAAGCGTCTTTGCCATCCCTTCAGCCTTTTTACGACAATACTTTTCGCACAAGGGTGGTGGAACATTTCTATAATGTCCACATTTCTTACCTTTGGCTTTTTGAACATTTTCTTCCGACTGAATTGTTGGAAGAATGTGATCAATGACGTAAGCATTCGTGGTATAGCTTTTCAGAAGCTGTCTCACTCTTTCAGTTTCGATTTTCATATCTTGAAGTTCTTGTTTTACTTTGGCGATGTTGTTTATGTAAATGTTAATAGCTTTTTGTTTTTCCATTAATGTTGCTTTTAACATTCTCACTGCGTCATGCTGTTCAATATTGTTATTATCAAGCCTACTGTAATCATCTTTCATTTTATCATAAGCCTCTTTCATTATGCGATAATCATATTGAAATTGTTGTTATGCACATTGAGTTCACTCATGATTTGAGACTTCTCAACACATTGAACACAAGGTTCAGCACATTTCGTACATGGTTTTCAACCTCAACGATTTGCACTTTTACCACTTCTTTTTCTTTAACTTTTACCTCCGGACCTACCTTTGTCAGATTTGCCATCATAGCTTTTTTGGCGATCTCCGTGAGATTCTCTTCATTCATTTCTTTAGTCGCGTTAATGACTTCCTCATCCACAGGTTTCTCCTCAGCAACATGCTCTGAAGATGTTGTATCACCAAAACAACCTGCAAAACCAGTAGTCATGTTAGGAGAAATGATACTCTACACCTTTGTGTGATGATAAATATCCTCTTCTTCTGCTTGTTGCAAATATTCTTCTAGCATTGCACTTTCCAAAGCTGCATCCTCAGCAGATGTATCTTCCATGATCTCAGCCGTTAAGCAACTCCGGTCTTTTTGGCAATATATGAGTTCCAATCAAAACCATCATCTTCATTTAAAGCAACCATTGCCTTTTCTATGGTGTTGGATGGTTTCTCTTGGATTTCGACTTGAGTCTTCTTTGGGAATGGCTTGCATTATAGTGACTTCTTGTAGTATTCACTGCCTCCTCCAAATGGACTTTGATTCCCAGTTGCCTCTGGATTCTTGCATTCTCTTTTGAAGTTCCCTTTTTGTCGGCATCTGAAGCAAGTAACCTTTGTTTTGTCGAATCCCAATTTGTTGCTTGAATTTCTAATGTCTCTGCCGGTTAGAGAAACAAATTTAGTAACCCTCTGAATAATCGAGGCTAAGGACCATTTGATGTCCATCAGCTCAAGCTCTTCTTCATCCACTTGATCATAGTCTTCGGCAGTCATTTCCGGATTACCTATCTTCCCGGCCACCAAACTTTCATAAGATTCCAACACTGTAGCAAGAAGTGCCATGTGTTGTTTGGCCACTTGTTCAGAAACAATGTTGCTTAAGTTAACTGCATTGTTGCACTTAAACACATTTGGATTAGAATTCGATTGACTATTCTGATTTGACTGATTCTGAAATGAAGAATTTGAACCCGTGCTTGAAAATGATGAATTCTGAGGACTTTGATCATAGTTTGGATTGATTGAGTTTGGCTCTTGGCGAATGATTCGAGGAATTCAGATTCGCACTAAAAGCGGTTTGGATCTTCGGGCTAGTGATATTCTCTTGAGCTCCTGTTTTGTAGTAAAGCCCTACATCTTGAGCAATATTTGAATTCTTTAACTTGGCTATCTTTAACGACTCCATCTCATGTCCCTCCAACTTATCTATAAAGGTTGATAACTTGAAGAATTCCCAGCTAGGACTTTCCTTGAGCACCATGAGATAAGTCGTCCACTCACCCTCTGGTAAAGCGTCAGCCAGTTTATCAATGTATTCTTCTTCCGTTTTCTCAAGACCATGTCTCCTCATAATCACTTTCAGATGACAAAAAACGTTCGATCATTTGTTTCATCGTTTCGCCTTTGATCATCGTGAATATATCGAATTCCTTCATGATCAGCACCTTTTTGCTTTTGATCATTTCTGCACTTCCTAGATATGAGTTTGATAGTATGGGATATTAAATGTTGATGTTTATCTTTGAAATGGCTGTTATGGAAATTCTCTTGATCAATCTGATTCGCCTAGTGCCACTACCCCGATGATTCCACCATCGGTTGGGGTGTGACAGATTGGTATCAGAGCGCCATAACTTAGGATAATAGGTAGAATTGCCATGATTCGACCTAGTAGCATGTTTAAGTACCCAATTGACGTATCTTTGACTTAAATGTTAAACTACTTGCCATAAATGCTTAAATATGCCTTTCCTAAGGCTAATACAATAATACATGCTTGGAAACGCTCACATCACACCAAACGAGTGATCAAGTCGAGAATAGGTGTGAAAACCGAGAACTCTCGACGAGATCATCCACTCCACGCATTCTCTCGCACGAGATACCTTTGTTGAGTTAGGAGTGACATCTAAACCCAGGACACTGCCAATTGATTTAAGTTGCTAAGTTAGGGGTGAAACCCACATCTTAGTAACTAATTCCGCAATTCGATTTTCAATCTTACCAAAGTCTCGATTATGTTGACGATTTGGAACACGAAATAACTGGAAGGACAAATGCCGTTTAACGGGGTGTGGCAGGCGCAACTATCTATTAGGCCAAGTCGTGTGTCCAACTCGGAGAATCTTCGAACCACTTTGGGTAGTCACTGTCTCAAAACCCAGGACACTGCCAATTGATTTAAGCCTATATCGTCGATTTACGCATCATCGAGTTTGTTAATATTTACGTGTTTAAAATTTTGAGAATTTTCGCTTTATTCGATTTCTCGCTTTGATGATTTATCATATCATCGATTTCTCGATTTATTGCATTTACGCTCCATCGAATGTATGCACAACTCGCACAACTCTCGTAATCTAAAACGCTAATTAATAGACCAACCAAACAAATCGCTTAACCCGCTGACGCCTATGAGGACGTGTGCCTCATACACGGTATTATCTCGCTTATCTCGCTATTATATATCGCATATATCTCGCTTATATCTCGCCTCTCGTATCGCGCTACGCATTGTTACTATTAGAAGGTGAATACGTGCAAATATGTGCTTATAGGCTTATGTGCTTAAGTGCTTACGTGCTTATGTGGTTACATGCTTATGTGCCTACGTGTTTACGTGCCTACGTGCTTACGTGTTTATGTGCCTTGCATGAATAATTATAATAAATATTTAAACATAACTCTATTATAATTGAATCTCGTCTAATCTAAATCCTTCGTGTAGATGTCTTCTATGGGATCGCACACCCGAAGGAATCTCCAGCGCAGCAACGCCGACAAGCACATCGCCTCTCTGGTAGCCAAGGAAATGGCTAAGGTGATCCCACAGATTGTCAGCGAAATTCAAGCGGTTAGCAGCAACTCTTTAGTTGACTCCAAGGGAGATGCCCTGAAACCGCACTTCAGCTTTAAGCAGTTCAAGGCATGTGGACCGCTTACCTTCTTAGGCACCAAAGGGCTGAGTGCCATGTTCCACTGGTTTGACTCTATCGAGGTCACGTTCCGCCAGAGTGGATGTCCCGAGGCTCTGCGCACTGTCAACGCAACCGACGTGTTTCAATCAAGGGCTCTCGACTGGTGGACAGCCGAGCGTAACAGGCGTGGGAACGACGAAGCTTACGGCCTCACTTGGGAGGAACTTAAGGAAATTATGATCAAGGAATTTTGTCCTCCCTACGAAATCTAGAAGTTGGAGAACGAATTCTGGAATATCAAGCAAGATGGTCCCGATAACGCTGGTCTCACTGCTCGCTTCAAACAGTTGTGCATCATCTGTCCCGGTCAAGTGGATACGACCGAAAGGCAATCAAGAAGTACCTCAATGCTCTCCCCGATTGCGTCGCTGACTTTGTTCAAGCAGCACGCCCTGCTACTATCGGAGAGACCTACCAGCTAGCCGCCGAGATTAATGACAAACGAGTTCAGTCTGGTTACTTTAAAAGCAGCAAGGTCGCAAATCAAGCAGTCACCGAATCAGCAACTCCTACTATCGAACAACCCCGAGAGCCAAAGAACAATCGCCGTGGTCGCAAAGGGAAAACCCGAGCAAGAAATTTGCTCTTACTGCTCCAGCGAACCCTCAGCCACTCCAGTCAGCAGCACCAAACGCACCGCCAGCAAAGCGTGCGTACACTGGTCCTCACCTATGTGCCCTAAGTGCACATATCATCATGCCATTGGAGGCAATTGCCGTTTTTGCACCAACTGCAACATCCTACGGCCACTTCACTATCAGCTGCCGTAGTGGTCCTCGCCAGCCAGCTCCCAAGCTCCAGCAGCTCCAGCTTTACCTGCTCCTCCTCAAGCCAACCAGCAACAAGCTCCAAAGGCACGAGCGTGCTTCGTGTGTGGTGATCCAAACCACTTTGCTAATGTTTGCCCAAACCGCACTGTGAAACAAGAGCCGCAACAGCAGCCACCACCGCAGCCTTAGCAGCAACAACAAGCTGCGCGTGGAAGAGCCTTCAATCTCAATCACCGCCAGGCCCAGAATCACAATGACAACAATGTTGTCAATGGTACGTTTCTCATTAATGGTATTTATGCTTCATGTTTATTTGATATTGGTGCCGATAATTGTTTTGTATCGTTAGAATTCGAGAAGGTTTTAAAATGTAAGCGCACCAAACTCCCAAAGACTTTCGATGTGGAAGTCGCCACCGGAAGAACCGTTACCGTTAACTCCGTTTTACGTGGTTGTAATCTCGATCTCAACAATCATGTCTTCTCGATCAATCTCATACCTATGTAGTTAGGTAGTTTCGATATCATAGTAGGCATGGATTTTCTTTGTGAAAATCATGCTGAAGTTGTATGCTTCGATAAAATGATTCGTTTTCCTCTCCCTAACGGTGATCAACTCCATGTTTATGGTGAAACTCCCAAAAAGAAGTTAATGCTTCTATCATGTACTCGAGCACACAAATGCTTGCAAAAGCAATGTGTTTCTTTCCTCGTCCATATCATGAACCCGGAGAAAGAAAAGAAGACTTATAAAGATGTTCCCGTTGTTTGTGAATTTCCTAAAGTCTTTCCCGATGATTTACCAGGTTTACCCCCTACTCGAGATGTTGAATTCCGTATCGATTTGATTCCAGGCGCTACTCCTGTTGCTAAAGCTCCTTATCGCCTCGCACCATCCAAAATGCGCGAGCTATCTAGCCAACTTCAAGAGCTTCTTGATAAAGGTTTCATATGCTCGAGCACTTCGCCATGGGGCGCACCCGTCCTCTTTGTGAAAAAGAAGGATGGATCGTTCCGTATGTGCATCGATTATCGTGAACTTAACAAACTCACGATAAAGAACCGCTACCCTCTTCCTCGTATTGACGATTTATTTGATCAGCTTCAAGGTGCTACTTGTTTTTCTAAGATCGATCTTCGTTCCGGCTATCATCAGTTACGCGTGTTGGAAGAAGACATTCCTAAAACCGCCTTTCGTACTCGCTATGGCCATTTCGAATTCGTGGTCATGCCTTTTGGTCTTACCAATGCACCCGCGATTTTCATGGATTTGATGAATCGTGTGTGTAAAGCCTTCTTAGATCGTTTCGTCATTGTTTTCATCGATGACATTCTTATCTATTCGAAGTCGAGACGAACACGCGCATCATCTCCATTTAGTCCTCGAACTTCTTCAAGGAAATCGCCTTTATGCCAAGTTCTCTAAGTGTGAATGCTGGCTCGAAGATGTCCAATTCCTCGTTCATATCATTAACAATCAAGGAATTCATGTCGACCCTGCAAAGATAGAAGCTGTAAAGAGTTGGATTACGCCGAAGAATGCATCTGAAATCCGTTCTTTTCTCGGATTGGTAGGTTACTACCGTCGATTCATCGCCGACTTTTCTAAAATCACCGTTCCGCTTACCGCTTTACTCATAAAGACAAACCTTTTGTTTGGGATTCCAAGCAAGAGGAAGCTTTTCAAACTCTCAAGCGTATGCTATGCAACGCTCCCGTTCTCGTTTTACCCGACGGAAACGACGATTTCGTTGTTTATTGTGATGCCTCAAACCTTGGTCTTGGCTGTGTTCTCATGCAACGAGACAAGGTTATCGCGTATGCGTCTTGCCAACTCAAGATCCAAGAGAAGAACTACACACAACCCACGATCTCGAACTCGGTGCAGTTGTTTTTGCATTAAAGATATGGCGACACTACCTTTACGGTACGGTCTTCACCGACCATAAGAGCTTACAACATATCTTTAATAAAAAAGAACTAAACATGCGACAACGTCGATGGGTTGAACTTCTCAACGACTACGATTGTGAGATACGCTACCATCCCGATAAAGCAAACGTCGTCGCCGATGCTCTAAGTCGACGAAGCTATGTATATGGTATTCGTGACTCTCAAGCTTGTGCTAAACTTGAAACCCTCATCCGTGTCGCTCAATTCGCTTGTTTTAACGGGAATACTCTGGAAGACGAAATGAAATGTGGTGCCGAAACCCAACTTATATCTAAATCTGATGGTATTTACTACTATCTCAATCGCATTTGTAAGTTGCTAATGGATGAAGCTAATAAATCTCGATATTCCATTCACCCCGGTGCCGACAAGATGTACCAGGACCTTCGTCCTAAGTACTGGTGGCCGGGCATGAAAAAGGATATCGCCTTGTACGTCTCAAAATGCTTAACTGTTTCGAAAGTTAAAGCCGAACTCTGGTTTACTTGAATAACCCGAAATCCCGATGTGGAAGTAGGAGAGTATAGCTATGGACTTCGTTACTAAACTCCCGCGTACTTCATCCGGTCACGATAGCATTTGGGTTATCGTTGATCGTCTCACTAAATCAGCGCACTTTATTGCTATACGAGAAGACTTTAAGGTCGAACGGTTAGCCCGAATCTATACCGACGAAGTTATATGTCGACACGGGACGCCTCGTGACATCATCTTTGACCGAGACGGTCGTTTTATCTCGCGTCTCTGGGAGACCTTTCAATCCGCTCTCGGTACTACACTTAATCTAAGTACCGCCTTTCACCCTCAAACCGACGGTCAGACTGAGCGCACGATCCGCACCCTCGAAGACATGCTTCGTGCGTGCATCATAGATTTCGGTGGTAACTGGGATACGCATTTACCTTTAGTTGAATTCTCGTACAATAATAGTTATCATACCAGCATTCAAATGGCTCCTTTTGAGGCACTGTATGGAAGAAAATGTCGATCACCTATTGCATGGCACGAGATCGGAGAAGCACAAATCACCGGTCCCGAGCTAATTCAAGAAACGACGGACAAGATCCTCCAAATCAGAGACAATCTCTTGAAAGCTTGGAGTCGTCAAAAGAGTTACGCCGATAAATGCCGCAAGCCCCTACAGTTCGAAGTGGGAGATCACGTTCTCCTAAAGGTTGCGCCTTGGAAGGGGGTGGTCCGCTTCGGCAAGAAAGGAAAGCTAGCGCCTTGATAAGTTGGTCCCTTTAAGATTCTGGAAAGGATCGGTAAAGTAGCCTATCGTCTCGAATTACCAGAGGAACTCAATAATGTACATCCGACTTTCCACGTGTCTAACCTCAAGAAATGCCTCATCGAAGAAAATCTGCATGTCCCTCTCGAAGATCTGCAAATCAACAAGACTCTCCATTTCGTGAAAAAGCCTATGGAAATCATGGACCGAGAGACTAAGAAACTACGACACTCTCGCATCCCTATCGTGAAGGTCCGATGGGAGGGCAAACGCGATGCCGAGTTTACTTAGGAATTAGAAAGTGATATGAAGGCCAAGTACCCGCATCTATTTGTTATAGCTACTACCTAATTTCGGGACGAAATTCCCTAAAGTAGGGGAGACTGTAACAACTCGAAAATTCGTTGTTATATTTTTCCTTGATTTTATCGTTGTACTTCTTTTGTAATCCCGAGATTCGGTTGATAATAAAGTTTATGTTAATTAATCATGGTATTGTATGTCATTATCGCGTCTAATCGCTTATTAAATCGCGTCGCTAATCTCGCATCACAAATCGCAATTGTTTATGTGGTTTTATATTATTTATGTGTTATATGTGTTTGTGGTTATGTTTACGCTCGCTATCGCATCGCTCTCGCACTCTCGAATCGCTAAATCGCACTATTATATCAAGTATAACGCTTAAAATTCTATTATAGCGCTTGATATAACTAACTAATACGAACCGAATAACCAAATGAACCCTTAACGCAAAATCGGCAAACGAAACTTGGTCACCATGCCAAGTTCGCCCGAACTTGCCTGATAACCATAAATTCTTTGCTTCCATCAAGTTCGATCGAACTTGTACATACATGTACAAGTTCGGCTGAACTTAGCCATCCATTCTTGAAATCCTAGCAAGTTCGCCCGAACTTGCATGTTTTCATGCAAGTTCGACCGAACTTGGTCTCACCAGCCTCACTTTTTGCCTTAGCCTATAAATACTCAGCTTATTCCTCTCATTTGAACTTGCTGTAAGTTCGCCCAGAGCTCTCTCAACCCGAAACCTTCGTGTTCTAAGTAAGAATCAACCTGATTTCACTGCAAAAACGTTTGTCAACGATTTACAAACGTTTACAACGATTTTGGCACAAGGAGTAGCCTTCGTTTTCATCAAAACTCATTCTTTTACGAAAACCTTCATCTTTTTCTTCAAAAACTTAAGTTCTAAGCTTAAATTTACACAATACGAGTTTGTTTGGCGATAGTAGAGACTTCCCAAACACGAGATCTGTAAGATCTCGGCTTGTAAGTGATAGATATGAGAAAACCTTTGATAAATATCGATTTTGACACAAGATACGGACTTTTGAGGATGTTTTGTTCATTTTCTGATATGAAACGAAGCATCTTTCATTCAAGATCTCAGATCTGGAAGCACAAGGACGTTTATGTTGGTTTACACAAGCCGGACTAATCCGAACGAACCCCGAGTTCGCCCGGATTAGCCCACGCTTTTGTAAAACGGCTAAAACAGCTCTCAAAGACCTCTCCGACCTAAGTTTGCTCAGTAGCACAGGGTTGGAGGGATGAACACTCGATTTTTCTCAGCAAACGACGCAAAAACGCAAGATCTTGGACTCGAAAACATCAAGTTCGCTCGAGAATCCCCAGCACAACAGGTCAAGTTCGACCGAACTTGTACCCAAATGGGTCAAGTTCGACCGAACTTGTACCCAAATGGGTCAAGTTCGACCGAACTTGAGTCAACTTCATCAAATCCCCTCACAAGTTCGCTCGAACTTGCCTAATTTCCCAAGAAATCAAGCAAGTTCGCACCGAACTTGTCTTCCCAGTAAGAGGTTCTTACATGTTCGCCCGAACTTGACAAGATTCCTAGGAATCTTACCAAGTTCGACCGAACTTGGCACCAAACTCAGCAAAATCATATAAGTTCGCTCGAACTTGTCTACTGCCCAACCAAGACTTAACCGTTTCAGCTTTTCGGAGACTAATGCACTTCCGTTCGCGTATGCAGGCTGATCCGGCGCTCTTCCCGACTCTTCTCAGATCTCTAATCCTACCTAAAACGCACCCGCTGTGAGTATACTTGACCCATTTTCGCTTTAAACACACTTTTGGGTGTTACATACGTTCCTATATTAAAATCAAATGACAAATCAAACTGTTTATCACACATGAATATCTGATTGTGTATGCTCAATACGTGATACTAGAAACATGTGACTAGGACTTGTTTTCGTTAACTTGCCTCCTTAGCTAGTATGGTACTATAGTGTGGCTTACACCCGACGGGGTCTAGTTAGGATGGACGCGCAAGCCTTCTCACGGTAGTTAGCATGAGAAATGAGCCTATGTTATGTTAAGTGTTTTGGTGTATCATGATATGTAATTAGATTGTTTCGCAAACGCTTTCTCGACTATGCTAGTATTATTCAAACTCGTATGCTCACCTTTACTTAATTGTATTGACTTGTATTTTAACGTATGTAACAGGTTGAGGATTTATAGCTTGGATGCCTTGGATGTTGCATGCGTAGTCTAGTTTGTTTTAGAAAGGTTGTAATAAAATCTAGGGGAGATCGAATTGGATTGTGTTTAAGAGATTTTGTTGGTATGTAATGGTTATTTTGAAGGTTTATGAGTTTGATAGTATGGAATATTAAATGTTGATGTTTATCTTTGAAATGGCTGTTATGGAAATTCTCTTGATCAATCTGATTCGCCTAGTGCCACTACCCCGATGATTCCGCCATCGGTTGGGGTGTGACAAACTTGATGTCAAGTTCGGTTAACATGTGTTTGCAAATCATGGGTTTTTCAACTTTTTGATATCAATTCGTTTGAATTTGATCTTGAAACTCTCAGGGGTTTATCATTAGTGTATTTTACAAGACATATTCAAAATTTAACAAATTTTATCCGTAGATTCATTGTTTTTCATGTAAAAGTTAAGAAAAATGGTAGAAATGAGTAGAAATAGAGTAGATCTTGCAATGATTTCACCAAATCAGGTATCAGTGGCTCTGATACCACTTGTTAGGTCGCTCCTTGATTAGCACAGGAACCTAATTTGGTATCTAACGTTCATATAGGCGGAAACTATGTGACGTGTTAATCAAATATGCAAAGATTACTCGTTTAAACTGTTGTTTATTGATCACTAAGTCCAATTACATGTAAGATCCGGATCGGGCAGAGCTTCACCTCTGTCGTGACAAAGTTGCAAAATTTACAAATGAAAAACTCAAGGCACACATATATACTAGTGCAAGTTCGCTTGGGATGGGTAACAAGTTCGGGCGAACTTGTCTTGAACAAGTTCGGCCGAACTTGTTCCAACAGTGTATTCCGGGCGAACTTGTCCTAGCATTTACATAAATACGCCATATTCTAACATATTCGAGCCCAATCTAAACAGACTCGATCCAAGACTAAGACATAGACATTATGTACTCCAAGACTAAGACATAGATATTATGTACTAACATTATGCATTTGGTTTGAGTAAAGACTTTTTTTACTCAACATTAGACATGGTATATACTCGACATTAGACATTGATTACACATGATATTTGACATTTATTTAAAACAAGACATTATTTGATGGTTATTGATAAGTGATTTAAATAACGAGACGGGTGTAATATGATAAAGGTATGGTGGATATACCGCTGATACTTCCTATACATAAATGCTTTTATTATATTACATATCGTGGCATTATCTAAACCACTTTAACAAGGACAAGACATGATATATTATATGCATATCATTTTCATTTGGTTATTTACTTAACCATACATCATTCTTTTATATCATCTGATTTTCATATTGATTTTCATAAATGGAAGCATTTTATAAGGTTCATGACTACTTTCGAAAACAATTCTTCTAACTTTCAAAGTCATGAATCTTCAACACTAAACCTATGTTACTCACAGGCATTTTTATGCTGACGTATTTACTTTCACATATGTTTTAGGAGTGAATGTCTGATGTGAGCGTGCTTCCCTTAGGGCAACTTGGACCTTAGAAATCTAAAATCAAGGAAATTATTATCTTTTATGCTATGTTTCTGTTTGAATCAAGACAATGTAATAAATTTTTATTATTGTAAAACTAAACTCTAAGAATCATGTGTTGTGAAACAATAGTTCTGCCACACGACTCCCGTACGTTTCCGTCGCGGTTTGTTGCTTTACGCGGTCGGGGTGTGACAGGTATCGGTGGCGGTGGTTAGTGTTAGTGATGGCAGTAGTTGATTGTTGAAGTTAACTAGTGGTAGCTGTTGGTGGGTGGTAGTTAGCGGTGTTGGTGATGGTGATTGGTGTTAGTGGTGATGGTGGTGGTTGGTATTGGAAGGATGAGTTATGTATGAGGGAGGGTTTCTGTATATGTATTTTGACTTTTAAAATGTTAATATGTATGGTGACGTAGGAAAATGATTTCGGAATTTGGAAGCTCCGCATATGTATCATGAAAAAGGAAAACAAAAATGAATTTTGACTTTTGAAATATTAATAAGTAAATTATTATATATAAAATTACTACAATACCCTTAGTTTTGTACTTAGAGTTATCAAAACACCCTTTCAGTTAACACACAATTTGGATGGAGTTGAGGCGGGGAGCAAAATGGGAAAAACATAGTAAACTACTAGAGGAAAATGGTTGTTTTTAAATGATTGGGGCTAAACCATTAAAACGACGAAACCAGAGGAAGCAAAATGGAAGTTAACTCTAAATAAATAACGAGAATGACAAGATTACCCCTTATTTGAGGTTGAATTTTAACCTCATTAGAGATTTGGATGGATTTGACAACTATTTATAAACCTCAGTGGTCTAGGAGAGAAAAAAAAACTTTTTTGGATGAATCTTGCAAAGTTGACCAAACCCCAGGGACCATTTTGGCGGGTTACTCTTCTTGCTTTGAACAAAAGAAAATATCCCTACCATTTTTTCCTTCTCACAGGTCACAAAGATCTACATATGGTGTTTATAGACCTTTAAGAGGCCTATGACAGTGTACCACCTAGACTGATATGAGAAACTTCGGAGGATAGAGGAGTCTTTGGAAAGTATATAGACATAATTAGGGATATGTATGATAGGACTAGAACTAGAGTCCATGCGCCTGTAGGGTATACTGATTCTTTCCCTGTGGAGGTGGGACTCCACCAAGGGTCTGCGTTGAGCCCATTTCTTTTTGAAATTGTACTGGATGATTGTCTAAGTAGGCAGTTTCTTGGTGCATGCTTTTTGCAGATGAACGTGAGGCTAGAGGATTGGAGAGCAGATTTAGAGGGCAAGGGTTTGAGGATTAGTCGCTCTAAGACGGAGTACTTCTATTGTGATTTCAGTGGTGCAGATGACAACGAGGACACTCAGATTACCATTGAGTGTCAAGTGGTCCCGCATACAACTAAGTTCAAGTACTTAGGATTGTTTGTGCAGAAGGACGGGGAGATAGATAGTGACGTATCTCATCGCATCCAGGCAGGCTGGTGAAGGTGGAATGCATCCGCTGGGATTTTGTGCGACAGGAGGTTCCTTTCTAAACTAAAGAGGAAGTTTTATAGGGTCGCAGTTAGACCTGCTATGCTGTACGGGACAAATTGTTGGGCCATCAAGAAGACACAAGCGTGCAAGATGGAGGTAGTAGAGATGAGGATGCTAAGGAGACCGGATAAGAAATGAGGTTTTGAGGAAAAGGTTAGGGGTAGCCAGTATATCGGACAAGATAATGGAAGGGATATTGAGATGGTTTGGGCATGTGAAGAGGAGGCAGTCGACAGAGTCAGTTAGAGCAGTTGAAACCCTTATAGTGGAAGGAATGAGAAATAGAGGCAGGTCCAAGTTGACTTGGGACTAGCGTATTAGGCATGATTTGATAGATCTGCACCTCTCTAAGGACATGGTCCATGATAGGACGTGGAGATGTAATATTAAGGTTGAGGACTTTTAGGGGTCAGTATGGTTGTGTCCAGCTTCGTCTTAAGTTTAGTTTTCTTTTACACTTTAGGTAGGCCTACGTCAGTTGGGTTTCTTGTTTTATGCCTATTTGGTGTTTCCGATGATGGGTTTCTTGTTCCTATTTGGTGTTTTCTAATGCTAAATTTGTTATTGCTACGCTTATACGCTTATATTTCCATCTTTTGTTGCGTCTAAGTGTCTGTTGTTTGTTTAGAGCAGGAGGTCTCTTTGGAAGCAGTCTCTCTATCCTTGAGATAAAGGTAAGATTTGCCTACATCCCACTCTCCCCAGACCCTACCAATTGTTTTTGTTATTTATGATATATACTGGGTACGGTTGTTGTTACTGTGTTTCTTTTTTCCCTCTTGATAGCTTCAATAATAAAACACAAACGTATTGAATCAAAACTTGCTTTAGTAATAATTAGATGTTTTAGGTTACAATAAATCTAGCTATTTATAACATTGATCAACAAGTAAACCTACTTAAAAATTGTTAGGTCTGGTCATTTTACCTTTAAACTTTGTAAGTCCATTACTTACACATGAACTTAAGCAAAATTAGTCTAACACAAAATAGTTATTACTAGATGTACAAAAAGCATAGCTAATGAATATTAGACATTTGTTTATTATTATTATTATTATTATTATTATTATATTATTATTATTATTATTACAATAGTAAACTTATTAGTTATTTTAATTTATTATAATTAATTTTAAACATAATTTAATTTTCTCCTAAATATCAAACATACTATTTTATAAAAACTCCATATACTTGAGTTGGTTCAAGTATTATTTGATTTGATTTGATCTCGTATTTATTTCATGTCAGATAATTATTAATAGAGTAAACTGTCATTTTGGTCCCTAAGGTTTGGGCAGTTTTGCCACTTTAGTCCAAATCTCAAACTTTTTGTATCTGGGTCTCTGTGGTTTCAGTTTTATTGCCATTTTGGTCCTAAAGTGATTTTTGTTTTCTAAAATCCTGCTATTTTGTCCTTTTCCTCAGGGGCAAAAGAGTCATTTTAAGCAGAGTTTAGGTTTATTTATATATATAATATGTATTAATGCTTAAAATGACCATTTTGCCTCTGAAGAAAATGACAAAATAGTAGGATTTTAAAAGACAAAAATCACTTTTGGACCAAAATGATAATAAAACTGAAACCACAGGGACCCAGATACAAAAATTTTAAGATTTGGACTAAAGTGGTAAAACTGCCCAAACTCATGGACCAAAATGGCAGTTTACTCTTATTAATAAGTGTTTATGTTATTAACGTTATGTTTAAACGTCGACAACAACCTCAAAGCAATCTTTAGATGCTCCGTCACACTAATCAAATCAATCAACCGACAATATGAAAAACCCCAAATGTGGCAGTATTATTACAACTCCTGCAAGTGAATCTGAGTAGGTCAATCAATCATCAATAATATTATATCAAAGTTAGGGTTCGACAATATCCCTCACTCTCTTCAACTTCAAAAATGGGGAAGATGGTGTTGGAGGACTCATGGTTAGCTGCTCGATCCACCGATGTTCACTTCACCGGAGTTCAGCTCACCACCACCAATCCTCCCTCCGACGATGATCATCTTCTCTGGATGCCTGCGGTGGTTCCTGGAACGTAAGGAATTTCTTCTTCTTTCTTTTCATCTTGATTCGATAATTAATAATATTTTTTATGTTATTTTCTTTATGCTAATGCTTATAATAGATTTACAAAGTGGACTATGCTTCACAAGATTCCAAAATTTCTGGTGGATTAAACTATGAGTTTAGTATGATTTTGCAATTATTTATGACTTATGGGATCTAAATAACCCAGACTTTCACCACTAGCCGGATAGCACTCCCAACTTTTAACTTGTCACTCCCAAACAACCCTAACCCAATTAGTTTTTTTCTTTTTTTTCTTTCCGACGTGGCACTTGTTTAGTGACGAGGCATCTGATGTGGCACTTGTTTAGTGACGAGGCATCTGATATGGCATCCTATGTCAGCTAATTGGGTTACGGTTTAGTTAGTTTGGGAATGCCAGAGGAAAATAAGTTGAACGCTGGGAGTGGCGTGGTACAATTCGTAAGTTGGGAGTGCTATCGGTCAGATGGTGAAATTTGGGGTTATTTTAATTCAATAATCAATTTTTTTATCGAAAAATATTAAATTGAAGAATTTGGATGATTTGACGTAAAATATGTCTTGTTACTTCATATGTAAAGCATATAGATCAGAATTGCATATATGGATTTGATGAGCATAAAGCAAAGTTCGCAGCGGACATTATCAAGTTATTAGTTCTAATTAAAATTCGGATTATGATAATGTTTCACAGGATCCAATGTGTTTCTTTTTGTAAAGCGATCTTTGTCGTAAAATCCATGTGGAGTGGAGCTAATACTACACATGAACAAATGAGAGAATAGTTTACATAGTTATATACATTGCCATAGAACCATCCATGAATGATGGTAGTTTTACAAGGTTATCATGATGATACGGAAATATGAGAAGGCGATTTTTAAATACGTTGTGATAATCAGACCAATTGTACTTTTCTTTGTACTACTACTACTACACATGAATAACTGAGATAACGTATTTTACATGATGCTTAACTTAAAGTAGTTATATACGATAGAACCATACTTAAATAAAATGATGAAACTATTACCTGGTTGATTAGAGGAAACCTTGATACAACAACCATACCCAGTTAAGTCCCACAAATACCAAGCCATTGGTAAGATCTGGGGACACCTTGATGTGTGTGTTTTATCTTCAGGCAAGATCCATGTACTGAGCATGTTTTATTTAAGTTGTTTAGTTTAAACTTCGACAAGGATATTATATTAGTATTAGTCAGAATGGATAAAATTGAGCTAGAAATGTCGATGTCTTCTGATAATTGTATAGCATGCATAGGCTGAGATAGTTTTATTGGCAGTGTTTTGGCAACCCTTGTAAAGAACAAACGCATTCCAGATCCTTTCTACGGGTTGAACAATGAAGCCATCATGGACATTGGTGATTCGGGCCGGGAATACTACACTTTCTGTTTTTTCACAACCTTCGATTGTAAGCTGGTACGTCCAACATTTGTCTTTAATTTTTTAAACTATTCTTTCCATTAGTAGGTGGCATAGTTCTTTTTAATTCATTTTTATTGTATTCAGATTTCCAAATATTTCACAAGTTTAATTTATTGCTCTGCTAAATTCTGTGTGAAGAGCTTTTAATCCCATTTAATGTAAAAAGACTAATATTTAAATTGAAAATAATTTTATATTAAATAATTAGTAAGAAATAAATTCTTCATAATGTGTTGAATGTTTTTCAGTCAACTGATCAGCATGTTGATCTGAATTTTCGGGGAATCAATTACTCTGCTGAAGTATATGTGAATGGACACGAAACCGTGCTGCCAAAGGGGATGTTTCGCAGGCATTCCGTTGATGTGACTGATTTCCTTAATCCTGATGGTCATAATATGCTTGCAGTTCTCGTTCATCCACCTGATCATCCTGGTACCATTCCTCCTCAGGGAGGCCAAGGCGGTGATCACGAGGTAAGAATATGACCGAACCCAATTCGGCCCATTTACCTGACCCACTTAATACATATTTTTAAACTCATGCTACTAACCTAATGTGCCATACCAGATCGGGAAAGATGTTGCCGCACAATATGTTCAGGGGTGGGATTGGATGGCTCCCATCAGGTAATGACTAGGGGTGGCAAAAGTGATGGGTTGGGCAGGTTTGGGTCATGGGTTAGGATGGGTATAGGTTAGGATGAGTTTGGGTTAGAATGAGTTTTTTTAACAAAAAGGTTAGAATGGGTATGGGTTAGGATGAGTTTGGGTTAGGATGGGTATAGGTTAGGATGGGTTTTTTTTTTAACAAAAAGGTTAGGATGGATATGGGTTAGGATGGTTTGGGAAAAAAAATAAGAAAAAAAAAAGAATAAGAAAAGATCATGTTAGAGAGATAAATATTTTAATAGTCGTTGCAAAGTAATACGATGTTACCTGATGTTATGTGATATATATTTTTGAGATTTTCTGCTCAGAGAAAATATTTTAATAATATAATGAATAAAACACAAAAATAAAAATAAAAAAAAAACCAAATAGAACAGGTTTATACTAACGTTTCTTTCTCTCTCAATCAGAATATTATTTCAATTTTTTCTTTCTTTTACCTCATACATTCATTCAAATTTCTCTCTCCTCAAAATATTACCAATGGTTTATATCACCACTTTCAAATTATCTGTGTTTTTTTTTGTTTATACTGGAAGTAGACGGTAATCGGTGGTGGCGACCACGGTGGTCGGAGTACAGGCGGCAACGGCGGTGGTCGGAGTACGGCGACGACGGTGATCGGAGTACGGGGCGCGACTGGAAGCATGTGACAATTAGTTTAACACTGGCGTGCACCACCGACCCATCCTGACCCGCTCTTATATTTTCCTTGACCCATCTTGACCTGTGGATGTTTCTCCATTGCTCCCATTTAACCCATTTAAACCCACTGCTGGTTTTCTTTCAGCCCATCCTAACCCAATGCCTTGTAAAAATTACCCAAATTAACCCAAAATTAACTGTTTGGGTTACATTTGCCGGCTCTAGTAATGACATCAATATTCTGACTAATCGAATTTAGCAACAAAAAAGACATCTGCAAATAATTTGTTTCAGGCTGTTGTGTGTTCACTTTTTTTGTTTGTTATTCAAGTTTGAATTTTTTTTTATTTCATGATAGTTGGACGACCACAGCATAGGGGTGCTAAACGGGATGTCAAACATGACCCGTTTAACCCTTTTTCTTTGCATATTCATACTCATAACTACAAATTTAAACAAAAAATACAAATGTTTATAAAACATTACGTTTAAATATAAAATTTGATGTCATTTCTCTGAAATTTGAAGTTTTGATATAAAATACTAACCATTTCAAGTTATGACATAAATGCACATTTAAAAAAAGTTAAACGGGTCAACCCGAACCCAACCTGTATAGCTAAAATTGTTAGCAAATTCAAAGAGAAACTGACCTGAGCCCATTTAGACTAAAAATTTCGTGTTAGGTTCATGTCGTGTCATAAACGGATCCGTTTTTTTATTTATAATTTTATATCAAAGAGAGTATGGTTATTATGTCTCCTTCTTTCTGACATAATTGTTGCAGGGATAGGAACACTGGCATTTGGGATGAGGTATCCATCACTGTTGCTGGGGTGAGTTCATGCTTAAATATCAAAGATTATTCATGTAAAGGGTGCATTAAATATATAATTCTTGCTTATAGTTTTCGTCACAATATTGCAGCCTGTGAAAATCGTAGATCCTCATTTGGTTTCATCGTTCTTTGACGGTTACAAGAGGGTTTATTTGCATGCTACAACAGATTTGGTAAACAGAAGTGGTAAGGCTGCTGATTGTTCCTTAAGTATTCAAGTGTCAACCGAGCTTGAAGGAAATACAGTTTTAGTTGAAAATCTCCAGACAAAACAAGTGTCTATCCCTGCGAAATCACATGTTCAGTTTACATTTCCTGAGGTGATGTTTCTAATGTCAGAATCTTTGTAACTTATTTGTTATTTTAAAGGCAGCACTTAATGATTTATGATTGCAGCTTTTTTTTGTACAAACCAAATTTATGGTGGCCAAATGGCATGGGCAAGCAGTCTCTTTACAATATTGAAATTACGGTTAATGTTGATGGCTATGGAGAGTCTGATGCTTGGAGCAATCATTTTGGGTTCCGTAAAATTTATAGTGAAATTGATAGTGCTACTGGTGGAAGGTATGGATCGTATTTAACTGGCTATACAAAAAAGTAAACAGATATATATTAGTTTTGTAATCATATATGACGCCCATTTTTTTGCGACCAAAAACAATTCCCGTTTGACCCAGTACCTGACCCACCCATTTTGCTATTTCTGCCTATGCTTATCATGGGTTCCTTTTGCAGGCTGTTTAAGGTGAACGGAGAGCCTATATTTATTCGAGGTGGAAACTGGATTTTATCTGATGGTTTGCTTAGGCTTTCAAAAAAGCGTTACCAAACAGACATTAAGTTTCATGCCGATATGAATTTCAATATGCTACGCTGTTGGGGCGGTGGATTGGCTGAGAGACCCGATTTTTATCATTACTGTGATATTTATGGTTTACTGGTATGTCTCTCATCCTTAGGGTTGTCTAAACTAAACTTTAGCAAATTTATATTTTTCGTTTAGTTTTTAACTGAAGTTAAATAAGATATTCTCAAGTATATTTGTGCATCAATGATGATATATTTTTTTGTAGGTTTGGCAAGAATTTTGGATCACTGGGGATGTTGATGGTAGAGGTGACCCGGTTTCCAACCCAAATGGGCCGTTAGATCATGAACTTTTCTTGTATTGTGCACGGGATACCGTGAAACTTCTCAGAAATCATCCTAGCCTTGCTCTATGGGTTGGAGGAAACGAACAAACACCACCAGATGACATCAATGAAGCTTTGACAAACGACCTAAAACTTCATCCGTTCTTCCTAAAAGTCAACGGAACCAGTAAGTCAACGTCAAAAGAAGAAACAACGGCCTTGACTATGATGGATCCCAGTCAATATCTAGATGGAACACGAGTTTACATAAAAGGGTCATTGTGGGAAGGATTTGCAGATTCGCAGGGTGGATGGTCTGATGGGCCTTATGAAATTCAGAAACCCGAGGACTTTTTTAAAGATGACTATTATGCATACGGGTTTAATCCCGAAGTGGGTAATGTGGGAATGCCAGTTGCTGCTACTATAAGAGCAACAATGCCTCCAGAAGGATGGGAGATCCCTTTATTTAATAAGTTACCAAGTGGATATGTCCATGAAGTCGCGAACCCTATATGGGTTTACCATAAATACATTCCTTACTCTAAACCAGATAAGGTTCATGATCAGATACTACTCTATGGTAAACCCAAGGATCTTGATGATTTTTGTCTCAAGGTAATGTTCATTTGCATATTTAGTGTGTTAGTTATGTTACAAAAACAGTATTTTTACAGTACAACCTAATTCTTTGAATAAATAGTGATTTAGTAGGCCATATGCATTGAAATAGATGTGGTTTCGGGTTGAATTGTTCAATCAAAACACGACCCATATATCTATTTGTGTCAAAAACCTCAACCATGTTCCACACGCACTTCAAATCGTGTAAGCCGAACATGACTCATTTAGCCTATTTATCCAAACGTGTCAAACGGATAACGGGTTGTCGGGTAGGAATCAAGTTGTAAATTTATAAATTGGGTTACTGGGTTTTAATAAATGAAAGAGGGCAGCGGGTTAACCTGTTTAATTAAACAGGTTGGCGGGTTGACCAGTTTAAATAAACGGTTAAACAGGTCAACCCGAACACAACCATTTATTAAACAGGTTAGATATGACTGCCCAAAGCCTAATATTTACGTGTCGTGTTCCGGGTCGAGTCGGAAATTGCCACCCCTGGATGTACTTTCAACTAGTTTTTTTGTTTGACTTATTGACAAGTAAATGAGTCAAAATTGTCACGTTTACCTTTTTATAGTTCACTTTCGCTTATAGTTTGTGTTTGTTTCAAATTGTTGATAGGCCCAATTAGTGAACTATGTTCAATATAGAGCGTTACTAGAGGGATGGACATCGCGTATGTGGACTAAATACACGGGTGTGCTGATCTGGAAAACACAGAATCCTTGGACCGGTTTACGTGGCCAATTCTACGATCATCTTCATGACCAAACAGCTGGATTTTATGGCTGTCGTCATGCTGCAGAACCGATACATGTTCAGTTGAACCTGTCAACTTATTTCATAGAGGTAAATCCTTCATTTTTAAATCATGTTATGATAATTTGATTATTTGTTAACATATAATCACATCCAGGTGGTTAATACCACATCAAGTGAGCTTGCTGACATGGCAATTGAGATGTCGGTATGGGATCTTGAAGGAGTATGTCCTTATTATGAAGTTACTGAAAATCTCTCGGTGCCATCAAAGAAAACAGTACCGGTGTTCGAGATGAAATACCCCAAGTCCACAAACCCTAAACCCGTCTATTTTCTTCTTCTCAAACTTTATAACCCGTCAGATTTTCGTATAATATCAAGGAATTTTTACTGGCTACATCTACCCAATGGTGATTATGAACTACTCGAACCGTACAGAAGAAAGAAAATACCTCTAAAGATGACTTCTGACATTTCTATTAGCGGGTCAACTTATACTGTTCATGTAAACGTGAAGAACACATCAAAGAAACCGGACAAAAATTGTTCACTCTACAAGAACAACTTCATTGAAAGATATGACGATGGTGTTGACTTTGACTCTGAGTTGACTTCATCGTACATTACAAAACCGGAAGCTGGTTTACTGCAGAAGTTCTACAAACGATTTTCAAGAGTAGAAAACGCTAGAAGAGTTTCTGAAATCAACGGGGCTGAGGTCGGGGTTGCATTTTTTCTTAGTTTCTCGGTTCATTCTACTAAACAGGATCATCAAACAGGGGAAGACACTCGAATTCTTCCGGTTCATTATTCAGATAATTATTTTTCGTTGGTTCCGGGAGAGGAGATGGCAGTCACGATTTCTTTTCAAGTACCTCAAGGCGTCACACCGCGAGTTTCATTTCATGGCTGGAATTTTGATAGTGCACATACTGTTCATTAAGCCCGACCGGTCATTGCCTGTGTTTGTTTGTGTGTGTAACTATACAAATGATATATAAGTTAATCACTTTATCACACAATTATTACACAATTCCGTTGCCCAGTCTGTTGTTTGTTGTAATAAAGAGATTGTTGTTTTGTTGTTGTATATGACTCAATAATTTTATTTTGGTGTTGCATGTATTTCAGTTACTACAAGGATTGCTTTGTCATTACAATAAAGATCAGCGACTGAACGTGTAAATAGCTAAATTCAAAGACAGAATTGATATCAAAGAACACACGTATTTTTGAAAGGAAACTAACTCAAAACCTTTATTGATTTGTGACACATAGAAAGCCCTAATAAGACCTCTATATATAGACTCAAGAAACTTAGCTTGCACTCCAAGTTACAATAGAATCCCATCACAAATCTAAGCCCTAATAAACCGACTTGTTTAATTAGAACTCTTCAAGCCCACACCGACTTGTATGGACTTGGACGCCCCAGCCCATGCCGACTTGCATGGACCCAGGAATTACGTGCGTGTTATAACATTCACCCCCTAAGTCACGAACCGAATTAGGATGGCCTTCGACGCCAGAAGTCTCTCATCTCTTTAAACTTCAACTTTGAAAGCGGCTTCTTTAACACGTCTGCTCTTTGCTCACTTCCACTTATGTAGCCCACTTCAATCTGATCATTCTCGACACACTCTCGAATAAAATGGTACCGAGTATGAATATGCTTACTCCTTCCGTAAACACCGGGTTCTTCATCAGAGCGATTGCAGATTTCTTGTCAACTCTCAACTTTACCTTTTGAGTTTCAGCTCTAGAAATTTGGCTCAATAATTCTCTTAGCCACAACGCTTGCTTTGCTGCCTTGGTTGGTGCCACAGATTTTGCTTCACATGATGCGAGTGCATCAGTTGTTTACTTTTGCGAACACCATGTAACCGGACTAGCTCGAGATAGAAGATATGGCCAGTTGTACTCTTGCCATCATCCCTGTCTATATTATGAGAACTGTCGCTAGAACCCGTCAACACCTTGTTTCCAGGAAATGAGCAAACTTGATTCCATACCCATAGGTCCCTTGTATATACCGCAGTATCTATTTCACACAAATGAGACTCCTTAGGTGTTTGCATGTAACGACTCACCACACCTACCGAATAGGAAAGGTCCGAACGTGTGTGAATTAAGTATCTTAAGCACCCACAAGTCTTCGATAACTAGTAGCATCCACATCTACCCCATCTTTGTATTTGTCGATAACCAAACCCGGATCCATTGGTACTTGAGTAGGATTGCAATCTTGCATGCTAACTTCCTTTAGTAACCTCCTGGCATAAGCCTCCTGTTTTATTGAAATACCCTCTTTGGTTTGGTTCACCTCTATGATAATATGTGAGCTTGCCTAGATTACTCGTTTCAAATTTTGTGGCCATTTGTTGTTTAAACTCCTTAATATCTTTGATGCTAGATCCCGTTACCACGATGTCGTCAACATACACTCCAATGATAACTTGACTTTCAACTATGATCTTCCGATGCACAGTGTTCGTGTAGACACCTTCTAAAACCAAGTTGCTTCAAAAACCTATCCAACTTTAAGTTCCAAGCTCGCGGAGCTTGTTTTAATACATAGAGAGCTTTAAATAATTTGAACACTTTCCCTTCTTCTCCGAATTTCTCAAATCCTTGTGGTTGCGACACATAAACATCCTCCTTTAGATCGCCATGAAGAAATGCAGACTTGCATGCTAACTTCCGTTAGTAACCTCCTGGCATAAGCCTCATGTTTTATTGAAATACCCTCTTTGGTTTGGTTCACCTCTATGATAATATGTGAGCTTGCCTAGATTACTCATTTCAAATTTTGTGGCCATTTGTTGTTTAAACTCCTTAATATCTTTGATGCTAGATCCCGTTACCACGATGTCGTCAACATACACTCCAATGATAACTTGACTTTCAACTATGATCTTCAGATACACAGAATGTTCGTGTAGACACCTTCTAAAACCAAGTTGCTTCAAAAACCCATCCAACTTTATGTTCCAAGCTTGCGGAGCTTGTTTTAATCCATAGAGAGCTTTAAATAATTTGAACACTTTCCCTTCTTCTTCGAGTTTCTCAAATCCTTCTGGTTGCGGCACATAAACATCCTCCTTTAGATCGCCATGAAGAAATGCAAACTTGACGTCTAAGTGATGCAATTCCCATCCTTCACTTGCGGCTAGTGCTAGTAATAACCGAACCGTTTCAATTCTTGCCACAGGAGCAAAACCTTCATTGTAGTCTATACCGGGTTGTTGCACATAACCCTTTGCAACAAGACGTGCCTTAAACTTATTAATCGTACCATCCGCATTTTTCTTGACTTTGTATACTCACTTGAGTTTGATAGGCTTGACTCCTTTAGGTAACTCAACAAGTTTTATTGCGATTTATAGAATCTAATTCGTCATTCATTGCCCGTACCCGTACCCGGTCATGGTCTTTCTTGGCTTCTTTAAACGAACTTGGTTCATCTTTTGCTAATAACAACTCTTGAATATCAACTTCAGAAGTCAGAATATAATCTTTAAAAAGAACCGGTGGAGCATGATCTCGGCTTGATCTTCTTAACACGGGCTACCCATTACCACTGCTTTGAGCTTCTTCAGAACTGGAAGAACATACTGCTGAATTTGATGGACTCGCGCTACCTGAGACCTGTGTAGTTTGGGCCACAAATTGGGCTGAATACTGGGCTGAACGCCCAGTGTTTTCTTCTTGATTTTGCGAGCTAACTGAGTCTTGACTTGACTGCTCCATATTTGTACCAGATTGTGACATCTTATTATGATCAACTAAAATTTTTTGAACCAATGGAATTCTAAGTTGCTCATAATCTTTCCTTTAAAGCCGTTTTCCTGTACAAACAAAGTCCAATCCCAACTCAGATTTCAAAGAATGTTACATCCCTACTTACAATGATTTTTCACATTCTTGGATCAAGTAGACAATAGGCTTTAGCTCCAAGATCAATGCCGAGATGAACAAGTGCTCTTCCACGATCATCACGTTTCTGAAGCTACTCCATTTATTTTGCACAAACAACATATCCGAATACACGAAGATGTTTCACACTTGGCTTTCTCCCCTTAAACACTTCGTAAGACGTCTTGTCGTTTACTGCTTTAGTGACAATCCGATTCAAAATGTAGGTTGTATGAGTTACTGCTTCTCCCCATAACACATGAGGCACATTCCTAGCGGTAAGAATACTTCGAGTCATCTCCATAATTGTGCGATTTTTCCTTTCAACTAAGCCGTTTTTGGGGCGTGTACGGTGCCATTAAATGCCTCTTTATCCCATTGTCTTCACAGTACTTCTTGAAGGCTCGTGAGTTGAATTCACCACCCTATTCGTTCTAAAGACTTTCATCTTCAATCCTGTTTCTATCTCGACCTCGTTTTTGAACTACTTGAAGACTTCAAAACTTTCATCCTTCGTCTTGAGCAAAAACGTCCATGTGAGACAGGAGCAATCATCTATTAGAACAATAATATACCTTTTGCCACCGGGTGTTACGGGAGATATGGGGCCACATAGATCTCCATGAATTAACTCCAGAATTTTCGATACCCTATATTGAGCTTTGTTTGGAAAAGGTTGTCGAGCTTGCTTTCCTACCAAACATGACTCCCAAAGTTGGTTAGGATGAGAAACCTTAGGAAAATTAGTGACCATACCTTTCGAGATCATCCGTCGCATGGCATCAAAATTAAGATGGCCAAGTCGAGTATGCCAAAGCCAAGAGCCTTCTACCAAATGATTTTGTAGACAAACTGGTTAACTTATTTTAAGTTGAATTTTGTAAAGTCTATTATACAAGCGATGCATCCTCATAATCATCTTTTGTTTCTATCACACGCATTGTTAAGAAACCACCCTTCATATGAATGTCACACCCACATTCGATCATTTGACCGAGACTAATAATGTTACTTCAAAGGTCCAGGATATAATAAACTTCAGTTAAGAGGCGTTGCTCACCCGTCTTGCCTTCTAGTAAAATTGACCCCTTTCCATTTATCACAACACATGAACCATCACCAAACGAACATTCCCGGTTATATTTTTGTTAATTTCAAAAAAGTAATTAAAATTACCGGTCATGTGGTTGCTTGCTCCGTTGTCTAGATACCATATATCTTCTTCGCTTAACCCACTTTCAAACTGAGCTGGTATCACTTTTTCTTCGTTTAAAAACACCGTATTGGGAGCAAATACGACCATGAATAAACTTGGGTCAACCGGGTCATCCCCCCATTATTCACTGTCAAATTTTCCTTTTCACTTTTCTTCTTTCTTTCTGGACACATGGAAGAAAAATGTGCAAACTGATCTGTTAGGATCTAAGTTTGAATTAGTTGTGATTTTTGCTTCAAAGATGGAAATGAAAGTAGAAATCAAAGTTCAATGCAGCGGAAATAGATTGAAAAACATTTATCACAACTAATGGTAGTTTGCTTTGATCATCATGCATCAACTTATAGTTTTTGCATATGAATCACAAACTCCCCCTTAGCCCAATAAGAACGTTTGAATCGTGTAGAAATGCAAAGAAGATGATTGGTGAATGATCTTTTTGATAGATAAATGAAACAGTACAATGTGATCACCTATATATACTAACACTTCTAACCTCTGAGCATCTTTGATGACGTCAGGGTTGATAGTGACAGATAGCAAAATAAACTAACTATAAACTCTGATGACCTAAACACTGATAGTGCATAGGCACTGTTACATTGAATAAAGAAATCATAAAACTAAACTCTGCTGGATATCCACTGATAGTCTTCAGCAGACCTTTGATCTTTTGTAGTTTAGTCCAGCAGATGATAGAATGCAGAGCTTAGGTCAAACAACAGTTCTTGAACAGAGTTTGTAACCTCTATTATCAGGATCAAATAATTGATGTGATTTTGGCTTTTGTATCATCTGTTCATTTTGAAAGGGTTCAATCCCAACAATCTCCCCTGAAATAGATGATGTCAAAACACATTTATTTTTTATCTTTATTCCTCAACATGAGTTCTCTTATTTGCCCTTTGAATTGTAATTTAAAGTTAAGAGACTCAACATCATCATCATCCTTTTCCAGCTCCAGATTCATCAGATCTTTGAGTTCTTCTGCATTAAGCTCATATGCATCCTCCATTCTAATCTTGGTAGCATCACTATTTTATTTGAGCAAAGTCAATTCATGAGAGTTTTTATCAACTTTACATTTTAGAATTTTTGGATCAGATGGTTTTCTAGGATGGCATTTTATTGTTGAGGAAGGTGGTTGGATTTGTTGGGCTATCTTGGTTAAAGCTTCTCTCATCTTGTCACTTGATTCATCGGTATGGAATTGAACAATGTTGATGATGCTCTGCTTGATGAAGTCATGTTCATACCTCTTCATATCTTCTTCTAACATCTCTCTTTGCCTTTTTCTTTGATTTAAGGCAATTGTAGAAGGAGCAGATGTTGAAGAAGCTTTTTGAACATTAACCCCTGATGAATAATTAGGCTTCTTTAGCATTGAAGGATCTTTCTTTCTTCTTTCTTCAAGCCTTTTGTAAGTGTCTAAAACTTTGACCTCTGACCACCTTGTGATTTGATTCTTGGTGCAATAATATGCAGCAACCAATTCTTCCTTCATTCTCCTAAGCTTCAAAGCTCTGTCAGGCATATTTTTCTTATATTTGGTCCAATCTGGAGGAGTGGGCTTTTTCATGGATCTTTCAATATTTCTTGCATTCTTTCAACTTCTTGTTGTAGCTCACTCACTGTCCAGTCTCTAAATTGTGCTCTGGTGGCCTTGTATTGCTTGTTCTTCATGATGTGATCTATGTAGTCCTTTTTCAAACTTTCATCATCTCTCTCAGATAGCTTTTTGCACAAGTCTTTTGAGAAGTCTTCCAATCTTCTGACTTTGCTTAGGCTGGTACTGCATATAGTTTTGCACTTCTCTATCACTCTTTCCTTGTGTATCACTTTTTGTTATATCCTCTGCTTGGATACCCTTTATTTCCAGGCATTCTTCTTTGTTTGCAGGCTTTGGATATCCTTCCAGAGATGGGAAGTTTCTTTTCTCAGGGTCTTCTTCAGCATAGAAAGTTTGATCTCTTCCCTAACTGCTGGTAAGTCAAGAGGAAACTGAGTGGGTAGAGGTACTAATGCAAGTGGTTGAGATGATGTAGGAGTTGAAAGTGATTTTGGAGGTGAGGTCAGTGGTTGTGAAGAAAATGGAAGCAGTGATGGAATGACATTATCATCATTTATAACCTGTGAGCTCTTCCTTCTTTTAAATCTTAGTTTGGATGATGGTGGTTGGTTGGGAATTCTGGTGGGTGTGGATATTTGGTGAATGGTGGTAGGAAATGTGATCATAACAGTGGATGGGTTAACATCTGTAACCACTGCTGTATCAATCGTTGTTAACACAACTGGAGTTATAACATTTGTTGTGGTTGTGGTGGTGATGGTTGTAGTTACAGATGATGGTTGAGAATTTGTGGGAGCAGAAGTTGAGGTTGGAGGGGCAACAATGGTTTTGGAAGTTGTGGATGATGGTTGTCTTGCTTTTCTAGCAACCCTCTTCTTTTGAGAAATACCTATCTATTCCTTTTCCTTTTGTTGTGCCATCTTTTGTTCAACCAAAGCTCTACTCTCATCTCTTACCCTTTGCTTGTTTTTCTCTTTTTTTCCCTAGCCAAGATGTTTTGAGTTTCATCTACTTTCTTGGTTCCATCTAGTTTTGGGATAACCACTGTTGGTTTTGAAGATGGATATGTTTTGAGCCTTAACACATCTCTTTCATTCTCCCCCTTTGGCATCATCTATGTTAACCAGAATCACAGTGGGAGGAGATGTGCCAGTGGTTTGGAGTAAATGAGATTTGATGGCCTTGATATATGCAAGTGTGTCATTGTATCTTGCATCAACTAAGTTCCTGAATTGTTGCATGTGTTGTTCATGTTGGATGTCAGCATGCTGTCTTTGTTGTTGAAGCAGAGGATACATAAGTTGCCAGAGCTCAGCAGTGGGTAGAACAGAGGATTGACTTTTGGAGTGTGCTAACATCTGCTTCAATATTTCTTTGATTTCATCCACAGAGTTTTCAATTTTAGTAACTCTTTCCGTCAAATCCTTGTATTTTAGCCCATCACCTAACTTAATAGGATCATCTGAACTCCTACCACTTGTGGTAGTTTATCTGTGGTATCATGAGCAGAGGTTTCAAAACTTGTTTCAAACACAGATGCCCCTTTGTCTTGGTACTGGGGACTTCCCACTGGAACTAAGGTTACCTTAGTAGCCTCAACAGTGGTTGTCTTCAAGAGAGGCTTATATATGTAAGCACTGTCCAACGGAGAACTTGGGAGTTCAGCAATTGTAGTGATTTCTCTACTTGAATTA
This sequence comes from Scalesia atractyloides, assembly GCA_947069175.1. Lineage (NCBI taxonomy): Eukaryota > Viridiplantae > Streptophyta > Magnoliopsida > Asterales > Asteraceae > Scalesia > Scalesia atractyloides. The sequence continues at coordinate 72,910,887 of CAMTDV010000016.1, forward strand.
TCACTAAGGGTTACATGTAACCCAAGGGATGTAGCCTCCTCAACTATTGATGGGTTAGCAAAGATAGAGGAATCAAACTCAGTCATTTGTTTGAGGTATATTCTCAGTGATAGGTTGTTGAGAAGAACTGATTTGGGTCTGATCCATATCTGTTGCATTCAACAGAGGTATGATAGTGGGTGGTAGATTTGTTGGTGAGGGTTGTGGTGTAGAAAGAGACATTGCCCTGGGAGAGGGGCTACGAAAGATAGATCCAAGTGGATCTAGAGCTTCATATTTGGTGTCCCTGTGTTTACAACTTGTTCCTTTTGTGAGGAATCAAGCGGAGTTTGGGCTAATGGTGGAGATCTTTCTAACATCTGCTATGAGGAAGTAGCAGCAGTGTTTTCTGGTGACTTTTGTGTTGTCACAGGGTTAACCTCTGGGATCTCATCCTCTAGAGTACCCTTTTTGGTTCTTGGTTGGTGAGGGTTGTGGTGTAGAAAGAGACATTGCCCTGGGAGAGGGGCTACGGAAGATAGATCCAAGTGGATCTAGAGCTTCATATTTGGTGTCCCTGTGTTTACAACTTGTTCCTTTTGTGAGGAATCAAGAGGAGTTTGGGTTGATGGTGGAGATCTTTCTAACATCTGCTATGAGGAAGTAGCAGCAGTGTTTATAGGTGACTTTTGTGTTGTCACAGGGTTAACCTCTAGGATCTCATCCTCCAGACTACCCTTTTTGGTTCTTGGTTTGGTGGGCTTTTTGGATTTTTTCTTTGGTTTCTTCTTGGAAATTGCTGGTGTGGGTTTCAAAGCACTGGTTCTAGTGCTTTGATCACCAGGAGCCGTGGGCTCAGTAGTAGTGGGTTGAGCTTGTGATGTTGGTTCTAAAAGTTTCTCTTCCCCCTCTACTTTTGTTTTTGAAGATTTTGATTGACTGGTGACGCGAGTAAAAGTTTCATGAGTTAGGCTGCCATGTGGTGTCACAACACCTTGTTTAATAGCATCATCAATCTTCTTTTGAAGATAAACACTTAAAAATCATGGATGCATCAGAAAAGGTGAGCGATCCTTTTTGATGTGTGTCAATGTTTGTTACCAAGTCATTAAACCATACTTGGGAAAAATTAAAATCAGATTTTGTTAGAATTGCATAACCCAAGTATTGCATGTTCAAAGGTATCTCATTAAAATCAGTTGACTTGGCAGACAAACTTGTCAACAATGTGTGGAAGAAAAACTTCATTTCAACAGGAAATTGAGGTTTATAGATAGTCTTACCTTTAAGCTGACCAACATACCCTCTTTCAATGAACTCTCTGTGTAACTCAGGGATTGGAAAGGTAGTAGCATCATCCAGGTCATTTAACCCAAAAACCTCTGAAATAGAAGCAGGGGTTACTTCAACTAATGTTTTTTCCATCGTGGTAACAATACCATAAGCCACTTTCTTCGTGTAATGAACCTTGGCATTTTCCTAGAACTCTCGTAAAGATTGTCGGTAGATGGGAGCAGTGATTTCCAAAAGTTCTTTGTATTTTGACTATTTTAGAGCTTGGATCATAGAATGATATTGCTCATTTGAGTTGGTTTCTTCAAGAATTGCGGTGTAATTGTGTGGGGTTTTGAAGATAAGAGTCGACATGATCGAAGATGAAGAAGAACAGTTGTGAAAGTGAAGAAGATTTGAGAGAAAACCGCTTTAATAATTTTTGAATTCGATACGGCAGAGTAAAAACCTCTGATTAGGATAAAACAAGGTTTTATAAAGTGAAAAAGTGATAGTGACGTGGCAAAGATCTGACGCCTATCATCTATCAACGGGTATCCTCTGATAGAGAATGGAAGATAGCTGTATTGATAAACACTGTTGACTGTCAACATTGGATGGAGAGTAGTGTTTTGATTTTACACTATCAGTAGATAGCTTATCAGTGGAGAAGGTCAACACAGTGTTTTGACCAATTAGAGATTACACTTTTGCCAGTGGATAGATTTTCAAGCCTATCAGTGTTTTGAAAGAATAGTGGATGGAATAGACTTTTGAGATTTATTGCAAAAACTTCAATTTTGACTATTTTTAAGATGGAATTTTGATTTTCTGAAAACATTTTATTGCTATTTACACATTGAACACAAAAATTTGCTTTCAATCTATGTTTAGCATTCCAATCCTAGAGATCAATCTTTCAAAGGTTGATGTATCTAATGCTTTGGTTAGAACATCTGCCAGTTGATCTTTAGTATGGACATGTTGTAAAGAAATCAAACCTTTTTCATAGCAATCTCTCACAAAGTGATGTCTGATGTCAATGTGCTTTGTTGTGGAGTGAGAGACTGGATTTTTAATGATGTTTTCAGCTGCTTGACTGTCTATCTTGAGAGGATTCTTTAGAGCAGTTACACCAAAATCCAGCAGTTGGTTCTGAAGCCACAAGAGTTGAGCAGTGCAACTTGCAGCAGCAATGTGTTCATCCTCATCAGTGGATGTGGAGACTGTAACTTGCTTTTTGCTTTGCCGGGATACTAGGCAATCACCTAGAAATTGAACTCCTCTTGATGTGGACTTCCTTGTGGTGTGGCAACCAGCAAAATCACTATCTGAGTAACCAGGCTCTGGGTGCTTGTTTTAGACCATACAGTGCTTTTTTGAGCTTGTACACATGATCAGGATGAAATGCATCTTCAGATCCAGGAGGTTGACACATATACACTTCTTCCTTGATCTTTCCATACAAGAATGCACTTTTGATGTCCATTTGAAACATTTTGATGTTGTGGTTAGCAGCAAAAGCTAAGAACAGTCTGATGGCTTCTAACCTTGCTACTGGAGCAAAGGTTTCATCATAGTCAATGCCCTCTTCCTGTCTGTAGCCTTGAACCACGAGCCTTGCCTTATTCTTGATAACAATACCCCTTTCATCACTTTTGTTCTTGAAGACCCACTTTGTGCCAATTGGACATACATCCTTAGGCAGTGGTACAAGTTCCCAAACTTGTTGTCTTTTGAATTGTAGGAGCTCCGCTTGCATAGCTTCTACCCAAATATTGTCTTTTAGTGCATCTTGGTACTTGACAGGTTGTGTGAGTGGTAGAAAGCCAGCAGAGAGGCAAATGTTTTGGTATTGGCTTCTTGTGAGCACTCCTTCATTTATGTTGCCAATAACTTGATTAAATGGATGTCTTTTGAGGAAAATCAAATCACCTTGATATGGAAAAATATCATTTTGAGGTGAAGACTGTAGATGTGTATCATCTAAGCTAACATCTATTGGTGAATTTGAAGTTCCAGCCTCTGTTTGGAACGGTGGTGTTGGTATAGGAGGTATGGATGTGAGATTGTGTTGATTTTCAGTCACAGTGTGTGGACTTCTATCAACAATGGTTTGATTTTGTTGAGCTGGCAGAGGTTTGAGGATCAACAACTGTTGAGCCAATAGAGCTTCAACAATTGTTACTAACATCTGCTCCTCTGTTGGAAAAACTGACCTTGAAGTTTGGAAGTGCACAATCATATTCTTGATCTTGATGTGTTGATTGGGATGTACCTGCATGATTAGTCTTGATAGACGCATCTTCAAATGTAATTTTTTCGAAGTCAAACAGTTCAGCAGGATTGCTGGGATTTTCAGTTAAGAAAGTTCATTGAACTTTACATTCAGAGTTTCTTCAACACACTTTGTCCTAGAGTTAAAACTATGTAGGCTTTGGCAGTGGTTGAGTATCCCAGAAAATAACCACAATCAACTTTAGCTACAAACTTTGAGATTGAATCTTTTAAGTTTAAAATGAAGCACAGACAACCAAAAACTTTGAAATATGAGATCAGAGGTTTAATTTTGTAAAGAATTTTGTAGGCAGTCATTTGAAGCCTGAGGTTAATCAAAACTCTGTTCTGAACATAACAAGAAGTGTTTACAACCTCTGCCCAAAAGGACAAGGGTAAACCTGAGTCTGCAAGATAATTCTTGCTGATTCAATTAAAGTTCTACTTTTCCTTTCAACCACGAGCCTTGGGATGCTATATTGCCTAACAATCCCTATTGACTCACAGAAAGCATCCAACTCCTTGTTCCTAAACTCTGTCCCATTGTCACTTCTAAAATTTTTTACTGGAAGGTCAAATTGCTTTTCAACTTGTTTTACAAAATTTTGCAAAATGCCTGCAGTCTCATCTTTAGAGTGCAAGAAGAATGTCCATGTAAACCTTGAAAAAAATCATCAACAATGACCAAACAATACCTTCTCTTTGTGAGACTCATGATTTTTACAGGGCCAAACAAATCCATGTGCAACAATTGCAAACACTGGGTTGTTTCGGACTCTTCAATGGACTTTTAAGAACTTTTGTGTTGTTTACCTTTTAAACAGGAAACACAATGTTCTTCACAAGTAAAATGTTTTTGAGGTAAACCTCTGACAAGACTTTGTTTTTAGAGAGTGGTGATAGTTTTCAGATTTGTGTGCCCAAGCCTTCTGTGCCATAACTTTGTCTCTTTACTTGAAGCAACTGAGAACAGGCAAGCATTAGACATTGGGTTATCTTTCAACATATCAACCACATACACATTGCCACTCCTATGAGCAACAAGTTGTGCTTTACTCTCAGCGATGATTTGATCAATCTTTTTAACAACCTTTGGTCCTACAATTTGACATGGTTTCTTTGTAAAGAAGGATCCATATCCTTTGTCACTCATTTAGGAAACACTCAGAAGATTGAATTTTAGATTGTCAATGAGATTAACATTTTCTAATTTGAGTTTCCTAGCTTGAACACACCCTGGCCCCAACACCTTCCCATTTGAATTGTTACCAAAGGATATATCACCCCTCCATGAGCCATGAAATCTTTGAGAAGGGATTTACATCATGTCATGTGCCTAGAGCCTCCACTATCTACATACCATAAACTATCAAGGCAAGTAGAAGCTCCCTGCACATAAGTAATCAATTAGTTTAGGTGGGTTTTAGAAGCTCCCCACACATAAGTAATCAATTAGTTTAGGTGGGTTTCCAAAGCAAAAATGGCTTTGGATGGGGTCACAGATTGTCCAATCTCAAATTTAGGAGAATGGTCACTGGTTTGGATTGGTCTTTGTAACCACTGTTGTGAACCATTTCCTATCAGATGTTGGTAGCCATGAGGATGCCTATTTACTTTTGGCTTTGAGGGCTTTTTGTAACCCTCATAGCTAAGGAACCTTTTGATAAATAGGTTGGCCATATACTCTTGGATACTTGTTTGCAAGTGGTTCATCTGTCACTTGTACCTCTCTGGGAACAGTGGTTTTGGTCGGTGCTTTTGTAACAGATGTTGCAACAGGTTCAAAGATCTGCTTAGATTTATTTCTAGCAGAGCTTGAACTTTGTAGTCTTAAGACCTTTTGTTTTGATCACTTTTACCTTTTTGTCATAGGTTTGAAGATAAACGCACTCATGAGTCATGTGATTTGTTTTTTCACAGATGATGCATTTTGAAGAATTTGGGATCACACAAGTTTTGTTTATGTCATAAGCTTTTAACAGAAAACAGTTTTCAGTGACATGATTTCTTTTCTCACAAAAGTTCTAAAACAAGTTTTTGACCTTTTCTTTCTTCTTCCCTTTTTCAGACTTCTTTTCAGCAGATGTTGTAACATCTGCTGGAAGATCCTTAATAGGGATTATCCTTGCTTTTGGTGCCTTAACACCTTCAATGGTTGAGAAGTCCATTGGCTTGAAGTTTTCTAAATGTCACACTCATCTGACCATGTGGGTTTGAATTGATATTTCTCAACCTTTTGAAAAGTTGAGGATCCCTCTGGTTTTTCCAAAATGATTTTGTTTCCATTTTTATCTGTGACCTTTATTTCTTCACCAGCCAAGTTTTTGGGAACAACTTCAACCATCTCAGAATCAATTTTAACAACATTTTCAGAAACTTGATTATTTTTTTAAAACCAATACCAAATTTTATGTTGCTCTTGATCTAATTTTCTAACAAGATTTCATATCCTTTGCAAGACTCTACCCATTTTCACAAGTGATTTGGGTAGATTCTAACTCCTTTTGTAAACCTGGTATTTCTCTATCATAGTTTGGAGTTGGTCTTTGGTTATGCTTGCCTCATGCTTTTTTAACCAACTTTGTTTTCAACTCTTTTGTGAGTTTTTCAAAATTTAGTTCATCTTCTAAAATTTTGTTTCTAAGGTTTTCATTTACCCTTTTTATGTTTGCAAAAGCTATGATGCATTTTTCAGAACATAGATCTTTGAGGATCTAGGGTGATACCTTAGAAGCAGCCATAAAAGCACAGTCACAATCATCTTCACACACCTTGGTATCCCATGGATCAGATAGAGAGTTATTTTCTTCATCAACAGTATTTTTTGAAACCATTGCTTCATCACAACTTTGAAACTCATCAGATTTAGACACTTGTTCCATAGATTTATCACCTTCAACAATTGTCTCTAAGGCCATTAAACAAAAATTTTCACGTTCTAAATCATTTTTGGCCATAAGAGCAAAGTTTTCACCAATTAAATCCTCAGGCAAACTACTCCAGTCAACAAAGCCTTGAGTGAAAAAGCTTTTCTGGTTAACCTCTACTAGAGCAGTGGTTTGAGTAGTTTGAGTGACATGAGGTGCTTATTGCACATGAACTTGAGGTGGTGGTGCTTGGACATATTGAATTTTTGGAACAATGGTTTGAACATAATGTACTAGAACAGTGGTAGTAGGGTCTGCATACTGATCAGTGTTTTGCACTTGATGAGCAGGGGTATATTGGGAATACTGAGCAGTGCTTTGTGTGTGCCGAGGTCTAGGGCCAGGATGTGTTTTAATAGGACCTGAAGTTTTAGATCTGCATTCTCTGGCAAAGTGTCCTAACCTATTGCACTTATAACAGTTGATTTTAGACTTGTCTAGCCCAACCTTCAACCCCCATGCAACCCTGGGAATTTTCTACATGTTCTCTTGTAAAATTTACTAGCTCTAACACTTAATAGAGCCAGTTGATGCAAAATGTCCATCTCTTCCAAATCAGTTGGTTCAAAGTGTTGAAGATCGTTCAACTCAAAAGAGAGATTATCAAAGGTTTGGCTTTCCCCACTTGCAGTAAATGCATAGTTGGGTGAGTAAGAATCAGAGTTAAAATTTCCTTTAGAAGTTATATCAATAAAATGATCACAACCCTGATCCTTTCCCCTGCCAGAACCCTCTTCTTGGCTAAAAAGAGTGTTGATACATGATGTCTATTGTCTAGGTCTTGGATCGAGTCTGTATGTTTAGGGCTTGTATTTGTTAGATTTTGAAAGTTACTTAATATGTATATACAAGTTCGGCCGAAGTTGTTGTAGCTGATCAAGTTCGGCCGAACTTGATCTAGCCAGGACACACTTCGAGCGAACTTGTGTGTCTATATATAGCTTGCCTTGGGTCTTTCATTGTAACAATTTTGCAACTTTAACGGCGACGCTCTGTCGGTCTGGAAATCATATTGTAATACATTTAAACTTGAATAAACCGACATTTAAACAGTAAACTTGTGTATTTGATTAACATGTCATATAATTTCCGCTTATATTGGACATTAGATACAAATTAGGTTCCTTGACATTGGAGGATCGTCCTATCAGGTTCTTGTAAATTGTAAACAAGTTCGGACGAACTTGTTTAGTGTTTGTTATATTTTGGCAATCTAGTTCGCCCGAACTTTATATGTTTGTGTTGAATTGTTGAAAATTTGTCATTTTTGCTAATTTGATTGATTTCTCTGTCCTCAGAATATCAAGCTGTCTTTTAACAAGTTCCATAATACTTGACGAGAAGATCTATCCTACTCTGACGGCATTTTCAGAGATCTAGAAGTTATTAGGCAGGATCCCGATTACAAAGGCGATCACAGATAAACATGTTGTGTATAGATCGCATGTCTACTTATTTTGGAATGCAACATCATACGATGAAGCGAACAAAGTTATAATGTCTGCAGTTCGTGTCGGAAACGAAGATAAAGAATTTTTGGTCACCGAAGCTGATATACGAAGGGTGTTAGAATTCAACGATGATGAAAGTGATCCTATTAGATTTGAAGAGAGAATGGTTAAGGGATGTTTCTTCCGTATGGGCTACAAAGGTCACGCGAATGAGCCAACAATGAAGAAAGACAGTGTTCCTTTGCCTTACAAGCTTCTACTTCACGCCATCATTCACGCTTTCAGTCATAGGAAAGCAGGGCTTGACGATATACAAGATTACATGGCATGTATGGTTACCGCTTTGATTCTTAACAAGAAATACAACTTCTCAAGGGTGATCTTTAATTTCATGGCGAAGAATATGGGAAAAGAAAGGTTGGTGATGTATCCGAGGTTTGTACAGATGCTTATTGACGAGAAGTTCAAGGATATTGTGAAAGATCCGAATGATATTCTGTATCTGAGACATATGGATGAAACTACGTTGAAAAATCTCAAGATCTTTCAGAAACAAGATTCAGCACCTATTCCTAAGCCTGTATTCGGTGCTATTGTGAAGGCAGACTATGTCGCACCTCCTGAAAACAAATGGCGAATGGATGGCAGTGGTGACGAGAATGAGGAAGCTGCTTTGTTAACAAACTTCAAAGAGAAACGAGGTGATTGGTATATCAAGCATGTCGTGGTAGTAAAAAAGCAGAAGCATAAAAGAGCATCAAAGAAAGCTGATACTATGTTGATAGATGAACCTGAGATTGAAGAAAATATTCAGAACGCTGACGGTTCTAGCGCTACAACTAATGTTGAAAGCCAAGAAAAAGACGATGATGTTATATCTGCAACTTCAGATAAAGATGATGTATCTTCTGAAGATTCTACTGATGTTAGAGAAAAAGAAGCATAGAAAGAAAAAGAAGAGGAACGTTTGAAGAAACTTGGCGAAGATCTTTATGAGCCATCTGCTGAAGAGGCTTCTGATACTGAACGTCCAAAGAAAAAGTCAAAGCGCATAAAGTCTAAAGCTGAAGGATCAAAGAAAGCTACAGGTTCTCCAAGTACTCGCGGAAGAAAGAAAACTTGCAGATATCTGAGTCAAAAGCAAACAAAGAAAGGAGTTACACAAGAACCTCCTGTTTCTAGCTTACAAGAAATTCGATCATTGAAGCTCAAATTCCTCCAACTACTGTTACACAAGTTCCACCTAGTACTGTCACACAAGAACCACCATCAGTTACTGTAGAAGTTCCTGTTCAGAGTACACCTATTTCTACACCAAAGCCTGCAGCAAAGGGTACTCCTCAGAAATCATGGCAATCAACTCCACAAAGTGCAAGGGAAAATGGATTCAAAGATGCTTTCGTTGAAATTCCAGATAACATTACACATCCTGTCACAGCCGAAGATCTTTCAAATTGGTTTCAAGATACGCCGATCAATGTATTAGAGAAAATATTAAAGATTTGGAAGATTAAGTGAAACATAATGAAGCTGAAAAGGCAGAACTGGAAAGAAAGTGAAACAGAGCAATGTCAAGAAAGAGATATTGCAAGATAAAGTCAAATTTCTAGAAGACGATCGAGGTTACATGAAAGCTATGGTCGAAAGCTTGGGTGTTGCAAATGCGAAAATAGAGAAAGAGATAGCTGATTTGAGAGCAGAATGTGATATGAATGACAGAAGGTTTGCAAGGCTGCAAAAAGTTTTAACTAATAGCCTTGGCATTTACTTTATAGCAGAATATGAAAGGCTTGATGTTCAGGAAGAAAAAGATAAAGGTGCAAAAGAGTTAGCAGAGCAGCGTAAAGGGAAAGGAGTGATTGATGGTGTCCCTAAACCAATAGAGGAGCTAGAAAAGATCGTCGAAGCAGAAAAAGCTCCTGAATCAGAGATTGTGACTGAAGAGGTTACTGAACAGAATGTTGAATCAATTAAAGCGTCTGAAGCAGAACAGAAAGACGACGACGAGGAAGATGAAGATGATAACGACGACGACCCAGCTGGTGACGATACTAAAGATGATTCAGATCATGATGGTGATGAAATGATGATCAGGGGGCGTTGGTCTGAAAATTGATTCTGCGAAAGTACATTCAGAGTTTGATTTTGAATCACTAATCAACGATGATGCTAACATGGAGGATGAACCAAGTAAGGGGGAGTCTACAGAGCAAACAGGGCCACAAGATGTTGATATCTCTGATGCTATTATTGCTATGCCTGTTACTATTGTGCATGAAAAGCCATTACTGATAATGTTAGATCCGAATTTAGAGGAAGGGGAGATTGCTCATAGTTACACCAAAGAAGAGTTGGCAAGAATGTTTGAAGTTGACACTGATTCATTCGAGTTTTATTTCGAGGAAGAGTTGGTGAATATCAAGACATTTGAACCGAAAGAGTATGTGTATAAGCGTGTTGCTGAAGCTATGATGATTATGATCGAGTGATATTCGAAGATTCTGATGATGACGAAGCTGAAAAGTATTCTAATCTCAAAACTGACAAATTTCCTACGATTGATGAGTTGATGAGCCAGATAGATGTTGATTTATTGAAATAGAAGATGATGAAGTTGTAAAGACAGGCAACATTCCGAAATGTTATACTAAAGAGCAGATTGCTGAGGCTAAGAGATCGTGGTTTAAAGAGATGCCGTAGGAAAGAAAGTTCAAAAGGCCACTAGTATTCTTTACAAGGGATAAATATGTTTCTTCGGGTGATATTCTAAGGGATGGATTCGAGAACTTGACGTACATGCTATTAAAAGAGAATTCGGGGTTTAGTATTTTAGACATTTGACAGACATTAAAACATTGTCGTTCTGGGATGTTGAAGAGTTGGTACAAACATGGAATATAAGTCTGCAAATGAAGTTTAATGAACAAAGGATTTGGAGGGTGATAAAGTTTGAAGCATCGAGAGGTTTCGAGTTGTGGAAGGCGTTTATCCTTAAACGCAGAATAAAGACTAACAAGAAAACGAGTGAAATGGATATAACGCTAGTGATGAAGCGTCCACGAGCAATGAAACATATGCCACTGAAGCCCATCGAACATGATTTTCATCCTTACTTTCTGTGATGGCAAACGGATCCAGAGATATGTGAAGCTGTTATTGTATTACGTGCTGACGAGACATGGGATATAACGAAAGAAAAGGATCTAGAACCGATTGAACGAAGGAGAATTTGGGGGCTGTGGAGAATGATACGTATACTAGACCCGATGTGGCTAGTTAATTGCTCAAAGGAAGATGTAAAGTGCTTGTTCTTTAACAAGATATGCTTCGATAAACGTGAAGAAGTCCAAGCGAAGCAATACCAAGGTGTGATTAACGTTTGCTATGCACATGGTATTAATTCGGGCCATATGTGGGAATCGAGGTGGAGAGGGTTAGAACGAGAAGAGTTTTTGAAAGAAGAAAGGCGACTAGAAAAGATACATGAATGGGGTAGAGAGGCAAGGCTCAGAAGATTTCAGTTTATGAAGTGGGCACCTCCTACTGACCAAACGCCTATTCCAAAGCAAGAGCGACGACGTAAACCATACAAGAACTTTTTCGGAAGATGTTAAAGGTTGAAGACTGATCAAGACACTGCGACAATATCCAAGGGGGAGTTTGTTGATACATGATGTCTATTGTCTAGGTCTTGTATCGAGTCTGTATGTTTAGGGCTTGTATTTGTTAGATTTTAAAAGTTATTTAACATGTATATACAAGTTCAGCCGAAGTTGTTGTCGGCTGATCAAGTTCGGCCGAACTTGATCTAGCCAGGACACACTTCGAGCAAACTTGTATGTCTATATATAGCTCGCCTTGGGTCTTTCATTGTAACGATTTTGCAACTTTGACGGCAAAGCTTTGTCGGTCTGGAAATCATATTATAGTACATTTGAACTTGAATGAAGCGACATTTAAACATAAACTTGTGTATTTGATTAACATGTCATATAATTTCTGCTTATACTGGACATTAGATACAAATTAGGTTCCTTGACATTGGAGGATCGGTCCTATCAAAGAGTTGTGTTACCCAAAGTGTAATCATCAATCATTTTACCAGACTCTTGTAGCTTCTTTTTCTGGTTCAACTCTCTCTCATAAGTGAGGAGTCGACCATGAAGCTGTGTGAATGTCATTTCTTTAAAACCAACAGATGTTCGAGTAACGTAAGCTATAGTCTCCCACTTTTCTGGTAACGATCTAAGGAAACAACTATTGACAATCGAACTACGAAATTCAACGTGCACCAGTTTGAGTTCACTTATGAGACAACTAAAACGTTTGAACTGTTGGGTTAGAGACTCTCATTTGACGTGACAAAAGGTTTCATACTGTTGATTCAGAACTTCTCTATTGTTTTCAATCACTACCTCAGTACCACCGAATTGCTCTTTTAGTGCATCCCACAACTCCATTTCACTATTGCAGTGGAGCAGTCCAACATAGATCTCGTTGGGTAAGGCAGAAGCAACAATGCTAAATGCCTTAGCACCCAACTCTATTTTCTGGAAATCTTGCTCGGAGTAGTTTCAGGATTTTTGGGACTTGAGTATTGGGATCCTCTGTACTTGGAACCAATGGAACGTGTGGTCCAAATAAAACTGATCGCCAGAATCGTGTTTTCCTGAGCTAAAATGTGACCCATTTGACGCTGCCATATGAAATATTCATTTCTTTTCAGCATCAGTGGTTTAAACATGGATCCAATGTTGGCATCCGGTGTGTTTTGAGACATTTTCTGAATGGTTTTCAACAGATTTTTGTTTTAAAAACTTTAACCGTAATAAAACTCTGTTTTCCAAAGAAAACTATCAAAAGAATTAGCAGGAAGAACTGATCTTTCAAATCAAATTGATAGTTAAATCAAATTTTGATTGACCAAGCTCTGATACCAATTGTTAGGATCTAAGTTTGAATTAGTTGTGATTTTTGTTTCAAAGATGGAAATGAAAGTAGAAATCAAAGTTAAATTCAGCGGAAATAGATGGAAAAACTTTTATCACAACTAATGGTAGTTTGCTTTGATCATCATGCATCAACTTATAGTTTTTGCATATGAATCACAAACTCCCCCTTAGCCAAATAAGAATGTTTGAATCATACAAAAATGCAAAGAAGATGATTGGTGAATGATCTTTTTAAGAGATAAATGAAACAGTATAATGTGATCACCTATTTATACTAACACTTCTAACCATTGAGCATCTTTGATGACGTCAGGGTTGATAGTGACAGATAACAAAATAAACTAACTATAAACTCTGATGACCTAAACACTGATAGTGCATAAGCATTGTTACATTGAATAAAGAAATATTAAAACTAAACTCTGTTGGATATCCACCGATAGTCTTCAACAGACCTTTGATCTTTTCTCATTTAGTCTAGCAGGTGATAGAAGGCAGAGCTTAGGTCAAACAATAGTTCTTGAATAGAGTTTGTAACCTCTGTTATTAGGATCAAATAAGTGATGTGATTTTGGCTTTTGTATCATCTGTTCCTTTTGAAAGGGTTCAATCCCAACATGATCACACCTATAACATTGGACCCTAGAATGATCTTTACCCTTTCCTTTGTTCTCGGATTTTCCTGGTTGAGCTTTGTTCCCATAGTTTTGTTGTGTGTCATTGTTACGGTTCCTACCCTTATTATTCCCATTCTTTGATTTGCTCGACCCCTTCCCCGATCAGAATTCTCTTGAGAACTACTAGCCTAATGAAATAAAAGTTTACCTTGAACCTCCTCCTTGGACTCGGTCCCTTTTAAACGTTCTTCATAAGCCTTAAGTCTCCTTATTGCTTCTTGAAAAGGAATCTTCTTAAATCAACAAACTCTTCTATTGAAGCAACCACGGGAACACACTTTGGTGGAGCTGATCCTAAAAGCTTTCAAACAAGCCTTTTCTCTTCAAATACTGTTCCAAGAATTGTGGCTTTAGAAACTAGACCTCCAATTCAGGCAGCGAATCCATACATTGTTTCGGTTTCCTTCATCTTCAAGGATTCAAACTCAGCTTCAAAGTTTCAATTCTTGCTTCTTGAACCCGGTCAACGCCCATGAATCGAGTCTGTAACGCGTCGCAAATCTTCTTTGAAGTATCTAGATTAGAAACTTGTAAAACAAGTTCTTCTGGAATAAATTGTAAAAGAAGGGCAATCGCCATGTCATCCTTCTTTTGCTCGACCTGAGTCCCTTCGGTTGGAGTAATTGCTTGCAGAATTATGTGGACACGAAACAATGCCTTAATTCGAAGAACCCAAACATTGTAGTTTGTGGCGTTCAACATAGGACACAACAGGCCAGTAGGGTTCTCCTTTACTGCTAGGTTTACGGGCGGCTCGTCTCCTTTTCGTGCCATTATCGATCTTATTGACCCATGTCTAACAGTGACTACAGGAGAGTCCAGACCATGTTTCTTTCTGGAAAAACTGTTAATCACCTCTTTTATGAACTCCTTCAACGATAATGGGCAAACTGGTGATTGTCTGACTTGACAGAATCTCCAGGTTCACAGTTACAGGATTTGATACCAATTTAAAGACATAATTGATATCAAAGAACACATGTATTTTTAAAAGGAAACTAACTCAAAAACTTTATTGATTTGTGATACATAGAAAATCCTAATAAGACCTCTATATATAGACTTAAGAAACTTACCTTGCACTCCAAGTTACAACAGAATCCTATCACAAATCTAAGCCTTAATAAATTGACTTGTTTAAGTAGAACTCTTCAAGCCCACACCGACTTGTATGGACTTGGACGCCCTGGCCCATGCCGACTTGCATGGACTCGGGAATTATGTGCGTGTGCCAACATAAATGCTAACTTGACTAACCGAGTGTAACATGAGTTATATTCAAGGGGTGATGTATTGATCAACAACTAACTCCTTTCAGTAGAAGTCTTAGTTTGAATCTTGCTTCAGTTGGTTTCCAATTGAAAGCTAACGAAACTTAGGTCAAAATATAGAGAAAAATAAGCTCGTCTCAACGGCATATTCATAATTTTATAAAACGCCATATATTGATAGTTAAACGAGTAAAATAAGTGAAGCAGCTGAATTATTTATACTATTATAATAATATAATAATAATAACAATTATAACAACATCACTCACTGCCTTACAATTTTTTCATAAATCCGATCGGCCCTAAGGGGTGTCATTCTTTCATTTTTTTGCAACATCTTATAACACTTTCCAAACCTCCATACTTTCTGTTCAAGCAACTTCCTACAAAAAGACAACAAAATATTGAGGTATCTCATGCTTTATGATTGAATTTTTACGAGTTTTTCATGCTAAAACATGATATTAACAAAAATAACAAACTTAGATCCATAAATACTTATTATCTTGGGCCATAAAGGTAGTTTAAACATGAAAAATATATAACAAGATCATACAATTTGTTTGATGAAACAAGAACTCAGATTATGGATCACAAACACGAGTTTGTCGACACTAAACAAACAATTTAAACCCTAATCGAAAGAGACATGTTAAGAGGCTAATTGATGAGGTTGAATGCATATTTGTGTTATACATGATGTGTAGGTACTAACTCTAGCCCATCTCAGGCTTTGAATGATTAGAGATTGCTCATTTGATTGAGAAACACGAGGAATAATACCCGAAAACTGAAACTGTTAGCCATAAACTTTGTTTTGGCATAAAATTTTGTGTGGATATTGTTAGGAGATACAGGCTGATCATATATGATGAACATAAAACTCATGAAAAAGTTGGTAATTTTTGGAATTTTTGAGAATATTTATTGAATTTTATCGTATATTATGGAATTAATTCATGAAAAATACCATACGAATTCAATAAATCACCAAAATTTGAAGGAATGTTGCTTTTTTCATGTGAAACATTCTGAAAAATTTGGGGTTCATTGGTTGAGTTTACATATGGTTTTAAAAATGGCATTGTCGCAAAGTTTCGACAACCGGAAACCCAGCTTAGAAAATTCTAAAAAATTTAATGTTTTTGCAGGGAGTTCTTGCACATATTGGGAGGCTTATGTGAATGTTTGGGATTTTTTGAAAGTCAGATCGTTGTAATTGCCAATTTTTTGTTTAAATTGTATTATTATAATACAAACCAACAAGTTAACCGTTTAACGAACCTACAGGAACTTGTAAACTGGGCGATGAGTAAATTGGTGATAATTGGAAAGATAGAGTAATTCCGGTCTATTCCTAGACAAATTGGGTAATTGGGGGGACATTACACGCTAGTTTGGGGAAATCCCCGATGACGAAAACAGAAACAAAAATTTGGACGATGGACAACAAACCATTTTATAATCTGAGCAATATGGTACATTCTATATGATCATGCACTTGCCCGGACATCTAGAACAGATAACCGTGAACGACACACAAAATGGTACACGAAAGCCAAACATAATTCTAACACTAAGGCAATACCCATCGCCCTACTGTTATACTATGAGTTCATCTTCGGATGAATATTCACATCCGAGCATGAGATATATTCATTACCGACTTGAGAACTGCTTTCGGTAATTAACTGTTCAAATACTGATACTAGGATCGGACTAGCGGGACGATTACTTGATTATGTTACTATTACATACCATGAACACTCTATGTGGTATTAGACATAGCTACTTGGATTACGCTATCAAGTAAGTTTCCTTACACCGTTTTCAAATTTTTTTCCTGTTTTACACGGCGTGAATTGCATCTTACATACGTACTTACTTGCACATACAAACGTGTTTAGATGTGAATTATTTGAGTTATACTAACACACGAAAAGTCCCCACAAACACGAGTGATCAACTATATGCCGGTGGATGTGTGAATAGTACTATTGGTCTGACAAATCCAATTGAGCTGGTATGAATGCCATGGTTCTACTACAACTACACATATCCATGCACTCTCTGTGAGCACACTATGTGGTGTTAGGCATAGCTACTTGGGGTGGAAAAGCGATGAGGTGTCGGATGTGGGACATGGTACTTATGAACAGTCAAGGTTTCACTTGTGGGCTTAGTATAATTACATTACATTAATGTGCAAACCTTGATTTTTGTTTACATGGTGTGATACAAACAAAACTTGTGAAACTCACCAACTATTTTTAGTTGACCTTTCAAAACTTTAACATGCTTTTCAGGTAAAACTTGAGACTTGTGTGATACCAATGTTTGCCGATCAAGTTGTGCTTTATAGATGCATACATGTATAGAAGCATGCGGTTACGAAGATTAACGTGGTTCACGGGAAAATGCCATTGTAACATACATGTAGTATGCAATTAACAATGTAGTCGAAAATATAGTTGAATAATAGATATAGTATCTTTATAAACAATGTGCTTGTACCAGAGGTACCTATTGCATCCCATATTTTACTTCGTTGCGAGTTGGGGTGTGACAATACATTTTTCTGATAGGTTATAAAATATACATTTTTGCGAGTCGGGGTGTGAATATTTTGATGATATACATTTTTGTGACAATATATTTTTGTTTCGGTTTCCTTCATCTTCAAGGATTCAAACTCAGCTTCAAGAGTTTCAATTCTTGCTTCTCGAACCCGGCCAACGCCCATGAATCAGGTCTTGTAAAACAAGTTGTTGGATCTATTGAACCTTATAAAAGAACAGATGATAGAAAAGCCAAAATATTCTATTAACCTCTGATCAAGAATAAACATAGTTTCTAAGTGCTGCTCTCAAACATCTGCTGGATTAAAGTCTGCTTATATATGCTATTGAAGATAAAGCTTTGCTGGAAACTAAAGTCTGCTAGAGATAAACTCCGATGAAGATTCTAAGAACTGCTGAAGCTCAATAGAGGATATCCCAACAGTCCTTTGCCAGAAGTCTTTATATTTCAATGTAACAGTGTTTTAGAGTGGCAGTGTTTAGAGTTTGTTAGATGGTTAAATGTCACTTTTAATGTGACGTCAGCATAAGATGCTTAGTGGTTTGCTTTGTAGTATCAATAGAACAATGTCTCTACTGTTCTATTGATCACTTCTCCTTGAAATTTTGTGTACGAACAAATCAGAGTGATCTTAGGCTGAGGGATAGTTTGTTATCTTTCATGCATGTAAACATTTGATTTATAAAAGCATGTTAGTGAAAACAATCTTTCTATTGTTATGATTTCAGAGTTTACTGTTTCCGCTACATAATTCATACTTGTTTATCTACTTCCATCGATTTCATCTTAAACATTCATTACAATATCAAACTCAGATCCTAACAATTGGTATCAGAGCTTGGTCCATCAGATTCGATCTAAACAATCAATTTGATATAAGCATACCAGCTCTTACTACTGATATCGTTTGTTCGTTGGATTGAAAACAGAGAAAGTTTATTTACGTTAAAAGTAGTTTAAACAAAAACTTGTTTTACAAACAATCGAAAATGTTTCAAAATTCCACAAGATCCACACAAAACTGGCACCATGTATAAACCACCAATACTTGTCAGATCGAAGTATAATATCTGGAAACGTCGGATAGGTCATATACTTGCTCAGCAGAACACGGGCTGCTGGAAATCAGTTATCTTCGGACCTCATGTTTCGATGGTACCGAGTGCAGAAGACACAAAAGTTGAAGTTCCAAAGAATCATGAACACTACTCCGAGCTAGATGCAAAGGAATTTAGCATCGTGGCAATTGCTTTGCCTAATGATATCTATGCTGGCTGTTGTATTGCAACAGTGCAAAGGAGTTATGGGATGCTTTGAAAGAGCAGTTCGGTGGCACTGAAGAAGTCATTGAAAACAACAGAGAAGTTTTGAACCAATAGTACCAAACATTTTGTCATATAAAAGGAGAATCATTAACCCAACAATTTGAAAGGTTTAGTTGTCTGATTAGTGAGTTGAAACTAGTAGATGTAAATTTTGCAAACTCTACTTTGAATAGTCGATTTTTAGATCTCTACCAGACAAATGGGACACTATTTCCTTTGTAACCAGAAATTCTGTTGGCTTTAAGGAGATAAGTTTGACTCAGCTTCATGGTAGGCTCCTCACTTATGAGAGAGAGCTTAACCAGAAAAAGAAGCTACAATAGTCAGGAAAAGTTGTTGATGACTATGCCTTTGGTAGTACAACACTTTTGGTCAAGAAGAAACCTCTGGTAGTAGCAAGGATCAGGGCTATGATCATTTTACTGACATAACATCTTGTGGAAACTTTAACTCTGATTCTTGCTCACCCAATTTTGCATTTGCTACAAATGGGGAAAACCAAGTTTCTGACAACTTATCCTTTGAACTGTATGATCTTCAACAAGTTTCTGACAACTTATCCTTTGAACTGTATGATCTTCAACATTTTGATCCAACTAATTTAGAAGAAATGGCCATATTACATCAACTGGCCTTGCTGAGTGTTAGAACCAGCAAGTTTTACACAAGAACCGGTAGAAAATTTCCACGGTTGCATGGAGGGTTAAAAGTTGGGTTGGATAAGTCAAAGATTAAATGCTACAAGTGTAATAGGCTAGGTCACTTTGCTAGGGAGTGTAGGAGTCAAACAAATGGTCCAATTGTTACACACCCAAGTCCTAGACCTCAAAACACACAAAACACTATCCATTATTCCCAATATACCCTTGCCACACAAGCAAAACACTGCTCATTTTGCATACCCTGTAACCACTATTCCAGTTCAATATGTCCAAACCACTATTCCTCAGATACAACATGTTCAAGCCCCTAGTCCTCAGGTTCAAGTGCAACCTGCACCACAAACTACACAAAGGCTTTGTTGATTGGAGTAGCTTACCTGAAGAACCTACTGATGAAAATTTTGCTCTAGTTGCCAACACTGAAAAGAAACATGATGATTTTTGCTCCATGGCACTAGACACAATACTTGAGGGGGATGGGTCTGAGGAAGTGGTGTTAAATTCTAATGAAGTGTGTGATGATGTTGTGGCAGATGTTTTAGAAGAGAAAGTTGGTGAAGAAACTGTGATCTCAGTCTTACACCGATGGGATATCAGTGTTTGTGAAGGAGAATGTGACTGTGCCATGATGGCTGCTACTAAGGTATCACCTCAGGTCCTTAAATGTTCAGACAAATGTATATTGCTTTTGCTAACATAAAAGAGGTAAATGAAAACTTTAGAAACAAAATTTTAGATGATCATATTCAGTTTGAAAAACTTGCAAAAGAGTTAAAAATAAACTGTTTGAGAAAGAATCTGAAATCAACAGTCTCAAACATGAGTCAAGCAATCAACCCCAAACTATGATAGAAAAATATCAAAGTTGTAAAAAGTAGCTTGGTTCTACCCAAACCACTTGTGAAAAGTGGGTAGAATCCTATAAAGGTTATGAAGTGATGTTGGAAAACCAGATCAAAAGCAATGTGAATTTTGGCATAGGTTTTAGGAAAAATGATCAAGTTTCTCAAAACACTGCTGTAAATGAGTTTGGGTTGGTTGAAGTTATTTTCACAAATTTGGCTGGTCAAGAAATCAAAGTCACATATCAACGCCCCAGGGGTAGTTATGCCTAACAGCTTAACATAGTTTAGGACACGTGCAGTTGCCTGGCTGCCGGCACACCGGTCCGGTGGCAACTGGGTTTGTTAGACCAATAGTACTATCCACTGCCCACGGCTTACGTTAATCACTTGCATTGGGGATAGTTCGTGTGTTAGGTAATTCACATCATCACAAGTTGGTGTAATTAACACAGTATGTAACATGCAATTCACCCCAGAAAACAGTAAAACAGTTTAAAAGTGGGGGAGTGAAACTCACAGTGCGGGTAGTAGTATCAATCAAGAGTGATCAATCAACTGGATCAACTTTAACAGCACACATGCAAGTAGGGACTTAAATTAGCATCTAATTTGGTAATGGTTATAACTTGGATCTGGTTATGAGTTTTTACCCTGGATTGAACCTATAGGATATTGGTATGGTGATGGATGTCAGGGTAGTATCAGTTTTTCGTTTGGCTTCCGGGCACCGGTTCGCGTGCCAGCCAAAGTCAGTTGTTTGACACGTTTGAATAATGGTACGGGAATACTAATAGTGTCAACATGTTGTCATATAAGAAATATTAATTTTTCGTTAAGGGAGTTTGGGTGTTTGGGGAGTCTAGGTTGCCCAAAATTGAGTTTCCATTTTCGCAGTCGGGGATTCTCCCGAGTTGGCATGGGACACACCCCTAGTGTCCAAACGACCCTAGAATCTCCCAGAATATTCCAGGTGTTCCAACTATAGTAAACGTCGGGTTCGGTCAGTTCCTGATCCCGGTGTAACACCCCAAATCGCGTAAAACAACACGCGACGGAAACACTTGGGGAGTAACGTTACAAATTGTTTCAACACAGGTATTTAAAGTTTTGTTTTATTGAATTATCAAATTTCATTGCTTTGGAATATCGGAAATGGAATACAATTAAATTTTCTTTCAAATTTTAAAGTCACTAAAGCCCGCGTCCATCATATGTGTAGTATGCAGCGATAATCATCATGTAAATAAACCTGAAACATATGTGAAAATAGGTACGTCAACATCAAAATGCCTGTGAGTAACACAGGGTTTGTGATTTAGATTCATGGCTTAGGATATTTTTAAGAAAAGTTTAAACAGTTTAAAAGTAGCCATGAATCTTTGATAAACCTTTGGTAATTAAAATACTTTGCTTAAAAAGTTATTTGTAGTATACAGAAAATATACTTTGGTTTTGGAAATAATTGAATAGACAGTATATCAAAATATACTTTGATTTAGAAATAATATGATTTAGTAGTATATAAAAATATACTTTGGTTTATGGACAAGAGATTTGGTAACATGTCAAACTATATTTTGGTAAAACAATATGAGAATCGGTAGTATATCAAACTATGCTTTGGAAGTATATCGAAATATACTTAATTGTGATTTGGTAGTATATCAAAATATACTTTGGTTTAGGAAAATCAATAAAAGATAAGTTTTTATGGCTTAGTTAGAAAACCTTTGTAAAAGATACATTGTGGTCGTTTGGCAATACATTCAAACCTGAGTATATTAAACTATACTTTGGTGACTATAGATTTACCACCAAGGCAAAATCTATTGGGTTTTAAACTTGGTTTCTGACATTCCATACAACAGGGATTGGGTGTCAAATCCTATAGCGCTTATCGTACTACCAATCGGCTTGATCATTGTTAATGAATGTATAAAATAAATATGCACCAACAATAGTCTCACAAACTTTGAAAATCATTGTTTTAGCAATAGGTAACAATTTCGTTCCGTTAAAGCATAAGTATTACGTATGCGAAACAGTATAGCTTTGAAAACGTGAAAATAGTGAATAGGCACATATGAATCACCCCAAGACATTTAAAAAACGTAAAAGAGGGGACCATGTACTCACTTGGGGTTGAAAAATATCCTTGAATCAGATTAACAAGCTCAAATGTCTGAGAAGTCAAACGTGTCCTAAAACTGGATAACTATGTAAATATCGGGACTTTAATCGGCGGATCGGATAGAATGAGGTCTTGTAAACCCAATGAGTGTTGGAACTCATATGAACTAGTTTAACAAAGTTAACATTCTGATTTGGAAAGATTCCTAAGTGCTTTTGACCCGTTATGACTCGTTAATGTAGTTTACGCTACTTTAACGGATCATTTACGTAAAACCGTGTTCGGATGGTTAGATATGTGTTATGATAAGTCTAATATGCCAAAATAAGTCTAATATAGTTGCAACATCAGTTTATATGTCAAAACATTGGTCACATATGCTTAAAGTTGATTTATGCGTAAAAAGGGCATTTTGGTCATTTATAGGGCATAATAGACGACTTAACATAACACTAACCAAACGACGTGACCATAAGGTATAACCTCAGGGGGTTATTCCCTATACAACTATGGTCTCTTATTTGTGTTTGGTCGGATCCTAAGATCGACCAAACGGGTCGGATTCGAAAGTCAAAGCGGTGGTCAAAATCGCTCGACTTACGACCCTAAAGAAGCACTAAACTAAAATTTGATGAGTTAGACATGTTTAACATGTCTAACTAAGTCTATGAAACTGATTTGGTATCAAAATAAAGTGTTTTGACACCCAAAAATAGTTCCGTCGTATAATGCGCACTTTGCGCATTATTGACCGAAACTTTGACTCGTCACTTCGACTAGTAAACGTGGTAATGAGTAGGCATGATCGCTAAGGATCATAACCATCTTGATTACGGTCACGTTGCAAAGTCCAATTACACTCTGACTTGACCAATTAATGGTCAAAACTGAAAGTCAAACTGTTTGACTTTTAGCTTAAACAAGCTAAAAGAAATGGAACAAGACTAGGATAGGGAACTTACTTGTGTTAGAGAACACTTGAAGAGCCCCAAGAAAAGAATGCTAAGCCTCCAACTAAGTGGTAGCCTCCAAGTAGAGCAAGAGAGAAAGAAAGAGTGAATGAGCAAGGAAATTGGTTGCAACAATGGGGTATTTATAGATTTCTTGAAGCCACAAGATCATTCCAAGTGTTAGGAGATGTTGTAGGATCATTACAAGTTTTTAGTGAGGTGTTGCAACCCGGAGAAGTGTGGCAAAAACGAGTTATATGTGTCAAGTCAAATGAACAAGAAGCTGCCAGGTATTTGCTGAATTCTGGCATCCTCCGCGCCACGCGCAAGGAGCATAGGGGGCTGGCGCGCCACGTGACGGAGCTAAAAAAAAGAAAGTTTCAAAAAAGGCAGAAATGGTCCCAGCAACATTTTTGAAGTGTTTTTGACGCGTTTAAGCCATGTTAACCAAAAGTTTAGGCTTTATAAGGATGTTAAAGCATAGGGGACTTGAAAAATGCTCAGAAACTTTTCGGATGTCGGTTCGTTTGGATGTACGGTTGCGGTTTTCAGTTAATTACGATGAAAATCGTAACGAACGCGCAAATGACTGTAAACGCGTAACGAATGATATTTTTGCATTCCAATCATTAAAATACTAGATTTTAATGATTACAAAAATTTTTGGATGTGCGTACTTGTTCCGGATTTGGAAATACGCGTAACGGCATAGTTTCGCAGAATTTGCAAAATAGCCCCTGAAGTTGAATAAGTTTGCAAGACCGAACCCTTCAAAACTTATTTCTAAGTTATGTAAAGGGTATTTAGGGTATGTTTAGCTTATGACATCGTTCCGGAGTGTAAGTCGCGATAAACTGATTATGTTTGCGTAACAGTTTGCGATTTCACTTCCAGAAGCGATTCAAAAGATCAAAATTGTACAAGGGCTGAAATGTGTGAATGCCACATGTAATTATACAATTCTAGGGAATGAAACACAAGATCTCATTGGATTCGAAATTGTTCGGAATTGTACGATGGTTGAAAAGGCACCGATGTTATAGTCTCCCCTACTTTAGGAAATTTCATCCCGAAATTTAAATTAGAGGAAACTCGTGAAAACAGATGTGAGTGTATCGCTTTCCAATGATCCTACATTCCCTGAGCAAAACTCTTGGCCACGTTTGGATTTTCAGCGAATTTTGCTTATTATACTAGTATATTGTTTATAGGTATGAGTTTAGATTCGAAATTCTAAACTTAAGTCCAATAAGTAGGTGTATGACACCTTTGATTGTACCGAGCCTCTGAAGAGGGCCATGTAAATGTCAAAGTGACATTCTTGTTTGTAGAAGAACTAGAAAGAGCGTGATCCTGAAAGGGAGTCAGATTTCCGAAAAGAAAAAAAAATGAAAGGGAGAACGTTTATAGAGGTTTCCTATGAAGACTAGTATAGGAAACATGTGTGTGCCCGAAATTGGAGTTGGAGAGTGAAAGATTAAAACAACATTGGTCAAGGTCCAGAGCTTCTAGTAACTTAAATAACGCCACGGTTGCAATGAATAAGGTACACTTATATATAAGAAGTACCAGCGGCGTATCCACCATGCCCTTATTACATTGTTCCCGTTTCGTTATTCTTATTACTATAGGTTCTTACACATGACAAAACTTGCTGTGGTTTCTATGCACTTAATTATCTAATTATCTATGCATCCATAATTACACAATTACTTGCATAGTCCGCACAGTTCATTTTGTGATGTGCAGGGGAAAAACATCAAACAAATAAACATATGATGACTCGTCTTAGACCACAAAAGTGCCCTTTTAATTAGATCAATGAATAATCTTTTTAAATAGGCACTAAAGAGTCTTTTAACTAGATCATCACATGATCTCTTTAGTTAGAATAGTACTTTGGAATCCAAGGGTCTAACTATTGCATAGAAAAGCCCTTAATGATTGAAGATAGCACTTTGGATATCCTTCTAAGGATCTAGCATATGAAAATGTGTAATATTCTATAAGGATTTGGATAGTAATTGTTTTGGATTAAATAACTGTTAACTTGTACATACGTATTAAAGCACACAAAGAATCCAACCAAGGACTCTGGTTTGTACTTTAATCATCCACAAGGATCTAACTATGAATATAGGAAGATCCTATAAGGATTTGGGATTTGTATAGCGAAAATGTTTTGGAAAATCGTGTACTAGATGTACTACGAAATAAAGTATGTGTAATGTCATGAAAATACGAAAGTAGATATAGGCACATCAACATATTGCATAAGACCAATTAAGGACTTACGAAAAGTACCCTTAGGTATCCAAGCAAGGATTTAAAGTGGTACTTCGAGTATTTGTTAAGAGTTATGATTTGTACCTTGTACTTTGTTTCTTGGAAGAATCGAGTACATAGGATTTTTGTGGAGATCACAAGCGATCACAAAATAGAAGGAGCTACGAGAGTAGTTTGATTTGCAAGGAACCATATCCTTGGTTTCGGTATTGTAGAGGTATGTCACACATACACGTAATCATACTAAAATTGAAACAACAATTTTATTTATAAACCAGCCAAAATGTTTAAAGATTTTTGGATATCACAAAGTGAAAATGCAAAACGTTCACCGCCGCATCATCATTAGCATGAGTTTTGTTAGCATTTATGTTAACTGCTCATCCACGAGCTGGATTTGCATTAATAAGCTTCGGGCAATTGTTTCGATAGTGAGTAAGGTCACCACAGTTGTAGCACGATCTAGGTGGATATGGTGCTTGAGCAGCAGCAGGGTTTGCATTTGCTTTATTTTGGGTGTTGGTAGCAAAACGACATGCATTGACCAAATGTCCCAATCGTCCACAGTAGGCACATTTGTGACATGGCGTTTGATTAGATGATGACGATTGCATTTGTTGCACAAAGGTGCGGTGCCAGCATGAGTTTTCCTAGCACGAGGTTGTGCTGGTTGGTTTGGAGCAACTTGATCGTTCTGAGTAACTAGAGCGAAGTTTTGTGAAGCCTTACGCTTCTTTGACTTCTTAGTGGATTCAGTCTGGTTTTCCTTTTGTTTTTCTTGGGTAGCATTGTCCGATGGTTTCTTATCGCTTTTGCGGAAAAGTTTACCCTTCCTGACTTGAGATTCAGTCAGGGTAGCGGATAATTCAATGGCCTGTCTAACTGTAGCGGGATTGCTACAAGTGACTATGTCCTGAATTGGGCCAGGGAGGCCATCAATGTACTTTTCAATTGCCTTATCCAATAACCATGGTAGGACATAACAGAGTTAGTTCCTCATAACGATCAGTGTAGGCTCGATGTTCACCACTATCTTGCTTAAGATCGTGGAACTCATTCTTAAGTGCCCTTTGCTCGTGACGTGGGCAGAACTCTTTCATCATAAGAGCTCGAAGTTCTTCTCATGTCTGAGCTAGTGCTACATCAGCACCTCTATCCCTCATGATCCCGTTCCACCACGTAAGTGCTCTCTTTTGAAAAACACTTTAAGCAAACTCTACTTTTCGCTCGTTCGGACACTAAACATGGCGGAAGTGCTTTCGATACTCTCAAACCATTGTAGGAGCCCAGTAGCTCCCTCAGACCCAGTGAAGTTGAGTGGTTTGGCCGAGTTGAATTGTTTAAAGTTGCACGGAGTAGGGGCATTGTTGTTGTTATTGTTTTGATAAGCTTGATTTAGTTGGGTCACAAGGTTTGGGAGTACAGCAGCCATTTGCTGAGCGATTAAAGTTGCCATTTCGGCGTTTTGAGTAGCGTTGCGACGAGGAGGCATTCTAATAGAGAAAGGGAATCATGAGAGAAATCAAGTGAGATTGATATTGGATAGTCAAAATGAATTTAAAAAAAATATCGACGAAGTATAAATATTGTGATTATTTGTTCGTTACTTAAAACAAACAAACGACACAATGACAAATCAAAGTAAATGGGTCTTTATAATGTATTGCGAAGACATGCTTTAGCCTATAAGTGAATACTCACCCCAAGAGTCCCCATGTAAGAGTGACTGGTCCGATAATGCGGATTTGGACGAACACTCTAACCTTACACAGAAAACTCAAGGTACAGTCATCCACCCTTTCGGATTGCATGTTTTCACATTATTAAAGCCCAAACTTTGACGAGATTTTGAAAACTTTGAAGGCTTAAATCCTAAAAACAAAACATCTAAGGATAGATGATTTCTTGTGAAGTTTTGGAAAAATTTTGACTTTCAAAAGATGTATTATGCTTTGTTTTTGGTAATCACCTAAGGATAGGTGATGGCAGTGTATTAAGAATCTAAACGCAAGTAAACTCGCGTTGGGGTCCTAGGAAGGTTATAGACTAGGTCGAAGCATTACTAATAACCTAATTCCCTATAACCAGTGCTCTTATACCAATCTGTAACACCCTAAATCGCGTAAAACAACACGCGGCGGAAACACTTGGGGAGTAACGTTACAAATTGTTTCAACACAGGTATTTAAAGTTTTGTTTTATTGAATTATCAAATTTCATTGCTTTGGAATATCGGAAATGGATACAATTAAATTGTCTTTCAAATTTTAAAGTCACTAAAGCCCGCGTCCATCATATGTGTAGTATGCAGCGATAATCATCATGTAAATAAACCTGAAACATATGTGAAAATAGGTACGTCAACATCAAAATGCCTGTGAGTAACACAGGGTTTGTGATTTAGATTCATGGCTTAGGATATTTTTAAGAAAAGTTTAAACAGTTTAAAAGTAGCCATGAATCTTTGATAAACCTTTGGTAATTAAAATACTTTGCTTAAAAAGTTATTTGTAGTATACAGAAAATATACTTTGGTTTTGGAAATAATTGAATAGACAGTATATCAAAATATACTTTGATTTAGAAATAATATGATTTAGTAGTATATAAAAATATACTTTGGTTTATGGACAAGAGATTTGGTAACATGTTAAACTATATTTTGGTAAAACAATATGAGAATCGGTAGTATATCAAACTATGCTTTGGAAGTATATCGAAATATACTTAATTGTGATTTGGTAGTATATCAAAATATACTTTGGTTTAGGAAAATCAATAAAAGATAAGTTTTTATGGCTTAGTTAGAAAACCTTTGTAAAAGATACATTGTGGTCGTTTGGCAATACATTCAAACCTGAGTATATTAAACTATACTTTGGTGACTACAGATTTACCACCAAGGCAAAATCTATTTGGTTTTAAACTTGGTTTCTGACATTCCATACAACAGGGATGGGGTGTCAAATCCTATAGCGCTTATCGTACTACCAATCGGCTTGATCATTGTTAATGAATGTATAAAAGAAATACGCACCAACAATAGTCTCACAAACTTTGAAAATCATTGTTTTAGCCATAGGTAACAGTTTCGTTCCGTTAAAGCATAAGTATTACGTATGCGAAATAGTATAGCTTTGAAAACGTAAAAATAGTGAATAGGCACATATGAATCACCCCAAGACATTTAAAAAACGTAAAAGAGGGGACCATGTACTCACTTGGGGCTGCAAAATATCCTTGAATCAGATTAACAAGCTCAAATGTCTGAGAAGTCAAACGTGTCCTAAAACAGGATAACTATGTAAATATCGGGACTTTAATCGGCGGATCGGATAGAATGAGGTCTTGTAAACCCAATGAGTGTTGGAACTCATATGAACTGGTTTAACAAAGTTAACATTCTGATTTGGAAAGATTCCTAAGTGCTTTTGACCCGTTATGACTCGTTAAGGTAGTTTACGCTACTTTAACGGATCATTTACGTAAAAACGTTTTATGATAAGTCTAATATGCCAAAATAAGTCTAATACAGTTGCAACATCAGTTTATATGTCAAAACATTGGTCACATATGCTTAAAGTTGATTTACGCGCAAAAAGGGCATTTTGGTCAGTTATAGGGCATAATAGACGACTTAACATAACAATAACCAAACGACGAGACCATAAGGTATAACCTCAGGGGGTTATTCCCTATACAATTATTCCCTATACAACTATTCCCTATCCTAAGATCGACCAAACGGGTCGAATTCGAAAGTCAAAGCGGTGGTCAAAACCGCTCGACTTACGACCCTAAACAAGCACTAAACTAAAAGTGACGAGTTAGACATATTTAACATGTCTAACTAAGTTTATGAATCTGATTTGGTATCAAAACAAAGTGTTTTGACACCAGAAAATAGTTCTGTCGTATAATGCGCACTTTGCGCATTATTGACCGAAACTTTGACTCGTCACTTCGACTAGTAAACATGGTAATCAGTAGGCATGATCGCTAAGGATCATAACTATCGTGATTATGGTCACGTTGCAAAGTCCAATTGGACTCTGACTTAACCAATTAATGGTCAAAACTGAAAGTCAAACAGAAAGTCAAATTGTTTGACTTTTAGCTTAAACAAGCTAAAAGAAATGGAACAAGACTAGGAGAGGGCACTTACTTGTGTTAGAGAACACTTGAAGAGCCCCAAGAATAAGAATGCTCAGTTAGGAAGCCTCCAACTAAGTGGTAGCCTCCAAGTAGAGCAAGAGAGAAAGAAAGAGTGAATGAGCAAGGAAATTGGTTGCAACAATGGGGTATTTATATATTTCTTGAAGCCACAAGATCATTCCAAGTGTTAGGAGATGTTGTAGGATCATTACAAGTGTTTAGTGAGGTGTTGCCACCAGGAGAAGTGTGGCAAAAACGAGTTATAGGTGTCAAGTCAAATGAACAAGAAGCTGCCAGGTATTTGCTGAATTCTGGCATCCCCCGCGCCACGCGCCAGGAGCATAGGGGGCTGGTGCGCCACGTGATGGAGCTAAAAAAAAAGAAAGTTTCAAAAATGGCAGAAATGGTCCCTGCAGCATTTTTGAAGTGTTTTTGACGCGTTTAACCCACGTTAACCAAAAGTTTAGGCTTTATAAGGATGTTAAAGCATAGGGGACTTGAAAAATGCTCAGAAAATTTTCGGATGTCGGTTCGTATGGACGTACGGTTGCGGTTTTCGGTTAATTACGACGAAAATCATAACGAACGCGCAAATGACCGTAAACGCGTAACGAATGATATTATTGCATTCCAATCATTAAAATACTAGATTTTAATGATTACAAAAAATTTTGGATGTGCATACATGTTCCGGATTTGGAAATTCGCGTAACGGCATAGTTTCGCAGAATTTGCAAAATAGCCCGTGAAGTTGAATAAGCATGTTTTTGCCATACCGAACCCTTCAAAACTTATTTCTAAGTTACGTATAGGGTATTTAGGGTATGTTTAGCTTATGACATCATTCCGGAGTGTACGTCACGATAAACGGATTACGTTTGCGTAACAGTTTGCGATTTCACTTTCAGAAGCGATTTAAAAGGTTGAAATTGTACAAGGGCTGGAATGTGTGAATGTCACATGTAATTATACAATTCTAGGGAATGAAACACAAGATCTCATTGGATTCGAAATTTTTCAGAATTGTACGATGGTTGAAAAGGTACCGATGTTACACCCGGCAGCTTCATTACACGGTAAACTGTCGAAACTAGTTTAAAATAAAGTGTTTTTAATTCCGTAAATTCCCCTTTAATACATAAGTTTGATAAAAATCTGTAAATTTTTATACCATTCAGTAAAAATATATAGATTATGAGAAAAATAATTCGGGAATTTATTTAGCCATTTTAACTCAAATAAATTATTTGTAAACCAGTATTTAACCGAATAATTTACATTGCTTATCATCCAATGTCTAAAAATTCCCAAAATATTCCAGAAAGCTCCTTATATGCCCAGGAACTCCATGTAAAAATTTGGGATTTTCCGATTTCTTTTGGGTGCGTTTCCGGCTACCGAAAACTACCAGAAATGTGAATTTTTAATCTGAATCAAAATTCAACCAATGGACTCCCAAACTTCCCAGAACATTCCCTATATGTTCCTTGGTGTTCATGTAAACTTTGGTTATTTATAGACTCTGTTTGATATTTTTACCGAATTTCTTTCGGTATAGCAGTAAAAAATTCCCCAAAAATCATAAAAAATTCCAAAAATTCTAAAATTTTAGGTGGACATTCCTGTCAATACCCTACATCCCCAAACCAAGCATCACAGACCAAGTTATAGTCCAAACAATATTCTGCCTATGCTAATCAAAGGTTTAAGGTGTTATCCTAGCGCAAGCTCCGTTGCCGTGCGTTTCTCTCGAGTCCAGAAGTGCGTGGGTGCTATATTTAGTACTTACACATCAAGAAAAATCCAAACATGCCATAACCCATGTCAATCAAGTCTTGTTTCACTGGTTTTCGGTTAATCACTTTGTTATTCGCTTTTGGTCGATTAGGGTTTCAAAAGACAAAGTTTTGTGATCTTGGCTATCATATAACATCAGGGAATCCCTAAGGTGTTCTTATTCAGCCAAGAACCATGTTTAAATCATCTATTAACATGAATTAAAAAGAGTTTTCATAGTCTAGTTCATGTTTATACAAGAAATCTTCATCAAAACCATATAAAACTTGAAAAATACCTTTGATTTTGTACCTGGTTTCGTCATGGGTATCACAAAAATGAAATCGGTTTTGAATTAAATATTGTCACAAATAGTGTTATGATGACTCGAGCAATCACAATATGTCTGCCCTGATGATTCCGCCATCAGTTGGGGTGTGACAAATTGGTATCAGAGCCATAACTATAGAGAATTAGGTAGAATTTCCATGTTCGACCTAGTCTATAGTATGTACCAACTTTGACCATTCTTGATTCTTGTTTTATATGTTAATTCTTCCTATTTTGCTTCTATCTTTTATTTTGTCCGTAATTATACAATGTGTCTTTCCTAAGACTGTAACACCCCGATCGCGTAATACAACAAACCACAGTGGAAACATCGGTGAGTCACGTTACAGGAAAATGTTTCACTACACATGGTATTTAAAGCTTTGTTTTATTGAATTATTGAATTACATTGTCTTAGAATAACAGAAACAAAATACAATCAAATTGTCTTTCAAGTTTTAAAGTCACTAAGGCCCGTGTCCATCCTATGCGAAGTATGCAATCAAATTATCAAACAATGGTTCCTGAAACATATGTGAAAATACAGTCATCATAAAAATGCCGGCGAGTACATAGATTTTGTGTGTCGAATTCATGTCTTTATATTCATATTGCAATACCTCGTCCAACATCGAGAGTTGACGAGTATAAATATTGAAATAAAAAAGTGTTTGATATTGCAATACCTCGTCCAATATATCTTTAAGTGAAAATCATTACCTGTCATTGTTATAAACCAATCGTCTGTGTCATAAACCGTTAGTCTGTGTCATAAACCAAGTGTTCGTGTCATCAATCAATCATCTGTGTTTTAATTGTGAAAACTTTTGGTCGTTCTGTAATGAACACATTCAAACCTGTGTTGACAATACCACCCAAGGGGTATCTTTAATAGACCTCAAAAGGTCTCTTTAACTAGACTAACAAATCAACAAATGATTTGTTAATCAGAAACAGTTTCTGTCGTTACCCAAACTTCCACCAAATCCAATGAACAGTTTGTTAACGGGATTGTCAGTCCTATGGTACCATAACATACTACCGGTTAGCGTGATCAATGTTAATGAATGTCATTCATGTCATGGATAACGCACCAACAAGTTGTTCACATTATTGAAATCGTATTGTTTTATATAAACCATAGATTTTGTCTTTGAAAACTTGAAAATGAGGGGAATTATGTACTCACTTGGGGTTTCATATAAGTGTCCTTGAATCGATGGAATAAACAAAGCTCGAACGTGTCCTAATGTGTCGGATAATATGTTAGTGTGTCAGGACATTAAATAGGAGATCAGATAGAATGAAGTCTTATAAACCAAACGAGTGTTGGGACTCGTATGATATGGTTTAATAAGCTTAACATTATAATTTGGAAACCTAAGTGCTTTTGACCAGTTATGACTCGTTAAGGTAGTTTACGCTACTTTAAGGTGTCATTTGCGTAAACGCATGATCGGATGGTTATACATGTCCTATGATAAGTCTTAAATGCCCAAACATGTTTGAAAATGTTATAATATCAGTATACATGTTAAAAATTTGGTTACATATAAAATGGATTTATGCGCAAAAAGGGCATTTTGGTCATTTTTAAGGAACATAAGAACGACTTATCATAACACTAACCAAATGACATGACCATAAGGGATAACCTCAGTAGGTTATTCCCTATACAACTATGGTCACAAATATGTGTTTGGTCGGATCCTAAGATCGACCAAACGGATCAGATTCGAAGGTCAAAGCGGTGGTCAATACCGTTCGACTTACAACCCAAATAAAGTACTAAACTAGAAGTGACAAGATAGACATGTTAAAACATGTCTAACTAAGTTTATAAAACTGTTTTGGTATCAAAACTTGGTGTTTTGATACCCGAAAATAGTTTCGTCGTAAAATGCACATTATGCGCATCTTTAACAGAAACTTTAGCTCGTCACTTCGACTAGTAAACGTGGTAATCAGAAGGTGTAATCGCTAGGGATTATAACCTTCGTGATTACGATCACGTTGCAAAGTTCAATTGAACTTTGACTTGACCAATTATGGTCAGAACCGAAAGTCAAACTGTTTGACTTTTGGCTCAAAATGCCAATATAATGAAGGAACTAAGGAGAGCACTTACTTGTGTTGATGAACACTTTTAGAACTCAGAGTAGGAGGCTTCCAAATGGCTGGAAGCAAGCTCCAAAGAGTTGGGAGAAAGAAAGATGAATGAGCAAGTTAGAAGTGAAGAACTCATGACTATTTGTAGTGATCAAGTGATCACCAAATCAAGCCAAGTGTCTCTTGAGGTGTTATGGACTGATTAATGTCATCACACTTGTCCAAAGGAGGTGAAATGTGGCAAAAATCGCGACTTGGGGACCAAGGAATGGGCTGAGAAGCTGCAAGGAAAGTCCGCTATGCTGGGCACTCCATACAGACCTTATGGACTTGGTCTTACGGCCCGTAAGGCCTATGTAGGGGCATAACTTTTGGAAAATGGCAGATTTGGCCCCTGGATTTATTTCGTCGTGTTTTGACACTTTTAACCCCTTCTAACCTAATTTTTAGGATCAATAAAGGTGTTAAGGCATATGTAACTTGGATTTTTCCCGGAAATGTCATGGATGTCGGTTCGTTCGGTTGTACGTTTACGCGTTTCGTGAAAATACGTAAAACGCTTTAACGAACACGAAAATGATCGAAAGTGCGCAAGGATTGATATTTTTGAATTCTCATCAATAAATTACAAGATTTTATTGATTAAAAAATATTTATATTTGTATATGGGGTTCGTATTCAAAAACACGAGAATCAGCAGACTTTCACAGTTTGTCGTAAATAGTCCCTTAGCTTGGATAAGCATGTTTTTGCTTTATCTAACCCTTCAAAACTTATTTCTAAGTTATGTAAATGGTATTTAGGGTATGTTTAGATTATGTTCTTGTTCTGGAGTGTACGTCACATTAAACTGATTACATTTGCGTAACAGTTTACGATTTTACTTCCAGAAAAGGTTTGAGAGTTTGAGATTGTACAAGGACTAAAACGTGTAAGTGTTACATGTAATTATACAAATCCCGGAGATAAAACACAAGGTTTCATTGGATTCAAGATTGTTTGGGTTTGTACAATGGTTGAGAAGGCACAAATGTCACAAAGATATCTTACACAAATACACACATAAAGACATGAAGACACTCATGCTTTACAAACGAGACGATCTCACCAAAATAGGGGTGAAACCCTCACTTTGGTGATCACTCTTGTATTCAAAATTTACAGGAAGTTACGCCATCAAGTTAGGAGTGATATCCACATCTTGATGGAAAACTTCCATTTCATACTCTAGTGGACCTTACTAATGAGTCAGAATTTGCTCCTCGTTTAGTAAGCAACAGCCACATTTAGGGTATGATATTATCAAGTTAGGGGTGAAACCCGAATCTTATTAACTAGTCCCACTCCTTGATTTTCAATCTTTCCAAAGTTTCGAACTTTCGATCAATTAGAGACATGTAGTAACTGGAAGGGTAAAATACCGTTAACCGCTTCTCGATGAGAGTATTTTATCTGTTAGGCCAAAACATGTCTCTCTAATTTGAAAGGACTTATGACTCACTTTGGAATAGTTGAAGTTTCTCAACCTGAAAGACTCTGATATTTTATAAAGTATTACTTTTATGATACATCAGTTTCAATATGTTTAACGATTTGAACGATATTCGCTTCGATTCAGGTTACACAAATTGCACGTTATCCGCCACCTAAAACGATAATAACTCTTGAGAACCAACTAAATTTACACTCCTTACGCATTTTATTCCTTTTATATGTGATTATGCCATGCAAATACATGTTAAGCCTATGCTTTATACGTAATACTTATGTGCTACATGAAATACTTATGCGAAACTCTGTGAAAACTTATGTGCTACATGAAACAGTTACATCCATTCATGCAATCAAAACGCTATTTTACAGAACCATTATGATCAAGTCTCATCTTTTCCCTTTTATTTTAACTCCCTTTAGATGTCTTCCGACGACGAAAACTCGGACTCCAAGAAGAACGCTAGCAACAACAGTGACTCCATGACCAAAAAGGAGATGATGAAATTCATGGCCAAGCAGATGGCCAAGATAATTCCTGACATAATTAGTCGAATCCAACCTACTCCCAAACCTGCCGATACCGAAAACCAGGATGGCACGACCGATACTAAGGTCGAAAAGCCTAAACCCTCTTTCCCCTTCAAGCAATTCAATTCATGTAGGGCAATGCCTTTCACAGGTGAATAAGGGGTGACACAGATGCTTCAATGGTTCGACGCCATGGAAGTCACTTTCCGCCAAATGGTTGTCCCGACAACCTACCCACCGTCAACGCCACTGGCATGTTCCGATTGAGAGCTCTCGATTGGTGGACGACAGAACACAATATGTGTGGCAACGAGGCCGCTTACACCCTAACCTGGACTGAGCTCAAGAAACTCATGCAGGACGAGTTTTGTCCACCCAAGAAGTCCAACAACTTGAGAACGAGTTTTGGACCATAAAACAAGTTGGGAGCGACAACGCTGGTCTAACTGCTAGGTTAAAACAACTTAGTGTCATATACCCTGGCCAAGTCGACTCTATTGAAAAGGTCATTGCAAAATACATCAGAGCCTGACCCTCCTCCTTCTTCAATTACGTCACATATTCTCAATCTAAAACCATAGAGGACGCCTATCACCTCGCAACCCAATTCAACCATAACATGATAAAGGATGGAACCTGTTGGTCCCAGATGGACAAAGAAAAATAATTCCTTTATTGTAATATGGCAAGCGATTTCAACAGTTGTGAAAATAGTGTGCGGAAATAGAAATCGAACTTTCAAGAAAACAAGCACTTACAGAATTTTCAAATTTTATATCACTTTGAAACAAAATGGTTTACAAGGTGATTGGATGATTATTGGCTAGTACAAAATGAATACTTGTGTAATTCTGTGATGAAAGGGTAGTGGAGTTTTTTTGGTAGTATATATTAAATGCTAGGCTTAACTCATGTCCTTTCCTAAGAGACCTTCTATTTATAGAAAGTCTAGGTGCATGAATAAACATTTGTTTATTCATGCATTTGCTCTGCATAAAGTAGCTCGTTGTCATATTCATTGAATCCATTTGGAACAACTTGAATTTTCAACTGTGGTAGAGTTGCTTTTCAAACAAATGGGTTTCATCAGATTTCTGATGATACCCTCATCAGAAATCTGATGAATAGATCATCAGAAAATCTGATGATCAGACTTTTATTAGAATCTTCTGATATTCATCAGAAATATCATTAAATTCATCATAATGGCCTTTTCTGATCATCTTTCCTTGTTTGGCATCGGGTTCTGATTGATGCTGAGGATGTGTTCTTCTCTTCCAATGTTCTGCCTTGTATCTTCCTGTTGTGTTGACCTTCTGTAACCTTTGTCCTCATCCATTAATCATGCCGATTATATTTTTGTTCAATACTTACATAAGAAGTTTCCTAACAGTTTCCCCCTAAGTATTGTAAGAAAAATGGCAAATCATGACCATCAAACAAACTTCAGACAATGCTTAAACAAACCAAGTACAAAAAATTCAAACACATTCAAAAACAGTTACTTGAAAACTATATCATAAACTAAGAGTTTTTTCTTAATTTTTCTTTAGTCAACTCGTGTAAACATCACCCTTCTTCATCTGCATTTAGTGCTCAATGGTTTTGTGGGTTACTTTGTATAGGTCCTTGTACCATCCCCTAGCTGTCTTCCATTATTCAATTATGTCTTCAACTTTCTTTCTCAGCTGCTCATTGTTTCTTGCTTTCTTCTTGAGTTGGTCTTGTTTCTTGTTCATACAGTCCTTGATGTAATTCAAGGTCTGATTTGAGTACCTCCAAATTTCACTAACTCTGAACAAAGCTCTTTCATTATTGATATCTTTGAATACTACTGATAGTTTAGGTTCTTCAAAGATTGCTCCTGTTCTTGCTTCGAAAACATCAAGTTCAGCTGAAATCTCTGTGTTAGGAGGAGGTACATGTACTTTCTTGCTGTACTCAAAATTGATGCTCAGATCAAATCTGCTATGGCTGCTCTTTGGTACACTTTTCTTCCTGTTTCAGCAATGCTGCTGATGGCTCTTCTGTTGATCTTTGTTTTTCCATTCTCTTTGAATAAGTTGTTTCATTTTTAAGATATCCAAGGGATGAAGTTCATCAGCCAAGTCATTATCCATGACTTTTATTACACTATCGTCTGCCATGAGCAAGGAGTATTTGTTCTGCATGTGTGTTCCCAAGATTTTGTCTGAATAGGATTGCTCAGTTATTCTATCAATTTTGATCACTGGGTTGGTGAGAGGTGTGTGTAGAATGGTCCTGTCTCTCTTCAATCTGACATCTACTATTTTTGTGCTCACAGGAGAGAGAGGCCTTTCAAGCTTGCCTATCTCATCATTCTAGTAGCATTCTCTGAGGTAATATTCAGGTAACATCATAGTGTAACACCCCGACCGCGTAAAAACAACAAACCGCGGTGGAAATGTCGAGGAGTCATGTTAACAGATTATTTCAACAACACATGGTAATTAAAGTTATGTTTTATTGAATATGAAATTTCATAGTTACATTGTCTTGTAAATTTAAAACAAACTAAATTAACTATTGT
The DNA here is from genome assembly GCA_947069175.1 of Scalesia atractyloides. Classification (NCBI taxonomy): domain Eukaryota; kingdom Viridiplantae; phylum Streptophyta; class Magnoliopsida; order Asterales; family Asteraceae; genus Scalesia; species Scalesia atractyloides. Next base: position 72,949,415 of record CAMTDV010000016.1, read on the forward strand.
CTTTCATATTTTAAGGCACTAAGTCCGCGTCCAATCCTATATGAGCATACATCGACATTAAACCTGGTTTCCTGAAACATATGTGAAAACGAGTTAGCAAAAATATGCCGGCGAGTACGTAGGTTTTGTGAGTGTGTCAAATTCATGGCCTTGAATATGTATTGCAATACCACGTCAGACTACTAGAGTCGTTAACTGAAAACCTTGTTATCAAAAGTATTTGCAATGATAACTAACCAACTAAAACAAGTTAGTTATAGTTTATAAAAGACTTGTAGCCATGAATCTTGACCAAAAATTTTGTTTTGTGAACTTGAGTAGTAAATTGTCTTGAAGAAACTTTGTATGGTTTATAATCTTTAATTGAAAATCGTTGCGTGTCATTTTTGAAAACCTTTGTTCCAAGTGATGCAAATAACGCCACGAATGTAATACGATAAAGCACTTATATATAGGAAGTACCAGCGGCGTATCTTGCATGCTTTTATCACATTACACACGTACTGTTATCTAAATCAGTTACCATAAACCAATTGTCCATTGTTCGTGTCATAAACCATTCGTCCATTATTCGTGTCATAAACCAATTGTTCATCGTCCGTGTAGACAAATCGTCCTTGTTTTAATTGTGAAAACTTTTGGTCATTTTGGTGACTACATTCAAACCTGTGCTGACTCGTCTATACCACCAAAGGGTATCTTTATATTGCAATAACAAACCACCAAAGGGTTTGTTAAAGTAAAAAGTTTCGGTCGTTCCCCAAACTTCCCCACAAACATCAGGAACCTTGGTAACTGGATTGTCAATCCTATGGTACCATAACTTACTACTGGTCGGCTTGGCCAAAGCTAATGAATGTCATTCGTGTCATGTATATAACGCACCAACAAGTTCGTTCACATTATTGATATCGTTGTGTTTATATAAACCATAGCATTTTTAATTTGAAAACATGAAAACAATTTAGCACATATGAATCACCCAAAAATATTTAAAAAACATAAAAGAGGGGAGCTATGTACCCGCTTGGGGTTGCAAAATAACCTCGAATCAAAGATTACACAAGCTCAAAAGGCCGAGAAATCAAACGTGTCCTAAAATTGGATAACTATGTAAATATCAGAACTTTAATCAACGGATTGGATAGAATGAGGTCTTGTAAACCAAATGAGTGTTGGAACTCATATGAAATGGTTTAACAAAGTTAACATTCTGATTTGGAAAGATTCCTAAGTGCATTTGACCCGTATGACTTGTTAAGGTAGTTTATGCTACTTTAACGGGTCATTTACGCAAAAACATGTTCGGATGGTTAGATATGTGTTATGATAAGTCTAATATGCCAAAATAAGTTTAATATAGTTGGAACATCAGTTTATATATATCAAAACATCGGTCACATATGTTTAAAGTTGATTTATGTGCAAAAAAGGCGTTTTGGTCATTTATAAAGGCATAACTAGCGACTTAACATAATACTAACCAAACGACGTGACCACAAGGTATAACCTTAGAGGGTTATTCCCTATACAACTATGGTCACAAATATGTGCTTGGTCGGATCCTAAGATCGACAAACGGGTCGGATTCGAAAGTCAAAGCGGTGGTCAAAACCGCTCGACTTACGACCCTAAATAAGCACTAAACTAAAAGTGACGAGTTAAACATGTTAAAACATGTTTAACTAAGTTAGAAAAATGATTTGAAAACAAAATGTTTTGATACCTAAAAATGTTTCCGTCGTAAAATGCACATAATGCGCACTTTTGACCGAAACTTTGACTCGTCACTTTGACTAGTAACGTGGTAAATCAGTAGGTATTATCGCTAAGGATCATAACCATCGTGATTACATCATGTTGCAAAGTTCAATTGAACTTTGCTTTGACCAGTTAATGGTCAAAGCCAAAAGTCAAACAATGTTTGACTTTTAGCTTGAATTAGCTAAAAGCAATGAAATAGACTAAGGAGGAGATCTTACTTGTGCTTAGGTACACCTAAGATCTCAGAGAACCTAGTAGGAGGCCTTTAAAAAGGATGGAAGCAAACTCCAAGAGTATGGGAGGAAGAAGAAAGAAATGAGCAAGTTGTGAGGTGAGTTTGAGGGCCTTTTATACTTGTGGATGATGCACAAGATCATCCCAAGTGTTAGGCACTGATTTAGGATCATTACAAGTGTTAAGGGAGGTGTCAAGACCAGGAGAAGTGTGGCAATTTCGAAGGATTAGTGTCCAAGGAAGTAACCAAGAAGCTACCATGTTTCGGCTGAGCTGGGGGGTCGTTAGGGACCGTAAGGTGTATGGGCTTACGGTCCGTAAGCCCCTTAGCTGACAGCAACTTTCAAAAGTTGGCAGAACAGGTCCCTGAACTCGTTTCGTCGCGTTTTGGCACTTCTAACACCTATTAACCACATTTTTAAGCTCTATAAGGATGTTCAAGCATAGGGAACTTGAAATACGTTCAAAACTGTCTCGGGTGTCGGTTCGTTTGGCCGTACGGTTGCGGTTTTCGGTTAATTATAACGGAAATCGTAACAAACACGCAAATGCGTAACGAATGATATTTTTGCATTCCAATCATTAAAATACTAGATTTTAATGATCACAAAATTTTTTGGACGTGCGTACATGTTTCGGATAACGATATACGCGAATTGGCATAGTTTCGCAGAATTTGCTAAATAGCCCCTGAAGTTGAAAAGCATGTTTTCGCCATAGCGAAGCCCTCAAAACTTATTTATAAGTTTTGTAAAGGGTATTTAGGATATGTTTAGCTTATGTCATTGTTCTGGAGTGTACGTCGCGTTAAACTGATTACGTTTGCGTAATAGTTTGCGATTTCACTTCCAGAAGTTGTTTAAGAGTTCAGAATCGTGCAAGAATCGAATACGTGCAATTGTCATGATAAAAATACAAATCTCGTAAATAAAACACAAAAATTTCATTGATTGATGATTCGTTCGGAATTGTTATACGATCGGATCACCACAAATGTCCCGAAATTTAATTCGAGGAAACTTGTGGAAACAGATGTGGGTGTTTCACTTTCATTTGATCCTCTCGTTCCCAAGTAAATTCTGGGCCACGTTTGGATTCCCAACTAACTTTAACTATTGGAATTCGTCTGCGCTTGAGTTTCTTGACTTCACGGTCCAAAATCTCCACGGGTTTCTCGACAAAGTGAATAGTGTCATCAACGTTAATTTCGTTGAGAGAGATGTGAAGATTTGTGTCGGCTAAACACTTCTTTAGATTGGACATGTGGAATGTTGGGTGAACGTTCCTAAGTTTAGGAGGTAGCTCAAGTCGTTAGGCCACCTTTCCGATTCTTTCATCGATCTTGAATGGTCCAACGTATCGCGGTGCAAGTTTTCCTTTCTTTCCAAATCTGACCACTCCTTTCCAAGGGGATACCTTGAGTAGGACGTGATCACCAACTTGAAATTCCAAGGGCTTGCGTCGTTTGTTCGCATAACTCTTTGGACGACTTCTAGCTGTCAGAAGGTTATCGCGTATTTTCTTGAATTTGTCTGTTTTGTCACGAATAGGTTCAGGTCCAGTAAACTGAGACTCTCTAACTTCATTCCAACAGACAAGTGAACGACATTTTCGGCCGTATAAAGCTTCGAAAGGCGCCATGTTGATGCTAGCGTGACAACTTTTATTGTAGGAGAATTCGATCAACGGTAGATGCGAATCCCAACTACCACCAAAGTCGATCACACACGCTCTAAGCATATCCTCCAACGTTTGAATTGTTCTCTCGGTTTATCCATCCAATTGAGGGTGATAAGCAGTGCTCAAATTGAGTTTGGTTCTCATAGCAGATTGCATGGTCTTCCAAAAGTGAGATGGGAACCTAGCATCTCTGTCAGATATGATGCCCAAAGGAACACCATGACGAGATACAATCTCATCTACATAGATCTTGGCGAGTTTGTCAGCAGAGTAATCCTCACGAATTGCAAAACAGTGTGCTGACTTTGTTAGACGGTCAATGATTACCCAAATAGTATCATGGCCTCTAGTTGTGCGCGATAGTTTCGTGATGAGATCCATCGCAATGTTCTCCCACTTGCATACCGGAACTTCTGGTTGTCCAAGCAAACCAGATGGGCGTTGATGTTCAACCTTGACTTTAAGACAAGTTAGGCATTTTGATACATACAAGGCAACGTCTTTCTTCATACCCGGCCACCAATACTGGGTACGAAGATCCTTGTACATTTTGTCTGCACCAGGATGGATTGAATAATGATACTTATGAGCTTCGTCCATCATTAAGGTGCGGAGGTTGTCTTGATTTGGAACCCACAAACGGTTCAAATAATAGAGTAATCCATTGTCTCTCGTTTCAAGTTGAAGCTCAACTTATGTGGTAATTCATTACCCATCATGCCTTGTGTAGCACAAGTATGCTGAGCTTGAAGGATACATGTCTGAATATCGGATTGAATTCAAACACAATGAAGCTTGACGCGTTCCTTACGACTAAGCGCATCGGCTATGACATTCGCTTTGCCAGGATGGTAGCGAATTTCGCAGTCGTAGTCGTTTAAAAGTTCAACCCAGCGTCGTTGTCTCATGTTCAGCTCCTTTTGATTGAATATGTGTTCGAGACTTTTGTGGTCCGTGAAAACCACACACTTCGTACCATAGAGGTAATGTCTCCAAATTTTGAGGGCAAAAACTACAGCACCTAACTCAAGATCATGAGTCGTGTAGTTCTTCTCATGGATTTTCAATTGTCTTGATGCATAGGCTATGACTTTATCTCGTTGCATGAGAACACAACCAAGGCCTAGATTCGATGCGTCACAATAGACAACAAAATCATCGTTGCCATCGGGTAAAGATAAAATAGGAGCATCGAAAAACTTATGTTTTAGAGTTTGGAAGGCTTCCTCTTGTTTGGGTCCCCACTCAAAAGGTTTATTCTTTTGAGTCAAAGCGGTGAGGGGAACCGCCATTTTTGAGAAGTGCGCGATGAATCGACGGTAATATCCAGCAAGACCAAGAAAAGAGCGAACTTCTGTAGGAGTAGTGAGTGTGTTCCAATCCTTAATCGCAGTGATTTTGGAAGGATCCACATGTATACCTTGCTCGTTGACTATTTGTCTTAAGAATTGAACTTCTTTTAGCCAAAACTCGCACTTGGAGAATTTGGCATAAAGTTGTTCTTTCTTTAGTAGTTCCATAGTTAATCGAAGGTGTTGTTCGTATTCGTCTCGAGACTTGGAATAAATAAGAATGTTATCGATGAAAACAATGATGAACTTGTCTAAATAAGGTTTACAAACCCGATTCATCTAGTCCATGAAAACAGCTGGAGCATTTGTCAAACCGAAAGGCATGACAGTAAACTCGTAGTGGCCGTATCTTGTGCGGAAAGTAGTCTTGGGAATATCTTCTTCGAGCACACGAAGTTGATGATACCCAGAACGTAGATCAATCTTTGAAAAGCAAGTAGCACCTTGTAGCTGATCAAAGAGATCATCAATGCGAGGTAGGGGATATCGATTCTTGACCATGAGTTTGTTGAGCTCACGGTAATCGATATACAGAAGGATCCATCCTTCTTTTTCACAAATAGGACAGGAGCGCCCCAAGGTGAATAGCTCTGACGAATGAATCCTTTATCAAAGTGCTCTTGAAGCTGTTTCGATAACTCTTGCATCTCAGATGGTGCAAGACGGTATGGAGACTTAGCAATTGGGTTGGCACCAGGTATTAGATCAATGCAGAACTCGACTTGACGTACAGGAGGTAAACCAGGTAATTCTTCAGGAAAGATCTCAGGATAATCCCGAACAATGGGAATATATCCTGAACAGTTCTTCTTTGCCCTTTCTCCTCTACGATATGTGCCAGGAAGGCTACATAGTTCTTTCGTAGGTAGTTTTGGGCTTGGTTACAGGTCAAGAGTTTAAGATTTCTAGCGGGTTTCTCACCACGAACTTCTAAGACTTCACCAGAGGGAAGAGGTATTCGAACTATCTTGTCAAAACAAATAACTTCGACATGATGCTTGGTTAACCAATCCATTCTTATAATGATGTCGAAACTCCTGAGTTGCATTGGTGTGAGGTTAATGGCGAAAAGGGGGTTATTGAGGTTCAATTGGCAATCACGAATGACAGAATCAAGTTTTAGAGGTTCGCCACTAGCTATTTCGACCGTCAAGGGCTTTCCTAGTTTAGTTCTTGGCATTGAAAGTAATGGTCAAAGGCTAAGGACACGAAACTCCTATCGGCACCCGAATCGAAAAGAACAGAAGCAGGATGATTGTTGACAAGGAACGTACTGTTAACGACTTCGTTATCGGGACGGGCCTTGTTGGCGTTAATGTTGAATGCTCGTCCACGAGCTTGGTTGGTATTGCCTAATTCCGGGCAATTGTTCTTGTAATGGCCCATCTCGCCACAGTTAAAACATGACCCGGGTGGAAAGTGAGGTCAAATGGGATTTGCTTGAGGTTGGACAGGGTTCTGTGCAGCTTGGTTTGGAATAGATCGACAAATGTTGGCCAAGTGACCAAATAGTCCACAAGTAGTACGTTGATGACACGGTTGATGAACTTGGTGGTGACCGTTGCACCAACTGCACAACGGTGCAGTACCAGTATAAGGCTTCCTCACGGGAGGTTGAGCTGGTTGGTTTTGGGGAGCTTGATTGGGTTGAGCGGCTAGAGCGGGTTGTGTAGTAACAACAAAGTTCTGAGAATCCTTACGCTTCTTTGATCGTTTGGAAGGCTCGGCCTTGTTTCCCTTTTGTTTCTGTTGAGTGCTTTTGGTGGATGATTTCTTATCGCCTTTGCGATGAAGGTTACCCTTTTTGACCTGAGACTCGGTCAAAGTTGCAGCTAGCTCAATGGCCTGTCGGATAGTGGTTGGGTTACTTCCGGTAACAATGTCCTGGACAGGATCAGGCAAACCATCGATATACTTCTCGATCGCCTTATCCAAAGGCGTCACCATCGAAGGACAGAGTAAACTCAACTCCTCGTACCGGTCAGTATAAGCACGATGCTCACCACTATCTTGTTTGAGATTATGGAATTCATTTTCGAGCGCCCTCTGCTCGTGACGAGGACAGAATTCCTTCATCATTAGAGCCCTAAGCTCTTCCCAAGCTTGAGCTAAGGCTACATTAGCACCTCTGTCTCTCATAATACCATTCCACCATGTAAGAGCTCTCTTTTTGAATACGCTCGACGCAAACTCACTTTTCGCTCGTTTGGGCATTGCACATGACGAAAAGTACTTTCGAGGCTCTCAAACAATTGCAAAAGCCCAATAGCTCCCCCAGACCCAGAAAACGAGAGTGGTTTCGCCGAACAAAATTGTTTATAGTTACACGGAGCTGGTGCATTGTTATTGTTATTGTTGTTCACTTGATTGAGTTGGGTCACAAGATTTGGGAGTACAGCAGCTATTTGCTGAGCGATAATAGTTGCCATTTCGGCATTTTGAGTTGTATTACGTATAGGAGGCATTCTAAAAGAAAACATGGAGGAAGATATGTGAGATTGATATAAATCAAGAGAGGTGTTGAAAACATCGACGAAATAAGGATGGTGGTCATTCTTTCGTTCCTCAAAACAAACAAACGACACACAGTGACTAATCAAAATAAATGGGTCTTTATAATGTATAGCGAAGACATGATTTAGCCTATAAGTGGACACTCACCCCAAGAGTTCCTAGGTAAGAGTGACTGGTCCAATTAAGTGGATTTGTACGAACACTCTTGCCTTAGACAGAAAACTCGGGGTACAGGCACCCACCCTTCCAGATTGCATGTGTTCACATTAATAAAACCCAAACTTTGACGAGATTTGAAAACCTTGAAGGCATAAAGACCAAAATGATTCATCTAAGAATAGGTATTTTTCTTTGCAAAAAGTTTTTGGAAAGATTTTGTGACTTTCGTATTGTTTTTTGTAATCACCTAAGGATAGGTGATAGTATTGTATTTTATGAATCTAAACAAGTAAACTCGCGTTAGGGTCCTAGGAAGGTTATAGTCTAGGTCAAAGCATTTCTATTAACCTAATTCCCTATAACCAGTGCTCTGATACCAATCTGTAACATCCCGACCGCGTAAAAGGAACAAACCGCGACGGAAACGTCGGGGATTCACGTTAACAGATTGTTTCAAAAACACGTGGTAATTAAAGTTATGTTTTATTGAATATTGAAATTTCATAGGTACATTGTCTTGGAAAATTAAAAAAACTAAATAAACTATTGTCTTTCATATTTTAAGGCACTAAGTCCGCGTCCAATCCTACATGAGCATGCATCGACATTAAACCTGGTTTCCTGAAACATATGTGAAAACGAGTCAGCAAAAATATGACGGCGAGTATATAGGTTTTGTGAGTGTGTAAAATTCATGGCCTTGAATATGTATTGCAATACCATGTCAGCCTACTAGAGTCGTTAATTGAAAACCTTGTTATCAAAAGTATTTGGTATTGCAATGATAACTAACCAACTAAATCAAGTTAGTTATAGTTTATAAAAGACTTGTAGCATGAATCTTGACCAAAACTTTGTTTTGTAAACTTGAGTAGTAAATTGTCTTGAAGAAACTTTGTATGGTTTATATCTTTAATTGAAAATCGTTGCGTGTCATTGTTGAAGACCTTTATTCCAAGTGATGCAAATAACGCCACGAATGTAATACGATAAAAGCACTTATATATAGGAATTACCAGCGGCGTATCCACCATGCTTTTATCACATTACACACGTACTGTTATCTAAATCACTTACCATAAACCAATTGTCAATTGTTCGTGTCATAAACCATTCGTCCATTATTCGTGTCATAAACCAATTGTTCATCGTCCATGTAGACAAATCGTCCTTGTTTTAATTGTGAAAACTTTTGGTCATTTTGGTGACTACATTCAAAACTGTGCTGACTCGTCTATACCACTAAAGGGTATCTTTATATTGCAATAACAAACCACCAAAGGGTTTGTTAAAGTAAAAAGTTTCGGTCGTTCCCCAAACTTCCCCACAAACATCAGGATCCTTGGTAACGGGATTGTCAGTCCTATGGTACCATAACTTACTACTGGTCGGCTTGGCCAAAGCTAATGAAAGTCATTCGTGTCATGTATATAACGCACCAACAAGTTCATTCACATTATTGATATCGTTGTGTTTATATAAACCATAGCATTTTTAATTTGAAAACATGAAAACAATTTAGCACATATGAATCACCCAAAAATATTTAAAAAACATAAAAGAGGGGAGCTATGTACCCGCTTGGGGTTGCAAAATAACCTTGAATCAAAGATTAAACAAGCTCAAAAGGCCGAGAAATCAAACGTGTCCTAAAATTGGATAACTATGTAAATATCGGAACTTTAATCAACGGATTGGATAGAATGAGGTCTTGTAAACCAAATGAGTGTTGGAACTCATATGAAATGGTTTAACAAGTTAACATTCTGATTTGGAAAGATTCCTAAGTGCTTTTGACCCGTATGACTTGTTAAGGTAGTTTATGCTACTTTAACGGGTCATTTACGTAAAAACATGTTCGGATGATTAGATATGTGTTATGATAAGTCTAATATGCCAAAATAAGTTTAATATAGTTGGAACATCAGTTTATATATATCAAAACATTGATCACATATGTTTAAAGTTGATTTTTGCGCAAAAAGGGCGTTTTGGTCATTTATAAAGGCATAACTAGCGACTTAACATAATACTAACCAAACGACGTGACCATAAGGTATAACCTCAAAGGGTTATTCCCTATACAACTATGGTCACAAATATGTGCTTGGTCGGATCCTAAGATCGACCAAACAGGTCGGATTCGAAAGTCAAAGCGGTGGTCAAAACCGCTCGACTTACGACCCTAAATAAGCACTAAACTAAAAGTGACGAGTTAAACATGTTAAAACATGTTTAACTAAGTTAGGAACCTGATTTGATATAAAAAAAAGTGTTTTGATACCTAAAAATGTTTCCGTCGTAAAATGCACATAATGCGCACCTTTGACCAAAACTTTGACTCGTCACTTTGACTAGTAACGTGGTAAATAGTAGGTATGATCGCTAAGGATCAGAACCATCATGATTACGATCACGTTGCAAAGTTCAATTGAACTTTGCTTTGACCAGTTAATGGTCAAAGCCGAAAGTCAAACAATATTTGACTTTTAGTTGAATTAGCTAAAAGCAATGAAAAAGACTAAGGATGAGATCTTACTTGTGTTTTGGAACACCTAAGATCTCAGAGAACTCAGTAAGAGGCCTCCAAAAAGGATGGAAGCAAACTCCAAGAGTATGGGAGGAAGAAGAAAGAAATGAGCAAGCTGTGAGGTGAGTTTGAGGGCCTATTTATACTTGTAGATGATGCACAAGATCATCCCAAGTGTTAGGCGCTGATTTAGGATCATTACAAGTGTTAAGGGAGGTGTCAAGACCAGGAGAAGTGTGGCAATTTCGAAGGATTAGTGTCCAAGGAAGTAACCAAGAAGTTGCCATGTTTCTGCTGAGCTAGGGGGTCCTTACCGACCGTAAGGGGTATGGGCTTACGGTCCGTAAGCCCCTTAGCTGACAACAACTTTCAAAAGTTGGTAGAACAGGGCCCTTAACTCGTTTCGTCGCGTTTTGGCACTTCTAACACCCGTTAACCACATTTTTAAGCTCTGTAAGGACGTTCAACCATAGGGAACTTGAAATATGTTCGAAAATGTCCGGAGTGTCGGTTCGTTCGGCCGTACGGTTGCGGTTTTCGGTTAATTACGACGGAAATCGTAACGAACGCGCAAATGACCGTAAATGCGTAACGAATGATATTTTTGCATTCCAATCATTAAAATACTAGATTTTAATGATTACAAAATTTTTTTGGATGTGCGTACATGTTCCGGATAACGATATATGCGATTTGGCATAGTTTCGCAGAATTTCCAAAATAGCCCCTGAAATTGCAAAAGCATATTTTTGCCATTCCGAAGCCCTCAAAACTTATTTCTAAGTTATGTAAAGGATATTTAGGGTATGTTTAGCTTATGTCATTGTTTTGGAGTGTACGGCGCGTTAAACTGATTACGTTTGCGTAATAGTTTGCGATTTCCTTTCCAGAAGTTGTTTAAGAGTTCGGAATCGTGCAAGAATCGAATACGTGCAATTGTCATGATAAAAACACAATCTCGTAAATAAAACACAAAAAATTCATTGATTGATGATTCGTTCGGAATTGTTATACGATTAGATCACCACAAATGTCACACATAGTGTCTTGATCAGCAGTCAGAACCATGTATTCCTTCAGGTTTCCCTGAGAATCTTCTATAATCTCTTTTCTTAGCTTCTTTGATGATGTTACAATCTCTTCCCATTTTGTCTTTTTAGCTGAAACAATTTGTTTGCTGAAGATTGTTTCTCCAGAAGTGGTCATTTTGGGTTGACCTCTTTGGATGAAACTGCTTCCAATAGAGGTTCCAGCTGGTGGAGTATCCAGGACCCTTTGTTTTTCTATTCTAGGAACTTCAGAAGGAGGACCCATTGAGGTGGGTTTGAGTTGAGATGTTGAGTGTGATTGACTTGTTTCTGTTTGTTGGGTGGTTTCTGGTTTCTTTTGAAGTGGTGGTTTTTGTGTTACGAGTGTCTCAAGTTCTTGCACTCCTGACTTTGCCAAGTTTGCATTGTTTAGTTACAGACCCTTAATAAGTGATTGGATATCGCTTAAGGTCTGGGCATTTCTTCTTTCCTGCTCTTGTAATCTTTGAAACTCACTTTTGTGTTCACTGTGTTGTGCATACCAATCTTTCACCATCTTTTCAAGTGCATCTACTATGCTGTTGTCATGTACCCTTAGAATTTGAATTTCTTCCAGAATCTTCCCAAAATTTGAGGTGTCTCTAGCGGTTAAAGCTTCTGCTACCTTTTCTTGTATCTCCTTAAGAATTTTTGTTGTTGCTTCTTTGTGTTCTAATGACTGCTGCAGCTTCTTCAGGACTTCAATGTTGCTTTCTGTCTGTTTTCTAATTACTTCAACTGTTTCTGACAGAGTCTTTATATCTGATCTTTGACTTTTAATTTCATTCAGTAGCCGAACCAGCTTTTCTTCTGTAGGAGATCTTCCAGTGCACGCTTTGGTTATGTTATCTAGCTCTTCATGAAGTTGTTCAGATGTCATGGTTGGTGGTTGGGTAATAGGTGGAACAACAGATGCTCGCCCTCTAACACCAGCAGAAGACAAACCTACTGCTGTTGCAAAGTCATGAGGTTGAGTAGTCGTTTCAACCTGCACAACTTTACCAGAATATTGAATCTGATTCAAATTCTGGTTTTCCTCACATTGAATCATTGATGGTTCTTCATGAGTTGTAGAGAAACTATGATTTTTCTCTTCCAGGTTTCCTTGATCAGCAGGCTTATCTCCACCTGTTCCCATCACATTTTCCTCCTCATTATCTGATTCAGAGAGTGGATCTTTGGAACTACTCAAATCTTTTCTAACAGAAACAGTTTCTCTAGGCAACACAACATAACTTCCTTCAACTGATTCATCAGAATATGTATCTGTTGAATTTGCAATAATATTTTCATCAAAGTTAAAGTTTTATTCACCTGTTTCTGCCATATGAGATGCTTCTGCATGATGCTGCTCATACCCTTTGTTTTGTTCATCACTTCCCTCTGGTTCTGGTGACAGTCTGACAATTTGATCCTCTTCCTCTGTATGTGGTGCCATTACTATCGATCATCATGTTCTGGTGGGGATGTACTGTCAAAAACTTCAGCTATTTCTTGTCTCTTGTTTAAGAGTTCCAAGTATTGTGCCTTGTAAGGTGATTCCTCTGGTATTGGATTCATCATACTCTCTGGTAGTGTTGGAACATCACTGTCTGATTTCCAAGCACCAACAGCACACTAAGGTTTCATGACTTCAGTTTTCACATGTTTTCTGATGCAGGGAATTAAACATTCTTTTCAGCAAAGACATCAGAAACCAGTAATAACCAGAATCTGGGAAATGGCAGGTGTGAGGTGATCCTCCCATCTTTTTTTAACACTGATCTTTTCATCAATCTGAATATCTCTGTTCCATAGTCAATGTTTGTTCCAGTAATTAGACAGAACATGATTGTTAAAACATTCATGTTTATCTGATCAATTCCTCCAATTTTGGACGTCATACACTTGTTTAAAATTTCCATCATTACTGGCCAAAAGGCAGGCAATTCTTGTCTCCTGAATTCATCGATTTTTGTGATTTTTTTCTCGTAGCTCATCACTGCTTCAAGTTGCTCAACATATCTTCCTTTGCTAGTACAGGGTCATATTGCTCAGATATGGGTATTTCCAAACATTCCCTTACTTTTCTGGTGTGATTTTTAGAAAGAGATTTCCCCACAGATGAGCGCTCAATTCATCAGTGCTTGTTTCATTTAAAGTATGGACGAGTTGTTGCAAGATGGTTTCGGGTACCTCTTCTGATTTGACCAAAGCTTGTGCAAGAGGAGATATTGTCAAGTATTCTATCAGAATTTGGCATTTAACATCATAATCTTCGATCTTTGTATTCAGCTTCTCGTTGTTACTTTTCATTGGTAGGAAGTTTTCTTCATTGATGAGTTGGACAGAGTGTTTGATGGGTGGATTCTTGTGATTGATAGGGTTGATTGCGGCCATGGTAACAATTTTCGGTTTTGAGAGAAAGATTTTAGGGTTCTTGAGCTGGATGGTTTTGAAGAGGTGGGTTATTGAGATGAAGGACGTGGGTGGTAGATCCTGGCTGGATAGTGTTTAAGTGGGTTAATGACGGTTTAAATGGGAGTTAATTTCGTTTTGAAAGAGATAAAACCGTCAAAAAGATTTTGATTTTCTATTAGGTTTTGATGTATATCCTTTCAACAAAGGACTTTGATTTGTCAATGCACCGCTAAATTTCACCTTTTTCTTCCAGTGGGGCCTCCTTTGTGAAAAGGTCCAATAGAATCCTTTTAAACTCTGTCTTTCTTTTGACATCAAAAACTCTGTTAGATGATATCACTTTAAAGGATTTTGAACAAATTTTTGATGTTTCCATATCATCAAAAATTTAACAAAAGTTCATCAGAAATGAGTGAATGTTCATTAGAGATGATAGTTTTTTTTGAAGATGAGAGTGAAGGTCCGTGATTAGGCGGTTCTAGATGGAAGTTAGTGCGTAAACGTAACCGATTCGGTAGAATGTTATTAAGAATGGAGTAGAAGTAGAGTGCAGCGGAAGTCATATCTTCATTCATACCGAAAGAGCATACATCTTGTACAGCTGCCGGAGTTCCTGGAGAGAATCCGACAGCACCTCCCCGTAGGGATTGCAAAAACTTAAAAAACAAATGAACACACACCACCTATATATAGTGGAACAAGTTCGGACCAAAATCATTGGGTCAACTTCGTCCGAACTTGACTTCGAGCGAACTTGTCCCTTTACATGACAAGTTCGTCCGAACTTGACCATGACACTATAAATTCGCGCAAACTTGGTCGTGTGTTCGATTATAATCTATACAATATTCAACACACGCTCTATCTAGCCTATTCGACAAGTGACGAACACAAATGCATCAATAGATTCCCCCTTGTTCGTTACAGTCGAAGCTTGATCTTGATCTCCAAATCTCTGAGCCGTGTTTGAATATTCTGCAACTTCAATCAAGGTATCTGCCGATGTCGTAGAAGGTGTCAACAAATTCCCCATTAATTAATGATCCGGGTCTGCATTATCAACTTTAAATTCCACTGAAAACTCCAGCTCAGATATTTGATTGCATAGTTTCCAACCTCCTCTGATTTGCTTGATATACAAATTTTCTGGAATAATCATCAACTCGAAGTAAATCAATGCAACAGCTTCTCCATTTCGACGATAACCGCATCCGAGTTCAGTTTTTGAATAAGCGTTGAGCATCGAGAGTTTATTCCGCACACTCCTAAAATATCAAAAACTCAACTGGCAATTGATAGAAACTTCGAATCACTGCATCGGAAAACTTCAAATCAACAAATACCCTAGAAAATATGAAATCCTGAGTTCCGTAATCGAAGTTAAGCATACTCATGAAAGATTGACCAGGAAATCGGTAATCTGCTCAATCAGCAAATCTTCATTGGATACAAATCATCTGGTAATGCGTCGAATCTGAGAAACATACGTCCATAATCAGAATCACATTCTTCTTCTTCAGTCATAATGCCAGATATATAGCTATCTCTGGTAGACCAGTGCAACTTAATCAACAAACATCATCATCCAACGGCGGTTAGTCCAAGAAGAATGATTCATCTGCTTGAAGACTAAAAATAATGGCCACCAAAGGCTATCATCAGTTATATCTTGAATAACCACAGATCTCCTTGGTAATTTTGAAACTATCCGATACACCGGCGCTAGTCATTAATTCCTAAGATCATCACTGAACGTCTTGAACGTCCTCAGTTCCTCACTGGTATTAATGACTGCTAATCTTGCTAACTACACTTTCACCAGAAATCAGGACTCTAACCCTTAAGCATCAATCTGTATCATGACTTGAAAAATCTGAACTTCCTGTGATTACGAAATCCCAAATGTATAGCCTCTTTTGTCAGCAACCGGTACATAGCTTTGTCTGAAAGATCCGATCCCATAAATTATCTTCTTTAATCATGGTACCACGTACCCCATGGAGCAACTGAAACTACATAGCATCCTTATCCCCTGGCGGTTAGTCCAGTCAATAATTCATATGCAAAGCAGAGTTAAAGATAGGCAGTCGTATGTGCACCCGCAAAATACGCCGGACTCAGGTGTCAATCCATAACCATGACCTTAGAATCTGATAAACAACTCCTCTAAGACTCAGTTATGAAACCCCCCGCTTTCAAACTAGAGATCAACTTGAGATCACCAACGAATCTTGATCCTCTACAATTCCCGGTTAATCTGCAACCGGTAACCACCCGGATACTGTTGCAGGAGTCACGAATTTAAAAATACCGGAATCTTCATATATTGTAAAATTTTTATTCCCCCTCATTTTTGCAAATTCTGACCATACTGAAATTTTTACTGAAATTCCCCCTCAAATCCGGAATTTTCAGTATTCTTCAAATGCGGATTTAAGGTTTAGGCCCATTGATAATCACTATACCAAAAGATCAACATTCAGCATCAGTATCAGTGACTATCCCGATTATCTTCACAATTTTACAATCGTATCATCAAATCTGTACTCTGAAGCTCCAGACGGTGTCTCCGAACATCCCGGTTCGGTCATCGAAAACTCGAAAGTTTTTCTATCGCCAATTTTTCTAAACACCTCATCCCATCAATACGATCAACAAAATTTTTCCATGCCCTTTTTTAGGCTCCATGTACAAGTTCGGGCGAACTTGTCCACTATGTTACAAGTTCGAGCGAACTTGATCTCCAAATTACAAGTTCGGGAACGTTACAAGTTCGGGCAAACTTGGTCTCTAAAAACCAGCCCTTTTTCACATTTTTCAATCCAGAATCCTTATTTCTTCAAATTTCGAGGTAATTCCACCATAGATCTAGTCGAAAATGATTTTCTAACAATCCTATCCGTTCAATTTTACTTTTTGTCCGTGGATTGTATGTTTATTTGTTGTTTTACGTCCAAAACCCCTCCTAATGTCCATAAATGTCCAAATTCATGAGCGTAGGTGATAACCTTAGCTCTGATACCAATTGTTAGGATCGATCCGTCCACTTTTCACGGAAACCTAGGTTGTATCTATGTCATCGTATGCGGAATTTACGTGAATAGTGATAAATACATAAGAATTACTATTTAAACGTCGATTTATTAGTCCAAAAGTCTTTACAATGTGAGATTCCAAATCGACAAAGCTTCACCTCAAAAGTTGCAAAGTTACAAATAAAACCAAGGCTAAGCTATATATAGAAGCACAAGTTCGGTTGAGAGTGTCATGGCCAAGTTCGGCCGAACTTAAGTTCGGGCGAACTTGTCCAAGTGACATTACAACTTCGGCCGAACTTGTTCTCTAACAACATAAATACATTGAAATCTAACAAATTAAACCCTATACAATACAGACTCGATCCAAAACTTAGACGATAGACATTATATACCAACAGAGAGGGAATGAGTAAAGTTTCATAGGGATTACTTACACATGCTTTTCTGGTGCAACTTCAAGTCTATGTTCTTTTCTTCAAGGAATATTTTGTGAAATCCTCCCCCTTTTTATTAAAATATCATTGAAAAATGTTTTCACAGTTTTTTTTTATCATTTTCTTTTGAAGATTTAACTAACCAGATTTTAGGAGTTATTTTGAACTTTGTCTGTATCAAAAAAATTCTTCTTATATGTTAAAATTTTCTTTCTAATAACTATAAGTTCATTTTTCTCTGTTTTAATTCCCTTTTTTTGTTTTCTTCCCCCTTCATAAAACAACGTTTCTTTTTAATAAAGCTAATATATTTCATATATATATACACTAAAACAAGGACAACAAAATAAAACTAGATAATACCAAACCAAAGCATAATAAAGAACCAAACGTCAGTTGTGTGTCCGATGTAGTGTGTGGTTGGGACAAGGGTAGGTTCATATATGTTTTCTTGTAAAACAACTTGAGCTCTTGAATACCAGTCTTGCCGTATGCCTCCGAAGTCCAGCTGACTAGTGATCACCTTCGTTAAGAAACGTGGATAGATCAGAAAAGGACGGGAACAACGCATGTTTCTTTAAAAATTCTCTCAGGAGATGCTTTGAGAAGTTGTACGGTTTTTCGTGTACAACTGCATGCACTACTTCCAATAACTTATAGGATAATTCATTGAAACTCCCATACTTTGAAGAGAAACATACTCCAAGTTGTGTTGTCAAGCACTGCTTCTGTGGGATGAACCCAGATTTCCTAATCCCTCTACACGTACTAGGAGAAGAATATCCCATGTCTGTAAGATTTTGATCCAAAACTGATCTACTAAAGATGGTGACATCAGTGTCATTGTTGAGTTGAAGAGCAGATCTGATGGTCTCTTTGCTAAGGATGATCTCCTTTCCCATCACCAGCTAGTGATCCACCCCTTGGTTCCTTGGTGGATTGTTTTTGCGTTCCACCAGAACACTTGTAGGATAGAGGGGTGTAACCAGATGAATGCTGATAAGGCATAGCCAAGAGGGCTTTGCATCAACATGTTGAGGATGGGCCTGCATCCTTGGTGTTGAGGCTCATCAAGCCTCATTCTCACCCTCATGTTGTGAGTGGTGTGAAGTTTGAGTGGGAAATGCATTGTTTCAATTTCTAGAGCCATTTGGTTATGTGAAGTGTTAGGGTCTGAGTTTGATTTACTTGTAGTTTTTGTTTCAAAAATGGAAATATGATTGAAGTTTAAAGTAAATGCAGTGGAATAGAATGGAAAACTTTTACTACAAGTAAAGGTTGTTTGTTTTCATCATCATCATGCTTTCAAGTATGTAAACTTTGCATGTGATTCACAAACTCCCCCTCAGCCTATTATAAAGCTTGATAGTACAGAAAATGGAAGAAGATGATTGGTGTAAAGATCTTTTTAAGAAGATGAGTTGTACTGTTACATTGACACTACTATTTATACTAACTATCTAACCTCTGAGCATCTTTGATGACGTCAGGGTTGATAGTGACATTTAACAATAATGTAACTAACTCTAAGCACTGACTCCTAAACACTGTTAGTGCAAAAACACTGTTACATTGATTATTATACTAATAATATAAAACTCTGATGGCTAAGCTCTGCTTCCTTTCTTCTGTCAAACATTTGGCTTTTGTGAAGGAAAATGTTGTAAAGGTATCAGTCTTTAGAAGGCAGAGTTTAGGTAATCAGAGGTTCTAAGTACTGATAGAAGGACTAATATGCTGATAGAGTATTTTGGCTTTATATCATCTGTTCCTTTATACAGGTTCAATCCCAACAATCTCCCCCTGGAACAGATGATGCCAAAAATACCTTTTATTCTTGGGCTTTATTTCTCAATAGGAGATCTCTGATTTGGCCTTTAAACTGTAATTCAAAATACAGAGATTCCTCATCATCATCCTTTTCAAGCACCAGATCCATAAGTTCTTGGAGGTCTTCTACACACAACCCATATGCATCCTCCATTCTCATCTTGGTAGCTTTGCCATCAGACTTGAGCAATGTCAATTCGTGGGAGTTTTTGTCAACTTTCCACTTTAGAATTTTTGGGTCTCATGGCTTTCTAGGATGGAAAGTTATTATTGAGGTAGGTAGAATTGTTTGTTGTGCCATTTGAGACAGATCTTCTGCAAGCTTTTGATTGGTCTCATCAGTACGGAAGTCAAACATATTTTGGATGCCTTCCTTTATGTGCTCAAACACTCTTTGTCTTCTTCTACCATATCCATTTGCCTTTTTCTTTGATTCAAGGTCAGAATTTATATAGCAGATGTTTCAGATGGTTTTGAAGAGTGTTGGGTCTGTTGAGCTGTATCCTCTGCTGGATACTCTGGCTTCTTTGGCAATGATATATCAGTTTTTCTTCTTTTCTCAAGCCATTTATATGTTTCAACCACTTTAACCTCTGTCCACCTCATGATTTGGTTCTTCGACCCTTAGTTTGCAGCAATCAACTCTTCCTTCATTCTTCTTAACTTCAAGTTCTTTTCAGGCAATTTCTTGTGTTTGTTCCAATATGGATGAGTTGGCTTTTTGAGAGGAACTTTCAGCATTTCTTGCATTCTTTGCACTTCTTCTTCCAACTCTCTCAAAGGCCAATCTTTGAATTGTGCCCTTGTAGCCTTATACAACTTGGTTTCCATGATGTGATTGATGTAGTCTTCTTTAAGTCTTTTGTCTTCTCTCTCTGACAGATTTTTGGACAAGTCTCTTGCATAGTCTTCAATACTTCTGACTTTGCTCAACTGAAATTGCCAGTAATTTCGTATTCTGTCAGACTTTCCCTGAGTATCCCTCTTGGTGATATCTTCTACTTGTTTGACTTTAAGCTTCTTATATTCTTCCAAGCTTCTTGGTTTGGGATAACCTTTCAGGGATAGAAATTCCCTTTTATCTGGATCTTTTTCTGAAAAGAAAGATTTGATCTCTGGTTTAACAGCTTGTAGCTCCAATGGGAATTGAGTTGCAATAGGCACTTTAGTAATTTGAGAAGAAGGAAGTTGAGTAATTGCTGTGGTGGACACTGGTTTTGATGACACAGGTATAGGAGAAGGGATGATCTTGTCATCAAGTATAACATTTGTGGTTTTTCTCCTCTTGAACTTGAGACTGGTGATTGTGGTTGTGGTATTCTTGTGGGTGTGGGTAGAGATATGGTGGAAATATGACCATAGTAGTGGTTGGATTAACATTTGTTATAACCTCTGCTGTATTAACATTTGAAGAAGGAGGTGCAATTGTTTTTGAGGGAGCAGAGGATATGGTTGGGATAGCAGCTGTCTTAGAAGGAATGGATGTTGATTGCCTTGTTTTTCTAACAGGCATCTTCTTTGTTGAGGACCCAACATTTTCTTTTTCTTTTTGCAGGGTATCTTTTTCTCCACCAAAGCTCTGCTCTCAACCATTACCCTTTTCTTTGTATTCTCCTTTTCCCTTGCAAAGATGTTATCTGTTTTATCAATCTTTTTGGAACTATCTGGCTTAGGGATAACCGTTGTTGGATGTGCATCTTTGTCATTGAGCTTTAGCACTTCTTTCTTTAAAGGTATCTCCCCCTTTTTGGCATCATCAGTGTTTACCAAGATTACTGTAGGAGGAGAAAGACCAGTGGTTTACAAGAGATGAGTCTTGATTGCCTTGATATCTGCAGTTGTATCCATATACCTATCATCAACCATGTTTCTAAGTTCTTGCATTTGATGCTTGTGTTGAAGATTAACAAAATACTTTTGTTGTTGAAACATAGGGTCTACGGCTTTTATGAGGTCATCAGTGGATAGGACAGAGGGTTGGCTCTTTGTAGCAATCAACTGTTTCAGCAAATCCTTGATTTCATCAACAGAGCTTTCTATTTTGGTAACTCTCTCCGTTAAATCCTGATATTTTAGATCATCACCTAATTTAATAGGATCATCTGAACTCCTACCAGAAATGGTAGTTTTATCTATGTCATCATGAACAAGAGTTGCAACCCCTGTTTCAAACACAGATGCCCCTTGATCTTAGTACTGGGGACTTCCTACTAGATCAGAAGTTACCTTGGTAGCCTCAACAGTGGTTGTCTTCAAAAGAGTCTTATATATGTAACCACTGTCCAATTGAAAACTTGGTAGGTTAGAAATTGTAGTAGCTGCTCTTATTGAACTATCACCAAGGGTTACATGTAACTCAAGGGATGTATCCTCTTCAAATGTTGATGGGCTAGCAGTGAGTCCAGACTCAGACCCAGTCACTTGTTGGAGTATATTCTCATTGATAGGCTGTTGAGAAGAACTGGTTAGTGTTTGTTCTAGGTCAATTGCATTCAACAAAGGCAATATCGTTGGTGGGAGGGACTTTGTTGGTGAAGTTTAAGGTGCAGAAAAGACATTGCCCTGAGAGAGGGGCTGTGGAAGATGGAACCAAGTGGATCCAAAGCTTCATAATTTGGTGCCCTGCGTTTACAACATTTTCCTTTTGTGAGAAAGAAGGAGGAGTTTCAAAGACAGTATGAGATTCTAGCATCTGCTGTGAAGAAGTAGCAGCAGTGTTTTCAAGTGATTTTTGTGTTATAACTGGGTTAACCTCTGGTATCTCATCTTCCAAAGGGCCCTTTTTGGGTTGGGTGGGTTTTCTGGAAATTTTTCTTGGTTTCTTTTTGGTGATTACTGGTGTGGGTTTCTGGGTAGTGGTTGCAAAGCCCTGATCACTAGGAGCAGTGGGCTCAGTAGCACGAGGTAGAGATTGAACATTTTGTTCTTGTAAAGTTTGCTCAGCCTCCTCTACTTGTGTTTTAGAAACTTTATCCTGATTTATTATTCTTGTAAAAATTTCATGAGTTAGGCCACTTGGTTGTGTAACAGCGCCTTGTTTAGCATCATTATCAGGTAACATACTTTGAAAATAAACACTCAAGAAACATGGACGTATCAGAAAAGCTCTTTGTTTGGCAATATTATTAAAATTTGCCACAAGATCATATTATCTGAGAAAAGTTTAAATCTGATGTTAAAATGGCATAGCCCAGATACTGAATGTTTAATGGTATTTCATTAAAAGCTGTGGTCTTTGCTGAGAGACATGTTAACAAAGTATGAAAGAAAAATCTCATCTCAGCTATAAAATTGGGTGTGAAAATTTTCATACCTTTAAGTTGGCCAACGTAACCCCTTTCCAAAAATTCGGCATGCATCTCATTTGTGGAGAATGACACAGGATGTGCCATATCATTCAATTAGAACACTTGAGAAATCGATTGAGGGCTAATTTGCATAAGTGTTTTGCCCACTTTTGATGTAATAGCATAAGGAACATCCTTTTGTGAATGAACCGTTGCGTTTGCCCAAATTTGCCGAAGTGCGTCTCGATAGATAGGAGATTTGACAGTTAACATATGCATAAATTTTGATTCTTTCAAGATTTTTATCATTGAATGATATCTTGTGTTTGAATCGGTTGCATTAAGAATTGCAATATAATTGTGAGGAGTTTTGATTATGAGGGTGAATGGTGGTGGTTCTGGTTGGATTTCGCTTTGATTTTGCCTTGGGAGACATGATTGTAGAGAAATTGTTTTGAGAATTTCGAATTCAACACGGCAAAGTGAAACCTCTGTTATGGATAAAACAGGGCTTTTATAGGGTTTTGAAAAAAGTGATGATGACGTGTCATCTGATGCAAACAACTGACGAATAACGTCTGTCCACGTGTAACCTCTGATTGACAATGGAAGACAGTTGTTTTGACAAACACTGTTGAGAATATGGGCAGTGGATGTGAACAGTGTTTTAATACTATTAGAGGATACACTTTGACAGTGGATAGACTTTTCTAAATGACCAGTGTTTTGATGCTATCAATGGTTTGAAACAGACTTTAAGGATTTATTGAAAAATTCAATTTTAAACTATTTTTAAGGAAAAATTTTGATTTTCTAAAAACATTTTTATGCTATTTACACATGGATCACCAGGAAAACTGTTTTTTAATCCATGTTTAGCATTCCAATCCTAGAGAACAAGCTTTCAAAAGTAGATGTATACAATGCTTTTGTTAGAACATCTGCTAGCTGATCCTTGGTATGGACATGTTGTAAAGAAATCAAACATTTTTCCTAGCAATCCCTCACAAAGTGATGTCTGATATCAATGTGTTTTGTTGTGGAATGAGAAACTAGATTTTTGATGATATTTTCTACTGCTTGACTATCAATTTTGAGAGGAGTCTTTAAAGCAGTGATACCAAAATCTAAGAGTTGTTTTGAAGCCACAAGATTTGTGCAGTGCAACTTGCAGTAGCAATGTATTCTGCCTCAGCAGTGGATGTGGAAACTGCAACTTGCTTTTTAATTTACCAAGACACTAGGCAATCACCTAGGAATTGGACACCTCCTGATGTGGACTTCCTTGTTGTATTGCATCCAGCAAAATCACTATCTGAGTAACCTGAAAGCTCAATATTTCCATTAGCAGGATACCAGATACCAAGTGTGGGAGCACCTTTATGTACCTGAATATCCTTTTGACAGCAATAAGATCAGACTTTCTAGGTTGTGATAGGGATCTGACACAAACATATGTTGCAAACATGATGTCTGGCCTGGAAGCAGTTAGGTACAATAAAGACCCAATCATACTTCTATAAAGTGTTTGATCAACCAAGTCATCTTTATCAACAATAGTGACCACTTTGAAGTTGCCATGGGTGTGCTGCAAGGTTTACAATCATCCATATCAAACTTTTTATGCAGTTCTTAGACATACTTGTTTTGATGGATGAAAGTGCTATTGTGCATTTGTTTGACTTGTAAACCAAGGAAACATTGCAACTCACCCATTGCACTCATTTCAAACTCTGCTGCCATGAGTTTTCTGAACTATTCACACATGGTAGTGCATGTGGATCCAAAAATGATGTCATCCACATAAATTTGGACAAGCATCAAATCTTTTCCTTTCCATTTTAAAAACAAGGTTTATCAATTTACCTCTTGAAAAACCTATGGATAAGAGAAAAGTGGATAAAGTTGCATACCAGGCTCTTGGTACTTGTTTAAGACCATATAGTGCTTTGTTTAACCTGTACACATGATCCGGATGAAATGGATCTTAAAATCCAGGAGGTTCGCACACATACACTTCTTCCTTGATCTTTCCATACAGGAATGCACTTTTGATGTCCATTTGAGACACTTTGATGTTGTGGTTAGCAGCAAAAGCTAAGAACAGTCTAATGGCTTCTAACCTTGCTACGGGAGCAAAGGTTTCATCATAATCAATGCCTTCTTCCTGTCTGTAGCCTTGAACCAAGAGCCTTGCTTTATTCTTGACAACAATACCCCTTTCATCTGTTTTGTTCTTGAAAATCCACTTTGTGCTAATTGGACTCACATCCTTTGGCAGTGGTACAAGTTCCCAAACTTGTTTTCTTCTAAACTGAAAGAGCTCCTGTTGCATAGCTTCTACCCAACTATTGTCTTTCAGTGCCTCTTGGTACTTGACAGGTTGGATGAGTGATAGAAAGCCAGCAAAGAGGCAAATGTTTTGGGATTGGCTTCTTGTGAGAACTCCCTCATTTATGTTGCCAATAACTTGATCCAACGGATGGTTTTTGAGGAAGATCAAATCACCTTGATATGGGACACGTGCAATTTGAGGTGAAGCTTGCAAATGTGTATCATCTGAGCTAACCTCTGTTGGTGAATTTGATAGTCTAGCCTCTGATTGGAATGGAGGTGGTGGTATGGGTGGTATGGTAGTGTATGTTTTTTGATTTTTATCCACATTTGATAGATTTTATCAACAGTGTTTTGGTTTTGAGAGCTAGCAGAGGATTGAGAATTAACTACTGTCGAACCAGCAGAGCTTTCACCATTGTTACTAACATCTGCTCCTCTTCTTGAAGGACATATCTTGAAATTTGGAAGAATCCTGGCTCTTGTGATGATGACTGTGATGTACCTGCAGTGTTAGTCTGGACAGACATATCTTCAAATGTAAATTTTTCTAGATCAAACAGTTTAACAGGATTTGCTAGGATTTTCAAAGAAGAAAGTTCATTGAACTTTACATTCAGAGTTTCTTCAACACACTTGGTCCTAGAGTTAAAAACTCTGTAGGCTTTGGCAGTGGTTGAGTATCCCAGAAAATAACCACAGTCAACTTTGTCTGCAAACTTAGAGATTGAATCTTTTAAGTTCAAAATGAAACACGGACAGCCAAAAACTTTGAAATATGAGATCAGAGGTTTGATTTTGTAAAGCAGTTCATAAGCAGTCTTTTGATGCCTAGGGTTAATCAAAACTCTGTTCTCAACTTAACAAGCAGTGTTTGCAGCCTCTACCCAAAAAGACAAGGGTAAACCTGAGTCTGCTAGCATGGTTCTTACAGATTCAACGAGAGTTTGATTTTTCCTTTCAACTACCCCATTTTGTTTTGGAGTTCTTGGGACACTAAATTGCCTAGCAATCCCTTTTGACTCACAGAAGGCAGCTAACTCCTTATTTCTAAACTCTGTCCCATTATCACTCCTAAAAATTTTTACAGGCAGGTCATATTGCTTTTCAACTTGTTTGACAAAATTTTGCAATATACCAGCTGTTTCATCTTTGGAATGTAAGAAGAATGTCCATGTAAACCTTGAAAAATCATCTACAATGACCAAACAAAATCTTTTCTTCATTAAGCTCATGATTTTTACAGGCCCAAACAAATCCATGTGCAGCAGTTGCAAACACTGGGTTGTTTTGGACTCTTCAATTGACTTGTAAGAACTTTTATGTTGTTTACCTTTTAAACAGGAAACACAATGCTCTTCACAAGTAAATTGCTTATGTGGTAAACCTCTGACAAGACAATTTTTAGAGAGAGTGTTGATTGTCTTTAGATTTGTGTGCCCAAGTCTTCTATGCCATAACTCTGTCTCTTTGCTTGAAGCAACTGAGAACAGGCATGCATTAGACATAGGGTTATCTTTCAACATATCCACCACATACACATTGCCACCCCTATGAGCAACAAGTTGTGCTTTGCTCTTAGCAATGATTTGATCAATCTTTTTAACAACCTCTGGTCCTAAAATTTGACAAGTTTTTTTTTGTAAAGAAGGATCCATATCCTTTGTCACTCATTTGTGAGACACTCAAAAGATTGAATTATAGATTGTCAATTAAGTTAACATTTTCAAATTAAGCTCAATGTTAACATGCAGGTAGCTAGCCTAAAGTTATGTCACGTAAGTGTTCGCGATCGAAGCTGACTGTTGTGCCTCCGTGTTGCCAGGCCTATCACTGACCATGGCGAAGTTAGGCCAAATTATTCACCCGTTGACCATACCCGGTCGGCTAGCGCGACTAGCTCGGGTGGGGCTTGTCGGGCCAGTAGTACTACTTATAATTTCCCCGGTATCTAACCCAATACTAACGATCCGACAGATTGTGGAGGACTTGTGTGATATAGCTGCTTAGTGACCATAACGTACGTGAACATTAACTTAGTTACCGAATAGTTTAATGACGTTAATTTCATATAACATAAAGAGATAGAGTTGTAGAGTGTATACATGTTTCTCCCCCTGTTGTTTAAAACCGGATAAAATTAGGGGCCGTGAACTCACCTTTAGTTGCTCGGTTAGTGTAACATTGCGTCCTAACAAGTCAATTGATTTAGAGTTAGTGTGTGAACACACTGATAAAAGCCCTACACATACTAACACACAATGCGGTACATACAATGACAATTCCTAAAACTCAAATCATGCATGCAAGTATCATCATACCAATATAGTGATCAAACCAACCTATCATGAACACAAATCAATCCATACAACACTTTGGTACACACATTCGCAAGTTATCAAGTTTCAGCGTATATACTCATAATTAGGCTGTTTTCGAGGATTTTTATAAAATAGTTCCAACATTCCAAAAATTCCAACCATTTTACAGAAGGTGTCAACTATACTGTAGAATTTTATATAAATTTTTCAAGTCCTAACACTTTACCAATTATTCATAAATATTAATATACTAGGCTGCAGTCAGATTCATCGCTTTCTGACTGCAGTCCACGGGAGAATTTATTTAAAAATCACCGTGCGTCCAATTAACAAAATTCTAGTGGGAACTTCCTGGAAATTTCCATATCTAGTTGCTGTACAAATTTCATGATTCGACTCTCTACAGATTATTAGATCCGATTCAATAAACAACTAACAAATTTTCAGCATTTTCACAGCTTCAGTTACTGTACTTAATCTGCCACTTAAAAATACCAAACGACTTCATAAAAATATGAATCTAGCGCAATTAGAAGCGTTTTTAAAAAATCTACGTTTTAGACATCAGAAAATCCGTTTTTCGATAAATAATAACCAAGTTACAGCCAGTTGAAGTTGGCTGTAAACACCATTCAGCATCCTGATTTCAGCATTTTATCGCAATATAACACGCTTAAGCAATCGATATGTTAAATATAAACGACCAAGAACAGATTTTTCCAATCATATATCATCATATACATCATACGCATGAAAACCCTAATCATAATATATCACAAAACGCAGCCTAATGATTCTTGATTCCACTAATCATCATAATCGCAAACTAGCATCATTATCGGACTAAACATCACACACCTTAATAATAATGAATCTACCACTACATTCAAGCATGATCAAGAGTTTATAATCCTAGTATGACTTTGCAAACAATGATAAACACTAACCTTTAACACCGAAGATCAATGAACCATGAGCGAGATGGGAGCCGATTCGGATGATCAAGGAAATCACGACCGAGAGAAAGGAAAAGGAGAAGGTTGCCGTCGACTTGTTTCTTGATTAGGGTTTGTGTGTGTTTACAACTCTCATGCATGCTATCTATTTATAGTGTAAGGGAGGAAAGAAAGAAAAGAAGGGTTCGGGCGACTAGCTTACGGCCGCAAAGGGGTTTGGGTGGGGCGGTTTGGGTTTAAAACTTGATCCCCAAGTTTTGGTTAACTCCTTGAGTTGCAAGGAAATGAGGTCGGCTCGTGTCGCGGCTCGATTCGATTTGTCTATATATTTACTATATATATATTTTATAACTAAAACAAATCACGAAATCGGAACATCACATAATAACTCACCAATCTTATAAACGTTTAATACACATAGCACGTAATTCATTTGACAAGTTCACGAAGTTATCCTAATTATTTCGAGCGTGCAAGTCTCCGAATCAATTTAGCGTAGGAACGAATAACCGTGAAGTAGTGCGTTTAAGATGTCTGAAAAACCGGGATGTCACATTATCCCCATGTTGAAAGAATTTTCGTCCCGAAAATTGAGTAAACGCGGTTTAGAATGCAGCGTACATGTTTAGAGTGCCACGCCCAAAGATTTAGTTCGTTAACAATAGTACGCGAAATTACAAGAAATTCCCAGGTTGTCACATCATCCCCATGTTAAAAGAATTTTCGTCCCGAAAATTTAGTTGGTGGTATCGTTAACTTGTTGCCCAGCTGCAAAGAGGTGTGGGTATTTGCTTTTCATTTGGTCCTCTCTTTCCCACGTGAACTCCGGTCCACGCTTAGAGTCCCAACGAACCTTGACGATTGGAATCTTGCTTCCATGATCTCGCTAGGTTGTTCCACAAAGTGCAGTTGTTCATCCACTTGAATCTCATCCAATGGAATGACTAGGGTTTCATCTGATAAACACTTCTTCAGATTTGACATGTGAAAAACGTTGTGAACTCCACTGAGTTCAGCAGGAAGGTTTAATTGATAAGCTACGGGTCCGATACGTTTCAAGATCACAAACGGACCTACGTACCGTGGGTTTAGTTTGCCTCGTTTCCCAAAGCGGATTACACCCTTCCAGGGTGACACCTTCAGTAAGACGCGGTCGCCTACTTGAAATTCGAGTGGTTTGCGTCGTTGATCAGCGTAGCTTTTCTATCGATCTCGTGCCGCCGCCATGCGGTTTCTGATTTGTGCAATCTTTTCAGTAGCCTCAAGTATCAACTCAGGGCCTGTGAGTTGACTGTCACCGACTTCTGCCCAACAGACCGGTGATCTACATTTATGACCGTATAATGCCTCAAACGGTGCTGCCGATATACTCGTATGGTAACTGTTGTTATACGAGAATTCCACTAAAGGCAGGTGGATTTTCCAACTATTCCCGAAGTCTACTACGCATGCCCTAAGCATGTCTTCCAAGGTCTGTATGGTCCTTTCGCTTTGACCATCAGTCTGAGGGTGATAAGCTGTGCTCATATCTAAGCGTGTTCCCAACGCTTTCTGAAGTGACTGCCAAAAGTTGGACGTGAAACGAGCATCTCTGTCTGAGATGATGGACGTTGGCACTCCGTGCCGAGAAACTACTTCCTTAATGTAGATGCGAGTCAACTTCTCCATCTTATCTGTTTCTTTAATAGCTAGGAAGTGTGCGGACTTAGTTAAACGATCCACGATCACCCAGATGGTATCGCAACCACCCAAAGTTCGCGGGAGTTTAGTGATGAAATCCATCGAGATCTGATCCCATTTCCACACTGGGATCTCAGGTTGTTGAAGTAGCCCCGATGGCTTCTGGTACTCTACCTTGACTTTTGCACAAGTCAAACACTTGCTCACGTAGGTGGCTATATCAGCTTTCATGTTGGGCCACCAATACGCAGCTTTAAGGTCTTGATACATCTTATCCGAACCAGGATGGACAGAGTATCGGGATTTGTGAGCTTCGTCCATGACTAGTTTTCTAAGGTCTCCGTAGAGAGGTACCCATATACGATTCATGAAATACCGGGCTCCATTGGGTTTTACTTCCCAATCGCGTTCCATTTTTCTCACCGATCGGCCTTGATGTTTTCTTCCTTAACTGCTTCTAACTGCGCGTCGCGTATCTGTTCGGGTAACCCCGAATGAATGGTGAACTGTAGTGCTCGTACCCGACGAGGTTTCAAGTGCTCCTTCCTACTGAGGGCATCAGCTACCACGTTAGCTTTACCCGGGTGATACCGAATGGCACATTCATAATCGTTCAAGAGTTCGACCCAGCGACGTTGTCGCATGTTCAGCTCCTTCTGGTCAAAGATGTGTTGGAGGCTCTTGTGATCTGTATAGATTGTGTACTTTGTTCCATATAGGTAGTGTCTCCAAATCTTAAGTGCAAACACTACTACTCCCAATTCCAGGTCGTGTGTTGTGTAGTTTTTCTCGTGAACCTTCAATTGTCGGGACACATACGCGATGACCTTATCACGTTGCATGAGTACGCATCCCAATTCCTGAATGGAAGCATCACAATATACTACAAAATCATCAGTCCCTTCCGGCAAGGACAGAATGGGTGCACTGCAAAGTTTCTGCTTCAGCAATTGAAATGCTGCTTCCTGCTTGTCACCCCAAGCATACTTGATGCTTTTCTGGGTGAGGGTGGTAAGCGGTTGCGCGATCTTTGAAAATCCCTCGATGAAACGTCTGTAGTAACCAGCCAAACCCAAAAATTGGCGGATCTCCGTCGGTGTCCTGGGTGCTTCCCAGTTTCTGATAGCTTCAATCTTGGCAGGGTCGACGTGGATACCCTTTTCATTTACGATATGCGCAAGGAACTGAACTTCCCGAATCCAGAAATCACACTTTGAAGGCTTGGCATATAGTTTCTCCTGTTGAAGTAATCGCAGCAGTAATCGTAGATGTTCAGCATGTTCTTCTTCACCTTTAGAGTAGATGAGTATGTCATCGATGAACACAATGACAAACTTGTCGAGATACGGTTTACACACGCGGTTCATGAGGTCCATGAACACCGCGGGTGCGTTGGTGAGACCGAAGGGCATGACCAAGAACTCATAATGGCCATACCGAGTACGAAATGCCGTCTTAGCGATATCCTCCCCCCTGACGCGTAGTTGGTGATAACCGGACCGTAGATCAATCTTGGAGTAGTAGCTTGACCCTTGAAGTTGGTCGAAGAGATCGTCGATACGAGGTAACGGGTATCAGTTCTTGACAGTAACCTTATTGAGTTCCCTGTAGTCGATGCACATGCGGAAGGTCCCGTCCTTCTTCTTGACAAAAAGTACTGGAGCTCCCCATGGCGAAGTGCTAGGTCGGATAAATCCTTTTTCTAACAGTCCCTGAAGTTGGGTAGACAGCTCTTGCAGCTCGGCTGGAGCTAGGCGGTATGGGGCCTTGGCGATGGGAGTTGCATGGTTTGCCAATTCAATTTCAAACTCCAATTGTCGATGTGGTGGAAGACCAGGTAACTCCTCTGGAAATACATCGGAAAAATCACGGACGACGGGGATGTCTTCTATGCGTTTCTCGTTCTATGTTGTTGGCGGGCTGATTATTGTGACCCCGGTGGCTGTTGAAATTATTGAACCGTTTCTGGTTCCCCTGTTGTGGCTGGGATGACGAAGACTGTCGAGCAGACGAGTCTTCATACTTTCTTTTATTATCAGGGGTCACTTCAGTTGTACCCCGAGATGGCAACTTCTTCTGTTCCACCGCCTTGTCGGTGAGTTTGTGCGCCAACCTGATTGCTTGATGCTCAGTCACAGGGTTGCTAGCCATTACCATACCCTGGATCTCGGGGACCAGACCCCCAAGGTAAAACTCGAGTCGTTTCTCAACAGTGTTGGCCAGATCGGGACATAGAAATACCAGGTCGTGATGTTTCGCTGTGTATGCTTCGATTTCAGATCCCACCATCTTGTGGTTCCATAATGTTTGCTCCAACTGTTGAACCCGGTCTCGTGGACAGTACTCCTCTTTGATTAAGGCCTTAAACTCGGCCCAGGCCATTGCATTTGCAGCAATAAGTCCACGCGTTTGGACTTGTGCATTCCACCAAGTTAGTGCCCATCCTCCAACGTTGAGGCAGCATACTTGACTTTGTTGGCCTCCAGACAATTGCACATTTCGAACACTGATTCGGACTTTTCAATCCAGCGGACCAGTCCTAGGGTCCTTCTGCCCCCGTGAATTTGCTCGGCTTCGCATCGAGAAACATCTTGTAGGGGTTAAGACCCCTCCTACTGACAGAGGATAGGTAGTCAGCGAGAAAGTCCACTAGCCCAACTATTAGATTTTCCCATGAAAATGTAATAATGGTTACCTGCTGGTGGGTTTTGAACACCTGCCAGAGCAGCATTTACGTGTTCTTGGATCATTCCGGCCAGTTCTTCGGGTGTCATGTTGAGGTTTCCGCGACGTCCAGTTGCCATTTTAGATGAGTCAGTCTTCAACGTCTCCATCTCCCAAGTCGCTCTCGTTGCCGTCATCCTCCGCGGCGTTTCCAGCTTCTGCAACTGGGTCTTCCTCCGGATCCTCCTCTGGATCCTCTCTGGATCCTCTTCCCGGATCCTCTCCGATCTCCTCTACGGCACTGGAGGGGCCGGTGCTGGTGCGGGTACTGGTACAGGTGCCTGATTCTGCTCTAGTTCTTGAATTCTCCAGCTAGACTCAAGGACTCTGTCTTCGAGCCAGTCAGCCCTTAGCTGCTCAGTACGAAGATCTCTAGCTAAAGTGTTACGAGCTATCTTACTCGTATGTTGCTCTTCCTCGAGCGATCCAGCCTTACCTGTTAATTGTCGTATCATCCATCCCTGTGCTAGGATGGTTTCATGCATTCTTTCTAATTGTTCTTGTTGTTTTCTTATCATATCTCTAAGTAGGTCGTTCCCTACTTCTAACGAGTTAACCGGTTCGACCGGCACAGCGATGGTCGGACGGGAGGACAACTCCTCTCCTAGAGCGAGTCTTTTCCTAGCAGTTGAGCGTGTCTCCACGCCATGAGGTGGTGAGGGTTCGACCATAGGTGCCTTCCCGGGCGCCCTTGGTTGTAAAGGTTTATCGGATGATGATGATGACATTGCTTGTTGGGTTGTGTAGTTAGTTACGAGTTGCATTCGTTTCAATTATGCATTCATATTTCACATAACCTAGTTGTGGTATAACACATAACAAGATATAACAGTTCAGTGCCAAACTAAGTCTAGTGTCGTGTAATCAGCTATAGTTTAGGTCTACCTTTAATGCAAACCTGGTTCTCTATAGCTAGAGGCTCTGAAACCAATCTGTCACACCCTCAATTTCCACTTGCGGAGTTTTACCGCGAGGCGTGTGAGCAAACCAGAATCTGAGACACTAGTAACGTCGAACGACTCTATATGATTTGTTAATACGTTTTCCAAAATCATTTGTTTAACCATTCATAGTTAATTTTAGATTGCCTTAGTTTGGTTTCAATGTTTAGCGGAAGCATTAGTTTCTAAAGTGAGCGGAAGCATAAAAATAAAGTAATGGAACGGGCGCCAACACAAACGCCAAAACTAAAGAAAAACTCAAATAAATGTTTGTAAATGAGACTCGATAAAAAGATGTCTTGATCAATGCAAGTGAGTGCACCTAGAGCTCCTAGCGTCCTAAGAAACATGTAAAGAAACAAGTGTCAACATTAAAGAAGAGTGAGTTCACAGGTTTTCATAAGTTCATTTGTTCGGTTATAAGTTTGTTTCCCCCGTTATCCCTAACCCGGGATAACGATTTAGTTCCATTATTCCCAACCCGGAATAATACTGATGGTTCCATTATTCCTTACCCGGAATAATAATGATGTTCCATTATTCCTAACCCGGAATAATAACGTTGTTGGTTCCATTATCCCTAACCCGGGATAATATTGTTGATTCGTAATTAAGCTCAATGTTAACATGTAGGTAGCTAGCCTAAAGTTATGTCACGTAAGTGTTCGCGATCGAAGCTGACTGTTGTGCCTCCGTGTTGCCAGGCCTATCACTGACCATGGCGAAGTTAGGCCAAATTATTCACCCGTTGACCATACCCGGTCGGCTAGCGCGACTAGCTCGGGTGGGGCTTGTCGGGCCCAGTAGTACTACTTATAATTTCCCCGCTATCTAACCCAATACTAACGATCCGAGAGATTGTCGAGGACTTGTGTGATATAGCTGCTTAGTGACCATAACGTACGTTAACATTAACTTAGTTACCGAATAGTTTAATGACGTTAATTTCATATAACGTAAAGAGATAGAGTTGTAGAGTGTATACATGTTTCTCCCCCTGTTGTTTAAAACCGGATAAAATTAGGGGCCGTGAACTCACCTTTAGTTGCTCGGTTAGTGTAACACAGATGTAGCAAATGATGGGACCGCTAATTGCGTCCTAACGAGTCAATTGATTTAGAGTTAGTGTGTGAACACACTGATACAAGCCCTACACATACTAACACACAATGCGGTACATACAATGACAATTCCTAAAACTCAAATCATGCATGCAAGTATCATCATACCAATATAGTGATCAAACCAACCTATCATGAACACAAATCAATCCATACAACACTTTGGTACACACATTCGCAAGTTATCAAGTTTCAGCGTATATACTCATAATTAGGCTGTGTTCGAGGATTTTTATAAAATAGTTCCAACATTCCAAAAATTCCAACCATTTTACAGAAGGTGTCAACTATACTGTAGAATTTTATATAAATTTTTCAAGTCCAACACTTTACCAATTATTCATAAATATTAATATACTAGGCTGCAGTCAGATTCGTCGCTTTCTGATTGCAGTCCACGGGAGAATTTATTTAAAAATCACCGTGTGTCCAATTAATAAAATTCCAGTGGGAGCTTCCTGGAAATTTCCATATCTAGTTGCTGTACAAATTTCATGATTCGACTCTCTACAGATTATTAGATCCGATTCAATAAACAACTAACAAATTTTCAGCATTTTCACAGCTTCAGTTACTGTACTTAATCTGCCACTTAAAAATACCAAACGACTTCAGAAAAATATGAATCCAGCGCCATTAGAAGCGTTTTTCAAAAATCTACGTTTTAGACTTCAGAAAATCCGTTTTTCGATAAATAATAACCAAGTTACAGCCAGTTGAAGTTGGCTGTAAACACCATTCAGCATCCTGATTTCAGCATTTTATCGCAATATAACACGCTTAAGCAATCGATATGTTAAATATAAACGACCAAGAACAGATTTTTCCAATCATATATCATCATATACATCATACTCATGAAAACCCTAATCATAATATATCACAAAACGCAGCCTAATGATTCTTGATTCCACTAATCATCATAATCGCAAACTAGCATCATTATCGGACTAAACATCATACACCTTAATAATAATGAATCTACCACTACATTCAAGCATGATCAAGAGTTTATAATCCTAGTATGACTTTGCAAACAATGATAAACCCTAACCTTTAACACCGAAGATCAATGAACCGTGAGCGAGATGGGAGCCGATTCGGATGATCAAGGAAATCGCGACCGAGAGGAAAGTGGGAAGGCTGATGTCGCGACCGAGAGAAGGAAAAGGAGAAGGCTGCCGTCGACTTGTTTCTTGATTAGGGTTTGTGTGTGTTTACAACTCTCATGCATGCTATCTATTTATAGTGTAAGGGAGGAAAGAAAGAAAAGAAGGGTTTGGGCGACTAGCTTTCGGCCGCAAAGGGGTTTGGGTGGGGCGGTTTGGGTTTAAAACTTGATCCCCAAGTTTTGGTTAACTCCTTGAGTCGCAAGGAAATGAGGTCGGCTCGTGTCGCGGCTCGGTTCGATTTGTCTATATATTTACTATATATATATTTTATAACTAAAACAAATCACGAAATCGGAACATCACATAATAACTCACCAATCTTATAAACGTTTAATACACATAGCACGTAATTCATTTGACAAGTTCACGAAGTTATCATAATTATTTCGAGCGTGCAAGTCTCCGAATCAATTTAGCGTAGGAACGAATAACCGTGAAGTAGTACGTTTAAGATGTCTGAAAAACCGGGATGTCACAGCTCTGGATTGGTTCACAGATGGGACCACTCTCAAATCCAAGATTATGGTCAATGGTTTGAGTTTGACTTTGTATCCACTATGTGAACCATTTCCTGTCAGATGTTGGTAACCATGAGGATATCTATTCACTTTGGGCTTTGAAGGTTTTTTGTAACCTTCATAGCTCATAGGAACCTTTTGATAAATTGGTTGACCATGTCCTCTTAGATACCTGTTGGCAGGTGGAGCATCTGTCACTTGTACCTCTCTGGGAACAGAGGTTTTGTTCAATGCTTTTTTAACAGATGTTTCAACAGGTTCAAAGCTCTGCTTAGATTTATTTCTAGCAGAAGTTGAACTTTCTTTCTCAAGAGCTTTTGCTTTGACCTCTTTTACCTTTTGGTCATAGTTTTGAAGATACACACACTCATGAGTTAGATGATTTGTTTTCCCACAGATGAAGAATTTTGAGTCACTTGGGATTACATGAGTTATGTTTTTGTCATATGCTTTTAAAAGAAAACAGTTGTCAGATACATGGTTTCTTTTCATGCAAAATTCACAAAACAGATGTTTGATTTTTTTCTTTTTTCTTTTTATCTGATTTCTTCTCAGCAGATGTTGTAAACTCTGCTGGAAGATCTTTGATAGGAATGATTTCTTCCCTTTGGTGCCTTGACACCTTCAAGAGTTGAGAAGTCTATTGGCTTGAAATTTTCAAGAATATAACATTTATCTGACCATGTGGGTTTGAATTGGTATTTCTTAATTTCTTTAAAAGTTGAAGATCTTTTCTATTTTTCAAGAGAAATTTTGTTACCATTTTTATCATTGATTTTTATCTCATTTCCAGCCAAATTTGTTGGAACAACTTCAATCTTTTCAGAATCAATTTTTGTAACATTTTCAATGGCTTCTTCTTCAGTTTCAAAACCAATGCCAAATTTTATGTTACTCTTGATCTGTTTTTCTAGCATAATTTCAAAACCTTTTGAAGATTCTACACATTTTTCACAAGTGATCTGGGTATCCTCTAACTCCTTTTTGCAAACTTGGTATTTATCTAGCATAGTTTAGAGTTGGTCCTTGGTTATGCTAGCTTCATGCTTCAGGCTACTTATCTCAGAATCTTTTGAAAATAATTTTGATTTCAACTCTTTGACAAGTTTTTCAAAACTTAGTTCATTTTCTAACATTTTGTTTCTAAGGTTTTCATTCACACATTTAATGTTAGCAAAAGCTATTATACATTTTTCTAAACAGAGATCCTTTAAGATCTGAGGTGATACCTAAGTAGTAGCCATGAGAGCATAATCATAATCATCTTCACACACATCAGTATCCCATGGGTCAGATAGAGATATCTTTTCTTGATCAACAGTGTTTTGATCAACCACTGGTGTAACCACTGCTTCATCACAACTTTGAACTTCATCATACTTTGACCCTTGTTCTACAGACTCATCACTTTCACCAATTGTCTTTAGGCCATTAAACAAAAATTTTCATTTTCAAAATCATTTTTAGCCATTAGAGAAAAGTTTTCATCAGATAAATCCTCAGGCAAACTACTCCAATCAACAAAGCCTTGGGTAAAGAAACTTTGCTGATTGACCTCTGTGGGAGTAGTGGTTTGAGTAGTTTGAGTGCTTTGTGGTGCTTGTTACACATGCACTTGAGGTGGTGATGTTTGGATATACTGAATTTGTAGAACAGTGGTTTGGACATAATGCACAGGAACAGTGGCAGCGGTGTGCATAGGGAGCAGTTTTGCACTTGATGAACAGGGGTTTATTGGGAATATTGGGCAGTGCTTTGTGTGTGCTGAGGTCTAGGGCCAGGATGTGTCCCAATCGGTCCTGAAATCTGAGATCTACATTCTCTGGCAAAATGTCCTAGCCTGTTACATTTATAGCACTTGATTTTTGATTTATCTAACCCAACCTTTGACCCCCCATGCAACCCTAGATATTTTCTACCAGTTCTTTTGTAAAACCTGCTTGCTCTCGCACTTAGCAAAGCAACTTGATGTAAAATGTCCATTTCTTCTAAGTCATTTGGATCAAAGTGGTGAAGATCATTTAGTTCAAAACAGAGATTGTCAGAGGTTTGGCATTCCCCACTAGCAGTAAAAACATAGTTGGGAGGATGAGAATCAGAGTTAAAGTT
The DNA here is from genome assembly GCA_947069175.1 of Scalesia atractyloides. Lineage (NCBI taxonomy): Eukaryota > Viridiplantae > Streptophyta > Magnoliopsida > Asterales > Asteraceae > Scalesia > Scalesia atractyloides. The sequence continues at coordinate 72,987,580 of CAMTDV010000016.1, forward strand.
TCCACCAGAGGTTATATCAATAAAATGATCATAACCCTGATCCTTTCCATTGCTAGAACCCTCTTCATGACTATAAAGAGCAGTGTTACCCAAGGTATAGTCCTCTGTTGCTTTCCCTGACTCTTGCAACTCTTTTCTTGTTCAACTCTCTCTCATAAGTGAGGAGTCGACCATAAAGTTATGTGAGGGATATTTCTTTACACCCAACAGATGTTCGAGTAACGTAAGCTACAGTCTCCCATTTTTTTGGTAACGATCTTAAGAAACGACTATTGACAGTCGAATTAGGAAACTCCACGTTAACCAGTTTCAATTTACTGAGGAGACAGCTAAAACGTTTGAACTGTTGTGTTAACGACTCACCTTTTACGTGACAAAATGTTTCATACTGTTGATATAAAACTTCTCTATTATTCGATACCACCGTAGTCCCACCGAACTATTCTTTTAGTGCATCCCGTAACTCTTTTACACTGTTGCAGTGGAGCAATCTAGCATAGATTTTGTTGGGTAGCGCGGAAGCAACGATGCTAAACGCTTTTGCATCCAACTCTATTTTCTAGAAGTCTTGCTCAGAGTAATTTTCAGGACTTTTTGGCACTTGAGTATTCGGATCCTCTGTGCTGGTAACCATTGGAATATGTGGTCCATACACAACAGATTGCCAACAGCCAGTGTTTTGCTGAGCCTGGATGTGACCCATCCAATGTTGCCATATAAAATATTCATTTCGTTTCAACATTGGTGGTTTAAACATGGATCCAATGTTGGAATCCTGCGTGTTTTGAGCCATTTCTGCTTGTTTACAACATATTTGTGTTTTAAAAACTATTAACGTAATAAAACTGTGTATTCAAGTAAAACTATCAAACTAATTAGAAGTAGGAGCTAATCATTCAAATCAAATTGATATTAATCAAATTTTGATTGACCAAGCTCTGATACCAATTCTTAGGATCTGAGTTTGATTTACTTGTAGTTTTTGTTTCAAAAATGGAAATATGATTGAAGTTTAAATTAAATGCAGCGGAATAGAATGGAAAACTTTTACTACAAGTAAAGGTCGTTTGTTTTCATCATCATCATGTTTTCAAGTATGTAAACTTTGCATGTGATTCACAAACTCTCCCTTAGCCTATTATAAAGCTTGATAGTACAGAAAATGGAAGAAGATGATTGGTGTAAAGATCTTTTTAAGAAGACGAATTGTACTATTACCTTGATACTACTATTTATACTAACTATCTAACCTCTAAGCATCTTTGATGACGTCAGGGTTGATAGTGACATCTAACAATAATGTAACTAACTCTAAGCACTGACTCCTAAACATTGTTAGTGCAAAAGCACTGTTACATATATTATTATACTAATAATATAAAACTCTAATGGCTAAGCTCTGCTTCCTTTCTTCTGTCAGGCCTTTGGCTTTTGTGAAGGCAGATGTTGTAAAGGTATTAGTCTTTAGAAGGCAGAGTTTAGGTAATCAGAGGTTCTAAGTACTGATAGAAGGACCAATCTGCTGATAGAGTATTTTGGCTTTATATCATCTGTTCCTTTGTACAGGTTCAATCCTAACATGAAGTGGGAGGTCGGTAGGCTTAAGTGAAGATAAGAAGATTTGATAGTGATAGTTGTGATGAAAAATCTTTATGTGAAGTTGGTTTAAATAAGTGAAAGTTATAATTTTGCTATTAATGGACTTCACCAACAAAAAGATTTTATCCTTTTATTCTTTCTCTTCATAAATACATGAAGATCCTTCGTCAGAGGCAAATGGTAGCTTATGTGAGTGAAAGTCATTATGTTTATTGATTGGTTGGCTATAACTAGTAGATTGTAATCATTTTCTTCCCAATTGTCCCCTTATATACTCTTCTAAGCACGGTGACTAAGCTGATTATGAATTGAGTTAAAAGAGTATTCACAATTATTTTTGCTCAGAGGGGTCATTTGTGACGCATACTGCTCTATGCTCATACAAGTGGCTCCTTGTCTCCCTTTACCTTTTTTTTTATTTTGTTTTTAATTTTTTTTTAATATGAATGCTATGATGGTTTTTTTAAGAAAGAAAGAGAGAGAAAAAAATTTACATCCATTGGGTTGTGTTTGTATGTAATATGTGCAAAAAGAAAACGAGTACACACATTAGATATTTTGATTTTCAACATATGTCTGACGAATTATCAATAAATAATCCATATTATGTTGATTTATCAGGATTTCTGATGAATTATCAAATTTTCTGATAACTATCAGAATTTCTAATGGTTCATCAGGTTTTCTAATATTTTACCAGATTGTTGATTGATTCATCAGGCACTAAGTTAATTTATCAGAATAACTAATTTGCTTTAACAAAATATCTTATTTTTTTGCATTTGGACTCGTATTTCCCTTTTATTGTGGTGGCAAGTTGTTTTCCAAGTTTTCATCACATTTTATGTTGACCATCCCAAGTTTGCTGACCAGAAAATTATGTCTCTTTTCATCTAATGGTTTTGTGAAAATGTCAGCAATTTAATTTTCAGTTGGTACAAAATACATTTCTATGTTACCTTTTTCAACATGATCTTTGATAAAGTGATACCTGACATTTATGTGTTTTGTTCTTGAATGATGAACTGGATTTTCTGTGATGGCTATTGCACGTTTTGAATCACACAAGACAGGAATCTTTGTCAAATCTACTCTATAATCTTTGAGTTGTGTTTTCATCCATAGCACTTGTGAACAGCAACTTGCTGCTGCTATGCATTCAGATTCTGCTGTTGATGTAGCAACACAATTTTGCTTTTTGCTTGCCCAACATACTAGCTTTTCTCCTAACATTTGACATGCACCAGATGTGCTTTTTCTATCAATTTTGCATCCTGCATAATCTGTATCTGTGTATGCTATTAGCTCTAGACTTGTATCTTTTGGATACCAACGACCAAGTTGTGATGTGCCTTTTAGACATTTTTGTCTGCTTTTAAGTGAGACTCTTTGGGATCACATTGATATCCTGCCAGAAAGCGTGTAGCAAACATAATGTTTGGTCTACTTGCAGTTAACAATGATCCTATCATTCCTCTATAGGTTTTAATATCTACACTTTTTCCTTCTTTATCAGAACCAAGTTTATTTCCTGTTGCCATGGGAGTTTTTGAGATTGAGTTGTTTTCAAGTGAGTATTTGGTCAAATTGTTTTTACATACTTAGTTTGACACAAGAAAATTCCATTAGTTCTTTGTTTGACTTGTAATGCTAAGAAAAAAGTTAACTCACCCATCATACTCATTTCAAAGTGGCTGGTCATTAATTTTTCGAACTTTTTGCATAATTTTTCATTTGTTGATCCAAATATAATGTCGTCAACATATATTTGGACTAACAGAGTGTGACCTTTATATGTTTTAAGAAAGAGAGTTGTGTCAATTGTACCTTTCGTGAAGCCGGAATTGATTAAGAAGTTTGACAAAGTTTCATACCATGCTCTGGGAGCTTGCTTCAAAGCATACAACGCTTTGTTTAATTTGTAAACATGACTTAGAAATTTTGGATCAACAAAGTCGTCATGGTGATGCACATATACTTCTTCCTCAATCTTACCATTTAGGAATGCATATCTCACATCCATTTGATATACCTTGAAGTCTTTGGATGCTGCATAAGCAAGAAAGATTCTTACTGCTTCTAGTCTTGCCACTGGTGCAAAGGTTTCATCATAATCTATCCCTTCCTGTTGACAATAACCTTTTACCACCAGCCTTGCTTTATTCCTGGTGATCGTTCCATTTTCATCAGATTTGTTTCTGAATACCCATTTTGAACCGATGGCAAACTTATTTTCAGGCTTTGGCACTAGATTCCATACTTGACTCTTTTCAAGTTGATCTAACTCTTCTTACATTGCTTATATCCAGTCTGCATCGTTTAGTGCTTCTTTGACAGATTTTGGTTTAATGATGTAAAGGCAGCATATGCATATTCATGTGTTGCTACAGATCTTGTTCTTACGCCATCATCTATATTTCCAATGATATCTGACTGAGCGTGCCCTTTTATCCATCTGAGATGGATCTGAGAACTTGATTCTGACGGATTTGATGTTCCTCCTGATTATTTGCCTCAATAGGGTGGGATGTATCAGAATTGTTGGTGCATAATGTCTATGTCTAAGTCTTATATTTAGTCTGTATAGTATAGAGCTGAATATGCTAGGTATATGAAGTATTTATGTTTATAATAGCGGAAATATTACGTCATGTTTATCAATATACAAGATTTAATCAGTTAATTGTCAGTTTTATTGATCAAACATTTTGGTTAAAAACTGACAGAGCTTCTCCTCTGAAATGCCAAAGTTACAAATGAATGAGGCTAGCTAGGTATTTATAGAGACACAAGTTCGCCCCTGGAGATACAAGTTCGCCCGAACTTGCTACTGCAAATTCTGCCGAACATGCTTACATGATACTTCATGGGCGAACTTGGCTATTATAAACATAAATACTTCATATACCTAGCCTATTCAGCTCTATACTATAACGACTCGATATAAGACTAAGACATAGACATTATGCACCAACAGACTCCCCCTTGGATATCTTCTTCGTCTTTTATCAGTCTTCAAAACTCTGTCTTCATATAAACGTTAACGTACATGACCGAAGAAGTTTTTGAACGGCTTCCTTCGTCGTTCTTGCTTTGGATCAGGCGTTTGATCAGTTGGCGGTGGTCTTTTAAAGTTAGCCATTCTTAGAGAACTTTGCCTTACCGCTTTTTCCATTCTTTCTTTAATCGCTTCATTTATGTTTTCCTCCTTTAAAAACTCAACTCTCTCCAGATCCCTCCACTTCGTTTGCCACATCTTTCCAGAATTTACTTCGCACGCATAGCAAACGTTCACAACTTTCTGAAACTGCATAGCTTGTACCTTTTCACGTTCTTCAAAAACAATCTTGTTGTAGAACAAGGTTTTGATATCTTCTCTCGAGCAGTTCACAAGCCACATAGGAACTAGAATCCTTATCGTCCTGCATAAACCCCTCATGCCCTGATAACCCATCACTTCAACCCGTTCCTTGGTAATATCCAAATGATCTTCAAACTTTAGCACAATCACAGCTTCACACGTTGCTGGATCAATCTGCCACCACTTGAACAAAAGATAGAAGTCTTGTTCAATTGTATTAGCGGCATATTTCTCATGGCTCTTGGACGTTTCATTATTAACGTTATGTCTTTTTCTCCAGCTACCTTGTTTATCTTAAATTTGCGACCCGGATCTTCCAATAACTCCAACCTTTAACCGCTTTATACTTAATCATTTTCCTGAATAATTGATCAATTGACTTCATGTGATATGTAACATTCACCGCTTGTACCAACTCTTCTACATCCCAATACGGTAATGTCTTGAAATCAACAAGGTATTTGAGGTATTGCACTCCAAACACAATCTTTAAACCATCCCCAGCTCAAAATATCACCCAAAGAAACATCTTTGTCTCTGGTAAAGAATGCAAGAGGACGTGGAAACTTGCGTTCGCGTGGCATCTCTTTAAACAAAGACTTTCTCGCTTGAGCTATCTCTTCTTTGGTCATGGGCTTAGGTACTTTACCCTCTCGAACTGATTCAGCAATCCTTTCCTTCAACATATCTTCATCAAGCTGCTTGTACATCACTTCAAAAGTAGGAAAACTAGCTGAATTAAAACCGACGTACTTCGCTTTCTGATCTGATTCATCATCTGAAGACCAATCTTCCACAATTACTCGATTATATTCATCAGCTTTGAATCGTCTTTGATATTGATAATCATTTAGCTCGAAAGGATTTACAGTCATCACATCCTCCTCAAAATCAAACTCTAACGATTCGGCTTCAACTTTGATCAATCTAGCTAAATCCTCCTTCGTGTAGTTATGTACATATTCACCTTCCTCCACGTTGTGTTCTAACATTAACATTAAAGGCTTCGCGGGAATAGCAGCAACTGGCTTTGCAAAACGATCAATATTTGCCATATCTATATCATCATCAGTTGGCCCATTCTGCCCTGACTCCCCCTGACTTTTATCTTCAATTCTGTTTGATTTGTCGTCCATTAGGGCAGTAAAATCAAAATCATCAGAGATTTTGGCTTCAGAAACTCTAATACCAACATTACCCTGATCATCGTCATCATCATCATCACCAACATTCCAATCCTCATAACTTCCTTCCTCTTCATCCTCTTTATCATCTTTCTCAGCTTCTTCATCGTCTTTTTCCTCAGAAGAAAAAATAGGATCAGGAGGCTTGACAGATTCGTCAACCTTAGAAATATCAGACTCAGAAGCGTTCGAGACATCTTCAACTTGTTTTTCTGTAGCATCAGAAGACTTAGAAGCTTAACCTTCAACTCTTTTACCTTTGCCACTCTCAGCTAATTCTTTTTCAGCTCGTTCCTTAGCTTCCTGTTGATCTAGACCATCATATTCAGCGATGAAGTCGATACCCAGTGCATTAGATAACACTTTCTGCATCCTGGAGAATCTTTGATCATTTAGGGCTTGGACATACTTTAACTCTGAAATTTCTGTCTGCATCTTCTCATTAGCATCTTGCATACTTTTGATCAACGCTTTAAGATACTCTCTTTCATTCTCTAACACCTTCACCTCGTCATCCAACATTTCCTTTTCGACAACGCTTTGATTCAACTTGTTAATAAGCTCTGTTTTTTTAACTTCATTCTGTGCTACTTTTTATTCTAACGCCTTCACGCGCTTTTCCAGAATTTCAACATTTGTTTCTGGGAAGAAATCATTTAGATCCTGCAGACTTATTGGATCATTGTGCATATCATCAAACACATTTGGCCCTCCTGGAGTCTTTGGTGTTGACTTTGGTGTTGCAGATTTTGGTGTTGACTTCCTTGGTGTAGAACTATCAGGAACAGAAGTCGTTAGAACAACATGAGATTCTTGATAGGAACTTCAACAAAGCCAGACATAGGAGGTTCTTGTGTAACTCCTGGCCTTTCAGCTTCAGCATGAATAATAACAGGAGGTTCTTGTGGAGGAGGTTCTTGTGTGACTCATTTATCCTGAGCACCAGAAGGTTCTTGTGTAACTTTTTTGCTGTTTAAAGCTCCTTTGTATCTTTTGCTAACTGCCTTTTGAACTTTCTTCTTCCTTTTGCCTTTTGTTTGAGGAGAGCCAGTAGTCTTTGTAATAATAACAGCTGCAGACTTAGATCGTTTTGCCTTTTTCTTAGGCCTTTCCTCATCAGATTCTTTTTCTGCATTAGGATCAAAATTAGCATCCAATTCTCTTTCTTTCTCGGCTCTAATCTCTCCCTCAGTCTTTTATGGCTCTTTTACCGGAATTTCTTTATCAGAATCATCTTCTTTTTCAGAAGTAGCCCATATAAAATCATCTTGAGTTGATTTCACTGTTTCTTGGCTTTCAATAATACATGCAGCACTTGATCCAGCAACTGCTTCAACATTTTCAGGTTCATCCTCGTCGACGAGCATTGTTTCAACTTTTTTAGCTGTTCTTTTCTTCTTATGCTTATCAGTTTCTGCCTTCAAGAACCATTCACTCCTTGCCTTAGGTTTGAATTCCTTAAACCACTCCTTCTCAGCGTTAAGCTCTTTCTCATCGTCACTACCATTTTTTCTCCATTTGTTGTTTGGCGGCGCAATATAATTAGAATCTTTGATCGCTCCAAATACAGGCTTTGCAACAGGAGCTGAAGCTTGCTTCTGAAATTTGATTAGCTTCTTTACCGTGGTCTCATCAAGATGAACTAAGTATAAAGCATCATTCGGATCTGGTGCAATATTAGAATACTTCTCGTCAATCAACATTTGAACAAATCTTGGATATAAGCACAATCTAGAATCTTCCATGTTTGTCGACATGTGAGTGAAAACTAACTTTGAGAAGTTAAACGACTTTTTCAGAATCAGTGTCGTTGCCATGCAAGCTAAATAATCTTGAACATCATCCAACCCTGGCTTGTGATGACTAAATGTATGAATTATGGCGTGCATCAGGAGCTTGTAGGGGTTTGGCACTTCACCTTTCTTCAGCGTCGGCTTGTTCACGCTTCCTTTGTAACCCATCCTGAAGAAACAACCACGCACCATCCTCTCATCAAGATAAATAGGATCATCTTCTTTATCGTTGAACTGTAATACTCTGCGTATATCATCTTCCGTTACAGTAGTCGGCTTAACTTCATTACCAACTTGCACGGTAGAAGTAATTGTCTTCTCATCAGCACTCAACTTGCATTCATCCAGAAATGAACAATGTGTGATCGATACGACACTGTGCGCTCTGTAATCACTCTGTGAATAGTGCTTTCTTCCAGAAACTTCAATATACTATCGTATTCTTTAAGTGACGGACATATCGTTTTGTCTAGCGTGATGCATGTATTGTGAGTCTTTGAGAATTCTACTGAGATTACACGTGCTGGAACCTGTGCCTGAAAAATGACGTAAAACAATTAATACGCTTTTCGAGAAAAGTATAAAACTTTCTAACATTTATATCAAGTTCGGGCGAACTTGATATATGTGTTATATGAATATGCTTTTCCTAATTTCGCCGAACATGTATTAAACACATGTTCAATATTTGAAGGATAAGTTCGGGCGAACTTACAGCCTAAACAATTTACATTCAATCAAGCATTTTAATCTAATCAAAACAAGTTATACGGTCGTTTTTAAGTGTAGATTATTGATTTATGTTCAATTTTGACCAACAACACCTAGATCTAACATATTTTAAGTTTTTAGATATATTTTCGTTCATTAATGGTCCAAACACGGATCAATCTCCAATTCTCACCTTAGCCATGGTAATTGGTGTGCAAATCACCAAAACACTGACTAAAATTTTGCAGAATAACGATGCTAAAATGACACTTTCACTCAGATCTCTCTCTAGCTTAAGTTCGCTTCAGAAGTTTGAAAACAGATAAGTGAGTTCCGCCGAACTTAGGTATTTATACCTAGGTAAGTTCGGGAAAACTTATAAGCCCATTAACAAAGCCCAGACAAGATCGGGCAAACACATGAAAAAAAACAGCCATCTGCAAGTTCGGTCGAACTTGCTTGTTTGTTAAACATGATTTGTTTAGCAAGTTTGGCCGAACTTGCCAAACCACAATTTTCAAACTTTTTCAATTTTTCATTTTAACCCTTGAACTTTTCAACTTTTTATCGGTTATTGAAAATCCACTCAGTTGACCAAGTCCAAGTTAGTGACCTTGGTTAACCGATTTGTCTGCCGAGTCCAAGTTAATGACCCTGGTTTGACCCGTTACGAACAAACTGTTGATATTTTCAAAATCAAAGTTTCAAATTAATGAACTTTTATCATTTTGACTTTTCAGATTTTACAGATAATCTCCCAGCACGTTGTCAAAGAGATTCCCACCAGTTCTAACATCTTACTAGACTTCGAAGATCCATTCTCCAAGATTGGTTTGCTGAAAACAATGTAGAAATAAAATCTTTTTGTATTTTTGCAAGCTTTTGCTAAAACATACCGAAAATCTTTTTGATTTTAATCTGTAAAGCTGAAATACTATATACAGAACAGTGTAAACTGTACAAACATATTTACAGACATATTTTTGTGATTCGTGCCTAAGGATCATATCAGTTGATTGAGACATATCACTAGTACCGTTGACCTTTAAATGACTTTAAGCTTTAAACTCGTTTACCTAGATTGTCGATATGTTTGTTCTCTTAAGCTTTACCACATTTCTGAACTGCTTCAAGATATGTTAAGGTATGATTTATGAAACTTGACAACGTTGTTCCCACTTCTTGAATATACTCCCGTATCCAGATTCCCTAAATTTCATCTTACAGGTGAATATAGCGTAACTGATATGGGTTATTATCTGGGTTGCACCAAATTTTAAATGTTTTTATTCTTGTATTCATGAATTTGGACATATATGGACATTAGGAGGGGTTTTGGATGTAAATCATGAAATAAACCTACAAGTCACGGACAAAATCCAAAATTGAACGGATAGGATTGTTAGAAAACCATTTTCGACCAGATCTATGGTGGAATCATCTCGAAATTCGAAGAAATAAGGATTTTGGATCGAAAAATGTGAAAATAGGCTGATTTGGGAGATCAAGTTCGCTCAAACTTGACCTGTGGAGGTCAAGTTCGCCCGAACTTGACAAGGATTTTCATGATTTTTCATCAAGTTCGCCCGAACTTGACTGATTTTCATTGAAAATAAGCATAAGTTCGCCCGAACTTGTATCATGTTTGATCAAGTTCGCCCGAACTTGTGTGTTGGGAGACCAAGTTTGCCCGAACTTGGTGATGGGTGATCAAGTTCGCCCGAACTTGGTCCAATGCCTAAAAAAAATTGGTGATCAAGGCACTGAAAAATATTTATTGCTCGGTTGATGAGACGGATGTCCAGAAAAAATTTGGTGATAGAAATTTTTTCGAAATTTTAACGTCCGATACTGACTATTCGGGGACACCGTCAGAGGCCTTAGAGAGAGGCTGAGATGATGAGGTTAGAGATGGTTGAAGATGAGAGGATAGTCATTGATACCAAAGCAATTTGGTGATCATTAGTGTTGAAGACTACCGATGGGCCTTAAAGTAAATTTCGCATTTGTTAATACTGAAAATTCCGGGTTTGAGGGGGAATTTCAGTGAAAAATTTGGTATGGTCAGAAATTGCAAAAATGAGGGGGAATAAAAAATTTTCAATATTTGAAGATTCCGACATTTTTTAAATTCATGACATTGCAACAGTATTCGGGTGGTTTCCGACTACAGATTAACCGGGAAATACAGAGATTTGAGATTCATTTGCAAATTGATCAAGTTAATGTCTAGTTTGAAAGCAGGTGGTTACATAACTGAGTCTTGGAGGAGTTGTTTATCAGATTCTGCCGTCATGGTTGTGGATTGACACCTGAGTCGCGCGTATGGTTTGGAAGCACACACGACTGCCTATCTTTAACTCTGCTTTGCACATGAATTATTGACTGGACTAACCGCCAGGAGATAAGGATGCTTTGTAGTTTAAGTTGCCCCGGGTTGTACGCGGTACCATGATTAAGGAAGATGATTTATGGGATCGGATCTTCCAGAAAAAGAAGTGTACCAGTTGCTGACGAAAGAGATTATCCATTTGGGATTCTGTGATCACAGGAAGTTCCGAGTTTTCAGTTCATGAAACACAGTGATGCTTAAGGGTTAGAGTCCTGATCTCTGGTGAAGGAATAGTTAGCTGGATTAGCAGCCATTGGTACCAGTGAGGAACTGAAAACGTTCAAAACGTTTGGTGATGATCTTAGGAACTAATGACTAGCTCCGAAGATGGATGGTTTCGAAATTACCAAGGAAATCTGATAATAACCTTTGGTGGCCATTATTTTTAATCTTCAAGCAGATGAATCATTCTTCTCTTTGGACTAACCGCCGCTAGATGATGATGTTTGGTGATTAAGTGGCGCTGGTCTACCGGAGATAGCTATATATCTGACATTGTGACTGAAGAAGAAGAACGTGATTTTGATCGCGGACGAATGTTTCCCAGAGTTGAAGTGTTACCAGATTATTTGGTTCTGATGAAGATTTGCTGATTGAAAAAGATTACCGATTTGCTGATCTGGAGTGATTACGGAAATCGGGATTTTAGATTTTTGCGGGTAAACATTGATTTGAAGTTTACCAGTGTGGTAATTCGAAGTTTCTATCAATTGCCGGTTGAGTCTTGAAGATCGGAAGATCGAGCATGGGAGATATGCGCTAAACTGAAAGCGGATGTGGTTAAAGTTGAAATGGAGAAGCTACATTGAGGAGCTTCAAATTGGTGTCTATTCAAGATAATATGTCGGACAAGCAAATCAGAGGAGGTTGGAAACTGTGCAACAAATATCTGACTGGAGATTTCAGGGGGAATTAGATGTTGATAATGCAAACCCGGATCATCAATTAAGGGGGAATTTGTTGACGCGTTTCGACGACAATGACAGATACCTTGATTGAAGTTGCAGAATATTCAAACACGGCTCACGTTTGAAGACCAAGATTCGACAGTAACGAACAAGGGGGAATCTGTTGGTGCACTTTGTGTTCGTCACTTGTCGAATAGGCTAGATTGAGCATGTGTTGAATATTGTATAGGTTAGAATCGAACACACGACCGAAATACGGAGATTACAGTGTAAAAGGGAACAAGTTCGCTCGAACTCGACCTGTATTGGTCAAGTTCGCCCAAACATGATGTGCCTTTAGTCAAGTTCGCTCGAACTTGACTAATGCAGGCCAAGTTCGCTCGAGAATGCTCTTAGGAAGTCAAGTTCGGCCGAACTTGACAAGGTCAAGTTCGCCCGAACTTCCATACACTCCACTGAACTTGTCTCCCTATATATAGGTGTCTTGTTCATTTGTCATTTAAGTTTTTGGCATCCCTACGGGGAGGTGCTACCGGATTCTCTCCAGGAACTCTGGTAGCGGGACTTATAAAATGTATACTCTTTCGGTATGAATGAAGACTTCCGCTGCATTCTGTTTCTACTCCTTTCTGTAATAACATTCTACCGAATCGGTTTACGTTTATCCACTAACTTCCGTCTAGAACCGCCTGATCACGGACCTACAAGTAGTATCAGAGCCTGGATACCTGAATTTGTTGAAATAAAGGCAAGAATCTCTCTATTTCATCTCCATTCTTATTTTTTTCTTAACTTTTGATCAAAAATGAAGAATTCACGAACAAATTCTGTTCAAATTTGAATATGTCATGTAAAACACACTAATAACAAACCCCTGAGAGTTTGGACATCAAATTCAAACGTTTTGACATTAAAAAGTTGCAAAAACCATGATTTTGAAACAAGTTATGGACGAACTTAACATCAAGTTCGACCGAACTTGATTAAAATCTCACTGATTTTCATCAAGTTCGACCGAACTTGATATGTTTTTCAAGATTTTTCAAGAAGTTCGACCGAACTTGAGGGGTATTTCAGCATTTATTACGCAAGTTCGACCGAACTTGAGTAAATTGTTTGTTTTTCTCACGCAAGTTCGCCCGAACTTGATAGTCATCTTGAAAGTTCACCTAAGTTCGACCCGAATTTACCTGTTTCTTGATAAGCTTTCACAAGTTCGTTCAAAATCTGAATTTTTATCCAAGTTCGACCGAACTTGGGTATAAACTGAAATTTTTGTCTGTCAACAACAAGTTCGACCGAACTTGTTTAAAACTGAAAAATTCTCATTCTTTCACTGCAAGTTCGAACGAACTAGTAGTAGTTCTAATCATTTTCAAAGTTTTATCGTGTTTTCAGTGTATGTGTATCGTTTTTCAAAATGGAAGATTTCCATAACGCATTTGCAGCTGGAGTGGCACAAGCCTCAACGTCAAATTCAATTGCGGTTAATGAGATGAACCTTGATATGAAATGGGTACTACTCAGAAACCGCCGAAGTTGATAAGTATGGACGAGTTCGAGGGATGGAAAGAAAAGTTTGTTAATTGGATTCAAGCGAATCAATTCAACAGTTGGGTTGCGATTGAAGATGGTTATACATGGCCCAAAGATGAACGTGATCAAGATCTTCCACTGAACAAGTTTTCAGTGATTGACAAAGAGAAATATGTTGCTGAAAAGAAGATGATCAGCTTCATAAAACAATCTGTCAAAGAAGATATCTTGATATTATTACCAGAATATGATACTTCTCAAGAATTATGAAATTCTCTTTGTGAAAAATTCAAAGGAATTGATGAAATGATCAAGAGCAAAAAGGCCTTGATTAAGAAAGGGTTTGAGATATTCTCGATGATCAAAGGAGAGACAATGAAGCAAATGATTGATAGATATTGTCATCTCATGGTCCAAATGCGAAGACATGATATCAAGAGAACTAACGAAGAGCAAATTGAGAAGCTGGCCGATGCACTTCCAGATGGAGAATGGACAACATATCTGATGATTCTAAAGAACAGTCCATCTTGGAGACATTTTAAGTTGTCATCTTTCATTGACAAACTTGAAGGTCATGAAATGGAATTCATGAAGATTTCAAAAATCCAAAAACACTGATGTTGTTTAGGATGTCAGAGTTTATTACAAAGGTGGTGTTCCAGATACTCCGATTCAAAGTCCAAAAATCCAAACGCCATTTAGTGCAAACATGAATACATCAGATCAATCATCACAAAATCAGTATTCTCCAAACACTGGTTATTCATATGTTGGTTCAAATTCTTCTTCTCAAAGTCAATCTCATCAAACAAGCCAATCCACTGCTAATTCAAATGTTTTCTAATGCAACATAGCAATAGATTTAAAGAATGTGTTTCCTGAAAAAGTTGCGAAACAGCACATAACACTTCTTGCTACAGTTTTGGAATCGTATGAAAGTCTTGTTGCTGGAAAGATCGGAAATCCTGAAATGACAGCTGAGGATTACGATCAGGTAGATGAGGAAGAGTTTGAACTGATGGACATAAAATGGTCCTTAGCATCAATTATCCGGAGAGTTTCAAAGTTTGTAGCACTCACTGGAAGGGATATTGGTAACTCAAACAATAAACTTGGTTTTAACAAAATGAAAGTTACTTGTTTCAGATGTCGACAAAAAGGGCACTTCAAACGTGAATTCCATAACCAAGAAGGAAGTGGAAACCAAAACCCTTTTGGAACCGGTAATGCATATTACAAGAAATGCTGCAATACAAATCATATCCGAATAGAACACGAGTTGAAATTGAAGATAAATATGCAAAGAAAGCCGAACAAGCTCTTGTTGCCAATCATGAAGACGATGGTTTCGATAGGAATAAATACATCAGAAAGAAGACTGGTGTTGCTATGATGGCAAAGGTTGTGAATGAATCAGATACATCATTTGTGGAAGCTGCTATCGAAAATGCTATTCAAGAAGCATTAATGCAGAGAGCTGAGGAAGAAGCTGTCCTGGAGGATGCAGTTCTGGAAAGATACATGCAACAAACAGAGGAAGAAGGAATAGCTTACCTTGAGACACAATAGCAAGAAGAGTTGAAAGCAGAAGCCGAAAAGGTAAAAGCTGAGGTAAACATGTCTGAAAAGGAAGCTGTGAAATTTGTGGAGGTTGAAAAACCTTGCACAAAGTGCGCAAGTCCTTGTCAACCCTGTCTGGATAAAGTCAAAGTCATAAGAGAATTGACTAAACATAACGAAAACTTTTGTTATGATTACAGAACCATAAAAGAAGCTTATGACAAAATATCAGGCAAATATAAACATGTTGAAAGAGCTAACAATGAACTCAATGCTAATGTCACCATGTTAAATGCCACAATTATTGAAAAACAAAAGGCAATTAACATGGACATTAATACAATTGCTGGATAAAGTGTGAGTTTCATGAAATGAAAATTGAAACTGAAAGAGTCAGACAATTACTAAAAAGTTACACCACAAACACATATGTCACGATCAAGTCGGAGGAAAATGTTGACAATTCAAAGCGTAAAGTTTACGGAAATGTTCCTCCACCATTTCTTGCAAGTTACTGCTGCAAGAAAGATGATGATATTGAAAAGGCATTTAATCTTTTACTTCATTCAGAAAAGAAAGATAAATTGCCTGAAAATATTGACGTAGACTTTACAAAATCAAACGATGACAATGGATCGGTGGTAAAAGATGTGGTAAAGAATGTTTTGGGAAATGATTCTGATAACGACAACTTTAAAAGCGCCAACTCAAGTTCAAATAGTTCTGGTTCACAATCTGAAAGTGACGATACATCATCAGAAAATGATCTAAGTGATGATTCTAACGTTGTCATGTACAAAGTTAAGGAATCTGATAAATTATATTTCAATGATAGCTTTCTGATTCAGAATGTGAAAGAAGATCAAATCGATAAACTGTTTAAAGTTGTTGAAATTTCATCAGATGATCTCGAGAAAAATGAAAAGAAGTTTTATTCTAAACCGAAACGAAATTTTAACAATTACCGTAGAAACGATGGTGATTTTCCTGAGAACAGGAGAGCATGTTTAGCTTTGGAAGAAGCTGAAGATGAACCAAAGAAGAATCAGAAGTCAACGTTCTAGGAATACGAAGGTAAGAACATAAAGTTTGTGTACAGAACGAGCACGGTTCAAGAAGAAAACTTGATAGGTAAGAAATCAAACGATGATTTCAAGAAAGACAAGGAACTTCGGGACAAGACTAAGTCCGCAAGTGGAGTAAAACCCA
Source organism: Scalesia atractyloides (assembly GCA_947069175.1). Lineage (NCBI taxonomy): Eukaryota > Viridiplantae > Streptophyta > Magnoliopsida > Asterales > Asteraceae > Scalesia > Scalesia atractyloides. The sequence continues at coordinate 73,003,836 of CAMTDV010000016.1, forward strand.
CTAGTGGACATGTTCATGACACTCGGACTTGCTTCAAATGCAATAAAGTTGGTCACATTGCTCGCAAGTGTCCGAAGTCTAAGCCTGTTTTATCCCCGAAAAACGGAAGTTTCAAAAGAGGTAAAACAAAAGCAATCTAATAATGGTCAAATCAGAATTTTAAAAGAAATGAAACGTAATGTTGAATCCAATCTTGAAATAAAACCTAAGAATGAATCAAAATTTGAAAATTCAATTTTTCAAAAAGGAGAGACTTTAAAGCCAAACAATGATTCTAGGTTTTATATCAAGAAAGCTAGAGTTAGTTCTCAAGCTTGGATTGCTAAAAAGAAAACACCTGAAAAAGTGAATGTTTGTGTTAAAACTGAAAATGTCAAATCAATCAAGAAAGATAAAAGTAAAGTTGATTGTGAGTTTGAAGTTTGTGATGTTGAATTTGCTTATCAAAGAGCATACGAAAGTGATTATGAGGAGGTGTATGAGGAGCTCTATCCAAAACCCAAGACCAAGAAGGCTTGTTGAACTTTTTAACTAAATTCTTTCATGTGCAGGAGTTCCAAGATCCAGCTTATCAAAGTTGATTCGGGATTGAGGAGCTTCATATTAATTTAACTTTTCCAGAAATGTTATATCTTTGTCATTTTAAGAGGGAGTAGTTTAAAAGAAAATTTTTTGAAATTACAAGTCGTTGTTAAAAGGAAAAAAAATTGAAAAGTCAAAATTATGAAAATCCACACCGTTGAACAGAAAAACTGGTTTCAAAGTTCTTACAAGTTCAAACTGCTTTTACAAGTGGTAAATGAGTTTAATGATTGTTTGTTAAACAATTGTAGATACAGGTTTGAGAAAAAGGATCGGATGACGAGGTCACGGGATCCGCATTGGTTTGTTACATTTTTAGAAGAATTTCTTTAAATCTAAAATCCAAAAATATGTTTTTGATTTTAGGGGGAGTAAGAAAATTTGAAAATTGTTGAAAAATAAAAAACATATGAAAAAGTTAAAAATTTAAAAACATTGAAAAAGACAAAAAGAATTTGTTTGTCATAAAAGGAAATGATAGTACATCAGTGGACTATCACAGTATGCTAAAGAATTGTAAAGTTTAAAAGTGATAAACAAGTCTTACTGTGGATGTGTCGACAGGCTTTACACGTTCAGTAGATTGTTTCCGGGATATAAACCAAATTTTACAACTGTTTAATCTTGTAGATTAACACATCTTGGATATATGGACGTAGTACTCCAAAATTTCGATTGAAGGGTTGCCTGATTCTGAGATACGAGGTCTTTATAGATGATTGATATCTGCGGTATTATACAAGTTCTTCTGATTTTACGGAAGCAATAACCTAGAACTTCTATAATGCTTTTGCTAAAAACCCCAAATAGCATGCAAAACTTGAAAAGGATCGAAAGATCTAATCATTTGTAATGCTGAAAAGATTCCTTAAGTGGAACACACCTGAAAGACGAGCCTTCATCTCTTTGACTGTACGGTAGTACTAACCTGAGCTCTCAAGGCCTCGCACAACCCAGATACAGATATCAATTACGCTATACTCACCTGTAAGATGAAATCTAGGGAATCTGGATTTAGGAGTATATTCAAGAGGTGGGAACCATAGTTAAGTCAAGTTTCATAATTCTTACCTAACATATCTTGGAACAATTGAGAAACGTGATGAAGTTTAAGTGGAAAAACATATCGACAATCTAGGTAAACGAGTTTAGAACTTAAAGTCATCAAAAGGTCAACGGTACTGTGATATGTCTCAACAAACTGATATGATCCTTAGACACGAATTCACAAAAATATGTCTGTAAATATGTTTGTACATAGTTTACTTTACTTGTTAAAATTTTTGTAAATTTTTTACTTACTTTTTAAATCCAAAAAGATTTTCAACGAACCAAGTTGATGAATGGATCATCAAAGTCTGGTAAGAAAAACTTCATTAATTTGAAACTCTAAAATTGACAAAAACATCAGTTGATCACAACGGGTTTAACTAAGGTCATTAACTTGGACTTGGTAAATAAAATTAGTTAATCAAGGTCATTAACTTGGACTTGATCAACTAAGTGGATTTTATTTCAATAATTGAAAAGTTGAAGATTTTAAATGTAAAATGTTTCAAGGTCATTAATTTGAACTTGAAATAACTGAAAAATGAAGATTAAAATTTGAAGTACAAGTTTTTGTACAGGTGGTATGGAATACATGTGGTTCAAAATTTCAAAGTTAGAATCTGAAATGTTTATTTGAATTTCAAGTACTTTGAAACAGGAAGTATAGTTTTAGAGGGAGCAGGATGAAATGTGATTGAAGATAAAGCTCAAAGCTAGGGGAGCACAGCTCACAGCTAGGGGGAGCTTGGAGTTTAAAGTTTTAACAAATTAAATTGAAGAAAAGAGAACGTTTGAAGAACATAAAAGTTTAATGCTTATTCAAAGATAAAGATAAAGACTCAAGAACGTATTTGAAGTCTGATGATTACAAGGCATTCAAAGAAGACTATGACTTTTGAAGACTGACGAGGATGATTATTGTCAAAGATGTCTATGAAAGTAGATGACTACGGCAACATCCAAGGAAGAGTCTGTTGGTGCATATGTCTGTAGTCCTACGAACAGCTTGGGAACCTAAATTTGTTATCTACTATCCGATTAGGCGGAAACTAATGACAAGTTAACCAAATAACAAGAATTACTCGTTTAATAGTTGTTTTCATTGATCTAAAGTTCAATACATTCAAGATCGGATCCGACAGAGCTTTGCCGTCTATGTGCCAAAATCTCCAACTTCTTACAAATGAAATCCCAAGGCACCTATATATAGGAGTGGAAGTTCGCTGGATATGGATGAAGTTCGGGCGAACTTGACTTCCCAAAAGCATCCTCGAGCGAACTTGCCTACAAACTTACCTAAATACGCCTTATTTTAGCTATTCTATACAGACTCGATACAAGACTATTCTATAGACATTATGCACCAATAGACTCCCTCTTGGATATCTACTTTGTCTTGTTCGGTCTTCAGAAAATCTCATTTATTCCAGACTCGTTCTCGTGTAATGACGAAGGCAACAGACATATGCTTGTAGGACCGATCCTTGATGCTTAGGAACTTAAATTTGACATCTAACATACATAATAGCGGAAATATTACATCGTGTTTACCAATAGACAAGATTTAATCAGTTAATCGTCAGTTTTATTGATCAAACGTTCTGGTTACAAACTGACAGAGCTTCGCCTCTGAGATGCCAAAGTTACAAATGAATGAGGCTAGCTAGGTATTTATAGAGACACAATTTCGCCCCTTGGAGATACAAGTTCGCCCGAACTTGCTACTGCAAGTTCGGCCGAACATGCTTACATGATACTTCATGGGCGAACTTGGCTATTATAAACATAAATAATTCATATACCTAGCTATTCAGCTCTATACTATACAAACTCGATATAAGACAAAGACATAGACATTATGCACCAACAGACTCCCCCTTGGATATCGTCTTTGTCTTTTATCAGTCTTTAAAACTCTGTCTTCATATAAACGTTAACGTACTCGACCGAAGAAGTTCTTGAACGGCTTCCTTCGTCGTTTTTGCTTTGGATCAGGCGTTTGATCAGTTGGTGGTGGTCTTTTAAAGTTAGCCATTCTTAGAGAACTTTGCCTTACTGCTTTTTCCATTCTTTCTTTAATCGCTTCATTTATGTTTTCCTCCTTTAAAAACTCAACTCTCTCCAGATCCCTCCACTTCGTTTGACACATCTTTCCAGAATTTGCTTCGCACGCATAGCAAACGTTCACAACTTTCTGAAACTGCATAGCTTGTAACTTTTCACGTTCTTAAAAAACAATCTTGTTGTAGAACAAGGTTTTGATATCTTCTCTCGAGCAGTTCACAAGCCACATAGGATCTAGAATCCTTATCGTCTTGCATAAACCCCACATGCCCTGATAACCTATCACTTCAACCCGTTCCTTGGTAATATCCAAATGATCTTCAAACTTTAGCACAATCACAACTTCACACGTTGCTGGATCAATCTGCCACCACTTGAACAAAGGATAGAAGTCTTGTTCAATCGGCATTAGCGGCATATTTCTCATGGCTCTTGGATGTTTCATTACTTACGTTATGTCCTTTTCTCCAGTTACCTTGTTTATCTTAACTCTGCGACCAGGAATAAAAGGCTTCCAATAATTCCAACCTTTAACCTCTTCATACTTAATCATTTTCCACAATAATTGATCAATCGACTTCATGTGATATGTAACATTCACCGTCTATACCAACTCTTCTACATCCCAATACGGTAATATCTTGAAATCAGCTAGGTATTTGAATTATTGCACTCCAAACTCCCTCTTGATTGCATATACGTTAAGCTCTTTAAACCATCCCAGCTCAAAATATCTCCCAAAGAAACGTCTTTGTGTCTGGTAAAGAATGTAAGAGGACGTCGAAACTTGTGTTCGCGTGGCATCTCTTTAAACCAAGACTTTCTCGCTTGAGCTATCTCTTCTTTGGTTATGGGCTTAGGTACTTTACCCTCTTGAACTGATTCAGCAATCCTTTGCTTCAACATATCTTCATCAAGCTGCTTGTACATCTTTTCAAAAGTAGGAAAACTATCTGAATTAGAACCGGCGTTCTTCGCTTTCTGATCTGATTCGTCATCTGAAGACCAATCTTCCACAATTACTCGATTGTATTCATCAGCTTCAAATCGTCTTTGATACTGATAATCATTTGGCTCGAAAGGATTTACAGTCATCACATCCTCCTCAAAATCAAACTCTAACGATTCAGCTTCAACTTCGATCAATCTAGCTAAATCCTCCTTCGTGTAGTTATGTACATATTCACCTTCCTCCACGTTGTTTTCTAACATTAACATTAAAGGCTTCACGGGAATAGCAGCAACTGGATTTGCAAAACGATCAACATTTGCCATATCTATATCATCATCAGTTGGCCCTTTCTGCCCTGACTCCCCCTGACTTTTATCTTCCATTCTGTTCGATTCATCATCCATTAGGGTAGTAAAATCAAAATCATCAGAGATTTTGGCTTCAGAAACTCTAATACCAACATTACCCTGATCATCGTCACCAACATTCCAATCCTCATAACTTCCTTCCTCTTCATCTTATTTGTCATCTTTCTCAGCTTCTTCATCGTCCTTTTCTTCAGAAGCAATGATAGGATCAGAAGGTTTGACAGATTCGTCAACCTTAGGAATATCAGACTCAGAAGCTATGACAATATTTTCTTCAGTAGGTTTCTCTGGAACATCAGAAGACTTAGGAGCTTCACTTTCAACTCCTTTACCTTTGCCACTCTCAGCCAATTCTTTTTTAGCTTGTTCCTTAGCTTCATGTTGATCTAGACGATCATATTCAGCGATGAAGTCGATACCCAGTGCATTAGATAACACTTTCTGCATCCTAGAGAATCTTCGATCATTTAGGGCTTGGACAGACTTTAACTCTGAAATTTCTGTCTACATTTTCTCATTAGCATCTTGCTGACTTTCGATCAATGCTTTAAGATACTCTCTTTTATTCTCTAACACCTTCACCATGTCATCCAACATTTCCTTTTCGATAGCGCTTTGATTCATCTTGTTAATAAGCTCTACTTTTCAACTTCATTATGCGTTACATTTTCTTCTAACGCCTTCACGCGCTTTTCCAGAATTTCAACATTTGTTTCTGGGAAGAAATCCTTTAGATCCTGCAGACTTATTGGATCATTGTGCATATCACCAAACACATTAGGCCCTCCTAGAGTCTTCGGTGTTGACTTTGGTGTTGCAGATTTTGGTGTTGACTTCCTTGGCGTAGAATTTTCAGGAACATAATTCGTTGGAGCAACAGGCGATTGAATAATCGGTACTTCCACAAAACTAGACACAGGAGGTTCTTGTGTAGCTCCTGGCCTTTCCACTTCTGATGCAACAATCTCAGGAGGTTCTTGTGTGACTCCTGGACGTTCAACTTCACTTATATCAACAACAGGAGGTTCTTGTGTAGGAGGTTATTGTGTAACTCCTTTCTCCTGTGCGCCAGAAGGTTCTTGTGTCACTCCTGCGCTTTTCAAAGATCTTTTGTACCTTTTGCTTATTGCCTTTTGCTCTTTCTTTGATTTTCTCTTTCCTTTGGTCTGAGGAGACCCTGTAGTCTTTGTTGACGAAATAGTTTCAGATTCAACGCGTTTAGATTTCTTAGGCCTATCCTGATCTGACTCTTTTTCTGCATTAGGATCAAAATCAGCATCCAGCTCTCTTTCTTTCTCTTCTCTAATCTCTGCCTCAGTCTTTTCTGGCTCTTTAGCAAGAATTTCTTTATCATAATCATCATCATTTTCAGAAATAGCAGATATAACATCGTCTAGAGTCTTTTTCACAGTCTCTTGACTCTCAATAACACCTGCAGCACTTGATCCAGCAACTGCTTCAACATTTTCAAATTCATCATCGTCGATCAGCATAGTTTCGACTTTATTCGCAACACGTTTCTTTTTAGGCTTATCAGCTTCTGCCTTTAAGAACCATTCGCTCCTTTCCTTTGGTTTGAATTCCTTAAACCACTCCTTCTCAGCGTTAAGCTCTTTCTCATCATCGGTACCATCTTTCCTCCATTTGTTGTTTGGCGGCGCAATGTAATTAGAATCTTTGATCGCTCCGAATACAAGCTTTGCAACAAGAGCTGAAGCTTGCTTTTGAAACTTTATGAGCTTCTTCACTGTAGTCTCATCAAGATGAACTAAGTATAAAACATCGTTCAGATCTCGTGCAATATTAGAATACTTCTCATCAATCAACATTTGAACAAATCTTGGAGACAAGCACAGTCTTGAATCTTCCATGTTTTTTCGTCATGTGACTGAAAACTAACTTTGAGAAGTTAAATGGCTTCTTCAGAATAAGCGTCGTTGCCATGCAAGCTAAGTAATCTTGAACACCATCCAACCCTGCCTTGCGATGACTAAATGTATGAATTATGGCGTGCATCAGGAGCTTGTTGGGGTTTGGCACTTCCCCTTTCTTCAGCGTCGGCTTGTTCACGCTTCCTTTGTAACCCATCCTGAAGAAACAACCATGCACCATCCTCTCATCAAGATAAATAAGATCATCTTCTTTATCCTTGAACTGTAATACTCTTCGAATATCATCTTTCGTTACAGTAATCGGCTTAACTTCATTACCAACTTGCACGGTAGAAGTAATTGTCTTCTCATTAGCACTCAAACTTGCATTCATCAAGAAATGAACAATGTATGATCGATACGACATTGTGTGCTCTGAAATCGCTCTGCGAATAGTGCTTTCTTCCAGAAACTTCAATACACTGTCGTATTCTTTAAGTGACGGACAGATCGTTTTGTCGAGCGTGATGCACGTGTTGTGAGTCTTTGAGAACTCTACTGAAATTACACGTGCTGGAACTTGTGCCTGAAAAATGACGCAAAACAATTAGCACGTTTATCGAGAAAAATCACAAAATTTTTCTAACACTTTATCAAGTTCGGGCGAACTTGATTAGGTGTTACAACTTTCTGTTTTGTTCAAGTTCGCCCGAACATGTAACCATCACATATTCATTGTTTATCAATAAATTCGGGCGAACTTGCATTCTAAACAATTAAGATTTCATTAACATAAGTTCAATCGAACATGTAATTCATTCTTTCAAACACAAACTATCAAGTTCGGTCGAAGATGTTTAGGTTTCATTTATTCATATTTTTAGACAAGTTCGGTCGAACTTGACAACAAGTTCGGCCGAACTTGTCGTCTTCTCCAAAAAACCAAACTTGTTCAAACACATCAAGCATTTTAATCTAATCAAAACAAGTTATACGGTCGTTTTTAAGTGTAGATTATGGATTTGTGTTCAATTTTGTTCACAAACACCTAAATCTAAAAGATTTTAAATTTTTAGATCTGGTTTCAATTGTTTACGGTTCAAACATGGATCAAACTCCAAATCTCACCTCAGCCATGGTAATTGGTGTGCAAATCACCAAAAAAACCGACTAAAATTTGGCAGAATAATGACGCTAAAATGACACTTTCACTCAGATCTCTCTCTAGCTTAAGGTTGCTTCCGACGGAAATAATGTGCTGATAAATGAGTTCGGTCGAACTTGATTGGTATTTATACCAAGTCAAGTTCAGGCAAACTTGTTAAGCCCAACTAAGAAAAGCCCATCAAAAGTTCAAGCGAACTTACACTTATAAAATAACAAACAACCATCTGCAAGTTCGGTCGAACTTGCTTGTTTGTTAAACATGATTTGTTTAGCAAGTTCGGCCGAACTTGCCAAACCACAATTTTCAAACTTTTCTAATTTTTCATTTTAACCCCTGACTTTTCAACTTTTTACCAGTTATGAAAATCCACTCAGTTGACCAAGTCCAAGCTAATGACCTCGGTTAACCGATTTGTCTACCGAGTCCAAGTTAATGACCCCGGTTTGACCCGTTACGAACAAACTGTTGATATTTAAAAAAATACAAAGTTTCAAATTAATGAACTTTTTATCATTTTGTCTTTTCAGATTTTACAAATAAGCTCCCAGCCCATTGTCAAAGAGATTCCCACCAGTTCTAGCATCTCACAAGACTTCGAAGATCCGTTCTCCGACATTGGTTTGCTGAAAACAATGTAGAATTGAAATCTTTTTGTATTTTTTTTGCAAGTTTATGGTAAAACAAACCGAAAATATTTTTGATTTTAATCTGTAAAGCTGAAATACTATGTACAGAACAATGTAAACTATGTACAAACATATTTACAGACATATTTTTGTGAATTCGTGTCTAAGGATCATATCAGTTGTTTGAGACATATCACCACTACCGTTGACCTTTTAGTGACTTTAAGTTTTAAATCGTTTACCTAGATTGTCGATATGTTTGTCCACTTAAACTTTACCACATTTCTCAACTGTTTCAAGATATATTAAGGTAAGATTTATGAAACTTGACTTATCTGTGGTTCCCACTTCTTGAATATTCTCCCGTATCCAGATTCCCTGGATTTCATCTTACAGGTGAATATAGCGTAATTGATATCTGTATCTGGGTTATGCGAGACATTGAGAGCTCAGGTTAGTACTACCGTACAGACAACGAGATGAAGGCTCATCTTTTAAGGTGTGTTCCACATAAGGAATCTTTTCAGCACTGCAACTGATTATATCTTTCGATACTTTTCAATATTGCATGCAGTTTGGGGATTTTTGGCGAAAGTATTATAGAAGTTCTAGGCCATTGCTTCAACTTGTATAATACCCCAGATATCAACTATCTATAAAGACCTCGTATCTCAGAATCAGGCAATCTTTCAAATGAAATTTCGAAGCACTAAGTCCATATATCCAAGATATGTTAATCCACAAGTTTAAGCAGTTGCTAAATTTAGTTTATATTTCGAAAACAGTTTACTGAACGTGTTAAGCCTATCGACATATCCACAGTAAGACTCGTTTATCACGTTTTAAACATTACAATTCTTTAGCATATGGTGATAGTTCACTAATGTACTATCATTTCCTAATATGACACTGAACTCTTTTTGTCTTTTTCAATGTTTTTGTACATTTTGAATTTTTCATATGTTTTTGGATTTTAAAATTTTTCGAATGTTTTTGTATTTTCTCTAACATTTCTCCCCCTAAAATAAAAAAACATATTTTGGATTTTAGTTTTTAACAAAATTCTAAACTAGAAATATATTTACAAACCAATGTGGATCACGCGAACTCGTCGTCCGATCCATATTCAACCTCAGCGTCCGCACCGGTCAGCAAATTTTCCATACCATTAATTCTCAACAAGTATTTAAACTGTGACAAAGAAAATGGTTTGGTATAAAAATCAGCCTTTTGTTCGTCGGTGTGGATTTTTTCTATTCGCACCAATTTCTTTTCGTAGCAATCACGAATGAAATGATAACGAATTTCAATGTGTTTTGTGTGTGAGTGATGAACCAGATTTTTAGTTATATCTATGGCTGCCTTGTTATCAACATACAGCGGAGTGTCAAGAAATTGCAGACCATAGTCTCTCATCTGCTGTTGAATCCACAGAATCTGTGAAGAACAGCTGGAGGCCGAGATATACTCAGCTTCACAGGTAGAGAGAGCGACCGTAGTCTGTTTCTTACACTGCCAGGTTACCATTCTTGTTCCGAAGAACTGGCATCCCGCTGTAGTTGATTTTGAATTCAACTTATCTACACCAAAATCAGAATAACCATAGCCTGTGAGGTTGAAATTGTCGTTCTTCGGGTACCACAAGCCGGTGCTTGGGCATCCTTTCAGGTATCTGAAGATTCGATTTACGATCTTCATGTGTAAGATCCTTGGGCTTGACTGATATCTGGCGCAGAGGCAGGTTGGATACATAATATCTGGGCGCGATGCCGTCAGATACATCAGCGATCCAATCATCGATCTGTATAACGTCTCGTCAACTTTGGCTCCAGTCTCGTCAATGCAAATCCCGTGATTTAGAGCAAGAGGCGTAGATAGAGGCTTCAAGCTTTCCATTCCAAACTTCTACAAGATGTCGTGAACATACTTAGTATAATGAATGAAGATACCATCCGAAAGCTGATCTACTTGCAAACCAAGAAAGAACTTCATTTCGCCCATCAAGGACATTTCGAATTTCTTTTTCATGATTCCCTCAAACTCCTTGCAGAGACTATCGTTTGTAGATCCAAAGATGATGTCGTAGAAGTAGATTTGAACTATAATCAGATGACCATCAACCTCTCTGGTGAAAAGAGTACTATCCACAGTAGCTCTGACAAAGCCGTTGCTGATGAGATGTTGCGATAACGTCTCGTACCAAGCTCTCGGGGCTTGGTTTAGACCATAAAGAGCTTTATCCAGTAGGTATGCTTTCTTCTTGTTGAGTGGATCAACAAACCCCGGTGGTTGTCCAACGTACACCTTCTCGCGTAATTTTCCATACAGAAAACCCGATTTGACATCCAATTGATTGACCTTAAACCTTTCCATGATGCGAAAGCTAGAAAGATTCGAATAGATTCCAAACGAGCTACTGGTGCGTAGAATTCCGTGTAGTCTATACCTTCCTGCTGGTGAAATCCCTTGATAACAAGCTTAGCTTTGTTACGAACAATAACCCCTCTATCATCTCATTTACACTTAAAGAGCCATTTTGTATCAATTGCTTTCTGATTTTCTGGTAGGTCTTCAAGCTTCCACACTCCTAACTTCTCAAACTGTAATAGTTCTTCATGCATTGCTTGTACCCAGTTTTCATCAGCTAAAGCTTCATTAACTGTCTTTGGCTCAATATGAGAGTCGAAACATGAATAGAAGCAATAGTTCTGGGTTGGAGCAACGCGAGTGTAGAAACAATTGAGTGCTTTGTTAATTTGCCCTTGAGTTCTAACACCAGTTTGAAGTTCTTTGATAATATTTGTTGACGGATGATAGGAATATGATCACGGTAATTCTTCACTTGGAACATCTACTGAGTTTTGCTGATTCGTGAGGTTGAGATCAACGACCAATTCAACGTCTGGAGAGCTTGATGAAGCTTTATTTCTGTTGTTCGGGACTGTAGATTGATTAAGAAGACTTGTTATCTGCTCCACTTCTTCATCTGAAGAAGATGATTCCCCATCAGCATCAAATGTTGGTGCTTCATCTGAGTCAGAATTTTGATTCTGAGACATACTAGGCTCTGTTGTTGTATTCACTGGTTCAGTAGAGGCATTTGTTGGAGGAGTAGCAGGTGTTGTTAATGTTTCAGAAACATTTTCAGCCGGAACACCACTATTGCTTGAACTTGCGCCAGAAGAAGATGGATCCAACATGGGTTGATTAACCACAATTGGTCGAACAATTTGTTCTTGATTCGCTGACTGGTGAAGGTAGTATAACGCTGCAACTTCTTTGTCAGACGGTTCTTCGGGCAAGTCAAATGACTTCCAAAGGTCTAGATAGTTAAACAGCCACGCGTCACCTTTCCTTTGAATACGATCCGTATAATTGAAACAATCCACATGTTATTCGACAAAGAAACCCTCAAGAGATTTAGCTCCGAATTTGCCATCTTGGTCTATTACGGTACATGGTGCACCGAATGGCTCTAAGAACTTTAAATTTGGCTTCTGTCGGTTTATCATCTCAAAACATGTTTTCTTTGTTGGTTTGACAGTGAGAACCCTGTTTAGCGTGTAGCCAGCCGCAACAACTGCTTCACTCCAGAAGCTGATTGGAAGTTTAGAATCTGCAAGCATGGTTCTCGCAGTTTCAATCACAGTTCTGTTTTTCCGCTCAGCTACTCTGTTTTGCTGTGGAGTATAGGGAGCACTAAACTCGTGCGGTATCCCTTTTGCGTTGCAGAATTCCTTCATTTTTTTATTCTTAAACTCTTGCCGTTGTCACTTCTAATGCGTCTGACCGGCAGATGATAAAGGTTCTCGAGTTTCTTGAATAGAATAACCAAGTTCTCGAACGTTTCGTCTTTTGATTCTTGAAAGAATACCCATGAATATATCGAATAGTCATCTGTCACGACCAAGCAATATAAGTCTCCTGAGATGCTACGAACATTTACAGGACCAAATAAGTCCACGTGGAGACGTTCTAACGGCAACTTGATTGAGTTCAGAATTTTCTTCGGATGAGATTTCTTGATCTGCTTTCCCTTTTTGCATTCTAAGCAATGATCAGACATCTGAAAACTCCAAAGATTTACGCCTTCTACAAGATCATTATGAACCAAGAAATTCATTTTTCGCAAATGAATATGCCCCATCTTGCAATGCCAAAGAATAAAATCCTTTTCAGTAGCCTTTGACACAAAACATTGTGCTGATTTTGATGAAGTGGTAGCGACACCTATATCAAGAACATATAAATCATTCTCACGTGGTGCTCGCATCAGAATCCACTCATCTGGTATTTTGAATCCCGGCTTCAAGATAATACACTCTTTGTCATTGAAATGGACCGTGAACTTCTTGTCACAAATCTGCGATATACTCATAAGATTGTTCTCAAGTTCTGCAATATAGTTCACACGATCGAATGAAACGACGCCATTGGAAAATTTTCCCTCGGCGACTATCCTTCCACCCTGGTTACCTGCAAATCCAACATATCCACCATTAATAGCTTTAATGTCGAATAGCAACGCTTTCATTCCCGTCGTATGCCTGGATGCTCCACTATCCAAATCCACTTAGAAAGTACGGATCTCTGGAGCCCCTACATATTTTAACAATCTATTTAAAAAGCGAGACCCAAGCCTTTTTGGTATTGGGTTGAATTTGATAGCCATCATCAAAATCAAATTCACATTTATCAGCATAATCGAATCCACACTCATCTACAGAGTAAACTTCCCATTCTTCATCGGAATTTTCTATGATGTTTATGTTTGAAAACTTTACCGTCTATTTATCTTTTAAATTGTTACCACTTGTATTTTTGACAGTTTCAGATGTGGTTTCAATTATGATTTCAGATTTTGATTCTTTCTTGCTATCACTAGTCTTAACAAGCTCAGACTTAGTGTTCTCAGAAGTTGCTGAGCGTTTCTTTGCAATCCAGACTTGAGATTTTATGTTAGCCTTCTTGATGTAAAAGTTGTTTTCATTAGCCTTTGAAGTTTCTCCTTTTTTGAAAATTGAATTTTCAACTTAGGTTTGACTTCAGCTTTTGATTCATTTCTTTTCAAAATCTTTACAGGTTTTACAAACACTGGTTGCTTTGGTTTCACAACATTTGAACTTCTTTCCTTCGAAGATAAGCCGGCTTTGATTTCGGACAGTAACGTGCAATATGACCAATTTCATTGCACTTGAAACAAGTCCAAGAATCATGTGGATGTCCTTTTGTGGGTTTTACACCACTTGTTTTGGCACCACTTGCAATTTTGGCTTTATCTCGAAGTTCTTTTTGTTTCTTAAACTCATCGTTTGATTGTTTCCCGATCAAACTTTCCTCATGAACCGTGTTCGTCCCATATACAAAATTCATGTTTTTATTTTTGTATTCATGAAATGGTGACGGTTTCCTTTTAGGTTCATTTGATACCTCTAATCCCAACCCAGCTCTCCGGTTTTCCGGATGATCACCACCATTCTTCCGGTAGTTGTTTCTTTTAGGTTTGGAATAGAATTTGTTTTCATTGATCTCCAGATCATCTGATGTGACTTTCACGAGTTTAAAGAATTTGTCTAATAATTCTTCCTTCACATTCTGAATCGGAAAACTGTCATCAAATTATAATCTATCAGATTCCTTAATCTTGTACATGACAATATTAGGATCACTACTTAGATCATTCTCCGATGATGTATCGTCATCTTCGGACTGTGAACCTGAATTCTTTGAGCTCGAGTCGGCGCTTTTAAAGCTCCCTTCATCAGAATCGTTCAAAACATTTTCAACAACCTTTTTCACCATAGCATCGTCATCATCACTTTTAGTATAGATTACATCAATGTTCTATGGCAACTCAGTTTTCTTTTCAGATAACAACTCAATGTTAAGTGCCTTATCCATCCCATAAGCGGATTTGCGACAATACTTCTCACAAATGGGTGGAGGAACATTGCTGTATTCCTTACCAATTTTCTTTTTAGGTTTCTTTTCCGATGGAATTGTCAGAAGATGTGATCAATGACATATGCATTACATGTGTAACTTCTCAAAAGTTGTTGAACACGTTCTGTTTCAATTGTCATGTCCTGGAGTTGTTGCTTAGTTTCAGCAATGGTGTTAATATAGATATTAATCGCCTTTTGCTTATCCATTACTGTTCCTTTTAACATTCTAATGGATAATAAAAAAGGAACTATAAGAATGTTAAAAGGAACAGTAATAGATAAGCAAAAAGCGATTAATATTTATATTAACACCAATGCTGAAACTAAGCAACAACTCCAGGGACATGACAATTGAAACAGAATGTGTTCAACAACTTTTGAGAAGTTATACATGTAATGCATATGTCATTGATCACATCCTTCCGACAATTCCATTGGAAGAGAAACCTAAAAAGAAAATTGGTAAAGAATACATCAATGTTCCTCCACCCCTTTGCGAGAAGTATTGTCGCAAATCCGCTGATGGTTTGGATAAGGCATTCAACATTGAGTTGTTATCTGAAAAGAAAACTGAGTTTCCAGAGAACATTGATGTAATCTATACTAAAACAGATAATGACAATGTTGTGGTTAAAAAGGTTGTTGAAAATGTTTTGAACGATTCTGATGAAGGCAGCTTTAAAAGTGCCGACTCGAGCTCAAAGAATTCAGATTCACGGTCCGAAGATGACGATACATCATTGGAGAATGATCTAAGTGATGATCCTAATATTGTCATGTACAAGATTAAGAATCTGATAGATTATAATTTGATAACAGTTTTCCGATTCAGAATGTGAAGGAGAATTATTAGACAAATTCTTTAAACTCGTGGAAGTCACATCAGATGATCTGGAGATCAATGAAAAGAAATTCTATTCCAAACCTTAAAGAAACAACTGCCGAAAGAATGATGGTGATCATTCGGAAAACCGGAGAGCTGGGTTGGGATTAGAAGAATCAAAAGAGCCTAAAAGGAAAACGTCACCATTTCATGAATACAAGAATAAAAACATGAATTTTGTATATGGGACGAACACGGTTCATGAGGAAAGTTTGATCGGGAAACAATCAAACGATGAGTTCAAGAAACAAAAGAACTTCGAGATAAAGCCAAAATTGCAAGTGATGCCAAAACAAGTGGTGTAAAACCCACTAAAGTACATCAACATGATTCTCGGACTTGTTTCAAGTGCAACGAAGTTGGTTATATTGCACGTTACTGTCCGAAATCAAAGCCGACTTATCTTCGAAGGAAAGAAAGTTCAAATGTTGTGAAAAAAAAGCAACCAGTGTTTGAAAAACCTGTAAATATTTTGAAAAGAAATGAATCGCTGAAGTCAAACCTAAGTTTGGAAATTCAATTTTCAAAAAAGGACAAACTTCAAAGGGTAATGAAAACAATTTTTACATCAAGAAGGCTAACATAAAATCTCAAGCCTGGATTGCAAAGAAACGGTCAGCAACATCTGAGAACACTAAGTCTGATCTTGTTAAGACTAGTGATTGCAAAAAAAGAATCAAAATCTGAAATCATAATTGAAACAACCTCTGAAACTGTCAAAAATACAAGTGGTAACAATTCAAAAGATAAAAAGACGGTAAAGTTTTCAAACATAAACATCATAGAAAATTCAGATGAAGAATGGGAAGTTTATTTGTAGATAATTGTGGATTTGATTATGCTGATGAATGTGAATTTGATTTTGATGATGGTTATCCAATTCAACCCAAGACCAAAAAGGCTTGGGTCTCGCTTTTTAAATAGATTGTTAAAATGTGTAGGGGTTCCAGAGATCCGCACTTTCTAAGTGCATTTTGGATGGTGGAGTGTCCAGGCATATGACGGGAATGAAGGCGTTGCTATTCGACATTAAAGCTATCAATGGTGGATAAGTTGGATTTGCAGGAAACCAGGGTGGAAGGATAGTAGCCGAGGGAAAACTCTCCAATGGCGTCGTTTCATTCGATCGCGTGAACTATATTGCAGAACTTGAGAACAATCTTTTGAGTATATCGCAGATTTGTGACAAGAAATTCACGGTCCATTTCAACGATCAAGAGTGTATTATTTTGTAGCCATGATTCAAAATACCAGATGAGTGGATTCTGATGCGAGCACCTCGAGAGAATGATCTATATGTTCTTGATATGGGTGTTGCCACCACTTCATCAAAATCAGAATAATGTTTTGTGCCAAAGGCTACTGAAAAGGATTCTATTCTTTGGCATCGTAAGATGGGGCATATTCATTTGAGAAAAATGAATTTCTTGGTTCATAATGATCTTGTAGAAGGCGTAAATCTTCGGAGTTTTTAGATGTCTGATCATTGCTTAGAATGAAAAGAATCAAAAGACGAAAACTTCAAGAACTTGGTTATTCTATTCAAGAAACTAGAGAACCTTTATCATCTGCCGGTCAGACGCATTAGAAGTGACAACGGCATAAAGTTTAAGAATAACAAAATGAAGGAATTCTGCAACACAAAAGGGATTCTTCACGAGTTTAGTGCTCCCTATACTCAACAGCAAAACAAAGTAGCTGAACGGAAAATTAGAACTTCGATTGAAACTGCGAGAACCATGCTTGCAGATTCCAAACTTCCAATCAGCTTTTAGAGTGAAGCGGTTGCTACGGCTTGCTACATGCTAAACAGGGTTCTCACTGTCAAACCAACAAAGAAAACACTTTGAGATGATAAACCGATGGAAGCCAAATTTGAAGTTCTTAGAGCCATTCGGTGCACGATGTACCGTAATAGACCAAGATGGCAAATTCGGAGCTAAATCTCTTGAAGGTTTCTTTGTCGGATATGCGAGTCCGTTGAGAAGAGTATATGTTCCTTCATTGAGAAAGGTTATTGAAGCACAACACGTGGATTGTTTCAACTACACGGATCCTATTCAAAGGAAAGGTGACACATGGCTATTTAACTATCAAGACCTTTGGAAGTCATTTGACTTGCCCAAAGAACCGAATGACGAAGAAGTTGAAGCGTTATGCTACCTTCACCAGTCAGCGAATCAAGAACAAATTGTTCGACCAATTGTGGTTAATCAACCCACGTTGGATCCATCTTCTTCTGGTGCAAGTTCAAGCAATAGTGGTGTTCCGGCTGAAAATGTTTCTGAAACATTAACAACACCTGCTACTCCTCCAACAAATGCCTCTACTGAACCAGTGAATACAACAATGGAGTTCAGTATGCCTCATAATCAAAATTCTGACTCATATGAAGCACCAACATTTGATGCTGATGGGGAATCATCTTCTTCAGATGAAGAAGTGGAGCAGATAACAAGTCTTCTTAATCAATCTGCAGTCCTGAACAACAGTAATAATGCTTCATCAAGCTCTCCAAATGTTGAATTGATCGTTGATCTCAACATCACGAATCAGCAAAACTCAGTAGATGTTCCAAGTGAAGAATTGCCGCGATCATATTCCTATCATCCGTCAACAAATATTATCGGAGAACTTCAAACTAGAGTTAGAACTCGAGGGAAAATTAACAAAGCACTTAGTTGTTTCTACACTCGCGTTGCTCCAACCCATAACTATTGCTTCTATTCATGTTTCATCTCTCAGATTGAGCCATAGACAGTTAATGAAGCTTTAGCCGATGAAAACTGGGTACAAGCAATGCAAGAAGAACTATTGCAGTTTGAGAAGTTAGGAGTGTGGAAGCTTGAAGACCTACCAGAAAATCAGAAAACAATTGATACAAAATGGCTCTTTAAGTGTAAACGAGATGATAGAGGGTTATTGTTCGTAACAAAGCTAGGCTTGTTATCAAGGGATTTCACCAACAGGAAGGTATAGACTACACGGAATTCTACGCACCAGTAGCTCGTTTGGAATCTATTCAAATCTTTCTAGCTTTCGCATCATGGAAAGGATTTAAGGTCTATCAATTGGATGTCAAATCGGCTTTTCTGTACAGAAAATTACGCGAGAAGGTGTACGTTGGACAACCACCGGGGTTTGTCGATCCACTCAACAAGAAAAAAGCATACCTACTGGATAAAGCTCTTTATGGTCTACACCAAGCCCCGAGAGCTTGGTACGAGACGTTATCGCAACATCTTGTCGGAAATGGCTTTATCAGAGGAACTGTGGATAGTACTTCTTCACCAGAGAAGTTGATGGCCATCTGATTATAGTTCAAATCTACGTTGACGACATCATCTTTGGATCTACAAAGGATAGTCTCTGCAAGGAGTTTGAGGGAATCATGAAAAAGAAATTCGGAATGTCCTCGATGGGCGAAATGAAGTTCTTTCTTGGTTTGCAAGTAGATCAGCTTCCGAATGGTATTTTCATTCATCAGACCAAGCATGTTCACGACATCTTGAAGAAGTTTGGAATGGAAAGCTTGAAGTCTCTATCTATGCCTCTTGCACTAAATCATGGCATTTGCGTTGACAAGACTGGAGCCGAAGTCGACGAGACGTTATACAGATCGATGATTGGATCGCTGATGTATCTTACGGCATCGTGCGTAGATATTATGTATCCAACCTGCCTATGTGCCAGATATCAGTCAAGCCCGAGGATCTTACACATGCAGATCGTGAAGCGGATCTTCAGATACCTGAAAGGATGCCCAAGTACCGGCTTGTGGTACCCGCAGAACGACAATTTCGACCTCACAGGCTATAATGATTCTGATTTAATTTACATAAGATGAACTCAAAATAGCGGGATGCCAGTTCTTTGGAACAAGAATGGTAACCTGGCAGTGTAAGAAACAGACTACAATCGCTCTCTCTACCTGTGAACCTGAGTATATCTCGGCCTCCAGCTGTTGTTCACAGATTCTGTGGAATCAACAGCAGATGAGAGACTTTGGTATGCAATTTCTAGACACTCAACTGTTTGTGGATAACAAAGCAGCCATAGATATAACTAAAAATCCGGTTCATCACTCACGCACAAAACACATTGAAATTCGTTATCATTTCATTCGTGATTGCTATGAAAAGAAATTGGTGCGAATAGAAAAAATCCACACCAACGAACAAAAGGCTGATTTTTATACCAAACCATTTTCTTTGTCACGATTTAAATATTTTCTAAGAATTAATGGTATGAAAAATTTGCTGACAGGTGCAGACGCTGAGGTTTGAATACAGATCGGACGACGAGTTCACGTGATCCACATTGGTTTGTAAATATCTTTCTAGTTTAGAATTTTGTTAAAAACTAAAATCCAAAAAGATGTTTTTGATTTTAGAGGGAGAAATGTTAGAGAAAATACAAAAACATTCGAAAAATTTTAAAATCCAAAAACATATGAAAAATTCAAAATATACAAAAACATTGAAAAAGACAAAAAGTGTTCAGTGTCATAAAAAGGAAATGATAGTACATCAGTGGACTATCACAATATTTTAAAGAAATGTAAAGTTTCTTTAAAAGTGATAAACGAGTTTACTGTGGATGTGTCGATAGGCTTAACACATTCAGTAAACTGTTTTCAAGATATAAACTAAATTTAGCAACTGCTTAAACTTGTGGATTAACATATCTTGGATATATGGACTTAGTACTCCGAAATTTCGTTTGAAATATTTCCTGATTCTAAGATACGAGGTCTTTATAGATAGTTGATATCTAGGGTATTATACAAGTTCTTCTGATTTTGCGGAAGCAATGACCTAGAACTTTTATAATATTTTCGCCAAAAATCCTCAAACTGCATGCAATATTGAAAAGAATCGAAAGATTTAATCATTTGCTGTGCTAAAAAGATTTCTTAAGTGGAACACACCTTAAAGACGATCCTTCATCTCTTTGTCTGTACGGTAATACTAACCTGAGCTCTCAAGGTCTCACACAACCCAGATACAGATATCAATTACGCAATATTCACCTGTAAGATGAAATCTAGGGAATCTGGATACGAGAGTATATTCAAGAAGTGGGAACCGCAGTTAAGTCAAGTTTCATAAATCATACCTTAACATATCTTGAAACAGTTGAGAAATGTGGTAAAGCTTAAGTGAAACATATCGACAATCTAGGTAAATGAGTTTAAAACTTAAGTCTGTAAAAGGTCAATGGTACTGGTGATATGTCTCAAGTAACTTATATGAGTCTTAGACACGAATTCACAAAAATATGTCTGTAAATATGTTTGTACATAGTTTACATTGTCCTGTACATAGTATTTCAGCTTTACAGATTAAAATCAAAAAGATTTTCGGTGTGTTTTTAGCATAAACTTGCCAAAATACAAAAAGATTTTAATTCTGCATTGTTTTTAGCAAACCAATGTTGGAGAACGGATATTCGAAGTCTGGTAAGATGCTAGAACTGGTGGGAATCTCTTTGACAACAGGCTAGGAGCTAATCTGTTAATCTGAAAAGTCAAAACGATGAAAAGTTCATTAATTTGAAACTTGATTTTGAAAATATCAACAGTTTGTTCATAACGGGTCAAATCGGGGTCATTAACTTGGACTCGGCAGACAAATCGGTTAACCAAGGTCATTAGCTTGGACTTGGTCAACTGAATGGATTTTCATAACTGGTAAAAAGTTGGAAAGTTCAGGGGTTAAAATTGAAAAAAATTTAAAATTGTGGTTTGGCAAGTTCGGTCGAACTTGCTAAACTGATTCAAGTTTAACATCTAAGCAAGTTCGACCGAACTTGCTAAGGATTGGCTGTGTTGTTTTATAGTTAAGTCTGCCCGGACTTGGCTGGTCCTTCATGTTGGGCTTAGCAAGTTTGCCCGAACTTTACTTGGTATAAATACCAATCAAGTTCGCCAAACTCATTCAACAGTATATCAACAACACTGAGCGAACTTGAGCTTTGAGAGAACTTGAACGAAATTGGCAATTTCACACCGTTACGCTGCCTAAATTAAGTCTGTTTTTGGTGATTAGCACACCAATTACTATGACAGAGGTAGAGATTTGTTTTTAATCCATGAATTGGACCATAAATGATGAATCTAGATCTGTAACTTTAAAATCTGTTAGATCTAGGTGTTGTTGGTTAAAATTAAACATAAATTCTGAATTAACACTTAAAATCGACCGTGTAATCATGTTTGATTGAACTGAAATGGATAAATGACATGTTAACAGGTTTGGTTGGAGAAGATGACAAGTTCGGCCGAACTTGTTGTCAAGTTCGACCGGACTTGCATCAAAGATCATTTAAGTCTTCTAAAAATGTATGTTCGACCGAACTTGATAATTTATGTTTGAAAGAATTAAATACATGTTCGATCGAACTTATGTTAATGAAATCTGAACTGCTAAATGTGTAAGTTCGCCCGAACTTATATATAGAACATGTTTTAAGACATGATCGGGCGAACTTGAAGAAATCAGAAAATTGTAACACATATATTAAGTTCGCCCGAACTTGATAAAAGTGTTAGAAAATTTTTGTGAAATATTTCTCGATAAACGTGCTAATTGTTTTGCGTCGTTTTTCAGGCACAGGTTCCAGCACGTGTAATTTCAGTAGAGTTCTCGAAGACTCACAACACGTGCATCACACTCGATAAAACGATTTGTCCGTCACCTAAAGAATAAGACAGTATATTGAAGTTTCTGGAAGAAAGCACTATTCACAGTGCGATTACAGAGCGCATAGTGTCGTATCGATCACACATTGTTCATTTCTGGATGAATGCAAGTTTGACTACTGATGAAAAGACAATTACTTCTACCGTGCAAGTTGGTAATGAAGTTAAGCCGATTACTGTAACAGAAGATGATATTCGCAGGGTATTACAGTTCAACGATAAAGAAGATGATCCTATTATGTAGATGAGAGGATAGTGCGTGGTTGTTTCTTCAGGATGGGTTACAAAGGAAGCGTGAATAAGCCAACGCTGAAGAAAGGGGAAGTGCCAAACCCCTACAAGCTCCTGATGCATGCCATTATTCATACATTCAGCCATCGCAAGGCTGGTTTAGATGATGTTCAAGATTACTTAGCTTGCATGGCAACGACGCTTATTCTGAAGAAGTCGTTTAACTTCTCAAAGTTAGTTTTCACTCACATGTGGAAAAACATGGAAGATTCAAGACTTGTGCTTATATCCGAGATTTGTTCAAATGTTGATTGACGAGAAGTATTCTAATATTGCACGAGATTCGAACGATGTCTTATACTTAGATCATCTTGATGAGACTACAGTGAAGAAGCTAATCAAATGTCAGAAGCAAGCTTCAGCTCCAATTCCAAACCTGTATTCGGAGCGATTAAAGATTCTAATTATATTGCGCCGCCAAACAACAAATGTAGAAAAGATGACAGTGACGATGAGAAAGAGCTTAACGCTGAGAAAGAGTGGTTTAAGGAATTCAAACCTAAGGCAAGGAGTGAATGGTTCTTGAAGGCAGAAACTGATAAGCCTAAGAAGAAACGAGTAGCTAAGAAAGTTGAAACGATGCTCGTTGATGAGGATGAACTTGAAAATGTTGAAGAAGTTGCTGGATCAAGTGCTGCAGGTGTTATTGAGAGTCAAGAGACTGTGAAAACAACTCAAGATGATGTTATATCTGCTATTTCTGAAAATGAAGATGATTACGATAAAGAAATTCCTGCTAAAGAGCCAGAAAAAACTGAGGCAGAGATTAGAGCAGAGAAAGAAAGAGAACTGGATGTTGATTTTGATCCTAATGCAGAAAAAGAGTCCGATGAGGATAGGGCTAAGAAATCTAAACGTGTTAAGTTTGCGACTGTTTCATCAACAAAGACTACAGGGTCTCCTCAGACCAAAGGAAAGAGAAAATCAAAGAAAGAGCAAAAGGTTGTAAGTAAGAGGCACAAAAGATCGTTAAAAAGCACATAAGCCCCACAAGAACCTTCTGGTGCTCAGGAGAAAGGAGTCACAGAAGAACCTCCTGTTATTATTCATGCTGAAGCTGAAAGGCCAAGAGTTACACAAGAACCTCATGTGTGTGGCTTTGTTGAAGCTCCTATCACTGAATCGCCTGTTGCTCCAACGACTTCTGTTCCTGAAAGTTCTACGCCAAGGAAGTCAACACCAAAATCTGCAACACCAAAGTCAACACCGAAGACTCCAGGAGAGCCTAATGTGTTTGGTGATATGCACAATGATCCTATAAGTTTGCAGGATCTAAATGATTTCTTCCCAGAAACAAATGTTGAACTTCTGGAAAAACGCGTGAATGTGTTAGAAGAAAAAGTAGCGCAGAATGAAGTTGAAAAAGCAGAGCTTATTAACAAGATGAATCAAAGCACTGTCGAAAAAGAAATGTTGGATGACCAGGTGAAGGTGTTAGAGAATGAAAGAGAGTATCTTAAAGCATTGATCGAAAGTCTGCAAGATGCTAATGAGAAAATGCAGACAGAAATTTCAGAGTTAAAGTCTGTCCAAGTCCTAAATGATCAAAGATTCTCCAGGATGCTGAAAATGTTATCTAATGCACTGGGTATCGACTTCATCGCTGAATATGATCGTCTAGATCAACAGGAAGCTAAGGAACGAGCTAAAAAAGAATTAGCTGAGAGTGGCAAAGGAAAAGGGGTTGAAGGAGAAGCTCTTAAGTCTTCTGATGTTCCAGAGAAACCTGCTGAAGAAAATGTTGTCATAGCTTCTGAGTCTGATATCCTAAGGTTGAAGAATCTGTCAAGCCTTCTGATTCTATCACTGCTTCTGAAGAAAAAGACGATGAAGAAGCTGAGAAAGATGATAAAGGGTATGAAGAGGAAGGAAGTTACGAGGATTGGAATGTTGGTGTGGATGATGATGATGACGATGATCAGGGAAATGTTGGTATTAGAGTTTCTGAAGCCAAAATCTCTAATGATTTTGATTTTACTGCCCTAATGGACGATGAATCGAACATAATGGAAGATAAAACTCAGGGGGAGTCAGGGTAGAAAGGGCCAACTGATGATGATTTAGATATGGCAAATGTTGATCGTTCTGCAAAGCCAGTTGCTACTATTCCCATGAAACCTTTAATGTTAATGATAGAACACAACGTGGAGGAAGGTGATTATATACATAACTACACGAAGGAGGATTTAGCTAGATTGATCAAAGTTGAAGCTGAATCGTTAGAGTTTGATTTTGAGGAGGATGTGATGACTGTAAATCCTTTCGAGCAAAATGATTATCAATATCAAAGACGATTCGAAGCTGATGAATACAATTGAGTAATTGTGGAAGATTGGTCTTCAGATGATGAATCAGATCAGAAAGCGATGTATGTCGGTTCTAATTCAGATAGTTTTCCTACTTTTGAAGAAATGTACAAGCAGCTTGATGAAGATATGTTGAAGGAACGGATTACTGAATCAGTTCGAGAGGGTAAAGTACCTAAGCCCATGACCAAAGAAGAGATAGCTCAAGCGAGAAAGTCTTGGTTTAAAGAAATGCCACGCGAACGCAAGTTTCGATGTCCTCTTGCATTCTTTACCAGAGACAAAGACGTTTCTTTGGGTGATATTTTGAGCTGAGGTTGGTTTAAAGAGCATAACGTGTATGCAATCAAGAGGGAGTTTGGAGTGCAATACTTCAAATACCTTGCTGATTTTAAAACATTACCGTATTGGGATGTAGAAGAGTTGGTACAGACGGTGAATGTTACATATTACATGAAGCCGATTGATCAATTATTGTGGAAAATGATTAAGTATGAAGCGGTTAAAGGTTGGAATTGTTGGAAGCCTTTTATTCCTGGTAGTAGAGTGAAGATAAACAAGGTAACTGGAGAAAAGTACATAACGTTAATAATGAAACGTCCAAGAGCCATGAGAAATATGCCGCTAATGCCGATTGAACAAGACTTCTATCCTTTGTTCAAGTGGTGGCAGATTGATCCAGTAACGTGTGAAGCTGTGATTGTGCAAAAGTTTGAAGAACATCTGGATATTACCGAGGAACGGGTTAAAGTGATGGGTTATCAGGGCATGAGGGGTTTATGGAGGACGATAAGGATTCTCGATCCTATGTGGCTTGTGAACTGCTCGAGAGAAGATATTAAAACCGTTCTACAACAAGATTGTTTTTGAAGAACGTGAAAAGGTACAAGCTATGAAGTTTCAAAAGGTTGTGAACGTTTGTTATGCGCGCGAAGTCAATTCTGGAAAGATGTGGCAAACGAAGTGGAGCGATCTGGAGAGAGTTGAGTTTTTAAAGGAGGAAAACAGAAATGAGGCGATTAAAGAAAGAATGGAAAAAGCAGTAAGGCAAAGTTCTCTAAGAATGGCTAAGTTTAAAAGACCACCGCCAACTGATCAAACGCCTGATCCAAAGCAAGAACGACGAAGGAAGCCGTTCAAGAACTTCTTCGGTCGTGTACGTTAACGTTTATATGAAGACAGAGTTTTTTTTTTTGAAGACTGATACAAGACAAAGACGATATCCAAGGGGGAGTCTGTTGGTGCATAATGTCTATGTCTTAGTCTTATATCGAGTTTGTATAGTATAGAGCTGAATAGGCTAGGTATAGTAAGTATTTATGGTTAGCTTAGCCAAGTTTGTGTTGATGCATAATGTCTATGCCTTAGTCTTATATCGAGTCTGTATAGTATAGAGCTGAATAGGCTAGGTATAGTAAGTATTTATGGTTAGCTTAGCCAAGTTCGCCCATGAGAGTCTCATGTATGCATGTTCGGCGGAACTTGCAGTAGCAAGTTCGGGCGAACTTGTGTCTTCAGGGGCGAACTTTCAAGTCTATAAATACCTAGCTTGTGATCCTCGTTTGTAACTTTGGCATTTCAGAGGCACAGCTCTGTCAGTTTGTAACCAGAATGTTTAATCAGTAAAACTGACGTTAACTGATTAAATCTTGTCTATTGGTAAACACGACGTAATATTTCCGCTATTATGGACGTTAGATATCAAATTTAGGTTCCTTAGCATCGAGGATTGGTCCTACAGTGGTATCAGAGCTAGAACAGCCTGATTTGATAGTATCAAGACAAGATCACTTCTATTTCATCTTCATTCTTCTATTTTTCTTAACTTTTGAACATAAAATGAAGAATTCACGGTCAAAATCTTTTCAAATTTGAGTATATCATGTAAAATACAACAAAGATAAACCCTTGAAAGATTGGAGACCAAATTCAACCGAATTCATGTCAAAATTTTGAAAAACTATGTTTTGGAGAACCATCAAGATCGAAATTGTTAAGCTTGTTCGACCGAATTTGATCTAAAACATCACTTTTCAAGTGATTTTTTAGCAAGTTCGCTCGAACTTGAGGTATTTTTGAGGAAATTCTAGCCAAGTTCGCTCGAAGTTATCAATTTTTCCACTGATTTTATAGTAAGTTCGACCGAACTTGTGTAATATCAAGGAATTTTTGAGTAAGTTCGCCTGAACTTGCTTGTGTTTCATCGAATTCTGATAGCAAGTTCGCTCGAAGATTCACTAGATTTGTTATAAGTTCAACCAAGATAACAAATTTTTTCAAAAACAAATATCACAAGTTCAACAGAACTTGTGATAAACTCAAGAATTCTTCATTGTTACTACAAGTTCGACCGAACTTGTAGTAGTGCTAATTGTTTTCAAAGTTTTTAATATTTTCAATATACACGTCTCGTTACAATTGATGATATGCAAAGAGCTTTTATGTCCGGAGCTAGTTCGTCGAATGCCAACGTGATTCATCAAGTCAATCTTGATAACGAGATGGGAACGACTGTTAAACCGCCCAAGCTAATGAGCATGGACGAATATGAAGCATGGAAGGAGAAATTTACCTATTGGGTTAAAGCCATGCACTTTGCTGGCTGGGTGTAGATTGAAAGAGGCTACATTATTCCGGTAGATGAACATCAGTAAGTCCTTGAAAAGTACAATTACTCGACAGTACAAAGAGACAAATACATTGCTGAGAAAAAGATGATCAGTCTCATCCAACAGTCTGTCAAAGAAGATATCTTGATTTTGCTACCAGAGTATACTACTGCAAGAGATCTTTGGTTTGTCATTACAGAAGAAGTATCAAGGTAGTGCCGAAATGATCAAAAGTAAAAAGGCACTTATTCTGAAAGAATTCGATATCTTCAACATGCTAAAGAATGAGACCATGAAACAAATGATCGAGCGTTTCTGTCATCTTAAAGTTTAAACGCGAAGACACGGTCTCGAGAAGATTGAACAAGAATACATCAACAAGCTTGCTGACGCACTACCATATAGTGAATGGGCTACTTATTTGATGGTTCTGAAAAATAGTGATAGGTGGGAATTCTTCAAGTTGTCAACGTTTATCGACAAACTCGAAGGCTACGAAATGGAGCTTCTAAAGATTGCAAAGTCAAAGAACGCCAATGTTCTTCAAGACGTTGGGTTGTATTACAAAAGCGGAATGCAAGACAACATTTCGAGTCCAAAAATTGGGACCGCGTTTAGTGCAAACATGAATGCTTCTCCACAGAACTAGATTCAATCACAACCTCATTATGATCAGAGTCTACAGAGTTCGTATTCAAGCACTGGTTCAAATTCATCTTATCAAAGTCAAGCAAATCAGAATCAACAAACAAATTCCGATTCGAATGTATACAAGTGCAACATCGCAGTGAATTTGAACAACGTTGTTTTGGAACAAGTTGCTAAACAACATATGTCTCTTCTTGCTACTGTTCTGGAGTCATACGAAAGTCTTGTAGCCGGTAAAATTGGAAATCCCGAAATGACGGCATGAAGATATGACCAAGTGGATGAAGAAGAACTCGAGTTGATGGATATCAAGTGGTGTTTAGCATCTATTGTCCGAAGAGTCACAAAGTTTGTTGCTCTTACTGGCCGAGATATCGGAAATTCAAGCAACAAGTTGGGCTTCGACAAATCAAAAGTGACATGCTTCAGATGTCGCCAAAAGGGACATTTCAAGAGAGAGTGCAAGAATCCTGAAGCAACGGGAAATCAAAATCCTTTTGGAGGAGGCAACAAGTATTATAAGAAGTCACTTCAATACAAGCCATTTCCAAAGAAGACTCAGGTTGAAATCCAAGAGAAACCAAATAGCAGCAGCAATGAGAAAGCTATGGTAGCATCAAACAAAGATGATGGTTTCAACTGGAATTCTTACATTGGTAAGAAGACCGGAGTTGCATTGATGGCTGAGATAGTTGAAGATACTTCTACAGAGTAAGCAGCGGCAGCGGCAGAAGCAGCGACTGTAGAACAGATTCTGCTGGAGCAATACTTGCATCAACAACGAGAAGAAGAGGAGTATATCCACATGCAGAAACAAGGAATTTTATCTCCTAACTCGTGTGATAGTTTTGCAGGTCATTTTGATGGAAGCTCTAAAGAACAAGTGGTTGAGGAGAAAACAATTGATGAAGAGATCATCAATGTTACACAAGAAGTGAATGCCGAAAACCTCAAGGACATGGCAGATAAAGCTTTAATGGCAAATTTAACCAAGGTAGGTCCAGAGGTAAAAGAAGTTGTCAAAATACAAATTGTAGAGGTTGAAAAACCTTGTACAAAAATGTACCGAACCATGTTCTGAGTGTGTAAAAAAATCAATTGAAACACGATTATCGCACAATGAAGGAAGCGTATGATAAAATGAAAAATGATTATGGTAGGCTTGATAGAAATAACATCGAACAACATGATACCATAAGAAGGTTAAAAGGAAGAATAATGGATAAGCAAAAAGCGATTAATATCTATATTAACACCATTGCTGAAACTAAGCAACAACTCCAGGACATGACAATTGAAACAGAACGTGTTCAACAACTTTTGAGAAGTTACACATGTAATGCATATGTCATTGATCACATCCTTCCGACAATTCCATCGGAAAAGAAACCTAAAAAGAAAATTGGTAAGGAATACAGCAATGTTCCTCCACCCATTTGTGAGAAGTATTGTCGCAAATCCGCTTATGGGATGGATAAGGAACTTAACATTGAGTTGTTATCTGAAAAGAAAACTGAGTTGCCATAGAACATTGATGTAATCTATACTAAAAGTGATGATGACGATGCTATGGTGAAAAAGGTTGTTGAAAATGTTTTGAACGATTCTGATGAAGGCAGCTTTAAAAGCGCTGACTCGAGCTCAAAGAATTCAGATTCACAGTCCGAAGATGATGATACATCATCGGAGAATGATCTAAGTGATGATCCTAATATTGTCATGTATAAGATTAAGGAATCTGATAGATTATAATTTGATGACAGTTTTCCGATTCAGAATGTGAAGGAAGAATTATTAAACAAATTCTTTAAACTCGTGGAAGTCACATCAGATGATCTGGAGATCAATGAAAACAAATTATATTCCAAACCTAAAAGAAACAACTACCGAAAGAATGGCGGTGATCATCCGGAAAACCGGAGAGCTGGGGTGGGATTAGAGGAATCAAATGAACCTAAAAGGAAACCGTCACCATTTCATGAATACAAAAATAAAAACATGAATTTTGTATATGGGACGAACACGGTTCATGAGGAAAGTTTGATCGGGAAACAATCAAATGATGAGTTCAAGAAACAAAAAGAACTTTGAGATAAAGCCAAAATTGCAAGTGGTGCCAAAACAAGTGGTGTAAAACCCACTAAAGGACATCCACATGATTCTCGGACATTTTTTCAAGTGCAACGAAATTGGTCATATTGCACGTTACTGTCCGAAATCAAAACCGGCTTATCTTTGAAGGAAAGAAACTTCAAATGTTATGAAACAAAAGCAACCAGTGTTTGAAAAATCTGTAAAGATTTTTAAAAGATATGAATCAAAAGCTGAAGTCAAAGAAGGCTAACATAAAATCTCAAGCCTGGATTGCAAAGAAACGGTCAGCAACATCTGAGAACACTAAGTCTGAGCTTGTTAAGACTAGTGATAGCAAGAAAGAATAAAAATCTGAAATCATAATTGAAACCACATCTGAAACTGTCAAAAATACGAGTGGTAACAATTCAAAAGATAAAAAGACGGTAAAGTTTTCAAACATAAACATCATAGAAAATTCAGATGAAGAATGGGAAGCTTATTCTGTAGATAATTGTGGATTCGATTATGCTGATGAATGTGAATTTGATTTTGATGATGGTTATCCAATTCAACCCAAGACCAAAAAGGCTTGGGTCTCGCTTTTTAAATAGATTGTTAAAATGTGCAGGGGCTCCAGAGATCCGTACTTTCTAAGTGCATTTTGGATAGTGGAGCGTCCAGGCATATGACGGGAATGAAGGCGTTGCTATTCGACATTAAAGCTATCAATGGTGGATAAGTTGGATTTGCAGGAAACCAGGTGGAAGGATAGTAGCCGAGGGAAAACTCTCCAATGGCGTCGTTTCATTCGATCGCGTGAACTATATTGCAGAACTTGAGAACAATCTTTTGAGTATATCGCAGATTTGTGACAAGAAATTCACGGTCCATTTCAACGATCAAGAGTGTATTATTTTGTAGCCGTGATTCAAAATACCAGATGAGTGGATTCTGATGCGAGCACCTCGAGAGAATGATCTATATGTTCTTGATATGGGTGTTGCCACCACTTCATCAAAATCAGAATAATGTTTTGTGCCAAAGGCTACTGAAAAGGATTCTATTCTTTGGCATCGTAAGATGGGGCATATTCATTTGAGAAAAATGAATTTCTTGGTTCATAATGATCTTGTAGAAGGCGTAAATCTTCGGAGTTTTTAGATGTCTGATCATTGCTTAGAATGCAAAAAGTGAAAGCACATCAAGAAATCTAATCTGAAGGAAATTCTAAACTCAATCAAGTTTCCATTAGAACGTCTCCACATGGACTTATTTGGTCCTGTAAATGTTCGAAGCATCTCAGGAGACTTATACTGCTTGGTCGTGATAGATGACTATTCGAGATATTCGTGGGTATTCTTTCAAGAATCAAAAGACGAAACGTTCGAGAACTTGGTTATTCTATTCAAGAAACTCGAGAACCTTTATCATCTGCCGGTCAGACGCATTAGAAGTGACAACGGCACAGAGTTTAAGAATAACAAAATGAAGGAATTCTACAAAGCAAAAGGGATTCTGTACGAGTTTAGTGATCCCTATACTCCATAGCAAAACGGGTAGCTAAACGGAAAAACAGAACTTTGATTGAAACTGCGAGAACTATGCTTGCAGATTCTAAACTTCTAATCAGCTTCTGGAGTGAAGCGGTTGCTGCGGCTTGCTACACGCTAAACAGGGTTCTCAATGTGAAACCAACAAAGAAAACATGTTTTGAGATGATAAACCTACGGAAGCCAAATTTGAAGTTCTTAGAGCCATTCGGTGCACTGTGTACTGTAATAGACCATGATGGCAAATTCGGAGCTAAATCTCTTGAAGGTTTCTTTGTCGGATTTGCGAGTTTGTTGAGAAGAGTAGATGTTCCTTCATTAAGAAAGGTTACTGAAGCACAACACGTGGATTGTTTCAATTATACGGATCCTATTCAAAGGAAAGGTGACGCGCGGCTGTTTAACTATCAAGACCTTTGGAAGTTATTTGACTTGCCCGAAGAACCGTCTGACGAAGAAGTTGCAGCGTTATACTACCTTCACTAGTCAGCGAATCAAGAAAAAATTATTCGACCAATTGTGGTTACTCAACCCACGTTGGATCCATCTTCTTCTGGCGCAAGTTCAAGCAATAGTGTTGTTCTGGCTGAAAATGTTTCTGAAACATTAACAACACCTGCTACTCCTCTAACAAATGCCTCTACTGAACCAGTGAATACAACAACGGAGCCCAATGTGTCTTAGAATCAGAATTCTGACTAAGATGAAGCACCAACTTTTGATGCTGATGGGGAATCATCTTCTTCAGATGAAGAAGTGGAGCAGATAACAAGTCTTCTTAATCAATCTACAGTCCCAAACAACAGAAATGAAGCTTCATCAAGCTCTCCAAATGTTGAATTGGTCGTTGATCTCAACATCTCGAATCAGGAAAACTTAGTAGATGTTCCAATAGAAGAATTGCCGCGATCATATTCCTATCATCCGTCAACAAATATCATCGGAGAACTTCAAACTGGTGTCAGAACTTGAGGGCAAATTAACAAAGCACTCAGTTGTTTCTACACTCGCGTTGCTCCAACCCAGAACTATTGCTTCTATTCATGTTTCATCTCTCAGGTTGAGCCTAAGACTGTTAATGAAGCTTTAGCTGATGAAAACTGGGTACAAGCAATGCAAGAAGAAATATTGCAGTTTGAGAAGTTGGGAGTGTGGAAGCTTGAAGACCTACCAGAAAATCGAAAGCAATTGATACAAAATGGGTCTTTAAGTGTAAACATGATGATAGAGGGGTTATTGTTCGTAACAAAGCTAGGCTTGTTGTCAAGGGATTTCACCAGCAGGAAGGGATAGATTACACGGAAGTCTATGCACCAGTAGCTCGCTTAGAATCTATTCGAATCTTTCTAGCTTTCGCATCATGGAAAGGATTTAAGGTCTATCAATTGGATGTCAAATCGGCTTTTCTGTACAGAAAAATACGCGAGAAGGTGTACGTCGGACAACCACTAGGGTTTGTCGATCCACTCAACAAGAAGAAAGCGTACCTACTGGATAAAGCTCTTTATGGTCTACACCAAGCCCGAGAGCTTGGTACGAGACGTTATCGCAACATCTCATCAGAAACGGCTTTATCAGAGGAACTGTGGATAGTACTCTCTTCACCAGAGAAGTTGATGGCCATCTGTTTATAGTTCAAATCTACGTTGACGACATCATCTTTGGATCTAGAAAACGATAGTCTCTGCAAGGAGTTTGAGGGAATCATGAAAAAGATATTCGAAATGTCCTTGATGGGCGAAATGAAGTTCTTTCTTGGTTTGCAAGTAGATCAGCTTCCGGATGGTATTTTCATTCATCAGACTAAGTATGTTCACCATATCTTGAAGAAGTTTGGAATGGAAAGCTTGAAGCCTCTATCTACGCCTCTTGCTTTAAATCACGACATTTGCGTTGACGAGACTGGAGCCAAAGTTGACGAGACATTATACAGATTGATGATTGGATCGCTGATGTATCTGACGGCATTGTGCCCAGATATTATGTATCCAACCTGCCTATGTTCCAGATATCAGTCAAGACCGAGGATCTTACACATGCAGATAGTGAAGCGAATCTTCAGATACCTGAAAGGATGCCCAAGCACCGGCTTGTGGTACCCAAAGAACGACAATTTTGACCTCACAGGCTATGCTGATTCTGATTTGGTGTAGATAAGTTGAACTCAAAATCAACTACAAAAACATTCAAAAAAATTTTAAAATCCAAAAATATATGAAAAATTCAAAATGTACAAAAACATTGAAAAAGACAAAAAGAGTTCAGTGTCATAAAAGGAAATGATAGTACATCAGTGGACTATTAGAGTATGCTAAAGAAATATAAAGTTTTTTTAAGTGATAAACGAGTCTTACTGTGGATGTGTCGATAGGCTTAACATGTTCAGTAAACTATTTTCAAGATATAAACTAAATTTAGCAACTACTTAAATTGTGGATTAACATATCTTGGATATATGGACTTAGTACTCCGAAATTTCTTTTGAAAGATTGCCTGATTCTGAGATACGAGTTCTTTATAGATAGTTGATATCTGGGGTATTATACAAGTTCTTCTTACTTTGCGGAAGCAATGGCCTAGAACTTCTATAATATTTTCGTCAAAAATCCCCAAACTACATGCAATATTGAAAAGAATCAAAAGATCTAATCATTTGCAGTGCTAAAAAGATTCCTTAAGTGGAACACACCTTAAACACAAGGCTTCATCTCTTTGTCTGTACGGTAGTACTAACCTGAGCTCTCAAGGTCTCGCACAACCCAGATACAGATATCAATTGTGCTATATTCACCTATAATATGAAATCTAGGGAATCTGGATACGGGAGTATATTCAAGAAGAGGGAACCACAGTTAAGTCAAGTATCATAAATCATACCTTAACATATCTTGAAACAGTTGAGAAATGTGGTAAAGTTTAAATGGACAAACATATCGACAATCTAGGTAAACGAGTTTAAAACTTAAAGTCTGTTAAAGGTCAATGGTACTGGTGATATGTCTCAATTAACTGATATGATCCTTAGACACGACGAATTCACAAAATATGTTTGTAAATATGTTTGTACATAGTTTACATTGTTCTGTACATAGTATTTCAGCTTCACAGATTAAAATCAAAAAGATTTTCGGTGTGTTTTAGCATAAACTTGCAAAAATACAAAAAGATTTTAATCTACATTGTTTCCAGCAAACAAATGTTGGAGAACGGATCTTCAAAGTCTGGTAAGATGCTAGAACTGGTGGGAATCTCTTTGACAACAGGCTGGGAGCTAATCTGTTAATTTGAAAAGTCAAAAACAATAAAAAGTTCATTAATTTGAAACTTTGATTTTGAAAATATCAACAGTTTGTTCGTAACGTGTCAAACCGGGGTCATTAACTTGGACTCGGCAGACAAATCGGTTAACCAAGGTCATTAGCTTGGACTTGGTCAACTGAGTGGATTTTCATAACTGGTAATAAGTTGAAAAGTTCAGGGGTTAAAATTGAAATTTTGAAAAATTGGTTTTAGGGTTTGGCAAGTTCGGCCGAACTTGCTAAACAGATCATGTTTAACAAACAAGCAAGTTCGACCGAACTTGCAGATGGTTTGCTGTGTTTCTAAAGCTAAGTTCGGTCGATCTTAGTTGAACCTATGTTATGGGCTGGTAAGCTCGCCCGAACTTGACATGGTATAAATACGAATCAAGTTCGGTCGAACTCATTCAACAACAAAACATATCCTCTAAGCGAACATAAGCTAAGAGAGAAATCTGAGCGATTTTGGCAATTCTTACCGTTACGCTGCTCAAATCTTGTCCGTTTTTGGTGATTAGCACACCAATTACAATGACAGAGGTGAGATTTGGATCTTGAACCATGTCTAGACCATTAATGAACGAAACAAGATCTGAAAAATCAAAATCAGATAGTTCTAGGTGTTGTTGGATAAAATTGAACTTCAATTCATAAGCTACATATAAAAACGACCGTGTAAACATTTTTGATTAGATTGAAACGGCTGATTGCATGATTGAACAGTCATTAGGTTAGGAGAAGACAACAAGTTCGGCTGAACTTGTTATCAAGTTCGACCGAACTTGTATAATGGATTTGTTAACAAACTGAATAAAAGATCCTAATACATCTTCGACCGAACTTGGTTTGGTTTGAAAATTTGAATGATGTTAATATAAGTTCGCTCGAACTTATAAAGTGAAATATTGAAACTTGGTTATATGTAAGTTCGCCCGAACTTATACTTTGATATTTGAACATGTATTAAGACATGTTCGGGCGAACTTGAACAAAACAGAATGTTTAACACATATATCAATTCGCCCGAACTTGATAAAGTATTAGAAAATTTTTGTGAAATATTTCTCGATAAACGTGCTAATTATTTTGCATCATTTTCAAACAAAGGTTCCAGCACGTTTAATTTCAGTAGAGTTCTCGAAGACTACAACACGTGCATCACGCTGACAAAACGATCTGTCTTTCACTTAAAGAATACGACAGTATATTGAAGTTTCTGGAAGAAAGTACTATTCGCAGAGCGATTACAGAGCGCACATTGTCGTATCGATCACACATTGTTTATTTCTTGATGAATGCAAGTTTGAGTACTGATGAAAAGACAATTACTTCTACCGTGCAAGTTGGTAATGAAGATAAGCCGATTATTGTAACGGAAGATGATATTCGCAGGGTATTACAGTTCAATGATAAAGAAGATGATCCTATTTATCTTGATGTGAGGATGGTGCGTGGTTATTTCTTCAGGATGGATTATAAAGGAAGCGTGAACAAGCCGACGCTGAAGAAAGGGGAAGTGCCAAACCCCTACAAGCTCCTGATGCATGCCATAATTCATACATTCAGCCATCGCAAGGCCGGTTTAGATGATGTTCAAGTTTACTTAGCTTGCATGTCAACGGCACTTATTCTGAAGAAGCCGTTTAACTTCTCAAAGTTAGTTTTCACTCACATGTCGAAAAACATGGAAGATTCAAGACTGTGCTTATATCCGAGATTTGTTCAAATGTTGATTGACGAGAAGTATTCTAATATTGCACGAGATCCGAACGATGTTTTATACTTAGTGCATCTTGATGAGACCACAATAAAGAAACTAATCAAATTTCAGAAGCAAGCTTCAACTCCTGTTGCAAAGCCTGTATTCGGAGCGATTAAAGATTCTAATTATATTGCGCCGCCAAACAACAAATGGAGAAAAGATTGTAGTGACGATGAGAAAGAGCTTAACGCTGAGAAAGAGTGGTTTAAGGAATTCAAACCTAAGGCACAGAGTGAATGGTTCTTGAAGGCAGAAACTGATAAGCCTAAGAAGAAACGAGTAGCTAAGAAAGTTGAAAGGATACTCGTTGATGAGGATGAACTTGAAAATGTTGAAGCAGTTGCTGGATCAAGTGCTGCAGGTGTTATTGAGAGTCAAGAAACTGTGAAAACGACTCAAGATGATGTTATATCTGCTACTTCTGAAAATGAAGATGATTATGATAAAGAAATCCCTGCTAAAGAGCAAGAAAAGACTGAGGCAGATATTAGAGCAGAGAAAGGAAAAGAATTGGATGCTGATTTTGATCCTAATGTAGAAAAAGAGTCCGATGAAGATAGGCCTAAGAAATCTAAATGTGTTAAGTCTGCGACTGTTTCGTCAACAAAGACTACAGGGTCTCCTCAGACCAAAGGAAAGAGAAAATCGAAGAAAGAGCAAAAGGCTGTAAGTAAGAGGCGCAAAAGATCGTTGAAAAGCACAGAAGCCCCACAAGAACCTTCTGGTGCTCAGGAGAAAGGAGTCATGCAAGAACCTCCTCCACAAGAACCTCGTGTTATTATTAATGCTGAAGCTGAAAGGCCAGGAGTTACACAAGAACCTACTGTGTCTGGTTTTGTTGAAGTTCCTATCACTGAATCTCCTGTTGCTCCAACGACTTATGTTCCTTAAAGTTCTATGCCAAGGAAGTCAACACCAAAATGTGCAACACCAAAGTCAACACCGAAGACTCCAGGTGGGCCTAATGTGTTTGGTGATATGCACAATGATCCTATAAGTTTGCAGGATCTAAACGATTTCTTCCTAGAAACAAATGTTGAACTTCTAGAAAAGCGCGTGAAGGCGTTAGAAGAAAAAGTAGCGCATAATGAAGTTGAAAAAGCAGAGCTTATTAACAAGATGAATCAAAGCGCTGTCGAAAAAGAAATGTTGGATGACAAGGTGAAGGTGTTAGAGAATGAAAGAGAATATCTTAAAGCGTTGATTGAAAGTCTGCAAGATGCTAATGAGAAAATGCAGACAAAAATTTCAGAGTTAAAGTCTGTCCAAGCTCTAAATGATCGAAGATTCTCCAGGATGCAGGAAGTGTTATCTGATGCACTGGGTATCGACTTCATCGCTGAATATGATCCACTAGATCAACAGGAAGCTAAGGAACAAGCTGAAAAAGAATTAGCTGAGAGTGGCAAAGGAAAAAGGGTCGAAGGTGAAACTCCTAAGTCCTCTGATGTTCCAGAGAAACCTGTTGAAGAAAATATTGTCATAGCTTCTGAGTCTGATATTTCTAAGGTTGACGAATATGTCAAGCCTTCTGATCCTATCACTGCTTCTGAAGAAAAAGACGGTGAAAAAGCTGAGAAAGATGATAAAGAGGATGAAGAGGAAGGAAGTTACGAGTATTGGAATGTTGGTGATGATGATGATGACGATGATCATGGTAATGTTGGTATTAGAGTTTCTGAAGACAAAATCTCTGATGATTTTCATTTTACTGCCCTAATGGACGATGAATCAAATAGAATGGAAGATAAAAGTCAAGGGGAGTCAGGGCAGAAAGGGCCAACTGATGATGATATAGATATGGCAAATGTTGATCGTTCTGCAAAGCCAGTTTCTATTCCCACGAAGCCTTTAATGTTAATGTTAGAACATAACATGGAGGAAGGTGAATATGTACATAGCTACACGAGGGAGGATTTAGCTAGATTGATCGAAGTTGAAGCTGAATCGTTAGAGTTTGATTTTGAGGAGGATGTGATGACTGTAAATCCTTTCGATCCAAATAATTATCAATATCAAAGACGATTTGAAGCTGATGAATATAATCGAGTAATTGTGGAAGATTGGTCTTCAGATGACGAATCAGATCAGAAAGCGAAGTATGTCGGTTCTAATTCAGATAGTTTTCCTACTTTTGAAGAGATGTACAAACAGCTTGATGAAGATATGTTAAAGGAAAGGATTGCTGAATCAGTTCGAGAGGGTAAGTACCTAAGCCCATGACCAAAGAAGAGATAGCTCAAGCGAGAAAGTCTTGGTTTAAAGAAATGCCACGCGAACGCAAGTTTCGACGTCCTCTTGCATTCTTTACCAGAGACAAAGACGTTTCTTTGGGTGATATTTTGAACTGGGGTTGGTTTAAAGAGCTTAACGTGTATGCAATCAAGAGGGAGCTTGGAGTGCAATACTTCAAATACCTTACTGATTTCAAAAAATTACCATGTTGGGATGTAGAAGAGTTGGTACAGATGGTGAATGTTACATATTACATGAAGCCGATTGATCAATTATTGTGGAAAATGATTAAGTATGAAGCAGTTAAAGGTTGGAATTGTTGGAAGCCTTTTATTCCTGGTCGCAGAGTGAAGATAAACAAGGTAACTGGAGAAAAGGACATAACGTTAATAATGAAACGTCCAAGAGCCATGAGAAATATACCGCTAATGCCGATTGAACAAGACTTCTATCCTTTGTTCAAGTGGTGGCAGATTGATCCAGCAACGTGTGAAGCTGTGATTGTGCTAAAGTTTGAAGAACATCTGGATATTACCAAGGAACGGGTTGAAGTGATGGGTTATCAGGGCATGAGGGGTTTATGGAGGACGATAAGGATTCTAGATCCTATGTGGCTTGTGAACTGCTCGAGAGAAGATATCGAAACCTTGTTCTATAACATGATTGTTTTTTAAGAACATGAAAAGGTACAAGCTATGCAGTTTCAAAAGGTTGTGAACGTTTGTTATGCTCGCGAAGTAAATTCTGGTAAGATGTGGCAAACGAAGTGGAGGGATCTGGAGAGAGTTGAGTTTTAAAAGGAGGAAAACAGAAATGAGGCGATTAAAGAAAGAATGGAAAAAACGTTAAGGCAAAGTTCTCTAAGAATGGCTAACTTTAAAAGACCACCGCCAATAGATTAAACGCCTGATCCAAAGCAAGAACGACAAAGGAAGCCATTCAAGAACTTCTTCGGTCGTGTACATTAACGTTTTTATGAAGACAGAGTTTTTGAAGACTGATACAAGACGAAGACTATATCCAAGGGGGAGTCTGTTGATGCATAATGTCTATGTCTTAGTCTTATATCGAGTCTGTATAGTATAGAGCTGAATAGGCTAGGTATAGTAAGTATTTATGGTTAGCTTAGCCAAGTTCGCCCATGAGTGTCTCATGTATGCATGTTCGGCCGAACTTGCAGTAGCAAGTTCGGGTGGACTTGTGTCTTCCAGCGGCGAACTTGCAAGTCTATAAATACCTAGCTTGTGATCCTCATTTGTAACTTTGGCATTTCATAGGTGAAACTCTATCAGTTTGTAACCAGAAGGTTTGATCAATAAAACTGATGATTAAATGATTAAATCTTGTCTATTGGTAAACATGACGTAATATTTCCGCTATTATGGACGTTAGATATCAAATTTAGGTTCCTAAGCATCGAGGATCGGTCCTACATAACTTCTCAAAAGTTGTTGAACACGTTCTGTTTCAATTGTCATGTCCTGGAGTTGTTGCTTAGTTTCAGCAATGGTGTTAATATAGATATTAATCGCTTTCTGCTTATCCATTACTATTCCTTTTAACATTCTTATGGTATCATGTTGTTCAATGTTATTTCTATCAAGCCTACCATAATCATTTTTCATTTTATCATACGCTTCCTTCATTGTGCGATAATTGTCACACCCTCAATTTCAACTTACGGAGTTTTACCGCGAGGCGTGTGAACAAACCAGAAACTGAGACACTAGTAACGTCGAACGACTCTATATGATTTGTTAATACGTTTTCTAAAATCATTTTTTTAACCATTCATAGTAAATTTTAGATTGTCTTAGTTTGGTTTCAACGTTTAGCGGAAGCATTAGTTTTTTTTTTAAAGTTGTGCGGAAGCATTAAAGTAAAGTAAAGGAACGGGCGCCAACACAAACGCCAAAACTAAAGAAAAACCCAAACAATGTTCGTAAATGAGACTCTATAAAAAGATGTCTTGATCAATGCAAGTGAGTGCACCTAGAGCTCCTAGCGTCCTGAGAAACATGTAAAGAAACAAGTGTCAACATGAAAGAAGAGTGAGTTCACAGGTTTTCATAAGTTCATTTGTTCGGTTATAAGTTTGTTTCCCCCGTTATCCCTAACCCGGGATAACGATTTAGTTCCATTATCCCCAACCCGGAATAATACTGATGGTTCCATTATCCCTTACCTGGAATAATAATGATGTTCCATTATTCCTAACCCGGAATAACAATGTTGTTGGTTCCATTATCCCTAACCCGGAATAATATTATTGATTCGTAATTAAGTTCAATGTTAACATGTAGGTAGCTAGCCTAAAGTTATGTCACGTAAGTGTTCGCGATCGAAGCTGACTGTTGTGCCTCCGTGTTGCCAGGCCTATCAATGACCATGGTGAAGTTAGGCCAAATTATTCACCCGTTGACCATACCCGGTCGGCTAGCGCGACTAGCTCGGGTGGGGCTTGTCGGGCCCAGTAGTACTACTTATAATTTCCCCGCTATCTAACCCAATACTAACGATCCGAGAGTTTGTCGAGGACTTGTGTGATATAGCTGCTTAGTGACCATAACGTACATTAACATTAACTTAGTTACCGAATAGTTTAATGACGTTAATTTCGTATAACGTAAAGAGATAGAGTTGTAAAGTGTATACATGTTTCTCCCCCTGTTGTTTAAAACCGGATAAAATTAGGGGCCGTGAACTCACCTTTAGTTGCTCGGTTAGTGTAACACAGAAGTAGCAAATGATGGGACCATTAATTGCGTCCTAACAAGTCAATTGATTTAAAGTTAGTGTGTGAACACACCAATACAAACCCTACACATAACTAACACACAATGCGGTACACACAATAACAAATCCTAAAACTCAATCATGCATGCAAGTATCATCATGCCAACATAGTGATCAAACCAACCTATCATGAACACAATTCAATCCATGCAACACTTTGGTACATACATTCGCAAGTTCTCAAGTTTCAACTCGTATACTCATAATTAGGCTGTTTTCGAGGATTTTTATAAAATAGTTCCAACTTTCCAAAAATTACAATTATTTTACAGAAGGTATCAACTAAGCTGTAGAATTTTATGTAAATTTTTCAAGTTCTAACACTTTACTGATTATTCATAAATATTAATATACTAGGCTGCAGTTAGATTCATCGCTTTCTGACTGCAGTCCACTGGAGAATTTATTTAAAAATCACCGTTCGTCCAATTAACAAAATTCCAGTGGGAGTTTCTCGGAAATTTCCATATCCAGTTGCTGTACAAATTTCGTGATTCGACTCTCTACAGATTATTAGATCCGACTCGATAAACAACTAACAAATTTTCAGAATTTTCACAGCTTCAGTTACTGAACTTAATTGGCCACTTAAAAATATCAAACGACTTTGGAAAAATATGAATCCAGCGCCATTAGAAGCGTTTTTCAAAAATCTACGTTTTAGGCTTTAGAAAATCCGTTTTTCGATAAATAATAACCAAGTTACAGCCAGTTGAAGTTGGCTGTAAACACCATTCAGCATCCTGATTTCAGCATTTTTATCGCAATATAACACGCTTAAACAATCGAGACGTTAAATATAAACGATCAAGAACAGATTTATCAATTATATATCATCATGTACATCATACTCATGCAAACCCTAATCATAATATATGGTTTTTTTATCACAAAACGCAGCCTAATGATTCTTGATTCTAACTAATCATCAAAATCGCCAAACTTGCAAAATCAATCGAACTAACATCATAACACTTTCATAAACCATGATTCTACCATTACATACAAGCATGTTCAATAGTTCATAAACCCTACATGATTAGCGAAATAATATAAAACCCTAACCTTTAATAATGGAGATTAACGAACCGGGAACGAGATGGGAGTCGAATCGGATGATGATGAAGATCGCGACCGAGAAGAAGAGTGGGAAGAAGGCTGTCGTCGGCTCATTGGGGCTAGGGTTTGTGTGTGTGTTTTTTTTTATAAACATAACACATGCATACATGTCTATATATAGTGCAAAGGGCAAAGAAAATGAGAAAGGGTTTGCGGTTGGGTGCTCGCACCGCAAGGGTTTGGGTGGGTCGGTTTGGGTCTAAAACTTGATCCTCAATTTTCGGTTAACTTCTTGAGTCGCAAGGAAGTGAGGTCCACCCATTTTGCAACCCGGTTCGGTTCATTTATCTATTTACTATATCTTTTATAATTAATCACCACGAAATCAAAACATAACATAATCGCTCACCAAGCTTATAAGCGTCTAATACATATAGCACGTAATTCACTTCATAAGTTCACAAGGTTAGCATAGTTATTTCGAGCGTGTAAAATAAATCTCCGAATCAATTTAGCGTAGGAATGAATAGCCGTGAAGTAGTGCGTTTAAGATACCTTAAAAACCGGGATGTCACATTATCCCCATGTTGAAAGAATTTTCGTCCCGAAAATTGAGTAAACGCGGTTTAGAAAGCAGCGTACATGTTTAGAGTGCCACGCACAAAGATTTAGTTCGTTAACAATGGTACACGAAATTACAAGAAATTCCCAGGTTGTCACATCATCCCCATGTTGAAAGAATTTTCGTCCCGAAAATTTAGTTGGTGGTATTGTTAGCTTGCTGCTCAGCTGCAAAGAGGTGTGGGTATTTGCTTTTCATTTGGTCCTCTCTTTCCCACGTGAACTCCGGTCCACGCTTAGAGTCCCAACGAACCTTGACAATCGGAATCTTGCTGTGCCTTCGAGTCTTGATCTCGATCCATGATCTCGATAGGTTGTTCCACAAAATACAGTTGTTCATCCACTTGAATCTCATCCAATGGAATGACTAGGGTTTCATCTGATAGACACTTCTTCAGATTTGACACGTGAAAAACGTTGTGAACTCCACTAAGTTCGGCAGGAAGGTCTAATTGATAAGCTACGGGTCCAATACGTTTCAAGATCACAAACGGGCCTACGTACCGTGGGTTTAGTTTTCCTCGTTTCCCAAAACGGATTACACCCTTCCATGGTGACACCTTCAGTAGTACGCGGTCGCCTACTTGAAACTCGAGTGGTTTGTGTCGTTGATCAGCGTAGCTTTTCTGTCGATCTCGTGCCGCCGCCATGCGGTTTCTGATTTGTACTATCTTTTCAGTAGCCTCAAGTATCAACTCAGGGCCTGTGATTTGACTGTCACCGACTTCTGCCCAACAGACCAGTGATCTACATTTACAACCGTATAATGCTTCAAACGGTGCTGCCGATATACTCGTATGGTAGCTGTTGTTATACGAGAATTCCACTAAAGGCAGGTGGATTTCCCAACTATTCCCGAAGTCTACCACGCATGCCCTAAGCATGTCTTCCAAGGTCTATATGGTCCTTTCGCTTTGACCATCAGTCTGAGGGTGATAAGCTGTGCTCATATCCAAGCGTGTACCCAACGCTTTCTGAAGTGACTGCCAAAAGTTGGACGTGAAACGAGCATCTCTGTCTGAGATGATGGACGTTGGCACTCCGTGCCGAGAAACTACTTCCTTAATGTAGATGCGAGTCAACTTATCCATCTTATCTGTTTCTTTAATCGCTAGAAAGTGTGCGGACTTAGTTAAATGATCCACAATTACCCAGATGGTATTGCAACCACCCAAAGTTCGCGGGAGTTTAGTGATGAAGTCCATCGAGATCTGATCCCATTTCCACACGGGATCTCAGGTTGTTGGAGTAGCCCCGATGGCTTCTGGTACTCTACCTTGACTTTCGCACAAGTCAAACACTTGCTCACGTAGGTGGCTATATCAGCTTTCATGTTGGGCCACCAGTACGCAGCTTTAAGGTCTTGATACATCTTGTCCGAACCAGGATGGACAGAGTATCGGGATTTGTGAGCTTCGTCCATGACTAGCTTTATAAGGTCTCCGTAGATAGGTACCCATATACGATTCATGAAATACCGGGCTCCATTGGGTTTTACTTCCCAATCGCGTTCCATTTTTC
The DNA here is from genome assembly GCA_947069175.1 of Scalesia atractyloides. Lineage (NCBI taxonomy): Eukaryota > Viridiplantae > Streptophyta > Magnoliopsida > Asterales > Asteraceae > Scalesia > Scalesia atractyloides. The sequence continues at coordinate 73,048,821 of CAMTDV010000016.1, forward strand.
CCACCGATTCGGCCTTGATGTTTTCTTCCTTAACTGCTTCTAACTGTGCGTCGCGTATCTGTTCGGGTAACCCCGAATGAATGGTGAACTGTAGTGCTAGTACCCGACGAGGTTTCAAATGCTCCTTCCTACTGAGGGCATCAGCTACCACGTTAGCTTTACCCGGGTGATACCGAATGGCACATTCATAATCGTTCAAGAGTTCAACCCAGCGACGCTGTCGCATGTTCAACTCCTTCAGGTCAAAGATGTGTTGGAGGCTCTTGTGATCTGTATAGATTGTGCACTTTGTTCCATATAGGTAGTGTCTCCAAATCTTTAGCGCAAACACCACTGCTCCCAATTCCAGGTCGTGTGTTGTGTAGTTTTTCTCGTGAACCTTCAATTGTCGGGACGCATACGCGATGACCTTATCACGTTGCATGAGTACGCATCCCAATCCCTGAATGGAAGCATCACAATATACTACAAAATCATCTATCCCTTCCGGCAAGGACAGAATGGGTGCACTGCAAAGCTTCTGCTTCAGCAATTGAAATGCCGCTTCCTGCTTGTCACCCCAAGCATACTTGGTGCCTTTCTGGGTGAGGTGGTAAGCGGTTGCGCGATCTTTGAAAATCCCTCGATGAAACGTCTGTAGTAACCAGCCAAACCCAAAAATTGGCGGATCTCCGTCGGTGTCCTGGGTGCTTCCCAGTTTTTGATAGCTTCAATCTTGGCGGGGTCGACGTGGATACCCTTTTCATTCACGATATGCCCGAGGAACTGAACTTCCCGAATCCAGAAATCACATTTTGAAAGCTTGGCATATAGTTTCTCCTGTTGAAGTAATTCCAGCAGTAATCGTAGATGTTCAGTATGTTCTGCTTCACCTTTAGAGTAGATGAGTATGTCATCAATGAACACAATGACAAACTTATCGAGATATGGTTTACATACACGGTTCATGAGGTCCATGAACACCGCGGGTGCGTTGGTGAGACCGAAGGGCATGACCAAGAACTCATAATGGCCATACCGAGTACGAAATGCCGTCTTAGCGATATCCTCCTCCCTGACGCGTAACTGGTGATAACCGGACCGTAGATCAATCTTGGAGTAGTAGCTTGACCCTTGAAGTTGGTCGAAGAGATCGTCGATGCGAGGTAACGGGTATCGGTTCTTGACAGTAACCTTATTGAGTTCCCTGTAGTCGATGCAAATGCGGAAGGTCCCGTCCTTCTTCTTGACAAAAAGGACTGGAGCTCCCCATGGCGAAGTGCTAGGTCGGATAAATCCTTTTTCTAACAGTTCCTGAAGTTAGGTAGACAGCTCTTGCAGCTCGGCTGGAGCTAGGCGGTATGGGGCCTTGGTGATAGGACTTGCATGGTTTGCCAATTCAATTTCAAACTCCACTTGTCGATGTGGTGGAAGACCAGGTAACTCCTCTGGAAATACATCGGTAAAATCACGGACGACGAGGATGTCTTCTATACGTTTCTCGTCCTTAGGCTGTTCGGTAACCAGTGCGAGCAAAGCAAAGGAGTTCTTCCTCCGAAGATACTTCTGTGCTTGCATGTAAGAGATGATGTTTGTGACGGCGCCTGCCTTCTCGCCTTGCACCGTCAAGATTTCGTCGTTAGAGAGCGGAATACGGATAGATTTCTCGAAACAGAGAACTTCAACTCGGACGTCGAATAGCCAGTCCATTCCGACTACCACGTCAAAACTACCCAGGGTAGTTGTCATCAGATCAATGGTAAAGGTGTGACCCGCGAGTTTGAGTTGACAGCCGGATACTAAATGGGTCACATCTACAGATTTACCATCGGCTAGTTCTATGACGTAAGGGGCCTCTAGGGGTTTGGGCGTGAGATTTAGGTTCTTCCTAAAAGACTCAGATATAAAACTCCTATCCGCACCGGTATCAAAAAGCACAATAGCAAAATGTTCATTAAGGGAAAACTTACCGGTGACCACGTTCGAGTCGTTTCTGGCCTCTCCGCGGCCCAGCGTAAATGCACGCCCTTTGGCACCTCCTGTGCCACTGTTTCCATTGTTGTTGTTGTTGTTATTGTTGTTGTTGTGGTTATTGTGGTTGTGGTTGTTCCCACCATTGTTGTTGTTGTTACGAAGCTGTGGGCAGTCTCTTTTGAAGTGGGCAGTGCTACCACACTGATAGCATCCCCGGTTAACACCCTGCTGCTGACCCTGGGGTTGATTTTGATTTTGTCGGACATGATTTCCCCGTGACAATCCTTTGCCGCATGTCCCACCTTGCCACACCGTTGGCAGCGATTCCCGGCACAAGGGCCATGATGATGAAGATTACAGTGATTGCACTGCGGTTTTCGACCTACATAGCCGCTTGTGTTCTGGGTGTTGTTAGCGGGCTGATTATTGTGACCCCGGTGACTGTTGAAATTATTGAACCATTTCTGGTTCCCTTGCTGTGACTGGGCTGACGAAGACTGTCGAGCAGACGAGTCTTCAAACTTTCTTTTATTATCAGGGGCAATTTCAGTCGTACCCCGAGATGGCAACTTCTTTTGTTCCACCGCCTTATCAGTGAGTTTATGCGCCAACCTATTGCTTGATGTTCAGTCGCAGGGTTGCTAGCCATTACCATACCTGGATCTCGGGGACCAGACCCCCAAGGTAAAACTCGAGTCGTTTCTCCACGGTGTTGGCAAGATCGGGACATAGAAATACCAGGTCATGATGTTTCGCTGTGTATGCTTCAATTTCAGATCCCATCATCTTGTGGTTCCATAATGTTTGCTCCAACTGTTGAACCCTGTCTCGCGGACAGTACTCCTCTTTCATTAGGGCCTTTAACTCGGCCCAGGCCATTGCATTTGCAGCAATAAGTCCACGCGTTTGGACTTGTGCATTCCACCAAGTTAGTGCCCCATCCTCCAACGTTGAGGCCGCATACTTGACTTTGTTGGCCTCCAGACAATTGCACATTTCGAACACTGATTCGGACTTTTCAATCCAGCGGACCAGTCCTATGGGTCCTTCTGCCCCCATGAATTTGCTCGGCTTCGTATCGAGAAACATCTTGTAGGGGTTAAGATCCCCTCCTGCTGACAGAGGACAGGTAGTCAGCGAGAAATTTTACTAGCCCAACTATTAGATTTTCCCAAGAAAATTTAATAATGGTTACCTGCCGGTTGGTTTTGAACACCCGCTAGAGCAGCATTCACGTGCTCTTGGATCATTGCGGCTAATTCTTCGGGCGTCATGTTGAGGTTTCCGCGATGTCCAGTTGCCATTTTAGATCTTCGTAAAACAGCATAAACACACACCGATAAGTCTATATATCCAATATAGTTATCCTATTCCATACTTAAATAATTCCTCAAATTATGTCAACCCAAATAAATTAAACAGTCAAAAGAAATATTCGATTAAATAAAATTTCAACGTCTTACAAAATGTCAACCAAACATATCAGTTTACTATAAAATCTCAAGTTTAAAAATAAGTAGGAAAATAAATAGACTGAAGGAAAGCAAATAGAAGAAGCAAAACGTGTCAGTCTTCTACGTCTCCATCCCCCATATCGCTATCATTGTCGTCATCCTCCGCAGCGTTTCCAGCTTCTATAGCTGGGTCTTCCTCCGGATCCTCCTCTGGATCCTCCTCCGGATCCTCCTCTAGATCCTCCTCTACCGGCGCTGGAGGGGCCGGTGCTGGTGCGGGTACTGGTACAGGTGCCTGATTCTGTTCTAGTTCTTGAATTCTCCAGCTAGACTCAAGAACTCTGTCTTCGAGCCAGTCAGCCCTTAGCTGCTCAGCACGAAGATCTCTAGCGAAAGTGTTACGAGCTATCTTACTCTCATGTTGCTCTTGCTCGAGCGATCCAGTCTTACCTGTAAATTGTCGTATCATCCATCCCTGTGCTAGGATGGTTTCATGCATTCTCTCTAGTTGTTCTTGTTGCTTTCTTATCATATCCCTAAGTAGGTCGTTCCCTACTTCTAGCGAGTTAACCGGTTCGACCGGCATAGCGATGGTCGGGCGTGAGGACGACTCCTCCCCTAGAGCGAGCCTTTTTCTCACAGCTGAGCGTGTCTCCACGCCATGAGGTGGTGAGGGTTCCACCATAGGTGCCTTTCCCGGCGCCCTTGGTTGCAAAAGTTTGTCGGATGATGATGATGATGATGATGACATTGCCTGTTGGTTGTGTAGTTAGTTACGAGTTGCATTCGTTTCAATTATGCATTAATATTTTATATAACATAGTTGTGGTATAACATATAACAAGATATAACAGTTCGGTGCCAAACTAAGTCTAGTGTCGTGTAATCAACTATAGTTTAGGTCTACTTTTAATGCAAAACTGGTTCTCTATAGCTAGAGGCTCTGATACCAATCTGTCACACCCTCAATTTCAACTTCGGAGTTTTACCGCGAGGCGTGTGAACAAACCAGAATCTGAGACACTAGTAACGTCGAACGACTCTATATGATTTGTTAATACGTTTTCCAAAATCATTTGTTTAACCATTCATAGTAAATTTTAGATTGTCTTAGTTTGGTTTCAACGTTTAGCGGAAGCATTATTTTTTTTTTAAAGTTGTGCGAAAGCATTAAAGTAAAGTAAAGGAACGGACGCCAACACAAACGCCAAAACTAAAGAAAACCCCAAACAATGTTCGTAAATGAGACTCGATAAAGAGATGTCTTGATCAATGCAAGTGAGTGCACCTAGAGCTCCTAGCGTCCTGAGAAACATGTAAAGAAACAAGTGTCAACATTAAAGAAGAGTGAGTTCACAAGTTTTCATAAGTTCATTTGTTCGGTTATAAGTTTGTTTCCCCCGTTATCCCTAACCCGGGATAACGATTTAGTTCCATTATCCCCAGCCCGGAATAATACTGATGGTTCCATTATCCCTTACCCGGAATAATAATGATGTTCCATTATTCCTAACCCGGAATAACAATGTTGTTGGTTCCATTATCCCTAACCCGGAATAATATTGTTGATTCGTAATTAAGTTCAATGTTAACATGTAGGTAGCTAGCCTAAAGTTATGTCACGTAAGTGTTCGCGATCGAAGCTGACTGTTGTGCCTCCGTGTTGCCAGGCCTATCACTGACCATGGCGAAGTTAGGCCAAATTATTCACCCGTTGACCATACCTGGTCGGCTAGCGCGACTAGCTCGGGTGGGGCTTGTCGGGCCCAGTAGTACTACTTATAATTTCCCCGCTATCTAACCCAATACTAACGATCCGAGAGTTTGTCGAGGACTTGTGTGATATAGCTACTTAGTGACCATAACGTACATTAACATTAACTTAGTTACCGAATAGTTTAATGACGTTAATTTCGTATAACGTAAAGAGATAGAGTTGTAAAGTGTATACATGTTTCTCCCCCTGTTGTTTAAAACCGGATAAAATTAGGGGCCGTGAACTCACCTTTAGTTGCTCGGTTAGTGTAACACAGAAGTAGGAAATGTTGGGACCGTTAATTGCGTCCTAACAAGTCAATTGATTTAAAGTTAGTGTGTGAACACACCAATACAAACCCTACACATAACTAACACACAATGCGGTACACACAATAACAAATCCTAAAACTCAATCATGCATGCAAGTATCATCATGCCAACATAGTGATCAAACCAACCTATCATGAACACAATTCAATCCATGCAACACTTTGGTACACACATTCGCAAGTTCTCAAGTTTCAACTTGTATACTCATAATTAGGCTGTTTTCGAGGATTTTTATAAAATAGTTCCAACGTTCCAAAAATTCCAATTATTTTACAGAAGGTATCAACTAAGCTGTAGAATTTTATGTAAATTTTTCAAGTTCTAACACTTTACTGATTATTCATAAATATTAATATACTAGGCTGCAGTTAGATTTGTCGCTTTCTGACTGCAGTCCACTGGAGAATTTATTTAAAAATCACCGTTCGTCCAATTAACAAAATTCTAGTGGGAGTTTCCCGGAAATTTCCATATCCAGTTGCTGTACAAATTTCGTGATTCGACTCTCTACAGATTATTAGATCCGACTCGATAAACAACTAACAAATTTTCAGAATTTTCACAGCTTCAGTTACTGAACTTAATTGGCCACTTAAAAATATCAAACAACTTTAGAAAAATATGAGTCCAGCGCCAATAGAAGCGTTTTTCAAAAATCTACGTTTTAGGCTTCAGAAAATCCGTTTTTCGATAAATATTAACCAAGTTACAGCCAGTTGAAGTTGGCTGTAAACACCATTCAGCATCCTGATTTCAGCATTTTATCGCAATATAACCCGCTTAAACAATCGAGACGTTAAATATAAACAATCAAGAACAGATTTATCAATTATATATCATCATGTACATCATACTCATGCAAACCCGAATCATAATATATGGTTTTTTTTATCACAAAACGCAGCCTAATGATTCTTGATTCTAACTAATCATCATAATCGCCAAACTTGCAAAATCAATCGAACTAACATCATAACACTTTCATAAACCATGATTCTACCATTACATACAAGCATGATCAATAGTTCATAAACCCTACATGATTAGCGAAATAATATAAAACCCTAACCTTTAACAATGGAGATTAACGAACCGGGAACGAGATGGGAGTCGAATCGGATGATGATGAAGATCGCGACCGAGAAGAAGAGTGGGAAGAAGGCTGCCGTCGGCTCCTTGGAGCTAGGGTTTGTGTGTGTGTTTTTTTTATAAACATAACACATGCATACATGTCTATATATAGTGCAAGAGGGCAAAGAAAATGAGAAAGGGTTTGCGGTTGGGTGCTCGCGGCCGCAAGGGTTTGGGTGGGTCGGTTTGGGTCTAAAACTTGATCCTCAATTTTCGGTTAACTTCTTGAGTCGCAAGGAAGTGAGGTCCACCCGTTTTGCGACCCGGTTCGGTTCATTTATCTATTTACTATATCTTTTATAATTAATCACCACGAAATCAAAACATAACATAATCGCTCACCAAGCTTATAAGCGTCTAATACATATAGCACGTAATTCACTTGATAAGTTCACAAGGTTAGCATAGTTATTTCGAGCGTGTAAAATAAATCTCCGAATCAATTTAGCGTAGGAATGAATAGCCGTGAAGTAGTGCGTTAAGATACCTGAAAAACCGGGATGTCACAATAATCGTATTTCAAAAGTTCATTATGCACATTGTTTTCAGCGATGATTTTTTATTTTTCGACACACTTAGAACATGGTTCGGTACATTTTGTACAAGGTTTTTCAACCTTTACAATTTGTATTTTGACAACTTCTTTTACCTCTGGACCTACCTTGGTTAGATTTGCCATTAAAGCTTTATCTGCCATGTCCTTGAGTCAATTGTGTAACATTGATGATCTCTTCATCAATTGTTTTCTCCTCAACCACTTGTTCTTTAGAGCTTCCATCAAAATGACCTGTAAAACTATCACATGAATTAGGAGATAAATTCTTTGTTTCTGCATGTGGATATACTCATGTTTTGTTCCAGCAGAATCTGTTCTACAGCCACTGCTTCTGCCGCTGCCGCTGCTTCCTCTGCAGAAGTATCTTCAACTATCTCAGCCATCAACGCAACTCTGGTCTTCTTACCAATGCAGGAATTCCAGTCGAAACCATCACCTTCGTTTGATGCTACCATAGCTTTCTCACTGCTGCTATTTGGTTTCTCTTGGATTTCAACCTGAGTCTTCTTTGGAAATGGCTTGTATTGAAGTGACTTCTTATAATACTCGTTGCCTCCTCTAAACGAACTCTAATTTCCCATTGCTTCAGGATTCTTGCACTCTCTCTTGAAATGTCCCTTTTGGCGACATCTGAAGCACGTCACTTTTGATTTGTCGAAGCCCAACTTGTTACTTGAATTTCTGATATCTCGGCCAGTAAGAGCAACAAACTTTGTGACTCTTCGGAGAATATATGCTAAACACCACTTGATATACATCAACTCAAGTTCTTCTTCATCCACTTGATCATAATCTTCTGCCGTCATTTCGGGATTTCCAATTTTACCAGCTACAAGACTTTCGTATGACAAGAAAGTTTATCTAGATTTGCTGGTGAAATCCCTTGACAACAAGCCTAGCTTTGTTACGAACAATAACCCCTCTATCATCATGTTTACACTTAAAGACCCATTTTGTATCAATTGCTTTCTGATTTTCTGGTAGGTCTTCAAGCTTCCACACTCCCAACTTCTCAAACTGCAATAGTTCTTCTTGCATTGCTTGTGCCCAGTTTTCATCGGCTAAAGCTTCATTAACTGTCTTTGGCTCAATCTGAGAGATGAAACATGAATAGAAGCAATAGTTCTGGGTTGGAGCAACGCGAGTGTAGAAACAATTGAGTGCTTTGTTAATTTTCCCTCGAGTTCTAACACCTGTTTGAAGTTCTTTGATAATATTTGTTGACGGATGATAGGAATATGATCACGGCAATTCTTCACTTGGAACATCTACGGAGTTTTGCTGATTCGTGATGTTGAGATCAACGACCAATTCAACGTCTGGAGAGCTTGATGAAGCTTTATTTCTGTTGTTCGGACTACAGATTGATTAAGAAGACTTGTTATCTGCTCCACTTCTTCAGCTGAAGAAGATGATTCCCCATCAGCATCAAATGTTGGTGCTTCATCTGAGTCAGAATTTTGATTCTGAGACATACCGGGCTCCGTTGTTGTATTCACTGGTTCAGTAGAGGCATTTGTTGGAGGAGTAGCAGGTGTTGTTAATGTTTCAGAAACATTTTCAGCCGGAACAACACTATTGCTTGAACTTGCGCCAGAAGAAGATGGATCCAACATGGGTTGAGTAACCACAATTGGTCAAATAATTTGTTCTTGATTCGCTGACTAGTGAAGGTAGTATAACGCTGCAACTTCTTCGTCAGATGGTTCTTCGGGCAAGTCAAATAACTTCCCAAGGTCTTGATAGTTAAACAGCCGCGCGTCACCTTTCCTTTGAATAGGATCCGTTTAATTGAAACAATCCACGTGTTGTGCTTCAGTAACCTTTCTTAATGAAGGAACATCTACTCTTCTCAACAGACTCGCATATCCGACAAAGAAACCTTCAAGAGATTTAGCTCCGAATTTGCCATCTTGGTCTATTACAGTACATAGTGCACCGAATGGCTCTAAGAACTTCAAATTTGGCTTCCGTAGGTTTATCATCTCAAAACATGTTTTCTTTGTTGGTTTCACATTGAGAACCCTGTTTAGCGTGTAGCAAGCCGCAGCAACCGCTTCACTCCAGAAGCTGATTAGAAGTTTAGAATCTGCAAGCAAAGTTCTCGCAGTTTCAATCAAAGTTCTGTTTTTCCGTTCAGCTACTCCATTTTGTTGTTGAGTATAGGGAGCACTAAACTCGTGCAGAATCCCTTTTGCTTTGCAGAATTCCTTCATTTTGTTATTCTTAAACTTTGTGCCGTTGTCACTTCTAATGCGTCTGACCGGCAGATGATAAAGGTTCTCGAGTTTCTTGAAGGAATACCCACGAATATCTCGAATAGTCATCTTTCACGACAAAGAAATATAAGTCTCCTGAGATGCTTCGAATATTTACAGGACCAAATAAGTCCATGTGGAGACGTTCTAACGGCAACTTGATTGAGTTCAGAATTTTCTTCGGATGAGATTTCTTGATCTGCTTTCCCTTTTTGCATTCTAAGCAATGATCAGACATCTGAAAACTCCAAAGATTTACGCCAACTACAAGATCATTATGATCAGACAAATGAGTATGCTCCATCTTACGATGCCAAATAATAGAATCCTTTTCAGTAGCCTTTGACACAAAACATTGTGCTGATTTTGATGAAGTAATGGCAACACCCATATCAAGAACATATAGATCATTCTCTCGAGGTGCTCGCATCGGAATCCACTCATCTGGTATTTTGAATCCCGGCTTCGAGATAATACACTCTTTGTCGTTGAAATGGACCGTGAACTTCTTGTCACAAATCTGCATATACTCAGAAGATTGTTCTCGAGTTCTGCAATATAGTTCACGTGATCGAATGATACGACGCCATTGGAGAGTTTTCCCTCGGCGACTATCCTTCCACCCTGGTTACCCGCAAATCCAACATATCCACCATTGATAGCTTTAATGTCGAATAGCAACGCTTTCATTCCTGTCATATGCCTGGACGCTATCCAAAATCCACTTAGAAAGTACAGATCTCTGGAGCCCCTGCACATTTTAACAATCTATTTAAAAAGCGAGACCCAAGCCTTTTTGGTCTTGGGTTGAATTGGATAACCATCATCAAAATCAAATTCACATTTATCAGCATAATCGAATCCACACTCATCTACAGAATAAACTTCCCATTCTTTATCTTAATTTTCTATGATGTTTATGTCTGAAAACTTTACCGTCTTTTTATCTTTTGAATTGTTACTACTTGTATTTTTGACAGTTTCAGATGTGGTTTCAATTATGATTTCAGATTTTGATTCTTTCTTGCTATCACTAGTCTTAACAAGCTCAGACTTAGTGTTCTCAGATGTTGCTGACCGTTTCTTTGCAATCCCGGCTTGAGATTTTATGTTAGCCTTCTTGATGTAAAATTTTTTTCAGATGTTGCTGACCGTTTCTTTGAAGTTTCACCTTTTTCGAAAATTCAATTTTAAAACTTAGGTTTGACTTCAGCTTTTGATTCATTTCTTTTCAAAATCTTTACAGGTTTTACAAACACTGGTTGCTTTGGTTTCACAACATTTGAACTTTCTTTCCTTCAAAGATAAGCAGGCTTTGATTTCGGACAGTAACGTCAATATGACCAATTTCGTTGCACTTGAAACTCGTTCAAGAATCATGTGGATGTCTTTTAGTGGGTTTTACACCACTTGTTTTGGCACCACTTGCAATTTTGGCTTTATCTCAAAGTTCTTTTTGTTTCTTGAACTCACGTTTGATTGTTTCCCGATCAAACTTTCCTCATGAACCGTGTTCATCCCTTATACAAAATTCATGTATTCATGAAACTCTAAATCATGGCATTTGCGTTGACGAGACTGGAGCCAAAGTTGACGAGATGTTATACAGATCAATGATTGGATCGCTGATGTATCTGACGACATCGCGCCCAGATATTATGTATCCAACCTGCCTATGTGCCAGATAAAAGTCAAGCCCGAGGATCTTACACATGCAGATCGTGAAGCGAATCTTCAGATACCTGAAAGGATGCCCAAGCACCGGCTTGTGGTACCCAAAGAATGACAATTTCGACCTCACAGGCTATGCTGATTCTGATTTTGGTGTGGATAAGTTGAACTCAAAGTCAACTACAGCGAATGCCTATTCTTCGTAACGAGAATGGTAACCTGGCAGTGTAAGAAACAAACTACGGTCCCTCTCTCTACCTGTGAAGCTGAGTATATCTCGGCCTCCAGCTGTTGTTCACAGATTCTGTGGATTCAACAGAAGATGAGAGACTATGGTCTGCAATTTCTTGACACCTCGCTGTATGCTGATAGCAAGGCAGCCATAGATATAACTAAAAATCTGGTTCATCACTCACGCACAAAACACATTGAAATTCGTTATCATTTCATTCGTGATTGCTACGAAAAGAAATTGGTGCGAACAGAAAAAATCCACACCGATGAACAAAGGCTGATTTTTATACCAAACCATTTTCTTTGTCACGGTTTATATACTTGCTGAGAATTAACGGTATGAAAAATTTGCTGACAGTTTCGGATGCTGGGGTTGAATACGGATCGGACGACGAGTTCGCGTGATCCACGTTGGTTTGTAAATATCTTTCTAGTTTAGAATTTTGTTAAAAACTAAAATCCAAAAAGATGTTTTTGATTTTAGGAGGAGAAATGTTAGAGAAAATACAAAAACATTCAAAAAATTTAAAATCCAAAAACATTTGAAAAATTCAAAATGTACGAAAACATTGAAAAAGACAAAAAGAGTTCAGTGTCATATAAGGAAATGATAATACATCAGTGGACTATCATAGTATGCTAAAGAAATGTAAAGTTTAAAAAAGTGATAAACGAGTCTTCCTATAGATGTGTCGATAGGCTTAACACGTTCAGTAAACTGTTTTCGAGATATAAACTAAATTTAGCAACTTCTTAAACTTGTGGATTAACATATCTTGGATATATGGACTTAGTACTCCGAAATTTCGTTTGAAAGATTGCCTGATTCTGAGATACGAGGTCTTTATAGATAGTTGATATCTGGGGTATTATACAAGTTCTTCTGATTTTGCGGAAGCAATGGCCTAGAACTTCTATAATACTTTCGCCAAAAATCCCCAAACTGCATGCAATATTGAAAAGAATCGAAAGATCTAATCATTTGCAATGCTAAAAAGATTCCTTAAGTGGAACACACCTTAAAAGATGAGCCTTCATCTCTTTGTCTGTACGGTAGTACTAACCTGAGCTCTCAAGGTCTCGCATAACCTAGATACAGATATCAATTACGCTATATTCACCTATAAGATGAAATCTAGGGAATCTGGATACGGGAGTATATTCAAGAAGTGGGAACCGCAGTTAAGTCAAGTTTCATAAATCATACCTTAACATATCTTGAAACAGTTGAGAAATGTGGTAAATCTTATGTGGACAATCATATTCACAATCTACGTAAATGAGTTTAAAACTTAACGTCTGTTTAAAGGTCAACGGTACTGGTGATATGTCTCAAACAGCTGATATGATCCTTAGACACGAATTCACAAAATATGTATGTAAATATGTTTGTTAATAGTTTACATTGTTCTGTACATAGTATTTCAGCTTTACATATTAAAATCAAAAAGATTTTCGGTGTGTTTTAGCATAAGCTTGCAAAATACAAAAAATTTTATTTCTACATTGTTTTCAGCAAACCAATGTTGGAGAACGGATCTTTGAAGTTTGGTAAGATGCTAGAACTGGTGGGAATCTCTTTGACAATGGGCTGGGAGCTAATCTGTAAAATCTGAAAAGCCAAAACGATAAAAAGTTCATTAATTTGAAACTTTGATTTTGAAAATATCAACAGTTTGTTTCTAACGGGTCAAACCGGGGTCATTAACTTGGACTCGGCAGATAAATCGGTTAACCAAGGTCGTTAACTTGAACTTGGTGATAAACGTAAACCGATTCGGTAGAATGTTATTACAGAAAGGAGTAGAAGTAGAATGCAGCAGAAGTCTTCATTCATACCAAAAGAGTATAAATCTTTATAAGTCTAGCTGCCGGAGTTCCTGGAGAGAATCCAGCAGCACCTCCTCGTAGGGATGCCAAAAACTTAAATGACAAATGAACAACACACCTATTTATACTTAGTCAAGTTCGCTGGTGGAGAAGCAAGTTCGGGCGAACTTGCTTAGTCAAGTCCATCCGAACTTGACTACAAAACTTACACTCTCAAGCGAACTTGACTCTAAATACACTAAAAACTCCGTATTTTGGTCGTGTGTTCAATTCTAACCTATACAATATTCAACACACGCTCTATCTAGCCTATTCGACAAGTGACGAACACAAAGTGCATCAACAAGAATTTTTATTATCTAGTCAGATTTTCTGATGCATTTTCCATTTCTCCTGCAGGGTTAGTACACGATTCTTCTTTTGATGTCCCTGTTTGATAACGATCAAATTCTAAAAATTCACTCATTATACTTTCAAAAAGTTGATTGAGGTTTTCTTCATTGTCAGAAGGGTCTAATTATTTCAAATATTCATCAGAAACTTTTGTCTCTGTTGAATCATCAAAACATATAGACTTTCTCTGATTGTCCTTGTGTTTAGAATAAGAATCCTATATGCTTTTGAGGACAAAGAATAATCAAGGAAAATTCCCTTTTCTACTTTTCTGTCAAATTTCTCAAGACTATCAAAGTCATTAAATACGAAACACCTACAACCAAATGTGTGCAAAAATTTTAGATTTGTTATTCTACCATTTATGATGTTGTATGGTGTTTTATATAGTCTTTTATTGATTATGGTTCGGTTTTGGGTAAAACAAACATTTGCTATAGCTTCTGCCCAAAAGTATGTGGGAAGTTTTGCATAAGGTAGTGTTTTGGTAAAAATTACCGATGCAATTAAGTGATCAAACTTAGTATGTGAGGTAGCGTGCTATTGTGGTTTGCAAAAAATGTTTTTTCATTGGTTGATTATGAAAACAGTTTTAGGATATAGTCTCAGGATAATGAACTATATCAAAATGATAAATGAAGCGATAAAAGTAGAGATTGACACAGGATGTACGAGGAAAGCCCTTCATCAATCAAGATCGCCGACATAAAACCTCCGGAGCTGACAATCGCCAGCTACCTTGTTCTTCTTATTGATCAAACAGCAGGATACAACTTCAGGATTTTGCTTGGATCAGCTCTAAGTGTTACAATGATCGAATAGTGTAAGTGTTGTGAGTGTTTGTGATTGTTGCTGCAACTAGAGAGTGAAAGTGTACGAAATTATGTGTATTCTACTGCTGATCCAGGCCCCCTATAAATATTAATCGAATATAAGTAACTATCCTATATTCTAGGGATGCCTTGAATATTCCCTTGTGAGCGTCATAAACTCTTTCTCCGGCTCCAGCGTTCATATCCTAACCGTCTTGAGCGAGTCTTCGGGGAGACCAAGTCTTCATATCCATTGGTACCTTGCAACCAAAGAATAATGTTAATAGCGAGTAGGATACCCCCGTAGGATGTTACCAATATCCCGGTTCAGTATCCCGGTCACAACATCATATATATAATATGAGGATAGGGGTCAGAAATTCCACCCACAACAGCTAGCATTGTTCTGGCTGCTTCAACTAAGGTTCTGTTTCTCCTTTCTACAACTCCATTTTGTTGTGGCGTTCTTGGAGCAAAAAAGTCATGAGAGATTCCCTTGCTCGTTAGGAAATTGTCAATTTTTGAATTTTTAAATTCTGTTCCACTGTCTGTTTTGATCCTTCTCACTGTTAATTTCAAAAGATTTTCTATTTTTCTCATAAAATTTATGATCAGATCAGGAGTTTCACTTTTCTTTCTTCAAAATTCTACCCAACTATATCTGGAATAGTCATCAACAATTACCATAATGTACTTCTTTCTAGAAAAACTTTCAGTGCTTATGGGTCCACAAAGATCCATATGCAAAAGTTCTAAATTTTGTGAAATTGATGACTCAGAAATTGTTTTGTGTGAACTTCTCTTTGATTTTCCAATTTCACAAGCTTCACACAATTTATTCTTCTTTGAGGATATGAATGGTAAACCTTTTACCAGTCCTTTGTTTGCTAATTTACTCAGGTTTTTTTTAAATTTAAGTGTGCTAATCTTTTATGCCACAGCCAACTATTACCTTTGTTGGATTTAGAAAATAAGCATAGCTGAGGATGCTTGGTTTCTTCTTTAAAATCAAAGTAATAAATGAACTTTTTGTTCCTTTTTCCACTTAAGTAAATTTTATTGTCATCCAAACCAATTAGTTAACATTTTTCTGGTAGGAAGGTTACCTGAAATCCCTTGTTACAGAATTGACCACAGCTTAGCAGATTGTACTTTAAGCCTTCCACACTTTATACATCCATATCCCAATGTTATCCCTTTTATTCCATTTCCAAAGTAAATTTTATTGTCATCCAAACCAATTAGCAAACTTTAGGCTACTCTTTCAATGGTCAATGATTCATACTTTATACATCCATATCCCAATGTTCTCCCTTTTACTCCATTTCCAAAGTTGACTAATTTACCCAGTTTTGGAATGAAATTACTGAGTAAGCTCCTATCTCCAGTCATGTGCTTGGACCTTCCAGAGTCACAGTACCAGATCTGCTGCACATGATGGTCCTGAAATGGAAAAGTTAGAGGGTCTTTGGTACCCAGACTTGCTTGGCTACTTTTTCTGATGAATTCTTAAATAGGCTTCCTACTGTGGATGTGTTTTCATCAGAATATTGTTGCATTATGATCTATTATCAGACTGTTGAACTCTTGTTAGGAGATGGCATTAAATTAGTTTTAGCATATCAACACACATACAAGGTTCTTTATCAGAAGTTTCTAATACATGATCTCGTGATGCAAGTTTTGGATCTATTGGATTATGCCCTTTTGATATTTTTGAAGATTTTTGATGAAATGTGTCTTTTGAAATTGCAAAAGAATTATCAGAACTTATTGATTCGGTGTCAGATTCTGATGTTAGTTTATCAGATTTCTGATCTGTTGGTTTTACAAAGATAGTAGGATTTCTGGTATCTGTCTTAACATAACCCAATCCTTCTCCTCCATTTCTTGGTGTTGCTTCAATAAAGTTGATGAACTCTTTTGCCTGTTGAAAACCTTTCACATTTATTTCTTTGTCATGAATTTTTTTGTAATTTTTTCTTTCTGTCTTGCAAAATTTGACTTTTGCTTTGTCTCTTGAATTCACCGATTTTTGTGGTTTTCTTCTCGTAGCTCATCACTGCTTCATGTTGCTCAAACATATCTTCCTTTGCCGGTACAGGGTCATAGTGCTCAGATATGGGTATTTCCAAACATTCCCTTACTTTTTTGGTGTGATTTTTTAGAAAGATATTTCCCCACAGATGAGCGCTCAATTCATCAGTGCTAGTTTCATTTAAAGTGTGGACGAGTTATTGCAAGATGCTTTCGGGTACCTCTTCTGATTTGACCAAAGCTTGTGCAAGAGGAGATCTTGTCAAGTATTCTATCAGAATTTGGCATTTAACATCATAATCTTCGATCTTTGTATTCAGCTTCTCGTTGTTGCTTTTCATTGGTAGGAATTTTATTCATTGATGAGTTGGACAGAGTGTTCGATGGGTGGATTGTTGAGATTGACAGGGTTGATTGCGGCCATGGTAACAGTTTTTGGTTTTGAGAGAAGGTTTTGAAGAGGTGGGTTATTGAGATGAAGGACGTGAGTGGTAGATCGTGGTTGGATAGTGTTTAAGTGGGTTAATGATGGTTTAAATGGGAGTTAGTTTCCTTTTGAAAGAGATAAAACCGTCAAAAAGGTTTAGATTTATCTATTAAGGTTTTGATGTATATCCTTTCAACAAAGGACTTTGATTGGTCAATGCACCACCAGATTTCACCTTTTTCTTCCAGTGGGGCCTCCTTTGTGAAAAGGTCCAATAGAATCCTTTTAACTCTGTCTTTCTCTTGACATCAAAAACTCTGTTAGATGATATCAATTAGAAGGGTTTTGAACAAATTTTTGATGTTTCCATTTCATAAAAAAATTAACAAAATTTCATCAGAAATGAGTGAATGTTCATCGGAGATGATATTTTTTTTTGTTGAAGATGAGAGGGAATGAGTAAAGTTTCATAGGGATTACTTACACATGCTTTTCTTGTGCAACTTCAAGTCTATGTTCTTTTCTTCAAGTAATATTTGTGAAATCCTCCCCCTTTTATATTAAAATATCATTGAAAATTATTTTCACAGTTTTTTTTATAATTTCCTTTTGAAGATTTAACTAACCAGATTTTGGGAGTTATTTTGAACTTTATCTTTATCAAAAAATTTCTTCTTTTATGTTAAAATTTACTTTCTCATAACTCTAAGTTCATTTTTCTCTGTTTTAATTCCCTTTTTTTGTTTTCTTCCCCCTTCATAAAACAATGTTTCTTTTTAGTAAAGCTAATATGTTTCATATATATACACTTAAACAAGGACAACAAAATAAAACTAGATAACACCAAACCAAAGCATAATAAAGAACCAAACGTCAGTTGTGTGTCCAGTTTAGTGTGAGTTAGGACAAGGGTAGGTTCATATATGTTTTCTTGTAAAACAACTTGAGCTCTTGAATACTAGTCTTGCCGTATGCCTCCGAAGTCCAGCTAACTAGTGATCACCTTGGTTAAGAAGATGCTTTGAGGAGATGCTTTGAGAACAGCGCATGTTGCTTTCAAATTCGCTCATGAGATGCTTTGAGAAGCTGTACGGTTTTTCGTGTACAACTGCATGCACTACTCCAATAACTTATAGGATAAGTCACTGAAACTCCCATACTTTGAAGAGAAACATATACCAAGCTGTGTTGTCAAGAACTGCCACTATGGGGCAAAAGATGATGGTACTTTAGGTGAATCATCAGTTGCTGGTGTGCCTGGTATTTCAAGCATAGGTACATGTGGGCCACTCAGAATGGATTGAAAAAGAGCTTGATCATGTCCATTTAGGAAATTGATCATCCTGATTCTCCATTGGGGGTACTCCTCCCTGACAAAGTCGGAGGCTTTAATATGGACCCTATGTTGAAAGCATGAGTCCAAGTTTGAAAGTTCGCCATATTTAAATAAAAGAAGTGAGCAATTGATCGTATGAAAATATTTTATTCAATCTACTCTGATACCAATTGTTGGTCCCAGATGGACAAAGAAAAATAATTCCTATATTGTAATATGGAAAGCATTTCAACAGTTGTGAAAACAGTGTGCGGAAATAGAAATCAAACTTTCAAGAAAACAAGCACTTATAGAATTTTCAAGTTTAATATCACTTTGAAACAAAATGGTTTACAAGGTGATTGGATGATTATGGTCTAGTACAAAACGAATACTTATGTAATTCTGTGATGAAAGGGCAGTGGAGTTTTTTAGCTAGTATATATTAAATGCTAGGCTTAACTCATGTCCTTTCCTAAGAGACCTTCTATTTATAGAAACTCCAGGAACACGAATAAACATTTGTTTATTCATGCATTTACTCTGTATAAAGTAGCTCGTTGTCATATTCAGTGAATCCATTTGGAACAACTTGCTTTTTCAACTGTGGCAGAGCTGCTTTTCAAACAAGTGGGTTTCAACTGTGGCCATTCTGATGATCAGACTTTTACCAGAATCTTCTGATATTCATCAGAAATATCATTAGATTCATCAGAATGGCCTTTTCTGATCATCTTTCCTTGTTTAGCATCAGTTTCTGATTGATGCTGAGGATGTGTTCTTCTCTTCCAGTGTTCTGCCTTGTATCTTCTTGTTGACCTTCTGTAACCTTTGTCCTCATCCATTAACCATGCCGATTACATTTTTCTTCAATACATACATAAAAAGTTTCCTAACAGAACCTTCGAAATGAAGGGTTCAACGAAGTCATCTCACCAAGCCATTGATGAGCCAACCACCAAAAACAACAAAAACCGTAAGAAGCGGAAGGCTTCGAACTAGAATTGTGCGGTTGTTACTCCGCCAACCCCTCATCAACAACAACTCGCTCTTACCAAAAACCCTGAGCCATCCAAGTACGCATACACAGTGTTACTTGCACTTACCACCACCCTACCCAAGCGCCTTATCGCCATTGGACAAATTGCAACAGGTTTGGACACTTCAGCACGCATTGTCGAAGTGGTCTAAAACCCCAAGACAGCCAAAACCCTATTCAAACTCCTGCCAACAATCAAACCCCTGCAAACAATGGGTGCACTTGCTACAAGTGTGGCGACCCTAATCACCTCGCCAATGTCTGCCTGCAACGCAATGCCAACAAAAATAACCAGCAGCAACAAGCTCCACGTGGCAAAGCTTTCGTCATCACTGCCGCCCAGGCGCAGAATAGCAACACAGTTATCACTGGTACGTTTCTCACAAGGTTTTTGCTTCATGTTTATTTGATACTGGCGCAAATAGGAGTTTTGTATCTATAGAATTTGAACCATTGCTTAAGTGTAGCCGCTCTAAGTTGCCAAAATCATTCGTAGTTGAAGTCGCTAACGGAAAGTCCGTCACTGTTAATTCTATTCTTTCTAAGTGCTCTTTGAATCTCAATGATCATATGTTTTCAATCGACCTCATACCCATGCAATTGGGTAGCTTCGACATCATAGTAGGCATGGATTGGCTTAGGCGAGTTTGCACTGAATTCATTTGCTTTGAATAGTTTATTCATCTTCCCCTTCCTAACGGTGATTCTCTACACGTCTACGGCGAGAAACCTTCTAAAGGTCTCAAGCTTATGTCGTGCACTCAAGCAAACAAGCACTTATGCAAGGGTTCCTTCGCCTTTCTTGCTCACATTGTGGAAAAGAAGGACAAAGGTCCAAGCATAAGTGACGTTCCTGTCGTTTGTAACTTTCTTGACGTCTTCCCCGAGGATTATCCTGGTCCTCTTCCTCCTCGTTCTGTTGACTTTCGCATCGACTTAGTATCTGGCGCTACGCCTGTCACTAAGTCCCCTTATCGTCTAGCACCCTTAGAAATGCAAGAGCTATCTAGCCAAATTCAAGAACTTCTTGACAAAGGCTTTATACGCCCTAGTACTTCTCCTTGGGGCTCTCCCGTTCTATTCGTCAAGAAGAAAGATGGATCCTTTCGAATGTGCATTGACTATCGAGAGCTTAATATGCTCGCAGTAAAAACCGATATCCTCTTCCTTGTATCGATGACCTTTTTGATCAACCGCAAGGCGCAACGTGTTTTTCCAAGATTGATCTCCGTTTTGGTTATCACCAACTCCGAGTCCTCGAAAAAGATACACCCAAAACCGCTTTTCGTACACAGTATGGTCACTACGAGTTTGTAGTCATGCCTTTTAGATTGACCAACGCACCTGCAGTCTTAATGGACTTGATGAACAGCGTGTGTAAACCGTATCTTGAGCGTTTCATGATCGTCTTCACCGACGATAGCCTCATATACTCTAAGACACGAGAAGAACATGAATGACACTTATGTCTTATCCTTCAGCTTTTGCGTAAGGACATCTTTACCCCTAATTCTCCAAGTGCGAATATTGGCTAAAAAGAGGTTCAATTCGTTGGTCACGTCATCAACGAACTTGGTATTCACGTCGATCCCACGAAAAGCGAAGCTTTCAAGAATTGGATCGCACCTAAATCCCCGTCTAAAATTCGATCATTCCTTGGATTGGTGGGTTATTATCGCCGATTCATTTCCAACTTCTCAAAAATCCCTGTTCCCCTCACCGCTTTGACTCAACAAGATAAACCTTTTGTTTGGGGTTCCGAACAAGAGGAGTCTTTCCAAACGCTCAAGGACATGCTTTGCAATGCTCCTATTCTAGCTCTTCCTGACGGTAACGACGACTTCATCGTGTATTGTGATGCTTCAAACCAAGGTCTTGGTTGCGTTCTTATGCAACGGGAAAAGGTTATCGCTTACGTGTCGAGGCAACTCAAAATTCACTAGAAAAACTACACTACTCACGAAGTTGAACTCGGTGCAGTTGTTTTTGCATTGAAGATATGGCAACACTACCTTTATGGTACCAAGTATGTGGTCTTCACCGATCATAAGAGCCTTCAGCACATCTTCAACCAAAAGGAACTCAACATGCATCAAAATCGCTGGGTAGAGTTTCTAAACGACTACGACTGCGAGATTCGCTACCACCCTGGTAAAGCAAATTTCATGGCCGATGCACTTAGTTGTAAGACTCATGCGAAAAGTATTCATTGTTACCAAATCCTCAGCAACCTTCAAGATTGGATTCGTGAAGCTCAACACACATCCATTAACGAGGATAACATGTAAAATGAGATGAAGTGTGGTGCTGAAGGACAACTCGTATCCAAATCTGATGGTATATTATACTATCTCAATCATGTCTAGATTCCAAATTGTGACAACCTTCGTGACATCTTGATGAAGGAAGCTCACAAATCCTGATATTCCATTTATCCTGGCGCCGACAAGATGTACCAAGACCTGTGTATGTCTTATTGGTGGCCTGGCATGAAGAAAGATATCGTGTCTAAATGTCTCACTTGTTCCGAGGTCAAATCCGAACACCAACGTCCCTCTAGCTTACTCGAACAACCAGAAATTCCTGTCTGGAAATATGAAAGTATAGCTATGGATTTCATCGCCAAACTCCCTCGCACTTCTTCTGGTCACGATAGCATCTGGGTCACCATTGACCGTTTGACCAAATCCGCTCACTTTCTCCCTATTCGTGAAGATTATAAAGTTGAGAAATTGGCTCGTATCTACATGGGTGCAATCATTTGTCGTCATGGTATCCCTATTGACATCATCTCAGACCGTGATGGTCGTTCCACATCACGTCTTTTGAAAACTTTTCAAAAAGCTCTTCGTACTCATATCAATCTTAGTACCGCTTTCCATCCTCAATCCAACGATCAGACCGAGTATACTATCCAAAGTCTAGAGGATTTGCTTCGTTCATGCGTAAAGATTTTGGTGGCAGCTGGGATTCGCACTTACCCTTGGTAGAATTCTCGTACAACAACAGTTATCACGCTAGTAATCAAAATGGCACCATTTGAAGCATTGTATGGTCGTAAGGGTCGCTCGCTTATCTGTTGGCACGGGATCGGATAAGCTCAAATTACCGGTCCCGAGCTTATACACGAGACAACAGACAAGATCTTGCAAATTCGTGATAACTTACTCAATGATAGAAACCGACAAAAGAGTTACGATGACACGAGACGCAAGCCTCTGGAATTCAATGTTGGTGACTTTGTACTTCTCAAGGTATCCCCTTGGAAGGGTGTAGCTCGATTTGGTAAGAAAGGCAAACTCACTCCTCGCTTTGTAGGTCCTTTTAAGATTCTCGAAAGGATTGCCAAAGTAGCATACCGAATGGATCTATCTCAAGAACTCAACAACATCCATCCGACTTTTCACGTTTCAAACCTCAAGAAGTGTCTAGCTGAAGAAGGACTTCAAGTTCCGCTCGACGATATCCAAATCAATGAGTCCTTACACTTTGTGGAAAAACCGGTCGAAATCATGGACTGAGGAACTAAGCAACTAAGGCGCAGTCACATTCCCATAGTCAAAGTTCTATGGGAAGGCAAACGTGGCGCTAAGTTCACTTGGTAACCAGAAAGTGAAATGAAGATCAAACATCCACATCTTTTTGTTGAGTCTTCCTCTTGAATAAATTTCGGGATAAAATTTCATAAAGTAGGGGAGACTGTAACGCTTTTCATATTGGTACTTTCCATTTTTAGAAAGCTTGTATTCACTTTCTGTATTTAGTAACTTTGTAATCGTACTTCATTCCAATCTTGTTAATCCGAGACATTGATCATAAAGGAAAACCATATTTATATCAATCGTATCTTAATTCATGCTTGTGTTATGTGAAATTAATCATCAAATACGTATTTACATTTATACTTACATTATATGCAATAAATCAAGACTTTAAACTCCTTTGAATGTTATTTATACATGTTTACTCATTATGCATACTTACAATACCTTAAAATCCTAAAAAAAATTATTTTTTATTATCATTTATAAAAACGGGATTTTTAAATATATTTGAAATTTCCCTCATCTTATCTCCCAACCACTTCATTCATGACCAAACCCTAATACCCACTTACAAATACGAGCCTCCACCACCTCCTAAACACCTTCCACACACTCAATTCACTCTCAAACTTTCTCAATTCTCCAAGCTTTGCAACTTTGGGCAGAAAATTTCTTGCTCAAAAAGTGAGTTTTCAA
Organism: Scalesia atractyloides; assembly: GCA_947069175.1. Classification (NCBI taxonomy): domain Eukaryota; kingdom Viridiplantae; phylum Streptophyta; class Magnoliopsida; order Asterales; family Asteraceae; genus Scalesia; species Scalesia atractyloides. The sequence goes on from CAMTDV010000016.1 coordinate 73,072,260, forward strand.
CTCACTTCTTCTTCTTTTTTTCTTTTTTCTTGTTTCTCCTTCCATGGATAACCTCTAGGATTGTTACCCCATGTTTACCAAGGTAAACAAAGGTGGAACATCACCATATTTGAGGTCCAAAGGATAAAAATTCCGCATTGATTAAAACTTTTATAAACTTGTTTTTATTTACTTTTCTTGCTTGAATCTTGTACCTACTTGTTCTTGAACCTACCTAAGGTTATGAGACTTGCTAGGAGTTGATTCTTATGAGTTTTAGAGGTGCAAACACCTCTAAACTTTCTATTTTTTCAAGGGTTCATGCAACCCACAAATGATGAAACCATTCAAGCTTGTCATGAAGTTTATAGCAAGACTTGTGTTTTGGTATATGTGTGAATACTTGGAAGCCTTGGCTATCCAAACTTCATTCACATCACTTGATGTTTTACCATTGCTATCTCAAGTAGTTTGCTAGATTAAAAGTAACCTAACCCCGTCTAGCCTCCGAAACTTAGTTAACTCTTTCCATGTCGGAAGTGGCTCACCAGGTTAATGTTTACTTGGCTACTTGATATACTAATTAGTTGTTCATTTCCTTTCATTCATGTCCAGCTGAATCATCCTTGTGATGATTTGGGTATTGGTGAATCTTACAATGAGGTTAAAGGATGGCTATCCGCCTACCTCGATGCTTGACTTATATGAAAATCTATGATATTCTTGATGGACTTAGCTTAGAATGGTTATATGAACTATACAATATATATATACATAACCAAATCCTTAATGATAATCCACATGTTACTTGTCATGGTAATAGGTTATATTATCTAAGTCTTGAACCTCTCGTTACGATTCTAATGGGTAAGTTGACCCATGAATTCACATCAACCCATACGAGACTTATAGTGTCAAAAATGATTGTTTAAGACAAGATAATTACTTTCTTGTACACATACTTTTACACTTTAATTCTGAATCCTCCGTTAACATCCAAATACTCACACACATACGTTTCCTCATGTAGGATAACTCGGTGTTCCATCCTTAAAACTCTCCAACTCTTCACGGGATTACCAAAGGAATCTTTGCAAAATCGTGAGTACACTCGATCCCATTTTTACGCTTTACACTTTTGGGTGCAATATGTATAACCTATCAAAATACACAATCACAACTATTCTTTATGCAAACACAAACAATCCATACTTGCATGCTTAAAATACGTGATACTTGATTTGTATTGTTGGAACATTCTTATATGATTCGCTGGTCATTAACTTCGTACGAGCCTCCCCTTAACATGTATAGCGCTATAGGAGCAACGCACGACCCGTATTCTTAAGGTCATGTTATGTCTTTAATTCATGCGGTAATCAGAGGGTTGACTTGTTAAATTGCATGCCATGATACATTAATATTGATTACTATTTTGCCATGCAGATTCGTTTAAACCTTTTACATACTTATGCTATATTACACTTGTGTATCCGCCAATGTTTTTGTGTTGAACTATACTTTTAAACATGTTGCAGGTTGATGATGTTGATAATGATGAAATCCAGTACGGAATACTTAGAAACGCATTTAAGAATGCTAGATTCTGTTACTTTAGATTCGATGAATCATATTGTACTTTGAATTTGAAATTGTTGTACTTTGTTTCCTTGTATTATATTTGACAATTATTATTAATGAAATGAAATTGGTTTTGAATTAAATATTATCACAAATAGTGTTATGATGACTCGAGCAATCTAATTACGTCCGCCCCGATGATTCCGCCATCGGTTAGGGTGTGACACAGGGTCTGCTACAACTACTACTACAAATCAAGCTTCTGCAAAGACATCAGATGCTGCTGGTGTTCAAGAAGGGATTGATGAGACCTTGAACAAACAAGAAGAAAAAATTTCCATAGAAAAAAAGAACATGCCAAGCAGATGGAAAAAGAAGACAATGGCACTCCACAAAGAAGAACGTCAACCAGAAAGGTCAAACAATCAAAATCCACCACTTCTAAAAACCTCTACTAAGCCAACACCAAGTGTATCCTCTGCTCCAACTAAAACAACACCATCACCTCAAAAGAAACAGAAAACCTCACCAAAGAAATCATCTCCATCACCAACAGATGTTGGTACAACAAATATACCAACAATGTTACACCACCACCATCAAACCAACCAACGGATGTTGATATATCAAATATATCAACAGATGTTACCTCAACCTCTTCTATGATAACCTTTCCTATCTTATCTCCACTATCATCCACACCCCAAGAATACCTTCACGACCACCCTCACCAAAAATCAAATTCCAGCTCAAAGAAAAAATTTGTTGTTGAAGAAGATGAAGAAGAGATTCCATCACCAATCCCTTTGTCATCACAACCCATGACCACATCATTCTCATCACCTCCACTTAATCCCACTTCAAAATCATTCACTTATCAACAACCATCAATCATACCTTTTTCTACTAAGTATCCTCTAGAACTCATTGTTGTTCAAAAATAAATTGAATCATTCTTCACATCAGGGGATACCTTAAAGCTAGAATTCCTATCTATCCTTGGATATGAAAAGCCAAGAAACTTAGATGAATATCTAAAAGTGAAAGCTATTCAGGCTTAGAACATTGCCAAAGAGAAGAGCAAAGGGAAGGATGATAGGACTACTCAAGGTATCTTATCTTATGGTCTAAGAAAAGAAAGAAAAATTGTAGATTTTGCCAAAGATATGAGTAAGTCTATTCATAAAGGCTTGTCAATGTTGAGCTTGATGTAGAACTGAAACAGGGTTATCTTGATCACATAATGATGCACAAACCTTACAAAGCTAACATAGCACAGTTCAAGGACTAGTCAACAAATGATCTCAAAGAAGAAATTGACAGAATTGACGCTTTGGCCAAAGATCCTTCATAGAAAGCAACACCACCTGATTGGTAAAAGTACAAAAAGGTGGATCAAAACCGAGCTTTGAAACTGAGAAAATTGAAAGAAGAACTAGTTGCTACTAATTATGGCACTGCAAGGTCTGTTGTAAAATGGTCAGAATCCAGCTTACCCAACAGATGTTATCCCTTAACAGACTCAAACAATCAAAAATCCTTCTTCAACCATTGCCTTACCTACACTTGCCTTAATCAATTAAAAGGGCAAAACACAATGGATGAGAGTGAGGAGCAGTTGTTTAAAGAACAAAGAAAAAAGGGAATAAAGAATCAATTGATTATCACACAGATGCTGCAAGTGATAAACTGAGAGATTCAGTTAAAAATCTTGTCAGCAGACCTCACTCACTAAACTCATCAGAAACAACTCTTCACCCAAGAAAACCATCTGATTCAAAAATTCTAAAATGGAAGTCATCCTCATACACCCATGAATTGACTCTGCTCAGATCAAATGGTGAAGCTCGAAAGCTAAAAATGGAGGATGCATATGGTCTGGATGTAGCTGACCTTAAGGGTCTAATGAACCTCGAGCTTGAAAGGGATGTTGAAGACTTATTCTTCCTGGACTTTGAGTTACAATTCAAAGGACATATAAGGGAGAAGTTGATGAGAAATAATGATCAAGATTAAAAGAAGAGTTTTGGCATCATCTGTTCTAGGGGGGCTTGTTGGATCTGTTGAACCCTATAAAAGAACAGATGATAGAAAAGCCAAAATATTCTATTAACCTCTGATCAAGAATAAACATAGTTTCTAAGTACTACTCTCAAACATCTGTTGGATTAAAGTCTGCTTATATATGCTGGTGAAGATAAAGCTCTCCTGGAAGCTAAAGTCTGCTAGAGATAAACCTTGATAAAGATTATAAGAACTACTGAAGCTCAACATAGGATATCCCAATAGTCCTTTGCCAGAAGTCTTTGTATTTCAATGTAACAGTGTTTTAAACTAGCAGTGTTTAGCATTTGTTAGATGGTTAAATGTCACTTTCAATGTGATGTCAGCATAAGATGCTCAGTGGTTGTACTATAAATAGAACAGTGTTTGTATTGTTCTATTGATCACTTCTCCTTGTCATTTTGTGTACGAACAAATCAGAGTGATCTTAGGATGACAGGGAGTTTGTAAATTTTCATGCACATAAACATTTGATTTATAAAAGCATGTTAGTGAAAGCAATCTTTCTATTGTTGTGATTTCAGAGTTTACTATTTCCACTGCAGAATTCAAACTTGTTTATCTACTTCCATTGATTTCATCTTAAACATTCACAACAATATCAAACTCAGATCCTAACACAAGCTCTTCTGGAATAGATTGCAAAGAAGGGCAATCGCCATGTCATCTGTTGGTGCACTTTGTGTTCGTCACTTGTCGAATAGGCTAGATAGAGCGTGTGTTGAGTATTGTATAGGTTAGAATTGAGCACACGACCGAAATACGGAGTTTTCAGTGTAAAATGTAACAAGTTCGCTCGAACTTGACCTGTGGAGGTCAAGTTCGCTCATAATGTAATGTTGATGTCAAGTTTGGCCGAACTTGACTAGGTCAAGTTCGCCCGAACTTAGATGCTTACCAACGAACTTCTTACCCTATAAATAGGTGGTGTGTGTTCATTTTTCATTTAAGTTTTTGGCATCCCTACGGGGAGGTGCTGCCGGATTCTCTCTAGGAACTCCAGCAGCTGGACTTATAAAGATGTATACTCTTTCGGTATGAATGAAGACTTCCGCTGAATTCTGTTTCTACTCCATTCTTAATAACATTCTACCGAATCGGTTTATGTTTATCCACTAAATTCCGTCTAGAACCGCCTGATCACGGACCTTCAATTGGTATCTGTCACACCCCGACAACCATGTGTCTACCGGTGGGCCCGGTGGGGAGTATCGTGACGTAAAGTTGATATCATCATAACCAATCATAAAATAGCACAGCGGAAGGCATTGGATAGATAAACTATTACAAACCAATAGGTGTCCAAGGTTCAAAATACAATATACAAACAAGATTTGCAATAGGATCCACAGGCAGATCGCAAAGACATACAAATGATATCAGACTATAAACAGGCAAGTCCTAAGGATGCAACTCCTCGGTATTCGCCCCGCAGCTCCCGGCCTATTAAACTATTGAAAATACGTCAGTTTATACTGGTAAATATGCTCAACCAACTCATTTTAAAAAAAAATTCAAAAATGGTTTAAGCGCACATGGCACATTTTCTTAAATAACTTGGGAAGTACAAATGACCTTGTATACAGATTTACATGCTAGCTTTTACATATGGGGCCCAGTACAGAAACCGAGACATGATCGACTGACACACCACTCTGAACTTTCACACAGAAAGCACATAGCAATTTCTCAATGTATGCCTACACGCCATGCTATATTGTCATGGCCACTACCAATTTAGTGAGCCAAGGATATCCCAAACACGGTCAAGCCCACCCCCAATGTTTTAGTTTCAAACAAGACAGATCAAAACGGGTTATGTAAGAATCTAGTTAATTACCACAATTGGATAAAACATGTTCCCATACCCGACCAATCGTAATATTCTACCGTATCCCAAGCCCGTATAGAGAAAATAAGTTAAAGAGTATTTACCTGAGTTGTTTGTATGTAAAGTTCCAAGCTCAGCCGTAGTTCCAAAAGCAAGTACAAGGCAATTTACCGGGAGGCGTTCAGTCTGGAGTGATGGTCATTATTAACAAATATTAGAATGCTAATGGGTCCTTAATTAAGTCTTAGACTTGAACCGGTTAGTCTTATGCTAAAAAAATGATACAGTACGCTACGCTAGATTAAGTGGTGACTGGAGTAAAATGTTAGTTGGGCCCGACAAGTATACGAACTTGTATGATATGGGTAAACCAATAACATTCTGGATTTTGATAAAGAATGGACAAAGTTAAACCCGTTTCGATTAAAATACGTAGACTAGTTACGTAGGCTTTAGCCAAATGCGTATAAGCGAAACCGGGTAACCGTATGAGTTATATATATGTTCCATAAGAAAATATGTTTAATATATGTTAGGAAATCAGTAGCATTTGCAAAGATAGGCCTGAGATATATTTAAAACTGATTTGTGTATTAAAAAGGGTATTTTGGTCATTTTATTATTTATAAAAGATGTAAATTAGGAATCTGATGTCAACACCTCAGTAAAAATATATATTTTTTTATAATGTTATAACAGTAGGATATCAAATATATGTGTGTTTGACGGTTTCGACGCAAACTATGTCCCGTAGGGGCATTTTAATCATTTCACACATAGCTTTGAGGCCAAATTTGGGATTCTAAGTTTGGGACTTGTACTTTTTGTTATTATGGTGAAGGTAAGTTTATAAATCAATAGATAACAAGTCTCGGCTCACGGATATGGCTTTTAACCACACTATGCGCCAAAAAGGCGTAAAAGTCGCTAAAATGCCGTTTAACCGATTTTCATGATAAACTGAGGTTAGAACCTGCTTTATATAACCAAAATAAGTTATTTATCATGTTTAATCAGTAATTTAAAAGATTTGGCTATAAGAAGTTTGGTTAAAGTCATATTTATGCGAAAAAGGGTAATTTAGTCATTTATCGGCATTTAACAAATCTTAAGCCCTCATTCAAGTTATAATTTGAATGAACATCCCAAAAGGTCCTACTTATCATATTACATCAGTGAATATATCATATTGATGATTAAACCATGTTTGTTATTTCTAAAATGCCGAAAAGGGCATTTTAGTCATTTTAGTGCCATAAATATGTTTCTTGTGAAAACTTATATTATATTCAGATTCTGGACACCAACATAATCAAATAATGTTTATAGATCCGTTTATGGCTTATTCTTACATGCATGTGTGTTTAAAACCAATACTTGTACAAAAAGGACCTTTTTTGCAAAGTTTTAGTAAAACTCAGATTTCTTAGGAATCGAGTGACGAAACTTTAGATGGTCATTCTTAATATAATCATGGTCTCAAAATGGTCAGATGTCAGTAGCAAAATTGGTTCGGAACGGGTCAAAATCAAAAGTCAACAAAAGTCAACTGTTGCGACTTTTGAGCCTAGACCAAAACTTGACGAGCCGAATCCGTAGACATACGTTCTAATACTTATTTTTTTAGGTTGTTATTGCATCAAACATATTTTATAACATCTAAATCATTAGATATGATTTCTATAAAAATTGGACAGTTTGACTTTATTTGACTTTTCGGTTGACTCGTCAATTAGCCGTGAAACCGTGAAAATCTGGAGATGCCCTCTTGAGGGATTGTCACCTTCATCATTATGAACACGTAGGAACTTTCTTTACTCACAATGACAGAGTATACACGGATTTAGAACAAAGTCAAGGCGTAATTACGACGAGACTTTGTTTAAGATAAAAACTATAAGAAATCATTAGATACGAATTTGAACGCTTACATTAAGTCCAAAAGAGTGGTAGGAAAAATATGGAACACTTGGAATAGATCAGAGCCTCCTTGAACAAGAACTAGATTCACCAAGGTTGAAGAGCTTGGTTGCAACTTCAAAAATCTAACATATAAGTAGCCAAGGAGTGTCCAGGAGCTTGCCAAGTGTTTGAGGATGTTAACAAGTGTCTTTAGACGTGTAAGACATGCAAGAATCGTGACAAAAACGTCCAGAGGTGGTAGAACTGGGTTCTGCCACGATTCTGTTCGCTGGTAAGTCCTTACGGACCGTATGCGCTTTGCCTTGCGGTCCATAAGGACCTCAGGCGCCCATTGTTTCAGATTGCCTTGCGGACCGTATGGCTTGAGCCTTGCGGTCCGCAAGGGTTCCCAGATCAAGAAAATCTTTGAATTTATACACAAGTCCTCCAACTTATTTTCAAAATAACATACGAATATTATTATCGTTTCAACGACTTCGGTCCCTCCCTATTCACCATACGGTTCACAAGGATTACCGGGACACGTGTCGGAAAAATTATTGGATGTGAAAACACGAGGTGTTATATCCTCACCCCCTTAAAATAAATCTTGACCCGAGATTTCAATCGAACAAGTATGGGTACTTTTTCCGCATAACGGACTCAACTTCCCACGTATATTCAGGACCTTGACGAGCGTCCCACTTGACCTTCACGATCGGCACATGCTTTCTACGAAGCTTCTTAACCTGACGATCTTCAATCACTATAGGTTTCTCAATGAAACGCAAGTTATTATCGATCTGCACATCGTCGTTTGGCATAGCCAATGACTTGTCTGCCAAGCATTTCTTCAAATTCGAAATGTGGAACACATCATGGATTCCACTGAATTTCTCTGGCAATTTAAGCTTGTACGCAACAGCTCCTACTCGTTTGATAATCTTGAATGGTCCCACATACCTTGGACTTAGCTTGCCTTTCCTTCCGAAGCGCATAACGCCTTTCCAAGGCGACACTTTTAGCAAGACTTTGTCCCCTATCTAGAACTCGAGAGGTTTACACCTTCGATCTGCGTAACTTTTCTGCCTATCTCTAGCAGCCTTTAGACGATCCCGAATTTGCAAGATCTTATCTGTCGTCTCCAGGACTATCTCTGGTCCTTTCAGTTGAGCTTCCCAAACTTCTACCCAACAAACGGGCGTCCTACACTTTCTCCCATATAAAGCTTCAAACGGAGCGGCTTGAATGCTTGCATGGTAGCTGTTGTTGTAGGAGAACTCAACAAGTGGCAAGTGGCTATCCCAACTTCCACCTAGATCGATCACACAAGCACGGAGCGTATCTTCTAATGTCTGTATAGTGCGCTCACTTTGTCCATCCGTTTGGGGGTGATAAGCTGTGCTAAAATTTAATCGAGTGCCTAAAGCCCGTTGAAAACTCTTCCAAAAGTTAGAAGTATATCTTGTGTCTCTATCTGACACAATGGACACTGGCATGCCGTGCAAAGAAACAATCTCATCTACATATAATTTTGCTAGCTTATCTGAGCTATAAGTCTCATTAATGGGTAAGAAGTGCGCCGACTTAGTCAGCCTGTCTACAATCACCCATATCGCATCATTCCCTCGCTTTGTCTTCGGTAACTTGTTAATAAAATCCATGGTTACACATTCCCACTTCCACATGGGAATTTCTAACGGCTGCAGTAATCCTGACGGCTTCTGATGCTCTGCTTTCACTTGCGAACATGTCAGGCATTTAGCTACAAAAGCAGCTGTAGACTTCTTTAGTCCGGACCACCAAAAGTCGGGTCTCAAATCCTTATACATGTTATCACTACCCGGGTGAACCGAGTATTTAGAACTATGCGCTTCTTGGAGGATCAAGTCCCTAAGTCCTCCAAAGACTGGGATCCGAATTCGTCCGCAGAACATAAGGATTCCGTCACTTCCTGGTGTTAGCTGCTCCGCCATTTTTCCCAATTATTCACTAGGAAGATTTGCTTCTAATAGCGCTTGCTTTTGGGCTTCCAAGATTCTATCTGTCAAATTATTTCTTACTTTAATGCTTTTGGCATTAACCCGAATAGGCTTAATTCTTTCTTTATGGCTCAAAGCATCGGCAACCACATTTTCCTTGCCTGAGTGATAACGAATTTCACAATCATAGTCATTCAGCGTCTCCATCCACCGACGTTGTCGCATATTTAAATCTTTTTGATTAAACAAATGTTGGAGACTCTTGTGATCAGTGTATATAATACACTTTGTTCCGTATAAATAATGTCTCCATAGCTTAAGTGCAAACACCACAGCACCTAGCTCCAGGTCATGTGTGGTATAATTTCTTTTGTGTATCTTCAATTGCCTTGAAGCGTAGGCAATCACTTTTCCACGTTGCATAAGTACACACCCCATGCCGGTGTGTGAAGCATCACAATAGACCACAAAATCTTCAATTCCCTCTGGTAAAGTTAGCACAGGAGCATTACTTAGCTTTTGCTTCAATACTTCAAAAGCTTCCTGCTGTTTCGGACCCCAATTGATCAATGATTACAAGTGTGATATTCGCTATCACCAAGGTAAAGCAAACGTTGTTGCGGATGCGCTCAGTAAGAAAGAACGAGAAAAGCCTCTTCACGTTCGTGCCTTGGGTTTAACCATACAGACGAGTTTGACTGATCAAATTTGCAACGCACAACGAGAAGCTTTGAGAAATGAGAATCTGAGTATAGAAGGCTTGAGAGGTTTGGAATGTGAACTGATGCCAAAAGCAGATGAAGTGATGTACTTCATGAACCGAGTTTGGGTTCCGCTTAGAGGTAACCTTCGTGAACTAGTTATGAACGAAGCTCATAAATCCAGATATTCTATTCACCCAGGTTCTACCAAGATGTATCAGGACATCAAGGAATTTTATTGATGGCCGAATATGAAAAGAGATATTGTAGTGTATGTGAGTAAGTGTCTGACGTGCTCAAAGGTTAAGGCTAAACATTAGAGGCCGTCTGGGCTTCTACAGCAACCAGAGATTCCTAAACGGAAATGGGAGCATCTTGCTATGGACTTTATCACCAAATTACCTTGTACGTCACGTGGACATGACACCATATGGGTAATTGTGGATCGATTAACAAAATCTGCTCATTTCTTACCCATAAAGGAAATAAACAAGACCGAGAAGATATCGCAGTTGTACCTTAACGAGATTATCGCCCGACATGGAGTACCAGTGTCAATTATCTCCGATAGAGATGGATGATTTAACTCTAGATTTTGGCGATCTCTCCAAGAGTCGCTGGGTTGAGCACTGCGTATCATCCTTAAACAGATGGTTAGAGTGAGAGAACCATTCAGACACTAGAGGATATGTTGAGAGTTTGTGTGATTGATTTCGGTGGAAGTTGGGATACTCATCTACCATTAGCGGAGTTTTCTTACAACAATAGTTACCACGCAAGTATCAAAGCTGCTCCGTTTGAAGCCTTGTACGGAAGGAAGTGTTGATCACCCCTTTGCTGGACTAAAGTTGGCGAAAGGAACGTAACTAGACCTAATCTTATCCAGGAAACCACCGACAAGGTTGTCCATATTAAGGAAAGGTTGAAAGCTGCCGCCGATCGACAGAAGAGTTATGGAGACAATCGAAGGAAGCCGTAGGAGTTTCAAGTCGGTGATCGTGTAAGGTGTCACCTTGGAAAGATGTAGTTAGGTTTGGGAAAGGGGGAAAGCTAAGCCCGCGTTATATAGGTCCTTTCGAAGCCCTCTCTCAAGTTGGACCAGTCGCGCATAGGATTAAGCTGCCACAGTAATGGAGTGGAATTCATGACGTGTTTCATGTTTCTAACCTGAGAAAGTCGGATGAGACACTGATCGTACCTGCTGATGAGGTTCAAGTAGACGATAAACTGAGATTTATCGAAGAACCTGTTGAAGTTCTGGATGAGAAAATTTAGAAGCTTAGGAGGAGTCGGATTAAATTGGTTAAGTTCACTGGAATTCCAAATGTGGGACCGAGTTCACATGGGAACGATAGGACCAGATGCAACAAAAAATATCCGCACCTCTTTCTGTCTAGTGCAAAAACGAAACCTGTAGTGTAAGAATTTCGGGGGAAGAAATTCCTTAAACAGGGAACACTGTGACACCCGGTTATTTTACAGCCTGTACTAGTGTGACACGTGTAATGAATAAATAAAAGGAAAAATTTTATTGAATTAAGTGTTACTTGATGATATTTGATGTGGTAATAAATTTAAAGTTCATTAAAAATTATGTTGGCAATATTAAGATAAACGCTTATCGCGTAACGGATAAAATGCAAAACGAATGTCGGTGACCGCCCGATTTATGTTAAAATCCTAAAAATATTCCGTTATGAATAAAATTATATTTTTAATCATGTTCGTGAGGAAAAATAAACTAAAACGCTTAGAAACTCTATTTTTCGAGTTTAAACGCGTACCGCGCTACATAATGCGCAGCCAGTCTAGGCAAATAATATATTGTTCAACAATATTTGGTGAGTTTAATTTTATAGAGTGATAAAAATAATTTAAAACGCCATAAAACAGAATTAAACCGCTAGATAAAATACCCGGTAGCCAGTAAAATACATGTGTTTAACTATATATAATATATGTATATGTAAGTATGCATGTAATATGTGCGTGTATGGAAAGGTGGCAGCCCATATGGGTGCCCACCTCCTTTCTTTTTCTTCCCTATTTGACAATTGTTGAACTTAGGGATGAGTGTAAATAATTAACACCAAAAGATCTTCCATAACTTGCATTTTCCAACACCAAAATCAAAACTCTTCCACTTTCTCTCTCATTAAAACCGTACACCACCACCTTCAACATCCATTTTCAAATTTAAACAATTTTCTTGAAGATTAAGTCCATTTCAAGGTGTTTTCAAGTCCATTTGATGATCCAAGGAAGCTTTTAAGGTGATTCCAAGGGGGTGCATGCTTCATATCTTCAAACTTTATCAAAACCCATCAAAACTCTTGAAGGTATAAGTTTACTTTTAAAACCATGTTTATGATTCTTGGTGATGATGAAGGATTTCTCTTAAACTTGGACTATTCACAAACTTGGAAACTAATAACAAATGGATTTAAAAAAATGGATGTGTATACATATGTATGTATGGCCGTGAGTGTGTGTGTGTGTGGAGATTGTGTTTTGATTTTTGTTAAGATGATGATTCTTGTAAAACGTGATTCTTGAAAAGTGATTGCATGCATGATCAAAGAATGTTCTAAAAAGGTACTTATGATTTGAAATAAATATATAAAAAGTGAAAACTTGGAAGTTTATGTGTGTGTGTGTGTATGGGTGTCGTGAATATATACATATATATGCACATGTGGGTTTTTGTTAGTTAGTTCATAAATGTAAGAATGTTGTTCACATTCATAACAAGATGATTAAATGATGAATATGTTTTGTATTGTTTGAACATGAGTTAAAATCATGTAGATGTATGTAAGTTCATGGAAGATGATCATGATATGAGAAATGTGCATTAGCTGCTTGTACATAAGCATGCATGTTAATAAAATGAACATAAGATGTGAAAATAATATGATATGAAAACATGGTTTAATACAGTTTATAAACACTAAAAATGACATTATTTGGTGTGATATAATAACATGAAACTTTGTCATGCTTTTGGTAGCTTTGCATGTTGTACATGTTGCTTAAAAAGTTGTAAATATGTGAAGTCGCATGATTTGTGTGAGTTACATAAAAACTGCACTAATCTATAAGCTTCATTTTAATAAGTAAATAACATGTATTATGTTAAAATATCAAGTCGTTACGATTTAGGATGCTTATGGTAAAGTTCGGTACAAAACTATAAGTTAAAAACGGTAAAATCCGCCTTTTAATGAGATTTTTTGTAAAACTGTTTTAGACCAGTAAGTAAACTGATATTTTTGACATAAAAATAAGTATTTTAATTTATATTAAGTATCCTTGGTGTTTGGCTAGTCGTACGTGACTTCCGACGCCCAAAAAGATACCGAAAACGTCAAAATACGCATATTTCAATGTACACGAACATGGATTGTTCAAGAGTGAACTTTGTATGATATGTGATTATGAGAAAATATTATGTTATATGCTAAGTGATAACATGATAGTAGGGATTTAGACTATGCATGTACACTTGTGCGGTTGAAACGGTAATATCTGTAACATCACAAATCTTTAGGTCAATAAAAAATCCAAAATGTCCCGAATAAACCCGTAATAAAAACCCCCAAGTGCGCAGAAAACTTAGCGGTTAAGAAATCTTGCGATCGGTGAACCAACCCTCACAAGGATACCTTTACCAAACTCATAATTAAAATCTGAACCAATTGGGATCAAGACCCGAGCACACGCGATAAGTATCGACACAAAAATCGAGAAAAACACGTGATTGGACGAAAAAGGCGGCGGAGGACACGTGGCAGACCTAGGTGGACACATGGCAGCCAAGGCCAGACTGACCTCCCTGGTGCCACGCGGGAGATACCCAGTCTTCTCCCACGCCCAGTTGGCCTATATAAAGGCCAGTCTGGGACTTGTTCATTTGCACATTTTTATCAGAAATTGATACTTCTTTTCTCTCATTCTGTCGTTCTAATATCAGAACCCCTAAACCTCGAAACTCTACTCCATAAAATGTGTACGAAACCCTGATCACTGAAACGGTACTATATCCGATCGATTGAAACCAATCCAATGGATATTTAAGTACTGCGAATACCCCGCTATACTTTTTCATTCGTTGTGAGTTTTGATCTAGTGATTATGGTTAAAGTTTGAGTTTGGTTATACATTAATATGGATTATACCTTGCTAAATTAGATGCTTGGTTATCAGAAGTCTTAGAACCAGGACCATAAACTTACAAGGAACTTAATTGTCTAAAATCTCAAGAACTACAAGCTAGTAAGGTGAGTTCCTCTGAACCGTTTCTAAAACGGGATGTGTTGCTCTATCTGATTGGTAATAATTATAGAATCGACTATTTATAGCATCTGTGATATGTGAATGATTGATAAATGATTGCGGGCTGATTGTATTTATCTGATTTAGCCAGTAGAGTTTGTATACATAGCCTGGTTATGTGAACGTACTGTGCTTCCTCTGTTCTTATTAATAGGATGATTGAGGGCTGATTGTATGTATCTGATTTAGCCAGTAGAGTTTGTATACTTAGCCTGGTTATATGAACATATTGTGATTACTCTGTTCTTATCTGTTTGTCATGATTATATCTGATTGATGTTATAGTCGAAGAAAATATGCTTTTGAATAAAGATCATTAATGTTCATGAACCCACCAGTTTATACTGAGTCCCAAATATTTATCGGGCACACATCCTAGGTGCCATGTGATTGGAGGAATTGCAGATAATGAAACTAACGTATAAAGAGATAGAGGTCTAGAGGGTTGCTGATGATTTTGATCTCTAGTATAGTTAAACTGATATAATATTATTGTGTAATATGAGAGATGCAGAATAATTTTTAATAAAAGTTCAGAAGCTTCCGTTGTGAATTCTCTCAATTACTATGTGTTCTGTATATCTAGTGCGTAACACTCCCCAGAGCAGAGCTTATCCTGGGATGCGGGTGTTACAAGTTGGTATTAGAGTCGTAGTTTAAGTGAACTAGGTACAAGGATAGTATCTAGACTTAAACTAGGAAAGATGATTTAAGATAAGCTTTGAGATAAGTGGATTGTCCGCATAGGTTTAGGGTAATAGGTGTTAGTATTATGTGGGGGAAATGACTAGAACATTGTGAGTACGATAGATAAGTTGTAACACTTGGCCACTATTGTTTCTTGTTTATCAGTATTATTTTGTTCTTGATCATAATCCATCATCTGAATACTAATTCCTTGCTCCCTTTATGTAGGCTTTGACTATGGTAAAAAGAGGAAGTACTCAGGGTAGGGCTCGTAATAGACCACGCATTACTAGAAGACGATCTAAGTCACCCGTTAATAACGATCATGATAATCCTTATAATACTGAACCTGTGGCACAACAGTTTGCTGGACCACAATTTCAGGCAGCTATGGCTGGTATCATTAGAGACGCTCTGCCTGCAATTATAGCTGAAGTTATAAACACCACTAGAGGTCATAACACCACTAGAGGTCATGCAAACAACGACAACGATGGCAATGGACAGAATGGTCTTCTTAATAACACTAATGGAAACGGAAACGTCGTCATAGAAGCTGAACCTAAGGATGGATGTTCCTACAAAGCCTTCAAGGGATGTGATCCCCCACTATTTGATGGTAAAAAGGACGCCATAGCCACTTTTTAGTGGATCCATGAGATGGAAGATGTTATTAACATCAGTAGATGCACGCCCACACAAGCAGTCATGTATGCCACTCACTCATTCAGGGCTGAGGCATTATTCTTGTGGGATAAGGTCAAACAAGCTAAAGGACCTAGAGTTATTGCTGCTTTAACTTGGAACGAGTTAAAGGAGCTTATTATGGAGAAATTTTGTCCTGAAATCGAAAAGACAAAATAGAAAGAGAGTTTATACAACTACAGGTGGGGACAATGACTCATCGTCAATATACAACCAAATTTGATGAAATGGCTAGGCTACTTCCTGAGCACATAAAGCCTGAAGCCAAGAGGGTATAAAGGTATGTGCAAGGGTTACCTCCTCGCATTCGAGAATTGGTTAGAATGTCTGGCCCAAAGACCTACGAATCGGCAATTGCATTAAGTGCAATTGCATACGAAGAAGAAGGCCAGATAAAGACTGACAATAAAAGGAAGCGAAATGAGGAAGCAAATTAGTCCATAAAGAGAGAGAGAAAGTTTCCAAGGAATAAGGGAAACTTTGATGATAGGCAAGGTAGATATGCCAAGAATAAGGCCATGAGAAGGTCTCAAGTAAAATGTTTAAGATACCCGCATGAGAATCATGCATGAAAAAATTGTCCAAATAACAGATGCTTCAATTTTTGGGAGTACGGACATCTACGAAGTGACTGCAAGAAACCTCCCCAACCAAAGCCTGATGAAAATCAGAACAAGGCGAGGGGTCGAACGTATGTGTTGAAAGAAGCCAGAGACGGAGCCATAGTTGGTACGTTCCTCATTAATAATATATATGCAAGAGTATTATTTGATACCGAAGCAAATAGAAGTTTCATTTCGACTGCCTTAGTGCCTTACTTGAACTTAGTACCTCAAACCCTTGAAAATGCATATATAGTTGAGACACAGCCAGCGGAGAGCAAGATAGAATCACTCACATATTTAGGGATTATGTTATTAATCTAGTTAACAATGAATTCCCTATAAACTTAATGCCGACCACTATGATTGGTTATGACGTTGTTCCTGGGATGGATTGGTTAAATAAGAATTGTGCTCACCTCGATTGTGAACACAAAAGAATTAACATTGCGTAAGCCAGGTGGAGGAGAGCTACTAGTTAATGGAAATGATGCAAACCCCAAGACCGGGATCATCTCTGCAACGAAAGCTATAAAATATATCAAGAAAGGATGTATTGCCTTCCTCACATCGGCAGTAGATGCTAAGGAGGAGAGGCAAGGCAATGAAATCCCAGTAGTGTGTGACTTCCGTGACGTATTTTCGGAAGATCTACCGGGACTCCCACCTGAACGCAAGATAGAGTTTCACATTGACTTAATACCTGGTGCTAAACCAGTAGCGAAGACTCCTTACCGCTTAGCCCCTTCAGAAATGAAGGAACTTATGAAGCAGATTGACGGACATTTAGAGAAAGGCTTTATCAGACCAAGTTCTTCACCCTGGGGAGCGCCGGTACTATTCGTTAAAAAGAAAGATGGTTCAATGCGTATGTGCATTGATTATCGTGAATTGAACAAGTTAACTATCAAGAATAAGTACCCTCTCCCAAGAATAGACGATTTATTTGATCAACTGCAAGGAGCCAACTACTTATCAAAGATTGACCTTCGATCAGAGTACCATCAACTAAAGGTATGGGAGGAGGATATTACTAAGATAGCCTTTAGGACGCGTTATGGACATTACGAGTTTTTGCTTATGTCTTTTGGACTAACCAACTCCCCTGCAGCATTTATGGACCTAATGAATAAAGTTTGCAGGCCATACTTAGATAAGTTTTTCATCGTTTTTATTGATGACATACTTATTTATTCTAAGAACCAAGACGATCATGCCAGACATCTGAAAATGGTTCTAGAAACACTTCGACATGAGAAACTTTATGCCAAATTCTCTAAATGTAACTTCTGGAAGCGGGAAGTCCAATTCCTTGGTCACATTATAAGTGAGAAGGGCATACAAGTGGACCCAGCTAAGATAGAAGTTGTGCTAAAATGGGAAGCACCAAAGAACCCCAGTGAGATTAGAAGCTTTTTAGGCATGGCATGCTACTACTGCATGTTTATCCAAGATTTCTCAAAGATTGCTACACCCTTAACAACTTTAACTCAAAAGTATGCAAAGTTTGTATGGGGACCAAAGTAAGAAGAAGCTTTCAATCTGCTGAAGGAAAAGCTTAGTGGTGCTCCCATACTTGCATTGCTAGAAGGTAATGAAGATTTTGTAATCTACTGTGATGCCTCACATAATGGTCTAGGTTGTGTGCTGATGCAACGAGAAAAGGTTATAGCCTATGCACCACGACAACTAAAAGTTCATGAAAAGAACTATACTACACACGACCTTGACTTAGGTGCCATAGTGTTTGCCTTGAAGATTTGACGACACTACCTGTATGGTACCAAGTTCGTAATATATTCAGACCATAAGAGTTTACAACATATCTTTAATCAAAAGATGTTAAATATGAGGCAAAGAAGGTGGATGGAGCTTATCAACGACTATGACTGTGAAATAAAGTACCATCCAGGGAAGGCTAACGTTGTCGCAGACGCCCTAAGTCGAAAATAAAGAATTAAACCAGTTAGAGTAAAGGCCTTAAGGATCAACATCAAGCTTGATTGGAAAGACCAAATCAAGAATGCTCAAAGTGAGGCCTTGAAAGATGAAAATATCAAGACTGAATGAATGTTGGGTAAACAAAAATTACTGACCAAAGGGGCAGATGAAATCTTAATATTCGGTCAGAGAATTTGGATTCCGAAATTTGGAAATATTCAAAGCAAAATATTGGATGAAGCCCACAAATCCAAATGCACAATGCACCCTGGGGCAAACAAGATGTACAAAAACATTCGGGATCAGTTTTGGTGGGCTAATATGAAGAGATCCATAGCCCAGTACGTTCAGAAATGCCTGACATGCTTACAGGTAAAGATTGAACATCAAAAACCTGCCGATTAATTACAACAATTGGAATTGCCTGTATGGAAATAGGATAGAGTGACAATGGATTTTGTCACAAAACTCCCAAGAACACGAAAGGGATATAATGCAATATGGGTTATGGTTGACAGGCTCACCAAGTCAGCACATTTTCTACCCATTAGCGAGAGTTATCCAATAGAAAAGTTGGCTAAGATATATATGGATGAAATTGTAAGTAAACACGGAATGCCTTTATCCATTATCTCAGATAGAGATAGCACATCCAGATTTTGGACAAGTTTCCAGAAGGAACTTGGAACCAAGATCATTCTAAGCACGGCTTATCATCCTCAAACAGATGGACATAGTGAACGAACAATTAAGACTTTAGAAGATATGTTGCGTGCCTGTGTGATGGATTTAGGAGGCAGCTGGGATGATCATTTTCCTTTGATAAAATTTTCATACAACAACAGCTACCACTCTAGCATTAAGGCTATACCGTTTGAAGCCTTATATGGAAGGAAATGTAGAACTCCCATCTATTGGACAGAAGTAGGAGATGACCAGTTGACCAAAACTGAGATTATTCTTGAACAACTAACAATATCCAGCAGATACGACAACGATTAAAGGCTGCCCAAGATAGGCATAAAAGTTATGCCGACAAAAAAAGGAGACCTTTAGAATTCCAAATTGGAGATTATTTAATGTTAAAGGTTTCATCATGGAAAGGAGTGATGCGATTTGGAAAACGTGGAAAGTTAAGTCCCAGGTACATTGGACCATTCAAAATCATTGCAAGGGTTGGCCCAAATTGCATACAAGCTAGAATTACCCGAAGCATTAAAAGGTATCCATGATACTTTTCATATATCAAACCTAAGAAAGTGTTTGGCAGATCTAACCCAAGCAATGCCATTGGAAGATGTGCAAGTAAATAAGAAGTTCAACTTCACAGAAAAACCGATAAGATTCTTGACTTTCAAGAAAGAAAACTAAGAAAGAAGACAACTCAACTTGTGTTGGTCTAGTGGCAAGGTCAGAAAGGACCCGAAAAGACTTGGGAATTAGAACAAGAAATGAAAGTCAAATACCCTCAACTATTTGAATAACCTTCGAATTTAGAGGACGAAATTCATTTTAAGGAGGGGAGAATG
The DNA here is from genome assembly GCA_947069175.1 of Scalesia atractyloides. Lineage (NCBI taxonomy): Eukaryota > Viridiplantae > Streptophyta > Magnoliopsida > Asterales > Asteraceae > Scalesia > Scalesia atractyloides. The sequence continues at coordinate 73,092,099 of CAMTDV010000016.1, forward strand.
TAACATCCCAAATCTTCAGGTCAATAAAAAATCGAAAATGTCCCGAATAAACTGTTGGGATTGAACCCTTTACAAAGGAACATATGATACAGAGCCAAATACACTATCAACGTTTTGGTTCCACTATTCGAGTTTACAACCGATGTTGGTTAAACTCTGCCCTTCTAAAGATCTGATGTCTATTGTTTGCCTTTCATCATCTGCTGCTACAAAACGACAAACTGCCAAAGGTCTACAAGAAGATAAAGAGCAAAGGATAGTCATCAAAGTTTTAGTTTTATTAGTATAATAATCAATATAACAGTGCTTTGCATTATCAATGTTTAGCAATCAGTGTTTAGGTTAGTTATTTTGTTTTTTAGATGTCAGTTTCAACCCTGACATCATCAAAGATGCTCAGAGGTTAGAAGGTTTAGTATAAATAGGTGGTCGATGTAACAGTATTTTCTTATCTATCAAAAGATCATTTATCAGTCTATCTTCTCTGCATTTCTGTACTTTCAAACGATTATCATTGGCCTAAGGGGAGTTTGTAATTCACATGCAAATACTACAATTAGCTCAAAGCATGATGATGAAAACAAACGACCATCAATTGTGATAAAAGTTTTCCACTCATTCCGCTGCATTAAAACATATTTTACATTCATATTTCCATTCTTGAAATAAAAATCACAATTGGTTCAAACTTAGATCCTAACAATTGGTATCAGAGCTTGGTCAATCAAAATTTGAATTAATTCAATTTGATTTAAAAGATCAGCTCTCCCTGCTAATTCGTTTGTTAGTTTTTGTTGAGAAACAGTTTTTTTTACGTTTAAAGTTTTTAAAACACAAATCTGTTGAAAATCAATTAGAAATGTCTCAAAACACATCAGAATCCAACATTGGATCTATGTTTAAACCATCGATGTTGAAACGAAATGAATATTTCATATGGCAACGTCGGATGGGTCACATTTTAGCTCAGCAAAACACCGGTTGTTGGCGATCCGTCATGTTTGGACCACATATTCCATTGGTTCCAAGCACAGAGGATCCCAGTACTCAAGTGCCTAAAAATCCTGAAAACTACTTTGAGCAGGATTTCCAGAAAATCGAGTTGGATGCGAAAGCGTTTAGCATTGTTGCTTCCGCGCTACCCAACGAAATCTATGCTGGAGCGCTCCACTGTAATAGTGCAAAAGAGTTGTGGGATGCACTAAAAGAGCAATTCGGTGGGACTGAGGAAGTGATAGAAAACAATAGAGAAGTTCTGAATCAACAGTATAAAATGTTTTTGTCACGTAAAAGGAGAGTCGTTAACACAACAGTTCGAACGTTTTAGCTGTCTCATCAGTGAAGTGAAACTAGTTAATGTGGAATTTCCTAATTCGGCTGTCAATAGTCGTTTCGTAAGATCGTTACCAGAAAAATGGGAGACTGTAGCTTACGTTACTTGAACATCTGTTGGGTTTAAAGAAATGACCCTCAGACAACTTCATGGTCGACTCCTCACATATGAGAGAGAATTGAACCAGAAAAAGAAGTTGCAAGAGTCATGGAAAGTAACAGACGACTATACCTTGGGTAACACTGCTCTTTATAGTCATGAAGAGGGTTCTGGCAGTGGAAAGGATCAGGGTTATGAACATTATATTGACATAACTACGGGAAACAATTTCATATCTGATCCTTACACACCCAATTTTGCTTTTGCTGCAAATGGGGAAAGCCAAAACTCTGACAATATGTCTTTTGAGATGAATGACTTACGACATTTTGAACTGACTGATCTGGAAGAAATGGATATTTTACTTCAGCTGGCACTCTTGAGTGTTAGAGCAAGTAAATTTTACAAAAGGACTGGTAGGAAGTTTCCCGGATTGCATGGGGGGTTAATAGTGGGGTTGGATAAATAAAAAATTAAATGCTATAAGTGCAATAGGTTAGGACACTTTGCCAGGGAATGCAGATCTCAGACTGCAGGTCCAATTGTGACTCACCCAAGCCCTAGACCTCAAAGCACTGCTCATTATTCCCATTATACCCCTGCACCACATATGCAAAACACTACACACTTTACACATCATGCTACTACAGTTCCTGTCCATTATGTCCAAAAAATTGCTCCATAGAGTCAGTATGTCCAAGCACTACCTCAAGTGCATGTGCAACAAGTTACATATGTCACTCAAACTACTCAAACCACTACTCCGGTAGAGGTCAACCAACAGAGCTTCTTTACATAAGGCTTTGTTGACTGGAGTAGTTTGCCCGGGGATTTAACAGATGAAAACTTTGCACTAATGGCTAAAAATGATTTTGAAAATGAAAATATTTGTTTAATGGCCTTAGAGACTATAGCTGAAGGTGATGAGTCTGAGGAACAAGTGTTAAAATCTGATGAGGTTCAAAGTTGTGATGAAGCAGTGGTTACACCAGTGGTTTCACATGTAACACCCCGACCGCGTAAAAACAACAAACCGCGGCGGAAACATTGGGGAGTCACATTAACAGATTGTTTCAACAACACGGGGTAATTAAAGTTATGTTTTATTGAATATTGAAATTACATAGTTACATTGTCTTGGAATTAAAACAAACTAAACAAACAATTGTCTTTCATATTTTAAGGTACTAAAGTCCGCGTCCAATCCTACATGAGCATGCATCGACATCAACTTGATTTCCTGAAACATATGTGAAAATGAGAGTCAACAAAAATATGCCGACGAGTACATAGGTTTTGTGAGTGTGTCAAAATCATGGCCTTGTATATGTATTGCAATACCTCGTCAGACTACTAGAGTCGTTAATTGAAAAGCTTGTTATCAAAAGTATTTGGTATTGCAATAATAACTAACCAACTAGAACCAGTTAGTTATAGTTTATAAAAGACTTGTAGCCATGAATCTTGACCAATACATTTATTTTGTAAATCCGAGTAGTAAATCATCTTGATAGAAACCTTGTATGGTTTATATCTTAAATTGAAAATCGTTGCGTGTCTTTGTTTGAAAATCTTTGTTTCAAGTGATTTGAATAACGCCATGTATATAACATGATAAAAGCACTTATATATAAGGAGTACCAGCGGCGTATCCACAATGCTTTTATCACATTACACACGTTCCGTTATCTAAATCACTTACCAAAAACCAATTGTCCATTGTTCGTGTGATAAACCAATCGTCCATTGTTCGTGTCATAAACCAATTGTTCATCGTCCGTGTTATCATCCTTGTTTTAATTGTGAAAACTTTTGGTCATTTCGGTGAATACATTCAAACCTGTGTTGACTCGTCTATACCACCAAAGGGTATCTTTAAATTTCAATAACAAACCACCAAAGGGTTTGTTAAAGTAAACAGTTTCGGTCATTCCCCAAACTTCCCCACAAACACCGGGAACCTTGGTAACGGGATTGTCGGTCCTATGGTACCATAACTTACTACTAGTTGGCTTGGCCAAAGCTAATGAATGTCATTCGTGTCATGTATATAACGCACCAACAAGTTTGTTCATATTATTGAAATCGTCGTGTTTAATATAAACCATAGCATTTGTAATTTGAAAACTTGAAAACAATGTGCACATATGTGTCACCCCAAAACATTTGCAAAACGTAAAAGAGGGGAAGTATGTACTCACTTGGGATTGCAAAGTAACCTTGAATCAAATATCAAACAAGCTCAAAAGTCCTAGAATTCAAGCATGTCCTAAAATCGGATAATTGTGTAAATGTCGAGACATTAATCAGCGGATCGGATTGAATGAGGTCTTGTAAACCAAATGAGTGTTGGAACTCATGTGAAATTACGTGTTGGAACTCGGCGATCGGTAGTTTACGTTACTTTAACGGTTCATTTGCGTAATTACGTGTTCGGATGGTTAGATATGTGTTATGATAAGTCTAATATGTCAAAACATGTTTGATTAAGTTGTAATATCAGTTTATATGTCAAAACATTGGTCACATATGCTTAAAGTTGATTTATGCACAAAAAGGGCATTTTAGTCATTTATAAAGGCATAATTAGCAACTTAACATAACACTAACTAAACGACGTGACTTACGACCCTAAATAAGCACTAAAATAAAAGCGAGGAGTCAGACATGTTTTGAGATGTCTAACTAAGTTATAAATATGTTTTGGTATCAAAACAAAGTTTTTGATACTCGAAAATAGTTCTGTCGCAAAATGCACATGATGCACATTTTGACCGAAACTTTGACTCGTCTCTACGACTAGTAAACGTGGTAATCAGTAGGCATGATCGCTAAGGATCATAACCATCGTCATTACGATCATGTTGCAAAGTCCAATTGGACTTTTCTTTGACCAAAAATGGCCAGAATTAAAGTCAAACAGAAAGTCAAACTGTTTGACTTTTAGCTTATATAAGCTAAAAGAAATGAACAAGGCAACCAAAATAGCTCAGTTAGGAAGCCTCCAACTAAGTGGTAGCCTCCGAATAGAGCATATGAGGAAGAAGAGAATGAATGAGCAAAGAAAATGGCCAAAAATGCTTGCTATTTAGAGCATTTCAAGTGCCACAAGATCATTCCAAGTGTCTCATGTATTGGCATGATCCTAGGGTGGTCCAACAGGTGTCATTTTGCAGGTGAGAAGTGGCAAAAATCGTTTTGCTTGGTGTCCAAGGGAGTTAACAAGAAGCTGCCAGCAAAACAACAGTTCTGGCACCTAGATGCGTACCGTATGGTATTGTGGATGCGGTCCGCATCCACCCTTGCTGGCACCAAGTTTCAAAAATTGGCAGAACAGGCCCATGTACTCGTTTTGTCGCATTTTGGCACTTCTAACACTTGTTAACCACATTTTTAAGCTCTATAAGGATGTTAAAGCATAGGGAACTTGAAATAAGTCCAAAAATGTCCCGGGTGTCGGTTCGTTCGGTTGTACGGTTGCGTTTTTCGCTTAATTACAACGAAAATCGTAACAATCACGCAAATGACCGTAAATGCACAATGAATGATATTTTTGCATTCCAATCACTAAAATACAAGATTTTAATGATTTCAAAAAATTTTGGATTTGCGTACATGTTCCGGATTAAGAAATACGCGTAACAGCATAGTCTCGCAGAATTTGCAAAATAGCCCTGAGCTTAAATAAACTTGTTTTTTTCCATACCGAATCCCTCAAAACTTTTTTCTAAGTTATGTAAAGGATATTTAAGGTATGTTTGGATATGTCATTGTTCCGGAGTGTACGTCACGTTAAACTGATTACGTTTGCGTAACAGTTTGCGATTTCACTTCCAGAAGTTGTTTGAAAGTTAGGATTCTTGCAAGAATTGAATATGTGCAATTGTCATGATAAATAAACAAATCTTGGAAATAAAACCCAAAATTTTATTGATTGATAACTCGTTCGGAATCGTTACATGATCGAATCACCACAAATGTCACAGTCTCCCCTACTTTAGGAAATTTCGTCCCGAAATTTAATTAGAGGAAACTTGTGGAAACATATGTGGGTATTTCGCTTTCATTGGATCCTCTCATTACCAAGTAAATCCTGGGCCACGTTTGGATTCCCAGCAAACTTTGACTATCGGTATTCGTCTTCCTTTAAGTTTCTTGACTTCACGGTCCAAAATCTCCACAGGTTTCTCGACAAAGTGTATAGTGTCATCAACATGAATTTCGTCGAGTGGAATGTGAAGATTTGCATCGGCTAAACATTTCTTTAGATTGGACATGTGAAATGTTGGGTGAACGTTTCTAAATTCAGGAGGTAGCTCAAGTCGGTATGCCACCTTTCCGATTCTCTCATCGATCTTGAATGGTCCAACGTATCGTGGTGCAAGTTTTCCTTTCTTCCCAAATCTGACCAGTCCTTTGCAAGGGGATACCTTGAGTAGGACGTGAACACCAACTTGAAATTCCAAGGGCTTGCGTCGCTTATCCGCATAACTCTTTTGACGACTTCTAGTTGTCAGAAGGTTATCGTATAGTTTCTTGACTTTATCTGTTATGTCATGAATAAGTTCAGGTCCAGTAAACCGAGACTCTCCAATTTCATTCCAACAGACAGGTGAATGACATTTTCGACCGTATAAAGCTTTGAAAGGCGCCATATCGATGCTGGCGTGATAACTATTATTGTAGGAAATTCGAACAACGGTAGATGTGAATCCCAACAACCACCAAAGTCGATCACACAAGCCCTAAGAATATCCTCAAGTGTTTGAATTGTTCTTTCGGTTTGTCCATCCGTTTGAGGATGATAAGCAGTACGCAGATTCAATTTGGTTCCCATAGTAGTTTGCATGGTCTTCCAAAAGTGAGATGAGAACCGAGCATCGTTGTTAGATTATGTCCAAAGGAACACCATGACGAGATACAATCTCATCAACGTAGATTTTGGTGAGTTTGTCAGCAAAGTAATCCTCACGAATTGCCAAAAAGTGTGATGCCTTTGTTAAGCGATCAATGACTACCCAAATAGTATCATGACCTCTGGAGGTGGGCGGTAGTTTAGTAACGAGAACCATTGCAATATTCTCCCATTCCATACCGGTATTTCTGGTTGTTCAAGAAAACCAGATGGGCGTTGATGTTCAGCCTTGACTTTAAGACAAGTTAGGCATTTCGACACATACAAGGCAATGTCTTTCTTCATACCCGGCCACCAATACTAGGTACGAAGATCCTTGTACATTTTTTCTGCACCAGGATGGATTGAATAACAAGACTTATGAGCTTCTCCATCAATAAGGTGTGGAGATTGTCTTGACCTGGAACCCACAAACGGTTCAAATAATAAAGTAACCCATTGTCTTTTGTTTCGAGTTGAAGTTCGAGATTCTGAGGCAGCTCGTTTTTCAACAAGCTTTGGTTCACACATGTACGTTGTGCTTGTAGGATATTTGTCTGAATATCGGATTAAATTCGAACATAATATTTCCATACATTGAGAAAAATTGATTACACATACGAATCCCCCAAAACATTTGAAAAACATAAAAGAGAGGAGCTATGTACTCACTTGGGATTCCGTATAGGTCTTGTTCAAATGATATAACAAAATCCAAAGGATCAAGAGTTCATGTGTTGAAGTGGTTCCTAGTGTATCCGATAACTACATGTTGTGTGTCGAACTTGAAAACGAGGGATCGGATAGAATGAAGTATATAAACCAAACAAGAGTTGGATCTTGTATAATATGGTTCATAGTATCAAACATTCTGAATTGGAAGCATTTCAAAGTGTTTTGACTCGCTATGGCTCGCTAAAGTGGTTTACGCCACTTTAACGGGTCATAATCGTAACTATGGGTTCGGATGGTTAAATATGTCCTATGACAAGTCTAATATGTCAAAACTAGTTTATTTAAGTTGTATAATCAGTTTAGATGTCAAAACAATATTCTTATATGTTTAATACTAATTTAAGCGCAAAAAGGGTATTTTCGGCATTTTAAGGAATACATATTAGACTTGTCATTTGACTAACCAAACGGTTATGACCGTAAGGTATAACCTCAGAGGGTTATTACCTGTAATACAACGGTTATAATAATGGTCCTGGTCGGATCCTAAGGTTGACCAAACGGTCGGATTCGAAAGTCAAAGCGATGGTCAAGACTGCTCGACTTACGACCCTAACTAAGCACTAAACTAAAAGTGACGAGTTACACATGTCAAAACATGTCTAACTAAGTTATAAAAATGTTTTGGTATCAAAACAAAGTGTTTTGATACCCAAAACTAATTCCGTTGTATAATGCGCATTTTGCGCATTATTGACCGAAACTTTGACTCGTCACTATGACTAGTAAACGTCGTAATCAGTAGCCATGATCGCTATGGATCATAACCATCGTGATTACAATCACATTGTAAAGTCCAATTGGACTTTATTTTGACCAATTAATGGTCAAACCTGAAAGTCAAACTAGCTTGAAATAGCTAAAAAAATAAACAAGACTAGGAGTGAGCACTTACTTGTGTTGAAGAACACTTGAAGAGCTCCAAGAAGAAGAATGCTCAGATGGAAGGCCTCCACAAAGGTGGTAGCACTCCAAATTAGAGCAAGAGAGAAAGAAGGAGAAATGAGCAAAGAAAATGGTTGCAACTATGGGGGTATTTATAGATTTCTTGAAGCCACAAGATCATTCAAGTGTTAGGAAATGTTGTAGGATCATTACATGTGTATAATGAGGTGTTGTAACCAGAGGAAGTGTGGCAAGATCAATTGATTAGTGTCCAAGGAAGTAAACATGAAGCTGCCAAGTATTTGCTGATCTGGGGACCTCTTACGGACCATAAGAGGTTTGCCTTACGGTCCGTAAGGCCTTGGTCTGGGGCAAACTTTTGAGAATTGGTAGATATGGCCCTTGGACTTGTTTGGTCGCGTTTCATCGTTTCTAACATCCGTTAACCTAATTTCTAAGATCTATAAGGATGTTAAAGCATAGGGAACTTAAAAATATGTCCAAAAATGTTACGGATGTCGGTTCGTTCGGTTGTACGACTGCGTTTTTCGGTTAATTACGACGAACGCCTTAATTAATGTGTAAACGACCGAAATTGCGTAACGAATGATATTTTTGCATTCCAATCATTAAAATGCAAGATTTTATGATGGAAAAATTTTTGGATGTATGTACATGTTCCGTATTTAGAAATACGCGAATCGGCGTACTTTCGTAGATTTTGCAAAATTGTCCCTAGAGTTAAAATAGCGTGTTTTTGCCATACCGAATCCTTCATAACTTATTTCTAAGTTATGTAAAGGGTATTTAAGGTATGTTTAGCTTGTGTCATTGTTCGGAAGTGTATTTCGCGTTAAACTGGTTACGTTTAAGTAATAGTTTGCGATTTCACTTCTTTGAAGTGTCTTAAGAGTTTGAAATCGAACAAGGACTGAATATGTGAAATTGTTATTGCATATAAACTTGTTTTGAATTTATAAAATGATTGAAATGTCCCAGATGTCACAGTCTCCCCTACTTTAGGAAATGCCGCCCGAAATTATTCGAAGGAGACCGTAGAGTGTGTTGGGAATAACTGAAGGATAACAAAGTTCGAGATTCCAAAGATGCGGAGCATCATTTGGTGTTGGAAGTGTTTGGGGGATTTAAAGTGTGAATAGGGATATTCAAAGCATCTCAAGGCATTTAAACCTTTGGGACTTCTGAATCTAAAAAAAATGTCATCGAGTGTATAAAAATTGTTTTGTATGGCACTATGTTATACTTAGGCACTTAGTGTAAATCCATAGCAAACAAAGGAGCGTACATTCAAGTCTGGCCATACGTACACGGTTTCTAACGTCCCACGAGGTACATCCCATGTACCATGAGCATCCCATGCATAGGAGACGGGTCAACATACCTATAGCATCAAAGTCGTCACCTTTAACACCATAATATACTCCCAGTCGGCTCGAAAAGAGTTAATGAATGTACTCGTCTTGTCAGTGGATTCAACAAACAAACAACATATAATCACATAATCACATAAAGGTCCAAGATAACATAAAACCTTCAAGTGACCCTGGTAATGTTCCAAAGAATAACACAATAAGAACACTTATATGTAGGAAGTACCAGCGGCGTATCCACCGTGGTCTTGTTGCGTCATACCCTTCCCGTTACCTAATCACTCTAGATTTTGTGCCACCATCTTAACAAGGTTTACTATGATTCTCTTATGTCGAACCTTGTAATTAAGTGTGCACCCATAATTGCTCGTTTCATCACATGGTCCACATAGCTCTTCTTGTTAATGAAGGTAACAATTAATAAGGTCGAAGTAACATCTAGATCATACAAACATCGTCATAACACAACATCTTTTGAATTGAACGTGTTTCATACTAGAAATGTTAGCATTACTGGTTTTGCATCCAACAAAATCAGTAGCAGGTATTTTATTCTAGTACAAATATTAATATATGTTTCACATTAGCCATACAGATAGTGTGCATGATATACTAAGCATGGATTGTCACAAACAATGTATGTATGTCGTGAAAAATGTTTTGAAATCATGTGACGGGCATGCTAAGTCAACATACTAAGCAATAGTGTATTTGTAATTATGTACTATACATAATAGATTAACAAACCATGTATGTGAATGACATGAAAAAGAAAAAAAATAGTAATAGGCACATAGTATTTGTAGTGTTTGTTTTGCAGTGATTGTATGAATGCACTAGTGTGCAAGTCATAATATGCTATTCTTGCGAGATTTAGTTCCTAACAATAAAGAACAGAATCCTCGAAGTTGGTATGCAGTTTTAAATTACACACAGTGTAATCATATTGGAATTTGTACCTAAAATACGAATAAATGAAGAAAAACTTCTTGAGATTTATATTGTCATTACAATTATAGTTGAAATATTTTTCATAGTTTTTGGATAACAAAAAGAAAATGTAAAGGTTCAGAAGATCATGAGTGCTTGATCATCAGCTTGAACCTCATTGACATTGTACATTCGTCCATTAGCATTGGCAAGCTTCGGGCAGTTTCGCTTAAAATGATTTAAATCACCGCAATTGAAACATGCTCCAGCTGGATAGCGAGGGCGTGCTTGAGTAGGGGCAGCTTGGTTTTGGATACGACAGTTCGCAGCTAGATACTCAAAAAGACCACAGATTGTACACTGGCGGCATGGAGAATTTGTTGGGTGGTGATAGTTGCAATGATTGCACCGAGGATGTTTACCACGATAAGTCCCTCTAACGGGTACTGAATTGAGTTGGATTGGTGTAGCAATCATAAAATTCTTTGAAGTCTTACGTTTCTTAAATTTTTGGAAGGTTCACCCTTTATTTCTTGTGTAGTTCGTTTCTTGTCTCCCTTTTCTAACTTGAGAGTCAGTTAGGGTAGCGGCTAATTCCTTAGCCTCCCTAAGCATTGCAGGTTTGCTGCCAGTGACGATGTCTTGGATCGGATAAGGTGGGCCATCAATGTATTTCTCAATAGCCCGATCCAGAGGTGTGACCATAGTGGGGCAGAGGAAGCTTAACTGCTCAAACCGGTCAGTGTAGGCACGGTTTTCCCCACTATCTTGTTTAAGGTGGTAGAATTCGGTCTCAAGTAGCCTTATTTCATGTCATGGATAGAATTCTTTCATCATAAGATTCCTGAATTCTTCCCACGTTTATGCCATAGCTACTTCTGCACCTCTATCTCTCATGACTCCGTTCCACCAAGTGAGTGATCTCTTTTGGAAAACACTCGAGGCGAACTCTACCTTATGCTCATTAGAACATTGAACATGGCGGAATGTGCTTTCTATACTCTCAAACCATTGTAGAAACCCAGTTGCTCCTTCAGACCCATTAAACCCGAGTGGTTTAGCTGAGTTGAATGGTTTGTAGTTACATGGTGTAGGAGCAGTGTTGTTATTGTTGTTGTTTTGATTAACTTGGGTCACAATGTCTGGGAGTACAGCAGCTAGATGCTGAGCGATCATTGCTTCCATTTTAGAGTTCCAAGTGATGTCATGATGAGGAGGCATCTTGAAGAAGTAGCTATAATGAAAACAAAATAAGTTAGATCTCATAGACTTGTTATATGCTTAAAACATCATAGTGAAATAGAAAATCTTAACTTGGTATTCGTTCAAATATTGTGTTCTTGTATTTAGGAAATTAGTGTTGTGAATTTTGTTTGGAAACTTGTTTGAAAACAAACTTTTGTTATATTTGTGGATGAGAAAATACAAACCAAATTAATGGTTTGCGTTGAAAATTCTTTACCTTTTTAAAATTAATTTTTAAGGTAAAAATATTTTTAATCGAATTTCCAAAATAAAGAAACTTTGTGTATAAAAATTTGAACACTCTCATCCAAATGAATAAAAATTTTGAAAATTTGAAAGACGAAAAATAATATTTGAAATGAAGTTGGAATATAAAGTGTTGTGAGATAAAAGTGAAATTTGTTTCGGATAGGTTGAATATAGCAATAATATGTTACTGAAGGTAACGGGTCATAGTAGTGTCATACAAGTAGTAGTGTTTAGGAATCGTTCGACTGATTAAGGTAGATGGGTTTTCATAATACTTTAGCCTATAAGTGAACACACACCCTAAGAGTTCCCAGGTAAAAGTAACTGGTCTGATAATGCGGATTTGTACGAACACTCTAGCCTTAGACAGAAAACTCAGGATACAGGTATTCACCCTTCCAGATTGCATGTGTTCACATTATTAAAACCTAAGATTTCTATGAAAATGTTTGAGCGTAAAACATTTTGAGAAATCTTTTTGATAAATGTTTGAGAGTAGAGTGTTAATGTTTGAGAGTAAAACATTTTGAGAAATCTTTTTGATAAATGTTTGGGATAAGTAAGTCGAGAAACATTTTGATGAAAACTTTTGAGAAAACATTTGGATGAAAACGTTTGAGAAAATATTTCGAGAAACGTTTTGATAAAATGTTTGATATGAATAAGTTGATAAACATTTTGTTGAGAGCGTTTGAGAAAACATTTTGAGAAGTATTTGAATACAAATGTTTGGGAAAAAAATATTTTGAGGAATACTTTAAGGCAATAAGCCTAAAGATTTAGGATAAATCTTCTAAGGTTAGATGATTCATAAATCATAGAGTAGTTGTAGCACGAGTAAGGATGGGGATTAGGATAGAGATCCTAATTCTACTCATGTTCGGGTCCCTTGGAAGGTTAAAGACTAGGTTAAAGGCAATCTAATAACCTAATTCCCTATAACCAGTGCTCTGATACCAATTTGTAACACCCCAAACGCGTAATACAACAATACGCGGCGGAAATACCGGGGAGTCACGTTACAAATTACTCAGCCACAACTGGTACTAAATTGTTTCATTATTATTAACATCGTTTTACAATACAAAGAATACAAGAAATTGTCTTTTAAAGAAGCCTAAGGCCCGGATGCATTCCTATGTGTAGCATACTTGAATGATCAACAACCTGAAACATATGTGAAAAAGAGACATCAACAAACAATGTTGCCGAGTACATAGTTTTGTTGGCCAAGTAAATGGCCAAAAATTGAGTGTTGCAATACTTTGACAACTACGAGAGTTGTCAATTGAAAACGGACTCTTTGAAGCCAAGGAATGGCAAAAAGGTTTATAGTATTGCAATACGTTAAATTGATTGTGAAACTGTTGACAAAAGAGTTTTGTATATGGCAATATGATTATTACCAAGTAATTTTTATGCCATTTAAAATTGAACGTTGTTCTTTGTAATAACATTGAATTCGGTCATAAAACTTGTGAGGACGTTATTAGAAATCCACATAAGGATTAATAACAACAATATTGAAATCAATCATAACTCGTGTGAGTAATATTAGAAATCAAATAAATGATTTCTAATAATACTTTGGATATCCTTCTAAGAATCTAACATATAAAATATGAAAAGATTCTACAAGGATTTGGATATTGATCTTTGAAACAATTGAACACAAAATCCTAAAGTGATTTGGATAACGCTACAAGGGTAATACAATAAGAACACATATATATAGGAAGTACTAGCGGCATATCCACCATGTTCTTATGTTATTACACTAGTTTCGTTATCTAAATCACAACTAACCACATAAACACATAATCATCGTCTTGTCACATAGTCTTGTCACATACGCGTTAAAGTACACAAAGAGATCCAATCATGGACATCGATATAGCACTTTAAACATCCTACTAAGATCCAAATATAAAGATAGATAGATACTTTAAGGATTTAGTTTAGTCACATTGTCTTGTCATTGTCTTGTCACATAAGCATTAAAGTACACAAAGAGTCCAAACAAGGGCTACCATTTAGTACTCTAAACATCTCATAAGAATCAATCTATGAAGATAAACGGATGCTATAAGGATTTAATCTTGTCACATACCACTTGTAGGTCCGTTGTAGGATCATTCGGGCACTAATCTGACAAACCTAAGGTAAACGTGCGGAATCCGTTTGCTTAGGCGACATTGGATACACTCATTTGTTTCTATTTAATCAACGTTTCATTAATAGTCAACGTTACAGATCCTGGAAACACTTGGATAGAGCTTCGCCGCCTCTGTGCCAAAATCTCTTAAAGTTACAAATGAAATGACAACACATATATTTATACTTGAACAAGTTCGCTCCAAATGTGGTTATGTCAAGTTCGGCCGAACTTGTCCTTCCCACTACAAGTTCGAGCGAACTTGACTCATAACATACTTAATTTTGACATTTCGCTCCTAAATACAGATCGAAATTATACGATGAATTAGGCAACACACATATGCATCAACAGACTCCCCCTTGGATGTTGTCGTAGTCATCATTCTTCAGTTAAATTCCAGAGTCTTTAATATTCTCTTGATCTTTATATCTTGAATAACTTTAACATCCATGCTCCCCCTTGCTTTGAGCTTTCTGGTATCTTTAATCAACATGTTTATCTAGCTCCCCCCCCCCCCAAATGATGCTCTGAATCTCTAAGATTTGACGATTAAAAACAATCACACGTATCCACACACAAATAGTTTCTTAACAGTCTCATTGGTCTGGCTCACATTCAACATTATTAGGTTACCATGGAAGATTTTGAAAGAAAATCTTTTTGGATTTTTAATATTGAATGCATAAATGTAAACAAACTAAATGTAATATTTACAATTTATATTTTTGTGAGAAAATGTGCTAGAGGATCATATCAGTTTTTGAGACATACCACCAGTACCGTTGACTTTTTAATGACTTTAAGTTTTAAACTTGTTTACCTAGATTGTCGATATGTTTATCCACCTAAACTTTAACACATTTCTCAATTGTTTCAAGATATGTTAAGATATGAATTATGAAACTTGACTTATCTGTGGTTCCCACTTCTTGAATATACTCCCGTATCAAGATTCCCTATATTTCATCTTACAGGTGAATATAGCGTAATTAATATCTGTATCTGGGTTAGTGCGAGACCTTGAGAGCTCAGGTTAGTACTACCGTACAGACAAAGAGATGAAGGCTCGACTTTGATGTGTGTTCCAATTGAGGAATCGTTTAAGCACTGCAATTTATTAGATCTTTCGATACTTTTCAAGTTTGCATGCAGTTTGGGGTTTTTAGCATAAAGTATTATAGAAAAATCAATCAAGTTCGTGCGAACTTGATGAAAAATGTGAATTTTTCAGTCAAGTTTGAGCGAACTTGATGTTAAGTTCGAGCGAACATGAGTTATTCGACATGGGTTTTTGCAATTTTTGACATGAATTCGTTTGTTTTAAGCTCTGATCTTTTCAAGGGTTTATCTATTATGGATTTTACGTATTATACTTGAAAATCAGTCCATTTTGTCCGTGAATTGTCCAAGAAAAGTTAAAAATGAAAAAATGAGTAGATGATGAGATGATTTCAGTCCAATGTCTTCAAATTAGGCCAATCCTGCTCTGATACCACTTGTAGGTCCGTTGTACGGATCGTTCGGGCACTAATCTGACAAACCTAAGGTAAACGTGCGGAATCCGTTTGCTTAGGCGACATTGGATACACTCATTTGTTTCTATTTAATCACCGTTTCATTAATATTCAACGTTACATCCTGGAAACATTTGGACAGAGCTTCGCCGTCTCTTTGCCAAAATCTCTGAAAGTTACAAATGAAATGACAACACACATATTTATACTTGAACAAGTTCGCTCCAAATGTGGTTAGGTCAAGTTTGGCCGAACTTGTCATAGCCATGACAAGTTCGAGCGAACTTGACTCATAACATACTTAATTTTGACATTTTGCTCCTAAATACAGATCGATATTATACGATGACTTAGGCAAGAGACATATGCATCAACAGTCTTGTCATTGTATCACAAAAATCCTAATTCATAATGGTGAGTCGGAATACACCACTAAGGGTAATACAATAAGCACACTTATATACAGGAAGTACCAACGGTGTATCCACCATGTCCTTATTTTATTACTCTAGTTTCGTTATCTAAATCACCAACAACTTCTACACATAAACAATAACCATCGTCGAGTAAAGCACTTCTTGGAAATCTCACTATGAAGATTGAAAGACTTAAGACTGTACTTCAAACATCCAATAAGAATTTGACTATGAAGATAGAAAGATACTATAAGGATTTGGTTTGTGTCATCAGTTGATGTATTTTCATAATAGGAATAATACACAAAAATGCACTTTAGTAAACACAATATTGCCATACATTGAGAAAAAAATGATTACACATATGAATCACCCCAAAACATTTGAAAAACATAAAATAGAGGAGCTATGTACTCACTTGGGATTGCGTATAGGTCTTGTTCAAATGATATAATAAAATCCAAAGGATCAAGAGTTCAAGTGTTGAAGTGGTTCCTAGTGTATCGGATAACTACATGTTAGTGTGTCGAACTTGAAAACCAGGGATCGGATAGATTGAAGTATATAAACCATACAAGAGTTGGATCTTGTATAATATAGTTCATAATATCAAACATTCTGAATTGGAAGCATTTCAAAGTGTTTTGACTCGCTATGGCTCGCTAAAGTGGTTTATGCCACTTTAACGGGTCATAATCGTAACTATGGGTTCGGATGGTTAAATATGTCATATGACAAGTCTAATATGTCAAAACTAGTTTATTTAAGTTGTATAATCAGTTTAGATGTCAAAACAATATTCTTATATGTTTAATACTAATTGAAGCGCAAAAAGGGTATTTTCGGCATTTTAACGAATACATATTAGACTTGTCATTTGACTAACCAAACGGTTATGACCATAAGGTATAACCTCAGAGGGTTATTACCTATAATACAACGGTCATAATAATGGTCTTGGTCGGATCCAAAGGTTGACCAAATGGGTCGAATTCGAAATTCAAAGCGGTGGTCAAGACCGCTCGAGTTACGACCCTAACTAAGCACTAAACTAAAAGTGACGAGTTAGACATGTCAAAACATGTCTAACTAAGTTATAAAATGTTTTGGTATCAAAACAAAGTGTTTTGGTACCGAAAAATAGTTCCATTGTATAATGCGCATTTTGCGCATTATTGATCGAAACTTTGACTCGTCACTACGACTAGTAAACGTGGTAAACAGAAGGCATGATCGGTATGGATCATAACCATCGTGATTACGATCACGTTGTAAAGTCCAATTGGACTTAACTTGACCAATTAATGGTCAAAGCTGAAAGTCAAACACTGTTTGACTTTTAGCTTGAAATAGCTAAAAAATAAAAAAGACTAGGAGTGAGCACTTACTTGTGTTGAAGAACACTTGAAGAGCTCCAAGAAGAAGAATGCTCAGATGGGAGGCCTCCACAAAGGTGGTAGCACTCCAACTTATAGAAATAGAGAGAATTTTAAATGAGCAAAGAAAATGGTTGCTACTATGGGGGTATTTATAGATTTCTTGAAGACACAAGATCATTCCAAGTGTTAGGAGATGTTGTAGGATCATTACATGTGTATAATGAGGTGTTGCAACCAGAGGAAGTGTGGCAAGATCAAGTGATTAGTGTCCAAGGAAGTAAACATGAAGCTGCCAAGTATTTGCTGTTCTAGGGACCTCTTACGGACGGCAAGAGGTTTGCCTTACGGTCTATAAGGCCTTGGTCTGGGGCAAACTTTTGAGAATTGGCAGAAATAGCCACTAGACTTGTTTTGTCGCGTTTCATCGTTTCTAACATCCGTTAACCTAATTTCAAAGCTCTATTAGGACTTTAAAGCATAGGGAACTTTAAATATGTCAAAAAATGTTATGGATGCCGGTTCGTTCGGTTGTACAGTTGCGTTTTTCGGTTAATTACGACGAACGCCTTAATTAATGCGTAAACGACCGAAATTGCTTAATGAATGATATTTTTGCATTCCAATCATTAAAATACAAGATTTTAATAATGGAAAAAAATTTGGATGTACGTACGTGTTCCATTTTAAGAAATATGCGAATCGGCGTACTTTCGTAGATTTTGCAAAATAGTCCCTGGAGTTAAAATAGCCTGTTTTTGCCATACCGAAGCCCTCAAAACTTATTTCTAAGTTACGTAAAGGGTATTTAAGGTATGTTTAGCTTCTGTCATTGTTCCGAAGTGTATGTCACGTTAAAATGGTTACGTTTACGTAATAGTTTGCGATTTCACTTCTTGGAAGTGGCTTAAGAGTTTGAAATCGAACAAGGACTGAATATGTGAAATTGTTATTTAATATAAACTTGTTTTGAATTTATAAAATGATTGAAATGTCCCAGATGTCACATTAAAGTCGAGCCTTCATCTCTTTGTCGGTACGGTGGTACTAACCTGAGCTCTCAAGGTCTCTCACAACCCAGATATAGATATCAGTTAAGCTATACTCACCTGTAAGATGAAATATAGGGAATCTTGATACGAGAGTATATTCTGTGATGGGAAACACAGTTAGGTCAAGTTCTTAATTCTACCTAACATATCTCGGAACAATTGAGAAATGTGTTGAAGTTTAAAAGGACAAACATACTGACAATCTAGGTGAATTGGTTTTTGAAACTTAAAGTCCTATAAAGGTCAACGGTACTAGTGATTGGTCTCAAAAACTGATATGATCCTCAAACACGAACTCAAAAAAATGTCTGTAAATATGTTTGTACATAGTACTTTACATTTCATTTTCATAAGATCCCAAAAAGATTTTCGGTGTGTTTTAGCATAAACTTTAGAAAATACAAAAAGATTTTGTTTCTATCTTAGTTTTGTCTACCAATGATGGAAAGCGGATCTTCAAAGTCCAAAGAAGGAGTGTGCTGATGAAAATCTTGACACAACGGGCTGGGAGCTAATGAAAACTGATGAAAGGCTTTGAATGATTTAAAAGTTCATTGAATTGAAACTTTAAAACTGCTGAAAACTTCAGTTTGTTCATAAAGCATCAAACGAAGGTCATTAAGTTGGACTTGGCAGACAAATTGGTTAACCAAGGTCGTTAACTTGGACTTGGTCAACTGAGTGGATTACTAAAACTGATAAACTGGTAAAACAAGTGGGTTAAAATTGTAAAATTTGAAAAAGTTTGAAATTAAATAGTCCCACTTCGTACGAATTAGAGGATTAGGTCTAGGACCTGATTCGTACAAATTAGAACATGATTTTGGGTATAAATAGCCTAATTTGAACGAAGAGTCATTATCATTTTCTAATTTTCTCTGAAACTCTTTGGTGCAAATTATTGAATTTGAAAAGTTTAGGTCGTTACTCTGCCGGATTTTCAATTGATTTAGTTGATTTGCACAACTTGATCAATGGACCAGGTAATGGAGATCGATTAAACCATGAATTTTGATGCACTAAACCGTCGGACCTTAGAAACATAGATCTAAAAAGATTTAGCGGTTAAAATTTGAAATTAAACGAATAATTAGGTTAATCGGTGTATATAATGAACATATGAGTGATCAATTTGAGAAAATGAAACTGTTTGGAGTTGCAGGTTTATTTGGTAGAGATAACGTAGTTTGTACGAACTACAATATCACATGTTTTCAGAATTGGTTAATGCTAATTCGTACGAACTACAAGAACAAACATATTTCAAAATTGTTTACCCTAATTTATACGATTTAGAAAAATAAAAAGTTGTTAAATGTTCAATTCGTGCGAATTAGATGTTTGTTTGTTTTGAAACTGTTTTGGCATGATTCGTACGAAGTACCTCTTTAAATGTCAAAAGTTTGGAAAAATTGTTTAAATGTTTTGTTTGTTGTGTTTATGTAGTTGGGATATTCGAAGTTCCATAACACGTGTTGTGTTTTGGACAAGGAAATATTTCCAGGAATGGCACCGTTTGAAGACGTATTAGAATTTATGGGACGTCTGCCAATGACGAAAGCTTTAACTCAACATCATACGGATTATCATTCACACATTACATTCTTTTGGACATTGGCATCGTACAGTGAAACTGAAAAGACGATTACTTCTGCGGTCAGAATTAAGAATGAGGACCATGAAATCAAGATTACAGAAGAAGATGTTCGTAGGGTTTTGGAGTTCAACGATAAAGATTCATATCCTATAGGATTCTCTGAACGTATGGTTAAAGGGTGTTTCTACAGGATGGGATATCGGGGGTATGTCAATGCTACAACATTTAAGAAAGGTGGTCTTGGTTGTCCATACAAGTTTTTCTTACATTCATTGATACACGCAATAAGTCATCGCAAAGGAGGTTTTGATGATATGCAACATTACATGATGTGCATGGCTTCAACATTGATTTTGAACAAACCATTCAATTTCTCACATGTCATATTCAATTTCATGTCAAAGAATGCTGGAGCTGACAAGTTTTTCTATATCCAAGGTTCGTTCAGATGTTGATTGATGAAAAGTTTGAAGATCTTGAAAAGAAATATAGCGATGTGTTATATCTACATCATATGGATGATGAAACTTTGAGGAAGCTGAACATTTATCTTAGGTAAGACAATGAACCAATTCCAAAGCCTATGTTTGGGACTATTCTTAAAAGTGATTACGTTGCACCACCTGATGGCAAATGGAGGGAAAGAAGGTAGTGGTGATGAAAGTGATGAAATAAAGAGTTTGGAAGGATTTAAAGAAAAAAGAAGCTACTGGATATCAAACCTGAGCCTGAGAAGAAGAAACGAAAGAGATCTTCAAAGAAAGTTGAAACATTGTTAGTAGATGAACCGGAAAATGAGCCTGTTATTGTTGAAGAAACTCCTGAGGCGAGTACTGCTGTAAATGTTGAAGCAGAGAATGTGGAAACTGAAAACATTGAAGGTGATGATCATGGTGTTATTAGTGCTACATCTGATAAAGAAGATTCTGTTGATTCTATAGATATTTGTGAAAAGAAAATTCAAGAAGAGATTGAACAAGAAAGACTAAAGAAACAGGGTGATGATCTATACGAGCCTTCTGAACATGAGTCTGAAGAAGAAAGGCCCAAAAAGAAAACAAGGCGTGTTAAGCAGAAAGCTAGTGATGCAAAGAAGTCTATAGGTTCACATGTTGTTGTGGCAAGGAGAAAGTATATGAAGAAGTCAAAGCCTGTGACTGAAACAATATCTACTGCACCACCAACGTCATCAATTCATGTTACGACATCATCTACTCAGATTCAAACACCACCATCTACTGTTCAACAGATTCTTTCACAACAGCAAACAACTCCAAAGCAAGCAACAATAAGCCCAGCTCAAGTGCTTTAGTGTTAAATCTAAAACTAAATCGGATGTGGTTAAAGTCGAAACAGAGAAGCTGCATTGTTTAGCTTCGAGTTGGTGGTTATTCCTAAAGATTACAATTAAGCAAATCAGAGGAGGTAGGGAACCCTACAAACAAAGAAAAGAAGTATCATTCAGGGGGAATCATTTGAGGGGGAACATGTGTGTGAAATTGCAAACCCGAATCATCAATCATGGTGGAATTTGTTGACACATTCTATGACATAGACAGACACCTGATTGAAGTTGAAGAATATTCAAACACGGCTCTCATATTTCAAGATCAAGTTCAAGCTTTGACAATGATGTCCAAGGGGGAAATTGTTGGTGCATATTATGTCTGTCACTATACAAATAGGCTAGATAAAGCATGTGTTGAATATTGTATAGTTTAGATATGAACACATGACTTAAGTGAGGACGAGAAAGGTGTTTAAGTGTCACATCGTACGAAGTGGGTCACTCCGTACGAAGGTAGTCACTTCGTACGAAGGTAACTCACTTCGTATGAAGTTAAAGCTCTCAGTTCGCATGAGGGTAATCGTCTATAAATAGTGTCGTGTGTTTATAGTTTTCCAAGTTTTTGGAGTTCCCAGAGGGGAAACGATTGTTTCACCAACTTGTCAAGATGTATACTCTTTCGGTATGAATGGAAGGTTATGACTTATGACTATTATTCTGCTTCTACTCCGTACTTAATAACATTCTACCGAATTAGTGATATACCGTCCAAACTTCCGTCGAAACCCGCCGGATCCTGGAATCTCATAAAACACCACGCCTTGAATCATAATACAATTAAAACACCATTATATGAACATAAACAGAACACTATGGACTAAAACATCCGATTGAAACATATTTTTTTTACTATATAAGTATAGCAATATGATACTCATATTAAAGATAAAAAACTCGTTATTATGGTATAGATTTTGTTTAAACTACATATAAAAAGTTATTGACGTTTAAAAAAGACGGGGGGGGGGGGGGGGGACTTGGCTATGCATTAAGGTTGATGTCAGTTTCTTTATTTAAAAAATACAATATAAAAAGACACTATTACCCTTAATCTAGCAAAATTAGTCAAAGAAATAAAACATAATTTGTATATTAGGCGTTTTTTGATCTCAACTATTAGAGTAAAGTCCTTTTTGAGTCCTTGTACTTTGGCGATTTTAACTACTTTGATTTGTGTCTGAATGCTTTTTAGTTTTAACCACTTTAATCCAAAATACAAACTGCATCCATAAATCACACCATGTGCATATAACGTGAGGGGTATTTTGGTCAATCACCCCTAATTTAGTACCTACCCCTAGTCTATGTCTTCTTCCCAAAATAAAATTAAAAAAAAACCCTCGCTTTCCATATCTCAAAGAACTCAATTCAATGCCTCTGCTGACTCAAATAAAAAGATAGAGAAGAGAGAGACTTTGAAAGAAGAATGATAAAGGAGAGAATCCAGCCAGCGAACATGTTCGGCGACGAAGACCACCAATAGCCAACCGTAGGCCGTGTCAGGGTTGAGACCTCAGAACAAACAACCTCAATGTCGATGATGGTGTCATCGGAGGTAATGGCAACAGATGGTGGTTGTTGTTGGGTGGCGGCAAGTGAAGCTAAGGATTTGATTTTTGGTTTTTGGTGGTCGAATGACGATGGTCAAGACCACCACTAGTGGTTCTGATTAAAGTAACAAAGGACGGCGACGATGGAACTAGCATTTCAGTGGACTCTGACGGGATTCCGGTTAGCACCACTACACATGCACGTTCAATTTTTTTTTGTTAACTTGACTCATGTGGTGGTGACCGGAGCTATTCTTACTATCCTTATTTCTGGTGAAAATCCACTCAAGCGCCAAGGAACTTTTCGTGGCTTGCATGTTATTTTCCGAGTAGATCGTTGCAATCAAAGCCTTAATCAATGAATCATGTAAACCGATCTCAAACTCATTCCTTTTTCCGACCACTTCCTATGAAGGACTTATTGTCCACAAGTGTTATATGGTAATCACCAACCCAACCTGTAACATATTGAGTAGCGGTGATTGGTAACTGACCACAGTGTAAAATCATTCATAGCTTGAACCAAGATTATATGCTTGAACCTTATCTTGTGCCGAGGATCAAGTAACAGACCATTAAGAGAGGGAGTCTAAGGTTGAAGATGAAGCAATGTCAACATTATGCCAAGTACCAAGAGGGGCGGAGAATAAAATTTAGGGTGACGGGACAAAAATACCCCTCATGTGCTATGCATATAGCGTGATTTAACTTATTTTATGGATGGATTTAGTAATTTGGACTCAAGTAGTTAAATTTAAAAACCACTAGGACTCGGATCAATACAAGTTTAGATTTTGAACTCAAGTAGTTAAAATGACCAAACCATAAAGACTCAAAAAGGACTTTACTCCAACTATTAACTATAAGATCTAAAGATTTAAAACACTTCTTACACTACTTACAAAAAAAACCCCTTTCTACAATATCCACACCCTATGTATATATATAGGGTAAGGTTCATGCGAGAACCACCTTTATTTCGAGAACTGCGAGAACCAATGTGAACACAAAATAAAATCTACAAGAAATCAAAAAAGCAATCAAAAATTTTTTCTTAATATTTAAAAACATCGCTATATTTCGTTACCAAAAAAATAAAAATTCGAGTAATAGTTATCCATGCACATGTACATATGTATCATAACTTCGACAAATTCCGTAATACATTATCAATATTTATCCATGCATATGTGCATATGTATCATAATTTCGAGTAATAGTTATCCATTGCACTTTAATTTACAATACCACCCGTAATACACTACTTTTTACATTACCAATATTCAAACTGCACATGTGCATCATTATGTATAACCATTATAACGTGTTTTGGTACAAAAAGTTTGTGATTTTGAATGATGAGGTAAGCCCATATACATGTCTTTTGGTTAGTTATATCTAGTGGTTAATGGTTTGGTTATAGTTGTCACTTAATGATGTAATATGTTGATTGGATGGTATAAATGGTGTTGATATACATGTAATAAAGTGAAAATATTGGTATTTGTATTGTATTATAGATGGTAGGAGGTAATGGTATTGTATTATGGATGGTAGGAGGTAATGGAAGTGTATTATGGATGGTATGACAGATGAAAGAGAAAGTGTATTCAAAGTAGTGTACCGAAACACCTTATTTCATGTTGATACATATAGATGTATATGTACATTTCTAATATTGGTAACGTAAAAAGTAGTGTATTACACATGGTAGTGTAAATGAAAGTACAATTGTCTAATATTTGTAACGTAATACGAAATTTGTCGAAGAAATAATACATATGCACACGTGCATGGTAGTGTATTTTGGATAGAATGATAGATGAAAGAGAAATTGTATTCAAAGTAGTGTACCAAAATACCTTATTTCATGTTGATACATATAAATGCGCATGTGCATTTCTAATACTGGTAACGTAAAAATTAGTGTATTACACATGGTAGTGTAAATGAAAGTACAATTGTCCAATGTTTGTAATGTATTACGGAATTTGTCAAAGAAATGATAAAAATGCACACGTGCATGAATAAATGTTACTCAATTTTTCTTTTTTTTTTGAAATTTTATTTTATTGTTGACGAAATATAGCGAATTTTTCAAAAAAATAATATTAAAAAAGATGTGGGTTGAAAAGGTACGACTCGAAACAGTTTGGATCGAAATGGTGGAGGTCGGAATAGTTCGGGTTGAACCGGTATGGGTCTAAATGGTTCGGGTCAAAATGGTGCTTGTCGAAACAGTACCGGTCAAAACGTTTCTGGTCGGAATGGTATAGGGTGCGTGTTGAAAGGCTGCGGGCCGAAACTGTATGGGTTGAAGTGTACGTGTCGAATTGTTCGGACCGAAAACAGTTCAGGTTGAAAGCGATACATGTCAAAAACGATTCACGTCGAAATGGTGTGGGTCGAAACGGTACGGTACGGGACAACACGGTATGGGTTGAAACGTGTGAGTCGAAACGGTGCCTGTTGAAACGAATCGAGTTTAAACAATGAGGGTCGAAACAAAAATGATCCAGGTCGAAACAGTGTGGGTCGAAACATTTCAGGTCAAAATGGTGCAGGTCGAATAGGGCTCGCGTCAAAACGGTGCAGGCCGAAACCAAACGGGTCGAAATGGATCTTGGTCGGAACAGATCGCGTCGAAACGATCCAGGCCAAAATGGTTTGGTTTGGAATGGTACAGGTCAAAATGGTGCGAGATAAAGCGGTTCGAGTTGAACGATATGAGTAGAAATGATGCGTGTAAAAACAGTGTGGTCAAAATGGTTCATGCGGAAACCGTATAAGTCAAAATGGTACGTGTCGAAACGGATCTAGGTTGAAACGATGCGGGTTGTACCATTTCGAAATGGTTATGGTCGAAATAGATCAGATTGAAACGGTTCGGTTCAAAACGGTTTGAGGCGAAACGGTTTGGATCAAAATGGTGTGGGTTGAAACGGTTCAGATCAAACGGTGCGGGTCAAAACGGTTCGTGTCGTAACCGTGCGGGTCGCAACAGTTCGGGTCAAAAGAGTTCAAGTCAAATGGTACGGGACGAAACAATACGAAACAATACGGTCAATATGGTCGAAACGATGCGAGTCTTTAACGCTACTATTATGAATTTCATTAAAGTATTCCGGTCTACCTCTATCCTATATGACGGTTGACTTGACCCCATGAGCATAACTTGCATAAAAGATTTAACAAATCATATTACTATATATATTAAATTACATCATTAGCTACCATAAAGTCTTTGAATTTTTATTTTGACCACATAGTTTTTTGGATTTTTATTTTGACTACAGAAGTTTTGGGATTTTTATTTTAACCACGTTAGTATTGATTTTCATTTTATTATTACACATATGAAATTACATCACACTAACTACAATAAAGTTATCTTCTTTTTATTTTAGACATCAAAAGTTTTCTTTTAAGATTGGACATATGAAATCTAGGAATAATTTATTTTACTAGATAGGAAATATAGATAATTAATAATTTTATACTAAAATAGTTTTTTTCTATGTATTTAACTAGTATTAAAGTTCGCGCTTCGCGGCGGTGTTGTTGGAATAAGCTGGCAAGAATGTATTCGTAACAATAAATCGGTGATATATTATAGAATTTACAGATTTTACTCTAAACATCGGTAAAAATAAGCAATCAATATGGTTAAGTAAACATTTCTAAAGTTAAAAGTTAGCTTTAACGATAATACGGTAAATAAATAAATTATTAAATTTGTTACCTCGGTTAATATAGACAATGCAGATTTTAATCTAAACCATGGTAAAAAGAAGCAAGTAGCACAATTAAGTAAACATGTCAAGATTTAAAAAGTTAGCTTTAATTACAATAAGTTAAATAAATAATAATTAAAATAAAAAAGAATTAAACTTAGATAATAGATAAAAGAGCAAATACTTTTTAAAAAAATAAATTTTATTAAACTTCAAGGGTCGTATGATAAGTTTAAAATAAAAAAAATATTAAATTTATAAAAAGATAAAAAAACAAATATTTTTTAAAAAATATATGTTTTATTAAACTTAAAGGGTCGCGTGATAACTCACTTGAAGTTTAGGGGTCGAAACATAAATCGTTTACAAAAAAGGATTTATTATTAAACTTCTGTACATAAATCTTTTAAAGTTTAGGATTACAAATCTAAATTGTTTATTAAAAAGAAGTACTTTAGGAATTGTATGATAACTATAATAAAGTTAAGGGCTAAAAATGTAAATTAATTAAATAAAAAGAAATAATATTATTATAACCCCATAAAATAAATAAAAATAAAAACGAAAAATGACCAAATTGGATTAAGTATTGTTCACAAATCAAAATGTTATTATATAGAATATGTTAAACATTTTGTGTGTTATATTTTCTATATTATTTTTACTTTTAGACTAGTTGTAGCTTTTCTATTAGATTTTATTAATTGTAACAAATTCGGATATGCCATGGTATTACTCAAGTTTTATTTTGGACGTGACTTTTCGTGATTTGTTAATATACCATAACAAATATTTTTATCTACATTTCGTCACCAGAGTTTTTTTATCTACACTTTCATGGGTTTACTCGAGCTAAAGATATGATATGACGTACCACCGCAACACGCGAAATGTTTTACTAGTATAATACATTTGACAACATGAACATTACTTGCATAAAAAATTTAACAAATCATATATAATACACTGACAAGATATGAAGGTTGCGTGTTCGAGCCGATTCCATGACCTTTTTTTCCTCTCCAACTGTTCCCTTTTAGCCTTTTTAACGGAAACCTCATTCCTTATTTTTTTAACGGAAACCTCAATCTTTATTCGCATAAATGCAGTAAGCAATTACCAACCCTCTTTCTCTTTTTTTTTTATTTTTTGCGCCCTTATTATATTCATTTGGTATAGATTTAATACACGTTATTTTTTTATTTTTTTAATGACAACGTTTACTCCTACCCTATGTTACACCAATTAGTTAAATAATTTTCCTTGCATAGATTTGAACGTAGGATCTCCTTTTAAGAGGCATGAGCCTCTACTAAGTGGGCTACTCCTACATTGGTCAATACCCGTTATTTTGTTAAGAAAAAACTACACGTTAGATAAGGCTAAAATGTTAGCGGATTAGAACGTCCAAATAATTTTTCTTTTTATTACCCAAGCAATTGAAAGATAAGGCTAAAATGTTAGCGGATTAGTGGTAGATTGCTTTATCACCTAAAAAAGGAGACTAAATTACTAAAATCGTCTTTTATGTTACACTAGATTGCCAAGTGTGTCATTTGTCTTAAAAAAGACAAAAAGTACAAAAAACGTACTCGGTGTTTACAAACTCTTGCACGTTATGTCCTTTAGCCCTAACTCAGTTACTTTTATGGTTAAATTTGATCAAGTGGACTCCATGCAAGGGGTATTTTGTTCATTTTACCCTAAATACTAATATATTAAAAATAAATATTCACTCTCTACAATAATCTGCCTGAACTCTCTCTCTCTCTACAAACTCTCTCTACGATCTGGTGGTGCAGCACCTTCACCGTCACACCATCTCCGCCATCGGAGCACCTCGCCATCACACCACCACCGCCATCGCATCGTCACCACTACCACCATCGCTGCACCTCCATCATAGCTCCATCTCTGCAACTTCTGGTGAATTCAACGAATCAAATTCGAATCTTAAATTGAAGTTCGATGCTCGACGAGGAAGATAGCCTCTTCGCAGTGAAGAAGAGAGGAGGTGGTTGGAAGGTAATTTGTTGGTTTATTGTTACATTTAGGCTTAGTTATCATGTTTTTTCAGTTGAATATGATGCATACTGACATGAACTTGTACAACAGCAACCCAACAAATGGCAAGTGCTGCAACTCTTTGTTTCTTCTTATAGAAGAATTAGTTTTAACGGAAACGGGCCTCAATCAACCAAAGCCCATAACCAACTAACGAACTGCCTCCCCTGTAACCGCAAAAAGATGAACCGCTCGTAAAAGAAACATACCAGTTATGAAAATCTAAAAAAACCAAAACATGGGCCACAAGCTCGGTTTTGGCCATAATCAAGCCATGATCACACCTAAACACTAAAAACTGAAAAACATAAACTTGTGTAGTGTGCCAAAAGCAAGAACTGCATAGGAAAATGCATATTTTTAAAACCGTTACCATGTTCATTACAAAACAGCTAAGAGTTGGCAATTTCCTAAAGGTAAAATTAAAGACTTAAGACATATCCAGAACCTGGGTTGGGTTCTGTATTACTATTAGATATATCACAATTATAGAGAGAAGCATTAGTGTATAATGTAGTACTAAATAAATATCTTAATGAACCTTAAAAACATGGACACATAAAATGATTTCAATTACCATTGAAAAAGTGAAGTTTACGTTATCAAATGTTACAACATTCCCCTCTATTATGTCCCATTGATACTTTTGTACAAAAAAAAGGAAAACAATAACATCAGGTCTCACATGACATTTGCAACAAATTCATTCCGCCTTTCTTTGTAACAAACACAGAGCAGCTTGCAAATGAAGTACACAAGGCACAACCCATAGCAAAGACCCAGAAACCAATGAACTTACCCCAGCTGGAAGAAGATTGTGTTAGCAATAATGGCATTGGTAGCATTGGTGGTTGATGAGAAACGATGGTGGTGAGAAGGTGGGTGTGATTCATTAGGGCCTGCAATTTCGAAAGGAAAAACTTTCGAAAATACATCACATGCTAAGTGAATCTTTTACATATTCAATGAAAGAATGTTGGATGTTAACCTGCAGGAGGTGTATGACGAACGAGATGAGCAGGGGGAGAGGGTACGTGTGGTTCATCAGAAAGAAGGAAAAATAGCATGCTAATTACATTACAATTTAAATAAAGAATATTGGATGTTAACCTGCAGCAAAAGGAGGATTTAAGGGTTGAGAGTGGGAGCAAGTGGCCGTGGTTCACTAGAGCCTGCAATTTCACCACGCTATATGTTAAAAAAAATCCAAATTATCAGTTTAAGTTGCAGCCTCAAAATCAAATTTAACTCATATCATACTTGTTTAAATAAGAGCATTCACTATTATACTTATCTTTATAATAATTTAACAAAAAGAAACCACATCACTGTTCTCTATTCTTCTAGCTTCAAAAATATTTTATAATAATTTAATACTTAACAAAACATTCAATTCAAACATAAAGTGTTTTGAGACAAATCTTTTTAAATTCAACTATGAGCATCCAACTAAATATTGCCAAACAAAAAACAACACAGCCATCTACGGAACAACAGCAGTTATTCCTTTTCAACTACATTCCTGCCCACGCACCCCTATAAGAGTTAACAATTCCAAATCCCCAAATTTCTCAATCAACCTCCCAAAACCTTAACCTAAAATGGTGTTCACAATAACATTGAATTGAAAACAAATTAAACAAAAGAAAGCGGAACCTGATGGGATGGCGCCGCCGGTAGCCACTGAACAAGGATCAGACAGCGCCGTCAGCTTGCCTACGTCGATCGGGAATCAATAATGACAGAGCATACATCAGCAACGTCAAAATTGAAAACCTCGATTATGCAAGAAGAGGCCGGTGGTTCACTGGTAGGTTTGGGGAAGAGAGTGACGAAAGGGATACACCGAGAAAACACTACAGCCGGTGACGGTGAGAGTGCTAGTGTTTCACGGCGACGATAGGTGGTTAGTAGGGTTGTTGAGGTGGTTACGGCGGAGGGAAGATGGTGCATGAGACGGTTAAAGTTCAAAAATGTTGTTAGGGGAATGTGAAATCGTGTAAGCTCGTGTGTATATATATACTAGTTTTTGCAACGTGTTGAAGGACACTAAACCAAATATTTTTTTTCTCTCCTAACATGTACCTCTGTGTTTTGGTTACTTTTACATACTATTTATAACACGACGTAAAAAAATTACATCGAGTCAAACAGTTAAAACAAAACGCTACCATACTTTTGCTAATAAAAACTAAAACGATGGAAACACAATAATTTGAAACTGGTGGCAAAATTGCAATTTTTCAGATGAACATGTACCAGGTTGCTACTAGACACGAAACAAAATTACACCAAGTCAACAAATTAAAACGAAACACTACCATGGTTTTGTAAAAAAAACAAAACCAAAACGATGGCATGACTGTAATTTTATACTAGGGGCAAAATGGTAATTTGGCAGGAAAAAAACAAAACAATGGTAAAAATGTAAATTTGAACCGATGGTAAAATCGTAATTTGACTGAGACAAAAAAACAAAACAAATGGCAAAACCTTAAATTTAAACGTGACAAAATGGTAATTACTGGACCCATGGGGAAGTATCAGACAGCTGCCAGTGCCACTATTCCCCTCCATATGATTTGTAGCATAGATAAACAAGCTATAGGATACACAATATGGATTCAGAATTGTTTATGATTTTGTAGTTAGTGTAATTTTATTTTTTTTTATATTTTTTGCCGTACCTTTGTCGTACTAGTATCTTGGATTTTTGAGTTTTGTCATTTCCCATACTTGTATCATCCCTGTACCCCTGTCCCGTACTTGTTCCCGTGCTACATAGATGTTAACCTCAAACCTATTAATGTATAATAAAAAAGTAACAAATTAAAAAAAATGCATCCTATTTTTTCTCGGTAAAACACACATTTTTTCTTGGTACGGCGCTCCATACGCCAATATTCAATATCCAATGTAAACACTCCACTTGGTTAGCATATAATAGAAAGGATGCAACATATATGAGCTTCGGTCAACATATGCTACCTCGCTGCGCATAGCTTAAGTTCAAGTCTTGACCCATTTGCCAAATTTATATATTTTTTTGCAGTGTATTTCATTTCTACAAATGAGTTACCATCCATTAGTCCATAACAAATCGGCATCTTGTAGCTGCAATTTTAGTATAAATCAACTACTATATATAAAAGATTTGGGTATGAAGTAAAAAAGCAACAAGACGCAGCAAAAATCACATACAGGGAAAAATACAATACATTATCTTACACAATAACATGAAGATAGTCAATTGTCATGGAGTTAGTTTAACTCACGTGCGGCTCTTAGTCACCGTGCTAAGATCAGCCTTGACACCAAACTTGCAACTCGATTCATTGACTCGAACAAAGGAACAAAGAGTGTGAACAAATAGAACACTTGAATTGCTTTAGAGAACTCTTACAAAGGGAACTTTGATACAACTTTGGAAGGTGATTAGCAAATGAGCCAAGATCACCTATTTATACTACTACTTGTTAAGCATTCTAGATTGTTCCTAATCTAGACATTTCTAAGTATAAATTATACAAATATCTTGGATATTTACAAGTGATTAATCTAGAAACTTAAAAGTCCTTGAATCCTTGATGATATTTTTGGGCCATGAATCTAAAATTTTCTAAGGCAAAAATCTGCCATAAAAGTCCTTGAAGCTGGTAGAAAATTCAGAAATCCTGAGAGTTGCGATCTGAATTTTGGCGGGCTGTGACGTTATACCCCACCTAATCCGTCGACGTCCTCGTCGACGGATGATACTTCTTGATCTCGTCTCTGAACTGCCATAGTGAATCCTCTGTTTCCTAACTAGCTTCACTATCAGGTAAGTTCTTCCACTTGATCAAGTACTCCTTGTAGCTTGGCACTCCTCGACATCGGATGGTGCGGTTAGATATGATCTCGGCAACCTCTCAACGAATGATGTCACAACTGATGTTGGTGCCCGCTTGGACACTCCACGATTTAAGTCTTCCTTGTCGGCATGGTAAGGTTTGAGATAACTCACATGGAAGACTGGGTGAATCTTTAACTTGGGCGGTAATTGTAGTTGTAAGATACTTTGCCAACACGAGTAATTACTTGAAAGGGTCCTTCATATTTCCTTACGAGTCCCTTGTGCACGCCCCTTAGTGACTTGAATTGTTGTGGCAAAAGTTTCACCATGGCTTGGTCCCCGACTTGGAATTCCCCATGTCGCCTTTGATCGTCCGCCCACTTCTTAATAATTTCTTAACCGCCTTGTCAAGGGAAGTACGAGCCAAGTCTGCTTGTTCGTGCCACTCCTTTAGACTCTTGAAAGCAGCTGGGATATTACCATCATAGGATGTGGCTGAGGCATTAGGAGTCAATGGTTGCCGTCTGGTTACGATCTCGAAAGGGCTTTTCCCGGTAGCTTCGCTTCGCTGCATATTATAATAATATTGTGCAACATCTAATAGTTTAGCCGAATCACGTTGATTAGCACTTACATAGCGTCGGAGGTATCACTCGTGAAATGCATTGACCCGCTCCGTTTGCACGTTAGTTCGGGGATGGAAGCTGGTTGAAAAGTTGAGTTTTGTTACCATAATCTTGAATAAGTCGGACCAAAGCGCCCCGTAAAGCGAGGATCTCGATCAGTGACAACGGTTTGTGGTACGTCCCAATACTTCACCACATGCTTAAAGAAAAGTCTTGTCATCTCTGCTGCGGGTAACATCGACCGGTGCGGAATGAATGTTCCATACTTGGAAAATCTATCAACTACCACAATGATGATCCCCGAACCTTCTGACTTTGGCAAGAAAGTGATGAAATCCATTAAAATGCTTTCCTAAGGACCAGTTGGGATCGGTAAGGGCTCTAACAAAACTCTTGGTTGGCGTTGCTCGATCTTGTCTTGCTGGAAAACTAAGTAAGTGTCCACGTATGCTTCAACATCATCTGCCATATGTGGCCAATAAAATGTACCTCCTATTAGTGCCAACGTCCTTTTGATGCCCGGATGACCAGCCCACTTAGAATCATGGCATTCTTTCATCACGGATTTCCTAAGATTACCCCATCTTGGTACATAGAGTAGGTATCCTTTGGTGAATAAAAGATCCCCTTTTAACCAAAATCCTGTAGTCTTTCCATCTCGAGCTAAGGGGATAAGATGTTTGGCAAACAAATCCTGATTTATGCCTTCCTTGATCTGGTCTTGGATATCGAATGTTGGGCGTGTAATGGCACCAAGCTCGGCTTCGCGACTTAGTGCATCAGCCACGAGTTTGCTTTCAGCCTTGTACTCTAAGACATAATCAAATTCAGCAAGGAAGTTGATATACACTAAATTATACATGTTTTCGTCCCTCATTTTACTCCTGTCTTACGCGTTTTTTTACTATAAATTCGATCCTTAGGAACTTAATCATGTACTTTTGGGTTTAGACCCTCTTAAACGACGTTCCACGGGCAAATTTGAAAAAAAAAACGAGGAGTTTCCGGGCATTTTGGATGAAAATTACATAAATTGGTAAAGATATAGGTCTTGCACTGTCGTACGCTCCAACTGCACGGCCTGCAGATTCAATTAGTTCAAAGCACCAGTAGTGCGCCAGGAGTGCAATGAGTTTCTCGGTAACAGATGGTCGTGCGTCTCGGTTGCACCCTATGCGCCCTCTGATCCTCGGAAGCACACCCCGTGCGAACAACCGTGCATCCATTTTCTCTGGACATGCACGACAGTGCACCTCATGTGCACAGCCGTGCACGCACTTTTTTGCCAAATCTGCCACTTGCTTAACCCATACCCTGCAGCTGACGTCATGATTAGACTTGTACAGTGCATGGGCGTGCACTTTTGAAAAGTTGTATAAAACAGAGCAGACGCATTCTGATCAATTATTTCATTCATAATCTTTGTTAGTAATTTTGGTTGAAATCACTATCTTAGTGGATTTGTGTTCAAGATTTGCAAGATGGAATAGTTTGTGATATGATCTACTTTATGCTTGTCTCGGTGGTCGTTTTGTGAGTCGGTACTGCTTTCCTTGGTAAGTGAGGTTAGAAAACTCTTAGCGGATGACTAACTTATCTTTAAAAGACCTACATGAAAATATATCAATAGCACGCTAATGAACGATTTTAGGTGGCTAAAGTGTGTCTATCGCGTTAACTTTCCAAATGATTGTTATGTTAGGATTCCCAAAAGGGATACTAGTTGTCTATATAATTTGAAGATTGATCAAGTGCCTTTGTAACATTTATGACTTACTTAACATGCTTAGGTTGTTTGTAAAACAAGATAATATATATTTTTGTATTTGGAGTCTTCTATATTTTAAATATAATTTTAGATAAATTTTAGTTAAAACTTTATTCACCTATGGTTTTATCGGTAAACCAGTGACAACGGTTTAGTACTCATGCATTCGCCCGCGTCCATGGAACGACATCTGGTTCTTACCTATACTCTACTACACATCTGGTTCTTACATATACTCTACTACATATATGATAGGGTACACTTGCCCTTTTGTGTGTGTGTTTTAATTTTAAGGTATAAATCATTTTTATAAATATTAAAACCGAGTTTATGTGTAAATTCATTGTAAAAATATGTATATATATGCACATGTCAAGTTTTGGCGCCGTTGCCGGGATGCGGCGAGCTTTTGGATCAATGCGAGTCACTCCTTTACCGGTATACATACTTGTGAATACTTGTTCATGCTTGTTTATCTGTGTATTTGTTTGTATATACATTTCTTCGATTATTTATTTGTTTGTTTGTTGTTTTTTATTTATTTATTTATTTAGATTGTTGTACATTTTATTTATTTTATTTTTATCTAAATTTTGTTGGATTTATTTATTTATTATTTTTTATTCCTATTTAATTGATTATTTGATTGTTTGTTTAAATTTTTGCAAAATTAATTTAATTTATTTATTTCGGGCATTACGATGTTATCCGTTGTTGTATCGTGCTTACCTTTTTCTTGCTAGTTAGAATGGTCATGGTTGAGAACTATGAGCGACGGACTTTCAAAGTCAATGGCCATAGACTAAAAATCTATATCAATGGGCCGGTTGACTCAATGGTGGGGGTAGTCGAGCTCCACGCCCCTCACGTGTAACAAGTGTGGGGAAGGGTGTCTAGCTATCGATTCGAAAAAAAAACTTAGCACGCGTGTTTAGCACGCTTGGGGTAAATTTGTAAATATATACATATATATATATACATATATATGTATACATATACGTATATATGTATTTATATATGTATATATATATATTATTTCTTTCATTTTACTAATGGTTTAGTATTTTGTCAGTTTTTGTCGATGTGATTCATGCTTTGTAGAGTTTTGGAGTTGATATGGTCCACAAACAAGTAAAATCTTTTAAAAACGGTGATTTTTGATAAAAAGTCAAGTTTGGAGGGTTCTGCAAGTTCTGTCTGAAGAGACACAGGTACTGCACCGCCGTGTCGTTGATCCGCACGGCCGTGCACTTCACCTGTTCTCGAAAATTTGCGCACACCCTGTGTGTGTTGCTAAAGCGCGCAGCTATGCGCGTCACACGCACGACCGTGCACGCGAGAACTGTTGTGCACCTCAGTCCGTTTGTTGATCTGCCCGACCGTGCATATTATGTGCACGACCGTGCACGCGTGCAGGAATAGTAAAAATTAAGGGTATTTAAGAAAATTTTCTAAAAAAAACATAATAGAGCAAAAAGAAAAAAAGAATTATAAAAAACAAATATTCAAAGTATAAACCATATAGTGCACAACTGTTCTCTCTTTTCTCTCCTCTAATAAATCACCGCTTTTTGTAAGAAATCACCACAAATCACACCATAGGTATGAATTCTTTCGTCTTTTCTCGTTTTTAATCTTGTCTTTTGTCTTATATTAGTATTTTGGTTCAAGAAACTTTAGGGTTTCCTCATAAATCCAAACAAGACCCTAATTCTTGATATTTTGTATAAATCTTGTACTTTAATCGAGTCAGGAGCATGTTGTTCGCCGTTAGCATGTGTCTTTTTTTTTTGGTTTATTATGTTTTATTTGGTTTTCATTTTGGGTATCTTTTATTAAAACCCCCGAATATGTTTTTCCTATTAAAAAAAATGCTACTTTTTATTTTATTTCTTTTTAACTAATTGATGGGATGGTTATTTAACTAATCATTTGATCGGTTGTGATGCTTTGTATTTTGTCTAGTATGTCACATTTTGTAGGAAAATGGGACACACACCGAGTATGCACCAGGAGCGTGGGGACGGCAGAGTCAAGTCCATGGATTTTGTCCTGTTTTCTTCAACACCCAGGGGAGTATTATTCTCCTTTTTTACACTATAGTTTAGTTACTCATAACTGTTTAACTATTTTTTGTTTCACACTAGGGACAATGTGAAGTTCAAGTGTGGGGAGGATAAGGGTATTAACGTTGTTTGTCCTTAAAGTTTTTGCAAAAACTCCATTTTAATTTTTGTGGCATATATATATATATATATATATTGTAACAAAAAAAAAATTATAAAAAATCTAAATGTTTAGTTGTTTTTAGAAAACATCAGATATGATAAAAAAACCGACAAGTCATGTTAATTTTGGAAAAGATAACTATAAGCGTGACAAACAAAAGAATGACTCATTGCTAATTTTTATACTAGCACTCATTTCTTATGTTTACGTGAGCATATTTTTGAGCTTTTTACTACTTTCTTGACATGCTTGTTGTTTTGCGGAATATGAGTGAGCAGGATGTTTTATGCAATTTAGAACTTGTCATTATCATACTTTTCAAGATTTTAAATGTGTGAAATTAGCCTTTTTCTTTTGTTTGTTTCTCGCACCCAACATTATCCATTAGTTAACCTTGTTGAGCCTATTTCCCATATTTTTCAACTTTAATGGCTAGCCTTTTTATTTTTTAAACATTTGTGTTAAAACTCGGTTATCGTTTAACCTGTGTTCTTTGTACATAGTTTCTTTCGTTTAAAAACATTAGAGTTCACGTGTAGCTTGTATATATGTTGTTGGCAAAAAAAAAAACAGAATATCCAAAAATAGCACACTCGGAAATAGAGTAAAGACGATCAAATTGGAGCAATTTTAAATGCTTAATGGTTATAATCTTGATGTTAGCTCGAGAAGGTGAAAATCTTCGTTCGCGTTAGTTATGTATAGTTCTTGTTTATTTACACTTGTTAAACATAACCACCGAGTTTAACCATTTAGCCACTTTTAAATGTCCATTCCACACCCTTAACCATTACCTATCATTACAACCCTCAAAGACCTCTTGATTTGTTTTTTGTATGTTTGTTGATGGAGATTCGATCTTTTGACAAGCTTATGACATTGCATGATTCATTGCCTTGTCATCGAGTGTTTTACACATACACATTATATGTATGATTCATAAATATAGCCGAGTGTGTGTGAGCATTGTGAGTAGTGTGAACATTTGCTTTCTAAGTCAATTGGAAGTGGAATCATTGCTTTTTGGTTATCGTTACATATATTATCATGTGCTTGATTGGTTTGAAAACATTGATGATGTCTTTTGGAAAACCGATTAACCGTTGCATATATATATTAGCAATATGGTCTATTAAATGATTGATGCCATTGGGAGCTTTCGTTTATTTAGTTTACTTGAGTTTGCTTTAGGACAAGCAAAGTTCAAGTGTGGGGAGGTTTGATATACACTAAATTATACATGTTTTAGTCCCTCATTTTACTCCTGTTTTATGAGTTTTTTTACTACAAATTCAATGTTTAGGTACTTAATCATGTACTTTTGGGTTTTCAGGTCTTAAACGACGTTCCACGGGCAAATTTGGAAAAAACGAGGAGTTTCCTGGCATTTTGGATTAAAATTGCATAATTTGCTAAAGATATAGGTCTTGCACTATCGTACGCTTCAACTGCACGGCCCTGCAGATTCAATTATCCGAAGCACCAGTAGTACGCCAGGAGTGCAATGATTTTCTCGGTAACGGATGGTCGTGCGTCTCGGTTGCACCCCTGTGCGCCCTCTGATCCTTGGAAGCACACCCGTGCGAACAACCATGCATCCATTTTCTCGGACATGCACGACAGTGCACCTCATGTGCACGGCCGTGCGCACACTTTGCCGCCAAATCAGTCACTTGCTTAACCCATACCCTGCAGTTGACGTCATGATTAGACTTGTACAGTGCACGGGCGTGCACTTTTGAAAAGTTGTATAAAACAGAGCAGACGCATTCTGATCAATTATTGGATATTTTGCAAGCTTTTGGGCATTTTTGGGCAACGGAAACATCCTTCTTAAGTCGGATTTAAGCCTCCAAGTTGCAAAGAATCCTATTTATCATCCATTCCATCTAATCCTTGCTTGCTTATGGTTTGAATCCTTGTTCTTTCCATGATTTGGTTACATTTCAAGCATTGATTTGATGTATTATATATTATTATAGCCTTAGGGCAAAAGCAGTAGTTTACTTATCTTACAAATAAACGTTAGTATGTTAATCTTGTTTGTATGAAACTATGGTACTTTTTCATGTTTGAATCTTGATGATCATATGGCAAACATGTTTCATTGATGTTGGATTCTTGATTATAGTTGGTTATCTTGGATGATTAATGAATGTTTAGTTGAGATATGTTGAAAACCCCTTGATTAAGCACTTATTAGTAGACTATTAACTTGTTAATATGTTTACACCATGAAGCTAGAAATGGGTATTGGTTTAATAAAAGATAAATATGATCTTAATCAAGAATACTTTCTTACACGTAAGGACTTTAACGGGTTAGATGGTGTTATTGCGAGTTCTTGACACAGTTTATGATCTTTGTTTGGCGGTTTTGGTTGAAATTACTATCTTGGTAGATTTGTGTTCAAGGTTTGTAAAATGGAATAGCTTGCGATATGATCTACCTTATGTTTATCTCGGTGATTGTATTGTGTTAACGATACTACTTTCCTTGATTAAGTGAGGTTAGAAAACTCTTAACGAATGACTAACTTATCTTTAGAAGATCTACATCAAAATATATCAATAGCATGCTAATGAACGATTTTAGGTTTCAAAAGTGTGTCTATTGCGTTAGCTTTCCGAAGGATTGTCATGTTAGGATTCCCGAAAGGGATACTAGTTGTCTATATAACTTGAAGATTGATCAAGTGCCTTTGTAACATTTATGACTTAGTTAACATGCTTAGGTTGTTTGTAAAACAAGATAATATATATTTTTGTATTTGGAGTCTTCTGTGTTTTAAATATAATTCTAGATAGATTTAGTTAAAACTTTATTCACCTATCTTTTTACCGGTAAACCAGTGACAACGGTTTAGTACTCATGCATCCGCCCGCGTCCATGGATCGACATCTGGTTCTTACCTATACTTTACTACATATATGATAGGGTACAGTTGACCTTTTGTGTGTGTTTTAATGTTAAGGTATCTACCATTTTTATAAATATTAAAACCGAGTTCGTGTGTAAAATTCATTGTAAAAATATGTATATATATGCACACGTCAGAAGTCTTGCCACCTACTTGCTTGGGACTTAGTTTCTTTTGAGTTTAGAAATAGCTAGTGGCAACATTACCAGTTTTGATAACAAACCTTGACCCGAGAAGATAGTGTCTCCAAGTGCACAAGCAATGCATGATTCTCTTGCACCATGTATTTCTTCTCGGTGTCGTTAAGTTTAAGGTTTTCGAACGCGATCAGATGTCCATCCTACATAAGTACTCCGTCGATTGCAAAGTCTGACATCGGGGAGGGCTAAGACAGCTCCTAACATAATTGCCTACTTCAACCCTTCAAAAGCTGCTTGACAACGTTGGTCCCAGTCCCAAGCTTTGTTCTTCTTTAGTAGATCCGTTAATGGTGCAGCCATTGTGGAACATCCCCTGATGAAACGGCGATAGTAATTCACCAAGCCAAGAAATGAACGTAACTCCAGAACTTTGGTTGGTGGTTCCCATGCTTGAAATGCTTTAACTTTTGGCATCGTCCATCACGAACCGGCCTTCCTTGATTCGATGGCCCAAGAATTCAACTTCCTCTGGCCAAACAAGCATTTCTCCGACTTGACATAAAGCTCATTCTCACGTAGCACCTGAAAAACCTTTCGTAAATGCTACAAGTTCTCCTTTAGTGTGTGGCTATAGACTATGATGTCGTCTAAATATACCACAACGAACTTATCGAAGAAGGGGTGGAAGACTTTATTCATAAGATTGCAAAACGTTGTTGGCGCATTAGTAAGACCAAAAGGCAACACCAAGAATCCATACGAGCCATACCTTGTGATGCATGTTGTTTTTGCTTCATCCCTTTGGCAATTCTTACTTGATAGTAACCAGAACGTAAGTCCAATTTTGAAAAGTACCTAGCATTGCCAAGTTGATCAAACAAATCAGCAATGAGAGGAACTGGGTACTTATTCTTTACCGTGATTTTGTTAAGTGCCCGATAATCAATACACAGTCGAATGGACCCATCTTTCTTCTTTTGAAATAGTACCGGTGCACCATATGGGGCCTTTGAATAGCGAATACACCCAGGTCAGGTACTGTTATGTGCCTTAGAACATGACATAAGACATGAAGCAAATCGGAGCTCGGGCACGCAAAATGAGGCAGTTTCCCGGTTAGGGAAACGCCTTCCTTTTGAGAACAATAAAAGGAAACCAAACATGCAAGGAACGGTCAATCAAGCCTAAAAACACTTAAACTATCCTAATACGAGGCTATTATTATTAAAACATAACCAGGTTTGGGTTTCGAGACGGTTATGCATGGTTTTTAAAACCGAGTCTTTTAACACTAAAAACGCGAAAGGAGCCCGTTTCTCAAATCGGGGACACGTATGGGACCCGAAAACGAACCTAAACACAATACCGAAGATAAACATCATCTTATTAACATGAAAAACGAAGCACGACAAAGCAGGGGGTGGGGTAGGGCCACCCTACCTTGCGACCCCCCCCCTTATTATAAAGTTTTTTTTGTTTTTTTTTTCCTTTTTTCTTCATCTTGCAACAAAAATCTGCTCGCAATCATCCAGAACACAACTGATCATCAACTAAATTTAGCCAAATCAAAGGTAATTTTCAAGTTTTGTAAGGTTTTGATGAAGATTTCTTGGTTAAACATGAACTAGACGAGGAAAACCCTTTTTAATCCATGGTAATGGATGGTTTAAACATGGTTCTTGGCTGAATAAGAACACATCAAGGATTCCCTGATGTTATATGATAGCCAAGATCACAAAACTTCTGATTTTGATACCCTAATCGACCCCTAATCGAACAAAAGCGAATAACAAAGTTATTAACCGAAAAATAGTGAAACAAAGCTTGATTGACATGGGTTATGGCATTTTTGGATTGTGCTTGATGTGTAGGTACTAAATATAGCACCCCACGCACTTCTAGCTCGACAGAAACGCACGGGAACGGAGCTTGCGATAGGTATAACCCCCGAAACCTTCGACTTGCATAGGTAGAATATTCTTTAGACTATAACTTGGTCCAATGTGATAGCTTTGGGATTAGAAGCCGGAAAGTTGCGATAGTAGAGTTGATGTAGATTATATGTCAGATATGGATTCACCTAAAAGGTTTAAGAATTTCACAATTTAAAATTTTCAAATTTTCTATGATTTTTGGCTAATTTCTGACTGTTTTACCCAAAGAAATTCAGGAAAAATACCAAACGGAGTCTATAAATCACCAAATTTACATAAACACCAAGGAACCTATAGGGAATGTTCTGAGAAGTTTGGGAGTCCATTGGTTGATTTTGATTCGGATTAAAAATCCGTGTTTTTGGAGTTTTCGGTAGCCGGAAACACACCGAAACGAAATCGGAAAAATCCCTGTTGATGCATATGTCTGTTGCCTACATCATCGTATAATATCGAGTCAGTATTTAGGAGTGAAATGTCAAGTTTATGTATGATTAAGGGTCAAGTTCGCTTGTAATTGTAAGGTTGAAGTCAAGTTCGGCCGAACTTGACTAAGCAAGTTCGCCCGAACTTGCACTCCCACCAGCGAACTTGACAATGTATAAATAGGGGTCTTGTCATTTCATTTGTAACTTTCAAAGATTTTGTCACGACAGAGGCGAAGCTCTGTCTAAGTGTTTCCAGGATCTGTAACGTTGAATATTAATGAAACTGTGATTAAATAGAAACAAATGAGTGTATCCATTGTCGCCTATGCAAACGGATTCCGCACGTTTACATTAGGTTAGCCAAATTAGGACCGGAACGATCCGTATAACGGACCTACAAGTGGTATCAGAGCAGGATTGGCCTAATTTGAAGACATTGGACATAGAACATCTCATCTTCTACTCATTTCTTTTATTTTTTACTTTTCTTGGACAATTCACGGACAAAATGGACTGATTTTCAAGTATAATACGTAAAATCCATAATAGATAAACCCCTTGAAAAGATCAGAGCTTAAAACAAACGAATTCATGCCGAAAAATTGAAAAAACCATGTTTGAAATCACAACTTCGCTCGAACTTAACATCAAGTTCGCTCGAACTTGACTGAAAAAACTTAATTTTTTCATCAAGTTCGCCTGAACTTGACTGATTTTTCAAGGTTTTTACTCAAGTTCGCTCGAACTTGACTGTTTTTTCATCATTTTTAGTCCATACAAGTTCGCCCGAACTTGCTAAAATTCACATAAGTTCGCTCGAACTTGCTATTTTTCATAACATCTCATCACAAGTTCGCTCGAACTTGTTAAGTCTGTGACAAGTTCGCCCGAACTTGTCTAAGGATTTCTAAAAAAAGGCATGAAAATACTGAAAAACGTCTCGGACATTATATATCGTTAGATTCGTATCGACGAGACGAGCTTAAAGCTCTAATCTGGTAAAAACAGTTTTCTGAAAAATTTTAAACGTTTTTAGCAAACCGATACGTTAATATTGTCGGTTAAAGAGTCAACTTTTACTAAAATTGTCTGTTTGCTAACCATTTTTCAAGTGTTTTGAACGAAAGATTAGTTTGGAAAACGAAATAGGGTCTATAAAGCTGCCAATGTTGATGAGATTAGAAGAGTATGAAGGGTGGAAGGAAAAGTTTGTGAATTGGATACAAGCGAATCAATTCAGCAGTTGGGTTGCAGTTGAGGACGGGTACAAATGGCCAAAGGATGAACGTGATCAAGATCGCTGAACAAGTTTTCAGCAATTGACAAAGAAAATTATGTCGCTGAGAAGAAGATGATTAGCTTGATACAACAGTCAGTAAAGGAAGATATCTTGATTCTTTTGCCAGAATATGAAACATCACAAGAATTATGGCATTTCTTTGTGAAAAATTCAAAGGAAGTGATGAAATGATCAAAAGAAAAAAGGCTTTAATCAAGAAAGAATTTGAGATTTTCACGATGATTAAAGGGGAAACAATGAAACAGATGATCGATAGATACTGTCATCTCATGGTCCAGATGCGGAGACATGATATCAAAAGATCTAATGAAGAGCAAATCGAGAAGTTGGCTGATGCACTTCCAGAAGGGGAATGGAGAAAATATCTGAGGATTCTAAAGAATAGTCCATCTTGGAGACATTTCAAGTTGTCATCCTTCATCGACAAATTGGAAGGTCATGAAATGGAATTGATGAAAATTGCAAAGTCAAAGAATGCTAATGTTGTTCAAGATGTCGGTGTCTATTACAAAGGAGGTGTTCAAGATACTCCAATTCAAAGCCCGAAAATTAAACAACATTTAGTGCAAATACAAGTTCCTTTCCAAATCAAAGTTCTCCATATGTTGGATATACTAGTGCTAGTTCAAGCTCAACATTCCAAAATCAGACTAATCAAGCCAGTTCTGATTCAAATGTTTTCCAGTGCAACATAGCAGTTGATTTGAAGAATGTATTTCTTGAAAAGGTGGCCAAACAGCACATAGCACTCCTTGCTACAGTTCTTGAATTGTATGAAAGTCTTGTTGCTGGAAAGATCGGTAATGCGGAAATGACCGCCGAAGATTACGATCAGGTGGATGAAGAAGAATTGGAACTGATGGATATAAAGTGGAGTTTGGCATCCATCATCAGAAGAGTTTCTAAATTTGTGGCACTTACTGGAAGGGATATTGGTAATTCAAGTAATAAGCTCGGACTCAACAAATCTAAAGTCACATACTTCAGGTGTCGACAGAAAGGACACTTCAAACGTGAATGCAACAATCAAGAAGCAAGTGGAAACCAAAATCGTTTCGGCAACAACAATGAGTATTACAAGAAAGCTCTTCAATATAAACCATATCCATAGAGAACACAAGTCGAAGTTGAAGAT
Source organism: Scalesia atractyloides (assembly GCA_947069175.1). NCBI lineage: Eukaryota > Viridiplantae > Streptophyta > Magnoliopsida > Asterales > Asteraceae > Scalesia > Scalesia atractyloides. Next base: position 73,136,981 of record CAMTDV010000016.1, read on the forward strand.
AAATCTGCAAAGAAAACTGAACAAGCTCTTGTTGTTACTCATGAAGAAGATGGTTTTGACTGGAACAGATACATCGGAAAGAAAATTGGTCATGCTATGATGGCAGAGGTAGTGGATGAATCTGATACATTGTATGTCGATGCTGCTTTGGAAAATGCCATTCTGGAAGGATATAGGCAGAGAGCTGAGGAAGAAGAGTTAGCTTACCTTGAGATGCAAAAACAAGAAGCATTGAAATTAGAAGCAGAAAAGGTAAAAGCTAAGGTAAGTGAGTCTGAAAAGGAAGTTGTGAAAGTTGTGGAGGTTGAAAAACCTTGCACAAAGTGCGCAAATCCTTGTGAACCATGTCTTGATAAAGTCAAAGTTATAAGAGAATTGACTATACACAACGACAACTTTCGTTATGATTAAAGAACCATAAAAGAAGCATATGACAAAATATCAAGTAAATATAAATATGTCGAAAAAGCTAATAGTGAACTCAGTGCTAATGTTAAAATGTTAAATGCCACAGTAATTGAAAAACAAAACACAATTAACATGTACATTAATACCATTACCGAAACAAAGCGTGAGCTTCATGACATAAAGATTGAAACAGAAAGACTAAGACAACTGCTGAAAAGTTATACCACAAATGCATATGTCATTAATCACATTTTACCTACGATTAAGTCGAAGGAAAATGGTGATAAATCAAAGCGTAAAATATACGGAAGTGTTCCTCCACCATTTCTTGAAAGTTACTCTTTGCAAGAAAGATAATGAGATTGAAAAGGCATTTAATCTTTTACTCTTATCAGAAAAGAAAGATAAACTGCCTGAGAACATTGACGTAGACTTTACGAAATCAAATGATGACAATGAAGCGGTGGTAAAAATGTGGTTAAAAAGGTGTTGGGAAATGATTCTGACAACGACAGCTCTGAAAGCGCTAAATCATGTTCGAAAAACTCAGAATCACATTCTGAAGATGATGATATATCATCAGAACATGATCTAAGTGATGATCCTAATATTGTCATTACAAGATTAAGGAATCTGATAGATTATACTTTGATGATAATTTTGTAGGACCGATCCTTGATGCTAAGGAACCTAAATTTGATATCTAACGTCCATAATGGCGGAAATATTATGTCGTGTTTACCAATAGACAAGAATTAATCAGTTTAACATCAGTTTTATTGATCAAACGTCAAGAGTACAAACTGACAGAGCTTCACCTCCAAAATGCCAAAGTTACAATTGAGGAGCACTAGCTAGCTATTTATAGAACATCAACTCCGCTCATGGGAGACCCAAGTTCGCCCGAACTTGCTACTGCAAGTTCTTCCGGACTTGTCTATACATGACAAGTTATGAGCGAACTTGACTAAAACAAATATAAATACTTCGAACAGCTAGCCTATTCAGCTCTATTCTATACAGACTCGATATAAAACTAAGACATAGACATTATGCACCAACAGACTCCCCCTTGGATATAGTCTTCGTCTTGTATCAGTCTTCAAAACTCTGTCTTCATATAAACATTAACGCACACGACCAAAGAAGTTCTTAAACGGCTTCTTTCGTCGCTCTTGCTTAGGATCCGGCGTCTGGTCTGTAAAAGGCACTTTGTTCATATGCTGAAATCTCCTAATACTTGCCTTTCTTGTTCTCTCATGAATTGCTTCGAGATACTTCTCCACTTTGTTTGCCACATCTTCCCTAAATTAAGTTCGCGCGCACAGCAAACATTAACCACTTTCTGAAACTGCATCGCTTGTACCTTTTCATGTTCTTCAAATACAATTTTGCTGTAGAACAAGGTTTTGATGTCTTCTCTGGAGCAGTTAACCAACCATATAGGATCAAGAACCCTAATTGTTCTCCATAACCCCATCATACCCTGAGAACCACGTATTTCAACTCGTTCCTTTGTAATATCCAAATGTTCTTCAAACTTCAAAACAATAACTGCTTCACAAGTGGATGGATCTATCTGCCACCACTTGAACAATGGATAGAAGTCTTGCTCAATCGGCATCAGCGACATGTTTCTCATTGACCTTGGTCGCTTCATTATCAATGTAATGTCTTTTTCTCCTCTCTTTTTGTTTGTCTTGTTTCTGCGACTAGGAATAAATGGCTTCCAATATCTGAATCCTTTAACCGCTTCAAACTTTATCAATTTCCACAACAATCGATCAATCACCTTCATGTGGTATGTAACATTAACTGTCTGAACTAACTCTTCCACATCCCAATAAGGTAAGGTCTTGAAATCAGAAAGATACTTGTAGTATTGCACTCCAAATTCTCTTTTGATTGCATATACGTTCAACTCTTAAAACCATCCCCAACTCAAGATATCTCCCAATGAAACGTCTTTATCTCTGGTAAAGAATGCTAGAGGACGTCGAAACTTACGTTCGCACGACATTTCTTTGAACCAAGCCTTCTTTGCTTGAGCAATTTCTTCTTTAGTCATTGGCTTTGGGACTTTACCTCTCTCAAAGATTCTTCAATCTTTTCTTTCAGCATGTCTTCGTCGAGTTGCTTGTACATCTCCTCAAAAGTAGGAAAACTTTCAGAATTAGGACCGACATACTTCACAGTTTGGTCTGTTTCGTCATTAGAAGACCAATCTTCAACGATCACTCTGTTATACTAGTCCGCCTCAAATCTTCTCACATACTGATAATCATTCGGCTCAAATGTGTTAACACTCAACACGTCTTCTTCGAAATCAAACTCTAGATCTGCAGCATCAACTTCAACTAACTTTGCAAGATCTTCCTTATTATAGTTGTGTATAAACTCGCCTTCCTCCATGTTATGTTCAAGCATTAACAATAAAGGTTTCGTGGGTACTACAGCAACTGGCTTAACAAATCTTTCAACATTCAACAGATCAATCTCATCAGTTGGCCCTTTCTGCCCTGACTCCCCCTCACTTTTATCATCCATCTTGTTCGATTCATCATTCATAAGATCAGAGAAATCAAAATCATCAGTAACTTTTTCTTCAGTAATTTTCATTCCAACACCACCCTGATCATCATCATCTGCAACATTCCAATCTTCATATTCCGAATCATCTTTCTCTTCATCATCGTCTTTATCCTCCTTTTCAGCTTTTTCATCGTCCTTTTCAGAAGCATCTATAGGATCAGAAGGCTTGACAGATTCGTCAACCTTTGGAATATCAGACTCAGAAGCTATAACAACATTTTCTTCAACTAGTTTCTCTGTAGTCTAAGAAGATTTAGGAGCTTCACCTTCAACTCCTTTGCCTTTACCACTCGCAGCTAACTCTTTTTCAGATCGTTCTTTAGCTTCTTGTTGATCCAGAAGATCATGCTCTTTGATGAAATCAATCCCAAGAGAGTTAGATAAAACTTTCTGCATCCTGGAAAATCTTCGATCATTTAGTGCTTAGATTGACTTTAGATCTGCAATCTCTATTTGAAGCTTTTCATTTGCATCTTACAAACTCTCGATCAATGCCTTGAAATATTCTCGTTCATTCTCTAACACTTTCACTTTGTCGTCTAACATCTCTTTCTCTACAGAGCTTTGATTCACTTTCTTTACTAACTTTGCTTTCTCTTCTTCATTCTTGGTAACTTTCTCTTCTAAGATTTTCACACGCTTCTCTAAAAGTTCAACATTAGTCTCTGGAAAGAAATCGTTTAGATCTTGCAGACTAATCGGATCACTATGCATATCACCAAATATATTAGGCCCTGAAGATTTTGGTGTTGACTTTGGAGTAGCAGCCTTTGGTGTTGACTTCCTTGGAGTAGAACTTTCAAGATTTGAAGTCGTTGGAGCAACAGGCGATTGAATAATCGGTACTTCAAGCAATCCAGTCATAGGAGGTTCTTGTGTAACTCCTTGACGTTCAATCTCAGCAGGAATAACAACAGGAGGTTCTTGTGTAGGAGGTTCTGGTGTGGCTCCTGTCTCCTGTGCGCCAGAAGGTTCTTGTGTAACTTCTACGCTTTTCAGCTTTCCTTTATATCTTTTGCTTACAGCTTTTTGAGCTTTCTTTGCTTTCTTTCTAGCCTTTGTTTGAGGAGACCCTGTAGTCTTTGTCGAAGAAATAGTTGCAGACTTTACAAGTTTAACTTTTTTCTTTGGCCTTTCCTCATCAAAATCTTTCTCAAGATTTGGATCGAAATCAGCATCCATTTCTTTTTCTTTTTCAGCTGCAATTTCTGCTGCTGTCTTTTCAGGTTCTTTCACAGGTTCTTCTTCAGGATCATTATCTTGTTCAGAAGTAGCAGAAATAACATCATCCTGTGTTGCTTTCTCAGTCTCTTGACTCTCAACAACTACTGCTGCACTAGAACCTGCTTCGCCTTGAACATTCTCAGGTTCATCTTCGTCTATGAGCATTGTATCAACCTTCCTTGCTTCTCGTTTCTTCTTAGGCTTATCAGCTTCTGCCTTTAAGAACCATTCACTTCTAGCTTTCGGATTAAAATCTTTGAACCATTCCTTTTCAGCATTCAACTCCTTTTCATCATCGCTTTCGTCTTTCCTCCATTTATTTTCTGGTGGAGCAACATAATTCGAATCTTTGATAGCCCCGAAAACTGGCTTTGCAACAGGAGCTGATGCTTGTTTCTGAAACTTGATTAGCTTCTTCACAGTCGTTTCATCAAGGTGAACTAGATAAAGCACATCATTTGGATCCCGTGCTATATTGGTGAATTTCTCATTTATCAGCACTTGCATGAACCTTGGATATAGACAAAGCCTCGAATCCTCCATGTTCTTCGACATGTGTGTAAATACAAGCTTCGAAAAGTTGAACGGCTTTTTCAGAATCAGTGCCGTTCCCATACAGGCCAAATAATCTTGCACGTCATCAAGGCCCGCCTTTCGATGACTAAATGTAAGAATAATCGCATGCATAAGAAGCTTGTAGGGGTTCGGTACTTCCCCTTTCTTCAACGTCGGTTTGTTCACACTCCCTTTTAACCCATTCTAAAGAAACAACCTCTAACCATTTTCTCGTCGAAGAATATCGGATCGATCATCTTTCTTGTCATTAAACTGCAAGATCCGTCGAATAGCGTCTTCAGTAACGGTGATAGGTTTGACTTCATTGCCAACTTGCACTGATGAAATAATCGTCTTCTGATCATCATTTAAACTCACGTTCATCCAGAAATGGAAAGTATGAGATCTGTATGACACTGTGCGTTCCATGATATCCCGATGAATAGGACTTTCTTCCAAAAACTTCAAAATACTCTAGTACTCTTTCAAATATGGACATATCATTTTGTCGAGCGTAATACAAGTGTTGTGCGTCTTAGAAAACTCTATCGAGATTGCACGCGCTGGAACTTGAGCCTTGAAAACGACGCAAAACAATTAGTACGCATATCGAGAAAAAGTTTCAAAAATTTTTCTAACATTTTCTTCAAGTTTGGGCGAACTTTATGTGTTATAACATTTTGATTTTACTAAGTTCGCCCGAACATGCACATAACATGTTCAACAGATTTCAACATAAGTTCGGGCGAACTTATGTTATCAAATTTCAGATTTTACTAACCTAAGTTCGGGCGAACTTCCTTATATTTTTCAAATCAGATTATTTGTGAAGTTCCGTCGAACTTCTTGTTTGAAACAGATTAAAGAAACTTTGATAGCAAGTCCGGTCGAACTTGATGACAAGTTCGGCCGAACTTGTCATCTCCCACACACCAAACCTGCATATCTTCAACAAATCCATTTCAGACAAAATCAAACTGATTTCATGGTTAATTTATGATTAGATTTAAGATTTCATGATCAATTTTGTCCAATTCGTCCTAGATCTATTATTTTTAAGATTTCATATTTAATTTGTTCAATTAAGGTCCACTTTACGGTTCAATGTCCAACGACTCACCTCAGCCATTGAAGTTGGTGTACTAATCACCAAAATCAAACCAAATTTGGGCAGAATAACGGCTTAATCTTGCCAAAATCACAACTTCGCTCAAAAGTTCAAGTTCGCTCAGAGAAATATGAGATCAGGTAAATGAGTTCGGCCGAACTTGCCGGTACTTATACTCTGGAAATTTCGGGTGAACTTGAGAAGCCTAAATAACAAGGCCCAAACAAGTCCGGGCGAACTTATAACAAATCAGCCATTAATTAGCAAGTTCGGTCGAACTTGCTGGAATGTTAAACATGATTCTGTTTTAGCAAGTTCGGCCAAACTTGCCAAACACAAATCTCAATTTTTTTTCAAATTTTACAGTTTAACCCCTGAAATTTCCAACTTTTACCAGTTATTAACATCCACTCAGTTGACCAAGTCCAAGCTAATGACCTTGATTAACCGATTTGTCTGCCGAGTCCAAGTTAATGACCTCGGTTTGAACCGTTACGAACAAACTTTTGATATTTTCAAAACAAAAGTTTCAAATTAATGAACTTTTTATCATTTTGGCTTTTCAGATTTAAAAGATTAGCTCCCAGCCCATTGTCAAAGAGATTCCCACCAGTTCTAGGATCTTACCAGACTTCGAAGACCCGTTCTCCAACATTGGTTTGCTGAAACAAAATCTTTGTGAATTTTTGTAAATTTATGCTAAAACACACAGAAAATCTTTTTGGTTTTAATCTGTAAAGTTGATAAACTATGTACAGGATAATAGAAACTATGTACAAATGTATTTACAGACATATTTTTGTGAATTCATGTCTAAAGGATCATATCAGTTAATTGAGACATATCACCAGTACCGTTGACCTTTAGATGACTTTAAGCTTTAAACTCGTTTACTTAGATTGTCGATATGTTTGTCCACTTAAACTTTACCACATTTCTCAACTGTTTCAAGATATGTTAAGGTATGAATTATGAAACTTGACTTATCTGTGGTTCCCACTTCTTGAATATACTCCCGTATCAAGATTCCCTAGATTTCATCTTACATGTGAATATAGCGTAATTAATATCTGTATCTAGGTTAGTGCGAGACCTTGAGAGCTCAGGTTAGTACTACCGTACAGACAAAGAGATGAAGGCTCGTCTTTAAGGTGTGTTCCACTTAAGGAATCTTTTCAGCACTACAAATGATTAGATCTTTCGATACTTTTCAATATTGCATGCAGATTTTGGGTTTTTATCGAAAGCATTATAGAAGTTCAAGGCTATTGCTTCCGCAAAATCAGAAGAACTTGTATAATACTCCAGATATTAACTATTTATAAAGACCTCGTATCTCAGAATCAGGCAATCTCTCAAACGAAATTTCGGAGTACTAAGTCCATATATCCAAGATGTGTTAATCCACAAGATTAAGCAGTTGCTAAATTTAGTTTATATCTCGAAAACAGTTTACTGAACGTATTAAGCCTATCGACATATCCACAGTAAGACTCGTTTATTACTTTTAAATTTTACATTTCTTTAGCATACTATGATAGTCCACTGATGTACTATCATTTCCATTTTGTGACACCCAATTCTTTTTATCTTTTTCAATGTTTTTGTACCTTTTTGAAAATTTTCATATGTTTTTGTATTTTCCGTATTTTCCCAAATATTTCTCCCCCTAAAATCAAAAACATATTTTGGATTTTAGATTTCTAGAAATACTAAACTAGTAAGATATATACAAACCATACAAACCAATGCTGATTACGTGAATTCGTCATCCGATCCGTATTCAACCTCAGCTTCTGCACCTGTAAGCAAATTTTTAATACCGTTAAGCCTCATTAGATATTTAAATCTTATTAATTGAAATGCTTTGGTATAAAAATCAACCCTTTGTTCGTCAGTGTGGATTTTTTCTATTCGAAACCCAATTTCTTTTCATAACAGTCACGAATGAAATGGTATCGAATTTCAATGTGTTTTGTACGTGAGTGATGAACCGGATGTTTAGTTATATCGATGGCTGCTTTGTTATCTACAAATAAAGGCGTGTCAAGAAACTGCAGACCATCTGTTGCTGAATCCAGAGGATTTGTGAGCAACAGCTGGAAGCAGAAATGTATTCCGCTTCACAGGTTGAGAGAGAGACCGTGGTCTGTTTCTTACACTACCACATTACCAAACGCGTGCCAAAGAACTGGCATCCTGCAGTTGTAGAGTTCGAGTTCAGTTTGTCCACTCCGAAGTCCGAGTCAGCGTATCCAGTGAGATTAAAATTATCGTTCTTGGGGTACCACAGGCCTGTGCTTGGGCAACCTTTCAAGTAACGGAAGATTCGCTTCACTATTTGTATGTGTGACATTCGAGGACTTGACTGATATCTCGCACATAAGCATGTAGGATACATGATGTCCGGGCGCGATGCCGTTAGACACATCAATGAACCTATCATCGATCGATACAGTGTTTCATCAACTTTCGTTCCCGTCTCATCTACGCAAATCCCATGGTTCAGTGCCAGCAGTGTCGAAAGCGGCTTTGAGCTATCCATTTCAAAATTTTTGAGAATGTCGTGAACATACTTAGTCTGATGAATGAATATCCCGTCTGGAAGCTGATCCACTTGAAGACCTAAGAAGAACTTCATTTCGCCCATCGAGGACATCTCAAATTTCTTCTTCATGATTTCGAACTCTTTGCACAGACTGTCATCCGTAGAACCGAAAATGATGTCCACATAGATTTGTACTATAATCAGATGCGATCCAACTTTTCTGGTAAACAAAGTGCGGTCCACTGTGCCTTGTGTAAAGCCATTTCCTACGAGATGTTGCGGATAACATCTCGTACCAAGCCCTCGGGGCTTGGTGTAAACCGTACAAGGCTTTATCCAGGAGATATGCTTTGTTCTTGTTCAGTGGATCGACAAACCCTGGTGGTTGGCTGACATACACTTGTTCACGAAGTTTACCGTAGAGAAATGCAGATTTTACATCCAACTAGTACACCTTAAATCCTTTCCAAGCTGCGAATGCTAGGAAAATGCGGATAGATTCTAATCGCGCAACCGGTGCGTATACCTCTATATAATCTATACCTTCCTGCTGGTGGAATCCCTTGACAACCAACCGAGCTTTGTTTCTGACTATAACCCCCCGATCATCTCTTTTACACTTGAAGACCCACTTTGTATCAATAGCTTTCTGCTTCGGTGGCAAGTCTACAAGCTTCCAAACACCCAACTTCTCGAACTGTAAAAGTTCCTCTTGCATTGCGATCACCCAATTCTCGTCAGCCAGAGCCTCATTAACTGTCTTTGGCTCTATTTGAGAAATGAAACATGAGTAGTAGCAATAGTTATGAGTTTGTGCAACTCGGGTGTAGAAACAACTAAGTGCTTTGTTGATTTGATTTCTGTACGCACACCAGTTTGTAGTTCTCCTATGATATTCGTTGAAGGATGGTAAGAATATGATCGCAACATTTCTTCTGTTGGAACATCAACTGAGCTTTGCTGATTTGAAACAATCAGATCACTGTTCACATCAACATTAGGAGTACTTGTTGAAGCTTCGTTCTGATTTCTTAGACTAGCAGATTGATTCAACAAGTTAGATATCTGCTCAACTTCTTCGTCCGATGAAGTTTCATCATCAGCATCAAATGTCGGTGTTTCATCTAAATCAAAATTCTGATTTTGAGGCGTACTGGGCATTTTTGTGTTTTCTGGTTCATTAGAAGCATTCACTGGAGGCGTAGCAGGTGTTACTTCTGCTTCAGAAGTATTTTCAACTTGAACACCACTGCTATTGCTTGAACCTGCTCCGGAAGATGAAGAATACAATGTGGGTTGATTAACCACAATTGGTCTAATGATTTGTTCTTGATTCACTGACTGGTGAAGATAATATAACGCTGCAACTTCTTCGTCAGACGGTTCTTCCTGCAAGTCGAATGACTTCTAAAGGTCTTGATAGTTAAACAGCCACGCGTCACCTCTCCTTTGAATAGGATCCGTATAGTTGAAACAATCCACGTGCTGTGTTTCAATAACCTTTCTCAACGAAGGAACATATACTCTTCTCAGTGGACTCGCATATCCTACAAAGAAACCTTCAAGAGATTTAGCTCCGAATTTGCCATCTTGATCGATTACATTACATGGCCCACCGAATTGCTCAAGGAACTTCAAATTTGGCTTCCGATGGTTTGTCATCTCAAAACATGTTTTCTTTGTTGGTTTGACAGTGAGAACTCTGTTTAGCGTGTAGCAAGCCGCAACACCGCTTCACTCCAGAAGCTGATTGGAAGTTTAGAATCTGCAAGCATGGTTCTCGCAGTTTCAATCAACGTTCTGTTTTTTCGTTCAGCAACACCGTTTTGCTGTGGAGTATAGGGAGCACTAAACTCATGCAGAATCCCTTTGGCATTACAGAATTCCATCATTTTGTTATTCTTAAACTCTGTGTCATTGTCACTTCTAATGCGTCTGACCGGCAGATGATAAAGATTCTCGAGTTTCTTGAATAGAATAACCAAGTTCTCGAATATTTCGTCTTTTGATTCCTGAAAGAATACCCACGAATATCTCGAATAGTCATCTGTCACGACCAAGCAATATAAGTCTCCTGAGATGCTTTGAACATTTACAGGACCAAATAAATCCATGTGGAGACGTTCTAATGGCAACTTGATTGAGTTCAGAATTTTCTTCGGATGAGATTTCTTGATCTGCTTTCCCTTTTTACAATCTAAACAGTGATCAGTCATATGAAAGCTCCGAAGACTTACACCTTCTACAAGATCATTATGAACCAAGAAATCAATTTTTCTTAAATGAATATGCCCCATCTTATGATGCCAAAGAATAGAATCCTTTTCAGTACCTTTGTCACAAAACATTGCGCTGATTTTGATGAAGTGGTAGCGATGCCCGTATCAAGAACATATAGATCATTCTCTCGAGGTGCTCGCATCAGAATCCACTCATCTGGTATTTTGAATCCCGGCTTCAAGATAATACACTCTTTGTTGTTGAAATGCACCGTGAACTTCTTGTCACAAATCTGCGATGTGCTCAGAAGATTATTTTCCAACTCTTCAATATAATTCACGCGATCGAATGAAACGACGCCATTGGAGAGTTTTCCCTCGAAGACTATCCTTCCACCCTGGTTACCCGCAAATCCAACATATCTACCATTGATAGCTTTTATGTCGAATAGCAACGCTTTCATTCCCGTCATATGCCTGGACGTTCCACTATCCAAAATCCACTTAGAAAGTACGGATCTCTGGAGCCCCTGCACATTTCAACAATCTATTTAAAAAGCGAGACCCAAGCCTTTTTGGTCTTGGGTTGAATTGGATAACCATCATCAAAATCAAACTCACACTCATCAGCATAATCGAATCCACACTCATCTGCATAATCAAATTCACATTCATCATCTGGATTTTCTATGATGTTTATGTTTGAAAACTTTACTGTCTTTTTATCTTTTGAATTGTTACCACTTGTAGTTTTGACATTTTCAGATGTGGTTTCAATTATGATTTCAGATTTTGATTCTTCCATGCTATCACTAGTCTTAACAAGCTCAGACTTAGTGATCTCAGATGTTGTTGACCGTTTCTTTGCAATCCAGGCTTGAGATTTTATGTTAGCCTTCTTGATGTAAAACTTGTTTTCATTAGCTTTTTAAGACTCACCTTTTTTGAAACTTGAATTCTCAAATTTCTTTTCAAAAACTTGTTTCATGTCATCTTTGTTAACATTTCTTTTTAGAATTCTTATTTGCCCAAACTCTGGTTGCTTCTGTTTCACAACATTTGAACTTTCTTTCCTTCAAAGATAAGCCGGCTTTGATTTCAGACATTGGCGTGCAATATGACCAATTTCGTTGCACTTGAAACAAATCCGAGAATCATGTGGATGTCCTTTAGTGGGTTTTACACCACTTGCAATTTTGGCTTTATCTCGAAGTTCTTTCTGTTTTTTGAACTCATCGTTTGATTGTTTCCCAATCAAAGTTTCCTCATGAACCGTGTTCGTCCCATATACAAAATCATGTTTTTATTCTTATATTCATGAAATGGTGACACTTTCTTTTTAGGTTCATCTAATTCCTCTAATCCCAACCCAGCTCTCCGGATGATTACCACCATTCCTTCGGTAGTTATTTCTTTTAGGTTTGGAATAGAATTTCTTTTCATTGATCACCAGATCATCTGATGTGACTTCCACGAGTTTAAAGAATTTGTCTAACAATTCTTCCTTCACGTTTTGAATCGTAAAACTGTCGTCATAGTATAATTTATCAGATTCCTTAATCTTGTACATAACAACATTAGGATCATCACATAGATCATTCTCCGATGATTATCGTCATCTTCAGACCGTTAATCAGAATTCTTTGAACTTGAGTCAGCGCTTTTAAAGCTGCCTTCATCAGAATCGTTCAAAACATTTTCAACAACTTTTTTAACCACATCATTATCATCATCTGGTTTAGTATAGATTACATCAATGTTCTCTGGCAACTCAGTTTTCTTTTCTGATAACAACTCAATATTGAGTGCCTTATCCATCCCATCAGCAGATTTGCGACAATACTTCTCGCATAGGGGTGGAGGAACATTACTGTATTCTTTACCAATTTTCCTTTTAGGTTTCTCTTCCGATGGAATTGTCAGAAGGATGTGATCAATGACATAGCGTTACAGGTGTAACTTCTCAAAAGTTGTTGAACACGCTCTGTTTCAATTTTCATGTCCTGGAGTTGTTGCTTAGTTTCAGCAATGGTGTTAATATAGATATTAATCGCTTTTTGCTTATCCATTACTGTTCCTTTCAACATCCTTATTGTATCATGTTGTTCGATATTATTTCTATCAAGCCTTCCATAATCATTTTTCATTTTATCATACGCTTCCTTCATTGTGCGATAATCATATTTCAAAAGTTCATTATGCACAGTGTTTTCAACGATGATCTTTGATTTTTCGGCACATTCAGAACATGGTTCGGTACATTTTGTCCAAGGTTTCTCAACCTCAACAATTTGTACTTTGACACTTTCATTTACCTCTGGACCTACCTTGGTTAGATTTTCCATTAACGCTTTCTCGGTAATATCTTTGAGGTTTTCGGCATTCACTTCTTGAGTAACATCAATGACTACTTCATAAGTTGATTTCTTCTCGGGAACTTGTTCCTGAGAACTTCAATCAAAATGACCTGCAAAATTATCACACGAATTAGGAGATAAAATTCCTTGCTTCTGCAAGTGGATAACTCCTCTTCTTCACGTTGTTGTTGCAGATATTGTTCCAGCAGAATATTCTCCATAACCGCTGCTTCTTCTGCAGAAGTATCTTCAACAATTTCAGCCATTAATGCAACTCCGGTCTTTTTACCGATGTAGGAGTTCCAGTTGAAACCATCATCTTCGTTTGATGCAACCATAGCCTTCTCAGTATTACTGTTATTTGGTTTCTCTTGAATTTCAACCTGAGTATTCTTCAGGAAAGGCTTGTACTGAAGTGACTTCTTGTAATACTCGTTGCCTCCTCCGAATGGACATTGATTTCTCGTTACTTCAGGGTTTTTACACTCTCTCTTAAAATGTCCCTTTTGGTGACATCTGAAGCACGTCACTTTTGTCTTGTCGAAACCCAGTTTATTGCTAGAATTTCCGATGTCTCGGCCTGTTAACGCAACAAACTTGGTAACCCTTTGGATAATCGAAGCTAAACTCCACTTAATATCCATTAACTCGAGTTCTTCTTCATCCACTTGGTCATAATTTTCTGCCGTCATTTCGGGATTTCCAATTTTACTGGCTACAAGACTTTCGTATGACTCCAGAACAGTGGCAAGAAGCGACGTATGTTGTTTAGCGACTTGTTCCGAAACAACATTGTTGAAATTCACTGCGATGTTGCACTTGTATACATTCAAATCAAAATTTGTTTGTTGATTCTGATTTGCTTGACTTTGATAAGATGAATTTGAACTAGTGCTTGAAAACGAACTTTGTGGACTCTGATTTTAATGAGGCTGTGATTGGTTCTGATTCTGTGGAGAATTGCTCGAAGAGTACAAACTTGCGTTGAATGCTATCTAAATCTTTGGGCTTAAAATATTATCTTGCATTCCATTCTTGTAGTACAAACCAACGTCTTGAACTACATTAGCGTTCTTTGACTTTGCAATCTTCAAGAGTTCTATTTCATGGCCTTCGAGTTTATCGATAAATGTTGACAGCTTGAAGAATTCCCATTTATCGCTTTTCTTCAGAACCATTAGATAAGTAGTCTACTCTCCATCTGGTAGAGTATCTGCAAGCTTGTCGATGTACTCTTGTGCCGTCTTCTCAAGACCGTGTCTTTGCATTTGGACTTTAAGATGACAGAAGCGTTCAATCATCTGCTTCATGGTCTCACCCTTCAGCATGTTGAAGATATCGAACTCTTTCATAGCGCCTTCTTGCTCTTGATCATCTCCGCGCTTCCTTGATACTTCTTCTGAAGAGAAAGCTAGAGATCTCTTGCAGTTGTGTATTCAGGTAGCAAGACGAGAATATCTTCTTTAACAGATTGTTGGATAAGACTGATCATTTTTTCTCAGCAATGTATTCTTCTTTCTGTACAGTCGTGTAATTGTACTTTTCCAACACTTGCTGGTGTTCATCCACTGGAACAGTGTAACCTCTTTCAATCGACACCCAGCCTGCAAAGTGCATGGCTTGAACCTAATATGTAAATTTCTCTTTCCATGCTTCATACTCGTCCATGCTCATTAGCTTGGGCGGTTTAACAGGCGTGCCCATTTCGTTATCAAGATTGACTTGATGGATCACGTTGGCATTTGACGAACTAGCTCTAGACATAAAAGCTCTTTGAATATCATCCATCATGAATAACGAGACGTGTACACTGAAAATACTCAAAAACTTTTGAAAATGTTAGTTCTACTACAAGTTCGGTCGAACTTGTAGTTGAAATGAAGAATTCTTTGAAATTATCACAAGTTCGGTCGAACTTGTGATTTGATTTGCAAATTTCTTTATACTGAACTTCGGTCGAACTTATGACTATTTAAAAAATAAAGCAGAGTGAACTTCGAGCGAACTTGTCAAGTAAATTTGATAAGAAGCTAGCAAGTTCGGGCGAACTTAGCTAAAAAATTCTTGAATTTTATCATGTTCGGTCGAACTTGACAAAATATCAATAGATTTCTAGCAACTTCGAGCGAACTTATCCTTAATTCCTTCAAAAATGCCTCAAGTTCGAGCGAATTTGGTAAAAAATCACTGAAAAAGTAAGTTTTTAGCACTAGTTCGGACGAACTTGGCTAACAAGTTCGATCAACTTGGTTTTGTCAAACATGGTTTTTTCAAAATTTTGACATCAATTTGGTTGAATTTGGTCTCCAATCTTTCAAGGGTTTATCTTTGTTGTATTTTACATGATATATTCAAAATTGAAAAGATTTTGTCGGTGAATTCTTCATTTTTGATGAAAAAGTTAAGAAAAATAGAAGAATGGAGATGAAATAGAAGAGTTCTTGTCTTGATACTATCAAATCATGCTGTTCTAGCTCTGATACAACTTGTAGGACCGATCCTTGATGCTAAGGAACCTAAATTTGATATCTAACGTCCATAATAGCGGAAATATTACGTCGTGTTTACCAATAGACAAGAACTAATCAGTTTAACATCAGTTTTATTGATCAAACATCAAGAGTACAAACTGACAGAGCTTCGCCTCCAAAATGCCAAAGTTACAAATGAGGAGCACTAGCTAGCTATTTATAGAACATCAAGTCCGCTCATGGGAGACCAAAGTTCGCCCGAACTTGCTACTGCAAGTTCGGCCGGACTTGTCTATACATGACAAGTTATGAGCAAACTTGACTAAAACAAATATAAATACTTGGAACAGCAAGCCTATTCAGCTCTATTCTATACAGACTCGATATAAGACTAAGACATCCGGAACGTAAAAGAGGATCAACTTGATAAAGTTTTCAAACTTGTAGAAGTTTCATCAGTTGATCTTGAGAAAAACGAGAAAAGATTTTATTCAAAACCCAATAGGAATGCTAACAATTATTGAAAGTTTGGTGGTGACTCTCCTGAGAACAGGAGAGCAGGATTGGGTTTGGAAGAAAATGAAGATGAACCGAGAAGGAACCAGAAGTCGCCATGTCATGAATACAAAGGTAAACACATGAAGTTTGTGTATGGGACAAATACGGTTCAAGAAGAAGGTATGATCGGTAAGAAATCGAAAGATGGATTCAAAAAGGAGAAAGAACTTCGGGACAAGGCTAAGACCAAGTCCACAAGTGGATTAAAACCCACTAGTGGAAATGTTTCTGATAACCGGACTTGCTTTAAATGCAATACTATTGGACATATTGCTCGCAAGTGTCTGAATCTAAAGACTGTGTTTCCTCAAAGAAAAACCGAATCAAAAGATGAAAAGCAAAAACAACCAGAGATTGTGAAATCTGTTAAAGAGTCAAATAGAAACTATGTATCTAAACAAGAAGTGAAACCTAAAACTGTCTCAAAGTTTGAAAACTCAACATTTGAAAAAGAAAAACCGAATCAAAAGATGAAAAGCAAAAACAACCAGAGATTGTGAAATCTGTTAAAGAGTCAAATAGAAACTATGAATCTAAACAAGAAGTGAAACCTAAAACTGTCTCAAAGTTTGAAAACTCAACATTTGAAAAAGGTGAAACTTCAAGGTTTAATGAAATAAAAAATTCTGGTTCCATATCAAGAAAACGAGAAGCAAGCTACAATCTTCGGTTGCTAAGAAAAGGCTTTCATCATCAGAGAAACCAAAGCCTGTTGCTGACAAAACTGAAAATGTCAAATTAACCAAGTCAGTGTCAGACAAACGAATAAAGAAAAGGTAAAAACGTTTTCAGAATCGACATTGGACGAAATGTTTGATGATGATTTTGACTATGATGAAGAGTTAGAATATGGTTATGATGCTTATCATGTGAAATCCAAAACCAACAAGGTTTGGGTTTCCATATTCAAATAGTTGTTTTGTTTGTAGGAGTCCCAAGATCCACTCTATCAAAGTTGATACAGGATAGCGGAGCTCCATGGGTATTTAACTTATCTAGAAAGTCATATCTTTGACGTTTTTGAAATTACAAGTGGTTGAAAAAGAAAAAATTAAAAATTTGAGAAATCCACACCGTTAAACAGAACACTGATTGTTATATTGAAAAATAATTTAAAAAAATTGATTTTGTACAAGTGGTTTCTACAAGTTGATGTTATCAAAGTTTAATGGTTTGTTCTGCTGACAGGTGATGATGCAGAAAATGAAATCAAAAGGATCAGACGACGAGTTCTCGTGATTCTCTTTGGTTTGTTATCTTTTTAGAATGTTATTTCTTAAAACCTAAAATCCAAAAATATGTTTTTAATTTTAGGGGGAGTAAGAAAATTTGAAAATTTTTAGAAAAATAAAAAATATATGAAAAAGTTAAAAATTCAAAAACATTGAAAAAGACAAAAAGAATTTGATTGTCAAAAAGGAAATGATAGTATATCAGTAGACTATCACAGTATGCTAAAGAATTGTAAAGTTTAAAAGTGATAAACAAGTCTTACTATGGATGTGTCGATAGACTTTAAACGTTCAGTAAATTGTTTTTCCGGGATATAAACTAAATTCAGCAATTGCTTAAATTTGTAGATTAACACATCTTGGATATATGGACTTAGTACTCCGAAATTTCGATTGAAAGGTTGCCTGATTCTGAGATACGAGGTCTTTATAGATAGTTGATATCTGGGGTATTATACAAGTTCTTCTGATTTTGCGGAAGCAATAACCTAGAACTTCTATAATACTTTCGCTATAAACCCCTAAACTGCATGTAATCTTGAAAAGTATCGAAAGATCTAATCATTTGCAGTGGTTAAAAGATTCCTTAATTAGATCACACCTCAAAGTCGAGCCTTCATCTCTTTGTCTGTACGGTAGTACTAACCTGAGCTCTCAAGGTCTCGCACAACCCAGATACAGATATCAATTACGCTATATTCACCTGTAAGATGAAATCTAGGGAATCTGGATACGGGAGTATATTCAAGAAGTGGGAACTGCAGTTAAGTCAAGTTTCATAATTCTAACTAACATATCTTGGAACAATTGAGAAAATGTGTTAAAGTTTAACTGGACAAACATATCGACAATCTATGTAAACAAGTTTAAAACTTAAAGTCATTAAAAGGTCAACAGTACTGGTGAGATGTCTCAAAAACTAATATGATCCTCTAGCACGTTTTCTCACAAAAATACAAACTGTAAATATTACATTTTAGTATGTTTACATTTCTACATTCAATATTAAAAATCCAAAAAGATTTTTTTCTCATATCTTCCATGGAAACCTAATAATGTTGAATGTGAGCCAGACCAACGAGACTATTCAGAAACTGTTTGTGTGTGGATACGTGTGATTGTTCTTAATCGTCAAATCTTAGAGATTTGAAGCATCATATGAGGGGGAGCTAGATAAACACGTTGATTAAAGATACCAGAAAGCTCAAAGCAAGGGGGCATGGATGTTAAAGTTATTCAAGATATACATATCAAGAGAACATTAAAGACTCAGGAACTTAATTGAAGAATGATGACTACGGCAACATCCAAGGGGAGTCTATTGATGCATATGTCTGTTGCCTACGTCATCGTATAATATCGAGTCAGTATTTAGGAGCGAAATGTCAAGTTTATGTATGATTAAGGGTCAAGTTCGCTTGTAATTGTAAGGTTGAAGTCAAGTTCGGCCGAACTTGACTAAGCAAGTTCGCCCGAACATGCACTCCCCCACCAGCGAACTTGACAATGCATAAATAGGGTTCTTGTCATTTCATTTGTAACTTTCAGAGATTTTGTCACGACAGAGCGAAGCTCTGTCCAAGTGTTTCCAGGATCTGTAACGTTGAATATTAATGAAACGGTGATTAAATAGAAACAAATGAGTGTATCCACTGTCGCCTATGCAAACGGATTCCGAACGTTTACATTAGGTTAGCTAAATTAGGACCGGAACGATCCGTATAACGGACCTACAATCCCAAATTTTTATAGGGAATTCCTGGACATATATGGGACTTTCTGGAATATTTTGGGAATTTTTAGACATCGGATGATAAGCAATGTACATTATTCGGTTAAATACTGTTTTACAAATGATTTATTTGAGGACCTAAAATGGCTAAATAAATTCCCGATTTATTTTCCTCATAATCTATATATTTTTACTAAACTATATAAAAATTTCCAGATTTTATTAAACTTATGTATAAAAGTGGAATTCACGGAATTAAAAACAATTTATTTTTAACTAGTTTCGGCATTTTACCGTGTAAGAACCTGCCGGAACCGGGAACTGACCGAACCTGACGTTTACTGTAGTTGGAACACCGGGAATATTCTGGGATATTCCAGGGTCGTTTGGACACTAGGGGTGTGTCCCATGCCAATTCGGGAGAATCCCCGACGAGGAAAATGGAAACTCAATTTTGGGCAACCTAGACTCCCCGAACACCCATACTCCCTTAACAAAAAGTTAACCTTTCTTAAATGACCACATGTTGAAACTATTGGTATTCCTGTACCATTATCCGAACGTGTCAAACAACTGGCTTTGGCTGTCACACGAACCGGTGCCCGAAAGCCAACCTAAAAACTGATATTACCCTTACATCCATCACCACACCAGTATCCTATAGGTTCAATCTGGGGTGAAAACTCATAAACAGGTCCAAGTTATAACCATTACCAACTTAGATGCTGATTTAAGTCCTTACTTGCATGCGTGCTATTAAAGCTGATCCAGTTGCATAATCACTCTTTGATTGAGACTACTACCCTCACTGTGAGTTTCACTCCCCCACTTTTAAACTGTTTTATTGTTTTCTGGGATGAATTGCATGTTACAAACTGTGTTAATTGCACCAACTTGTGATGATGTGAATTACCTAACACACGAACTATCCCCAATGCAAGTGATCAACGTAAGCCGTGGGCAGTAGATAGTACTATTGGTCTGGCAAACCCAGTTATCGTCGGACCGGTGTGCCGGTAGCCAGGCAACTGCACACGTCCTAAACTATGTTATGTGGTTAGGCATAACTACCTCTGGGGAGTTGGATTGCACGTGACGCAGTCGGTGGGCTGAGGTGTCGAACGTGACACGGCCTGGTGTGCTGTGGTGTCAAATGCGACGCGGCACGCTTATTGTGGTCAAGGTTTCACTTGTGAACTCGTGTAATTCCATCTGCGATCTGGAATACGTGCAATTAAACTTGTTAACACATTTTGCTATGAAACAACCAAACCAGTGGAACTCACCGGCTTGGTTAGCTGACCCTTTTTAAAATTAACATGCATTTCAGGGAAAACTAAGCAGGAATGAGGAATTATATTACGCTGTGAGTCGGGATGTGACAGAAGATGGTATCAGAGCCATCGGTTATAGCGAAATAGGTATCCCTAAAGAACCTAGACTATAATCCTAAGTTTAGTTTCCTCGCACTGAGAACCTCTAGAGACTGAACCGGGATGGTCTTGTTAGGCAAATAAATTATTCTAGTCCGGAACACAATAATATATCTGCTGGTACTTGGGATTTCCTGAAATGTCATTGAGATAAGATAGAACGGGGATGCTAATACTAACATGACAAACTATATCTAATTTTTAAAATTTTAAAATCAAAATTTTGTTCAATACCTGCTTATGTATATATCTTTGAAACGTTGAAGTCCAGTTATTTAAGTCAATAGAGTCGATGTTATATGTTGCCTCCTCTACAGGTACCATGTCGCATCATACGAGTCATTAGACTGCATCCCATACTGAGACAGATCCTGAGGAGGATCCGCTTTTGCCCCTCCAGACGTCAAGTAACGAGCCGGATCAATCCGGTTACTGTTGTGGTAGTTACCCACCTAGACCCCGTACCAGGCGCGAGGGAGAGGTCTCGAGCGCCTATCATTCTCCATCTCACCACCCGACTAGCTCCTCGGAGCGTAGTCGTACCCCTGACATTGTTGTTCAGTTAGGACCTATCCTCGGAGCCCTACTCCTGCTATGGAGCATTGGGAGTGGGAGCCTGTAGCACCTCGTTTACCTACACCGGAGACTCTTCCTGAGCCTTATTCTCCTTCTACCCAGAGCACTTACTCACCATCTTCACCTAGTTCTCATGAAGTACCCACCATCAGCCTCCGGCAGACGTCTCGTCGGAGGGTACCCGCACTTGTACCTATTTTTACACCACCATTCTCTCATATCCGCCCAATACCGGTACCTATGGGAGCGCAGCAGCAGGTTACTGCCCGTTTCCTCACACCACCTAGGGAGGACCCTTCCCCTTTCCAAACCTATGAGCGAGGTGGCCCTTCTCCCCCGGTCAGAGATCCTTCCCCACCTGCATGGGGCGTACTGTTCCTTCCTCAGGAGGCACCTTCTCCCCTCACCGAGAGCAGTCTGATGGGGTACTTATTTGAGCAGATTGCATTGCTGCAGATGGCGCGCAGCGAGGATGAGCCGCATAGGAGATCGATGAGAGATTATCTAATCGTCAGCAGGCGATCATTGCTTTGCAACAGGGCATGGGATACGTTCATTACCACCAGGACCGTTTCCGGGCAATGCTGTATGGATGCATCGGTGCCATCGTAGGCCTGGTGGCAGGTTTTGTGGGACTGGCATGTTGGTTGTGGGGTTCGTAGTATGGTTTTCTTTTTAGTATAGACAGACATGATGTATCTTTTGCACATCCTACCAAGCACTGGGTTATGTCCATGTCGAGGTGGTGATGTAGTCGTAGTGCTTCTGTGTTTTCATAGTTCGTACTTTCGTGGTATGGTGTATGTACGTCACTTCGGTGACCAGTTTTGACAGCACATTTAAGCACTGGCCCTTATGGGTTAAGTCTATGTGCACATTTTGACAGTTGTATGATGATAGATGTTATTATACATATGATGATGATTTTGGATATATGTGTTGTGGGCTCATGTGTGTGATGAAATTATGTGATATGTGATGATTGAACGTGTGACGTTGATGCACATATATATATATATATATATTGTTTATAATAGAATGGCCCCAAAACGCGCATCACAAATGACGGAGGCGGAAATTGTGTAAATGATAACGCAACAGCTTCAGGCAGTTATCCCCACGATCGTGGCGCAGGTTAGCGCCGGTATCAATGCTAACCAACAACAAAACCCACAAACAGGGCCGGCATGTCTAAATAATAATCAAAACAACGCATAAAACAATGTTAGACTGGTCAGCACGTATAAGCACTTCATGGAGTGCAAACCAATGGAATTTAGTGGAATCGAAGGACCGAATGGGTTAGTGAAATGGATCGAGAAGTCTTAATAGGTAATCAATATAAGTAATTGCCCCGGTGACTGCGCGGTTAAGTATACGACTTGTACCTTCACCGACCATGCCTTAAACTATTGGAACACCATCATTCAATCTAGCGGGCAGGCCGCAATTAATACTATGACATGGGACGATCTTAAGGCACTAATGATGGAAAAGTTCTGCCCGGCCAACGAAATTCAGAGGCTCGAACATGTGTTCTGGAACCTTCAGATGCAAGGTGTCGACCATGCAGGTTACACCCCAATCGTTTCAATGAATTGGCACGCATACTGCTAGACATGGCCCGACCGGAGCACAAGCGGATCGAAAGATATATCTGGGGACTGGCCCCAGAAGTGAGGAGCATTATCAACTCAGTGGAACATCTGACTATGCACGTAGCAGTAGCCAAGTCAGGTACTGTTACATTCAACATGATTAGACATAGGATTTTGACGATGCCTGGAGAGCAGGCCGGTAATAAGCGAGGAGCCCCAGAAAGTAGTCAAGCAGGGGCAGCAACAGCGAAGAGGGGGAAAGCAACTAGCCAGAGTTACGCCATGACTACCCCAACTGGTAACTCTGATAACTACAAAGGAAAAGCCCAAAAGTACAACAAGTGCACTGTGCACCACTATGGTGCGTGCCGAGCAGCGATATGCACGAGGTGTCATAAAAGTGGGCATTATGCCCGAAACTGTAAGATGTCAGCTGAACCAACCCCCTTCCAACCCCCCAGGACTCAACCTCTTCAGCAGCGACCCCAACAACCAACATAACTGATTACCTACCCCCGTACATGCTATGAATGTGGCAGTACGGAGCATTTCCGAAGAAGTCGCCCAAAGTTAACTCAGCAGATAGCAGGAAAGAACACGCAAGGCCAAGCATCTACCAGCTCGAGGTTGTGCCTTTGTCATTGGGTTTAGTGACGCACGCCAGGATCCAAACGTGGTCACAGGTACATTCCTCGTTTCCGATCAATTTGCTTCAGTGTTATTTGATATGGGTGCTGATAGGAGTTATGTTTCTATTGCATTTTTGCCACTGTTAAATATGGCCGCTATTGACTTAAAACAACCGTATTCCGTCGAACTTGCCAACGGTTACCAATTTTATATTGACCTTTTACCCGTAGAGCTGGAGAGTTTTGACGTCGTCGTAGGAATGAACTGGCTGTCCAACCATCACGCTGAAGTGTTGTGTGAGCAGAAGATTATAAAGATTCCTTTGTCCCGAACGATGTAATCATGGTACAGGGAGAGAAGTTAGGTACCATGCTGAACCTCATATCCTATCTCAAGGCGTTGAAGTGTATACGACAGGGATGTGACATGTTTTTAGCCAGTATCATGACAGTTGAACCAGCCAAAAAACGTATTGAAGACATCCCGATAGTGTGCGAATACCAGACGTATTCCCGGAGGAATTGCCGGGATTTCCGCCCAATCGGCAAGTCGAGTTTCGGATTGACCTAATACCGGGAACAACACCCATTACCAAAGCCCCATACCGTTTTGCACCGTCTGAGATGCAAGAACTATTGACGCAACTGCAGGAGTTACTTGATCGTGGTTTCATCCGTCCTAGTTATTCTCCCTGGGGAGCCCCAGTCTTTTTTGTAAAGAAAAAGTACGGCAGCTTCCGAATGTGTATCGACTACGAGAATTAAATAAGGTCACTATCAAGAACCGATACCCTCTTCTATGGATCGTGATCTTTTTGACCAGCTACAAGGAGCCCAATATTTTTCTAGGATAGATCTTCGATCGGGTTACCATTAAGTGAAGGTACAAGAGGACGATATCACCAAGACGGCTTTTCGAACTCGGTATGGCCATTACGAGTTCCTGGTTATGCCCTTCGGACTAACCAACGCACCTCCTGCTGTGTTCATGGACCTCATGAATCGGGTGTGTAAACCATACCTTGATAAGTTCGTCACCGTCTTCATCGACGATATTCGGATTTACGCTAAGAGCAAGGACGAGCACGAGTATCATTTACGTGCTATATTGGAGATACTACGGAAAGAGCAACTGTATGCTAAATTGTCTAAGTGCGACTTCTGGTTGCAAGCCATGCAATTTTCAGGACATGTGGTGGATCAATATGGAATTCATGTGGATCTGTGCAAGATAGAAGCAATCAAGAATTGGCATGCGCCTAAATCTCCGAAAGAGATACACCAATTCTTGGGACTGGCGGGATATTACCGTCGGTTCATCGAAAATTTCTCTTGTATTGCCCAATCGCTAACAGCCTTGACACAGAAGGATAGGAAGTATGAATGGGGTGAAGACCAGGAAACATCATTCCAGCTGTTAAAACAAAAGTTATGCGAGGCTCCAATTCTGACGTTACCAGAAGGTAACGATTATTTTGTCTTGTGATGCATCGCGGCAAGGGCTTGGATGTGTACTAATGCAAAGAAACAAAGTCATTGCATACGCTTCTAGACAACTAACGGTACACGAGAAGAACCACACAGCGCATGATTTGGAACTGGGCGCGGTCATATTCGCGCTGAAGATATGGAGACATTACTTATATGGTACAAAGTGTACTATATATACGGACCACAAAAGCCTCCAACATATTTTTGACCAAAAGGAGCTAAACATCAGGCAGCGCAGATGGGTGGAATTATTAAATGATTACGACTGTGAAATAAAGTACCACCCGGAAAAAGCTAATGTGGTAGTGGATGAACTAAGTAGAAAGGATCAAATTAAACCACTTCGAGTGCGAGCACTGGGAATGATTGTGCGAACAAGCCTTATAGAGCGAATCCGGAATGCGCAAATGCAGGCCCTGGAGGAAAGCCAGTTACCCAGCGAAGGGTTGCATGGAAATGAAAAAAGCTTTGTGAAGAAAACGGATGAGGTATTGTATTTTAAGAATCGAGTGTGGATTCCTGCAAGTTCGGAGATGAGACAGTTGATCATGGATGAGGCCCATAAATCGAAATATTCGATTCACCCGGTACAGACAAGATGTACCACTACCTCAAGGATTTTATTGGTGGCCGGGGATGAAAACGGACGTGGCGGAATATGTAAGCCAATGCTTGACTTGTGCTCGGGTCAAAGCAGAGTATCAGAAACCCTCGGAAATGCTACAACAACCCGAGATACCTCAGTGGAAATGGGAACAAATCACGATGGATTTCGTGACCCATCTCCCAACAACGCCTCATGGTCATGATGCGATTTGGGTAATCGTCAATCGATTGACCAAATCCGCACATTTCATTCCGATCCATACCACTTATAAAACCGACAAGTTGGCCGGAATCTACACTAACGAGATAGCAGCCAGACACGGTGACCCGGTTGCTATTATTTCAGACCGAGACAGCCACTTCACCTCGCGATATGGCAGAAGTTACTAGAAGCTTTGGGGACACGGATCGATCTAAGTACTGCTTACCATCCCCAAACCGACGACCAATCGGAACGCACGATCCAGACGCTAGAGGACTTGCTTCGCGCCTGTGTCCTGGACTTCGGAGGAAATTGGGACAAGCATCTACCACTAGTAGAATTTTCCTATAACAATAGTTACCACAGTAGTATCCAGGCAGCCCCATACGAGGCGCTTTATGGTCGAAAGTGTCGATCCCCACTTTCCTGGGTCGAAGTGGGTGACACCCAACTGACGGGATCCGAGCTAGTACAAGAAACGACTGATAAGATCCACCAGATTCAGAATAGATTGAAAGCCGCTCAGGATCGGCAAAAGAGCTGGGCTGATGTACGTAGAAAATCGTTATTGTTCGAGGTGGGTGAACGGGTATTGTTAAAGGTATCACCATGGAAAGCATTATCAGATTTGGAAAGACCGGGAAGTGAGCACCACGATACATCGGACCGTACGAGATTCTAGCAAAAGTAGGACCCGTAGCATATCGGTTAAAGCTACCAACCGAGCTTAGTGCCATTCATAATGTCTTCCACATTTCAAACCTAAAGAAGTGCCTATTAGGCGAGGCCATCCAGATACCTTTGAAGACATACACGTTGATGATAAACTCCACTTTGTGGAGGAACTGGTAGAAGTAGTTGATGGCAGGGTTAAACAATTAAGGCACAACAAAATTTCACTGGTTAAAGTCCGGTGGAATTCTAAACAAGGACCGAACGGAATGATGAATGCCGTAGAAAATACCCTCACCTTTTTCCCTAGCTAGACGGGGTAAATTTTGGGGATGAATTTTCTTAACCAGGGGAGACTATGATACCCAGGAGGAAACCAGGTACACTTTAATCGGTCAAAAACTTTAAGCATGCTTAAAACAATAATTGTACGAAAACCCTAAAAACATGTGTTACTTGTGGGCTAGATTAAATGATATCTGTTATGTCTCGGAGGAATCCGAGAGCACGTCATGGTTAACATAACACTAATAAGGGCCAACGGTGCGAGGTTGGTGTCCTTAGCCTTTGAAAACGTGTTAACCGGGAGCTTTCCGTTTAACAGCGCATTACACATTTGACTATGATTATTATGCCATCGGTAGGGCTATTTAAGATTCTGAGTTCACGGAACATCTTTGTTATGTGCGTTAGACCATAACATAAGACTCGAAGCAAATCGGAGCTCGGGCACGCAAAATGAGGCAATTTCCCGGTTAGGGAAACGCCTTGGTTTTGAGAACAACAAAAGGCAACCAAACATGCAAGGAACGGTCAATCAAGCCTAAACACTTAAACTACCCTAATACGAGGCTATTATGATTAAAACATAACCGGGGTCGGGTTTTGAGACGGTTATGCATGGTTTTTAAAACCGAGTCTTTTAACACTAAAAACGCGAAAAAAGGAGCCCGTTTCCCAAATCGGGGACGCGTATGGGACCCGAAAACGAATCTAAACGCAATACCGAAGATAAACATCATCTTATTAATGTGAAAAAATGAAGCACGACAAAGCAGGGGGTGGGGTAGGGCCACCCTACCTTGCGACCCCCCCTCTCTCTTTTGTTTTTTATTCCCTTTTTCTTCATCTTGCAACAAAAATCTGCTCTCAATCATCAAGAACACAGCTGATCATCAACTAAATTTAGCCAAATAAAAGGTAATTTTCAAGTTTGATGAAGATTTATTGGTTAAACATGAACTAGACTAGGAAAATCCTTTTTAATCCATGGTAATGGATGGTTTAAATATGGTTCTTAGCTGAATAAGAACACATCAGGGATTCCCTGATGTTATATGATAGCCAAGATCACAAAACTTCAGCTTTTGATACCGTAATCGACCCCTAATCAAACAAAAGCGAATAACAAAGTTATTAACCGAAAAACAGTGAAACAAGGCTTCATTGACATGGGTTATGGCATGTTTGGATTATGCTTGATGTGTAGGTACTAAATATGGCACCCACGGACTTCTGGACTCGAGAGAAATGCACGGGAATGGAGATTGCGCTAGGTATAACCCCCGAAACCTTGGACTAGCATAGGTAGAATATCGTTTGGACTATAACTTGGTCCTGATGCTTGGAGTGAGCTGAAAATTGGTGTGTTGATGTAGGGTACCAACAGGAATGTCCACCTAAAATGTTATAATTTCTGGAAGTTTCTATTGGCAAATTTTTTATTGTTTTCCCAAAGAAATTCGGGAAAAATACCAAATGGAGTCTATAAATCACCATAATTTACATGACACCAAGGAACCTATAGGGAATGTCCTGGGAAGTTTGTGAGTCCATTGGTTGAATTTTGATTTGGATTAAAAATCTGTGTTTTTGGGAGTTTTCGGTAGCTGGAAACACACCCAAACGAAATCGGAAAAATCCCAAATTTTTATAGGGAATTCCTGGACATATAAGGGATTATGGCATGTTTGGATTATGCTTGATGTGTAGGTACTAAATATGGCACCCACGGACTTCTGGACTCGAGAGAAATGCACGGGAATGGAGATTGCGCTAGGTATAACCCCCGAAACCTTGGACTAGCATAGGTAGAATATCGTTTGGACTATAACTTGGTCCTGATGCTTGGAGTGAGCTGAAAATTGGTGTGTTGATGTAGGGTACCAACAGGAATGTCCACCTAAAATGTTATAATTTCTGGAAGTTTCTATTGGCAAATTTTTTATTGTTTTCCCAAAGAAATTCGGGAAAAATACCAAATGGAGTCTATAAATCACCATAATTTACATGACACCAAGGAACCTATAGGGAACGTCCTGGGAAGTTTGTGAGTCCATTGGTTGAATTTTGATTTGGATTAAAAATCTGTGTTTTTGGGAGTTTTCGGTAGCTGGAAACACACCCAAACGAAATCGGAAAAATCCCAAATTTTTACAGGGAATTCCTGGACATATAAGGGACTTTCTGAAATATTTTGGGAACTTTTAAATATCAGATGATAAGCAATGTAAATTGTTCGGTTAAATACTGTTTTATAAATGATTTATTTGTGGAGTTAAAATGGCTAAATAAACTCCCGGATTATTTTTCTCATAATCTACATATTTTTACTGAATTGTATAAAAATTTCCAAATTTTTTTCAAACTTTTGTATAAAAGGGTAATTTACATAATTAAAAACACTTTATTTCAAACTAGTTTGGGCAGTTTACCGTGTAACGAACCTGCCGGAATCAGGAACTGATCGCACCCGACGGTTACTGTAATTGGAACACCGGGAATATTCTGGGATATTCTAGGGTCGTTTGGACACTAGGGGTGTGTCCCATGCCAATTCGGGAGAATCCTCGACGAGGAAAATGGAAACTCAATTTTGGGCAACCTAGACTCCCCGAACACCCATACTCCCTTAACAAAAAGTTAACCTTTCTTAAATGACCACATGTTGAAACTATTGGTATTACATGTTACAAACTGTGTTAATTGCACCAACTTGTGATGATGTGAATTACCTAACACACGAACTATCCCTAATGCAAGTGATCAACGTAAGCCGTGGGCAGTGGATAGTACTATTGGTCTGACAAACCCAGTTGCCGCCGGACCGGTGTGCCGCCAGCCAGGCAAATGCACGCGTCCTAAACTATGTTATGTGGTTAGGATTAACTATCCCTAGGGCGTTGGACTGCACGTGACGCTGTCGCTGGGCTGAGGTGTCGAACGTGACACGGCCCGGTGTGCTGAGGTGTCAAATGCGACACAACACGGTTATTGTGGTCAAGGTTTCACTTGTGAACTCGTGTAATTCCATCTGCGATCTGGAATACGTGCAATTAAACTTGTTAACGCATTTTTCTATGAAACAACCAAAGCAGTGGAACTCACTAGCTCGGTTAGCTGACCCTTTTTAAAATTAACATGTATTTCAGGTAAAACTAAGAAGGAATGAGGAATGTTCATATGGAAGGTTTTGAGTAGGCAGATAGTAGCAAAATAAAGGCTGTAGTAGCTTGTAGTACCGCACTTTAACTAATGGTTTGTAATATGATAGTTTATGTGTGTTGTAACCGATGTTCCCTCTTTCTATGATATCACATTTTTAAATTATGAGGAAATACCATGTGTCTGTCGCACCCCGCAATTGTCTTCCGATGCGAGTCGGGGTGTGACAACATCCAACAACTCCTTAATTTGCTTGCGTAACTCTTCCAGTTCCGGTGGTGGCATGAGATACGGGGCCTTGGCTGGCGATTTAGAACCCGACTACAGCTCGATGCCGTGATCAACTTCTCTTCGGGGTGGAAGTTGCTTGGGTAGTTCAGCTGGCATGACGTCCTTGAATTCTTATAGCACCTTCTTGATCTCCATTGGCACAACATCCTTAGGCCTTTCCTCGTCGATCTTTTCTACCACCAAGTAACATGGTTCCTACTGGTTGTATCCTTTCTTGAATTGTATAGCTGAAAGGGTTTATGATCCGTTCTTCGACCCACGCTTCGTGCGCACCGTACAAGTCTTCCCCTCATCAAGGATATACAAAGAGTTAACAAACGGAATAGGGAAATTCCGTACCTTATCATAGAATTCAATGCCAAGTACAATCTTGAAACCATCCATTTTAACATCGAGAAGTTGATATGTCCAGTCCATTCACTGATAAGAACATGAACATCCTTGGCCTCCCCATAAATTGGTTTGGCGCTAGTATTGACTGTCTTCACTGCCCCAGGACCCTTTTACAAAGTTCACGCTAAGTCGCCTTGCTTCTTCAATGGACATTAAATTACGGGAAGCTCCGGTATCCATGAGCGCACAAACTTGGTTAACTCGAATGGTGGCTTGAACAAACTGCAGCCCTTGTTTGGTGACGGGTTGTCTCAACCATGGCCTTGATTCCGTTCAGTATTTGCATTGATCCCATGCAAACATCTTCTTCCTGTTGGAAACCTTCTTCTCAAGAAATCATTGAATGTAAGCTGGCTCTTTTGGGGCAGTCTCGAGCAAAATGTTACCCATCACATATGAAGCATTTGTTTTCTTTGTTTAAGGACTTCTTATCCCGGGCCTTCCATTGCAAAGTAGCCTTTCGAGTGGTGCTTTCTTTAGTATTGGCTGATTTTCCCCCACGTTTCTCGTTGCTACACTTGCGGTCTTTACCCCTTGATTCCCTTCGGCTAAAGTTGGTTAAGCTCTCGGTTATAGCTATGGCCGAAGAGAGATCTTGGACGCCGCGTCTCTCTAATTCAGTTTTTGCCCAAGTTTGTAAGCCATCGAGAAAGTAGAAGAGAGTACATATTCAGAATCTCAAGGACAAGTGTAGTGAATTCTTGGATATAGTCCTAGATAGTGCCGGTTGTTTCAACTTTTGCAACCGGCTCTTAGCTTCATTTTCTGCATTTTCCGGATATAATTGCTTTTTTATTTCTCTAACGAAATCAACCCAAGTGTTAAGAACACACGTACCTTGTTCAATCTCTGTATGCTTTCGTCGCCACCATAACCCCGTGGTTTCTTTTAAATAGAGCGTGACCGTATTGATCTTTGTAGCATCATTAATCACATTTACACCTTCGAAGTATCGCCCATCCCCCATAAGAAGTCGTCAACAACCCTTGCTTCTCGTTTGACTATGAAGAGTGAAACTCACAATGCTACTTCCGGTTGAAGCCATGACCTTGCTACAATCGTTTACTTTGGTCTCCAGACCAAGAAGGCTTCAGTGCATATCCATTGATGAGTCATCCATGTATTTATGAAGCTTATGGATTGCCTTCTCCGTAGCCTCTTTGATGCTTTCATTTACTTTTAGCTGAAACTCGGCCTGAAACAACTCCATTGCAGCCTTCAAGTTGTCGCGAAGGTCACCGAGCATATCGATAGTAGATGCTTCGAAAACTTCCTCAAATGCATATGCAAATGCAGAAGTAGCGGATTCGGGTGATAATGAGTCTAAACCTATTTAGGGGAGGACTTTTTTAATCCGTTTGCTGATCAGAATATCCAGAGGGAGGTTGGATCTAATTTGGGAGACAATTTAGAAGTGGACGCCATTGCTACTACACGAGTAAACATAGATCATCCATTTGTGAACATTTTAGGTGATCCTGCTGTAGGTGTTCAGATGATAAGATGTGTGATTGAAGGTTCCTATTTGTTTGCATTGATTGAAAAAACGGAATTATCAATAAGTGTTTGTATAGTTTCTTTATTGCCCAAGAGGAACCGAAGAATATTCACATGGTTGTTAAAGACAATTCATGGGTTGAAGCGATGCAAGAGGAATTAGCTCAGTTCAAGAAGTTGAAAGTTTGGGAGCTAGTTGACTTGCCTGAAGGAGAAAAGGAAATTGGAATCAAGTGGGTATTCAAGTGCAAGAAAGATGATCGAGGGATTGTGACGAGAAATAAAGCTTGATTAGTTGTTAAGGGGTTCAATCAGCAAGAAGGGATTGATTACAATGAAGTGTTTGCACCTGTGGCAAGGTTGGAAGCAATTCATTTGTTCCTAGCCATAGCATCATTCAAGGGCTTTAAAGTTTACCAACTTGGCGTGAAAGAGTGTATTTCTTTACGAGAAAGCCCAAGAAGTGGTATATGTCTCACAACCGGATGCGTTTACCGATCCAAACTATCCTGATCGAGTGTACAGGCTTGATAAGGCATTATATGGATTGCATCAGGCACCTAGGGCATGGTTGAGACACTGTCAGCACATTTGTTGAAGAATGGATTTGAAAGAGGTCAGATTGACAGTAGATTGTTCTTTAAGAGAAAAAAGGAAGATTTCCTGCTGGTACAGGTATATGTGGATGACATCATTTTTGGGTCATCTTATGAAAGCTTATGTCATGAATTCGAGAGGGTGATGCACAGCAAGTTTGAAATGAGTGCGATGGGTGAGCTGTCTTACTTTCCGGGATTGCAATTTGAGAAGAAGAAGGATGGGATGTTTATACATCAGACAAAGTATGTATATAACATTTTGTCTCGCTTCAAAATGGAGGATTGCGCTACCTTCATTACACATATCTGCGAGAATCACAATCTTGGTCCAGATCACGAGAGTATGGATGACGTGGATCCAACTCAATATAGGGCAATGATTGGTTCTCTAATGTACTTGACTACTTCAAGACCAGACATCATGTTCGCAGTGTGTCTTTGTGCCAGATATCAAGCGAATCCAAAGGAGTCATATATGAAGGCGGTGAAGCATATTCTTTTTTACTTGAAGGGCAAACCTAAACTTGGGTTGTGGTACCCTACTGATAGTGATTTGAAGTTTGTTGCATACACTGATTCAGACTTTGGAGGATGTAAGTCGACCTGAAAGTCTACAACAGGTGGTAGTCAGTTCTTAGGAGGGAGGATCGTATCATGGCAATGCAAGAAGCAGTCTTGCGTTTCTACCTCTACGTGTGAAACTGAATATATTGCTACGGGTAGCTATTGCTCTCAGGTTCTCTGGATTCAACAGCGGATGCACGATTATGGTTTGAATTTCACGCGTACTCTTATTATGATAGACAATAATGCCACTATTTCAATCGTAAACACAGTCGCACAAAACATATTGACATTCATCATCATTTTATACGGGATTGTGCTGAAAAGAAACTGACTGAACTTCATTGAGTCATCACACTAGATAACCTGGCAGATCTTTACACAAAAGCTTTTGACAGGGCTCGTTTTGAACATCTAGTCGAACTCAACTGGATGAGGAATCCTAAATAACTAGTTTTTCATAAGAATTTTGTAAATAGTTTACTATTTTCTTAAAAATAAAAAACATAAAAAATAGAAGACAATAAAAATTAGAAAAATAAAAAACGAGTTATCACTGTGTCAAGAAGAAGAGATGATTGTACATCAGCAAGTTAGACTATCACACTGAAATTGAATTTAAATTGCTAAGTGTGATAGCAGCTTCATCATATGATGTACCAGTAGGCAAGAAAATGAAATAATCAACTTACCAAGTTGATATAAACATAAAGAACTGTGTATGAGTGGGTAGCATATCAGTGGCGTATGGTTTTATAACCTTAAATCTTGCATTGATAGATTACCAAAATCCAAGGTTTTGGGTCTTTATATCGTTATTTCATCGCGGGTGGGTTGTCCTTCTGCTGCATCCAGATATATGCTAACCTAGGCACAACTAGGATATCTTAAAAGAGCTAAAATGCCAAAACCTAGAAACTGAAGAAGCTCTCCTAGAGAGTCATTCAAATGTGCAAAATGCATACATTGTACAAAAATATGTGGTATCTGTCTTAACCCTCATTGGATATTGATCTCTTTGTTGTACGGAAGTACTGACCTAATCACCAATTATCTAACGTTGTAAAACAAAAAGGATGAATTCGGTATACTCACCTACTACGAGGAATCTTTGTGCTTACCTTGATTATGGGGATATGTCCTGAAGTGGGACACACTAGTAAATCAGTATAATATTACCTAAATCGTATCACCAGGTAAAGGTACTTCAAATGTTCATGTATTTTCTTTAAGTGGATAAACAATACTGGTAATCATCTTGAACTCCTTTTCACGAAAATTGAATGAAAGAATGAACTGATAGTATGAAACAGTTTGATTTGGCTGATATGATTTTCTTAACTAGTGATTCTCACAAAAATAGAGTGTTTATTGCTTTCGCTATTTGCTTTCAGAGAATATAAAAATCCAAACAGATTTCTTTTTCTTTGAAATTCTTAACGTACATAGAATGGTTTTTCACGGAGGAATTGTTACCGATAGGGGGAGCTGGTGTTAGAAGATTAGTTCAATTTTTTTAATCTTGCGGGTTCTAGTGGTGTTGGAAAAATTTTGAATGTTGGAGTTGAATGGAAAATTGATTAAATCTCTTGATTAATAGTAATTTGTTTAACTTGTGTTGAAAAATTCTTATGGCTTCTCGAGATGTTTCTGTCATATACAGATAGTCGCAATTTGTTCCTGTGAAGTGAGGAGTTGCTGAGAAGTTTTGTGAAGAGGAGTTTGTTTGGATACATGGTAGAACCTCCTTTCTACATTGCAGACAAAGTTTGAAGAGTTTGAAGATTTCTATGCAAATGCTCAACCAGAGTTTACTCAATTGCTAACAATTTTGAAGATTTGGTGATTTGATGCATCAGCTTAGGGGGAGTCTGTTGATGCTGACAGAAGATATTAAAACTGAATCTATCCAAAGACTAAAGACGTTGAATAAATTACATGATGATTGCAAGAAGACTGAAGACAAAGTTATATTTTGAAGCTATTGTCAAAGGGGAGTTTGTTGGTGCATATTTAGGACAACAGCTTTTAGATTTGGTCTTTGGATATCTTGTAATTGTTAAAACCATAATCGGTTAGCAGGTTTAACTTTGTAATAGTTAGTTATGAGTGATTGGGCCAAATCCTAAGGGGGAAAGGTGGCGAATTGGGCCTAGCCCAATGTGATGGAACCCTAAGCCCAAGTTGCAAACCTTGTGTTATATAAACAAGGCTTAGTATTAGGGTTTGGGGTTAATTAGTTAATCACAAAAGAGAGTTATAGAGAGAGAATTCCTAATAGCTATTGGCTTGGACGAATTGGAGATCTAGATTGATTGTAATCGATTGTGATTGATAATCAATTAAGATTAGTTGTTAGTGATTTCCATTTCAAATCATATTTCTGTGTTAATCTTATCTAGAGGATTCCGCACTCTAGGTTGGATAGACGCTTCTGTGCAAGATCCGTGGATTAGGGGACCTACAACCACTAGAGATAATGGGCTTGAAAAATCGTTAACTCAGCTAACCAAAAAGGAGAAAAGGAAAAATTCATGAGAGAAAAAAGAATGATGAATATCTTGTAGCAAGCCATCAAAGAAGATATATTCATGTTATTACAACAAGATGGTGACCCTATTTGGAATGCGCTTAAAGTTAAATTTCAGGGTAGCAAATAAATCATAAAAAGTAAAACAATGCTACCCAAGAAAGAATTCGACATCTTCACAAATTTTAGATGAGAAACGATAAAACAAGTAATTGAAAGATATTGTCATCTGGTCGTAGAAATGAAACGTTTGGGTATACGAAAAGAAGATGATGAATGGGTTGACAAGTTGGCCGACACATTTCCTCAAGGAGAATGGTCGTCTTATCTAACTATTTTGAAAAATATTTTAGAGTATACCGCATTGAGTTTGAGTAAGTTCATTGAAAAACTCGAAGGGCGTGAACTGGAAATGCAAAAATGGCTAAAAACGAAAATATTCAACAAGATGTAAATCTTTACTACAAAGGAAGTCTAACAACCAGCATTCAAGGCCCAAAGATTCAAACCGCATATAATGCAGAAAGTTCACCTGGTTATTCAACAATTACTTCTAACAGTGGTCGTGGTGTCACATCTTATTCATGTTTTGAGCCAAATACTCCGATGCAGAGCCCCTAGTCAGCACAGTCAAAGCAACTCCAATTCTCTTATCCTGCAGTGCAACATTGCTATAAATCTTCAGAACGCTCAAGATCTCACAGAAAACACGGCTAAACAGAACATGGGTTTACTTGCTTCAGTGTTGGAATCTTATGAGAGTCTAGTTGCAGAAAGAATCGAAAATCCAGAAATGACCAGAGAGGATTATGATCAGATTGATCCGGAGGAGTTAAAGCTATTAGATATTAAATGGTGCATGGCTAGTATAATGCGTAGAGCTGAAATTTTTGTGGAAATTACTGGGAGGAAATGTCTCATTGGTTCTGATTCAAAACTGGGATTTGATAAATCCAAAGTGACTTGCTTCAAGTGTAGGGAAAGGGGTCACTTCAAAAGAGAATGTCCAAACAGAGAAGTTCATGGAAGTCATCAAAATCCTTTTGATGATTATTAAAAAAAGGGCAATATATCACAGAACTTCTCAACCTCAATTTTCAGTCAAGACTTTTTCAACTTGAAGAGGGTCCGGCAAGATCAAAGGATAAAGCCCTAGTCGCTACACATGAAGATGAAGGTTTTAACTGGAATAAATATCTTTCGAAAACCAAAAGTCATGCATTGTTGGCATAAATTATTAAAGAACTGGAAACAGAAATTGTTTATGATGAAGTTTCAGAAGAATCTGATCAGGGTTACTATAATAATGAAGAAATTATTCAAAATGCTTTTCAATCATTTTTGAATCCTGATATTTATAACTCTTTTGGAAGTTTCCTTAGTGAACAAAGAGATCATCACAACACACAAAGCGAAGAAGAAATGATTTCTGAGAAAGTAATGATGGACTAGTTAAATGGGGAAGAAGAAATTTTCAAAGTTGATCAGAAAGTCAAAGTTGAGAGAGTTCAGGAAGAGAAGATTGAGAAAGTTGAGATAGAAAGATAGTCACAAAATGTTTAGAACCGTGCAAGTCTTGTTTTGAAAAAGATGAGAAGTATAGAGAGCTTAAACTTCATACTGATAACCTATCAAGTGATTTCAAAAACACGAAAGAGGCTTACGATAAACTTAGCAAATCTATCAGCGAATTACATGATGTAAGCATAAAAGATATTGATACGATTTATATGCTCAAGGCAACGGTCATGGATAAACAAATGACTATAAATACTAATATTGACACGATTACCAAACTAAAACAGTAGCTAGAATAGATGATGATAGAAACGAAACAAGTTGATAAGAAGTTGATCAGTTATTCGATAACGTCTTACATGTTGGATCACATTCTTCCCAAGCCGACTGGAAAAGATGAAAATGGGGAAGATATACATGGTTATCAAGATAGAGGTTTGCGTTATAATTGTTGTCCACCCCCAATGTAGAACAATTATTCGAGGAAGAAACCAGATGGGGTGGAGAAGACTCTAAACTTGAAGCTAAAAAGAGTAAAGATTGAAAAGAAAAGATCAGTTGCCTGACAACCTCGATGTGACCTATTCAAAGTCTAAAGGTGATGATGGATCAGACGTGGTTAAACAAGTGGTTGAGAATATTTTGGGAGAAGAAAAAGATAAAAATTTTGAAAACACTCAATCAAAGAATGAAAAAGGAAGTTCGAGTTCACAGCCTGAAAATGACGAAAATTTTCATGATGCTTATCTTAAAACATCAGAAAGTAGTTCAAATGATGATCCAACTATTTTAATGTACAAAATGTATGGACCTAATCAATTACATTCTGATTCTAAATTTCCAATTCAGAATGTGAAATTGGACAGATTCGACAAAGTTTTCAAACTTGTTAAAATCGAAATTTCTTTAACTGAAAGTTTGACGAAAGAAACAGAAGTTTCGAACTTTAAAAGAATTAACTCTTACTATTCCAAATCCAAAAATGTTTATTCAAATAACCATCAAAGAAATTATCATCGTTGGAATGGGTCTGGGAATTTGTAAGAGGAATTATAACAAGTTTGGACAGTCAAAATTTGTTAAGAAAATGTTTGTACCAACTCAGGTTTGGAAAGATGCACAAAATCTACAAACAAAGTGAAGCCAATTAATTTCTAAAGTTTCAAACTATGAAACTGGTGAATCTTCAAAAGTAATGAACAAAAAGATTCTACATTGTATTTCAAGAAAGCATTGAAGAAAACACAAACATGGGTGATAAAAGAAAATGATTTGTCTGACAAAGTAAAACACAAAAGTCTGTGTCAATGGAAAGTTTAGAGGATTTTTCTAAACTTGAAAAAGTTGTAAATAAACCTGTTTGGGTAGAGAAAATTAAGGTCGAAAAAGCTTCACCTGACTAGACTTGGGTATCTCTATTCAACAGATCGTTTATGTTTATGTGCAGGATTTTATGAGATCAAAGTAAATCATGAAGAATGAGGTTCCTTGGCACATGACAAGAAAGTAGCCGGGTTATTCAAACGAAAAAATTTCAGGCTATAATATGTTTTTGCTAGAATGTTTATTTAATAAAAATTGAAAAATAAAAAAAAACGTTGTTGAACAGATAAAACTGGTTGAAAAGACAAATTTGTACATGTTTTAAAATCAGAAGTGTCAAAGGTTTTGTCATCATGAGGGAGAGAAATGTTAAAAGAAAAATGTAAAGCAGTAATGGATGGCGAATTGATGTGATTCGCATTGGATAGTCAATGTTTCTTTCTTTAAAAGCGAAAATCCAAAAATATTTTTTTTTGATTTTATGGGGAGAAATTTTGAGAAAATACAAAACCATATAAATACAAAAAGTACAAAGACATGAAAAAGACAAAAAGAGCTTTCATGTGTAAAAAGAGAAAATGATAGTATATCAGTGGGCTATCACAGTATGCTAAAGAAATGTAGTGTCAAAAAGTTTAAACAGGTCTCACCGATGATATGCTAGTAGACTTCGCATATTCAGTAAATTGTTTTCGTGATATAAACATAAAGAAAAACTTCTTAATCTATGGCTTACATCTATCGGATATATGGTCTTTTTCATTTGAGAGATTGCCAGATTCCGAGATAGTAGGTCTTTATAGATAATTGATATCTAGAAGTGTTAAAGGTTTTGTACATGTTTTAAAATCAGAAGTGTTAAAGGTTTTGTCATCATGAGGGGGAGAAATGTTAAAAGAAAAATATAAAGCAGTAATGGATGGCGAATTGATGTGATTCGCATTGGACAATCAATGTTTCTTTCTTTAAAAGC
Organism: Scalesia atractyloides; assembly: GCA_947069175.1. Lineage (NCBI taxonomy): Eukaryota > Viridiplantae > Streptophyta > Magnoliopsida > Asterales > Asteraceae > Scalesia > Scalesia atractyloides. The sequence continues at coordinate 73,176,324 of CAMTDV010000016.1, forward strand.
GAAAATCCAAAAATAATTTTTTTTATTTTAGGGGGAGAAAATTTTGAGAAAATACAAAACCATATAAATACAAAAAGTACAAAGACATGAAAAAGACAAAAAGAGCTTTCATGTGTAAAAAGAGAAAATGATAGTAAATCAGTGGGCTATCACAGTATGCTAAAGAAATGTAGTGTCAAAAAGTTAAAAAGTTTAAACAGGTCTCACCGATGATATGCTAGTAGACTTCGCATATTCAGTAAATTGTTTTCGTGATATAAACATAAAGAAAAACTTCTTAATCTATGGCTTACATCTCTCGGATATATGGTCTTTTTCATTTAAGAGATTACCAGATTCCGAGATAGTAGGTCTTTATAGATAATTGATATCTAGGGTATATTATACAAGTTCTTTTGATTTTGTGTCAGCAATGTCCTATAACTTGTAGAATACTTTTACTCAAAAAACCCTAAAAACTGCATCAAATTGAAAATATCGAAAGATACGACAATTGCAGTACAAAAGATTCCAAATCTGGAACACTACTTTTAAGTCGAGCCTTCATTTCTTTGCCTGCACGATGGTACTCACCTGAGCTCTCAAGGTCTCTGCATAACCCAGATGAAGATATCAGTTAGATATATTTACTTGTAAGATGGAATCCAGGGAATCTTGATACGACAGTATATTCTGAGGTGGTAAACACGGTTAAGTCAAGTTCTAAGACATTAAACTAACATATCTTGAAACAATTGAGAAATGTGTAGAGGTTTAAGTGGAACAGTCTACTAACAATCTAAGTCAATCTGTTTAGAACTTAAAGTTTTATAAGATTAACTATACTTGTGATAAGTCTCAAAAATTGATATGATCCTTGAAGAGAAAATCACAAAAATATGTCTGTAAATATGTTTGTACATAGTTATTTCATTTCTATAAAAATACAAAAAAATTGTACTCATCTTAGTTTCGACTGCCGATGATGAAAAGCTGATCTTTAAAGTCTACAGTTGCCGAAAGAAATCTGGAAATTGAAAATTTATTTTGAAATGACAAAAAGTTCATTAATTTGAAACATACATTTGATAATTACATTAGTTAGTTCACAAAGTGTTCGATCAAGGTCATTCATTTGAACTTGATAAACAAATCAGATAATCAAGGTTAAAAACTGATAAATTGTTTAAAATTTGAAATGTTTGCATTAAAAAATTTAAAGTTTGAATCTGAAATGTTTATTCGAAGGTTTAGTAGAACGAACATGAAGTTGATTGAAAGGGGGAGCAGGATAAAACATTGAACAATAATTAAGGAAGCTCAAAGAAAGGGGGAGCATAATGTTATTCAACGTTTATAATTCAAGATCGAAGCAAAGAGGAGTTTGTTGATAAAGTCTGAAGATCAAGAACCGTTAAAGTTATTCAAGTAATGAAGAAATTTGAAGACGATCAAAGACTCTAAAGTTTAAAGAATATTCGAAGACTGTGGCAACATCCAAGGGGGAGATTATTGATGCATATGTATGTTGCCTACGTCATCGAATCATAGCGAGTCTATAATAGTATTATATGTTAAAATTATTAAAGTATGTATTTGAGTCACCTTCGTACCAAGGTAAAACAAGTCACTTCGTACAAAGAAGACATGTCCACTTCGTACCAAGTTAAGCTCAGTTCGTAAGAAGTTAAACATCAAGCTCGCACGAAGTGAATGTGTCTATAAATAGAAGGTCGAGCATAGTGTTACATAGATGTTTGTGTAGACAGGATGGTGGAGATCTGTCTAGTTGTTTCCAAGATCTGTAAACATTGAAGGTATTAATGAAACAACAGTTAAAAGTGAATCTTGTTAACATTTTCTCCTAACTCTAAACTGGATTCTACACGTTTAACACTAGGTTAATCAAGTTAGTGCCTGAGCTATCGGATGCGAGAACGGACCTACACACTTCGCATGAAGTACTCACTTCGCATGAAGTACTCACTTCGCATGAAGTGAGATTACACTCTTACAAAGTTAATCCAAAATGCCTAAAAAGGCACTGAAAAAATTTGTTTATCGTATTGACGAGACGAGTGTCCAGAAAAAATTCAGAGACAACGTGGAGAGCTTTAGAGAATAGATATGATGATGTGATCACAAATTTTTGAAGATAGTGGGGTAGTCACTAATACCTGAGCAGAATGATTATTATTTGAGATAGTGACTATTAATATTCGTAACGTAAATTCCAAATTTGCTGAAAATTGAATTTGCACGATTTGAGGGGAAATTCAGTGATAATTTAGAAAAATCGGAATTTGCAAAAATTAGGGGGAATAAAAATTTCAGAGAATACATTAAAATTCCATCATTTTTGAAATTCGTGATGTGCAACAGATTATTCGGGATACATAAGATCTAGATTCTTTAGTTTGTGATCATAGGAATTCAGAGTCTTTGGATCGTGATACAGGTTGACGTCTTAGGGTTTGAGCCTCGGGTCTTCGTCAATCCGGTTAGCAAGATATAGCAAGTGTCAATAATGTTTAATCTTCGAGCAGAGGAGCTGGTTTTCAGACTAACCACCGGGAAATGATGATATTTGTTGATTAAGTTGCTACTAGGATTAACAAAGAAGACTATATATATGTTATGATGACTGAAGAGGAAGAATGTGATTATGATCGTGAAAGAGTTTTTTTTTTTCAGATCTAATTGTGTTACCAGATGATTTATTATGATGAAGATTAGCGGATTGATAAGATTGCCGTTTTGCTGATCTATCTTTCAGGAGTATCCTTAAATGTGATTACGTAAAATGGGATATTAGATTATCGTGGTTATTCATTGACTTGAAGTTTACCGGTGTGATGATTCAAAGTTTCTGCCAATTGCCGGTTGGGTTTTTGAAGATTAAGAGACTCAGCTCAAGTGCTTTAGTGTTAAATCAAAAATCAAACTCGGATGTGGTTAAAGTCGAAACAGAGAAGCTGCATTGTTTAGTTTCGAGTTGGTTATTATTCGTGAAGATTACAACTAAGCAAATCAGAGGAGGTAGGGAACTATGCAAACAAAGAACTGAAGTGTCATTCCAGAGGGAACATGTTTGTGAAATTGCAAACCTGAATCATCAATCAAGGGGGAATTTTTTGACGCGTTCTACGACATCAACAAGCACCTGATTGAAGTTGCAGAATATTCAAACACGGCTCTCATATTTCAAGATCAAGTTCAAGCTTCGACAGTGGCGACTAAGGGGGGAATTGTTGGCGCATATTATGTCCGTCACTTTACGTATAGGCTAGATAAAGCGTGTGTAATATTGGATAGTTTAGATACGAACACATTACTTAAGTGAGGACGAGAAAGGTGTTTAAGTGTCACTTCGTACGAAGTGGGACACTCTGTACGAAGGTAGTCACTTCGTACGAAGGTAACTCACTTCGTACCAAGTTAAAGCTCTTAGTTCGCACGAGGGTAATAGTCTATATACAGTGTCGTATGTTCATAGTTTTCCAAGTTTCTGGAGTTCCCAGAGGGGAAACGATTGTTTCACCAACTTGTCAAGATGTATACTCTTTCAGTATGAATAGAAGCTTATGACTTATGACTATTATTCTGCTTCTACTCCGTTTTTAATAACATTCTAGCGAATCAGTGATATCCAGTCCAAACTTCCGTCTAAACCCGCCAGACCTTGGAACTCAACGCCTTGAATCATAATACAATTAAAACACCATTATATGAACATAAACAGAACACTATGGACTAAAACATTCGATTGAAACCTACTTTTTTACTATATAAGTATAGCCATACGGTACTCATATGAAAGATAAAAAAAACTCGTTATTATGGTATAGTTTTTTAAACTACATATAAAAAGTTATTGATGTTTAAAAAAGACGGGGAGGGGGGACTTGCCTATGCATTAAGATTGATGCCAGTTTCTTTATATAAACAATACATTATAAGAAGACATTATTACCCAAAATTAGTCAAAGAAATAAAACATAATTTATCTTTTAGGCCTTTTTTTATCTCAGCTATTAGAGTAAAGTCTGTTTTGAGTCCCTGTACTTTGGCGATTTTAACTACTTGAGTCCAAACCAAAGTTGTTTTGATCTGTGTCCCAATGGTTTCTAGTTTTTAACCACTTTATTCCAAAATACTAACTGCATCCATAAAATCACACCATGCGCATATCACGTGAGGGGTTTTGGTCCAATCACCCCTAATTTATTATCCACCTATCTATGTCTTCTTCCCCAAAATAAATTAAAAAAACCCTCGCTTTTCCATTTCTCAAAGAACTCAATTCAATGCCTCTAGTGATTCGTATAAAAAGATAGAGAAGAGAGAGACTTTGAAAGAAGAATGATAAAGGAGAGAATCCGGCCAGCGAACATCTTCGGCGACGAAGACCACCGATAGCCAACCCTTGGCGGTGTCAGGTTTGAGACCTGAGAACAAACAACCTCGATGTCGATGGTGGTGTCATCGGAGGTAATGACAACAGATGGTGGTTGTTGTTGGGTAGCGGCGAGTGAAGCTAAGTATTTGATTTATGGTTTTTGGTGGTCGAATGCCGATGGTTAAGATCACCACTAGTGGTTATGATTAAAGTAACAAAGGACGGCGACGATGGAACTAGAATTTCGGTGGACTCTGACGGGATTCTGGTTAGCTACGTTACACATGCATGTTCAGTTTTTTGTTAACTCGACTCATGTGGTGGTGACTGGAGCTATTCTTACTATCCTTATTTCCAGTGAAGATCCAGTCAAGCGCCAAGGAAGTTTTCGTGGCTTGCATGTTATTTTCCGAGTAGATCGTTGCAATCAAAGCCTTAATCAATGAATCATGTGAACCAATCTCAAACTCATTCTTTTTCCGACTACTTCCAGTGAAGGACTTATTATCCATAAGTGTTATCTGGTAATCACCAACCCAACCTGTAACATATTGGGTAGCGGTGATTGGTAACTGACCATAGTGTAAGATCATTCATAGCTTGAACCAAGATTATATGCTTGAACCTTATCTTGTGCCAATGATCAAGTAACAGACCATTAAGAGACGGAGTCTAAGGTTGAAGATGAATCAATGTCAACATTATGTCAAATACCAAGAGGGCTGGAGAATAAATTTTAGGGTGACTGGACAAAAATACCCCTCCTGTGCTATGCATATGGTGTGATATAACTAATTTTATGGATGGATTTAGTAATTTGGACTCAAGTAGTTAAATTTAATAACCACTAGGACTTAGATCAAGATATGTTTGAATTTTGGACTCAAATAGTTAAAATGACCAAACCACAAAGACTCAAAAATGACTTTACTCCAAGTATTAACTATAAGATCTAAAGATTTACAACACTTCTTACACTACTTACAAAAAACCCATTTCTACAATATCCCCACCATATATATATTTTAAATAAACCTTAGTATTACTTGTTTAAATATGGTAACCGATAGTTATATATAACAAAGGTAAACTAATTTATTTATAGGAATTTGTATAGAATTTCAATATTCCAATAGAAATTGGAAATTATTGAAATTGGAATCTCAATTCCATTTTTAATTGTTTGATGTCAAATGAATTGAAATGTATCACCTCAGCCCCCACCACTCCTAATTCGGTTCGAAATGGTTCGAGTTGAAACGGTTCGCGTCGGAACAGTGCGCATCGAACTAATATGTGTCGAAACGATGTATGTCAAAACAAATCAGGTTGAAACGGGTTCGGGTCTGAACGATTCGGGTTTAAACACTGCGGGTCAATCGGTTCGGGTTGAAACCGATTGGGTCAAAACGTACGGGTTGAAACGCTTCGTCGAATCGGTTTGGATCGAACGAAACGATGTGGGTTGAAACGCTACGTGCCGAAACAGTTTGGGTCGAAATGGTGGAGGTTGGAATAGTTCGGGTTGAATGGTATGGGTCTAAATGGTTCGGGTCGAAGTGGTGCTTTTTGAAACGGTAAGGGTTGAAATGTTTTAGGTCGGAATTCTACAGGGTGCGTGTTGAAAGGCTGCGGGTCGAAACTGTACGGGTCGAAAGTGTACGTGTCAAAACTGTTCGGACCGAAATCAGTCTAGGTTGAAAACGGTACGTGTCCAAAACGATTCAGGTCGAAATGGTATGGGTCGAAACGGTACGGTACGGGACAAAACAGTATGGGTTGAACCATGTGAGTCGAAACGGTGCAGGTTGAAATGAATCGAGTTGAAACAATGAGGGTCGAAACGGAAATGGTCCAGGTCAAAACGGTGCGACTTGAAACATTTCGGGTCAGAATGGTGCAAGTCGAATAGGGCTCGCGTCAAAACGGTGCGGGTCGAAACCAAACGGGTCGAAATGGATCTGGGTCGAAACAGATCGCGTCGAAACGGTGCAGGCCAAAACGGTACAGGTCAAAATGGTGCAGGTCAAATGGTGCGAGTCAAAACGGTTCGGGTCGAACGGTACGAGTTGAAACAATGCGTGTAAAAACAGTGCGTGTCGAAATGGTGCAGGCGGAAACCATACAAGTCAAAATGGTAAGTGTCGAAACGGATCTAGGTCGAAACGGTGCGGGTTGTACCGTTTCGAAATGCTTATGGTGGAAATAGATCAGGTTGAAACGGTACGGGTCGAAATGGTTCGGTTCAAAACGGTTAAAGGCGAAACGGTTTGGATCAAAATGGTGCGGGTCGAAAAGGTTCAGATCAAACAGTGCGGGTCAAAACGGTTCGGGTCGAAACGGTGCGGGCCGCAACAGTTTGGGTCAAAACAGTTCAAGTAAAATGGTATGGGACGAAACAATACGACCAAACAATATGGTCGAAACGATGCGGGTCTTTAACGCTACTTTTATGATTTTCATAAAAGTATTCTAGTTTACCTCAATCTTATATGACAGTTGACTTGACCCATGAACATAAATTGCATAAAAGATTTAACTAATCATATTACTATATATATTAAACTACATCATTAGGTACAAGAAGGTCTTTGGATTTTTATTTTGACCATGGAAGTTTGAGATTTTTATTTTAACCATGTTTGTATTGATTTTCCTTTTGTTATTCTACATATGAAATTACATCACACTAACTACAATAAAGTTATCTTCTTTTTATTTTAGGCATCAAAAGTTTTTTTTTAAGTTTGGACATATGAAATCTAGGAATAATTTATTTTACTAGATAGGAACTATCGATAATTAATAATTTTATACTAAAATAATTTTTTTCTATGTATTTAATTGTTAAACATTTTGTGTGTTATATTTTCTATATTATTTTTACTTTTAGACTAATCGTAGTTTTTCTATTAGATTTATTAATTGTAACAAATTTGGATATGCCATGGTTTTACTCAAGTTTTATTTAGGGCGTGACTTTTTGTGATTTGCGAATATACCATAACAAATGTTTTTATCTACGTTTCATCACAAAAGTTTTTTTATCTATATTTTCATGTTTTACTCAAGTTAAATATACGATGTGACGTACCACCGCAACGCGCGAAACGTTTTACTGTATAATACATTTGACCACATGAACATAACTTGCATAAAAGATTTAACAAATCATATATAATACACTTGACAAGATATGAAGGTTGTGTGTTCGAGCTGATTCCATGACTTTTTTTCCTCCCCAAATGTTCCTTTATTTTAGCCTTTTTAACGGAAACCCCAATCCTTATTTTTTTAACTGAAACCTCAATCCTTATGTTTTTAACAGAAACCTCAATCCTTATTCGCATAAATGTGGTAAGCAATTACCAACCCTCTTTCTCTTCTTTTTTATTTTTTGCGCACCTATTATACTCGTTTGGTATAGATTATGGTTTGCGTTGAGCGTATTATATTTTTATTAACATTTTAAGTTTATTTTACACATTAGTCAAGTTTTAAATTTATAAACACGATATTTTACTTACGCTAAACACACACTTGGGCAAGTGCACCCATCGTGAGCGTAGTATAGTGTTGGTAAGATACATTTGTCGTCCAAGGACACAAGAGCTTTTAGCACTGGTTTATCGTCAACGTCTAATCAATTTAAATTTTTAATAAAAGTTTTTAAACATAAAATTAAAACTAAAAATAAGAAGATAAATAAATTGAAAGAAAAGATAGACAAGATAGAATCATTTGGATCCAACTCATTTTTAATGTATCCTTTGATGATTTTCGCACTTTCGAACTTTTTAAGAGATTATCTTTGTTATAGTAGCAGGCCCCTCTTTTGAAGGTGACGTTACCTTCAACCCAGTGGTTTGAGTCAGCAGTGATACAACCCCAAATGGTCGGAATATTAGAAGATAATTAAATAAGTTATTAATGCGAAAAGTGGTAGGCCCCTCTTTTGAAGGTGACGTTACCCTCGGCTAAGTGGTTTGAGTCAGCAGGGATACAATCCCAAGTAGCCGATTTAAAATATTAATAGTAGTTTACATATGAGGAGTTCAAACTATTCGCACCCCCTGTCATCCAATACATTTGGGGCATTGAAGGAGGTCCTAGTAAGCTTGAACCAAGTCCTCGCAGGATCTATACACTGAACGAGACACGAACTTTACCAAACCACCCTTCTAACCCCCTATCAGGTTAGTTAACCCGCTATATATAGACCGTAAAGACACGAATGAGCAAATAATGACACATGAAGAAATAGTAGGAAAATTCACTTTCAACATAAGAAACTAGTTATTAAAGTCATTAATACTATCCAAATAAAAAGTGCCGAAAGATTAAAAATCAAAAGTAATACATTAAAGACTTGTCTTCACTATGTGATATAAGAGATTAGCCAAGCATGCCCTTTGTTTGACAAAAACCCAAACAATCAATCTTGGATTTCGAGACTACTACACACTCTAAAGATGATAAATGGATGATGGTTGTGGGTGTTGGTGTTGTAGTGGTGTTGTAGTGGTGGTGGAGTGGTGGCAAAGTGAGAGAGAAGTGATTTGCCAAGGGATGCCTTTGAAGTAAACCAAGCACCCCTATTTATAGTCAAAACAGCGGCCCGGCCACGGCCCGGTGTCCAGTGGGCACGGCCCGTGGCCATCATCCTTCTCTTCCTTCATTTATTGCATCAGACAGGAGAGGGCCCCACACGACCCCGTGGCCTCTAGGCACGGCCCCGTGGTCAACGGTTTGCTGTACTATCTAGATTCTGCAAATCTTATAGTTGACCACGCCCATGTTGGTCTGGGCACGACCCCGTGATGGGCGTAGAAGCTTTTGCAGGTTTTGTCTTGAAGTGAAGGGTCTGACCATGCCCCGTGTTCGTCTGGGCATGGCCCCGTGGTCATCTTCTGTAACTTGTTTTTGTCTTTTGGGGTGTTGCTGAGGGGTCGGGCATGGCTCGTTATTCCTTCTTTTCGTATTTATGTTGGTTTTGGATGCTTATTTGCTTCTTTTGTTCGTTTAAGCTCCTTTTATCCTGAAAATTCAAAAGGAACAAGAAACGTGCTTTTTCCAACATTAATATTAAAAATGGTTAGTTTTATGCCTCATTTGATGTAATTTATATGTTGCATTTTGCACACATCAAATATCCCCACACTTGAATCTTTCCTTGTCCTTAAGCAAAACTCTTTAAATGTGGCTTACACACCCAAATGGAATAGATAGAGAAGCAGTTTTGTGGCTTGTCTTTAAGTGTCGGGAATCCAAGATCTTTATTTAAATTTTGATTTTATTTTATTTACAATCCTATTCGTCATGATTTATTTAGAACGTTTTTAAGGAAAATTATTTATTGGGGCATAACATGCCTCCTTAATATTCTATTTATATACAAGTTCACGTACCTCACAAGAGATCACGTACCTCGCTCGATTCCGGTTTGGAACTTATTTCTACCATATGCTTGCCAAGCGATCAAACCTCCCCTTTTTAACTATAAACCTTTGTGAGTATCAAGAGGACTTTGAAAGTGTTAGGCTTGGGCTAGGGGTAGGTGATTTTTGGGTTAGTGGTTAGTAAAATGGCGAAAAGCGTAAAAAGCGTCAGTTATCATAAAACTTGTTTATTTCAATACTTATTTAAACTAAGCATTTTCAAACAAGATATTTGAAGGAACTTGTTTGGTTATTGAAAGAGCTATGGTTTTTTTAGTAGTAGATAACCGGAGCTTTTTACTAAAATAAATCGGTTTGAAAGGAAAAAGGTTTTGGTGGGTAATGGATGTTTGTTTTGCGGGTTTGAAATGAAAAAGTTTAGACTCAAAGGGGTTAACTAGGGGGATTTTGATAGTAGGTAAAAAGAAAGGAAAAAATGGTTTTGAATGAAAAGTGGGTTAGTCCTAGTGCCTCCATCATTTACTTACTTGGGTTTATGTTGGTAAGGACTGGGAATGTATCTTCTTGGCAAGTTCTAGAGTTGTAAGAACCAAGCGGCTATTCACACAAGAAACGAAAATGAGCATTTAGTTGAAAGATGTATGAATGTATGCTCGATAAAGGCTCAAAGCTCACTTAATGTGGGAATGGGTTTATAATGTGAACAAGTATATATAATCAAATTTTAAAAAGATTTGTCATGCCCTTTTTATAATTTCCTTATTTGGCTCTTTTTATCACGACGCTATCGGTTGTAAATTCGTAAAAACGTAACTCTTTGTTTAGAACTTGTTATTCCCAAATTAAACCAAGAAATGTAAATAAATTGAAAATTTTTGAAAAAGATTTGGGGTGATTAGCGGTTCCAATAGAGTCTTGTGTAAGGCTTGTTATTAGGATTTGCTAGATTCAAAGTGTTAGTTCCCCCCCCCCACACACTTAAATTACACATTGTCCTCAATGTGTCCAAAAATAAAATTTTCGGTTGATTCGAATACGTAAAAGCATGTTAAAAACAAAATTTTATGTTACTGGGCATATGGCCACGGGCCCGTGTTGACTGGGCACGGCCCCGTGGTCATATTGCCAGTATCAAAACTTACAGAAAATTGAGCACGGGGCGTGCCTGATGGACACGACCCGTGGTCAGGAGATGGAAGACAAACAACAGGTTTAGGGTATGGGCACGGGGGCGTTTTTAGTGAACACGACCCCGTGGTGTCAGTCTGCAATTGCTGAATTTCAGGTTTCTGGTTTTTGCGTCTGGTATCCGTGCTCGTTTTGCACTATTTTTTAGTGCACTAGACCTCCTGTACCTGTTTTACCAATATTACACCACACAAAGCATACTCCAATACCAAATCCTACATTACGAGTGTTTACGATGCATCATCACCATAAACAGAAAAATAAAATGCGGAAAAGTAAAAGTTGTTCTAAAGAGTAAATTGTTCAAACCACGGCACGCAGGCCGGCCAATTGTCTAAAAGGGTAAAGAGATTAACCTGAAATCGTAATCGTCACCTATCATCTTACCGCCATGGTCATCACTCAGTCCATGTCCTCGTCCTCCTCACCATGATATGCCATGTGCTCCCGGATGTATGTGATGTCTCCTTGCATAGTAGTGACGGAACATTCCATCGCTCCAACCAGGTGTTGACGTTGCTAGCCATGTTATACGCGTTGCGGGTGCATAAGAAGTTTTCCTGCAAAAGGTCAGTTAAACTTTGAAAATTAGGAAACCCGCCTCCTTGAGAGGAGGAACCCGTTTGGTAGCCGTGGTATTGAGTAGGAATAGGAGGAGGACGGTTAGGGTCGTTAGGGAGGGCTAAGATTTCTTCCGGGCCCCACGTATTTCCTTGAGCATTTCGGAAGCGGATAGTTCTGTCATCCATGTCTTGGATGAACCCCATGGCCCGACATTGGGCTATATCGACCTTCTTGGACTTTGCACATTGAGTAAATGACTTTGGAACACGATGGACATAGTTTTTAAATAGCTTGTAGATCCATCCCCCAAAGAAGATAGGTGTGGATAGAGTAGCCATTTGGTTTTGGTGCGTATTCTTAAGGGGTATGTTGGTGACATCAAGTGGTTGATGGGTGTGGATGCAGTGGAGGCAGGTGAGGTCACGAAGGCTTACCACTCCCGAGCTATCTCGTTGTTGATTGAGTGAGTTGCTTAAGACCCGGTGGATGTATCGGTAGAGCGGGTCTCGCAACTGAGAGCTTTTGGTGATGCTCGGGTTGTATGGCCATCTCCAATTGCGGACCATGTTGTTTGCCTCATGTTGACCGGGATTTCACGGAGACCACATGTGACATTCTCTTCAGCTGATTCATCATCGGTGTATGAACAAACGGGTACCAAACGGGCCATGGAGATGGAGAGAAGTTGTGCGGCACATCTGAACTCAACAGCATCTGAATCAAACGGATCCGCCTTGGTGTCGAACTTGAAGGTGCTATAGAACTCCATATTATACTCGTAGATGGAGTGGAGCTTTTTGTCAAGAGCGGCTCGAAGTGGACCTGTGACTAGCATATCATATCGACCTTTTCGACCCATGGCTTCCAGGGTTTCGTAACATGTCTGTCTTGGTGCTTCTTCCGGCCTCATTTGAAGGACTTCAAGGCGGTTTTGGTACTCCTATTCCGAGGTCTTAAACTTCAGGAACTTGCTTGCCATTGCTGCATGAGAGAACCAATGTACAATTAGTGCTTTATGATTTAAATTTCGGGAAAAACTGAAAACAGAGAGTTGAACACGGCCTCGTGGTCATCTGCCACGCACCGTGTTCATCTGGTTTTCCTGGCCACACCCCGTGGTCAGGCCACCGTTACTACAAAAATTCATTTTTCGACCCGGTTTCGAAAAGTTAAAAATTTTTGTTAAGTAGGGGCGGTTTTTTCCGAAAATGAAACCCCAAGTTTCGTTTTTCCAAAAATAACCCGTTTACCCTATCAATTTTAACTTTTTCTGTTAAAAAACAAGGGTTCGTGACTTATACTTGAAATCAGGTGATTTGGCGATCAATTGTGGTTGATTTTCTCTTTACAACATGAATGCATACTACTAATACTAGATTTATACAGAAATTCTAAAGGTTAATTAGGTTCTAGTTCAAGAACCCTAGGTTTTTCCCCAAATCTCTTGATGTTATACTACATGCAAATCCCTAAACTATCTAGAAAAAGTGTAAGAATCATACCTTGCGGATGTTAAACGAAGAGCAAACGTGAAAGGTGATCGCCGGTGAACCAGAGAGTTTCCGAGGAAACGGGTCGTGGTAGAATGAAGAGTAGTTAAGAGAAAAGGGTTTATACCCGTCTGCACGCCGACCACGGCCCCGTGTTCAGGTCTGTTTTTTTATGTGTGCGTGTGAGTGACTGTTTTCCTGAAAAAGGTTCCCCAAGTTATCTTACCTATTTCAAAGTTCTTCCGATGTTTACTACCTACAAGACATGACGTTAATTTACATATATATACAAACCTTTGTTTAATCATACCTTGCTTGCTTGAAGAGAAATTTCTTCCTCCTCATCCTCAATGAATCCTTGGTAGAGTTTAAGCCTTTGTCCGTTAACCTTGAATGGAACACAATTTCGAGATTTAATCTCAACTGCACCGTGTGGGAAGATATGGGTGATGGAAAAAGGTCCCGACCATCTAGACTTTAATTTTCTGGGAAATAATCGAAGTCGTTAATTAAACAATAGCACTTGATCTCCTTCTCGCAATTCATAAGGTTTAATATGTTTGTCATGTAAATTCTTTATGCGTTCCTTATAAATTTCGGAGTTAGAGTATGCTTGAGTTCTTAATTCGTCAAATTCGTTTAATTGAACAAATCGATTTTTACCGGCGGTTTCATGGTCTAAGTTTACGTTTTTTTAATGCCCAGTAGGCCCTATGTGCTATTTCTACTGGCAAATGGCAACTTTTTCCATAGACTAGCTTATATGGGGTAGTTCCTATTGCTGTTTTGAAAGCGGTTTGAAAACCCCATAAAGCGTCGTCTAATTTTTCGGCCCATTCTTTTCTATTTAACCCTACGGTTTTTTCAAGTATTCGTTTTAAACCTCTATTGGTCACTTCGGCTTGTCCGTTTGTTTGAGGATGATAAGCGGTAGAAATTCGGTGATGGACCCCATATCGTGTTAAAAAAATTTCGAGTTGATAATTACAAAAATGGGTGCCTCCCTACCACTTATTAAAGCTTCTGGAGTGCCGAAACGAGCGAATAATCGTTTCAAGAATCTTACCACAACTCTTCCATCGTTTGTTGGAAGAGGTTCGGCTTCGGCCCATTTTGACAAGTATATATTTGTTTCCTTTTGATGGTGGGGAAGGACCCATGAAGTCTAACCCCACACATCAAAAATTTCACAAACAAGAATACTATTTTGTGGCATTTCGTTTTTGGAAGAAATATTACCTGATCGTTGGCATGCATCACATGTCTTGATAAGATTTTATGCGTCTTTGTAAATGGTTGGCTTATAGAATCCTGAATCAAATACCTTTCGAGCGGTACTAGTGGCTCCGTGATGTCCTCTGTACAGTCCTTCATGACAATGGCAGAGAATTTTTCCTGCTTCACTACCATGTACGCATCGCCGGATGAGTTGGTCAGCACAAATTCTGAAAAGATATGGATCTTCCCAAAAGTACTGTTTTACATCGGCAAAGAATTTTTTTCTTTGATGATGTGACCATCCCTTTACGACTATCCCACTAGCTAGGTAGTTGGCATAGTCAGCATACCATGGTTCTTCTCGATATTCCACCATTTCTAAAGATTCCGTTGGGAATTTTTCGTTGATGAGCTCGTCCCTAGTTGCCTCGAAAGCTGGATCTTCCAAGCAAGATAGGTGATATGCAGCGGTGTTTTCAGCTCCTCTCTTGTCTTTTATTTCGATGTCAAATTCTTGGAGGAGTAGAATCCATCTAATTAAACGTGGTTTGGCATCCTGTTTTTTAAACAAATAACGAATAGCTGTATGGTCTGTATAAACTATTGTTTTAGAAAGAACAAGATAAGAACGAAATTTATCAAAAGCAAATACTACAGCTAGTAACTCTTTCTCTGTTGTGGTATAATTTTCTTGTGCATCATTAAGAGTTTTACTAGCATAGTATATTGGATGAAAATTCTTATCTTTTTGTTGTCCCAAAACTGCTCCAACTGCAAAGTCACTTGCATCACACTTGATTTCAAAAGGTAATCTCCAATCGGGCGCTATCATGATTGGTGCATTGACTAGCATTTCTTTTAGTGTTAAAAATGCCGGTTGCAATCCTTGTCAAAGATAAATAGTGCATCTTTTTCAAGTAATTTAGTTAGAGGTCTTGAGATTTTCGAAAAGTCTTTGATAAATCGTCTATAAAATCCCGCATGCCCTAAGAAACTTCTTATGGCTCTAACGGAGGATGGAGGTGGTAATCGAGAGATAGTGTCAATTTTAGCTCGATCAACCTCCATTCCTTTGCTTGAGATTTTGTGACCGCGTACTATTCCCTCCGTAACCATTGGCATTTTTCCCACTTAAGGGTGAGGTTAGTTTCCTCACATCGGATAGCATTCGTTCAAGGTTATCGAGGCATTGGTCATATGAATTTCCAAAGATAGAAAAGTCATCCATGAAAACTTCCATGGTCTTTTCTATCATATTATGGAAAATGGCCACCATGCAATGTTGGAAGGTTGTGGGGGCATTACATAGACTAAAAGGCATGCATCGATAAGCAAAAGTTCCATAGGGACATGTGAAGGTTGTTTTTTCTTGGTCTTCTAGGGCTATCGGTATTTGAAAGTAACCTGAAAAACCATCTAAAAAACAATAAAATTTGTGACCGGATAGTCTTTCTAACATTTGATCAATAAAAGGTAAAGGGAAGTGGTCTTTCTTTGTTGCCTCATTTAATCGACGATAGTCTATACAAACTCTCCATCCGGTGACGGTCCTTGTTGGTATCAATTCGTTTTTTTTCATTGGTTACTACCGTTATACCCCCTTTTTGGGAACTACTTGTACGGGACTCACCCATGGGCTATTAGAAATTTGGTAGATGAGTCCGACATCAAGTAGTTTGATGACTTCGTTTTTAACCACTTCTTGAACATTTGGATTAACTCTACGCTCTGGTTGTATTACCGATTGTAGTCATCCTCCATTAAAATTTTGTGTGTGCACATGGAAGGGTTTATTCCTTTTATATCTACAAGCTTTCATGCAATCGCGTTTTTACGTTTTTTCAAAAGTGAAATTAGTTTTTCTTTTTTTTTCTAAACTAGATAATTTTGAAGAAATAATTAGTGGTAATTTACGATGCTCGTCTAGAAAAGCGTATTCCAAACCTTTTGGGAGCTCTATGAGCTCAAGTGGTGGGTCTTTAGGAGACTCCTTATTTGGTTGCTCTTGGTCGAGGACCAAAAACGCTTGTTCAATGGCATCCTCTTCTTGGACAAGTTGGTCGAGTTCTTCTTCCGTATCGGGTGGTTCATCTTCATCTTCAATTAAGGGGTCGTCGTTGCTGAACGGGTACTTTATGGATTGGTCAAGATTGACATACCTTTTGTCGGCCCCTAATTGAATTGGTAGGTTGTTTTGCTTCCGGTTGATCAATGGTTGATGGGTTTTCACAAAAGGTCCTCCCAACACAAGTGGGGTATCATCGAGAATGATGAAGTCGGTGGGGACCACCGCTTGGTTTGTTTGTACCAACACATCCTCAACTACTCCCGTCGATTTTATCATCTTTCGATTGGATAAAAAAATGGGGATTTGAATTGGAGAAAAATCACTATTATTTAATTTTTTGAAAATATAGTTAGGCATTATATTAACACAAAGATCTTTGTCGATGGTGATATTACTAATAAACCTATTTTGAAAGAAACATGGAACCGGTGTTATGTTAATTCCAAATTGTTCATCTTTTATTAGCGTAGTTTGATCATTTGTTAATTTGATGCTAACCATTTCATCAATTTTAGCGTTAGTGTTTAACTCTTTTAAAAACTTAGCATGAGTGGGCACTAAACAATGATTTTCGAAAGAAGGTGACAAAATGTTAATTTCTTGAAAATTTGATTCTTTTTCGAAATTTCGTTTTCGGACTTAACTTCTTCTTGGTTTGGCCCATGCATTGGTTTTTCACTTATTTGTTCTTCCATTTTTACTTCTTCCTTCTTCGATTATTACTTCCTTGGTTCAAACAGCCTCTTCCCTTTCTCGAGATTCTTTTATTAAACGCTCAAGAGTTTTGAGAGTTTCTATTATTCTTTCGGCTTCGGGAAGGATAGTCGGTGGTGTGTCGAAATGAGAAGGATAGGTGTCCTAATCAAAGCTTGTCTTTGGAAGTTCAAACTTTGGTTTCTCATAATAGCTATACGAGGCGGATGGTTGGAAAAGGTCACAATATTGTACGAATGAGGGTAGCCGCAAATGGTACAATATTCTTCCTCATAATCACCCTCAATGTAGTAGTGAGTGTAATCTTCCGAGTACTGATCCATGAGGAAATACTCAGTAGATTACAGAGTCTCAGAACCAGAAAATAAAAATTTAAAACAGAAACAGAAGCTCACCAAGGCCCCGTGTCCGATTGGGCACGGCCCGTGGTCAAATTCTATATCTGGGCATTTGAAAAAAAATTGTTTTGGTAACCTGCAGCACGGGGGCGTGTCCAATGGGCACGGCCCGTGTTCAGCTTATTGTAAAACAAAAAGTTCCTAAAAATCAGAAAAGGAGCGCGCAGTTTTGAAAATGTTTTGAAAAATGATTAGGCCGTCGATTTTAAGCTTTCTTAAAATCCTTGTGTCCCCGCCAACGGCGCCAAAAACTGGTGTGCGTTGAGCGTATTATATTTTTATTAACATTTTAAGTTCATTTTACGCATTAGTCAAGTTTTAAATTTATAAAACACCATATTGTACTAACACTAAACACACACTTGGGCAAGTGCACCCATCGTGAGCGTAGTATAGTGTTGGTAAGATACCGAGGTCGTCCAAGGACACAAGAGCTTTTAGTACCGATTTATCATCAACGTCTAATCAATTTAAATTTTTGATAAAAGTTTTTAAACATAAAATTAAAACTAAAAAAAGAAGATAAATAAAATGAAAGAAAAGATAGACAAGATATAATCACTTGGATCCAACTCATTTTTAATGTATCCTTTGATGATTTTCTCACTTTCGGACTTATTAAGAGATTATCTTATTTATAGTCGTAGGCCCCTTTTTTGAAGGTGACATTAACCTCAACCCAGTGGTTTGAGTCAGCAGGGATACAATCCCAAAGGGTCAGAATATTGGAAGATAATTAAATAAGTTACTAATTCGAAAAGTGGTAGGCCCCTCTTTTGAAGGTGGCGTTACCCTCGGCCCAGTGGTTTGAGTCAGCAGGGATACAATCCCAAAGGGTCGGAATATTGGAAGATAATTAAATAAGTTACTAATTCAAAAAGTGGTAGGCCCCTCTTTTGAAGGTGGCGTTACCCTCGGCTAAGTGGTTTGAGTCAGCAGGGATACAATCCCAAGTAGCCGGTTTAAAATATTAATTGTAGTTTGCATATGAGGGGTTCAAACTATTCGCACCCCCGCCATCCAATACCTTTGGGGTATTGAAGGAGGTCCTAGTAAGCTTGAACCAAGTCCTCGCAGGTTCAATACACTGAACGAGACAAGAACTTTACCAAACCACCCTTCTAACCCCCTATCAGGTTAGTTAACACGCTTTACATAGACTGTAAAGACACAAATGAGCAAATCAATGGCATTATGAAGAAATAGTAGGAAAATTCACTTTCAACATAAGAAACTAGTTATTAAAGTCATTAATACATATAAAAAAAAGTGCCGAAAGATTAAAAATCAAAAGTAATACATTAAAGACTTGTCTTCACCAAGTGACGTAAGATATTAGCCAAGCATGGCCTTTGTTTCACAAAAACCCTTACAAGCACCCCTATTTATAGTCAAAACAGAGGCCCGACCACGGCCCAGTGTCCAGTGGGCACGGCCCGTGGCCATCATCCTTCTCTTCCTTCATTTGTTGCATTTGATAGCAGAGGGCCCCACACGACCCCGTGGCCTCTGGGCACGGCCCCGTGGTCAACTGTTCGCTGTACTATCTGGATTCTACAAATCTTATAGTTGACCACGCCCCATGTTGGTCTGGGCATGGCCCCGTGGTGGGCGTAGAAGCTTTTGCAGGTTTTGTCTTGAAGTGCAGGGTCTGACCATGCCCCGTGTTCGTCTGGGCACGACCCCGTGGTCATCTTCTGTAATCTTGTTTTTGTCTTTTGGGGTGTTGTTGAGGGTTCGGGAATGGCTCGTTATTCTTCTTTTCGTATTTATGTTGGTTTTGGCTGCTTATTTGCTTCTTTGTTCGTTTAAGCTCTTTTTATCCTGAAAATTCAAAAGGATCAAAGAAACGTGCTTTTTCCAACATTAGTATTAAAAAAAGGTTAGTTTTATTGCTCATTTGATGTAATTTATATTTTGCATTTTGCACACATCAAATATCCCCACACTTGAATCTTTGCTTGTCCTTAAGCAAAACTCTTTAAATGTGGCTTACACACCCAAATGGAATAGGTAAAGAAGAAGTTTTGTGGCTTGTCTTTGAGTGTCGGGAATCCAAGATCTTTATTTAAATTTTGTTTTTATTTTATTTACAATCTTATTCGTCATGATTTATTTAGAACGTTTTTAAGGAAAATTATTTATTTTAGCATAACATGCCTCCTGAAAATTCTATCTATATACAAGTTCACGTACCTCACAAGAGATCACGTACCTCGCTCGATTCTGGTTTGGAACTTATTTCTACCATATGCTTGCCAAGCGATCAAACCTCCTCCTTTTTAACTATAAACCTTTGTGAGTATCAAGAGGACTTTTGAAAGGGTTAGGCTTGGGCTAGGGGTAGGTGATTTTTGGGTTAGTGGTTAGTAAAATGGCGAAAAACGTAAAAAGCGTCAGTTATCGTAAAACTTTTTTATTTCAATATTTATTTAAACCAAGCATTTTCAAACAAGATTTTTGAAGGAACTTGTTTGGTTATTGAAAGAGCTATGGTTTTTTTAGTAGTAGATAACCGGAGCTTTTTACTAAAAGGAATGGGTTTGAAAGGAAAAGGGTTTTGGTGGGTAATGGATGTTTGATTTGCGGGTTTGAAATGAAAAAGTTTAGGCTCAAAGGGGTTAACTAGGGGGATTTTGATAGTAGGTAAAAAGAAAGGAAAATAATGGTTTTGAATGAAAAGTGGGTTAGTCCTAGTGCCTCCATCATTTACTTACTTGGGTTTTTGTTGGTAAGGACTGGGAATGAATCTTCTTGGCAAGTTCTAGAGTCGTAAGAACCAAGCGGCTATTCACGCAAGAAACGAAAATGAGCATTTAGTTGAAAGATGTATGAATGTATGCTCGATAAAGGCTCAAAGCTCACTTATAATGTGAACAAGTATATATATAATCAAATTTTAAAAAGATTTGTCATGCCCTTTTTATAATTTCCTTATTTGGCTCTTTTTATCACGACGCTATCGGTTGTAAATTCGTAAAAACGTAACTCTTTTTTTTGAACTTGTTATTCCCAAATTAAACCAAGACAAGTAAAAAAATTGAAAAATTTTGAAAAAGATTTGGGGTGATTTGCGGTTCCAATAGAGTTTTGTGTAAGGCTTGTTATTAGGACTTGCTCGATTCAAAGTGTTAGTTCCTCCCCCCCCCCCACACTTAAATTACACATTGTCCTCAATGTGTCCAAAAATAATTTTTTCGGTTGATTCGGATGCGTAAAATCATGTTAAAAACAAAATTTTATGTTACTGGGCATATGGCCACGGGCCCGTGTTGACTGGGCACGGCCCCATGGTCATATTGACAGTATCAAAACTTACAGAAAATTGAGCACGGGCGTGCCTGATGGACACGACCCGTGGTTAGGAGATGGAAGACAAACAACAGGTTTAGGGTATGGGTATGGGGGCGTGTTTAATGAACACGACCCCATGGTGTCAGTCTGCAATTGCTGAATTTCAGGTTTCTAGTTTTTGCGTCTGGTATCCGGGCTCGTTTAGCACTATTTTTTAGTGCACTTAGACCTCCTGTACCTGTTTTACCAATATTACACCACACAAAGCATACTCCAATACCAAATCCTACATTACGAGTGTTTACATTGGATCATCACCATAAACAGAAAAATAAAATGTGGAAAAGTAAAAGTTGTTCTAAAGAGTAAATTGTTCAAACCATGGCACGCAGACCGGCGAATTGTCTAAAAGGGTAAAGAGATTAACCTGAAATCGTAATCATCACCTATCATCTTACCGCCATGGTCACCACTCAGTCCATGTCCTCGTCCTCCTCACCATGATACGCCATGTGCTCCCGGATGTATGTGATGTTTCCTTGCATAGTAGTGGTGGAACGTTCCATCGCTCCAACCGGGTGTTGACGCTGCTAGCCATGTTATACGCATTGCAGGTGCATAAGAGGTTTTCCTGCAAAAGGTCAGTTAAACTTTGAAATTTAGGAAACCCGCCTCCTTGAGAGGAGGAACCCGTTTGGTAGCCGTGGTATTGAGGAGGAGGAGGAGGAGGACGGTTAGGGTCGTCAGGGAGGGCTAAGATTTCTTCCGGGCCCCACGTATTTCCTTGAGCATTCCGGAAGCGGATAGTTCCATCATCCATGTCTTGGATGAACCCCATGGCCCGACATTGGGCTATATTGACCTTCTTGGACTTTGCACCTTAAGTAAATGACTTTGGAACAAGATGAACATAGTTTTTAATTAGCTTGTAGATCCATCCCCCCAAGAAGATCGGTGTGGGTGGAGTAGCCATTTGGTTTTGGTGCGTATTCTCGAGGAGTATGTAGGTGACATCAAGTGGTTGACAGGTGTGGATGCAGTGGAGGCAGGTGAGGTCACGAAAGCTTACCACTCCTGAGCTATCTCGTCATTGATTGAGTGAGTTGCTTAAGACCCGGTGGATGCCTCATGTTGACCGGAATTTCACAGAGACCACCCGTGACATTCTCTTCAGCTGATTCATCATCGGTGTATGAACAAACGGGTACCAAACGGGCCATGGAGATGGAGAGAAGTTGCCCGGCACATCTGAACTCAACAGCATCTGAATCAAATGGGTTTGCCTTGGTGTCGAACTTGAAGGTGCTATAGAAATCCATATTATACTCGTAGATGGAGTGGAGCTTTTTGTCAAGAGCGGCTCAAAGTGGACCTGTGACTAGCATATCATATTGACCATTTTGACCCACGGCTTCTAGGGTTTCGTAACATGTCTGTCTTGGTGCTTCTTCCGGCCTCATTTGAAGGACTTCAAAGCGGTTTTAGTACTCCTATTCCGAGGTCTTAAACTTCAGGAACTTGCTTGCCATTGCTGCATGAGAGAACCAATGTACAATTAGTGTGTTACGATTTAAATTTCGGGAAAAACTGAAAACAGAGAGTTGAACACGGCCCCGTGGTCATCTGCCACGCACCATGTTCATCTGGTTTTCCTGGCCACGCCCCGTGGTGGCTGACCACGACCCCGTGGTCAGGCCACTGTTACTACAAAAATTCATTTTTCGACCCGGTTTCGAAAAGTTGAAAATATTTGGTTACGTAGGGGCGGTTTTTCCCGAAAATGAAACCCCAAGTTTCGTTTTTCAAAAACAACCCATTTACCCTATCAATTTTAACTTTTTCGGTTCACAAAAAGGGTTCGTGACTTATACTTGAAATCGGGTGATTTGGCGATCAATTGTGGTTGATTTTCTCTTTACAACATGAATGCATACTACTAATACTAGATTTATACAGAAATTTGAAGGTTAATTAGGTTCTAGTTCAAGAACCCTAGGTTTTTCCCTAAATTTGTTGATGTTATACTACATGCAAATCGCTAAACTATCTAGAAAAAGTGTAAGAATCATACCTTGCGGATGTTAAACGGAGAGAAAACATGAAAGGTGACACAAAATCGCCGGTGAACGAGAGAGTTTTCAGGGAAATGGGTCGTGGTGGAATGAAGAGTAGTTAAGAGAAAAGGGTTTATACCAGTCTGCATGCCGACCACGGCCCCGTGTTCAGGTCTGTTTTTTTATGTGTACGTGTGAGTGACCGTATTCCTGAAAAAGGTTCCCCAAGTTATCTTACTGTAGGATCGATCCTTGATGCTTAGGAACCTAAATTTGATATCTAACGTCCATAATAGCGGAATTTACGTCGTGTTTACCAATAGACAAGATTTAATCAGTTAATCGTCTGTTTTATTGATCAAACATTCTGGTTACAAACTAACAGAGCTTCACCTCTGAAATGCCAAAGTTACAAATGAAGTAGCCTAGCTTTGTATTTATAGAGATGGAAGTTCGCTCATGAGGTGCCTAAGTTCGCCCGAACTTGCCTAAGCAAGTTCGCCCGAACTTGGCTAGACATGATGTCATGCGCGAACTTGCTACAATATAACATAAATACTTCAAACACCTAGCCTATTCAGCTCTATACTATACAGACTTGATATAAGACTAAGACATAGACATTATGCACCAACAGACTCCCCCTTGGATATAGTCTTCGTCTTGTATCAGTCTTCAAAAACTCTGTCTTCATATAAACGTTAACGTACACGACCGAAGAAGTTCTTGAACGACTTCCTTCGTCGTTCTTGCTTTGGATCAGGCGTTTGATCAGTTGGTGGTGGTCTTTTAAAGTTAGCCATTCTGAGAGAACTTTGCCTTACCGCTTTTTCCATTCTTTCTTTAATCGCCTCATTTCTGTTTTCCTCCTTTAAAAACTCAACTCTCTCCAGATCCCTCCACTTTGTTTGCCACATCTTTCCAGAATTGACTTCGCGCGCATAACAAACGTTCACAACCTTTTGAAACTTCATAGCTTGTACCTTTTCACGTTCTTCAAAAACAATCTTGTTGTAGAACAAGGTTTTGATATCTTCTCTCGAGCAGTTCACAAGCCACATAGGATCTAGAATCCTTATCGTCCTCCATAAACCCCTCATGCCCTGATAACCCATAACTTCAACCCGTTCCTTGGTAATATCCAGATGTTCTTCAAACGTTAGCACAATCACAGCTTCAAATGTTGCTGGATCAATCTGCCACCACTTGAACAAAGGATAGAAGTCTTGTTCAATCGGCATTAGCGGCATATTTCTCATGGCTCTTGGACATTTCATTATTAACGTTATGTCCTTTTCGCCAGTTACCTTGTTTATCTTCACTCTGCGACCAGGAATAAAAGGCTTCCAATAATTCCAACCTTTAACCGCTTCATACTTAATCATTTTCCACAATAATTGATCAATCGACTTCATGTAATATGTAACATTTACCGTCTGTACCAACTCTTCTACATCCCAATACGGTAATGTCTTGAAATCAGCAAGGTATTTGAAGTATTGCACTCCAAACTCCCTCTTGATTGCATATACGTTAAGCTCTTTAAACCAACCCCAGCTCAAATATCTCCCAAAGAAACGTCTTTGTCTCTAGTAAAGAATGCAAGAGGACGTCGAAACTTGCGTTCGCTTGGCATTTCTTTAAACCAAGACTTTCTCGCTTGAGCTATCTCTTCTTTGGTCATGGGCTTAGGTACTTTACCCTCTCGAACTGATTCAGCAATCCTTTCCTTCAACATATCTTCATCAAGCTGCTTGTACATCTCTTCAAAAGTAGGAAAACTATCTGAATTAGAACCGACATACTTAACTTTTTAATCTGATTCGTCATCTAAAGACCAATCTTCCACAATTACTCGATTGTATTCATCAGCTTCGAATCGTCTTTGATATTGATAATTATTTGGCTCGAAAGGATTTCCAGTCATCACATCCTCCTCAAAATCAAACTCTAACGATTCAGCTTCAACTTTGATCAATCTAGCTAAATCCTCCTTTGTGTAGTTATGTACATATTCACCTTCCTCCACGTTGTGTTCTAACATTAACATTAAAGGCTTTGCGGGAATAGCAGCAACTGGCTTTGCAGAACTATCAACATTTGCCATATCTATATCATCATCAGTTGGCCCTTTCTGCCCTGACTCCCCCTGACTTTTATCTTCCATTCTGTTCGATTCATCGTCCATTAGAGCAGTAAAATCAAAATCATCAGAGATTTTAGCTTCAGAAACTCTAATACCAACATTACCCTGATCATCATCATCATCATCATCACCAATGTTCCAATCCTCGTAACTTCCTTCCTCTTTATCATCTTTCTCAGCTTCTTCATCATCTTTTTCTTCAGAAGCAGTGATAGGATCAGAAGGCTTGACAGATTCGTCAACCTTAGGAACATCAGACTCAGAAGCTATGACAATATTTTCTTCAACAGGTTTCTCTGGAGCATCAGAAGACTTAGGAGCTTCACCTTCAACCCCTTTTCCTTTGCCACTCTCATCTAATTCTTTTTCAGCTCATTCCTTAGCTTCATGTTGATCTAGACGATCATATTCAGCGATGAAGTCGATACCCAGTGCATTAGATAACACTTTCTGCATCCTGGAGAATCTTCGATCATTTAGGACTTGGACAGACTTTAACTCTGAAATTTTTGTCTGCATTTTCTCATTAGCATCTTGCAGACTTTCGATCAACGCTTTAAGATACTCTCTTTCATTCTCTAACACCTTCACCTTGTCATCCAACATTTCTTTTTCGACAGCGCTTTGATTCATCTTGTTAATAAGCTTTGCTTTTCAACTTCATTATGCGCTACTTTTTCTTCTAACACCTTCACGCACTTTCCAGAAGTTCAACATTTGTTTCTGGAAAGAAATCGTTTACATCCTGCAAACTTATAGGATCATTGTGCATATCACCAAACACATTAGGCCCTCCTGGAATCTTCGGTGTTGACTTTGGTGTTGCAGATTTTGGTGTTGACTTCCCTGGCGTAAAACTTTCAGGAACAGAAGTCGTTGGAGCAACAGGAGATTCAGTGATAGGAACTTCAACAAAGCTAAACACAGGAGGTTCTTGTGTAACTCCTGGCCTTTCAGCTTCAGCATGAATAATAACAGGAGGTTCTTGTGGAGGAGGTTCTTGTGTGACTCCTTTCTCCTGAGCACCAGAAGGTTCTTGTGGGGCTTCTGTGCTTTTCAACGATCTTTTACGCCTCATACTTACAGCCTTTTGCTCTTTCTTTGATTTTCTCTTTCCTTTGGTCTGAGGGAGACCCTGTAGTCTTTGTTGACGAAACAGTTGCAGACTTAACACGTTTAGATTTCTTAGGCCTATCCTCATCAGACTCTTTTTCAGCATTAGGATCAAAATCAGCATCCAGTTCTCTTTCTTTCTTTGCTCTAATCTCTGCCTCGGTCTTTTCAGGCTCTTTAGCAGGAATTTCTTTATCAGAATCATCTTCATTTTCAGAAGTAGCAGATATAACATCATCTTGAGTCATTTTCACAGTCTCTTGACTCTCAATAACACCTGCAGCACTTGATCCAGCAACTGCTTCAACATTTTCAAGTTCATCCTCGTCGACGAGTATCGTTCCAACTTTCTTAGCTACTCATTTCTTCTTAGGCTTATCAGTTTCTGCCTTCAAGAACCATTCACTCTTTGCCTTAGGTTTGAATTCCTTAAACCGCTGTTTCTCAGCGTTAAGCTCTTTCTCATAGTCACTGCCATCTTTTCTCCATTTGTTGTTTGGCGGCGCAATATAACTAGAATCTTTAATAGCTCCGAATACAGGCTTTGCAACGGGAGCTGAAGCTTGCTTCTGAAATTTGATTAGCTTCTTTATTGTGGTCTCATCAAGGTGCACTAAGTATAAAACATCGTTTGGATCTCGTGCAATATTAGAATACTTCTCGTCAATCAACATTTGAACAAATCTCGGATATAAGCACAGTCTTGAATCTTCCATGTTTTTCGACATGTGATGAAAACTAAATTTGAGAAGTTAAACGGCTTCTTCAGAATAAGCGTCGTTGCCATGCAAGCTAAGTAATCTTGAACATCATCTAAACCAGCCTTGCGATGGCTGAATGTATGAATTATGGCGTGCATCAGGAGCTTGTAGGGGTTTGGCACTTCCCTTTCTTCAGCGTCGGCTTATTCACGCTTCCTTTGTAACCCATCCTGAAGAAACAACCACGCACTATCCTCTCATCAAGATAAATAGGATCATCTTCTTTATCGTTGAACTGTAATACTCTGCGAATAACATCTTCCGTTACCGTAATCGGCTTAACTTCATTACCAACTTGCACGGTAGAAGTAATTATCTTCTCATCAGCACTCAAACTTGCATTCATCCAGAAATTAACAGTGTGTGATCGATACGACACTGTGCACTATATAACCGCTCTGCGAATAGTGCTTTCTTCAAGAAACTTCAATATACTGTCGTATTCTTTAATTGACGGACATATTGTTTTGTCGAGCGTGTGCACGTGTTGTGAGTCTTCTAGAACTCTACTGAAATTACACGTGCTGGAACCTGTGCCTGAAAAATAACACAAAACAATTAGCACGTTTATCGAGAAATATTACACAAAAATTTTCTAACACTTTATCAAGTTCGGGCGAACTTGATATGGTATTACAACATTCTGTTTTGATCAAGTTCGCCCGAACATGTCTTAAAATATCTTCCATATATAAGTTTGGGCGAACTTACACTTTAGTTAATCCAGATTTTATTAACATAAGTTCGAGCGAACATCCAATACATTTATTTTCAATTTTTTCTGGAAGTTCGATCGAAGATGTACTTGGATCATTTATTCATGTTTGATTCTTATTCAAGTTCGGTCAAACTTGACAACAAGTTCGGCCGAACTTATCGTCTTCTCCAAACTTTGAACAATCTGTTAACCATGCAAACAACAGTTTCAATTGTAGGACCGATCCTCGATGCTTAGGAACCTAAATTTGATATCTAACGTTCATAATAGCGGAAATATTACGCCGTGTTTACCAATAGATAAGATTTAATCAGTTAATCGTCAGTTTTATAGATCAAACGTTCTGGTTACAAACTGATAGAGCTTGGCCTCTGAAATGCCAAAGTTACAAATGAGGTAGGCTAGCTAGGTATTTATAGAGACACAAGTTTGCCCTGGGAGACACAAGTTCGCCCGAACTTGCCTATGCAAGTTCGGCCGAACATGCCTTTACATGAACTTCATGGGCGAACTTGGCTAATACAAACATAAATACTTCGTATACCTAGACTAATCAGCTCTATACTGTACAGACTCGATATAAGACTAAGACATATACATTATGCACCAACAGACTCCCCCTTGGATATCGTCTTCGTCTTGTATCAGTCTTCAAAACTCTGTCTTCTTATAAACATTAACGTACCCGTCCGAAGAAGTTCTTAAACGGCTTTCTTCGTCTTTCTTGTTTCGGATCCGGTGTCTGGTCTGTAGGAGGCACTTTGTTCGTATGTTGAAACCCCTTGATACTTGCCTTCCTTGTTCTTTCATGAATTGCTTCTAGACGCTTCTCCTCCTTTTAAAATTCGACTCTTTCTAGATCTCTCCAGCTCGTCTGCCACATCTTTCCAGAATTGACTTCGCGTGCATAGTAAACGTTAACAACTTTCCAATACTGCATCGCCTGTACCTTTGCTCTTTCTTCCAAAACAATCTTGCTATAGAAAAGGCATTTTATATCTTCTCTCGAGCAGTTAACCAACCACATAGGATTTAGAATCCTTATCGTCCTCCACAAACCTCTCATACCCTGATGACCCATCACTTCAACCCGTTCCTTAGAAATATCCAGATGATCTTCAAATTTTAACACGATCACCGCTTCGCAAGTAGCTGGATCTATCTGCCACCACTTGAATAAAGGATAGAAGTTCTGCTCGATCGGCATAAGTGGCATATTCCTCATGGCTCTAGGACGTTTCATAATTAATGTTATGTCCTTTTCCCCTATAACCTTATTGATCTTAACCCTTCGTCCTGGAATAAACGGCTTCCAGTAATTCCAACCTCTAACAGCTTCGTACTTAATCATCTTCCACAACAACTGATCTATTGTCTTCATATGATAAGTAACATTCACTGTTTGTACTAACTCTTCCATATCCCAGTATTTGAAGTATTGCACTCCAAATTCCCTTTTGATTGCATAAACGTTGAGCTCTTTAAACCATCCCCAACTCAGTATATCTCCCAAAGAAACATCTTTATCTCTGGTGAAGAATGCTAGTGGACGTCGAAACTTACGTTCACGTGGCATCTCCCTGAACCAGGACTTTTTCGCTTCAGCTATCTCTTCTTTGGTCATCGGCTTAGGAATCTTTCCTTCTCGTAACGCTTCAGCAATCTTATCTTTAATCATAACTTCATCAAGTTGTTTGTACATCTCTTCAAACGTTGGAAAACTTTCTGAATTTTGACCGACGTACTTAGCTTTCTGATCTGATTCATCATCTGAGAACCAATCTTTAACTATCACTCGATTGTACTCATCAGCTTCAAACCTTCTCTCATACTGATACTCTTTTGGTTCAAATGTGTTAACATTCATAACTTCCTCAAAATCAAACTCTAAGTTCTCAGCTTCAACTTCAACTAGTCTTGCAAATCATCTTTCGAGTAATTATGTACAAACTCACCTTCTTCCACATTGTGCTCTAACATTAACATTAAAGGCTTCGTGGGTATTACAGTCACAGGCTTCACAGAACGATCACTATTTGACATATCTATATCATCATCAGTTGGCCCTTTCTGCCCTGACTCCCTCTGACTTTTATCTTCCATCCTATTCGACTCATCATTCATAAGATCAGAAAAATCAAACGCATCAGATACTTTGGCTTCAGTGATCTTTAAACCTGTACCTCCCTTATCAAAATCATCACCACCATGATCGTAATCATCGTCATCATCACCAACATTCCAATCCTCGTAACCTTCCTCTTCATCCTCTTTATTATCTTTTTCAGCTTCTTCATTTCCTTTTTCTTCAGAAACAATAATAGGATCAGAAGCTTGACAGATTCGTCAGCCTTTGGAATTTCAGACTCAGAAGCTTTCAAAACATCTTCAGTTGGTTTCTCTTTAACATCAGAAGACTTAGAAGCTTCACCTTCAATACCTTTTCCTTTACCACTTTCAGCTAATTCTTTCTCAGCACGCTCTTTTGCTTCCTGGCGATCCAGACGATCGTATTCAGCAATGAAATCAGTGTTCAGATTGTTTGCTAACACATTCTGCAATATGTTAAATCTTCTATCGTTCAGTGCTTGAATTGTTTTTAACTCTGCAATCTTTGTCTGCAATTTCTCATTAGCATCCTGCAGACTTTCTATCAACGCCTTGAAGGACTCTCGCTCATTTTCCATCACCTTCACTTTATCATCAAGCAACTCTTTTTCGACCTTGCTTTGATTCACCTTCTTAACAAGCTCTGCCTTTTCAACCTCATTTTGTGCAACTTTCTCTTCCAATGCCTTCACACGTTTCTCTAGCATCTCAAGATTAAATTCTGGGAAAAACTCATCCAAGTCTTCGAGACTGATTGGACCATGTGGCATATCACCAAACAGATTTCCCCTTGGTGTCTTTGGCGTTGAATCTTTAGGTGTTGCAGCTTTTGGTGTTGACTTCTTAGGAGTAGAACTTTCAATATATGAAGTCGTCGGAGCAACAGGTGATTGGATGACAGGAACTTCAACAAAATCAGACACAAGCGGTTCTTGTGTAACTCCTGGCCTTTCAGTTTCAGCATGAACAATAACAGGAGGTTCTTGTGGAGGAGGTTCTTGTGTGACTCCTTTCTCCTGAGCACCAAAAGTTCTTGTGGGGCTTCTGTGCTTTTCAACTTGCTTTTGCGTCTCTTGCTTACAGCTTTTTGAGCTTTCTTTGCTTTTTCTTTCCTTTGGTCTGAGGTGACCCTGTAGTCTTCTTTGAGATTTCGATTGCTGGAGACTTTGTACGCTTAGACTTTTTCTTTGGTGTCTCCTTATCAGACTCTTTTGTAGTGTTAGGATCAAAATCTGTATACAACTCTCTTTCCTTTTCTACTCTAATCTCTGCCTCAGTCTTTTCTGGCTCTTTGGCAGGAACTTCTTCATCAGATTCTTCATTCTCAGAAGTAGCGGAAATCACATATTCTTGGGTTGACTTTACATTTTCCTGACTTTCAATTACAACTGCAGCGCTCGATCTAGCAACTGCTTCAACGTTTTCAGGTTCTTCTTCGTTAACGAGCATTGTTTCTACTTTCTTAGCAGCTCGCTTTTTCTTTGGCTTATCGGCTTCTGCCTTTAAAAACCATTCGCTCCTTGCCTTTGGTTTGAATTCCTTAAACCAGTCTCGTTCAGCATTAAGTTCTTTCTCGTCGTCGCTACCATCTTTTCTCCACTTGTTATCTGGCGGTGATATATAATTCGAATCTTTAATGGCTCCAAATACCGGCTTGGCAACAAGAGCTGAAGATTGTTTCTGGAACTTGATAAGCTTCTTCACAGTCATTTCATCAAGATGAACTAAATACAGCACATCATTTGGATCTCATGCAATTTTGGGATACTTCTCGTCAATCAACATCTGAACAAATCTCGGCTATAGGCATAGCCTTTAATCTTCCATGTTCTTCGACATGTGAGTGAAAACTAACTTAGAAACATTGAACGGCTTCTTCAGTATAAGCGCCGTTGCCATGCTAGCCAAATAGTCTTGAACATCATCTAATCCGGCTTTACGATGGCTGAATGTGTGAATAAGGCATGCATCAAAAGCTTGTAGGGGTTTGGCACTTCCCTTTCTTCAGCGTCGGTTTGTTCATGCTCCCCTTATAACCCATACGAAAGAAACAACCACGCACCATCTTCTCGTATAAATGAAATGGTCGTCTTTATTATCTTTGAATTCCAGAATCCGTCGAATATCGTCTTCAGTCACAAAAATTGGTTTAACTTCATTTCCAACTTGTACTGTTGAAGTGATTGTCTTCTCGTCAGCACTAAGGCATGCATTCATCCAAAAGTGAATGATGTGTGATCAATATGATATTGTGCGCTCTGTAATAGCTCGGTGAATATGGCTTTCCTCGAGAAACTTCAATATACTGTCGTACTCCTTCAGTGACGGACATATAGATTTGTCAAGCGTAATGCAAGTATTGTGAGTTTTGGAGAACTCAACAGAGATTACACGCGTTGGTACCTGTGCCTGAAAATGACGCAAAACAATTAGCACGATTTTCGAGAAAAATTTCACAAAATTTTCTAACATTTATATCAAGTTCGGGCAAACTTGATATATTTGTTATAACAATCTGCTTTAACTAAGTTCGCCCGAACATGTCTAAAACACATGTTCATTATATAAGTTCGGGCGAACTTATACATACAACAACAAATCATACTTTCAAACCTAAGTTCGGTCGAACATGTTTGCACCAGTTTGATAAGTTCTTTTGATGCAAGTTCGGTCAAAGATGTTTAGGTTTCATTTATTCATATTTTTAGACAAGTCCGGTCGAACTTGACAGCAAGTTCGGCCGAACTTGTCATCTTCTCCAAACCTAATGACTGTTATCATGCCATTTATTCATTTAAGTTCAATCAAACATGATTACACGATCGATCGTAAGTGTAGATAACAATTTTAAGTTCAATTTTGTTTACAAACACCTAGATCTTCCAATTTTAAGAATTTATGATCTTGTTTTGTTCATTAACGGTCCAAACACGGTTCAAATATCAATTTCTGCCTCTGCCATAGTAATTGGTGTACTAATCACCAAATACAAACTAAAATCAGACAGCGTAACACTTGCTAATTTGCCAAAATCACTCAAGAACTCTCAGAGATTAAGTTCGCTCAGAAAATGATGAAGGCTGTTGAATGAGTTCGGCCGAACTTGATTGGTATTTATACCAAGTCAAGTTCGGGCGAACTTGTTAAGCCCAACAACAAGCCCAACTAATGTTCGAGCGGACTTAGCCTTTAAACAACACAACCATCTGCAAGTTCGGTTGAACTTGCTGTTTGTTAAACCTGATTTGTTTAGCAAGTTCGGCCGAACTTGCCAAACCACAAATTTCAAACTTTTTCAATTTTTCATTTTAACCCCTGAACTTTCCATCTTTTTACCAGTTATGAAAATCCACTCGGTGGACCAAGTCCAAGCTAATTACCTTGGTTAACCGATTTGTCTGCCGAGTCCAAGTTAATGACCCCGGTTTGACCCGTTACGAACAAACTGTTGATATTTTCAAAATCAAAGTTTCAAGTTAATGAATTTTTTATCGTTTTGACTTTTCAGATTTAACAGATTAGCTCCCAGCCCGTTGTCAAAGAGATTCCCACCAGTTCTAGCATCTTACCAGACTTCGAAGATCCGTTCTCCATCATTAGTTTGCTGAAAATAATGTAAAAATAAAATCTTTTTGTATTTTTGTAAGTTTATGCTAAAAATCACCGAAAATCTTTTTGATTTTAATCTGTAAAGCTGAAATACTATGTACAGAACAATATAAACTATGTACAAACATTTTTATAGACATATTTTTGTGAATTCATGTCTAAGGATCATATTAGTTGATTGAGACATATCACGAGTATCGTTGACCTTTAGCAGACTTTAAGTTTTAAACTCATTTACCTAGATTGCCAATATGTTTGTCCACTTAAGCTTTACCACATTTTTCAACTGTTTCAAGATATATGATTTATGAAACTTGACTTAACTACGGTTCCCACTTCTTGAATATAATCCCGTATCCAGATTCCCTAGATTTCATCTTAATTGACATCTGAACTTTTTTTGTCTTTTTCAATGTTTTTGTACATTCTGAATTTTTCATATGTTTTTGGATTTTAAAATTTTTCGAATGTTTTTGTAGTTTCTCTAACATTTCTCCCCCTAAAATTAAAAACATCTTTTTTTGGATTTTAGTTTTTAACAAAATTCTAAACTAGAAAGATATTTACAAACCAATGTGGATCACACGAACTCGTCATCCGATCCGTATTCAACCTCAGCGTCCGCACCTGTCAGCAAATTTTTCATACCGTTAATTCTCAGCAAGTATTTAAACCGTGACAAAGAAAATGGTTTGGTATAAAAATCAGCCTTATGTTCGTCGGTGTGGATTTTTTCTATTCGCACCAATTTCTTTTCGTAGCAATCACGAATTAAATGATAATGAATTTCAATGTGTTTTGTGCGTGAGTGATGAACCGGATTTTTAGTTATATCTATGGCTTCCTTATTATCAACATACAGCGGAGTGTCTAGAAATTGCAGACCATAGTCTCTCATCTGCTGTTGAATCCACAGAATCTGTGAACAACAGCTGGAGGCCGAGATATACTCAGCTTCACAGGTAGGGAGAGCGACCGTAGTCTGTTTCTAACACTGCCAGGTTACCATTCTTGTTCCGAAGAAATGGCATCCCGCTGTAGTTGATTTTGAGTTCAACTTATCTACACCAAAATCAGAATCAGCATAGCCTGTGAGGTCGAAATTGTCGTTCTTCGGGTACCACAAGCGGGTACTTGGGCATCCTTTCAGGTATCTGAAGATTCGCTTCACAATCTCCATGTGTAAGATCCTCGGGCTTGACTAATATCTAGCGCATAGGCAGGTTGGATACATAATATCTGGGCGCAATGCCGTCAGATACATCAACGATCCAATCATCAATCTGTATAACGTCTCGTCAACTTTGGCTCCAGTCTCGTCAACGCAAATGCTGTGATTTAGAGCAAGAGGCGTAGATAAAGGCTTCAAGCTTTCCATTCCAAACTTCTTCAAGATGTCGTGAACATACTTAGTGTAACATTTGTCAAAAAACGGGTTTCCAAACCCGCTCCGTTTTGTAACCGAATATCAGGTTATAAATGTCACGTTGCGTATTTATGGCTATTTTAATTTTTAATGATACATAATTAATAAACAAACTAAACTATAAAAATTATAATGGATAAAAAGTAAAAATAAAATAAATAAAAATAAAATGTGGATGCCGGGACTCGAACACGGGTCAGCCGGGTTGAAACCCAAAGACTTAACACACACACACATCACCACTCCGCCACTTGTTGTTTTCTGTAATTATTAAGAAACAATAAAATTTTATGGTCTTCCATGAAGCAACCGGTTACGCCTTCTGTAACCGAAATCGGTCGTCAAACGTCCAAAGACGTTTGGTTGATCGCGGTTTACCGATTATAACCGCTACACCGACGTTTTCAATGAAGTTGCTTTGAATGAACTTGAATTCTAGAAGTGAATCGGTTTTTATAACCGAAAACTTTCAATTCCAGCATAACATCAATCTCTGTTCTCTCTCGCGACGCAAACACACTCAACAAACTCTCAATTACATTTCCGCACAATTTTCAGTCCACCGGAGAAACTTTTTGAACTCGACGGAAAGTTTCTGCAAGTCTCTGGAAAACCGTATTCTTCATCAAAACAGTAAGTCTTTCAATACCGTCGTGGTCTATCAATTGTTAAGCTATTTCTAACTCGGACCTTTCAATTGAAATCGAATTCAGACGCCGTTATCGGATAATTCTAGTTCGCCGGAAAATTTCTGGAAATCTTTATTTTCATCTGTGAAACGGTAAGGACATTCAAACACTCTGTAATCGTTTGTTTAACACTTCAATTCCACGTTTAGCTAATCAAAACGAATAATTTACTTGCTCAGTTGAAGTTCATAAAATCAGAGCCGACTCCAAAACAGAATTCTGAGTTGAATTATTCCTCCGGTATGTTTGTTTCCAACACAGTCTTTATCATTTCATCTCAGTCTTATGAATGTGTTAATCGTTTTAAAACAAGAAAACAGAGGGGTAATCTACTGTCTGTAAAAACTAACGGGAAGATGAACTGTGCTAACAATATAAGATTAATTAAAATCGGTATTTTAAACGGGTTAGACACACAGTCCAGCGGTGGACTGTGTGCAAATAATACGCACACGCCGCGAGTTCGATCCCTGATACACGACCCTCTATGTAATAAAAACGTTTTATTTTTCTAACTGAACCGGATTAACCACGTTAGTTGTTAAGTATAATAAAAATCTGTATAATAACCAAGTTAGACACACAGTCCAGCGGTGGACTGTGTGTAGCGTTAAAGCACAGGTCCCGGGTTCGAGACCTGTACATGGCACCGGTTCGATGATTTAAAATGTTTTTGAAAATAAAAGAATTTTGAATAAGCTGAGTTAATATATAAGTATAATTAAAAACAGAATTATTTCGGGTTAGACACGTAGCTCAGTTGGTAGAGCTGCGTGCACGCGTACGGGAGGTCTCGGGTTCGAGCCTCACCCAGCGCAATACAATTACACAATAAATCGGTCAACAAGTCAAACGGTCAACGGTCAACGGTCGCAAAAAGTCAACATATTTTTATATTTTTATTTATTTAATTTAATTTAAAAATCAATTAAAAATACTTAAAATAATGTTTTTAAAGATAGAAAATAGCCTTAAACTCACAAAAATATATCTAAAAATCTTATTAAAATTATTAATAAAATCCACTCATTTACTATATTGTCCGTTATTATTTAGGTTAGTTAATTCTCGTTGTTTAGCTCTTCCAACTCGTGCGCATCTCACCATCTCCAATCCAACGCACCCAATGTGAGTGAATCTTTACAAATTCCCCGTTTTAATCACGTTTTTTGGGTGTATCATGTGTCTGGCTATTTATTATATTTAAATCATTGTGCATACATCATATCATGACAAATGTGTATTCAGTTTGATTCAGTTGTTTGTGTGGTTATTGTTAGATTTAATTCATTATTTTCAGTACATGCAATTTCATAGGCCGCCGCTCCCCATTACATTATGAGCGTTGAGCATGTTCCCCATTACATTATGAGCGTGAACCTGGCGTGCCCACATACGATCGGCTCCGTTTGATTGAGCCTTGATCGCACAGACATTTATCATTTTCAGTACATGCAATACGATCGGCTTCGTTTGATTGAGCCTTGATCGCACAGTTTCATTCATGTTTTATATTTATGCAAGTTGATATGTTATGGTATGCTGTTGGTATTTTTTATGTATGTTATAATTTGTGGTTAACATTGTTACTGATTGATTATTTATCATTTGCTCACTTATGATTATGCACAATTTTTCCTTGATAAAATAACAAGTAAATAAATAATAAATGTTTATCTGACAAGGTTCACTCGCCAACTTATGTTGACCAAAAAACCCCTATTTTTACACATGATACAGGTGAACCAGCTGCAGCCAGAAACACATAGGATTGGACTAGAAGAATGAAATGATTTAGAGCTTGGAATTGTTTAGTTGGTTATTTTCTTTGAATTTGTATGGACATGCTTGGATTATTGAGAATGTAATTTCGATTTAAATAAATATGAAACATAATAGTAAATATCATGAGCTTTGGTGATAACCCAATTATGCCCCGACTCTTATTCCGCTGCGGGTCGGGGTGTGACAGATTGGTATCAGAGCCATGACTATAGGGATATAGGATAGGTTATTAGACCCTTAGAGCCTATACTATAGTTGATTAGAAATTTTAAGATTTTTGTGTGTTACATGCCAAACTTCATGATGTTTATATGTTTTATGTTTAATGTTACATTCAATATTATGCATGCATGTTCATAAGTACATACTATCATATAATGCCTATCATGAATCATATGCTCATAACATATCATACCAATGAAAGCACACACCACATCATTTTCATGATTGCTTTTACAACGATTTTTTTGTATTTTCAAATCTCATCAAAGTGAGTTCTCATGACGGGCATGTAGTAACTGGAAGGGTACCAGTACCGGTAGTCGGAACGTCCTGTCTAGGCTGGCATTCGTATAAATCCAAAATAAAGGACCAGTTTGCCTACCTGGGGACTAACGATGAGAGTACGAAGTACCTATTAGGCCAAAGCATGCTATACCAAACGTCGTGTGAGCTAACCCCACTTTGAGTTGTCATTGTGTCTACACCTGGACACATTCCGACCATACATCTCGTAAACATATTTTGTGGTTTGCATTCGGGTGATGCAAGTGTTAAATCGCCAATACTAATGTGAATCCTACCAAGCCAATAGCCATGGGGGCCCACATGACTATACAGGTGAAGGTATGGGGGACATTTGAGGCCCAACATGAGCAAACCCAAGACATCCTATGGATGTAGTTGCATTATTGATATTTATGTTTTTTTCATTTTCTTTAAGACACATGACACCTAAAAAGACTCCATAATCTCACAATCTTCTTATGTATGTTCCTGTAGATGACGGCTAGACAACAACGAGGGGGTAGAAAATCAGGAAGGTCTCACGAACGCTTGGCCGCACAAATCGCAAAACAAATGGCCACGGTGCTTCCTGACATTGTGGTTCAAGTACAACAAGCCCTCGCTACAAATCCTACTAACCCTCCCCAGCAAGACGACCAGAACGTCGGCAACCCTCTGACCAGCAAGTGCTCATATAAACATTTCAAGTCTTGTGATCCTCCTAAATTTGAAGGGACTGAAGGTGTCACTGCCCTCCTCCACTGGTTTGAGGAAGTGGAAAACACCTTCCTCAACTGCGATTGTCCTGAGGATCGCAAGGTTCGATACGCCACCGGGAGACTATTTGGGGTAGCTCTCACCTGGTGGAATACTAAAAGGGGAAGAGGGGAATTGATGATGCAATGGCCTTAGCGTGGGAGGAGTTAAGGGAAATCATGACTAGGGGTTTCTGTCCTAGGAGTGAGATTAAAAAGTTGGAGGACGAATTTCATTCTTTGAAGCAGAAGGAGGGAGATCATACCTCCTACAACAAGAGGTTCTTAGAGTTGAACCAAATGGTCCCTAACTTGTTCACCCCAACTTATCGCTTGATCGAGCATTATATTCGAGGTCTTCCCTCGAAAATTCAAGATTCAGTTCTCAGCATTTCACCAGCAACACTTGAAGCTGCTATGGAACTAGCCACTGAACTGACCGAAAATCGCATTCGAAACGGTAAATTCAAAGAGGAGAAAAAGAAAGCCCCCATTGAGGCTCAAACTTCAAACCATTCTGGTTCCTCCTCGAAGTTTATTGGTAAAAGGAATCGAAGCACAAGAAACTTTGCTGTCACACAAGCAAATTTCCCTATCCCTGCTGCACCCATCACTCAAGTTGCCCCTTCACCTGCACCATATAAAAAGCCATATCCGGCCCATTACCAAAATGCAACCGTTGCCAGTATCATCATTTTCCTGATCATCCCTGCCAACATTGCACCGGCTGTGGTCGCGCAGGTCATACTGTTCAAACTTGTCGCATACCTCAGCGAACGAACCGCCACCAGCCTTCAACCCAACCCCACCAACAAATAATGGGTCAAACCCAACAACCCCTACTACTATCACCTACCCAACATTTAGCCCAAACATACTACCAACCCAACTATCCCATGGTACAACCTATGCGGGCTTGCTACAATTGCGGAGACCCAAGCCATTTTAGAAACACTTGTCCACGTTTGGTGAACATCATTCATGCCCAAGCTCAAGCAAATCCGGTGAATCAAGCTAACCAAGCTCCACCACCTGCAAGAGGAAGAGCATATAACATCAACGCCAATACTGTTGAAAATAATAACGGCCCAAACGAATCACCCAATTAATTTTTCCTCGCCAAGAATCAAGACTCAACTCCAATCGTCTAGTTTTAATGTTTCTTTATGTTATCTCAATCTTTCCGTATCCCAGTTGTAAAATTTGGAAATTATGTATCCAAGAATTTTAATGCGATTTGATATTACAGTTTTGTTCTATACTCATTGATTTAACATTCATATCATCATACATCTCGACGTATCTCAATCTCATCATTTAAAGAAGTTGGGTTGTGTCACCCTTTTACATAGACTGACCCCTTCATCATAACCAACGAGAGAGGTACTGTCATCATTTAGTCATGTATCATTTCAGAATTGAGACTCAAGTTTTGTTCGTTGTGTTGTTTATGTTTTAGAGTCACATAGAACTGATCATGATTTACTGATAAAGCCAACGAAAATTTGACAAGAATATGGTGGATACGC
The DNA here is from genome assembly GCA_947069175.1 of Scalesia atractyloides. Taxonomy (NCBI): domain Eukaryota; kingdom Viridiplantae; phylum Streptophyta; class Magnoliopsida; order Asterales; family Asteraceae; genus Scalesia; species Scalesia atractyloides. The sequence continues at coordinate 73,216,236 of CAMTDV010000016.1, forward strand.
CGCTGGTACTTCCTATATATAAGTATTCTTGGCAAAGGATCAAAAGCATTACCAGGAGGTTATGAAAAGTTCCGTGTAGGTTTAAATATCGTCATGGTTGAAGTTTTTGTTTTATGATACATACCTTATCATTACAAATGTATCAGTTCCCTCAAAACTATTATACATAAAATCGTAAGCGACATCAAAGATCAAAATCCGAGAAGCCCAGCATATTTCAGTAACAGAAAGGAGACGTACGCAAGGAGCCGTCTTGTGGAGCTAAATTTAAAAATTGAAACTAAATCCGACGGTATTCTATACTGTTTAGATCGCATATGGATTCCTGACCACAATAACCTTCGTGATTTTTTTTCTTATGATTGAGGCGCACAAAACATGATATTCTATACATCCAGGAGCCGACAACATGTATCAAGACCTTTGATACACCTACTAGTGGCCTGGAATGAAAAAGGATATTGCTGATTTTGTTTCCAAGTGCCTTTCATGTTCCAAATAAAAGCTGAACACCAAAGACCCTCAGGACTTCTGGTCCAACCTGAAATACCTGTATGGAAGTGGGAAAATATAACCATGGACTTCATTACCAGGTTACCTCGCACTTCTGGTGGGTATGACACTATATGGGTAATAATTGACCAACTTACAAAATCAGCTCACTTAATTCCCATCCCGAAGATATCAAGAACGAAAAGCTAGCTCGTATTTATATCAGCGAAATCGTAAGCCAACATGGTGTACCTTTAAGCATTATTTCAGATCGTGATGGTCGTTTCACTTCACGAACATGGCAAACTGTACAAGCCGCTTTGGGTACGCGATTAAATCTTAGTACCGCTTATCATCCTCAAACTGATGGACAATCTGAACGCACCATTCAAACTCTTGAAGATATGCTTCGAGCATGTGTCATAGACTTCAAGGGAAATTGGGACGCTCATCTACCATTAGTTGAATTGTCGTACAACAACAGCTATCATTCAAGCATCGGCATGGCACCTTTTGAAGCCTTATATGGTCGTAAGTGCCGATCTCCAGTATGTTGGCACGAAATTGGGGAAGCTCAAATCACTGGTCCATAATTGATCCAAGAAACCACAGACAAGATCCATCAAATCCGAAACAATCTTCTAGCGGCTCAAAGTCGTCAAAAGAGTTATGCAGATAAACAACGGAAGCCTTTAGAGTTTAACATTGGTGATCATGTACTTCTAAAAGTATCACCGTGGAAGGGAGTAGTTCGTTTTGGTCAAAAAGGCAAGCTAGCACCACGCTACGTAGGACCTTTCAAGATACTCGAAAGAGTAGGACCTGTAGCATACAAGCTTGATCTACCAGAAGAACTCAACAGGATTTATCCCACATTCCACGTATCAAATTTGAAGAAGTGCCTCGCTGATGAAAACCTCCACATTCCTCTGGAAGGTATTCAGATTGATGAATCTATGCATTTTATTGAAAGACCTGTAGAGATAATGGACTTCGGAGAAAAACGTCTTCGACGAAGTCGCATTCCAATTGTTAGGGTACGCTGAGAGTCGAAACGGGAACCTGAGTTTACTTGGGAACGTGAAGACTCAATGCGCGAAAAATACCCGCACCTTTTTCCTACTACTATTACTTAAATTTCGGGACGAAATTCCTAAAAGTAGGGGATACTGTAACATTTGTCAAAAAACGGGTTTCCAAACCCGCTCCGTTTTGTAACCGAATATCAAGTTATAAATGTCACGTTGCGTATTTATGGCTATTTTGATTTTTAATGATACATAATTAATAAACAAACTAAACTATAAAAATTATAATGGATAAAAAGTAAAAATAAAATAAATAAAAATAAAATGTGGCTGCCGGGACTCGAACCCGGGTCAGCCGGGTTGAAACCCAAAGACTTAACACACACACACATCACCACTCCGCCACTTGTTGTTTTCTGTAATTATTAAAAACAATAAAATTTTATGGTCTTCCATGAAGCAACCGGTTATGCCTTCTGTAACCGAAATCGGTCGTCAAACGTCCAAAGACGTTTGGTTTGATCGCGGTTTACCGATTATAACCGCTACACCGACGTTTTCAATCAAGTTGCTTTGAATGAACTTGAATTCTAGAAGTGAATCGGTTTTTATAACCGAAAACTTTCAATTCCAGCATAACATCAATCTCTGTTCTCTCTCGCGACGCAAACACACTCAACAAACTCTCAATTACATTTCCGCACAATTTTCAGTCCACCGGAGAAGCTTTTTGAACTCGCCGGAATGTTTCTGCATGTCGCCGGAAAACCGTATTCTTCATCAAAACGGTAAGTCTTTCAATACCGTCGTGGTCTATCAATTGTTAAGCTATTTCTAACTCGGACCTTTCAATTGAAATCGAATTCAGACGCCGTTATCGGATAATTCCAGTTCGCCGAAAAATTTCTGGAAATCTTTATTTTCATCTGTGAAACGGTAAGGACATTCAAACACTCTGTAAGCGTTTGTTTAACACTTCAATTCCACGTTTAGCTAATCAAAACGAATAAATTACTTGCTCAGTTGAAGTTCATAAAATCAGAGCCGACGCCAAAACAGAATTCTGAGTTGAATTATTCCTCCGGTATGTTTGTTTCCAACACAGTCTTTATCATTTGATCTCAGTCTTATGAATGTGTTAATCGTTTTAAAACAAGAAAACAGAGGGGTAATCTACTGTCTGTAAAAACTAACGGGGAAGATGAACTGTGCTAACAATATAAGATTAATTAAAATCGGTATTTTAAACGGGTTAGACACACAGTCCAGCGGTGGGCTGTTTGCAAATAATACGCACACGCCGCGAGTTCGATCCCTGATACACGCACCCTCTATGTAATAAAAACGTTTTATTTTTCTAACTGAACCGGATTAACCACGTTAGTTGTTAAGTATAATAAAAATATGTATAATAACCAAGTTAGACACACAGTCCAGCGGTGGACTGTGTGTAGCGTTAAAGCACAGGTCCCGGGTTCGAGACTTTACATGGCACCGGTTCGATGATTTAAAATGTTTTTGAAAACAAAAGAATTTTAAATAAGCTGAGTTAATATATAAGTATAATTAAAAACAGAATTATTTCGGGTTAGACACGTAGCTCAGTTGGTAGAGCTGCGTGCACGCGTACGGGAGGTCTCGGGTTCGAGCCTCACCCAGCGCAATACAATTACACAATAAATCGGTCAACAAGTCAAACGGTCAACGGTCAACGGTCGCAAAAGGTCAACATATTTTTATATTTTTATTTATTTAATTTAATTTAAAAATCAATTAAAAATACTTAAAAATAATGTTTTTAAGATAGGAAATAGCCTTAAACTCACAAAAATATATCTAAAAATCTTATTAAAATTATTAATAAAATCCACTCATTTACTATATTTTCCGTTATTATTTAGGTTAGTTAATTCTCGTTGTTTAGCTCTTCCAACTCGTGCGCATCTCACCATCTCCAATCCAACGCACCCAATGTGAGTGAATCTTTACAAATTCCCCGTTTTAATCACGTTTTTGGGGTGTATCATGTGTCTGGCTATTTATTATATTTAAATCATTGTGCATACATAATATCATGACAAATGTGTATTCAGTTTGATTAAGTTGTTTGTGTGGTTATTGTTAGATTTAATTCATTATTTTCAGTACATGCAATTTCATAGGCCGCCGCTCCCCATTACATTATGAGCGTTGAGCATGTTCCCCATTACATTATGAGCGTGAACCTGGCGTGCCCACAAACGATCGGCTCCGTTTGATTGAGCCTTGATCGCACAGTTTCATTCATGTTTTATATTTATGCAAGTTGATATGTTATGGTATGCTGTTGGTATGTTATTGTATGTTATAATTTGTGGTTAACATTGTTACTGATTGATTATTTATCATTTGCTCACTTATGATTATGCACAATTTTTCCTTGATAAAATAACAAGTAAATAAATAATAAATGTTTATCTAACAAGGTTCACTCGCCAACTTATGTTGACCCAAAAACCCCTATTTTTACACATGATACAGGTGAACCAGCTGCAGCCAGAAACACATAGGATTGGACTAGAAGAATAAAATGATTTAGAGCTTGGAATTGTTTAGTTGGTTATTTTCTTTGAATTTGTATGGACATGCTTGGATTATTGAGAATGTAATTTTGATTTAAATAAATATGAAACATAATAGTAAATATCATGAGCTTTGGTGATAACCCAATTATGCCCCGACTCTTATTCCGCTGCGGGTCGGGGTGTGACACTTAGTCTAATGAATGAAAATACCATCCGGAAGCTGATCTACTTGCAAACCAAGAAAGAACTTCATTTTGCCCATCGAGGACATTTAGAATTTCTTTTTCATGATTCCCTCAAACTCCTTGCAGAGACTACCGTTTGAAGATCCAAAGATGATGTCATCAACGTAGATTTGAGCTATAAACAAATGGCCATCAACTTCTTTGGTGAAAAGAGTACTATCCACAGTTCCTCTGATAAAGCCGTTTCCGACGAGATGTTGTGATAACGTCTCGTACTAAGCTCTCGGGGCTTGGTGTAGTCCATAAAGAGCTTTATCCAGTAGGTATGCTTTCTTCTTGTTGAGTGGATCGACAAACCCCGGTGGTTGTCCAACGTGCACCTTCTCGCGTATTTTGCCGTACAGAAAAGCCGATTTGACATCCAATTGATAGACCTTAAATCCTTTCCATGATGCAAAAGCTAGGAAAATTTGAATAGATTCCAAGCGAGCTGCTGGTGCATAGACTTCTGTGTAGTCTATCCCTTCCTGCTAGTGAAATCCCTTGACAACAAGCCTAGCTTTGTTACGAACAATAACCCCTCTATCATCACGTTTACACTTAAAGACCCATTTTGTATCAATTGCTTTCTGATTTTCTGGTAGGTCTTCAAGCTTCCACACACCCAACTTCTCAAACTACAATAATTCTTCTTGCATTTCTTGTACCTAATTTTCATCGGCTAAAGCTTCATTAACTGTCTTTGGCTAATCTGAGAAATGAAACATGAATAGAAGCAATAGTTCTGGGTTGTAGCAATGTGTGTGTAGAAACAACTGAGTGCTTTATTAATTTGCCCTCGAGTTCTAACACCAGTTTGAAGTTCTCCGATAATATTTGTTAACGGATGATAGGAATATAATCGAGGCAATTCTTCACCTGGAACATCTACTGAGATTTGCTGATTTATGATATTGAGATCAACGACCAATTCAACGTTTGGAGAGCTTGATAAAGCTTCATTTCTGTTGTTCGGGACTGCAGATTGATTAAGAAGACTTGTTATCTGCTCCACTTCTTCATCTGAAGAAGATGATTCCCCATCAGCATCAAATGTTGGTGCTTCATCTGAGTCAGAATTTTGATTCTGAGGCATACTGGGCTCCGTTGATGTATTCACTAGTTTAGTAGAGGCATTTGTTGGAGGAGTAGCAGGTGTTGTTAATGTTTTAGAAACATTTTCAGCCGGAACACCACTATTGCTTGAACTTGCGCTAGAAGAAGATGGATCCAACGTGGGTTGATTAACAACAATTGTTCGAACAATTTGTTCTTGATTTGCTGACTGGTGAAGGTAGTATAACGCTGCAACTTCTTCCTCAGTCGGTTCTTTGGGCAAGTCAAATGACTTCCAAAGGTCTTGATAGTTAAACAGCCACGCGTCACCTTTCCTTTGAATAGGATCCGTGTAGTTGAAACAATCCCACGTGCTGTGCTTCAATAACCTTTCTTAATGAAGGAACATATACTCTTCTCAACGGACTCGCATATTCGACAAAGAAACCTTCAAGAAATTTGGCTCCGAATTTGCCATCTTGGTCTATTACGGTACATGGTGCACCGAATGGTTCTAAGAACTTCAAATTTGGCTTCTGTCGGTTTATCATCTCAAAACATGTTTTCTTTGTTGGTTTGACAGTGAGAACCCTCTTTAGCGTGTAGCAAGCCGCAGCAACCGCTTCACTCCAGAAGCTGATAGGAAGTTTAGAATCTGCAAGCATGGTTCTCGTAGTTTCAATCAAAGTTCTGTTTTTCCGTTCAGCTACTCCGTTTTGCTGTGGAGTATAGAGAGCACTAAACTCGTGCAGAATCCCTTTGCGTTGCAGAATTTCTTCATTTTGTTATTCTTAAACTCTGTCCTGTTGTCACTTCTAATGCGCCTGACCGGCAAATGATAAAGGTTCTCGAGTATCTTGAATAGAATAACCAAGTTCTCGAACGTTTCGTCTTTTGATTCTTGAAACAATACCCACGAATATCTCGAATAGTCATCTGTCACGACCAAGAAATATAAGTCTCCTGAGATGCTTCAAACATTTACAGTACCAAATAAGTCCATGTGGAGACGTTCTAATGGCAACTTGATTGAGTTTAGAATTTCCTTTCGATGAGATTTCTTGATCTGCTTTCCCTTTTTGCATTCCAAGCAATGATCAGACATCTGAAAACTTCGAAGATTTACGCCTTCTACAAGATCATTGTGAACCAAGAAATTCATTTTTCGCAAATGAATATGCCCCATTTTACGATGCCAAGGAATAGAATCTTTTTAAGTAGCCTTTGACACAAAACATTGTGTGGATTTTGATGAAGTGGTAGCGACACCCATATCAAGAAGATATAAATCATTCTCTCGAGGTGCTCGCATTAGAATCCACTCATCTGGTATTTTGAATCCCGACTTCAAGATAATACACTCTTTGTCGTTGAAATAGACTGTGAATTTCTTGTCACAAATCTGCGGTATACTCAGAAGATTGTTCTCAAGTTCTGCAATATAGTTCACGCGATCAAATGAAACTACGCCATTGGAGAGTTTTCCCTCGGCGACTATCCTTCCACCTTGATTTCCGGGAAAACCAACATATCCACCATTGATAGCTTTAATGTCGAATAGCAATGCCTTCATTCCCCTCATATGCCTGGATGCTCCGCTATCCAAAATCCACTTAGAAAGTATGGATCTCTGGAGTCCCCGTACATTTTAACAATCTATTTAAAAAGCGAGACCCAAGCCTTTTTGGTCTTGGGTTGAATTGGATAACCATCATCAAAATCAAATTCACATTCATCAGCATAATCGAATCCACGCTTATCTACAGAATAAACTTCCCATTCTTCATCTGAATTTTCTATGATGTTTATGTTTGAAAACTTTACCGTCTTTTTATCTTTTGAATTGTTACCACTTGTATTTTTGACAGTTTCAGATGTGGTTTCAATTATGATTTCAGATTTTGATTCTTTCTTGCTATCACTAGTCTTAACAGGCTCAGACTTAGTGATTTCAGGTTTTGATTCTTTTGTGTTATCAGTCTTTACCAGCTCAGACTTAATAACACCAGATGTTGTTGACCTTTTCTTGGTAATCCAGGCTTGAGATTTGATATTAGCCTTCTTGATATAAAATTTATTTTTGTTTGTCCTAGAAGTTTCTCCCTTTTCGAAAGTAGAATTCTCAAACCTCTTTTCTATTTTAGGTTTAACTTCTGGCAAAGATTCATTTCTTTTCAAAATCTTGATTGGTTTTTCAAACTCTGGATACCTTGGTTTTACAACATTTGATTCTCTTCTTTGAGGATAAGCCTGTTTTGATTTCAGACAATGTCGTGCAATATGACCCATTTCATTGCACTTGAAGCATGTCCGATTATCAAGTGGATGTCCTTTAGTGGGTGGTTTTACCCCAATTGATGTTTTGGCACCACTTGTAACCTTGGTTTTATCTCGAATTTCTTTCTCCTTTTTAAACTCATCATTTGATTATTTACCAATCAAACTCTCTTCCTGAACCGTGATTGTCCCATATACAAAATTCGTGTTTTTGTTTTTATATTCATGAAATGGTGACACTTTCTTTACTGGTTCATCTGATTCTTCTAGACCCAACCCTGCTCTCTGGTTTTCCGGATGATCACCACCATTCCTTCGGTAGTTGTTTCTTTTAGGTTTGGAATAGAATTTCCGTTCGTTAATTTCCAATTCCTCTGATGTGACTTCCAAGAGTTTAAAGAATTTATCAAGCAATTCTTCCTTCACATTCTGAATCGGGAAGCTATCATCAAAGTATAGTCTATCCGAATCCTTAATTTTGTACATTACAACATTAGGATCGTCACTTAGACCATCCTCTGACGACTTATCATCATTTTCAGACTGTGAATTGGAATTCTTTGAACTCGAGTCGGCGCTTTTGAAGCTGCCGTCATCAAATCACTTAGAACATTTTCAACCACTTTGTTAACCACAGCGTTGTTATCATCATCAGATTTAGCATAGATTATATCAATATTCTCTGGCAACTCATCTTTTTTCTCAGAAAGTAACTCAACGTTGAGTGCCTTATCCATCCCGTCTACGGTTTTGCGACAGTACTTCTCGCAAAGGGAGGAACATTGCAATATTCTTTGCCAGTTTCTTTTTAGGTTTTTCTTCCGTTGAGATTGTCGGAAAATGTGATCAATAACATACGCATTTGTGGTATAACGTCTCAACAACTGTTGAACTCTTTCAGTTTCGATTGTCATGTCTTGAAGTTGTTGTTTTGTTTCAGCAATGGTGTTAATATAGGTGTTAATTGCCCTTTGTTATCCATTACTGTTCCACTCAACATCCTTATATTATCATGTTGTTCGATGTTATTTCTGTCGAGTCTGCCATAATCATTTTTCATTTTGTCATATGCTTCTTTCATTGTGCGATAATCATATTTCAACAATTCGTTATGCACATTGTTTTCAGCGATGATCTTTGATTTTTAAGCACATTCGACACAAGTTAGTACATTTTGTACAAGGTTTCTCAACCTCAACAACTTGTACTTTGACAACTTCTTTCTCGACAATTTTTACCTCTGGACCTACCTTGGTTAGATTTTCCATTAAAGCTTTATCTGCCATGTCCTTGAGGTCTTCGACTTTCACTTCTTGAGTGACATCAATGATCACTTCATCAATCTTTTTCTCCTCAACCACTTGTTCTTTCGAGCTGCCATCAAAATGACCTGCAAAACTGTCACAAGAATTAGAGGATAAAATTCCTTGTCTCTGCATATGGATATATTCCTCTTCTTCCTGCTGTTGATGCAAGTATTGTTCCAGAAGAGCGTGTAGATAGCTGCTGCTTCAGCTACTGCCGCTGCTTCCTCTGCAGGATTATCTTCAACTATCTCCGCTATCAAAGCAACTCCAGTCTTCGGAAATGGTTTATATTGAAGTGCCCTTTTGTAATATTCATTTCCTCCTCCGAAAGGACTTTGATTTCCGGTTGCTTCGGTGTTCTTACACTCTCTTTTAAAATGCCCCTTTTGACGGCATTTAAAGCACGTGACTTTGGTTTTGTCAAAACCCAATTTGTTGCTGGAATTTCCTATGTCACGGCCTGTGAGTGCAAAGAATTTTGTCACTCTCCTAATGATCGAAGCTAAGGACCATTTGATTTCCATTAGTTCGAGTTCTTCCTCGTCTACCTGGTTATAATCTTCTGCGGTCATCTCGGGGTTTCCGATCTTACCGGCAACATGACATTCATAAGATTCTAATACGGTAGCGAGTACTGACATATGTTGTTTTGCAACTTGTTCTAAAACAACATTGTTCAAATTCAAGTTATCATAGCCAAGCGAATCAGAATCAACAACAAAGTTCTAATCCAAATGTATATAAATGCTTGAATTTGAACCAGTGCTTGAGTAAGAACTTTGAGGACTCTAGTCATACTGAGGCTATGATTGATTCTGATTCTGTGGAGAAGCATTCATGTTTGCACTAAAAGTCGTCTGAATTTTAGGACTCGAAATACTATCTAGCATTCCGGGTTTGTAGTACAGACCGACGTCTTGAACAACATTAGTGTTTTTTGACTTCGCCATCTTAGAAGTTCCATTTCGTGGCCTTCGAGTTTATCGATAAACGTTGAAAACTTGAAAAATTCCCACTTATCACTGTTCTCCAGAACCATCAAATACATAGTCCATTCACCCTCTGGTAGTGCGTCAGCAAGTTTGTCGATGTATTCTTGTTCTGTCTTTTCGAGACCGTGTCTTCGCATTTTGCACTTTAAGATGACAGAAACGCTCGATCATTTGCTTTATGGTCTCATTCTTTAGCATAGTGAAGATATCGAACTCTTTCAGGATAAGTGCCTTTTTACTTTTGATCATTTCGGCATTGCCTAGATACTTCTTCTGTAATGACAACCAAAGTTCTCTTGCAGTAGCATACTCTGGTAGCAAAATCAGGATATCTTCTTTGACAGACTGTTGGATGAGACTGATCATCTTTTTCTCGGCGATATATTCTTCTTTCTGAACCGTCGAGTAGTTGTACTTTTCAAGAACTCGTTGATGTTCATCTACCGGAACAGTGTAGCCTCTTTCAATTGACACCCAGCCAGCGAAGTGCATGGCTTGAACCCAATAGGTAAATTTCTCTTTCCATGCTTCGTACTCGTCCATGCTCATCAGCTTAGGCAGTTTGACAGTCGTTCCCATTTCATTATCAAGATTGACTTAATTGATCACATTGGCATTTGACAAACTAGCTCCGGACATAAAAGCTCTTAGTTGATCCTCCATTGTGAATAACGAAACGTGTACTATGAAAATATTCAAAAACTTTGAAAACAATTAGTCCTACTACAAGTTCGGTCGAACTTGTAGTATCAAATGAAGAATTTTCATATTTTCTAACAAGTTTGGTCGAACTTGTTAGATTTGTTTTTGAAAAATTTGATTAAACTTTGGGTGAACTTATGTCAAAAACCAAACGCAGATCTTCGAGCAAACTTGTATTAAGAATTTGATAAGACTCTAGTAATTTCGGGCGAACTTACTTAAACTTTTCTTGATTTTACACAAGTTCGGTCGAACTTGGTGTAAAATCAATGAAAAAGTAGTAACTTCGAGCGAACTTAGTCTAGATTCCTTCAGAAATACCTCAAGTTCAGGCAAACTTGCTAAAAAATCACTTGAAAAGTGATGTTTTAGGACAAATTCGGCCGAACATGGCCAACAAGTTCGATCCTAGGAGTTTTCAAAAACATGGTTTTTTCAAAATTTCGACATGAATTCGGTTGAATTTGGTCTCCAATCTTTCAAGGGTTTATCTTTGTTGTATTTTACATGATATATTCAAAATTCAAAAATTTTGACCGTGAATTCTTCATTTTATGTTCAAAAGTTAAGAAAAAGAGAAGAATGGAGTAGAAATAGAAGTGTTCTTGTCTTAATACTATCAAATCAGGCTGTTCTAGCTCTGATACCACTTGTAGGACTTATCCTTGATGCTTAGGAACCTAAATTTGATATCTAACATCCATAATAGCGGAAATATGAGACAAGATTTAATCAGTTAATCGTCAGTTTTATAAATCAAACGTTCTGGTTACAAACTGACAGAGCTTCGCCTCTGAAATGCCAAAGTTACAAATGAGGTAGGCTAGCTAGGTATTTATAGAGACACAAGTTCGCCCCTGGGAGACACAAGTTCGCCCAAACTTGCCTATGCAAGTTCGGCCGAACATGCCTTTACATGAACTTCATGGGCGAACTAGGCTAATATAAACATAAATACTTCGTATACCTAGCCTAATCAGCTCTATACTATAAGACTCGATATAAGACTAAGGCATAGACATTATGCACCAACATCAATCCAATCAAAATTAGTTACACGGTCGATTTTAATTGTAGATTCAGGATTTATTTTCAATTTTAACCAACAACATCTAGATCTAACTGATTTTAAAATTCCAGATCTATTTGGTTCGATTCAGGTCAATTCATGGATCAAAGACAAATCTCTACCTCTATCATAGTAATTGATGTGCTAATCACCAAAAACGGACTTAATTTGGGCAGCGTAACGGTGTGAAATTGCCAAAATCTTTCAAGTTCTCTCAAAGCTTAAGTTTGCGCAGAGAGTTTGAAGGTTGTTGAATGAGTTCGGCCGAACTTGATTGGTATTTATACCAAGTCAAGTTCGGGCGAACTTGCTAAGCCCAACATGAAGGCCCAGTCAAGTCCGGGCGGACTTAACTATAAAACAACACAGCCATTCCTTAGCAATTTCGGTCGAACTTGCTTAGATGTTAATCTTGAATCAGTTTAGCAAGTTTGGCCGAACTTGCCAAACCACAATTTTAAACTTTTTCAATTTTTCAATTTTAACCCTTGAACTTTCCAACTTTTTACCAGTTATTGAATATCCGCTCTGTTGACCAAGTCCAAGCTAATGACCTTGGTTAACTGATTTGTCTGCCGAGTCCAAGTTAATGACCCTGGTTTGACCCGTTACGAACAAAATGTTGATATTTTCAAAATCAAAGTTTCAAATTAATGAACTTTTCATCGTTTTGACTTTTCAGATTAACAGATTAGCTCCCAGCCCGTTGTCAAAGAGATTCCTACCAGTTTTAGCATCTTACCAGACTTCGAAGATCCGTTCTCCAACATTGGTTTGCTGAAAACAATGTAGAATTAAAATCTTTTTGAATTTTTGAAACTTTATGCTAAAACACACCGAAAATCTTTTTTATTTTAATCTGTAAAGCTGAAATACTATGTACAGGACAATGTAAACTATGTACAAACATATTTACAGACATATTTTTGTAAATTCGTGTCTAAGGATCATATCAGTTAATTGAGACATATCACCAGCACCACTGACCTTTAGATGACTTTAAGGTTTAAACTTGTTTAACTAGATTATCGATATGTTTGTCCACTTAAACTTTACCACATTCCTCAACTGTTTCAAGATATGTTAAGGTAAGATTTATGAAACTTGACTTATCTGTGGTTCCCACTTCTTGAATATACTCCCGTATCCAGATTCCCTAGATTTCATCTTACAGGTGAATATAGCGTAATTGATATCTGTATCTGGGTTATGCGAGACCTTAAGAGCTCAGGTTAGTACTACCGTACAGACAAAGAGATGAAGGCTCGTGTTTAAGGTGTGTTCCACTTAAGGAATCTTTTTAGCACTGCAAATGACTAGATCTTTCGATACTTTTCAATATTGCATACAGTTTGGGGATTTTTGTCGAAAGTATTATAAAAGTTCTAGGCCATTGCTTCCGCAAAATTAGAAGAACTCGTATAATACCCCAGATATCAACTATCTATAAAGACCTCGTATCTCAGAATCAGGCAATCTTTCAAACGAAATTTCGGAGTACTAAGTCCATATATCCAAGATATGTTAATCCACAAGTTTAAGCAGTTGTAAAATTTAGTTTATATCTCGAAAACAATTTACTGAACGTGTTAAGCCTATCGACACATCCACAGTAAGACTCGTTTATCACTTTTAAAACTTTACATTTCTTTAGCATACTGTGATAGTCCACTACTGTACTATCATTTCCTTTTATGATATTGAACTGTTTTTGTCTTTTTCAATGTTTTTGTACATTTTGAATTTTTCAGATGTTTTTTTATTTTAAATTTTTTTCGAATGTTTTGGTATTTTCTCTAACATTTCTCCCCCTAAAATCAAAAACATCTTTTTGGATTTTAGTTTTTAACAAAATTCTAAACTAGAAAGATATTTACAAACAAATGTGGATCACGCGAACTCGTCGTCCGATCCGTATTCAACCCCAGCGTCCGCACCTGTCAGCAAATTTTTCATACCGTTAATTCTCAGCAAGTATTTAAATCGTGACAAAGAAAATGGTTTGGTATAAAAATCAGCCTTTTGTTCGTCGGTGTGGATTTTTTCTATTCGCCCCAATTTCTTTTCGTAGCAACAACGAATGAAATGATAACGAATTTCAATGTGTTTTGTGCGTGAGTGATGAACCGGATTTTTAGTTATATCTATGGCTGCCTTGTTATCAACAAACAACGGAGGGTCTAGAAATTGCAGACCATAGTCTCTCATCTACTGTTGAATTCACAGAATCTGTGAACAATAGCTGGAGGCCGAGATATACTCAGCTTCACAGGTAGAGAGAGCGACCGTAGTCTATTTCTTACAATGCTAGGTTACCATTCTAGTTCCGAAGAACTGGCATCCCGCTGTAGTTGATTTTGAGTTCAACTTATCTACACCAAAATCAGAATCAGCATAGCCTATGAGGTCGAAATTGTCGTTCTTCGGGTACCACAAGTCGGTGCTTGGGCATCCTTTCAGGTATCTGAAGATTCGCTTCACGATCTGCATGTGTAAGATCCTCGGGCTTGACTGATATCTGGCACATAGGCAGCTTGGATACATAATATCTGGGCGCGATGCCGTCAGATACATCAGCGATCCAATCATCGATCTGTATAACGTCTCGTCAACTTTGGCTCCAGTCTCGTCAACGCAAATGCCATGATTTAGAGAAAGAGGCGTAGATAGAGGCTTCAAGCTTTCCATTCCAAACTTCTTCAAGATGTCATGAACATACTTAGTTTGATGAATGAAAATACCATCCGAAAGCTCATCTACTTGCAAACCAAGAAAGAACTTCATTTCGCCTATCGAGGACATTTCGAATTTCTTTTTCATGATTCCCTCAAACTCCTTGCAGAGACTATCGTTTGTAGATCCAAAGATGATGTCGTCAACGTAGATTTGAACTATAATCAAATGACATCCACAGTTCCTATGATAAAGCCGTTTCCGACGAGTTGTTGCGATAACGTCTCGTACCAAGCTCTCGAGGCTTGGTGTAGACCATAAAGAGCTTTATCCAGTAGGTACGCTTTCTTCTTGTTGAGTGGATCGACATACCCAGGTGGTTGTCCAACGTACACCTTCTCGCGTAATTTTCCATACAGAAAAGCCGATTTGACATCCAATTGATAGACCTTAAATCCTTTTCATAATACGAAAGCTAGAAAAATTCTAATAGATTCCAAGCGAGCTACTGGTGCGTAAACTTCCATATAGTCTATCCTTTCCTGCTGGTGAAATCCCTTGACAACAAGCCTAGCTTTGTTACGAACAATACCCCCTCTATCATCACGTTTACACTTAAAGACCCATTTTGTATCAGTTGCTTTTTGAGTTTCTGGTAGGTCTTCAAGCTTCCACACTCCCAACTTCTCAAACTGCAATAGTTCTTCTTGCATTGCTTGTACACAGTTTTCATTGGCTAAAGCTTCATTAACTATCTATGGCTCAATCTGAGAGATGAAACATGAATAGAAGCAATTGTTCTGGGTTGGAGCAACGCGAGTGTAGAAACAACTGAGTGCTTTGTTAATTTGCCCTCAAGTTCTAACACCAGTTTGAAGTTCTCTAATTAAATTTGTTGACGGATGATAGGAATATGATCGCGGTAATTCTTCACTTGGAACATCTACTGAGTTTTGCTGATTCGTGATGTTGAGATCAACGATCAATTCAACATTTGGGGAGCTTGATGAAGCTTCATTTATGTTGTTTGGGACTGCAGATTGATTAAGAAGACTTGTTATCTGCTCCACTTCTTCATCTGAAGAAGATGATTCCCTATCAGCATCAAATGTTGGTGCTTCATCTGAGTCAGAATTTTGATTCTGAGGCATACTGGGCTCCGTTATTGTATTCACTGGTTCAGTAGAGGCATTTGTTGGAGGAGTAGCAGGTGTTGTTAATGTTTCAGAAACTTTTTCAACCGGAACACCACTATTGCTTGAACTTGCGCCAGAAGAAGATGAGTCCAACGTGGGTTGATAAACCATAATTGGTCGAACAATTTGTTCTAGATTCGCTGACTGCTGAAGGTAGTATAACGCTGCAACTTCTTCGTCAGTCGGTTCTTTAGGCAAGTCAAATGACTTCCAAAGGTCTTGATAGTTAAACAGCCACGCGTCACCTTTCCTTTGAATAGGATCCGTGTAGTTGAAACAATCCACGTGCTGTGCTTCAATAACCTTTCTCAATGAAGGAACATATTCTCTTCTCAACGGACTCGCATATCCGAGAAAGAAACCCTCAAGAGATTTAGCTACGAATTTGCCATCTTGGTCTATTACGGTACATGGTGCACCAAATGGCTCTAAGAACTTCAAATTTGGCTTCCGTCGGTTTATCATCTCAAAACATGTTTTCTTTGTTGGTTTGATAGTAAGAACCCTATTTAGCGTGTAGCAAGCCGCAGCAACCGCTTCACTCCAGAAGCTATTGGATGTTTAGAATCTGTAAGCATGGTTCTCGTAGTTTCAATCAAAGTTCTGTTTTTTCGTTCAACTACTCCGTTTTGCTGTGGAGTATAGGGAGCACTAAAGTCGTGCAGAATCCCTTTTGCGTTGCAGAATTCCTTCATTTTGTTATTCTTAAACTTTGTACCGTTGTCACTTCTAATGCGTCTGACCGGCAAATGATAAAGGTTCTCGAGTTTCTTGAATAGAATAACCAAGTTCTCGAACGTTTTGCCTTTTGATTCTTGAAAGAATACCCACGAATATCTTGAATAATCATCTGTCACGACCAAGCAATATAAGTCTCCTGAGATGCTTCGAACATTTACAGGACCAAATAAGTCCATGTGGAGACGTTCTAATGGTAACTTGATTGAGTTTAGAATTTTCTTCAGATGAGATTTCTTGATCTGCTTTCCCTTTTTGCATTCTAAGCATTGATCAGACATCTGAAAACTCCAAAGATTTACGCCTTCTACAAGATCATTATGAACCAAGAAATTCATTTTTCGCAAATGAATATGCCCCATCTTACAATGCCAAAGAATAGAATCCTTTTCAGTAGCCTTTGGCACAAAACATTGTGCTGATTTTGATGAAGTGGTAGCGACATCCATATCAAGAACATATAAATCATTCTCCCAAGGTGCTCGCATCAGAATCCACTCAGCTGGTATTTTGAATCCCGGCTTCAAGATAATACACTCTTCATCGTTGAAATGGACCGTGAATTTCTTGTCACAAATCTTCGATATACTCAGAAGATTGTTCTCAAGTTCTGCAATATAGTTCACACGATCGAATGAAACGACGCCATTGGAGAGTTTTCCCTTGGCGACTATCCTTCCACCCTGGCTTCTTGCAAATCCAACATATCCACCATTGATAGCTTTAATGTCGAATAGCAACGCCTTCATTCCCATCATATGCCTGGACGCTCCACTATCCAAAATCCACTTAGAAAGTACGGATCTCTGGAGCCCCTGCACATTTTAACAATCTATTTAAAGAGTGAGACCCAAGCCTTTTTGGTCTTGGGTTGAATTGGATAACCATCATCAAAATCAAATTCACATTCATCAGTATAATCGAATCCACACTTATCTACAGAATAAACTTCCCATTCTTCATCTGAATTTTCTATGATGTTTATGTTTGAAAACTTTACCATCTTTTTATCTTTTGAATTGTTACCACTTGTAGTTTTGACATTTTCAGATGTGGTTTCAATTATGATTTCTGATTTTGATTCTTTCTTGCTATCACTTGTCTTAACCAGCTCAGACTTAGTGATCTCAGATGTTGCTAATCGTTTCTTTGCAATCCAGGCTTGAGATTTTATGTTAACCTTCTTGATGTAAAAATTGTTTTCATTACTGTTTGAAGTTTCACCTTTTTTGAAAATTGAATTTGTTTAACTTCAGTTTTTTATTCATTTCTTTTCAAAATCTTTACAGGTTTTACAAACACTGGTTGCTTTGGTTTCACAACATTTGAACTTTCTTTCCTTCGAAGATAAGCCGACTTTGATTTCAGACAGTAACGTGCAATATGACCAATTTCGTTGAACTTGAAACAAATCCGAGAATCATGTGGATGTACTTTAGTGGGTTTTACACCACTTGTTTCGGCACCACTTGCAATTTTGGCTTTATCTCGAAGTTCTTTTTGTTTCTTGAACTCATTGTTTGATTGTTTCCCGATCAAACTTTCCTCATGAACCGTGTCCGTCCCATAT
Organism: Scalesia atractyloides; assembly: GCA_947069175.1. Classification (NCBI taxonomy): domain Eukaryota; kingdom Viridiplantae; phylum Streptophyta; class Magnoliopsida; order Asterales; family Asteraceae; genus Scalesia; species Scalesia atractyloides. The sequence continues at coordinate 73,234,124 of CAMTDV010000016.1, forward strand.
ACAAAATTCATGTTTTTATTCTTGTATTCATGAAATGGTGACGGTTTTCTTTTAGGTTCATATAATTCCTCTAATCCTAACCCAGCTCTCCGATTTTCCGGATGATCACCACCATTCATTCGGTAGTTGTTTCTTTTAGGTTTGGAATATAATTTCTTTTCATTAATCTTCAGATCATCTGATGTGACTTCCACAAGTTTAAAGAATTTGTCTAACAATTCTTCCTTCACATTCTGAATTGGAAAACTCTCATCAAAATATAATCTATCAGATCCTTAACCTTATACATGAAAATATTAGGATCATCACTTAGATCATTCTCCGATGATGTATCATCATCTTCGGACTGTAAATCTGACTTCTTTGAGCTCGAGTCGGCGCTTTTAAAGCTTCCTTCATCAGAATCGTTCAAAACATTTCCAACAACCTTTTTAACCACAACATTGTCATCATTTGTTTTAGTATAGATTACATCAATGTTCTCTGGCAACTCAGTTTTGTTTTCGAATAACAGTTCAATATTGAGTGCCTTATCCATCCCATCAGTGGATTTGCGACAATACTTCTAGCATAGGGGTGGAGGAACATTGGTGTATTCTTTACCAACTTTCTTTTTAGGTTTCTCTTTCGTTGGAATTGTCGGAATGATGTGATCAATGACATATGCGTTACAGGTGTGACTTCTCAAAAGTCTCAAAAGTTGCTATCAGAATTCGATGAAACACAAGCGAGTTCGGGCGAACTTACTCAATAATTCCTTGATATTACACAAGTTCGGTCCAACTTGCTATAAAATCAGTGAAAATTGATAACTTCGAGTGAACTTGGCTAGAATTTCCTCAAAAATACCTCAAGTTTGAGCGAACTTGCTAAAAAATCACTTGAAAAGTGATGTTTTAGACCAAGTTCGGTCGAACATGCTTAACAAGTTCGATCTTGATGGTTTTCCAAAATATGGTTTTTTTCAAAATTTGACATGAATTCGGTTGAATTTGATCTTCAATCTTTCAAGGGTTTATCTTTGTTGTATTTTACATGATATACTCAAATTTGAATAGATTTTGACTGTGAATTCTTCATTTTAAGTTCAAAAGTTAAGAAAAATAAAAGAATGGAGATGAAATAGAAGTTATCTTGTCTTGATACTATCAAATCAGGCTGTTCTACCTCTGATACCACTTGTAGGACCGATCCTCGATGCTTAGGAACTTAAATTTGATATCTAACGTCCATAATAGCGGAAATATTACGTCGTGTTTACCAATAGAAAAGATTTAATCAGTTAATCGTCAGTTTTATTGATCAAACGTTCTGGTTACAAACTGACAGAGCTTCGCCTCTGAAATGCCAAAGTTACAAATGAAGTAGGCTAGCTAGGTATTTATAGAGATGGAAGTTCGCTCATCAGGTGCCTAAGTTCGCCGAACTTGCCTAAGCAAGTTCGGCGGCCGAACTTGCTACAATATAACATAAATACTTCAAACACCTTTCCTATTCAGCTCTATACTATACAGACTCGATATAAGACTAAGACATAGATATTATGCACCAACACTTACCTATTTCGAAGTTCTTTCGATGTTTACTACCTACAAGACATGACGTTAATTTACATACATATACAAACCTTTGTTTAATCATACCTCGCTTGCTTGAATATAAATTTCTTCCTCCTCATCCTCAATGAATCCTTGGTAGAGTTTAAGCCTTTGTCCGTTAACCTTGAATGGAACGTTATTTCGAGATTTAATCTCAACTGCACCATGTGGGAAGATATGGGTGATGGAAAAAGGTCCCTACCATCTAGACTTTAATTTTCCGGGAAATAATCGAAGTCGTGAATTAAACAATAGCACTTGATCTCCTTCTCGCAATTCATAAGGTTTAATATGTTTGTCATGTAAATTCTTTATGCGTTCCTTATAAATTTCGGAGTTAGAGTATGCTTGAGTTCTCAATTCGTCTAATTCGTTTAATTGAAAAAATCGATTTTTACCGGCGGTTTCATGGTCTAAGTTTACGTTTTTTAATGCCCAGTAGGCCCTATGTGCTATTTCTACTGGCAAATGGCAACTTTTCCCATAGACTAGCTTATATGGGGTGGTTCCTATTGCTATTTTGAAAGCGGTTCGAAAATCCCATAAAGCATCGTCTAATTTTTCGGCCCATTCTTTTCTATTTAACCCTACGGTTTTTTCGAGTATTCGTTTTAAACCTCTATTGGTCACTTCGGCGTGTCCGTTTGTTTGAGGATGATAAGTGGTAGAAATTCGGTGATGGATCCCATATCGTGTTAAAACAATTTTGAGTTGATATTTACAAAAATGGGTGCCTCCCTATCACTTATTAAAGCTTCTGGAGTGCCGAAACGAGTGAATAATCGTTTCAAGAATCTTACCACAACTCTTCCATCGTTTGTTGGAAGAGGTTCGGCTTCAGCCCATTTTGGCAAGTAATCCATGGCCACAAGTATATATTTGTTTCCTTTTGATGGTGGGAAAGGACCCATGAAGTCTAACCCCCACACATCAAAAATATCACAAACAAGAATACTATTTTGTGGCATTTCGTTTTTGGAAGAAATATTACCTGATCGTTGGCATGCATCGCATGTCTTGATAAGATTTTGTGCGTCTTTGTAAATGGTTGGCCAATAGATTCCTGAATCAAATACCTTTCGAGCGGTTCTAGTGGCTCCGTAATGTCCTCCGTACGGTCCTTCATGACAATGGCGGAGAATTTTTCCTGCTTCACTACCATGTACGCATCATCGGATGAGTTGGCTAGCACAAATTCTGAAAAGATATGGATCTTCCCAAAAGTAGTGTTTTACATCGGCAAAAAAAATTTTTCTTTGATGATGTGACCATCCCTTTACGACTATCCCACTAGCTAGGTAGTTGGCATAGTCGGCGTACCATGGTTCTTCCTGATATTCCACCATTTCTAAAGATTCCGTTGGGAATTTTTCGTTGATGAGCTCGTCCCTAGTTGCCTCCAAAGCTGGATCTTCCAAGCGAGATAGGTGATATGCGGCGATGTTTTCAGCTCCTCTCTTGTCTTTTATTTCAATGTCAAATTCTTGGAGGAGTAGAATCCATCTGATTAAACGTGGTTTGGCATCTTGTTTTTTAAACAAATAACGAATGGCCGCATGGTCTGTATAAACTAATGTTTTAGAAAGAACAAGATAAGAACGAAATTTATCAAAAGCAAATACTACAGCTAGTAACTCTTTCTCTGTTGTGGTATAATTTTCTTGTGCATCATTAAGAGTTTTACTAGCATAGTATATTGGATGAAAATACTTATCTTTTCGTTGTCCCAAAATGCTCCAACTGCAAAGTCACTTGCATCACACTTGATTTCAAAAGGTAATCTCCAATCAGGCGCTATCATGATTGGTGCATTAACTAGCATTTCTTTTAGTGTTAAAAATGCATTATTGCAATCCTTGTCAAAGATAAATGGTGCATCTTTTTCAAGTAATTTAGTTAAAAGGCTTGAGATTTTCGAAAAGTCTTTGATAAATCGTCTATAAAATCTGGCATGCCCTAAGAAACTTCTTATGGCTCTAACAGAGGATGTAGGTGGTAATCGAGAGATAGTGTCAATTTTAGCTCGATCAACCTCCATTCCTTCGCTTGAGATTTTGTGACCGAGTACTATTCCCTCCGTAACCATGAAATGGCATTTTTCCCACTTAAGGGCGAGGTTAGTTTCCTCACATCGGGATAGCATTCATTCAAGGTTATCGAGGCATTGGTCATATGAATTTCCAAAGATAGAAAAGTCATCCATGAAAACTTCCTTGGTCTTTTCTATCATATCATGGAAAATGGCCACCAGGCAACGTTGGAAGGTTGCGAGGGCATTACATAGACCAAAAGGTATGCGTCGATAAGCGAAAGTTCCATAGGGACATGTGAAGGTTGTTTTTTCTTGGTCTTCTGGGGCTATCGGTAATTTGAAAGTAACCTGAAAAACCATCTAAAAACAATAAAATTTGTGACCGGATAGTCTTTCTAACATTTGATCAATAAAAGGTAAAGGGAAGTGGTCTTTCCTTGTTTCCTCATTTAATCGACGATAGTCTATACAAACTCTCCATCCGGTGCGGTCCTTGTTGGTATCAATTCGTTTTTTCATTGGTTACTACCGTTATACCCCCTTTTTGGGAACTACTTGTACGGGACTCACCCATGGGCTATCAGAAATTGGGTAGATGAGTCCGACATCAAGTAGTTTGATGACTTCATTTTTAACCACTTCTTGAACATTTGGATTAACTCTACGCTGTGGTTGTATTACCGATTTGTAGTCATCATCCATTAAAATTTTGTGTGTGCACATGGAAGGGTTTATTCCTTTTATATCTACAAGCTTCCATGCAATCGCGTTTTTATGTTTTTTCAAAAGTGAAATTAGTTTTTCTTTTTTCTAAACTAGTTAATTTTGAAGAAATAATTACTGGTAATTTACCATGCTCGTCTAGAAAAGCGTATTCCAAACCTTTTGGGAGCTCTTTGAGCTCAAGTGGTAGGTCTTTAGGAGACTCCTTATTTGGTTGCTCTTGGTCGAGGACCAAAAACACTTGTTCAATGGCGTCCTCTTCTTGGACAAATTGGTCGAGTTCTTCTTCCGTATCGGGTGGTTCATCTTCATCTTCAATTAAGGGGCCGTCATTGCCGAACGGGTACTTTATGGATTGGTCAAGATTGACATACCTTTTGTCGGCCCTAATTGAGTTGGTAGGTTGTTTTGCTTCCGGTTGATCAATGCTTGATGGGTTTTCACAAAAGGTCGTCCCAACACAATGGGGTATCATCGAGAATGATGAAGTCGGTTGGGACCATCGCTTGGTTTGTTTATACCAACACATCCTCAACTACTCCCGTTGATTTTATCATCTTTCGATTGGATAGAAAAATGGGGTTTGGAAGTGGAGAAAAATCACTATTATTTAATTTTTCGAAAATATAGTTAGGCATTATATTAACACAAAGATCTTTGTCGATGGTGATATTATTAATAAAGCTATTTTGAAAGAAACATGGAACCGGTGTTATGTTAATTCCAAATTGTTCATCTTTTATTAGCGTAGTTTGATCATTTGTTAATTTGCTCCTAACCATTTCATCAATTTTAGCGTTAGTGTTTAACTCTTTTAAAAACTTAGCATGAGTGGGCACTAAACAATGATTTTCGAAAGAAGGTGACAAAATGTTAATTTCTTGAAAATTTGATTCTTTTTCAAAATTTTCGTTTTGGACTTACCTTCTTCTTTGTATGGCCCATGCGTTGGTTTTTCACTTATTTGTTCTTCCATTTTTACTTCTTCGATTATTACTTCCTTGGTACAAACAGCCTCTTCCCTTTCTCGGGATTCTTTTATGAAACGCTCAAGAGTTTTGAGAGTTTCTATTATTCTTTCGGCTTCGGGAAGGATAGTCGGTGGTGTGTCGAAATGAGAAGGATAGGTGTCCCAATCAAAGTTTGTCTTTGGAAGTTCAAACTTTGGTTCCTCATAATAGCTATATGAGGCGGATGGTTGGAAAATGTCACAATATTGTACCGAATGAGGGTAGCCGCAAATGGTACAATATTCTTCCTCATAATCATCCTCAATGTAGTAGTGAGTGTAATCTCCCGAGTACTGATCCATGAGGAAATACTCAGTAGATTACAGAGTCTCGGGGCCAGAAAATAAAAATTTAAAACAGAAACAGAAGCTCACCAAGGCCCCGTGTCCGATTGGGCACGGCCCGTGGTCAAATTCTATATTTGGGCGTTTGAAAAAAAAATGTTTTAGTAACCTGCAGCACGGGGCCGTGTCCAATGGGCACGGCAGCTTATTGTAAAACAAAAAGTTCCTAAAAATAAGAAAACGAGCGCGCAGTTTTGAAAATGTTTTGAAAAATATTAGGCCGTCGATATTAAGCTTTCTTAAAATCCTTGTGTCCCTGGCAACGGCGCCAAAAAGTTGGTGTGCGTTGAGCTAATTATATTTTTATTAACATTTTAAGTTCATTTTACGCATTAGTCAAGTTTTAAATTTATAAAACATGATATTGTACTAACACTAAACACACACTTGGGCAAGTGCACCCATCGTGAGCGTAGTATAGTGTTGGTAAGATACCGAGGTCGTCCAAGGACACAAGAGCTTTTAGTACCGGTTTATCATCAACGTCTAATCAATCTAAATTTTTTATAGAAGTTTTTAAACATAAAATTAAAACTAAAATAAGAAGATAAATAAAATGAAAGAAAAGATAGACAAGATAGAATCACTTGGATCCAACTCTTTTTTAATGTATCCTTTGATGATTTTCGCACTTTCGGACTTTTTAAGAGATTATCTTATTTATAGTAGTAGGCCCCTCTTTTGAAGGTGACGTTAACCTCAACCCAGTGGTTTGAGTCAGCACTGATACAATCCCAAAGGTCGAAATATTGGAAGATAATTAAATAACTTATTAATGCGAAAAGTGGTAGGCCCCTCTTTTGAAGGGAGGTTACTCTCGGCTAAGTGGTTTGAGTCAGCAGGGATACAATACCAACCAGCCGGTTTAAAATATTAATAGTAGTTTACATATGAGGGGTTCAAACTATTCGCACCCCCGCCATCCAATACCTTTGGGGTATTGAAGGAGGTCCTAGTAAGCTTGAACCAAGTCCTCGCAGGATCTATACACTGAACGAGACAAGAACTTTACCAAATCACCCTTCTAACCCACTATCAGGTTAGTTAACGCGCTTTATATAGACCGTAAAGACACGAATGAGGAAATCAATGGCATCATGGAGAAATAGTAGGAAAATTCACTTTCAACATAAGAAACTAGTTATTAAAGTCATTAATACATATCCAAATAAAAAGTGCCAAAAGATTAAAAATCAAAAGTAATACAGTAAAGACTTGTCTTCACCAAGTGACGTAAGAGATTAGCCAAGCATGGCCTTTATTGACAAAAACCCTTACAATCAATCTTGGATCCCGAGACTACTACACACTCTAAAGATGATAGATGGATGATGGTTGTGGGTGTTGGTGTTGTAGTGGTGGTGGAATGGTGGCAAAGTGAGAGAGAAGTGGTTTGCCAAGGGATGCCTTTGAAGTGAACCAAGCACCCCTATTTATAATCAAAACAGAGGCCCGGCCACGGCCCCATGTCCATCATCCTTCTCTTCCTTCATTTATTGCATCTGACAGCAGAGGGCGCCACACGACCCCGTGGCCTCTGGGCACGGCCCCGTGGTCAACTGTTTGTTGTACTATCTGGATTCTACAAATCTTATAGTTGACCACGCCCATGTTGGTATGGGCACTGCCCCGTGGTGGGCGTAGAAGCTTCTGCAGGTTTTGTCTTGAAGTGCAGGGTCTGACCACGCCCGTGTTCGTCTGGGCACGACCTCGTGGTCATCTTCTGTAATCTTGTTTTTGTCTTTTGGGGTGTTGTTGAGGGGTCGGGCATGGCCGTTATTCCTTCTTTTCGTATTTATGTTGGTTTTGGCTGCTTATTTGCTTCTTTTGTTCGTTTAAGCTCTTTTTATCCTGAAAATACAAAAGGAACAAAGAAACGTGCTTTTTTCCAAATTAGTATTAAAAAGGTTAGTTTTATGACTCATTTGATGTAATTTATATGTTGTATTTTGCACACATCAATTTAATACACGTTATTTTTTTTATTTTTTTTAATGACAACGTTTACTCCTACCCTATGTTACACCAATTAGAATGGCAATGTTTACTCCTACCCTATGTTACACGAATTAGTTAAATAATTCTCATTGCTTAGATTTAAACCTAGGATCTCCTTTTAAGAGGCATGAGCCCCTACTAAGTGGGCTACCCCCACATTGGTCAATACCCATTATTTTGTTAAGAAAAAACTACACGTTAGAACGTCCAAATAATTTTTCATTTTACTAGTAGTAACTTTATTACCCAAGCAAATGAAAGATAAGGCTAAAATGTTAGCGGATTGGTGGTAGATTGCTTCATCACCTAAAAAAGGAGTCTAATTACTAAAATCGTGTTTTATGTTGACACTACATTGTCAAGTGTGTCATTTGTCTTCAAAAATTGCAAAAAAAAACATACTTGGTGTTTGCAAACTCTTGCACCTTATGTCCTTTAGCCCTAACTCAGTTTGATCAAGTGGACCCCATACAAGGGTATTTTAGTTATTTTACCCTAAATACTAATATATTAAATAAATAATCACTCTCTAAAATAATGCCTGAACTCTCTCTCTCTCACGAACTCTCCCTACAATCTGATGGTGTAGCACCTTCACCGCCACACCATCTCCGACATCGCAGCACCTCGCCATCACACTACCACCGCCACCGCCATCGCATCGTTACCACTACCACTATCAGTGCACCTCTGTCATAGCTCCATCTCTTCAACTTCTGGTGAACTCAACGAATCAAAATTCGAATCTTAAATCTGAAGTTTGATGCTCGACGATGAAGATAGCCTATTCGCAGTGAAGAAGAGAGGAGGTTGTTGGAAGGTAATTTGTTGGTTTATTGTTACATTTAGGCTTAGTTATCATGTTTTTTCGGTTGAATATGATGCATACTGACATGAACTTGTAGAAAAGCAACCCAACAAATGGCAAGTGCTACAACTCTTTGTTTCTTCTTGTAGAAGAATTAGTTTTAACTGAAATGGGCCTCAATCAACAAAAGCCCATAACCAACTAACCGAACCGCCTCCTCTGTAACCGCAAAAAGATGAAATGCTCATAAAAGAAACATACCAGTTATGAAAATCTAAAAAACCAAAACATTGGCAACAGGCTCGGTTTTGGCTCATAATCAAACCATGATCACACCTAAACACTAAAAACTGAAAAACATAAACTTGTGTAGTGTGCCAAAAGCAAGAACTACATAGGAAAATGCATATTTTTAAAACCGTTACACTGTTCATTAGAAAACAGCCAAGTGTTGGCAATTTCCTAAAGCTAAATTTAACGACTTAAGACATATCCAGAACAGAACATGGGTTAACATTAGTGTATAATGCAGCACTAAATAAATATCTTAATGAACCTTAAAAACCAGGACACATAAAATGATTTCAATTACCATTCGAAAAAGTGAAGTTTATCAAACGTTACAACATTCCCCTCTATTATGTCCCATTGATACTTTTGTACAGAAAAAAAAAGGAAAACAATAACATCAGGTCTCACATGACATTTACAACAAATTCATTCGGCCCTTTCTGTGTAACAAACACAGAGCAGCTTGCAAATGAAGTACACAAGCGCACAACTCGTAGCAAAGACACAGAAACCAATGAACTTACCCCAGCTGGAAGAAGATGTGTTAGCAATAATGGCATTGGTAGCATTAGTGGTTGATGAGAAAGGGTGGTGGTGAGAAGGTGGGTGTGATTCATTAGGGCCTGCAATTTCGAAAGGAAAAACTTTCAAAATGCATAACATGCTAAGTGAATCTTTTACATATTCAATGAAAGAATATTGGTGTTAACCTGCAGGAGGTGTATGACGAACGAGATGAGCAGGGGGAGAGGGTACGTGTGGTTCATCAGAAGAACCTGCAATTTCGAAAGAAGGAAAAATAGCATGCTAATTACATTACAATTTAAATGAAAGAATATTTCATGTTAACCGGCAGAAAAAGGGGGATTTAAGGGTTGAGCAGGGGAGCAAGTGGCTGTGGTTCACCAGAGCCTGCTATTTCACCACCCTATATGTTAAAAAATAATCCAAATTATCAGTTTAAGTTGCAGCCTCAAAATCAAATTTACCTCATATGTTAAAACAAAAACTATGGTAAAAATATAAATTTGAACCGAGCGTAAAATCGTAATTTGGCTAAGAAGAAAAAAAACAAAACAAATGGCAAAACTGTAAATTTAAATGTGGCAAAATCGTAATTTGACTAGACCCATGGGGAAGTGCGAGACAGTTGCCTGACACTATTCCCCTCCATATGATTTGTAGTATATATAAACAAGCTATAGGATACTCAATATCGATTCAAAATTGTTTATGATTTTGTAGTTAGTTTAATTTTATTTTTTATATTTTTTGTCGTACCTTTGCTGTCTCCGTATCTTGGATTTTTGAGTTTTGTCGTTCCCTTACCCGTATCATCCCGTACCCTATCCCGTACCTGTTCCCGTGCTACATAGATGTTAACCTCAAACCTATTAATGCATAATAAAAAAAGTAACAAATTAAAAAAATGCGTCCTAATTTTTTTTGGCAAAACACACAATTTTCTTGGTACGGCACACCATACGCCGATATTCAGTGTGAACACCCCACTTGGCGACGTTTAACAGAAAGGATGCAACATACATGAGCTTCACTCAACATATGCTACCTCGTTGCGGGTAGCTTAAGTTCAAGTCTTGACCCATTTGCCAAATTTATATATTTTTTTTTGCAGTGTATTTCATTTCTAAAAATGAGTTACCATCCATTAGTCCATAACAAATCGGCATCTTGTAGCTGCCATTTTAGTATAATAAATCAACAACTATATATAAAAGATTTGGGTATGAAGTAAAAAAGCAACAAGACACAGCAAAAATCACATATCAGAAAAAAATACATTATCTTACAAAATAACATGAAGATAGTTAATTGTCACGGAGTTAGTTCAACTTGCGTGCGGCTCTTAGCCACCGTGCTAAGATTAGCGTTGACACCAAACTTGCAATTCGATTCAATGACTCGAACAAAGGAACAAAGTGTGTGAACAAATAGAACACTTGAATTGCTTTAGAGAACTCTTACAAAGGGAACTTTGATACAACTTTGGAAGGTGATTAGCGAATGAGCCAAGATCAGCTATTTATACTACTTGCTAAGCATTCTAGATTATTCATAATCTAGATATTTCTAAGTATAAATTATACAAATATCTTGGAGATTTACAAGTGATTAATCTAGAAACTTAAAAGTCCTTGAATCCTTGATGATATTTTTGGGCCATGAATCTAGAATTTTCAAAGGCAAAAATCTGCCATAAAAGTCCTTGAAGCTGGTAGAAATTCCGAAATCCTAAGAGTTGCAATCTGAATTTTGGCAGGCTGTGACATTCTCCCCCACCTAATCTGTCGACCTCCTCGTCGAGCCTTCATGATACTTCTTGATCTCGTCTCTGAACTGCCATAGTGAATCCTCTGTTTCCTAACTAGCTTCACTGTCATGTAAGTTCTTCCACTTGATCAAGTACTCCTTGTAGCTTGGCACTCCTCGACGTCAGATGGTGCGGTCAGATATGATCTTGGCAACCTCTTGATCGAACGATGTCACAACTGATGTTGATGCCCGCTTGGACACTCCACGATTTAAGTCTTCCTTGTTGGCATGGTAAGGTTTGAGATAACTCACATGGAAGACTGGATGAATCTTTAACTTGGGCGGTAATTGTAGTCGTAAGATACTTTGCCAACACGAGCAATTACTTGAAAGGGTCCTTCATATTTCCTTACGAGTCCCTTGTGCACGCCCCTTAGTGACTTGAATTGTTGTGGCAAAAGTTTCACCATGACTTGGTCCCCGACTTGGAATTCCCCATGTCACCTTTTATCGTCCGCCCACTTCTTAATTTTCTTAACCGCCTTGTCAAGGGAAGTACAATCCAAGTCTGCTTGTTCATGCCACTCCCTTAGACTCTTGAAAGCAGCTGGGCTATTACCATCATAGGATGCGGCTAAGGCATTAGGAGTCAATGGTTGACATCCCGTTACGTTCACGAAAGGGCTTTTCCTGGTTGCTTCGCTTCGCTACATATTATAAGAAAACTGTGCAACATCTAATTGTTTAGCCCAATCACGTTGACTAGCACTTACATAGTGTCGGAGGTATAACTCGAGTAATGCATTGACCTGCTCCGTTGCCCGTTAGTTTGGGGATGGAAGCTGGTTGAAAAGTTCAGTTCTGTCCCCACAATCTTGAACAACTCGAAACAAAAGCGCCCCGTAAAGCAAGGACCTCGATAAGTGAAACGGTTTGTGGTATGTCTCAATACTTCACCATGTGCTTAAAGAAAAGTCTTGTCGTCTCTGCTGCGGTAGCATCGGCTAGTGCGGAATGAATGTTCCATACTTGGAAAATCTATCATCCACCACAATGATGCTCGCCGAACCTTCTGACTTTGGCAAGAAAGTGATGAAATCCATTAAAATGATTTCCCAAGGGCCATTTGGGATTGGTAAGGGCTCTAACAAATCTCCTGGTTGGCATTGCTCAATCTTGTCTTGCTGGAAAACTAAGCAAGTGTGCACGTATGCTTCAACATCATTTGCTATATGTGGCCAATAAAACGTGTCACACCTCGACCCGCAGCGGAATAAGAGTCGGGGCATAATTGGGTTATCACCAAAGCTCATGATATTTACTAATATGTTTCATATTTATTAAAGTCAAAATTACATTCTCAATAATCCAAACATGTCCATACAAATACAAAGAAAAATAACCAACTAAACAATCCAAGCTCTAAACCAGTTTATTCTTCTAAGCCAATCCTATGTGTTTCTTGCTACAGCTGGTTCACCTGTATCATGTGTAAAAAATGGGGGTTTTTGGGTCAACATAAGTTGGCGAGTGAACCTTGTTAGTTAAACATTTATTATTGATTTCTTGTTATTTTTATCAAGGAAAAATTGTGCAATAGTCATATGCGAGCAAATGTAAATAATCCAACAATAGCAATAACAATCCACAAACAATAACATACAATAACATATGAACTTGCATGAATATATAACATGAATGAAACTGTATATGTTGGCAACGTCACGTTCACGCTCATAATGTAACGGGGAAACGGACGGCCTATGATGAATGTCTGTGCGATCAAGGCTCAATCAAACGGAGCCGATCGTATGTTGGCAACGCCAGGTTCACGCTCATAATGTAATGGGGAACTGCTCAACGCTCATAATGTAATGGGGAGCGGCGGCCTATGATATTGCATGTACTGAAAATAATAAATTGAATCTAAACAATAACCACACAAACAGTTGATACAAGTTGAATACACATTTGTTCATGATATGATGTATGCATAATGATTTAAATATAATAATTGGTAAGACACATGATACACCCTAAAAACGTGATTAAAACGAGGAATTTATAGAGATTCACTCACATTGGGTGCGTTCGGTTGGAGATGATGAGATGCTCACGAGTTTGAAGGATTGATCAACGAGGATTAACTAACCTAAATAATAACGGAAGGTATAGTAAATGAGTGGATTTTATTAATAATTCTAATAGGATTTTTTAGATATATTTTTGTGAGTTTAAGGCTATTTCCTATCTTTAAAAATATTATTTTTAAGTATTTTTAATTGATTTTTAAATTAAATTAAATAAATAAAAATATAAAAAAAATGTTGACTTTTGCGTTGACCATTGACCATTGACTGTTTGACTATTTGACCGGTTCTATTGTGTGAATGTATGCGCTGGGTGAAGCTCGAACCCGAGACCTCCCGTACGCGTGCACGCAGCTCTACCAACTGAGCTACGTGTCTAACCCGAAATATTTCTGTTTTTAATTATATTTATATACTGTTTTAATTTATTCAAAATTCATTTATTTTTAAAAAGGATTTTAATTATCAAACCGGTGCCGTCAACAGGTCTCGAACCCGGGACCTGTGATTTAATGTTACACACAGTCCCCGCTGGACTGTGTGTCTAACTTGGTTAATATATAGATTTTTATTATACTTAACATCTAATTGCGAAAGGATCCGGTTCAGTAAAAAAAAAGAACATTTTAATTACAGAGAATGTGTGTGTATCAAGGATCAAACTCGCGGCGTGTGATATATGTGTGCACATAGTCCACCGCTGGACTGTGTGTCTAGCCCGAGATAATATCCAAATTATATTAAACTTATAATCAACCTAAGTTCGTCTTCTTCGTTACAGAATCACAGCCTACGGCTACTCTATTGTTTTCTTGTTTAATTCGATTGACAAACATTCAAAACACTAAATGAAATGGCAGAGACGATTTTGGAAGTAAACATACCGGAGAAAAGATTTATCTCAGAGTTCCGGCAAGTCGTCGGCTCTGTTTTTATGAACTTTGACTGAGTGAACAAATTAACAGTTTTGATTAGCTAATTGTGGAATTGAAGTACTAAACAAGAGTTATCAGAAGGTTTGAATGACTATACCATTTTACAGCAGAAAATAGGAATTTTCAGAAGTTTTCCGGCAAGAGTGAATTATTCGATATCGACGTCTGCAACTGTTTCCGATTGAAGGTTTTGAGTTAGCAATAGCTTAACAACTGATAGACGATGAAAGAATTAAGAAACTTACTGATTTGATGGAAGACACGGTTTTCCGGCGAAAGTCCGACGAGTTCAAAAAGCTGCTCCGACGAACTGAAAGTAGTGCGAAAATGAAATTGAAGGTTTGCAGATGAGTTTGAGTCGCGAGAGGGGACCAAAGTTGGAGTAAATCAGGAAGTGCAGATTTTTCGGTTATTAAAACCGATCAAATTATGAATTCAAGTCCATTCAAGATCAAATTGATTGAAGGTGTCGGTGTATCGGTTATAATCGGTAAACCGCGAACAATCAAACATTTTTGGACGTTTGGTGACCGATTTCGGTTATAGTTAACGTAAACAGATCGATTCTTGATTGACCATAAAATTTAATTGTTTCCTAGAATTCACAGAAAACATTAAGTGGCGGAGTGGTTATATGTGTGTGTGATAAGTCTTTGAGCTCTTTTCGGCTGACCCGGGTTCGAGTCCCGGCAGCCTATTTTTCATTTTATTTATTTTATTTTTACTTTTTATCAATTATAACTTTTATATTCCAGTTTGTTTATTAATTATGCATCACTAAAATTTAAAATTGACATAAATACGCAACGAAACATTTATAACTTGATATTCGATTACAAACGGAGCGGGTTTGGAAAACCCGTTTTTTACAAATGTTACAAAACGTACCTCCGATTAGTGCCAATGTCCTTTGGATGCTCGGATGACCAGCCCACTTAGAATCATGGCATTCTTTCATCACGGATTTCCTAAGATTTCCCCATCTTGGTACATAGAGCTAGTCTCCTTTGGTGAATAAAAGATCCCCTTTTAACCAAATGTGTCGTCTTTCCATCTCGAGCTTAGGGGACAAGATGTTTGGCAAACATATCTTGATTTAGGCCTTCATTGATCTGGTCTTGGATATCAAATGTTGGGCGTGTAATGATTAGACTTGTACAGTGCACGGGCGTGCACTTTTGAAAAGTTGTATAAAACAGAGCAGACGCCATTCTGATCAGTTATTGGATATTTTTGCAAGTTTTGTGCGATTTTGGGGCTCCGAAAAAAGCCTACTTAAGTCGGATTCAAGCCTCCAAGTTGCAAAGAATCCTATTTATCATCCATTCCATCTAAACTTTGCTTGCTTATGGTTTGAATCCTTGTTCTTTCCATGATTTTGGTTACATTTCAAGCATTTATTTGATGTATTATGGATCATTGTAGCCTTAGGGCAAAAGCACTAGTTTACTTGTCTTATGAACAAACATTAGTTTGTTAATCTTGTTTGTATGAAACTCTGGTACTTTTTCATCTTTGAATCTTGATGATCATATGGAAAACATGTTTCATTGATGTTGGATTCTTGATTATTGTTGGTTATGTTGGATGATTAATGAATGTTTAGTTGAGATATGTTGAAAAACCCTTGATTAAACACTTATTAGTAGACTATTAACTTGTTAATATGTTTACACCATGAAACAAGAAATGGGTGTTGGTTTAATAAAATACAAATTTGATTTTAATCAACAATACTTTCTTACACGTAAGGACTTTAACGGGTTAGATGGTGTTATTGCGAGTTCTTAACATGGTTCGTAATCTTTGTTAGTAATTTTGGTTGAAATAGCTATCTTAGTAGATTTGTGTTCAAGATTTACAAGATGGAATAGTTTGTGATATGATATACTTTATGCTTGTCTCGGTGGTCGTATTGCGAGTCGGTATTACTTTCCTTGATTAAGTGAGGTTAGAAAACTCTTAATAGATGACTAACTTATCATTAGAAGAGCTACATGAAAATATGTCAATAGCACGCTAATGAACGATTTTAGGTGGCTAAAGTGTGTCTATCGCATTAGGTTTCCGAAGGATTGTCATGTTAGGATTCCCGAAAGGGATACTAGTTGTCTATATAATTTGAAGATTGATGAAGTGCCTTTGTAACATTTATGACTTAGTTAACATGCTTAGGTTATTTGTAAAACAAGATAATATATATTTTTGTATTTGGAGTCTTCTATGTTTTAAATATAGTTTTAGATAAATTTTGGTTAAAACTTTATTCACCTATCGTTTTACCGGTAAACCCATGACAACGGTTTGGTACTCATGCATCCGCCCGCATCCATGAATCGACATCTGGTTCTTACCTATACTTTACTACATATATCTATCCTTTACCACATATATGATAGGGTACACTTGCTCTTTTGTGTGTGTTTTAATGTTAAGGCATAAATCATTTTTATAAATATTAAACCGAGTTCGTGTGTAAAATTCATTGTAAAAATATGTATATATGCGCACACGTCAGAAGTCTTGCCACCTAGCTTGCTTGGGACTTAGTTTCTTTTGAGTTTGGAATGAGCTAGTGGCAACATTACTAGTTTTGATAACGAACCTTGACCCAAAGAAGATAGTGTCTCCAAGTGCACAAGCAATGCATGATTGGCCTTATCTCCTTCTCTTGCACCATGGATTTCTTCTCGGTGTCGTTAAGTTTACAGCTTTCGAACACGATCAGATGTCCATCCTGCATAAGTACTTCGCCAATTGCAAAGTCCGACACGTCTATGTGTAACCCCAAGGGTTTAGTGACATCGAAGAGGGCTAAGACAGGCCCAACATAATTGCCTCCTTCAACCCTTCAAAAGTTGTTTGACAGCGTTTGTCCTTCTCCCAAGCTTTATTCTTCTTGAGTAGATCCGTTAATGGTGCAGCCATTGCGGGATAGGCCCTGATGAAACAACGATAGTAATTCACACAAGCCAAGAAATGAACGTAACTCCGGAACTTTAGTTGGTGGTTCCCATGCTTGACATGCTTTAACTTTGGCATCGCCCATCATGAAACAACCTTCCTTGATTCGATGGCCCAAGAATTCAACTTCCTCTTGGGCGAACAAGCATTTCTCCAACTTGACATAAAGCTCGTTCTCACGTAGCACCTGAAAAACCTGCCGTAAATGCTCCAAGTGCTCCTTTAGTGTGCGGCTATAGACGATGATATCGTCTATACCACCACGAACTTATCGAGGAAGGGTTGGAAGACTTTATTCATAAGATTTCAAAACGTGGTTGGCTCATTAGTAAGACCAAAAGGCATCACCAAAAATTTGTACAAGCAATACCTTGTGTATCATGTTGTTTTTGCTTCACCCCCGGCAATTCTTACTTGATAGTAACCCGAACGTAAGTCCAATTTTGAAAATTACCTAGCATTGCCAAGTTCATCAAACGAATCAGCAATAAGAGGAATTGGGTACTTATTCTTTACCGTGATTTTGTTAAGTGCCCAGTAATCAATAAACTTCGAAGGGACCCGTCTTTCTTCTTTTGAAATAGTACAGGTGCACCATACGGGGCCTTTGAATGGTGAATATAGCCAGCATCCAACAACTCCTTAAGTTGCTTGCGTAACTCTTCGAGTTCCAGTGGTGGCATGCGATACGGGGCCTTGGCTGGCGGTTTAGAAACCAGCTACAGCTTGGGGTCGTGATCAACTTCTTTTTTGGGTGGGAGTTTCTTGGGTAGTTCAGCTGGCATGACGTCCTTGAATTCTTCAAACACCTTCTTGATCTCCGTCAGCATAGCATCCTTGGCCCTTTCCTGGTCGATCTTTGCTACCGCCAAGTAACATGGTTCCTTCTTGTTGTATCCTTTCTTGAATTGTATAGCTGAAAGGGTCTATGATCCATTCTTCGACCTGCGCTTCGTGTGCACCATACAAGTCTTCCCCTCATCAAGGATACATAAAGAGTTAACAAACGAAATAGGGAAAGCCCGTACCTTATCATAGAATTCCATGCCAAGTAAAATCTTGAAATCGTTTGGCGCTAGTATTGACCGTCTTCACTACCCTTAACCCTTTTACAAAGTTCACGCCAAGTCGCCTTGCTTCTTTGATGGACATTATATTATGGGAAGCTCCGGTATCACAAGCGCACGAACTTGGCTACCTCGAATAGTGGCTTTAACAAACTGCAGCCCCTTGTTTGGTGACGGGCTGTCTCAACCATGGCTTTGACTCTGTTCAGTGTTTGCATCGATCCGATGCAAACATCTTCTTCCTATTGGCAACCTTCTTCTTGAGCAATCATGGCATGTAAGCTGGCTCTTTTAGGGCAGTCTCGAGCAAAATGATACCCGTCACATATGAAGCATTTGTTTTCTTTGTTTAAGGGCTTCTTGTCCCGGGCCTTCCATTGCGAAGTAGCCTTTCGAGTGGTGCTTTCTTTGGTTTGGGTTGGTTTTTCTCCCACACCTTTCTCGTGGCTACTCTTGCGGTCTTTTCCCCTTGATTCCCTTTGGCTATAGTCGGTAAAGCTCTTGGCTATAGCTATGGCCGAAGAGAGATCTTGGACACCGCGTCTCTCTAATTCAGTTTTGGCCCAAGTTTGTAAGCCATCAAGAAAGTAGAAGAGAGAGTCCTTATCAAACATATCTGGAATCTCAAGGACAAGTGTAGTGAATTCTTGGATATAGTCCTTGATAGTGCCGATTGTTTCAACTTTCGCAACTGGCTCTTAGATTCATTTTCTACATTTTCAGATATAATTGCTTTTTGATTTCTCCAATGAAATCAGCCTAGGTTTTTAGAACACACGTACCTTGTTCAATCTCTGCATGCTTTCATCGCCACCATAACCCCGCGGTTTCTTTTATGTAGAGCGTGACCGTATTGTTCTTTGTAGCATCATCAATCACATTTACACCTTCGAAATATCACTCCATCTCCCATAAGAAGTCGCCAACAACCCTTGCTTCTCGTTTGCCTATGAAGGATGTTGGTATTGGTACTTTGACTCTTAAAGTGTCACTTACAATCGTTACTTTGGTCTCATGACCAAGGCTCGCATATCAACTGATAAGTCATCCATGTCTTTGGAATTTTACGGATTGCCTTCTTCGTAGCCTCTTTGATGCTTTCATTTACTTTCAGCTGAAAATCGGCCTTAAACAACCCCATTGCAACCTTCAAGTCGTCGCGAAGGTCACTGAAGCTTGTCTTTCCCTCATCCAAGCATTGTAGCGCACCATCAACTTGAGCTCCAAGTCTGGTCATCGTCGTTTCCATCTCATATATCCGCTTTTCCAATGTCTTGTCCTTGGATGCACCACGATGTCTCATTCCTCTTTGGGGTATCTCATCCCGTCCGTGAGTCTCCTCACCGACAACAATGTTGATGCCTACACCTTTGTTTCAAGAATCATCCATCTGCCAATCGAATAGATCTGTTCTGATGCCACTTGTCACGGAGTTAGTCCTTCAACTCACGTGCGGCTTTTAGTCACCATGCTAAGATCAGCCTTGACACCAAACTTGCAACTCGATTGAATGACTCGAACGAAGGAACAAAGGGTGTGAACGAAGAGAACACTTGAATTGCTTTAGAGAACTCTTACAAAGGGAAATTTGATACAGCTTTGGAAGGTGATTAGCCAATGAGCCAAGATCAGCTATTTATACTACTTGCTAAGCATTCTAGTTTATTCCTAATCAAGCATAAAATATACAAATATCTTGGATATTTACAAGTGATTAATCTAGAAACATAAGGAAAATATCGAGGATATTTTCCTAAGAAATCTCTAGTCCTTGATGATATTTTTGGGCCATGAATCCGGAAAAAATCGGCCATAAGAGGAATCCTGAGAGTTGCGATCTGAATTTTAGCGGGTTGTGACACAATTCTCTATTTGCTACACACTTAACATTCAATTTGTTAATCCTTCTCTGAATCCAAATTGTATTAAATCGTAGATATTACTGTATAGGCATTTTGAGCATAGACCAAAAAAAAGCAAGAAGTGAAAAAGATTTGAAGGTGTGCCACGATAAAGGAGCCACCAGCGCCAGTGACGTAAACCTATATGGATTTCTTCACGGCTTGAATGACACAATGGAGCATGAAGACGGCTTCTCCTTTGTTAAAACGACCTTCGGCGAATGACTGACTTGCTGGAGAACAATGGCGGAGGCGGTGGTGGTAATGTCAAATATTGAAACTTTTGAGATGTTGTCAATGGTGATAAGGTCCTTAAGTAGGATTCGGGAATGGAGAATTTGAGCAGTAACGGAGCAGCCGCCATCGCTCAAACACCACCACCAAACTCTGTTTTCGTCCTTTGGGTTACTGGAGTACATCGCCATCGCTGTTGTCACAACGGAGCAGCCAACGGAGGCCATCCCGACGTCTTCTGATCATCACGACGAAGTACGTAACAGGGGTGACGAGGCCATGGCCGGTTCCTGGTGCGTCTCTCTCTCTTGGGAGAGATTTCCCCTTTCTCTCACTTTCTAGATATAATAACGGTCGTTACCGTTAATTCTCTGTTCATCCGTTACGTTACGAATTAATATAGTTATATCAATATTGAAAACGAACCGAACGAGTTCATTTATGTTCGTTCGTTAAATAAACGAAGGAACATGAACAAGAAATTGCATTCAATTAGTTAAATGAACGAACATGAACAAAGGTCTCATTCATTCAATTATGTTCGTGAACGTTCGGTCATGAACATGTTTGTGAACATTCATTCATTTGCGTTCGTTTATGTTCGTTTGTTTGTATTTTAATTAAAGATTTTTGTACTTTCATACCTTTTATCTATACTTATTATATTATTTATTTATTTTTTATTTATTTTATTACTTAACAATTAAACTTGGAAACTCTATTTCCACCTTGTTAATGCTACTCTTTCGGCCATCTATCTTTAGCCTTCCTTGCATTCGCCAAATTTATTTGTGTTCGTGAACTATTCGTTAACATGCTCATTTTCTTAATAAACTAACACGAACATAAAATATCGTTTGGTTAGTGTTCATGAACCCTTTGTGAACACATTTATTTCCTTAACGAACGATCACGAACTAGGCGTTGTCGTGTTCGTGCGGTTTGCTTATAGGAAAGAGGTGACGAAAGGGATACATGGAGAAAACGACACCATAGCGCAGAACGGTGATGGTGATAGTGCTGTTGTTTCAACAGTGGCGATAGCCACCGGGAAACACAAGAGTAAGGTGGTTAGTAGGGTGGTTATGGTGATTACGGCGGAGAGAAGACGGTGCATGAGACGGCTAAGTTCGAAATTTTCAGTTAGGTGAATGTTAAATCGTGTAAGCTCGTATAAAAATATTGGAGTTAATTGTTTGATGTCCATGTAGTTTGCAATTTTTACAGAGTTGGTCATAGACTTCAATAATTACATAGGTGATCCCAGTGATTACAACTTTCAAACATCAGATGATCCTTATCACTAACCTATGTTAGATTTCTCAGTTAAGTTTGTGTGAAATGACTAGATTGTCCTTAAACTAAAAAGGGAAAACACTTAAAAGTATTAAAAGAAACCATTGGGGGCCATTTATTTTTCAGATGAGGGTTACCATACAAGAGGCATTTGGTGTACGACGTGTACACAACATCCACATCCATTGATTCCTTAAAATCAATGACTAAAAATAAAGCATTGGAAATATGTAATTAAAGGCTTCTACAATTGAAAAAAAAAATTAAGAGAAAAAAGGTGTCATAGGCTTCCCCCCCCCCCCCCCCCAACTACTCCCCACTTGATTTTTCAGCGGCTATATTTTTTTTCATATGATAATATTTTGTTAAAGGCTTCTACAATTGAAAAAAAAATAGAAAAGGGTATCATGGTCCCCCCCCCTAAACTATTCCCAACTTGATTTTTCAACCGACTATAACTTTTTCATACGATAATATTTTGTTAAAAAATACACCATGTTAACAAACATTTCATTATCTTTAATTTGAATATGTTATTGCTATAGTTTTCTTAACTTAAAAAAATTACAAGCTATAAAGTTACGTGATTATGTTCTAGTACTGTTGGTCCGTTGACGGGTCTGTTCAGGCACTAATTTGGTAGACCTAACGTAAACGTGCGGAATCCGTTTGCTTAGGCGACATTGTAGACAAGTTTGTTTCTATTTAAACATTGTTTCATTGATTATCAAACGTTACAGTTCCTGGAAACAGTTGGACAGGGCTCCGCCGTCCAAGTTGCAAAATCTCTAACTTGCTTAACATTCAAATGAGGTAACACCTATTTATAGGCAACCTAGTTTGCACCAAAATACTAATTCGTACGAAGTGCTACTTCGTACGAATTACTAGTTCGTACGAATTAGGTTTCATACTTCGCACTAACTTGTACTTCATATGAACTGCTAGTTCGTACGAACTACAACTTCGTACGAAGTAGTATATACACATACATTCAACGTTATGCTCCTAAATACAGACTCGACGTTGGCGACAGACATACGCATCAACAGTCTCCCCATTGGTTGTTGTCGCAGTCATCAATCTTCAATTAAACTCCAGAGTCTTTAATATTCTCTGATCTTTATTTCTTGAATAACTTTAACATCCATGATCTTCGTATCCTAGTCAATCCTTTACTATTTTCTTGAGCTTGTCTTGATAAAACTTGTATCAGCATGCTCCCCCTTTCTTTGAGCTTTCTGATATCTTTAATCAACGTGTTTATCAAGCTCCCCTTTAAAACTTCTTCATGTTTCAAAGTACTTCAAGCATTCAAATAAACATTTCAAACTCAAACTTTGAAATCATTTCAAATTTTAGTATTCTTATCAGTTATAATCCCCTCTCAGTTAATCAAATCCAAATTAATGACCTTGAATATCTGATTTATGTATCAAGTTCAAATTAATGATCTTGATTAAATATTTTGAAACAAACTGATGCATTTATTCAAATGTAAGTTTCAAATTAATGAACTTTTAAACTTTTCAGCAACTCTAGACTTTGAAAATCAGCTTTTCATCAGTGGTTGAAACTAAAAAAGAAATAAATTGTTTTTTGGTTTTATGAAATGAACATCAAAACACTAACTATGTACAAACATATTTACAAACATATTTTTGTTGAGTTTGTGTTAAAGGATCATATCAGTTATTTAAAGACATATCATCAGTACCATTGACCTTTTAAGACTTTAAGTTTTAAACAAATTTACCTAGATTGTCAGTATTCTTGTCCACTTAAACCTTGACACATTTCTCAATTGTTCCAAGATACGTTAGGTAGAATTAAGAAACTTCACTTAAATGTGGTTCCTACCTCAGAATATACTCCCGTATCAAGATTCCCTAGATTTCATCTTACAGGTGAGTATAGCTTAACTGATATCTGTATCTGGGTTGTGCGAGACCTTGAGAGCTCAGGTTAGTACCACCGTACCGACAAAGAGATGAAGGCTCGTCTTTAAAGGTAGTGTTCCAATATGGAATCTTTTTGCACTGCAATTGATTAGATCTTTCGATACTTTCAATATGCTGCAGTTTTTGGGTTTTTAGGCAAAAGTATACTACAAGTTCTAGGCCATTGCTTACGCAAAATTAGAAGAACTTGTATAATACCCCATATATCAATTATCTATTAAGACCTAGTATCTCAGAATCAAGCAATCTCTCAAACGAAATTTCGGAGTACACGTCCGTATATCCGAGAGATGTTGACCCACAAATTAAGAAGTTGTAAATTTAAGTTTATATCCCAGAAAAAATCTACTGAATGTGCAAAGCCTACTAGCACATCCACAATGAGATTCGTTTTCTAAACCTTTTTAAACACTACAATTCTTTAGCATACTATGATAGTCCACTGATATACTATTATTTCCTCATTTTACACAAAACTCTTTTTGCCTTTTTCATGTTTTGGTAATTTTTTTTTGCATTCAATATGTTTTTGGATTTTCTAAAAAATATTTCTCCCCCTAAAATTCAAAACATATTTTTGTATTTTTGATTTATAGAAAAACATTGACCAACCGATAAGAATCACTTCAATTCGCCATCCATTACTGCTTTACAATTTTACTTTTAAGCTCTCTCCCCCTCATGATGACAAAAACTTTGACACTTTTGTGTTTATAAAACATTTATTTCCATGAGTTTTGTCTGTTCAACAGTGAGGGTTCTGTGAAAAATTTTCAAATTTTCTACAAAATTTTGCAAAAAGTTTTAGAGTAAACGTTATTCCCGAATTTCAAAATTTGTAAAAATGGCCTTTATAAAGAACTTGTAACCCGGCCCTTTTCTTCATTGAGTGCCTCGGAACTCCACTCTCAATAATTTGCTTTTATCTCGGAAGTTCCTACACAAAAATTCAAACATTTAGTTGAATAGTGTCACCCTAAGTCTTTTCAGTCTTAGGTGTTGTTTCTTCAACCTCGGTTTTAATTTTCTTATCACAACCAGGTTTACTTTGGCCTTTCTCAAGTTTTGGAAAATCCTTGAGACATTCAATTTTCACTGATTGTTTAACTTCTTTTTCTTTTACCAACCATGTTTGATTTTCTTTAAAGCTTTCTTGAAATACAATGTGGAAACTTTTTGTTCATTACTTTTTGAGTATTCACAAGTTTCATAATTTGAAAACTTAGTAATAACTAGTTTCACCTTGTTTGTAGTTTCTGTACATTGTCTCCAAACCTGTGTTGGTACGAACATGAGTGACGATTTTTGTTTCAAATCTTTAGAATTTTTCTTTACATCATGAACAGGTTTAGGATTATTTTGTGGATATTTTCTTGCAATGTGTCCAACATTGTTATATTTAAAGCATGTCCTACTGTCAATGACAGAAGGTTCCTTAACCTGTTTACTTTGTTGCGAAAAAATCTTCATTAGATTGTTTCTAGAAATGACTCTCGTTTGTGTTTTCTAACTTTGCAGGTACCAAACTCATTTTCTTCACATATTTTGGTTTTTCAAACTTGTTATTATTTTTCTTACCATTCCCATACCCTTTCCAACCAATGTAATTTCTTTGTTGATTATTTGAATGAACATTTTTGAGTTTGGAGTAGTAAGGTTTATTTCTGTTAAAGTTCAAAACTTCTGATTCTTTTGTTAATCTTTCTATATCAGAAATTTTGATTACGACAAGTTTGAAAACCTTTTCAACTCTATTCAGGTTCACATTCTGAATTGGAAATTTAGAATCAGAATGTAGTTCATCCGATCCAATCATTTTGTACATTAAAATACCTGGATCATCATTTGAACAATTTTCTGATGTTTTGATATAAGCATCATGAAAATTTTCATCATTTTCAGATTGTGAACTCAAACATGGTTTTTCATTTTTCGGTTGAGTGTTTTCAAAAATGTTTTTATCTTTTTCTTTACCCAAAACATTCTCAACCACTTTCTTAATCACATCTGATCTATCATTTCCATAAGATTTTGAATAGGTAACATCGACGTTGACAGGCAATTGATCTTCTTGTTTAGTTTTTAATGTCTTTAATTTCAAGTTCAGCGCCTCTTCCTCCCCCTCAGCTTTTTTATGGCAAAACTATTCCACATCGGAGGTGGATATCGATTGTAACCTAATCCTTCGATTTGATATCCATAAGTATCTTCTCCATTTTCATCTTTTCCATTCGGCTTCGGGAGAATATAATCCAAGACATATGAAGGTGTTGCGTAACTGATTAACTTTTTATCAACCCTTTCAGTCTCTATTCTCATTGCTTCCAGCTCACTTTTCAATTTGGCTATTGTATCAATATGAGTATTTATTGCTATCTGTTTACTCGTAATTGTAGCCTTTAACATGTCGATCGTAGCTCCTTGTTCTAAGTTGACTTGTTCTAAATTTTCATATGTCCTCTTCAACACATCATAAGCTTCTTTCATTGTTCTATAATCATATTTGAAATGTTCATTATGTTTTTTAAGCTCGTCAATGATTTCATCCTTCTCTAAGCACGACTTTCATGGTTCGAGACATTTTGTGCAATGTCGTTCTACCACACCTTCTACTTGTTGGACACTTTCAACTTTCTTGTCGTGTGCAACCCTAGAATATGCCTCTTCTTCATATCTTCGATCCATATAGATTTCCTTTGCAATCATATCTTCTTCAGATTGCGTATTCTGACAATCTTCCTTATTACCATAAAGAACATTAAAAAACTCAGGAGGAAAATATGCTTGTATAAATTCTCTTTTATCAATATAACAATGATTAGACTCTTCAGGAACTTCGTCATAATGAACTTCTTCCATTTTCGTCAAAAAATTGTTTTCGGAAAGTTTGACGCAAAATAAGACTTTTTAAGCGACAGTTTTAACGTATCGGTTTGCTAAAAACGTTTAAAACTTTTGGAAAACTGTTTTTATCAGATTATAGCTTTAAACTCGTCCCGTCGATACGAATCCAACGATGTATAATGTCCAAGACCTATTTCGCAATTTTCATGTTTTTTTAAGAAACTTACTTCGTACGAACTAGTTGTTAAGTTCGTACGAATTGATCCAAATATTGTTGATTTTTGGCATTTTTGGCATGAAAATGTGTGTTTTATGATCTGATCTTTTCAAGTGTTTTACTATTATGGATTTTATGTATTATAGTTGAAAATCAATCCATTTTATCCGTGTAATGACCTAGAAAAGTCAAAAATAGAAAGAAAGAATAGAAGATGAGATGTTTTTAGTCCAATGACTTCAAATTAGTCCTCTCTTGCTCTGATACCACTTGTTCGTCCGTTGACGGATCTGTTCAGGCACTAACTTGGTAAACCTGACGTAAACGTGCAGAATTCGTTTGCTTAGGCGACACTGTAGACAAGTTTGTTTTTATTTAAACACTGTTTCATTGATTATCAAACGTTACAGTTCCTGGAAATAGTTAGACAGAGCTCTGCCGTCCAAGTTGCAAAAGCCCGAACTTGCTTAACATTCAAATGAGCTAACATCTATTTATAGGCAACCTAGTTTGCACCAAAATACTAATTCGTACGAAGTGCTACTTTGTACGAATTACTAGTTCGTACGAATTAGGTTTCATACTTCGCACTAACTTGTACTTCGTACGAACTGCTAGTTCGTACGAAGTAGTATATACACATACATTCAACTAAATACACACTCGATGTTATACGATGACGTGACAGACATATGCATCAACATGTACGTAATACGTAATTGGAATGTAATTAATGAATACCTAAATCGCGTACCAAATGTTCAAGCATTAACTAATTCTCAAAGTAACCATGCATCTATAGTCACATACCAAAATAATTAATGAATACCTAAAGCACGTACCAGATTCTAAAATAGATACCTAAATCTAGAATCACGTACCATGTGTGCAAAAGTAGTAACAAATATTCAATGTAATAATCACGTACCATGTGTGCAATAAAATAACAAATGCTCATTGTAATAATCGCATACCATGTTCGCAAGCAGTAACAAATGCTCAAAGTAACACTACGTTTATAATCACGTAACGACTTATATTATATATCTATCACTTAATAACATAAAACATAATTAAGTTCTCCTTATATTGAATATATAATCACGTAGTAATCATAACTTTAGTAAAAAACATTATACGATAAAAAAACTATAATAACGTAATTACGTACTAATACATAATCACGCGGCATTACACTTGTTACAGATAGTACGTAATTATAGATGTAGAGTCACATTGAGCATTTGTTACTGCTTGCACATAGGGTACGTAATTACGTACTAGAACATAATCACACGTAACGTTACACAAATCACGTAACTTTATAGATTGTTAGATAACTTTTTAAATGAAGAAAACTAGAGCAATAGTGTGCTCAAATCAAAGAGAATGAACTGTTCGGTGAAGTAGGTTCAAGGGAGAAAAGACCATAATACCCTTCCCTCTCTAAATTGAAAAGGACACTTGGTATACCCAAATTGTCACGTGCACTTCGTAAGAAATTGTTCTCTTGTACTTGATCCATTACCTTATTCATTAATCCCTACCCCATTTTAAGAATTTATGCAACTAGTGACCACCATCCGAGAAACGAACGGCCACCAAACCCACCCCTACGCCTTTCGTTTACCCGCCCGCTTTCGTTGGATCCAGCAACCATCATCACATCGTCGACCGCCTGAACCGCTAGCCAAGAAAATTTCTGATATCGCAGTTGTTATCTTCTTCCTCATCTCACACCCACTGGCCACACCACAACTAGCCATCTTCATCGGATCTTCCATCTCCAACCACCTCATTTTCATGTTTGATTTAGCATTAGAGTTTGTTGTTACACAACCGTAAAACCCCACGAAAACCGATTGCACCTCTTAAACATCGGCCAACCCATTTACCGAAAACCGACTCGGTTTACAAAGAGGAGTTATTACTTCCTGATAAATCTTTGATTTCCATTATAAAACGATACATATAAAAATTTGTTATCATGTATTAAAGGAATTCTTAAGAGAGATTCATTTGATATGTAGTTATAACCAAAATGGCCACTTTCTCACCACCATGCCCAATCCCCTGCAAATACTAAAAAAACTATTTTCTTTGTTGGTAACATTTAGAATGGAATCAAATATTCTTTGCCATATCTATTTGTTTGCTCTATCAACACAGACATTGGAATTAAACAAACACACCACCATTAGAAAGGGCCATAAAAATAGGGGAATGCGACAATGAATTCGCTTGGGGGTTGGTACGGTGTGGTGGTGGTCTTGAGCTATTCTTTTGTTTCAAAACATATCTCATATTTTGAGTCCAAACCTAGTTGCGCAAAAATGTATCTTATGGAACCAATTATGGGCTAACTTCAAAACAATTTCTAAGACAACTAACATAGCCTATATTCTAACTTCATAGATCAAGGTTCGAATGTTTTTTAAGAAGTTGCCATCATAAAGCATCCTAGTGCTAGAGAATATGCATTCGAATTCATAACATCGACTCTCGTCATTTGGAATAATTTGGGCGGTGAGGAGCTTTGTTGTGTGTACGTATTGGTGATTCATTAATCTATCATTGACAACTTAAGTTCAGTAAATATTACTTCCTTAATTTCTAAAGAAAAACCATGTTAAGCTATGTGTAATAGTTTTACCCATTTTCACTATCATGTCAAAAAATGAGTGTCACATCACTGCCACATAGGCATGAGTTGCCACTCGCTTTTTTCACTTTTAGTGTTTAATGGTTTCACAAGTTTTCACTATCCCCACCCATTAACTTAATTTTTAAATAAAATAAATTTACAAAAAAATGATAATAGTGGTGATTTGTTTGTTTCTTATTGATTGAAAAAGGAAAAAGAAATGGGCCCCATGCATTTCCCCCCTCTCACCAACGTGATGCAGTTAACCCCACCCCTCCTCACACCTTATCACCCCATTACACTTAGTCTTATGATAATTAAAAATTATGAACACCACATTTGAAATTAAATATGTGAATAGAAACATTACCTTTTTAATTAAGAGCACGAGTAAGCTCTGCAAGAGCGCTTGTCACACCCTCAAATTCCACATGCGGGGTTTTACCACGAGGCATGTGACATACCAGGCTCAAGCCACTAATCATGTTGAACTATTCAAATAATTTCGAAAATGTTTAACTGTCACATTCAACATGAATAGTGATAACAATCTAAATGTTTGAAAACATTAGTTTAAGTTAACTGCGGAAGCAAAAGTATAAAAATCCAGACATAATTAAAAACCACAATTGTTGAGCATAAATAATGAAAAAAGTCCATTAACTCCATGACACTCTCCAAGCTGCCCACTCCCATGCGCGTTATACCTAACGACCTGCAAAGTATGCTAAAGTGTATCAACATAAAGTTGGAGCACCTTTTTTAGATCAACGAAAAGTAAGTTCAAAATATAATGTTTTAAAGGAATGTCATGGGTAGCTAACCCACTGTTAAGCAACTAAACATGTGATACCAAAAACTGACGTAGTAAGTTTTTGTGCCCTCCGCATCAATCTCTGTCTGCATTAATGCAATAGTTAAGGTCAAAATTTCATGCCTAGATCCTCGCACGGTGTGAGATTTTCTCAAACCTACTAGCGCTATCAACTAATACCCCGTTTGCCAACCTGGCAACTAATCGGTATAAAGAGTAGAGACTTTCCAGATAGATGTTCTATTTAGTCCACTATAGACATGAAATTTAATTAGAGTATTTAAGTTGTCGTATTCTAGTCCAGGAATATAAGTGTGGTCCCAAACCAGGGATAGTGTAATTCCAAAACCAGGAATTGCATGCTTTTAGTAAAGTTGTGAACTCACCTTAGATTTTCTCGGCTAGAATTTAGGGACTAGAGCTAAGTGTGGTCAACCACGTCCTGATATGGTTACCGTTTTATCATTAGTTCTTGTTCACATAGTCACATTGATTCTACAGGCATACCACCACATATCATGCATACATGTTGACACTTAGTTGTCTGTTCGTGTGGTTATGTGCCTGTATACAACTAATAACATGTAAAACCTTCAATGATAACACCTCGTACTAACACGCAATTGCACTTATACACATAAACATCAAGTTTCAACGGTTTCAACTCAACATCCGGTGTTGAGCTTTTTGTGATTTTCGTTTAAAATAGTAAACAGACTAGAAAAATTACAAATAATTTATGGATGTGTCGTTAGGTCCGAAAAGGTTTGTCTAATTTTCTCAAAGTATAAATGTTCATAGAAAATCACCAAAAATCATTTAGCACATAAAGGGCAATTTCATCACATTATGTCGACAGTTTACGGTTTAATTTATATAAAAATCCTTGTTTATCTGATTGATGAAATTCTAGTTGGAGAATTTAGTAACCTCCTAGAACTAGTTACTGTAAAAATTTCAACTGTTAGCTCCAATCATAGACCAAGTTATGACCTTCATAGATTGCTATAGCTATGTTTCCGTTTTAATCTTTTGATGGGCCTTTAACTTGTCAAAAAATTATGAATCCAGTTGTGTTTATAAGCTGTTTCCTTGAACTTCGTTTTAGACTCAAGAACCACAAGTTCCCGTTATGTCAAGATCAGGTTACAGTCAATAAAAGTTGACATAAAATTTTGCGTATAAACTGTTTGCTTTTAGATCCTTATAAAAACGTGTCCGTGATCGTGTTATCATTCTTTTTTACTACTGCAATGTGTATAACATCATGTAGATCAAGATATCATCAAACCCATGCTATAAATTGAAAACCCTATGCATACGTGCATATATACGTAAACTATATCTAACAAACTTCATGAACAACAACATTCTTGTTATTAATAAACCCTAGATTTCAATCATCAAGTAACACAAAAACGCAGCCATGATTCACGTATAAAAAAAACGAAAGTCTAAGATAGATTATCGGAAGAAATTTTGAAAGCCTGATAAACTAGAGAGTTGAGAGCTTGTGAAGAATCATCGTTCAGAGAGAGTTAGAGATCGCAGGTTTCTAATTGCGATTAGGGTTTGCATGATATTATATATATGGAGACTTAAGTCGGTTAGAGTTTGTTCTAAGTTTGTATAAGGAATATAAAGGATTCCAAATTTATAAAGGAGAACAAAGTTCCAAGTTTGAGAGTTAAAGGTAAGAGTTCCAAATTTATGAGATAAGTTTAGGGGTGTCCGAATTTGTGGGGGTTGGGTTAGGAAGTTCCGAATTTATGAGAGATAGAGGTATGTTCTGAATTTAGGTGTAGGGGTCTAGGGAATTCCAAATTTGTTGCTTACTTTTCAATGTATACACATTAAGTCCTTCAAGTTTTAATCTTTATAACTTGCTTAGAAAGTTAGCATTTTAACTTTGAGTTTACCAAACCAGTCCCACTAGTTTATGTTAGCTTATGTTCACGTGTTATAACCTATACGTATAAAGTGCATGCAAGTATGTATGTGCTAGCAAATCGTAAAGATTTAACAAAGAAAGTTAACAACAAGAACCTTAAAATGCGAGTTGTCACAGCGCGTATACCGGTTTCTCTCACCCGGATTTGAGACTTATGAGACTAAAGGAGGAGCATAAGTTGTGTGCTATGAAATGACATTCTCTACAGCTTTAATAGGTGCACCAGACAAATTATTTCTTTGTAAAAACTATATTGTAAGTTTACTTGTAACAATTATTATTTTACAATTAAAGGAAAAAACAAGAACTATTTTAGAAAATTAACCAGACAATTCAACATGGTGATTAGGGGATGTAGGAACGTCCACGAACAGCACGGGAACCTAAATTTGTTATCTAATGTCCAATTAGGCGGAAACTAATGACATGTTAATCAAATAACAAGAATTACTCATTTAAAATTGATTTCATTGATCTAAAATTCATATACATTCGAGAACCAGATGCGACAAAGCTTCGCCGTCTCTGTGCCAAAATCTCTAACTCTTACAAATGAAAACCCAAGGCACCTATTTATAGGAACACAAGTTCGGCCATAAAAGACACAAGTTCGCCCGAACTTGCAAAAGCAAGTTCGCCCGAACATGCATTACATGATAACAACATGGGCGAACTTGGCCAAACAAGTTTGCTGATAAGACTGTAAGTTTGCTCGAACTTGACTTCCCAAGTCCATCTTCAAGCGAACTTGGCTACAAACTCTCAAACAAGTTTGCTGGTGGAGAATGTAAGTTCGCCCGAACTTGACTAAGGTCAAGTTCGGCCGCACTTGACCTTCCAAGCATCATTACCAGCGAACTTGTCCTATTACATACATAAATACGCCTAGTTTCTATTAGTTTAAGCTCTAACCACTCAGACTCGATACATAATGATATTAATGACGAAGGCAACAGACATATGCACCAACAGACTCCCCCTTGGATGTTGTCGTAGTCATCTTGATGTAGACATCCTTTTGATATATGCACAAAACAGACTCCCCTTGACATCTTCCTCTTGGATAAAGTCTATGTCATAGTCTTTTCTTGAATATCCAGTAGCCACTAGACTTGATTAAGCTCCTGAGTCTTTATCTTTTTCCTTGAATAAAACTTTAACATCCAATCTCCTCCTAAGCTGCGAGCTATGCTCCCCCTTGCTTTGAGCTTTACTATAAATCATGTTTCGTCCTGCTCTTCCTAAAACTTTGCTTCCTGTTCCAAAGTTCTTAAGCATACTAGTAAACATTTCAGATTTACTTGTAAGAACGTGTCTTTCTTTTAAAAACTTTTTAGTTATTCAAGTTCAAGTTAATGACCTTAAATTACTTTTAACATTTAAGACCTTGACCATTCTCATGATTTTCAATTATTAAAATCCACTTAGTTGACCAAGTCCAAGTTAATGACCTTGATTAACCAATTTTGTTTACCAAGTCCAAGTTAATGACCTTGGTTAACCCCGTTGTGAACAACTGATGTTTTTGTCAATTTTAAAGTTTCAAATTAATGAACTTTTTCTTACCAGACTACGATGATCCGTTCTCCAACATTGGCTTGTTGAAAAACTTTTTGAATTTTAAAAAGTAAGGAAAGTATTTACAGAACTTTTAACAAGTAAAGTAAACTATGTACAAACATATTTACAGACATATTTTTGTGAATTCACGTCTAAGGATTATATCAGTTGTTTGAGACATATCACCGGTACCGTTGACCTTTTTGAGACTTTAAGTTTTAAACTCGTTTACCTAGATTGTCGATATGTTTGTCCATTTAAACTTCATCACGTTTCTCAATTGTTCCAAGATATGTTAGGTAAGAATTATGAAACTTGACTTAACTATGGTTCCCACCTCTTGAAATACTCCCGAATCCAGATTCCCTAGATTTCATCTTACAGGTGAGTATAGCGTAATTGATATTTGTATCTGGGTTATCGAGGCCTTGAGAGCTCAGGTTAGTACTACCGTACCGACAAAGAGATGAAGGCTCGACTTTCAGATGTGTTCCACTTAAGGAATCTTTTCAGTATTGCAAATGATTAGATCTTTCGATTTTTTCAAGTTTGCAAGCTATTTGGAGTTTTTAGCAAAAGCATTATAGAAGTTCTAGGCTATTGCTTCCGCAAAATCAGAAGAACTTGTATAATACCCCAGATATCAACTATCTATAAAGACCTCGTATCGCAGAATCAGGCAATCCTTCAATCGAAATTTCGGAGTACTAAGTCCATATATCCAAGATGTGTTAATCCACAAGCTTAAGCAGTTGTAAAATTTAGTTTATATCCCGGAAACATTTTACTGAACGTGTAAAGTCTATCGACACATCCACAGTAAGACTTGTTTATCACTTTTAAACTTTACAAATCTTTAGCATACTGTGATAGTCCACTGATGTACTATCATTTCCTTTTTGACAACAAATTCTTTTTGTCTTTTTCATGTTTTGTACTTTTTGAATTTTTCAATGTTTTTGAATTTTCAACTTTTTCGTATGTTTTTTATTTTTCAACAATTTTTTAAAATTTTCTTACTCCCCCTAAAATCAAAAACATATTTTTGGATAGATTTAAAGAAATTCTTCTAAAAATGTAACAAACCAATGCGGATCCCGTGACCTCGTCGTCCGATCCTTTTTCTCAATCATGTATCTGCAATTTTTTAACAAACAATCATTAGACTCATTTACCACTTAAAAATAGTTTGAACTTGTAAAAACTTTGAAATCAGTTTTTCTGTTCAACAGTGTGGATTTTCATAATTTTGACTTTTCAAAATTTTTCCTTTTAACAACCACTTGTAATTTCAAAAACTTTTCTTCTTAGCTACTCCCCCTCAAAATAACAAAGATATGACATTTATGGATAAGTTAAAACAAACTGAAGCTTCCTTAATCCTGAATCATCTCTGATAAAGTGGATCTAGGAACTCCTGCACACGAAAGTAACTACTTGAAAAAAGAAACCCAAACCTTTTTTTTAGATTTGTACTGATAAGCATCATAACCATATTCTAACTTTTCATCATATTCAAAATCATCATCGAACATTTCGTCCAATGTTGATTCTGAAAACGTTTTGACTTTTTCTTTCTTGGTCTGTTTGATTACTGATTTAGTTGATTTGACATTTTCAGTTTTATCAGCAACAGACTTTCCTTTCTCAGGAGACTTCTTTTTCGCAACCCAAGATTGTGACATGTATCTTGCTTTTTTGACATAAAACCGTGAATCATCGTTTTTGTTTAACTTTGAAGTTTCTCCTTTCTCAAAAACTGAATTTTCAAACTTAGATTCATTTTTAGGTTTTATTTCAGAAATAGATTCTTTTTTGGATTTTACAATCTCTGGTTGTTTTAGCTTTTCTTCTTTTGATTCATTCTTCCTTCGTGGAAACACAGGCTTTAAATTCAGACACTTTCGAGCAATATGACTATTAACATTGCATTTAAAACATGTTCATGTATCTGAAGCATTTCCACTAGTGGGTTTTACTCTACTTGTGGATTTGGTCTTAGCCTTGTCCCGAAGTTCTTTTTCTTTCTTGAATTCATCATTAGATTGCTTACCAATCTTACCTTCTTCTTGAACCGTATTCGTTCCATACACAAATTTCATGTATTTACCTTTGTATTCCTGGAACTTGTCTTCGGTTTCTTCGTTGATTCACCTTCTTCTTCTTCTTCTTCCAAACCTAATCCCGCTCTCCTGTTCTTAGGAAAATCACCACCAAACTTTCGATAATTGTTAGTATTCCTTTTGGGTTTAGAATAAAATCTCTTTAGATTTTTATCGAGATCATTTGACGAAACTTCTACAAATTTGAAAATTTTATCAAGTTGATCTTCTTTCACGTTCCGAATCGGGAAGCTATTATCGAAATATAATCTATCAGAATCCTTAACTTTGTACATGACAACGTTAGGATCATCACTTAGATCATTTTCAGATGCTATATCGTCATTTTCGGACTGTGAATCAACACTGTTATCATCAGAATAATTTCCCAAAACATTCTTTACCACATTTTCTACCACTGCTTTAATGTCATCGTTTCATTTCTTAAAGTCTACTTCAATGTTCTCAGGCAATTGATTTTTCAATTCAGATAAAGGTAATATATCAAATGCCTTTTCAACTTCATCATCCTTTTTGCAAGAATAATTTTCAAGGAATGGTGAAGGAACACTTCCGTATTTTTGCGCTTTGGTTTACCATCATTTTCCTCCGATTTGATCGTAGGAAGAATGTGATCAATGACATAAGCATTTGTGGTGTAACTTTTTAAAAGCTGTCTTACACGTTCTGTTTCAATTTTTATGTCATGAAGCTCACGTTTTGTTTCAGCAAATAGTGTTGATATACATGTTAATTGCTTTTTGTTTTTAAATCACTGTTGCTTTTAATATTTTTCCATTAGCAGCAATTTCAAGATTAGCTTTTTCGATATTTTTATATTTGCCTTGTATCTTGTCATAAGCTTCTTTCATGTTTCTGTAATCATAACGAAAAGTTTCATTATGTTCAGTTAATTCTCTTATAACTTTGACCTTATCAAGGCATGGTTCACAAGGACTTGTGCACTTTGTGCAAGGTTTTTCAACTTCCACAACTTTCACAACTTCCTTTTTAGACATTCTTACCTCAGCTTTTACCTTTTCAGTCTCTTCTTTCAAAGCTTCTTGTTTTTGCATCTCAGCATAAGCTATTCCTTCTTCCTCTGTTTGTTGTATGTATCTTTCCAGAACTGCATCCTCCAGAACAGCTTCTTCCTTAGCCCTCTGCATTAATGCTTCTTGAATAGCATTTTCGATAGCAGCTTCCACAAATGATGTCTCAGATTCATTCACAACCTCTGCCATCATAGCAACACCAGTCTTCTTTCCGATGTATTTGTTCCAATCGAAACCATCGTTTTCATGATTGGCAACAAGAGCTTGTTCGGCTTTCTTTGCAGATTTATCTTCAATTTCAACTTTGTTCTATTCGGATATGGCTTATATTGAAGAGCTTTCTTGTAGTACTCATTGTTGCTTCCGAAAGGATTTTGGTTTCCACTTGCTTCTTGATTACTGCATTCGCGTTTGAAATGTCCTTTTAGTCGACACCTGAAGCATGTGACTTTTGATTTGTCAAATCCAAGCTTGTTGCTTGAATTTCCAATGTCTCTTCCAGTGAGTGCCACGAATTTAGTAACTCTTCTGATGATGGACGCAAGGCTCCATTTAATATCCATCAGCTCCAATTCTTCTTCGTCTACCTGATCGTAATCTGTTGCTGTCATTTCTGGATTTTCGATCTTTCCAGCAACAAGACATTCATACGATTCAAGGACGGTAGCGAGAAGTGCTATGTGTTGTTTAGCCACTTTTTCTGGAAATACATTCTTCAAATTGACTGCTATATTACACTAGAAAACATTTGAATCAGAACTTGCTTGGCTTGTCTGATTTTGGAATGAGGAGCTTGAACTAGCACTTGTATATCCAGCATATGGAGAACTTTGATTTGGAGAAGAATTTGTATTTGCACTAAATGCTTTTTGAATTTTCGGGCTTTGAATTGGAGTATCTTGTATACCTCCTTTGTAATAGACACCGACATCTTGAACAACATTTGCATTCTTTGATTTAGCAATCTTCATCAATTCCATTTCATGACCTTCTAACTTGTCAATAAAAGATGACAGTTTGAAGTGTCTCCAAGATGGACTATTCTTCAGAATCGTTAGATATGTTGTCCATTCTCCTTCAGGAAGTGCATCGGCCAACTTCTCGATTTGCTCTTCAGTAGATCTTTTGATGTCATGTCTTCGCATCTGGACCATGAGGTGACAGTATCTATCGATCATTTGCTTCATAGTTTCACCTTTAATCATCGTAAAGATCTCGAATTCTTTCTTGATTAAGGCCTTCTTGCTCTTGATCATTTCATCACTTCCTTTGAATTTGTCATATGGAGAATGCCATGATTCTTGAGAAGTATCAAACTCTGGCAATAATATCAAGATATCTTCTTTTACTGATTGTTGAATCAAGCTAATCATCTTCTTCTCAGCGACATACTGTGCTTTGTCGCCTGGTGAAAACTTGTTCAACGGAAGATCTTGATCACGCTAATCTTTCGGCCATTTGTAGCCATCCTCAACTGCAACCCAGCTGTCAAATTGATTTGCTTGTATCCAATTCACAAACTTTTCTTTACATCCTTGAAACTCATCTATACTCATTAGCTTCGGCGGTTTCTGAGTAGTACCCATTTCATTGTCGATATTTAACTGGTTCGCCGCAAGAGTATTTACATTTAATGAAGAAGCCATTTGTGAAACAAACACGTTGTGGAAATCTTCCATTTTGGCTTATCTGTGAATTTGATCAAAAACACTTGACAATTGATTAGTAACAAGCAATTTTAGCAAAAACTGACGTTTTAATCGACAATCGATACGTTAAAAATGTTTAAAATTTTTCTGAAAACAATTTTTACCCGCTTATATCTTTAAAATCGTCTCGTCGATACGATTCTAACGATATATAATGTCCGTGACGTTTTTCGGGATTTTCATGCCTTAGACAAGTTCGGGCGAACTTGTCAAAGACTTATCAAGTTCGGTCGAACTTGATGTGGAATTTGAGAAAAATTATACTTCGAGCGAACTTGTGAAAAAATTTCAAGAAACAGGTAAGTTCGGTCGAACTAAGGTGAAATTTCATGAATATTATCAAGTTCGGGCAAACTTGTGAGAGAGAATCAAGAATTTACTCAAGTTCGGTCGAACTTGTGTAAAAATGTTGAAACATCTCTCAAGTTCGAGCGAACTTCAGTAAAAATCTTGAGAATTCTATCAAGTTCGGTCGAACTTGATTAAAATCAAAGGAATTTTAATCAAGTTCGGTCGAACTTGATATTAAGTTCGGTCGAACTTGATATTAAGTTCGGCTGAAACTTGTTTTCAAAACATGGTTTTTCCAACTTTTTGATATCAATTCGATTGAATTTGATGTTCAAACTCTCAGGGGTTTGTTATTAGTGTGTTTTACATGACATATTCAAAAATCACCCATTTTTTGACCATGAAATCATCAAGTATGTGAAAATGTTAAGAAAAATGATAGAATGGAGTAGAATAAGAGAGATTCTTGTCTTCATTCCAGCAAATTTAGGTATCCAGGCTCTGATACCACTTGTAAGAACGTCCACGAACAGCACGGGAACCTAAATTCGTTATCTAGTGTCCAATTAGGCGGAAACTAATGACATGTTAATCAAATAACAAGAATTACTCATTTAAAGATTGATTTCATTGATCTAAAATTCATATACATTCGAGAACCAGATCAGACAGAGCTTCGCCGTCTCTGTGCCAAAATCTCTAACTTTTACAAATGAAAACCCAAGGCACCTATTTATAGGAACACAAGTTCGGCCATAAAAGACACAAGTTCGCCTGAACAATGCATTACAAAGTTACAAGCTGTTAAAAATGAAAACCCAAGGCTCCTATTTATAGAGTTCTAAGTTCGCTCATGAAGTACCAAGTTCGCCCGAAGATGCTTAAGTTCGCCCGAACTTGACCTTAGTCAAGTTCGGCCGAACATGACTTCTCAAGAACTACTTCCAGCGAACTTGTCCTATTATACTCTTAAATACGCCTAGTTTCTAACATATTAAGCTCTAACCACTCAGACTCGATAC
The DNA here is from genome assembly GCA_947069175.1 of Scalesia atractyloides. Taxonomy (NCBI): domain Eukaryota; kingdom Viridiplantae; phylum Streptophyta; class Magnoliopsida; order Asterales; family Asteraceae; genus Scalesia; species Scalesia atractyloides. The sequence goes on from CAMTDV010000016.1 coordinate 73,273,859, forward strand.
ATAATGATATTAATGACGAAAACAACAGACATATGCACCAACAGGGGAGTTGGCTCACCCAAAGTTGGTAACATCAATGATCCGATACCTAAGTGTGGCGACTTTAGCTCTCTGGAGTTCATAAAAAGTCTATATAATGCACTTTCTCTCTCCTTAAAGCTTCAGGCATGTTATCCATCAAGTTTGATGGGATAAAAAAGAGATAGTTAAGGAAAAGCATAAATACATAACTGAATTTAAGTGTGTTTTATAATACAACCCCTAAATCGGGGCGATCAAACTGTCTCCTGCATTTATCATGATTCATGATCAATGGTTAGCACACTTCCATCATGAACTTCTCTTGATTCTAGATTTATGGCAATGACCGGTCAAGTCTGTTGGTAGTCCTTATCTAGTAGCGTTTCTTACCTCGTGTATTGTTTCCTCACGGATTCCCAATATTACCATACTTTATCCATTTCTTCACGCAAGAAATTCATTGAGAATCTACGGGGCTTCCCTAATGAACTGAATTAAAAACGAGTCATCAACAAAAATCTTGGTTTCCACTATTACAACTCGTCATTTGTTACAAACAATAATATGCCTTCTTATGAAACCCGACTCAACCTTGGCTAGTCTTATTATGTGACTTGCCCTTAAAACGCTCTTCATCGATTAAATTACCATGAAGCTTTGTGTTTACAGTATAAAGATGAGTTATGCTAGTTGAGTTAGTTAGACTAGCATAGCCCTTTCCTTTTCTTCTCTTTCTCATGTGTTTGTGTATATATATATATATCTTTATATCTATATAAAGCATTTCCCATGTCCTGAAAGGTAATTTCGCTCCTTAATTTTAAGACGGCATCTCAAAGGTCATGCCTTGTTTCCCAGATTTTTCATCCTCATTCGCAAATCTACCCCCATTCAATGAGGTTATTCCTTTGGTTTCTTGGATAGAGTTGTGTAATCAATCTGATTGAATGTAACTGTAACCCGCTATTCAATTTTCATATTGAATGTAATTGAATACGCGAATTGGAAATTGGGTTTACAATTATGGTGTATACTATATATAGGCACTCAAAGAGTCAAATTCAACATATAAGGTCCAAGATTTCCGTCTAAGCCATTCTACATGTATTGATATGGTGCAAGGTACACGATATCCACTCCATTTAGGGATTCCACCAAAGATAGGCATAATAATCAATCAGATTGGAGCAATCAATCAATGATGAGGAAGATTCTGGCGAAGATGAAGGAGCTGACGCACTATCTCCATTCCAGCAGAAGGTTATGATCGGTCTCTGGAATGATTTACCCACAAGGTCACCAAGAACTAGAACAACGCTCTCCTGCTCGTCGTCCCTGTTGTCGGCGTTTACAAGTAAATCTATGTTATGTTTTTATTCATTTTGATTGCATATAATATGTTTTTAGTTTTAATTGTTGTGATGTGATAAGTTCTGGATTACGTGATTGGTTACAGATTTGTTTTTATGGTTAACTGTGGTTATTTAGTTCGTGATGTATGGTTTTCTTTGCATTGTTATTGTTTAGAGAGTTCTTATGTGGTTTTTATGAGGTGTTTAGGTTAATTTGGGTCATGGATCTGTGTACTCGAGTTAGTTGGGGATTTGGCTTATTAGGTATTGGGTTTTTGGGATTTGAGTTGTTTGTTGTGGCGATTGTGTTTCATAGAAGAAAGTCAGTATGTTATTATGAGGAAGATTCTACATTAAACAAATGATCACATTCACAGGTTCAAGCCAAATGGGTATCACTCAACTTATTGACGCTTTTATAATCCATGGATGATGCTAGAAACCCTTTTTGTTTCACGGGGCTTGGAGGCAACTCTTGTCAAGGCTGTATATCTTCACGATGATGGAAACATTAGGTATATAGTAGTATGATATGTTAATAACTTGTTACCATAGTTTTTGGTTACAATATTCTTAAGTGGGATTGATAAGCCTCATTGGTTATTTGGTTTACTAAATGAATTTGTTAAAACTTCATACTCTCATTATAGTAAACATCACATGATGCTGTAGAAAATTTGCAAGGAGCCTCAGATGCTTATTCATCTATATGTGAACTATGATTGTGATCTTCAGGCTCCTAATTTGTTTGAACGAATGGTATAATGACTCAGTTAATGGTTAAGTTTAGCAGATTTGTTTCGAATTGATAATGTTGTATGTGATTTATGGTGTTTTGACTTCACATATAGGTTACGACACTCTCCAAAGTAGCCTAAGGGACACAAGATTTAGATCCGATCTCTACTAACTCCATCGAAACTGGAACTTTTAAAGGATCATAACTTCAGGTTTATATGTCATTGAGACACTGACTCCCAATGAAAATTTCAAAAATTGATGTTACACACTTATTACTAGAAATGCTGATTAAAGTATTCCAAAAAGTTTCCTTTTCTATTTTCTTTTGGGACCTTAATAATACAGTGTGTAGATATGTTACTTTTGGCCTTAATTTTCTTACAAACATTTATCAAAGTTCCATTATTTTTTTTATCTTTTCATTATTTGTTGATGCGCTATTTGATATGATTTCTACAGAATAACATGGTTATGAAAATGGAATTTGTAGTCAACCTTATGAGACAAGTGGAATGTAAAGAGAAAGTTGTGGGGCAACTGGGCAAGCAAAAGAAGAAACGGCACAGACTAGCATAGATACTCTTGTGATGTTGGATGAATGTAAAAAGGCACTGCACCATGAGAGGAAACAAAAGATATTTCTTGTGGATTGTGTCATCTTCACTTGACTAAACTGCATTTACATATATTAATAGAATGTATTTTGCATATAAGATCATGGTGTTCTCGGACAATTAGTTCGGCGATGGATCTCAGATTGCCAATTCTCTGGCCACCGCAGCCATCAATCGTAACATTTGTATACTTGTTTCAGGCGATGAATCGTCTCACTCTGACGATGATAAATCTAATTTCAAGGTTTCCAGTGCAGATGTTGTTAATACACCAATGATTCGTATGGTGTTCAGCAATGGATTCATGGTGGTTTGTTTGGTGGTTCATTTGCTGATTCTTATTCTAGGGTTTCATCAAATGGGATTGATGTATTCTTGATGGGTCTGATTTCTTACGTATGGTTATTTTCGAGACAAATGCGGATAATGTTAACTTGAGTATAAATATTAGGTCCAAGCCTAACTTTGCTACAAACTCATTGTTGGGCTTTAATGTATCAGTACGGGCCCAAAAACAACCCCTTGTTCAGATATTATCTCATTTTGGGCTCACAACAAATTTCTCGAACATGTGTAAAGAGGTTGACTCTTGGGTACCTGATTTTGGTGCCACTTCGCATATGACGGCTGATTCGCCTATTATCTTTGATATGTTTCCCTCTACACTAGTTCTGAGCGTGTCACTGTTGGCAATGGTGCGTCTCATTCCATTACTCACATTGGTACTGCTTTACTTCGCTTATCTAGTTGTAGTCTTGAGCTCAAGCATGTACTTGTCGTTCCTGGCTTAGCCAATAACCTTTTGTCTATTACACAACTTGCCATAGACCACCCCATAGCTGTTATTTTCTTGTATTGTGGTTTGTCTATTCAGACGCTAGCTAGACAGATTCTTCACCGCAGACGTGATAGTGCCATAGCTGTTATTTTCTCGCCTCTGTCTATTCTCTCTCAGCTATCGCCTCTGTCTCTCATGATACTTGGCATTCACGATTGGGGCATCCGTTTGATGTTGTTTTGTCTAGATGTTCGTCTTTTCATTTGACAAACAGTATCACACATACACGCTTTTTTGCTTGTAGTGTTTCAAAATCGACTAGATTACCTTTTATGTCACTTGTATCCCACTCTACTGTACATTTTTATATTATACATTGTGATATTTGGAGTGCCTCGCCAGTTGCTTCTCGAGATGGTTGTAGATATTTCATCAGGTTTATTGAATATTTTAGTCGACTTACATGGATTTATCCTTTGACCCGTTGCTCTCAGACGATTGATTGTTTTTCATCATTTTAGACCTCTTGTTGAGAACCTTTTCTCTTGCAACATCGAACATCTTCAGTGCGATGCTGCGCCTAAGTTATTTATGGCCCTATGGCAAGATATATTTCTGATTTTGGGATTGCTTATTGCATCTCGTGTCCTATACACCCCAACAAAATGGGGTTGCTGAGCGGAAAAAACCACCATCTTTCTAAGGTAGCTCAAGCTTTATTGTTTCATGCTTGGTTACCAAAGAGATTTTGGTATGATTCATATGCCACTGCTACTTTTCTTATCAATCGGTTACCATCACCGGTCCTTCATCACTCATATCCTATGAGATTCTCTTTGGTTCTAGTCCAAATTATTCTCTTCTTCGCACTTTTGGGTGTTTGTGTTATCTGTTTCTTGGTGATACTCGTTTGTAACATGTTATCCTATGAGATACTTGTATGTTCTTGTAAAACTGGTATGTTTGGCATAAATTTTCATAAACCATTTGTGTTATTTGGAATTTGTTTGTAACATGTTTAAGAAATATATGGTTTTCGTTCATCGATATATTGTATGCTTTTAAAAAACTTGCATGTCTTTCCACCCCCCGAAAACATTTATAAAAATGTAAAACTGTAAAAAGTGAGGGTTATGAACTCACCTTGATGTTCTTGTGTAAGATAAACTGACTTGAATCACAAGCTCGCTATGTGCATGCTAATACTAAGGTATCCCAAGTAAACAACAAGGATATAAGTTCCCATCAGAGGTATACGTGTAATAATAACCGTAACCGAGCTCTACCAAATCGTTAACCAAACTACTCTGTGGACGTGTTATTGTCTTGTCTTGAAATAACCCATTTACGTTTGTCTTGGAAACGACTTAGTTTCCGAGAGGTTTGAAATATATATTTATTAATAAATATATCTATATTCATGAAATCGTATTAGTCGTCTTGAATAGAAGGGCGTAGATGAATAATAGTACGACTCATCGTGCTTTTCGTAAGATGTGTGTGTTATATATATATATGTACACGTTGATTGGAATGCGAAAAATCCATTCGTTACGCATTTACGGTCACGCACGCGTTCGTTACGATTTTCGTCCTAATTAACCGAAAACCGCGATCGTACGACCAAATGAACCGACCTCTGGGATATTTTTGAACACATTTCAAGTTCCCTATACTTTAACGTCCTTATGGAGCTTTGAAATGAGGTTAACGAGTGTTAGAAGTGCCCGAAAAGCGACGAAACACGTGCAGGGATCTGTTCTGCCAATTTTGAAACTTCAGAACTGAACATGGGAGCTAGGTGTAGCGCGACGCTCAAAGGGGTTACCCGTCGCGCGTGGCGCCGCCCGTGTTTTTCTAGAAACATTAGCTGGCAGCAGCACAGCTCATTTCCTTGCCACCAATTCTCAAATTTTGCCACCTAGCCTGAATTTTCCACCCTTTAACCTGCTTCTAACACCTCCCACACACTTGTTAACATCCTAAATCATTTCCCTAACACTTGGCATGATCTTTAACACCTTTGGATCATTATAAATACCATGTTCATGATCATTTTTGAGTTTTTAGTCACCTTCTTGCACTAATCAGCTACAAATCCGAATTTGCAACCATCTTGGAGCTATTTCTTTGGTCTTTGATCATTCCTTTAGTATTTGTAAGTGTTCTCCTTCATGCTTGTTTCAATTCTTATGGTTAATTTGATTAAAAGTCATAAAATTTGACTTTTATTTGACTTCCAGAATTGATCATGAATTGATCAGTTTAAAATCCAATTGAAACTTGCTTTATGATGGTAATCAAGGCGGTTATGATCCACAAAATCATGCCTACTAATTCTCATTATTTCTAGCTATTTTGACAAGTCAAAGCTTCGGTCAAAATACGATTTCTGCGCATTTTTGCATCGGATCTAAGTTCGGGTGTCAAAACAGGTTGTTTTGATCCCAAAACTCTTTAATAAACTTATTTAGACATGATAAAACAAGTCTAAATCATCACTCTCATTGTAGTGCTTGTTCAGAGTGGAAAAGTTGAACAGTTTGACCACTGCTTTGACTTTCGAATCTGACCCGTTTGGTGGATCTTCGGACCCAACCAAATACATATTTGTGACCATAAATATATAGGGAATAACCCTCTGAGGTTATACCTTATGGTCATGTCTTTCGGATAGTGTTATGTTAAACAATGGTAATATTCCTTAAATATGACCAAAATGCCCTTTTCGTAAGAAAACCAATTAAAAACATATGTAACCCAAATTTTTGACATATAATCTGATCAAATAACATTTTTAACATGTTTAAGCATTTAAAACTTATTATGACACGTATCTAACCATCTGAATGCGCAGTTACGCAAATGACGCGTTAAAGTGGCTTATACTACCTTAACGGGTCAAAAGCACATAAAAATCTTTCCAAATCAGAATGTAGACTTTATTAAAATATTTCATATGAGTCCAACACTCATTTGATTTATAAAGTCTCATTCTATCTGAATCCTCCGATTTCAAGTATCGATGTTTACACTATTATTCATTTTTAGGACACGCGTGATTTCTCGGATCTTTGAGCTTCGGTTTCTTATTGATCCACGATTTACTTTGCAATCTCAAGTGAGTACATAGTTCCCCTATTTTATGTTTTACAATTGTTTTGGGGTGATTCATATGTGCTAAATGTTTTCAAGTTTTCAAATGTAAATACTATGGTTTATATTAAACACAACGATTTCAATAATGTGAACGAACTTGTTGGTGGGATGTATTTATAACAAAGAATAACATTCATTAACAATGGCCAAGCCGACCAGTAGTAAGTTAAGGCGCCTAGGACTGACAATCCCGTTACCAAAATTCCTGGGGTTTGTGGGGAAATTTGGGAAGCGACAGAAACTGTATTTGTAACATACCCTTTGGTGGTATGTTATACGATTAAGGGACACCGTGGGTGGTCTGGAACAAGTCAACAAAGGTTTGAATGTATTCACGAAACGACCAAAAGTTTTCACAATTAAAACAAGGAACGATGAACAAATGGTTTATAACAAGGAACGATGAACGATGAACAATGAACGATGAACGAATGAACAATGGTTTATAACAAGGAACAATGAACAATTGATTTATGACAAATGGTTTACGATAAGTGATTTAGATAACGGAACGGGTGTAATGTAATAAAAGCATGGTGAATACGCCGCTGGTACTTCCTATATATAAGTGCTCTTATCACATTACATACGTGTCGTTATTTGCATCGCTTGAGCAAATGTTTTTCAAACAAAGACACACAACGATTTTCGATTAAAGATATAAACCATACGATTATTTCACGACGATTTACAACTTGGATTTACAATACAAATGATTTCGAGTCAAGGTTCATGGCTACTAGATTTTCATAAACTCTATCTCGTGTGTTTGCAAAATTATTACAATATCAAAATATTTTCAAAATAAGGTTTTAATTACGACTCTAGTAGTCGGGTTATATCTTGCAATGAATACAAAGCCATGAACTTGACATACTCACAAAACCTATGTACTCGCCGGCATATTTTTGCTGACTCGTTTTCACATATGTTTTAGGGAACAATGTTTGATGTCGATGCATGCTCATGTAGATCGGATGTGGACCATAGTGCCTCTAAAATATGAAAGACAATAATTATGCTTGCTTGTTGTTTGTTTAAGTTTGTTTGGAAGTTCTAAAACACTAAGACAATATAAGCTATGTTTAATAATCAATGAAACAAAACTTCAATTACCAAGTGTTGTGAAACAATCTGTTAACGTGACTCCCCAAGTGTTTCCGCTATGGTTAGTTGTTTTACGCGATTTGGGGTGTTACAAAGTCAAACCGAAGTATACTGCAATCATGCATATCCTTGTCGCCGAAACGACAAGCCCGTAAAATAGTTTACTAAACAATACCACTCGAATATGGGCGGTGCGATAATCCTATAGCGCTATAATTGTTAAGGTAGGGTTGCAAAGTTAATGAGCATATAGAACACAAGTTTAAGCATGGCATGTAGTAACGAGAATGTACCAAGTATCATGTTTGTAACGGATGGAGTATTTTTATAAACTAGTTTAGTCGTGAGTATGTGATTCATATATATTTGTGTACATGTTGCACACAAAGTGTGTAAAACGGTAAATGTTGGTGCATATATATGTTGCCTACGTCTTGATGTAATAGGGATTTGAATTGTTAGAACTGAGTTTATGTTGTAAACAAGCTCATTCGTACGGATGAAGATCATCCGCACAAATGAGCTGGTCTGCACAAACGTGCTGGTCCGTTCCAACACAACTTCCCATGTCTATGAATAGGTGTGTTGGGATGTGAGTACAAACGGATATACGGAAAAATGGGTGACTGAGGCGAAGCGCTGTCAAAATTGTACCGTGACTAAGGAGTTAATGAAAACTAATAAAATTTGTAAAATCTTGTGTTTCTGCTTCTGTGTGTTAGATTTCGCACTTCATACTGAAGTTTAGATGTCACCAGGACATTAGGATTGATCTTAGAATAGACCTACAAGTGGTATCAGAGTAGGATTGGCTGATATCTACTAGAAATTACAAGATTTGGACCTTAAAAGACATTATCTCTACTCATTTTCTTGGTTTTCATACTTCCTATGGACAAATTGGACTGGTTTTTCCAAGGATTTTCAAAAATTCACTTTTAACAACTCCTCTAAAAGTACAACTTAAAATCCAAACGTTATCATGCCAAAATTTTCAAAAAAAGAGAAAAACCTAATTTTTCACCTTCGTACGAATGAACTCATTCGCATAGGCTAATGCTCATTCGACGAATAAGCTTCATCTGCACAAATAATGTTCATTCACACGGAAGTGATATTCATATGTTTGAAAATTTTTGGTTCGCACGAAGGTAACTCATCCGTTTGAAATTGTTCTTGTTCATACGGAACAGTTATTTAATTCGTTTGGATTTTGGTCCGCACGAAGTTTTCCTCTGCACAAAAGAGTTTTCATTTGTTTGAAATTTGTTCATTCGTTCCAAACTTGTTCATTCAATTTTGATAAAATGACGACAAGTTTTAATAAAAAATACAGGAATCAAAAGATATTAAAAGAAAGATTTTAAAATTTAAAATCAAAGAAGATTAGATGTTAGATGAAGGGCTAAAAAGATATGAAATGAAGGTCCGTGATCAGGCAGCTTTAAACAGAAGTTAGTGCGTAATGTGTCAATTTCGGTAGAATGTTATTAAGAATGGAGTAGAAACAGAATGCAGCGGAAGTCTTCATTCATACCGAAAGAGTATACATCTTTAAGTCCAGCTGCCGAAGTTCCTGGAGAGAATCTGGCGCACCTCCCGTAGGGATTGCAAAAACTTAAATGACAAAATGAACACACACCTATATAGGGATACAAGTTCGCCCGAAATGTGTCATGGACAAGTTCGGGCGAATTTGACCATCACATGTTAAGTTCGGGCGAACTTGACCATCACAGGTCAAGTTCGGGCGAACTTGTTCCTATTTCACTATACGCTCTGTATTTTGGTCGTGTGTTCGATTCTAACCTATATAATATTCACCACACGCTCAATCTAGCCTATTCGACAAGTGACGAACACAAAATGCATCAACAGATTCCCCCTTGTTCGTTACTGTCGAAGCTTGATCTTGATCTTCAAAACTTTGAGCCGTGTTCGAATATTCTGCAACTTCAATCAAGGTTTCTGCCGATGTTGTCGAAACGCGTCAATAGATTCCCCCTTAATTGATGATCCGGGTTTACATTATCAACTTTAAAAACCGCTGAAAACTCCAGATCTTTGGTTGCATGGTTTCCGACTCCTCTAATTTACTTGACGGACAAATTTTCTCGAATATCCATCAACTCGAAGCTAATCAATGCAGCAGCTTCTCCATTTTGACGATAACCGCATCCGAGTTCAGTTTTTGAATAAGCGTTGAGCATTGAGAGTTTATTTTGCACACTCCTAAAATATCAAAAACTCAACCGGCAATTGATAGAAACTTCTAATCACCGCATCAGAAAACATCAAATCAACGAGTACGCTCGAAAATCTGAAATCTCGATTTCCGTAATTGCAGTTAAGCACCCTTCAGAAAGATTTGATCAGCAAATCGGTAATCTGCTCAATCAGCAAATCTTCATTGAAAACAGAGAATCTGGTAAAGCATCAAATCTAAGAAACACACGTCCGTAATCAGAATCACATTCTTCTTCTTCAGTCACAATAACAATATATAGCTATCTCCGCTGAACCTGGCGCCTTGAAACTACAAAACATCCATATTTCCGGCTTACCCGATCAAATAGTTCATTTGCTTTGCAGAGTTAATGATAAACAGTCGTGTATGCGCCAACCCCACATCGGAGATCAGGACCTAAATCCTACATCCCTTAAGCATCAACCTGTATCATAATCTGAAAACTCTGAACTTCCTGTGATCACGGAATCCCAAATATATAGCCTCTTTCTTCAGCAATCGGTACACAACCTTGTCTGAAAAACCCATTATATCATCTTCCTTAATCATGGTACCGCGTACAACCCGGGCAACTGAAACTACAGAGCATCCTTACCTCCTGGCGGTTAGTCCAGTCAATAATTCATGTGCAAAGCAGAGTTAAAGATAGGCAGTCGTATGTGCTTCCAAACCATACGCGCAACTCAGGTGTCAATCCACAACCATGACCTCAGAATCTGATTAAACAACTCCTCAAAGACTCGGTTATGAAACCACTCGCTTTCAAACTAGACATCAACTTGAAATACCCAATGAATCTCGATCATCTGCATTTCCCAATAATCTGGAATCGATAACCACCCGGTTACTGTTGCAGCAGTCACGAATTTCAAAAATGCCGGAATCTTCATATATTGTAAAATTTTTATTCCCCCTCATTTTTGCAAATTCTGACCATACTAAAATTTTCACTGAAATTCCCCCTCAAATCCGGAACTTTCAGTATTTAACAAATGCGGATTTAACGTTTAGGCCTATTACTAGTCACGACACCCAAATGATCAACATTCTGCACTGGTCTCTTGTAACCTTATCACCAAATCTGTACTCTGAAGCTCTAGACGGTGTCCCCTAACGTCCCGGTTTGGTCATCGAAAACTCGAAAAAATTTCTATCGTCAAATTTTTTCTGGACACTAATCCCATCAATACGATCAACAAAATTTTTTCATGCCTTTTTTTAGGCTCCTTGGACAAGTTCGGGCGAACTTGGTCACTATATGACAAGTTCGGGCAAACTTGGTCAATTATGTTGATCAAAGTTTCGGGCGAAGTTGATCAAAATGTTACAAGTTCGGGTGAAGTTGATCAAAATGTTACAAGTTTGGGCGAACTTGATCTCCCAATCACAAGTTCGGGCGAACCTGATCTCCCAATCACAAGTTCGGGCGAACATGAACCAGCCCTTTTTTACATTTTTCGATCCAGAATCCTTATTTCTTCGAATTTCGAGATAATTCCACCATAGTTCTGGTCGAAAATAGTTTTCTAACAATCCTATCCGTTCAATTTTACTTTTTATCCGTGGAGTGTATGTTTATTTGATGATTTACGTCTAAAACCCCTCCTAATGTCCATAAATGTCCAAATTCATGAGCCTAGGTGATAACCGTAGCTCTGATACCAATTGAAGGTCCGTGATCAGGCGGTTCTATATGGAAGTTAGTGTGTAATGTGTCAATTTCGGTAGAATGTTATTAAGAATGGAGTAGAAACAGAATGCAGTGGAAGTCTTCATTCATACCGAAAGAGTATACATCTTTAAGTCCAGCTGCCGGAGTTCCTGGAGAGAATCCGGCAGCACCTCCCCGTAGGGATTGCAAAAACTTAAATGACAAAATAAACACACACCTATATATAGGGATACAAGTTCGCCCGGAATGTGTCATGGACAAGTTCGCCCGAACTTGTCCTGTAGTTCAGGCGAACTTGTTCCTATTTTCACTATACGCTCCGTATTTTGATCGTGTGTTCGATTCTAACCTGTACAATATTCAACATACGCTCAATCTAGCTTATTCGACAAGTGACGAACACAAAGTGCATCAACATGAAAATTTACTTTCTGAAATGTATAAATTTGTTGTTTATAAATCAGATGAAAATAGGAATGCAAAATTAGCAGAGTCATTATTGTTGGATTGGGATGATTTTTGTGCAGAATTAGAAAAGATCCAATAAAGTATAACGACTATGAATTCATCGACACGATTCAAGCTTATATACCCGATAATGAAGAGAAGAAATCTATGAAGCTAAAGAAGGATAGAGAAACAATAAAGGTGAAGAATATTGATATCAAAGAGTCGATCACGTCTATCACTTCAGTGTGCTCAAAATGTGATATATACAGATCTGACAATGCCAAACTCCTAAGAGATTTGGAGAGTTTGACATTAGAAAATAAATATTTTAAACAAAATGAAAAAGATTTCAAAAAATCTTTTTAAAAGTCAAATAAAAATTGTAGAAAATAAAAAATTAGTTTTGAATAAAATGATTTTGAAAAACAAATAGTAATAAATTCTCATCTTGAGACAATAAGTCAGCTTGAAAGATAAATTGAAATTGTGAAATATAAAGCTGAGATTTTGAGTAATAAATTGAAAGGTTTTGTGACCTCATCTTTAATGTTAGATCATATGGTTTCAAAACCAATAAAGAATAATAAAGAAACTGTGGAAGATAAATATGATTTTTGTAATCATATGATTGGGTATAAACCGTCGGGAAAGGTTAATCATGTTAAATCAACAACGTTTGTACCTGATAACACTAAAAATAAAAATAAAAATTCCTTGGTTAAAGTTCCAATAAGTGACAATGTCACAAATTATAACGATGTCATAATTGAAGATTCTGGTGATGATGATATCGATGATGGAAATGACAAAAAAGAAATATTTTTGAAATTAAAAGAAAGATATCAAGAAATAATTCTGCCATTTGCGGAAAATGTGAATGTTCTACACATATATCTTGTAAGCAAAATGGGGATAAAAAACAAAAACAAAATATTAAAAAACTCTAAAAATTTTCAAAACAAAAATGAAAGATTAGCGGTACGATCATCCAATCATTTTGAAAACTCATAAAAATTTCAGAATAAGTGGTGCAGGTTTGGCCACAGTGCTTGAAAGACAAATCATTACAATCAAAGAGGATGGTATGAGGATTCTTCAGAGACAAATCATTACTATGATTGAAGACGGAGAAGTGATAAGTACTACAAGTCAAATCAGTGTTATCTTTTAAGTGTATGGTTTGAAAGAAAAGAATGGTGCGATAACAGAATGTGTAACAACTGTGGATTAATCAGGCACATTGTTGTGTATTGCATGAGACCAACAAATAAATAGAGATAGAAGAACAACATGAGAAGATGCTTTAAATGTCAAACAAAAGGCCATGTCGTCAGAGATTGTCCAATAAGTTCGAGGAGAGGATCGTCGAATGAATCTAAAGGGGTGAAAATGAAAGAAAAGAAGACAATGAAGACAGAAGAAAAGCCCAAAGAATGAAAAGTAAAATTATCACAAGGGCAGAACGATAACTGAGAAAGAAAAAAAAGAAAGCGAGAGAGTATCTGGAAAAGATTTTGTCCTCGGATATGACCGTTGATTCAGATAACAGTTCTGAAGAATCGTTTTACACTACTAAAAGTAATCATTCAAGTAAAACGTATTCATCAGATACAAAATATGAGGACAGAAGAGAAAACAATGGAAAATAAAGTTATTCATCAAACAGTTGCGAAACCAAAGCAAATTTGGAGAATGAAAGTTTCAGATGAAGTTTCTACCCCAGTGGAAATTTCAAAACTGTTTGATGATAAACGAAATTGTGAATGGACTGTTGTTTCTTATGTTGATGAATTTGGTCAACCTAAATCCAATATGGATTGGGTTCCAATTCGAAACTAATTAAAGTTCATTTACATGTGCAGGATAACCAAGCTTCAACCAAAGGTCTTTTTCAGAAGCAGTGGTTGAACATGCGGAGGTTAAAGAGATGAATAATGGAAATGAGTTGAAAGGATTGGTGTTCCACACAAACAAAATGGTAGCTTCGCGTTCACATTCGTAAAATTTCGTTAAACGGTTAAAATGTAAGATTCTTATTTTCGATTTCGAAAAGATGTTATCGATTTTAGGGGGAGAAAAATTTTTAAAAATTGTCGAAATCCAAACTTTTTGTAAAATTGAAAAACATCATTTCAAAATCATTTCAGATAGATAAGAATTTTCAAAAAACCAAAAACAATAGAAAATCTCAAAATGTCAAAAACATTGAAAAATGAAAATGAGATTATTCGTTGAGAAAAGAGGAAATGATAAGTGGACTATCAGTGCATGCTAAAGAATTGTAATGTTTAAAATGGTTAAACAATCTCACTAAAGTTGTGTTGGTAGGCTCAGCTAGACTAGTAGTTTTGCGAAAACGATACAAACCAAATGAAAAAGCCTAGTTCTAGTGAGAAACGCGATTGAAAGCATAGTACTTAGTTTTGTCCTTCGTGACTGTGTACCTACTCGGTAATCGCTGAATGCTACAAGGCATAAAAACCGGTCAGTTTGTGAAATTTCACAACTTACTGAAAAAGTCACTGTGATTATGTTTCATTTTTAAAAGATTTAAACTTGTTTTATTTCTTTAATTTGTTTAAGCGTTGGACATCCTCTATGTATACGAAAGTATCGAACTGGATGTTTATGCCTTATTTTACTTGGTATTTTGTTTAAACCTTGGATCACCTCAGTGTAGCGTATATGAGAATATCGAACTGGTGATTAAGTGTTAAACAATTTCAACTTGTTTTTACTTTTATTTTGTTTAAACACTGGACTTTCTCTGCGTATCGAAAGATCGACCTGATTGTTAATGCTTAAACATTCTGCGTTATTTTCACATATATCACAGTTGATGAAAGTTTGAAGGCATTACTTGAGTCAGTGTATTACATGATGAGGGGATACGCTGAGATCGTGGGGTCCATAAGAACTTAATGGAAATTAGTGTACCATAACGTATCGGTAAGCATCATGAAAGTTTTTAGATTGAGTTTAAGTGGACAACAATATCGAAAATCCATGTGAATTGTTAAAACTAGGTGTTTCAAAAAGATCAACGGTGCAACTAATATGTCTTAGTAACTGATGTGATCCTCTAGCACGTTTTCTCACAATAATATAAACTATATATATTACATTTTAGTATGTTTACATTTCTGCATTCATAAACTGTAACAATCCAAAAAGATTTTCTTTGAAAATCTTCCATGGAAACCTGATAATGTTGATTATGAGTCGGATCAACGAGACTGTTGACAAACTGTTTGTGTGTGGATACGGGTGATTGTTCATTAACGTCAAATCTTAGAGATTCGGAGCATCATTCAAGGGGTAGACTGTGGTTTCACTTGAAGATGTTAAACAAGATTAAAGATGCTTGAAGATGATCAATGTAACATCCCAAAAACCGGATTTACCAAACCCGCTTCGTTTATTAACCGAACAACCAGTTAAAAATTTCGTTGCGTATTTAATGCTCAAATTAATTTTAAACGATACATAATTAATAAGTATATTAGAATATAAAATTTATATTTAAAAATGTGTTAAAAATAGTGAAATAAAAATAAAACAAGGCTGCCGGGATTCGAACCCGGGTCAGCCGAGAATCTTCAAAGCCTTAACTCCAATCCATCCAACCACTCCGCCACTTGTGTTCTTTAGTAACATATCAAAACAATTAATTCAAATATCACAATCTCGATTTCAAATCGACGCGCCCAAATCGCAGTCGTCGGAATCCCGACGATTTCGCCGATAATTGACGGTTTCTTCTGATTTAACCGAAGCATTAACCTCAACATCGGTTATAACCGATGTCCAGTCCGCGACATCAGTCATAACCGCCGAAAAATTATTGACCATGAATCGAGACTGAAATCAGACCCCATGCATCTCGATCTTCCCTATAAATTCACCCACAAGCCTCTGTTAACCTTTTCGCTCACAATCACACAAATTCTCGACGTAATTTCACTCGCTGGAAAATCTCTGCAAGTCGCCGGAAAACCGAGATTTCATCTACACGGTAAATACCTCGACTCTTTCCGTTTCAATCCGTTGTTAGACTGTTACTAACTTCAATCCAACCATCAGAATCTATCCCAGACGACGTAGCCGGAATATTCAGCTCTCGCCGGAAAACCTCTGAAACTTCTGATCTTACGCTGGGAATCGGTATAATCATCCAAACTTCTGTAAATCCTTGTTTAAGTACCTCAATATCATAACTAATCGAACAGAACTGTTAATTGATTCTAACAGCCGAAGTTCACAAACAGAGCCGACGAGTCTTCGCCGGAGTTCTGTGAAAGACGCTGATCCCCCCAAACTCTCTCCGTTCATTTCCTTTCAACTACTTATAATGTTTGTTAATCGAATTAGACATGAATCAGTCGAATTATCATTGTCTGTGTTCTTGAGCGAAGAAGACGAAGTCCGGTTATGTTATAAGATTATTTAAAATCAGTATAATGAACGGGTTAGACACACAGTCCAGCGGTGGACTGTGTGCAAACAATACGCATACGTCCCGAGTTTGATTCTTGACACACGCACCTTCGCAGTAATAAAATGTCTTTTTTTTAAACTGAACCGGGTTAACTCCGTAAGATGTTAAGTATAATAAAAACCAGAATAATTACCAAGTTAGACACACAGTCCAGCGGTGGACTGTGTGCCAAACTAAATCACAGGTCCTGGGTTCGAGACCTGTGGCGAGCACCGAGTGATGCAATTAAATCGTTTTTAAAATAAGTGATTTTCGGATTAATCTAATTAGTATATAAATATAATTAAAAACAGAAATATTTCGGGTTAGACACGTAGCTCAGTTGGTAGAGCTGCGTGCACGCGTACGGGAGGTCACGGGTTCGAGTCTCATCCAGCGCACACATATAACCGACCATACCGGTCAACAAGTCAACGGTCAACAAGTCAATGGTCAACAGTCAAAAATCAACATTTTTTAATTTCTTTTATCTATTTATTTAAATTAAAAATACTTAAAAATAACATTTTTAAAGTTATAAAATAGCCTTAAACTCACAAAAATATATCCAATAATCCTACTAAAATTGATTAATAAAATCCGCTTATTTTACCGAACCATTATGTTATTATCTAGGTTAGTTTCACTCGTGGTTAAATCCAACATCGTGCGCATTCAACATCATCAACCGAACGCACCCAAGGTGAGTGAATCTTACAACTCCCCTTTTTAATTACACGTTTTGGGGTGTATCATGTGTCACTAAAACTAATTCGTTTATTCAAACTCGTGCCATACCATATTATGATTTAAACTTAGAATGTAAATATTGTTTGTAGTTATGTATTACATATTGTCAAGTTGTATGCAAATTATTCATTAGGCCCATCAGTTCGTAGAACAACGCGTGCCTCAAAACTCATTCATTAGGCCCATCAGTTCCTCGTGGGAGACGAGTTGAGCAACGCGTGCCTCAAAATAATCTATTATAGTATGTTGTGCATTATTTAATATTAAGTGATTAGTGAATAAGTTTACATCTATATTTACTCATATGTGGTTACGCACTTTATTTATAATCAATTCAATAAACTTGTTTAAATGTTTTTCATAGGATTCACTCGCCAACTTTTTGTTGATCCAAAAACCATTTTTACACATGATACAGGTGAACAGGATGAAGCAAGGAAAAACATAGGAAGTGCCTTAGAAGAAAATAATCAAGTTTAGAAAGATGTGTAGAACATGTTGTAATTATGATTGTATGATTTCCCTTTAAATTGTAATAATGAATATGAAACGTTATAATAAATGTCATGAGCTTTGATGAAAACCCAATCATGCCCCGATCACCTTTTCCGCTGCGGGTCGGGGTGTGACAATCAAGACTGCGGAAACATCCAAGGGGGAGACTGTTGGTGCATATGTTTGTTGCCTACGTCTTGATGTAATATGGCTTTGAACTGTTAGAACTGAGTTTGTGTTGTAAACAAACTCATTCGTACGGATGAGTATATCCGCATGGATGAGCTGGTCCACATGAATGTGCTGGTTCATACGAACGTGCTGGTCCTTCCAACACAACCTCCCACGTCTATAAATAGGAGTGTTGGGATGTGAGTGCGAACGGATGTACGGACGAACGTGTGACTAAGGTGAAGCACTGTCAAAATTTTACCGTGACTGAGGAGTTAATGAAAACTGATAAAATTTTTAAAATCTTGTGTTTCTGCTTCTGTATGTTTGATTCCGCACTTCATACTGAAGTTTAGATATCACCAGGACTTTAGGATTGATCTTAAAATGGACCTACAGTAAATGGGATCAAGTATACTCACAGTCTGCGTAGTAATTCCTGTGTACGTGAGTTTGACGAGTCTTGAGTTGAGAACACCGAAGTTACCCTAAGATGGGAAACAGAGGTGTGTGAGTTGCTGTCACACACCAACCGATGGTGGATACATCAAGGTGGGACGAAATATATTGCAAGAGACTTCATAACAACTAAATGTGAGGTATTTAAAAGTAAATTTTCATTTCATTGCTAGCGGTTCAACTACATGATTTGGAAACAAAAGTACAACAAGTAACGTATGACTAAACTAAGAAACATGAATTAAAGTTTGGTATGTTTCTAGTCCTTACTACTGGTTCTTTTCGCGCGTCATGATCACAATCTTTCAATACATATTAAAGTAACATGTCAACAAATAAAGCATTGTCGAACATACAAGTTCTAAGTGTACTAGCATATGTATAAAAGATTTTATCGGGATCCACATGACAATAACGTATACTAAGGCGTAACATAACATAAGCTAGCATGCAACACCTACTTACAACCCAAAGATTCCCGCTAGCGTAATCTTGTCGTAGCAACAACAAGACCGTTTTGTTTGACTTAACATGACCTCAAGAATACGGGCGGTGCATTAATCCTATACGCTATCCATGTTACGGGATGCTTGTAGGAAGTTAATGACAAAGTATCGTGCATGTAAAGTTTCTAGCATGTCAGTATTTCTAAGTATAAACATATAAAGCATGTAAGTTGGATACGATTGTATGAATAATGTGTTTGCGTATACGTGTTCGTGTGAGTTTTTATATGATATATGTATTGCACCCAAAAGTGTAAAAAACGAAAAAGGGGTCATGTATACTCACGGTTTTGCAAAGCTTTTCGATTAAACATGATTTGATGGTTTGATGAGAGCGGAGCACCAAAGTTACTTTACATTGGGGAAACGAAGGCTTTTGAGTATATGGAGCTTGTGGAGAGTTCGGATTCGGAATTAAGTATGAAAAGTATATGTATGTGAAAATATATCTTGTCAAAATACTCGTTTGGACACTAAGTTGTCATGTGTTTTCATGGGTCCTAATTTGCCCATTAGAATCACAAACAAGGAGTCTAGGAACGAAGATAATCTAACCTAAGTCCTTGACATTTAACCATAACCTGGTTAGTATCAAGAATTCGGTTAAAAAGTATAGATCTAGCATAAGTTATAATTTAGTCCAACATGTATTATCATGTAAGTCAAGCATGGAGGTAGGATTAAACCTCATTGTATGATTCACTGAAGCATAAAGTCATCAACATAGTTGATGACCAGGTTGGTCATGAATAAAATAAAAGCACAACTAGCTAAGTTTGCTAAGTAGCCAAGTAAGAACAACTCGGGCGTGTCATACCCAACATGGCAAATGTTGGAGGCGATGCGGGGTTATCTTACTTTGATTCTTGGAAGCTACTTAGGTATTCTCGCCAGCAAAATAAGTGAGGTAGGTGGAATCATGGTTAGAAAGCCAAGGCTTCCATTGTTCACACCTTCACCAAAACACAAGTCTTTCAACTTTGAAGGTTGAAAGCTTGGATGGTTCCAACACCTTGAAGTCACTTTGGACTTTTTAGGGCAGAATTTTATAAAGGTTTTGAGCCATTTTCTTGTGGAAATCAACCACTACACAAACCCACAGCTATGAGCTTAGTTGGGGGCATGGTGGGTACAAGATTCCACTAAGTTTTAAGCATTATATATAAGAAACAAAAAGATAAATTATAGCAGAATTTTATGCTACTTTGGACCTCAACTATGGTGAGGTTCCACCTTAGTTTGCCATGGGAAACTTGTGGAAACCATCCTAGACGCTGCCCAAGTAGTTTGAAAGAAGATTAGAAGAAGAAAGGTGAAGAAAAGTGAGTGAAACTTCACTTAGAACACTTGAAAATATTATTCCTTGCTTGGAATTCTTGAGAAGATTAGAGAGTTTGGGAGTACATTAGTGTGTGGAAAGTTTTTAGGAGGTGGTAGAGGCTGGTATTTATAAGTGGGGATTAGGGTTTGGGAAGTTAATGAAGGTGGAAGGTGATTGGAGGAGAAATGAGGTGAAAAGGGTGAAATATGATTGGCTTAAAGAAGGATGGAAGGTGATTGGAGGAGAAAAGGGTGGAAAAAGCTTATGGTCTTGCTCACTTTAGTCCCTGCACTTTGTAACTAGATTATTTATGCCGTTTTCTTGTATTTTAACTTGTTTTTTAGGTATCTAAAGTGTATTTTAAGTCTCCATTTTGCGTATAAACATGTCTTTAAAGAGTGATTGCGTATATAACACAAATATGAAAAATAACATGTGTATATATAAAAATGAATTTCCATTATGATTAACACCTCAAATTGATTGAAATTGAAATGCGAATGTAAGGTTTCTAAAAATAGAATGCGAATACGAACTTTCTAAAAATAAGAATACGGAAATACGAGGCGCTATAGTTGCGGATTTGATTAATTTGATTGGATTCGGAATTTAGAGGGCAGGTTGTAAGTCATAGTAAAATGTAAAACAAGGTACCATGAAAATGGTCATGCAAGGAGGTAGGATGATTAGCATCCATTAAACCTCATTATAGGATTCACCAAAGCCAAATTCATCAACTTTGTTGATGATTTTGGTTGCTCTTGAATGTGAAAATAATACGAACTTAAACCTACTAAACCTATAAACAACCAAGTGAGCTAGCTAGATGTGTGCATCCCAAACATGTTAAGTGTTTAGGGACGTGATGTTCCCTTGTCCCTTTGTTGGTTATGGTTTGAGTTTTAATGGTATGAAATCTAAACTAACAAATCATCAAGAGAGGTAGTGGAACATAGTTGGAAAGCCAAGGCTGCCATGGTTCACACTTTCAACAAATTATCAAGTTAGATGGTTTCAACACTTGTAGGTTGTTTATAACCTTGTTAAAATAGAAAGTTTGGAAGGTGTTTAAACCTCTAAACTTATGAGAATCAACCATACTCAAGCCCCATAACCCTACGTTTGATTAGAAGCATGGTAGGTGCAAGAATCTCACAAGATGAAGGAGTTTATGAAAAGTTGGTGAAAGATAACACCACAACATAAATTTGGACCTCAAAATGGTGATGTTCCACCGTAGTTTACCATGGTAAACTTGTGGAAAATATTCCTAGAGGTGTTCCAAGCTTTCAAGAAGAAGAAAGGATGAAGAAAC
This sequence comes from Scalesia atractyloides, assembly GCA_947069175.1. Lineage (NCBI taxonomy): Eukaryota > Viridiplantae > Streptophyta > Magnoliopsida > Asterales > Asteraceae > Scalesia > Scalesia atractyloides. The sequence goes on from CAMTDV010000016.1 coordinate 73,295,495, forward strand.
ATGGAGAAAAGTTACGTGGAAGCTCACTCTTGGACTTAAATAAAATATGCCCAAACTTGATATTCCAGCTGATTATAGAGTGTTTTGAGAGTGTTTGAGGGTTTGGAAAAGTGAAATGGAGGTTGATTATGGTTAGTGTTTTAATGGAGAAATAAGGTGATTAGAGAAAAATGGAGGTGGAAAATATGACCAACCCGTAGCCAAGAAACAACTATCTACAGATTAGACATGCTTGTGCCCCGCAGCGAGCCAGGGGTTACTTGCCCGCGGGGCGCGGCATGCTTTTTTCACAGCCCAAGTTTGGTTTTTCCCGTTTTGGCCCCTGAACTTCCATAAATTTGTTATTTTATGCCCAAAGTTGTGTTTGAACTTGTTTTATAGTGTGGAACGTATTTGTGAATATAGAACGATGATTCAAGTGTATAATAAGTCTAGGTTCGCACGTAAATGTGGCATTCAATAATTCTTCATGTGTAACACAAGTATAACATTTATGAGTATAAAATGAATTTCATTATGATCAAAGTCTCGGATTACAAGATTGGAAAATGGAATACGAATACGATATGATTACAAGTTTCTAAAAATAGAAATGAGAATACAACTATCTAAATGATAAAAGTACAGAAATGCAAAGCGTTACATATGTAAGGTAAGATGTAATATTAACTTACAAATAAAATTCCCAACAGCAATCAGCAATGATCTAGTTTGAGTGATGACCACATTATGCCTCCTAGGATTACTCAAAAATCCCAAATAATGTCTCTTGTCGGTTTGTTGTGTTTGATAGTTGACCGAACAGTATCACCTTCCTGTCTTGGCCTTAAAATGCCTCCACCGTCCTAACCTTAATATCTGACCCAACAAACGTTTCAAACGCATTGCTTATCGTAAGCACTTGTTGTCTATATGGTGTTATCACCCCGATATCTTAATTTTTTATCCCGTAATTCGAGATGACCGCCACTTGCTTCAATTCGATTAAACCATGACTGGTTATTCCCCTCACTCTCATCGATAACTTGAACACCTAAAAAATTGGCAATTCCAGGTTTGGAATGAAATCCATCCAAGTTAACGCGTATAACGTATCAATATCCTCTTTTTCGCATGAGACCAAGTCTCCTTTGTAGAACAACTCTAAAGGAAGTGGCAGTATGTGTTTGTGACAACAATAATTTCGTAGCAATTTAACAAGCCGTCTCCGAGAATGTTAAAAAAGTCAGGCCTTCGACGAGATAAAAAAAGGGCCTTACCCGCCCTAAAAAAACTCGGCGAGATTCCGGATTCGTCAATGCGTCATGCTGCTTCATATTGTGTCATTGTCGATGTGTTCTTTTTTAGCGCCTGCCACGTTAAAAGATAATTGGGATTGATTATATTATTTGGGTTTGAATGTTAGATTAAAATGTGGGCCAAATGTTTGGACTTAAACAAAAAATTTAATGTGCCATACTTTTTCAATACTACTATTATATATTGCACATATCCAATACTACTTAGCCTTAGGGTTTAGGTTTTGGGTTTAGTTAGCTTTTTAGGGTTAGGTTTTTGTGGGGTTTAGGTTTCGTGCTTAGTTTTTAGGTTTTTTTTGTGGGGTGGGGGTTTACTTAGCCTGATAATAATCTTTGCCGGAAAAAATCCGGTAGTATTTTTATTCCCCTACATTCAGTATAACTACTCTAGTATTTTTATGGGCCCTCTTACATTTTGGCCCTGAGCCTGCTTAGTCACGTAATTCTAATCACCATTTTCATAAAATTTAGATTCACAGAGTCTCCGCGTGAATAATTTCCTTAAATCATAACTCTTAGCATTTATAGAAAAGATTACCTAACTGTATCGGATATCCAGCAAGAACTACCATTGTACTCCCTTTATGTAAATGAGATATCGGGGTCATTGTTTCGACCTCAAGTGCATGAGCCGCCTCGCCCGAGATGATATGTGTGAAGTGGCCAATTTTAAGACTTTAGGCATAAAGAAGAGCAGCACTTGCGTATGTGGGTGAAATAGAACCCATTGAACCTAGACGAAAATTCCCGAAACAGGTGACTCGAACATGATACTAGAAGAAGAAACAAACCGCAATATCCATTTTTATATGTATCCACATCAAACCGTACTTGACGATTTTACTACAGCGTAAAGAAAAATGGGATTAACTTTTGTTTTTCTTTTCAAGTTTATATATATTTTTTATCTTTATTTATAGTAACTGTTTGTTTTTAATTAGTGAAAATGTGTTTTATTTAATTGGAAAATTGGATTTTAATAGTCCGAACCGGCTCTTTTTGGCTGAAATAATCCCAACTTATTTAATTACCCACAATAATACTAACTCTTCCATTTTGTTTGTAAAGTAGTCCGCCGTTAAAAAAACATAACGGAGTTAAGTTTTTTTTCAAATTAGAAACCGATGTTTTCGGACTTTTGATCAGAACGAGGATACGAGTCTAGTGATGTAAAACATACCTCGAAACAATGCTCTAAACGACAAAAATGGTGCTTCAATTGGGTGTTTGAATTTCTAATTAACAAGTCGTTTAAAGCAATGTTTCGATGTAAGTTTTACATCAATCGATTCGTATCCTCGTTTTGATCAAAAGTCTAAAAATATTGAGTTGGAATTTTGAATAAAACTTAACTCCATTATGTTATTTTAACGGCGGGCTATTTTTCAAACAAAATGGAAGAGTTCAAATTATTATGGGTAATTAACTGAGTTAGGATTATTATCGGCGAAAAAGAGCCATTTTGGATTATTAAAATCATAGTTAATTTATTTTTATACATATATAAATTTTAAACATTTATGAATAGTAGTTTATTTATTTCCTAATTCCTAAACACAACAAAATGGAGTGTCGGCGGTAATAGGCCTTCACCTTGATTGGAGGAAAGGGGCGGCAAGGGTATGGTGCCAGGCATCTGTCTCGCACTTCTCTATTAGCCCAATTAATTTATGACTTTCATCTCCGTTTTAAAATTACGATTTTTCCATCAGTTCAAATTTACGTATTTGCTCCCAGTTAAAAATAAAATGACGCTTTTGCTCCCAACTAAAATTTTCAGTTTTGCCCTCGGTTCAAAATTACGGTTTCGCTCCGTTTAACGTTACAATTTTGCCATTAGTTTCCAATGAGGGAATAGTGTTAGGCAGCTTCCTGGCACTCCCCCATTAGCACAACCAGTTAATTATTTTATACTCACTTTAAAATTACGTTTTTGCCACCAGTTTAAATTTACGTTTTCGCCCCCAACGCAAAATAAAATTATGCTTTTGCTCTAAGCTAAAAATTACGATGTTGCCATCGGTTCAAAATTAATATTTTGCCCGCAGCTCAAAATTATGTTTTTGCCCCCCAGTTCAAAATAAAAATTTGTTTTCATAAAAAGTTATTATTTTGCCCCCAGTTCAAAATACATTTATGCTTTTGTCCTCAACTCAAAATTATATTTTTGCCCTCACTTCAAAATAAAATTATGTATTTCCTCCAGCCAAAAATTATGATTGTGCCCGTAGTTCAAATTCATACAACGATATTACCCTAAGTTAAAACTTACGAATTTAGCCCTACGCAAATTTACGAATTTGCCGCTGCTACAAATTTACACTCTTGCCATCACTTTAACTTTTGGAAAATTATGATTTTGCCACAGTAAAAAAAATTCAACATTGCCCAGCCCTTAGTTAAAAATTACAGTATTGTCATTGTTTTTGTTTTTTTAGCAAAATTATAAAACTTTTTTTTATTGGTTGACTCAATTTAATTATTTTCCATGTTAAGAAGCTGCCTAACACTCGCTCAATAGTCCTGATAAATTATTGTTTTGCCCTGAGCTCAAAATAACGGTCTTCTCATCGTTTTAGTTTTGTTTCCTAGCAAAACTATATGACTCTTTTTTTAATTGTTTAAGAATTATTCGGCCATCGCCCCGCAACGCGGGCGGGGCGTCAACTACTTAATAACATATAGTATTTTTAATAGTTTTATTATTTTAATATTATAATATTTTATTATTACATTTACTCTTAATCTGAAACATATCTTTGATTTTAACTGTCAATGATTTTTTTATATAGTATTATCAGTGCCATCCAAACATCGGTATCGCAAGTTTCTTTTTTTAATAAAATGACGTCGATTATTCTTTTTGTTATTTTACTAATATAATGTAATATTTTGTAAAATTTCGAATATACCATTAAATGCAAGTTATGTTCGAACGAGTCAAATATAGTTGTTTTTTTATCTTCACAAACCGAACGGATACCGACCAAACAACATCGGCGATACCAATTAGGTTTTGCTTTATGGTTTTTTGTCGTTGAACACAGAGTTGTATTCGCAATGACGTAATTTTTTTTGTAGCGTAAGCTATATCAAGGGTCGGTAGCATATCGGTTCATGTAGTTAATTTCTTAGATATTTTATCATGTAGTCAGTCACAGCTACACAATCTCTAACCACCATAGTTAGGTTGAGGTAGTGTTGACCAAGTAAGCTTTATCCTGAATACAAAATTCCAATCACTGAAACAGTTAGGTATTGGTTGAAGATGAATGATAAACATTTATGGTATTGTTCAGCGATTTTGAAACAACTTCTTCCAAGGTAACCATCTCATCTTTATGTTTTCTGCGATTGATTTCTCAATCGCATATATCATGAATTAAGCAGCAGGCAGGTGACTGTTAATTTGATTTTCATTACATGCGCTAAATCCAGTTCATTGTTATTGTTCACTCTTTCATAACCTAATTGATTTAAGAGTTGTTTAGTTACAAACACTTGTTGCCCCTATAACTGTCTAGTCTAATTTTTATGAGTTCAAGTTTGCAAATGATCACTGTTTTTTAAGTGGTAAAATTTTGATGAGATAGCAATTTTGCATATATGATGATTATGCTAGTAAGGAGGAGATTTTAATGTACTAAAGTAAAATTGGACGATAGCTTGTTTCAACTACAGAAGTAAACAGCATCTGCTTAGTACCTACAAATTTGGAGTAACAAACAAACAAACGTACCCTAAAATCCTACTCACAGCAAAGCTAATTTTAGGCTCGGTGGGATGAGGGCAAACCTTTCCTCTAGTACTTTTGTAGTTGTTTCCATTCATAATCTTAAAGTTTCCTTAATTCTTTTTCTAGGGAGTATGGACATTGTTTCAAGTAGCCTAACGGCTATATCCTTGTTATGGACTCCACTTGAGGCATGTTGCTTTTATTCAAGAAAATTGGAAACGAGAGTAAGGACATTGCGTTCTATAATGGAAGAACTAACTAGTAAAGAAAATGATTTAAAAGCTGAAATAAATCGTGGAATGGTGAACCAACAAAAGAATTTAAGAAGTGAGATACACTTGTGGCTTAAAAACGTTGAGAAGCTTGTAGCTGAAGTTAAGCAAATCGAAACGGAAATCGAGAAACATACGAAAGGATGTTTCCCTAACTACCTTTCTCGTTACAAATTAGGTAAAATGATGGTGAAGAGAATTAATGATATGAGTCAGCTTCAAGCTAAAGGCGTATTTCCGAACGGGCTGTTTATCGATTCTTCTCAAGATTCCGGGAGAATCCTACCCACAAGTGGATTAGTGGGTGATAAAACTTTTAACAGAGTTTCAAAGGCGATCTGGAAAGTATTGACTGATACGAATACCAGTATGATCGGTGTTCATGGGATGGGGGGTGTTGGCAAGACGTCTATAATGATGCATATTTATAACCAGCTAATCGATTGCAAGATATTTGATCGGGTCATTTGGGTGAATGTTTCAAGAACTTTTAATGGAGAAATTGCAGCTAGATATTGCAGATGCCACAAATTTAGAGCTCTTAAAAGATGAAAATGTGATATGGAGATCAACGCGGCTGCTCGAGCATTTGCAAGGAAAAAAGTTTGTTCTCATCTTAGATGACATGTGGCAGAAGTTTTCCTTAGAAGAGGTAGGTATCCCACATCCAAGCATGGATAACGGTTGCAAGTTTGTATTTGTAACTCGCCTTATGGAAGTTTGTCGTGGAATGGAAACTCAACGGGAAGTCAAAGTCGATCTGTTGACCAAGAATGAAGCATGGGATCTATTCACAACCAAATCAGGTCCAATTCAGAGTGATGAAATAGAACCCATTGCAAAGGCAGTGTGTGAAAACTGTGGTGGATTGCCACTTGCAATTATCACAGTGGGTCGGGCCATGAGGAAAGTTAAAGATATAAGATTATGGAAGAATGCACTCGAAGAATGACAAACCTCAAGGGCCGACATTATTGGCATGGAAGAAGATGTGTTTGCCCGACTAAAATTCAGCTATCTTCACTTAAAAGATGACCATATCAAAGCTTGCTTTCTGTATTGTGCTTTGTACCCCGAGGACCATAAAATTGATGCTGCAGAACTTATAGATACTGGATGGCAGAAGAATTGATAACTGAAGTCGGAGATCGAGAAAAAGAAATCAACAAAGGATACACAGTGCTTGAAATGCTTAAAGATGCTTGCTTGCTTGAAGACGTTGGGTCAGATTACGTCCAGATGCATGATTTAGTTAGGGATATGGCTATCCGGATCGCTAGGGAGGGCCCGAGGTTGATAAATAAATCTGCATTGAAATTAAACCGATTGGCAAGAGAATGGATCGAAAATGTTGAGTGGGTTTCTGTGATGGATAACGGTATTAGTATTGTACCTGATTATCCAAACTGCCAGAAACTGTCTACTTTGCTTCTTCAGAGGAACCCACTTTCTAAAAACATTCCCGATTCGTTCTTTATGCAGATGCCGCGTCTTAAAGTACTTGACCTCTCTAAAACCGGCATCAAGTCATTACCAGAGTCAGTTTCAACTTTATGTAGCCTTCGTGCACTCCTTTTAAGCTTTAGTGAGTTGAAGGAGATTCCTTCATTAACCATGCTTAAAGATCTGAGAGTGTTGGACTTGTCACATAGTCGTTTGAAAAAGCTACCAAGCGATATAGACGAGTTGACAAATCTAAGGCGTTTGGATTTATCATACACCGAGAAACTGAAGACGTTCCCATGTCGCGTTGTCCAAAAGCTTTCTTTTCTTGAGAACTTTTCGATGTTTAGAAGCAAATGGAGATGGTCATCAGTTAGCGGAGTTGGATTTGATCAAATTTCAAGTTTAACCAGCCTTGGCCTTTCGTTTGAGGACCGAACCAGTTTCATAGAGTATGTGAGATCTAATCAGTGGCAAGATTTGCAAAGTTACCATCTTGGTATAGGTCAGCTATCCATTTTTCTACCTATGTCGAAGGGAATGCGTAGCATCGAAATTCAAGGTTATGACCTTGTTTGGCAAGACGCGGTAATCGAGCTTCCAAACAACATCCAGCAGTTGGACCTGCACAGTTGCCATGATCTTACATTTTCATCAAAACTATCCGACACAACCGACTTGGAAAATCTACGACAGTGTTACCTCTCAAACTGCAGTGGTATGGAATTTATAACAACTTCTGGTAACCGTTTTCCAAGTCTAGAGCTGCTAGTCCTGCGAAAACTGCCCATATTAAAGGCCATATGTAACGGTATCGCATCAAGTCAGATTTTCACAAAGCTAAAGAGTCTTAAGATCCATAGCTGCAATAGCATGAAGTATTTGTTTTCATCTGGTATGTTGGAAGACTTTCAAAACCTTGAAGAGATTGAAGTGTGGAACTCCAGCTTGATTCAAGAGATGGTAGAAGACAACACCGGACTATTTCTTACTGTTTTACTTCCAAAGCTCCGTCGTTTGTCGTTATCCTCATTACCAGAAATGAAATGCATCACCAAAGGGGTTCTGATTTGTGATTCCCTTGAAACAGTTGAGATATGGGATTGTGAGAAATTGAGGGCTCTTCCGTTCTCCGTTAGCTACTTGCCATCAACTCTTCAGTGCATTAAGGGAAACAGAAGTTGGTGGGATGGGTTGGAATGGGATGAAACTAGTTGCAAGAATCTTCTTCAACCATTTTTTGACCAAGGTACATGAAATTTTCCTATGCATCTGTAGAATTTGTGATGAGAAGGCGAATCTTTTGGATCAGTTAGACTCCTGCAGAGGACTTACGTAAGTCAAAACTTTTGATATTTCTGAACCTAGTATATATATATATGGATTATCGTGCTTATTATACATACACATCTGATTTACACCTGCATGATAACTGTAATTATTTCTTGTACATGTTCTATTAGACTAGAGGGTTTGGTTGCGATAATCTTGGTGGTGAGGTCATACGTGCTGTTAATGGCAAAAATCTGTTAATGAGGAAGTTGCCGTGTTAAAGATAACTATAATTATCCAAGCTGCACGTGGTTCTACACCCTTCGCTTGCATGGGCATATTAGATTAGATGTATGTTATTGCCATGCATGTGTTCTTAGGCGATTTCCATGTATTTAAGCTCTTTTTACCAACGAAAACACTGATTTTGAACCTGAAAGACTGCTATCTAGAGCAACTTGGTGCTAATAGATACAAGTTGCTGCTGGAACCCAAGTAACTTACTACTGAGACATGCGCGATATAGTCATTACTGTTAATGAGGAAGTTGCCGCGATAAAGAGAAGCATACACTAGTATGGGAATTCAAAGTAAAGATTTGATGAAGGTTTACTTGTCTTTGTTTATCTCTATTGTAATCTTTGTAATTATCTTTAGAGAATCATAACTATATTATAGCTTGAGAAACTGTATAAATCTAAACTGTAAGTGCAACATTCATTCTGATTATCAATTGAATTGGGTATTTTTGAGATTCTTGTGTTTTTCTTGCTTTTCAATCAAACAGTGTTTCTAATTGATTATATTGGGAACCGAGGTTGGTGTCATATCAGGGGCGGATCTATATGGTGGCTAGGGGTTGCACCCAACTTTAACGAAGTGAAAAAAAAAATTATTTTATGTATCGGGAGGAGTAAATATTAGGATACCCTATGTTTAGGTGAGATGAGACAAAAGAATCCGATAAACGGAAACGACATTTCCGACTGAAACCTGAACTTGCAGCGAGACTATACTAACATGGAGAAGATGAAGTTATTTATATTATAATATAATAGTTGCATCGGGACACTGAAAAGGTTAAGCCTGCAAAGTGAGTAATTAAGTAAATTTTCAAACTTCAATTAATGTCAAACCGGTAACCTTATTTTTTCGTTAAAAAAGTTAATATAGTCGGTTATTGTAACCATTATCACCCTTTTTTTTTTTTTTTTTTCCTTTGTTTATTTATCATATTTTGGTTAAAAAAGTTAATATAATCTCTTATTGTAACCTATCGCCTTTTTTTTGTTTTTTACTTTGTTTATTTATCATCTTAGATATTATATTTACTTTATTAATAAGCTTTGGTTCTTTTAGTTCTTAAATATATTTTTATTACAAACAAAATATTATCCATAAAACTACTAAATAACACTTAAAGTTTAATAAAAAATTGATGACCTTCTCGTGTATGTTTGATACACCTATTAATAAAAAAATGATAATCAACGTATGTTTTAAAATATAAAATACAAAATTATATGGATCCTATAGTTAAAAAGTTTTCATTCTCTCACTTTATTACTTTATTAGAGAGTGACATCAAAAATAATTTTATTAGAGATTAACAATTTTACTTTCAAAAATAATTTTATAACACACATATCTATACCTAATTAATACGTATATTCAATTCTATTTTAGAGTAAACTGTTAAAATTGTCTCTGAGTTTTGATCACCTTTGCTACTTTAGTCCAAAACTCAAACTTTTTGTATCTGGGTCCATGTGTTTCAATTTTGTGGCCATTTTCATTTAAAAGCAACATCTAGTCAGATTTTCCAGTTAACATTCAGTTTTTTTGTCTTTTTCCTCCATTTTAATGAAGGGCAAAATGGTCAGATTTTTTTAATTGTTATAATAAAACGTTAAAAGACCATTTATTAAAAGGGAGGAAAAGACCAAAAAGTTGAATGTTAACTGAAAAATTGACCAAATTTTGATTTTGGATGAAAATGACAACAAAATTGAAACAACGGGACCCAGATTGAAAATGTTTGAGTTTTGACTAAAGTGGCAAAAGTGACCAAACCTCAGTAATTATTTTGCGGTTTACTCATATTTTTTATTCAATATGGATATTATACGAGTTTGTTACATAGTAATTATATATTAAGGCTCATTTTTATTAGCCACCCAGGTCCACCAAAGGCTCTGGAATTCTCTAGGATGATCCTAAGTAAAAAAATTGATGATACCCCTAAGTTTTTTTCCTAGTTCCGCCATTATGTCATATATGTTCATAATTTGTTTTGAAACTGTGAAACCATCCAAACTGATCATTGATTTGGTTTTGCGGTCGCTTTTTTTTAAATTAGTCATATTCGGTTCTGCTAGGCAATATCCCAATTCAGTTCGGTTTGTTGTTCAGTTACGACAAGAAAAAAAATAAAAACTGAATTAACCGAACTGAATTACCTGAATTAACCGTAAACCAAATTGTTGGACACCCCTTAATCCATTTGTACTTGCTGCAACATGTGTGTCATCACCAATCCAGCTACTAAATTGTGTTAAATGACGGGCAAATAAATTCAAAGCATATCGTTAAATACGTAAAAAACAATAATAAAAGGTAAGTGAATGCCCGTTAGCATTCACCTATTGGTGCAGCTGACCCATGTATTCAAGTGATAGTAATGTTAACCTATTGGTGCACGGTACTTAGGTCATCCCAAAACCTAGAATCCCCAAGAACCTTGATCTTGCACAATATAGGTTTTCGGATTGCTAGGGTCTAATTTAGCAACATCCAAAATATTACTATTGTTAATCAAAGCCTATATGCTTAATCTAAATTGCTTCCATTCAACTCAAAACACAATTCAGACACTACAATCTGTCTAGTCTCAACTCAAAAGAAGCAAACTACTATCAAATAATAATAAAGATATAATTACAATTTTGAGACAAGATGTCACACATAATCTGTCAACCAAAAATACAGTCAACCATTAAGTGTAGTTTCTTGCCAAAACCACAAGGCAGGAATCGTTTTTGACCATATCGTGAAGAAATTACAGAATCACAGTCGCGACCTATTTGATTATTTCACTTGGAGATAACTTTCATGAATTTGTTGAGTGATTTGAATACTCCTACTGCTTGACTAAACAATGATGGGCCCTGCTCCGACTCATTCTCTCCTCCAAATATTACCTGTAAACAACCAAAGCTCGTTCGATGATCGTAAGCACAAAAATAGGCTCTGCTAACATTCTCCACATATTCAAGCATATATATTACTTTCTTGGCATATACATTCATATATCCCCCTCAAAATTTGGCATAATATCATTTATACTCATTTTCAAATTAATGACATTTATACCCTTTCTGTAAAACTTGCATTAGAATATCAGAGGTTGGAGCGTAAGGAAAAAGAGAAGGGTATTATTTATTGTCTCATTATAAATTTATATGATGAAATGGGTTTATATGAAATTTTAAGGGTTCTTTTTTTCTTAATGGGTGCAGCTCTCTATCCATCCCCGGGGATAGAGGTAAGGTTTGCCTACATCACACCCTCACATACCATACCAATAGTTTTGCTATTTGTGGGATTTACTGAGTATGGTTGTTTATTAATGAGTAAATTTCATATTCATTATCTGGTCAGCCAAATATGATATTATGCAACCTTAGCCTATTTAACCTTTGCCCATAAAAAGAAAAGTCAAATGGCCCCTAATTTCAATCTAACCTCAATGTCTTCTGAGTCAGGACGGCTTATCATTTCCTTCGCTAGTATGTAGCGGTTTGGTCTATTCTTGTCATCAAAGAAAACTTTCCATAATCTGTTCATTTATTGGGAAAAGAGTGTGTTAGACAAGTGACGGATGGCTGTCAAATAAATGACTGATATGTGTATGTTACCCAGGATAGCATCTAAATACAGCACCCGTAGGTAGAGGTTTCATCGAGTAAACCGTAGTAAAAGATCTGCAGGATACACGTAAAACAAGATGTTATTGTGTGGTGAATAAAGAATTTTAAGCATTGATGTGTTTATTATTTATAACGGATTGATTTGGGTTAGTTTTTTTTATCTTTGACGTGCCAGAGTAGTGAATTGTAAAACTTAGGTAAAAACAACTCGGGTCAAATTGGTTAAATGTGATCCGAAGATGTATCTAAATGCTTATCACCACTTTCTCCTTGTTCAGTAAAATATTAATACTTTGGTAGTAAATTTTAGTATCATACTTAATACATTAAGTATTCATAAATTCAAGGAAAAGGAACAGAAACTTGTTACGGGTCAACACAAAACCTCTTTAAAACCATTAACCGACTCGTCCATTTTCCCACCTCCGACCATGGATGATGATAGAGATCAGAAAGTTACCTCAAGAAGTATCTTCTCAACTTTCTAACGTTGAATCCAACTCCAACATCCTCGCTAATAAGACGTGGATTCCACATGATGAGAGGTCGTGGCTAGAATAACATGAATATGATATAATTAAATTATTTATAGATGTATGAAAGTTATAACCTATGGAGCAAAAAGATTGAATATATGATAAATCTCTGACAAGAGAACAAAGAGGCTTAGAGGTGACAAGATGGGTAATGAGGGAAGTCCAGTTGACCCACAGCCTCTTTGTTCTTCATTTTTTATTTTATTTTATTTTATAATAAATAACTAACGCATTAAATATGCTTACAAAAACTATATTATTACAATAGTTAACTTTGAATTGTGAATAAAAGTGACTTAGGGTGTTGCATGCATGCATTAAAAAAAATACACTTTGGATGGTTTCTACTCATTTCCCCGGGTCCTTTTTAGCTTTCCTTGGCCCATTTGAGATAACTGTGTTGAAATTTCCAAACGCTTGGAGAGGAAAAAATATATTTCTAATCTATATATACATATAGTAATCAATACCCTTTATTTTTTACATGTTCCAAATTATATCAAAACCATACTTAAACTTCCTACGGATTTAGCACAGAAAGCTTGGGCTCAATCTAGCTCAAAACATCCCCGCAAACACCTGTATCGCCGTGTGATATTTTTCTTTCTTGCATATGCGAAATAGTTTAAATTTCATTATGTACACCATTTTGTTAATTCTCATTCTTTGGTTACTCTCAAAAATATCACATGGTCGAAACAAATACTAATCATCCTTTTCAATTTTTGATACGAAGCTGATCCAACAGTTTGCAAAGGATAGAGGCAAGTGGGCTAGAAAAGAGCCCAACTTAAAACAAGCATAACTTTCACTCCGTTTGGAGTAAGGGCCCATAAATAATGGTTTTTTAAACTTGAATTAACCTATAAAAGGGAGCTTGATGTGTTGGTTTCTCATTGAGCAATATATATATTCGCTTCTCTATAGTATTCTCTGATCTTTGTGCTTCTCATAGCAAATGAGATACAAATCCCAAAGTGGAAACGGACAAAAGATGAGAATTAAGCATTACCGGTTCACCTGAAAGATCAGATGCGATTCGCTCCACGTATTCCAACATTTGATAATCTGGAAGTATCATTACAACAATCTCGTCATCTTTTTCAACAGGCTTTCGATCACTTAAGCTGGATAGAAAGTTCAAAATCAAGATCATATACTTTGCATTGACCAAACTGTAATTGTGAAAAATTACCTTGCGAAACTGAAAGCAGCATCATCCCACCTATACTTGAGAAGTGCAGCAGCGCCAGCATCAGGAAATATTGCTTTGACTCTCTAACAATGAGTATACATATGAAAAACTAAGGGGGTGCTTGGATGCGTTTTCAAAGCATGTGTTGTCACTTGAATAATCATGGGTATTTGCATGAGTTTGGAAGCTGATCATATGATATATTCAATAATCAGAAATAGATGATAACTGTAATGAAACGAGGTTAGTTTAAGGCATCATTCTAAATCTGATCATCTTGACACTTAAATCATTAGTAGTTTATCATATCATGTTTTTTCATAACACTCAATGTTGAAATAACTAAAATATATACACATCCAAACACCCCCTATGTTATATCAGATCAGATAGTGCATCTCTCTCTGCCAAACAACTTCTAAAGAGATAAGACAGTTGCTGGACGCAAGGCGGTTTTGCTGCGCTACACGCCTAGGCAATTTGACTACTATGTGTACATGGGACCCAAAATTCCACAAAATAAAACCGTTATCATATTGAGAAAAAGCAACAAGTTGCACTACTAACCTCACATCCTGTTTCTTCAATGAGTGTATCCACAAAAATTCTTGATAATTCCCACAGTTCACCCTGTGCACCTTCATCGTCAAGAAATTGCAACTGCGGGATTAAGAGCTCAACCTATACAAGACAAAAAAAATGCTTTTTTGGATCTGAAGTCAATCAACAAAAATCCCAACACTCAAATGCTCAAAAAGCAGAATTCAAGTTGCAGAAAATTTGATTGGAGGATAAATATAGAGAGTCCAATGAATTTAATAGGCGATAAAGAAACTTCAAAAATTCTTTGTTAGTATATTATATGAAACGAAGGTTTTACAGTATAGATAAATTGAAGTCACAAAGAATATTATATAAAAATAATGGATATATTATTCAAGACTTTGTAGTACATACAATAGCTCTCATCCCCCCTGAAGACACAAATGCAGCAGTTGCTTCACTAGACTGCTGAACTGCACCTTCCAGATCCGAAGGCAAGCAACTGAAAAACATAATAAATCCTATTCATTCATTAGCACACAACTGGTATCAAGATTCTACCCAAAAGAAAATCTTTTTCTTGCGGGTTTCATTTGTCTGATCTAAGGAGAATGACATGTGAATTGCGAAGAACATGGACCAAATACTATGTTTTGCAATCCATTATTCAAGATGTTATACTACTATGTGCTTATGATTATGAGATCACACAACAACAAACTAAAGAAAGATTTGTTCAATCATAACCTTTTCCCTCTTCTGTGTTCATTTCTTTTTGAGACCTAACAACAGTACACTAGAGGTTATTTCCCACAAAAGATATAGTTTGACTTACTCAAAAACATACCAATGATGTCATCATACGGGCTTTATGACAAGAAGATTGTCATAATTCATGAGAGACTGACTGACTGACCTGTCATCTTCATCTTGACCATTTTCTTCAAGTGTTGGTTGCATATCTTGGAAACTGTCAGTTGAAGATTGGCCTTCAAACTTACCAAACTTGGCATAGGTTCTGGAATCAAATGGAGCTCTGGGGAGTGAAATTCCATTGTAGCCGCAGGATGAAGGGAAGCAGGTGGATGCTGAGGCTAATCTAGAAGAAGAAAAGAAAAGAAGAAGACGAACAGCAGACGTTTAAGAATGATGAGGAAGCCATGAAAGAACAACTGATTAGGGATAAGAGTTAGGCACGTCCCGTCCTTTCTACCACAATTTCAAAATATAGATATTAAAAAAAGAGAAAAATGTATAAGAATAATAACCAAGTTTTAAAAATGTTATTAAATTTAAAAAAAAGTGGGCACAAAAATCATACACTGCGGATGGTGAAAGAAATCCCATGTTGGTCGGGATCGAAGATTAAATGATTACGTTCAATATCATTCAACAAGAAATAAGCACTAAAAAATGAAGCCATCTTTCAAGCAAAAGGAAAAGAACTCAAATTTGAAATTTCTAGCTATGAAGATCGATCACTAGACGACGAAGAAACGAAAATGTGTAAGAAACTGAAAGAAGAAATAAAGGTAAAATATCTTACTTAGTTCAGTTTTTTTAGCTGATCTTTTGTTTTTCTTAATTTATATAGTTTTTTTCATTTTAATTATGTAACCATTTTTTTTAATTTATGTATTTTATTTACATTTTCTAATTTTTTTATTATTGTTAATTATTATATAAGTATTTAAAAAATTAAATACACATTTTATATAAAAATAATAACAAAAAATAAGTGTCATGTGTCGAATAGCGTCATTGTTTCCACGCCCCTTCCCACACCCCGCGTTTTAGCACAACGCCTCAGTTTCTGACACGTGCTGGCGTGTCGTCCACGTATCGAATAACGCTCGCTTTTAATGCCCCCCACACCGTATGTTCTAGGACGAAGGGGCACTCAAAGGTTTGAACCCAGCCTCAACCAACCGACACCCATCATGTCAAGTTTGACTCAAAGTACATATTAACTAGTAAAGATTGACGACACCTACCCATGTCATAAACTATTTTATTTACTTTTTTAATTTAAAAAAAAGTTAAATGCCCCAACCAATCAAAGCCAACCCACCAATTCCAATGTCAACAACCTCCCGAAACAAACTCAAAATCGTTGCACGGATAAACCTACTAGCTTAATCAACCCCCTTACTACCCTTGGAGATGCCGCGTGTTATGGCACTAGTTAGAACCTGTAAGCCTCTACCGGTGGAGCCCCCCCCCCCCCCCTACCCCCTATTGGTTATTGACTAAAGTTATTAATGAAAGAGTTCTATGTTAATTATTCATGTTCATTGGCGGACCTACTCTTTGGTCAGGGTGAGTGGCCGCATCCCTTGAAAAAAAAAATTAGTGTATATTTTAGGCAAAAAAAACCCGACCGTATCCTTGAAAATATGGTTGAACACCTCATCCGCACCTCAGCAAATAATTTCTGGGTCCGCCACTGTTCATATTCAACTTTTGTACTCCTAAAGCTTTTCACTTAAATAGCTAGCGTATGAGGGCTAAATCTAAGCGTAACTCAAAATATTTTGGTCACTTAATTTTACACTTGAGCCAAACAATAATTACCTTAAAATTTAAATCATATACCGAAGAAAAGACATGTCATAAGTACATGTCCCTTTTCGGGTTGTTTTTAGATATTCTTTTTGGAAAAAAAAAATGCTTAAAACCTATAAGGGTAGTTATATGTAGGAATGTTGTTAAAGATTATTATTAGTTAGATTCATTAATATTTGTTAAGAGCTATTGACTATTAGTTAGTTGTGAGAGGGTACTATAGTTATTTGACAGTTAAAGTTTGCTAGTAATTTGTTAGGGTACAAATGTTCTAATAAACCTTTTTTATAAGATCAATGTTGGTGATTATGTAATATTCAAGACTTTCGAAAAGGAGACAGAGGTACTTATAGATAGAGCTAGAATAAAAAGGTGTTCAAGCTTGATTTATGTGTCCACAATCAGTGTGTCCGAAACAAACTTCATGTTGTGTACCAACAAGGTTGTTCTAACGGATGGGTGTATCATTGTAACAAACTTCAAGTTGTGTGCTAAGAAAGCCCATTTATTTCTCATTTTTGAAGAACCCGTTGCTCGAACTTAAATATTCAGGGCCTCTTTCATTTCAATATTTTCGTTTTCAATTTGCAAAATAAACAGATTTGGGGATTCGAACATATTTCTCCCAATTTTAAAAGTAATGTATTTAGTCGATGCATCTACACTAGCAGTTCAAAATTTCAACATTTATTTACTTATTAGACACTTCACTGTCGTACATGATTACCATAATAGCTTCAAACGCCGTGTCTCAACTCTAAAATATCCCATGAGATACGATTAAAATTTGTTATTGCACCAGCAGTTATAAAGCACGCTATTAACAAAACGCTGTTGTCTATTAGAAACATGATAAACCTATCTAGTAATAATCTGAATATACAGTTCTGTCTTCAATGATCCACAAACAAAAATCAAATGATATATACTTTATGAAATTTGAATGTGTGAAATTACAGTAAGTCAACCAAGCAAAAAGGACAAGTGCGGAGTGAATTATATTTTTATATTTATTATACAAATCACAATCAAAATATCAAAACCATCCTGGGAAATGAAGTACCTTAATTTTCAAATAACCTTGAAAATGCTTATTCACCTTCAAACCCATTGTATTACACTCTACTAATAGCTTGCGGCAAATGCAAGCATGGTGGTGGTATACAATCAAAAAGTAACTGCCTGCTCAATTTCCTGGAGATGCAAATCTTGTCCGTCGATTTGATCCTCTGTCTATCGGTGATCCTGTCTTTCCCCCAACACGCATCATTTCTACATATCACACCATCAAGAAATGCCAAACAAAATAACCTTAGGACTTGTTAAAATCAGAGCTAGGGTGGGTCAAAACGAGTAATCTTTTGGTATGGGTTGAGCTGACTCGAAACACTTTTTATCCAAAATATTTACTTCTTTTCTGAAATTAGTTAGCATGCCAAATACCATTTAGCACAGAATATAAAATCTATGAATATAATGATCTATGAGGTTAAATGCAAACACTTTCCTTTTCAAATAAATTATGAGGTTAAATGCTAAAAAAGTTGTTTTTGGTCAACCTCAACCCAACAGTGGCCTGAACTGTAGCAGCTAACCGGCCGATTTGGTCATGATAGTATCAACTCATAAGGCCCTAGACAGAAAACGTTATAGCACCAGAATTTAAACCTCGTTTTCTCTCAAGCTCTTGGTCGAGCTCCTCCTTCCACTTTCTTTGTACTTCAGTAAAGTTCACACTGCAAGTAGCACATCTAACTTGAGCACCCATACACACAAATCTGAATAAAAAAAAGAAACAGAGACGAGCCATATGTGAACTAACTTGGGACTGCATGCTTCCTGTTGAGTATCAGGCCCAGTGATATCATTACACTGTGGTGAAGAAAGGTCCATGGACTATGAATGTTCTCTTCACCACTAACAATAGATGTGCGCCTACTTCCACTCCCAGGGCTTGCATTACTTGCCACATCAACTGCTTTACCAAGTGGGGACCTGCTTTTGGGTGGCAGTTTCAAGTAATTTGGACTACCTCCGTTTTCAACATCGCTCATTGAGCATGGAAGGACTACACTGTTGTAGAACTCTTCATACAAAGGCGTTTGAAGCCGTTTTAGTTCCAATGCCTGAATTGATATCAATAGAACCATGTAAAAATGTTGCAACCACAAATTTAAAGTCAATTACATACTTCAGTCCATTTATAGCTGAAATATTGAGGTAACAAACGGATTGATATAACAAGTCAAAAGGTGTTTGCGTCAAACGGCAGATCACGTTGGGTTAACCGTAAACCCCTACACTTTTTGTCCATTTTCAAAAAACCTATACATAAGCAAAATATACTTTTGGCGGTGCTCCATTTTGGTATTATCATCAATTTATCCCTTTTGGTATTTACAAGTTTTTGTAAGGCCAACAGGGGTAGTTAAAGTTATACTTTGTTCTTTCTGGTAATTAAATAAGTTTCTTTTCCCTATCTGGCTATTAATGTTTATTTCTTAACACACCCAAATTACCAAATTGGTTTCACATAAAAAAAAACGCACTTGTAATTACCAAAATGATCCACTGCCAAAGGTATATAGCTAATATAAAGCATTTGCCCCAAATAAAACAATATTATTACAACAGCAATCCAGTTTGTTAAATAAATCAATTTAGGAGGTTGTATAATTGAAAACATATTTTGGACAACATATAACCGATTTGACCACCCGTTCAACTCGTTTGAAGACCAATATCAACGTAATCATGGATGAAACTGATCAAATATCCACCTCAATGAAAAAGTAATGTTAAACCAATACCTTTTCATCCAGAAAAGCTCTTATTTTAGATTCAGTATGCTCATCATAGTCCTCGGAGAGGGATCGGCCTAGTTGAAATGAAGTACAGCTGTCAGGAGATATAGTCATGGTACTGACAAGTTCATCAGACCGCTGTTCACCATCCAAGGTTGCTTGTCCTTTCACTTCATAGGTCTCAGGCTCTTCCATAGGGTTGAAACTCTAATTCACCAAAGATATATGTAAACAAACTTGGTTCCTCAAGATCCAGTGTCAATAGTAATTTATAAATGTTAAAAGAAAATGAAAAAAATGTCCACCTTAAAGTCATTAAGCATTGAAACAGATCTCAACTTTGCTCCATCCTCCATAAAATCATTGCCATCTAACTGATGCATGTTATTATCGCTGTCTTCTGCCACCCATTCTTTACAATTTCCAGAATTTACAGTAGAGAAGTTAAGAGTACCCAGATTACATACATCAAGCGAACCTCGGCTGGTTATCAATTAATAAGAAAAATACTATATTAATGCTGCATGAAATCATCATCATCCTTACTTTCAGAAGTAAATAAAAAGCTAAAATCACTATGTGGGATATCAGA
Organism: Scalesia atractyloides; assembly: GCA_947069175.1. Lineage (NCBI taxonomy): Eukaryota > Viridiplantae > Streptophyta > Magnoliopsida > Asterales > Asteraceae > Scalesia > Scalesia atractyloides. The sequence goes on from CAMTDV010000016.1 coordinate 73,315,680, forward strand.
GTTACAACATCTTCCTTTTTGACTAAAATTTCAATCCAAAAACAATTTTGTGCACAGTACAAAAAAATGATAGCATTGATTTTGCTCCAAAAAATCATCATTTGGTCATCACTGACAATACCTTAGATATTACATGTGTGATGTGTGTGGTGTACCCGGTCAAACACTGCATTTATATTAAGATGCACGTAGTATATACACAAAAAAGTGACACTAGTATACAATTATACTCACAAGTGATCCAAAACGTCTGTGCAAGAAGAAGAAGGAGCTTCAACACTTTCCTGGACACCATAAATTAACATGAAATGGAATGATGGATGAAGAATTATTCAAGAAATTGCAGATGAAAAATGCGTCAACAACAAACCGTTGTAGGAGTACCAACAAGAGAATGTTGCTGAGATTTCCCTGTCACAAAAGGATGCTGCAAGGAAAAAAAGCAGAAACGTTGACAAAAGCTGAGGGAACAGAAACTTAAAGAAAAATTAAAATTAGAATCACCTGCAGCAAATCAGAAGCAGAAGGCCTCAACTCAGGTTCTCTGAAATATAACAAATTTAGTACAACTAGAAACAAATAAATAAAATGACAAAAATAAATAATAATAATAATAATAACGTTCTTATAAAGTAACTATACAACAGAAATACTGACATTGTTTCATCTCAAAAGAACTGAAATAAGCCATACAAAATGATTAGATGTACATACTTGTGTAGACATTTCAGCAGTAAATCCTGTGCCTCAAAAGAAAGCTGGTCAGGAATAGGAGGATGAGACTTGGTAGTGCCAATATAAAAGAGAGCCGCAACCTGATATGAAAATGAAGTTATCACATCATATATACATACAGACCAATAAGTCAATAACCATAACCTACAAATAAGTAGGTGCAAAAAATGGTTAGGTAGGGCAGGCTCGTAGGTCAGATAAGTTTTTAGGGTGGACCAAAATGAATTGGGTCGGGTTGGGCTGAATCGCAAACAAGTTTTTTAGGGTGGACCAAAATGAATTGGGTCGGGTTGGGCTGAACCGCAAACAAGTTTTAATTCCTTGTATATTATAAATAATGTGCTAAACATGATTAGAAAACTATTTATCATAAAATTAAATCTCCAACTATTTTATAACAAAGTGATTTAAAAAACTTCATGTATTTGAAATTTTGAAAACCTTTCGACTGAATTCAACCCATTTGACTCGTTAGAGATAACAATACCTCAAATTGACCCATTTCTATATTAATGGGTTTAAATTGCCACGTCAAATATAATTATTCAAATCTGAGACAGAATCATGAAAGGTAATATAAATAGTACCTCTTGATAGTGTTGGCTCCAAGGAGGCTTTCCTGTAGCCATCTCAATAACCGTACACCCCACACTCCATATGTCAGCAGAACTAAGAAAATAATAGATGAGAGAAAATGAGACAACCAACATAAAAATGGATTACTTTAGAAGAGCACAATTCAGTGATGCATAGAAGGTAGAAAACATATAAATAGGAATAAACTATAAGTGTTATACAGAATAAGAAGTTGGAGGCATCAGGTTAATATGCTCAAAACAATAAGCAGATAAAGAGAAGTTATACGTTAAATTGTATCTGATTGTACTAAAAGTGATCGGGTGCATGACTGTAACTAAGATTTAATTTGACTGGTAAAGAACAACAACAATACACACACACACACACACACATATGTGGGTGTTTGTATGCCTATGCATGACTGTACACATTATATGCGTGTATAGATACATGTATATAGCATAACACTTGGAGTGTTGCACTAAGACGAGCCGAGGCCTAGGCACCTCAGATATACGCAAGACAGTCTACTTTCTCTAGAAGTGACAGAGGCGCACACCTCACGCGCGGAGGCTTGGTACCTGGCCAGCTACAGAGGATGTTTGTAATTTCTTCCAAACCCCTATTATTCTTTCTTTTATGCTATTAGCGGTCCTCTACTCCTCGTATTTTTTTTATGCCGACCTCAGTTCGCACCTACTCTTCTACGCAAAACACCTATAAGGATGAATCTTTGTTTTATTTGAGCCCTTTCTTTTCTTGTTGGACTTTCTTTTTCCTTGATTAGGCTGTAAGGCATGTATTCTATGTTTGTACAGTATGGTTGTGAGAATTCAGATTTTAGACAAATTACTATTGCTTACTTGTTTCATGATCTGCATTCTGCACAAAACTAATTATGTGTAAAGCGTTATTACTTGTACACTTCTAATATTAATTGGAATATTGTAGTTGTTAATCATATTAGCTTTTATCATTATATTTGGGGAATAGTGATAATTTTATATGCCTACTGTGATTTTTTTTATTACTGCACTTCCATTTATCTTGAACATGTGCTTTTTTGCGCCTAGGTGACATGGCGAATTTGACTACTATGTGTGTGTATGTATATATGTGTGTATATGCTTGTATGTATGTGTATTATAAAACAAAGCTAAAGTTATAGTTTTGCTCAATAAGAAAATGAGCTTGATGTGACTTGTAACGACAAATAAACAGTCTACTGATGGCCCAAGATAATAGACAGCTGCAGTAGAAACATCTAGTAAAATGAAAAAAAAAACATGTAGCTTTACAGTAGATAAACCATGTATGCTATAACTAATAACATAGAACTTCAGTGCATCAATATTGATTTACTTAAAACAGTATTTAGTAGAGCATGGTGAGAAATAGTAAAAATGAAAAACTCAGTTGTAAGATGGTAAAATTGATTGTACTTACAAGCTATGGCCAGTCTGGAGTATAACTTCGGGAGCCATCCAATATGGTGTTCCCTTCATTGACTTTGCCCCTGACCCATTAGCCTGACCAAAACATACTTCTAAATCAAATAACCTACTTGGCTATGATAATATATCTATTAAAAAAATGGGGCAGATGGTGGGCTTACCAGCTCAACAACTTGCTTTGATGCACCAAAATCTGCTAGTTTGATGCAACTTTATTGTCGACCAGAATGTTCGCCCCCTGAACGTTAAAGAATATTATACGCTATTACCCTATGGTGAACTGAAAAAAATAAAAATAAAAACACCAAAAGTGCACCTTAATATCTCTGTGCATAATGCCATTCTTGTGCAAGTAATCAAGACCCAATAACAGTTGTTTCGTGTACATTCTTATGACCTGCTTGGAAAAAAAAACGATAATATATCGCATAAAAGAATAACTGAAAGAACAAAAACTGAAATTTACGTACTGCTTCCGGAAAGGGTCCAAATTTTCCTAAAAGAGATGATATGGATCCTCCAGGAACAAACTCCAGAAGAATATTTAAAGTTTGCTCTTCGCGTACTGTTCCAAGATATCTCTGAAGTGACACAATGTAACAATGTTAGTTTAGAAAATAACGTCCATTTCCTAACAGCTAAATGAGATCCAACTTACAACAATGTTTGGATGAGAAAGATTCTTCAGAAGTTTTACTTCTTCTTCAAGTTCCCGTATGTGAACCTACTTGTAAAATTCAATGAGCTTAGTAAGCACCAAAACTAGACTTTTGTAACTTAATGTGAGCAACAAAAGAAAGCGATCAGCAATTCTGATAATCACTAATTAAGTTTATAAGTAAATCCAAAGTATTTACTCTACCAAGCTTATAAACATATACAAGTGCAGAAAGAGATGAAAGACACAAGATTACGATTAAAACAAATTAAATCTTAACAACTAAATCTTTCCTGAACAAATTAAATGTAGAAAACATCACAATGAGTCTGCTTCAGGAAGAATGAAAAGCACAAGATTATGATCATTGAATCAGAACCCCAAACATACGGTTATACCAATAAAAACTTAATATATGCACCCCTTTCTATAGACCATCACATTTACATTTTGCCACTCCCAATTATATGAATGTTCTCTTTTGCAAACAATAAATACCAACTGATCACACAGAAACCAAAAACAGTCAAACAGACTCACATCAAACACTAACGATGATCAGATAAGTAACTAGCTCTCACCTCCTTAATTCCATCCATCTCAAAGTAGAAAACTAAGTACCATTAATTTAGAAAGCAAGGTAGCATGTGAAATTGTTCGGTATACAACTTCAACTAACTAAACATTCATACATTTGTAACTTAATGCTAAGTTCCATTACATTTACTTAACATAATCTGATTCAACCAATACTAATAAAACAAACCTGAGTCTTTTCTTTGGAAGCACTATTCGCAGCAATCGAAACCTGAAACCAGTCAACCACAAACAATCAAGCTCAAACCACAAATCAAACACAAAGTGACAAAAACTCAATAACGAAAATCAAACCTGTTTAACAGCCAGGAGCTCTCCAGAATCGAGATTCATCCCCATATACACCTGACCAAACGCCCCGCACCCGATCAATTCACCTCTCCGCCACCGAATAACAGGCACCTGCTCATCAATATTATGCTCCTTGTTCACCTTCGGCGGTGACGGAATGATCGATGCCGCTCTACTGAAGACCCTAGACTTGCGAATACATGAATTGATTTTGTCAATTAGGGTTCCGGGATCGCCGCCGCCGTCCGGTGAACGGAAAACGAGAGATCGACGGACTGATCCGAACATGTCATTCATTTGATTGAAGTGATTGTGGTGAAATTAGGGTTTATAGGTTCATCTGAAAAGTTGCAGTGAAGAACAGTCGTTGGAGATAGGGAGTGTGGGGGGAAGGAGGGAAAGAGAGAGAGAGTAATTCGTTTTTTCAAAAAAAACTTTGCCGACTATTTTGGTCAATTTTTGTCTGTGACTTTTTCAAATGTACCACCATGTTGTGTGATAGCCATGATTTGGGGATCTTAAGCCACTAACATTATTTTTATAATGTACTCCATTTTATAAATGTTTTACATAGACATTCAGCATAGAAATAAAAGCATACAACTAGAATTCAGCAAAAGGTGTAGTAACTTTCATATCTTGTCATTAAAAACTTTTGATTACCGTTTTTATTGAATGGGGAGACAATTTGATGATTAACGTAACATCTTTTATTTTTGTAAGACATGAGTGAACATGGAAGGAAGAAAGTAAAAATGTGATAAGTTAATAATTGAAGTAAATCCTTAGAAATGTAACCAAGTTTGCTAAATGTTCCAATTAAGTCACTGAATTTCTCTCTAAAATCACCGAAGTTTCATTTATTGTTATAATACTATGCAATTAGCAGGTTACAATGATTATGTGTCAGGTTTTTTTTTATTTACTTTTAACTTTATTTTAACATTGTATATATTTTAGTAATGGAGCCTTCAATTTCACACTGAACAGTTCGTCGTTCCATTTGCCGGAGTGAAGATTCCGATACTACGACTTCTGACACCGGTAAGGTAAGAAAGTTTGAGCGCGGGATAATGATTTTCGGCTTTAGTTTGAGTTCGATATTAATTTGGGTTATGTGCTTGTAATCAACGATTTGATCTCAGGGATATGAAGGTTTATAGCTCAAAATTATTGTGAATGTTAGATTTTTTTTGTAGACTTTGAATATGTCAAGAATAAGAAAAATAAAAAATAAGAGAAAAAATTGTAACCTAATAACCTGGTAATTACACACTATTAGAACAAAAAAATTCAAATTTAATCATTTTAAAAAGACAAAAGATGTTTGGCTTACTTAATCGGAACAATGGGCAGCCTTAGTTACATTTATGTGACATTTCCCCTTGGAGTAAATTGTTTTTTGAGTCCATATGTTTAAGTTGTTTTAACCACTTGAGTCCGAAGTTAAAAATTTAACGCCTTGAGTATCTGAACGCTTTTTTTTAACCCTTTGAGTACACATGTTTAAGCGGTGACCCGAGCCATCTTGCCAACGTTTGCCCTCAGCGCAACGTCAACCAGTAGCCTCAGCAGCAGCAACAGCCTCAACCGGCGCGCGGAAGAGCATTTGCCCTCACCAACGCTCAAGCTCAAAGTTCAAACGATGTGATCACTGGTACGTTCCTTGTTAACCATGTTTATGCTTCATGTCTATTTGATACTGGCGCCGATAAAAGTTTTGTTTCGACTGAATTTGAACCTTTACTTAAGTGCGTACGTTCCAAATTGCCTAATCCTTTCGCTATTGAAGTCGCAAATGGTAAAACCGTCTCTGTTGATTCTATCCTTTCTAATTGCTCCTTGATTCTAAACGATCATACATTTTCGATCGACCTCATACCTATGCAAATGGGTAGTTTCGATGTCACAGTAGACATGGATTGGCTTAAGCGAGTTCGTGCCGAAGTTGTTTGCTCGGAAAAGTTCATTCGTCTTCCCCTTCCTAACAATGATTCCTTACACGTCTATGGCGAGAAACCTTCTAAGGGTCTTAAGCTTATGTCGTGTATCCAAGCAAACAAATATTTGTGCAAGGAGTACTTTGCCTTTCTGGCCCATGTTGTGGAAAAGAAAGACAAAGGCCCGAGCGTGAGCGACGTTCCTGTTGTTTGCGACTTCCCTGATGTCTTTCCAGAGGATCTTCCTGGTCCTCCGCCTCCTCGTTCTGTTGACTTTCGTATTGACCTCATCCCTGGCGCAACTCCTGTTGTGAAAGCTCCTTTCGTTTAGCAACCTCGGAGATGGAAGAGCTATCTAGCCAACTTCAAGAGCTTCTTGATAAAGGCTTTATACGCCCTAGTACTTCCCCATGGGGCGCTCCTGTTTTGTTCGTCAATAAGAAAGATGGGTCTTTTCGAATGTGCATTGACTATCGTGAACTCAATAAACTTACAGTCAAGAACCAATACCCCCTTCCTCGTACTGACGATCTCTTTGATCAACTTCAAGGTGCGATGTGTTTCTCGAAAATCGACATCCGTTCTGGCTACTATCAACTTCGAGTTTTCGAGGGAGATGTACCTAAGACTGCCTTTCGCACACGTTACGGACACTGTGAGTTCGTGGTCATGCCTTTTGGTTTGACTAACGCGCCTATAGTGTTTATGGATCTCATGAACCGCGTGTGTAAACCTTTCCTCGATCAATTCGTAATCGTATTTATCGACGATATCCTCATCTACTCCAAAACGAAAGAAGAACATGGGCGCATTTGCAACTTATTCTTCAGCTTTTGCGTACCGAAGGTCTTTATGCCAAGTTCTCCAAGTGTGAATTTTGGCTAAAAGAGGTTCAATTTCTTGGTCACACCGTTAATGAACTCGGTATACATGTTGACCCCGCAAAGATAGAAGCTGTGAAGAATTGGATTGCACCTAAATCGCCTTCTGAAATTCGTTCATTTCTTGGCCTAGCTGGTTATTATCGCCGCTTCATCTCGAACTTCTCCAAGCTTGGCGTTCCTTTAACGTCGTTGACTCAAAAAGATAAACCTTTTGTTTGGGGTCCCGAACAAGAGGAGTCTTTTCAAACCCTCAAGGATATGCTCTGTAATGCTCCTATCCTTGCACTTCCCGATGGAAACGATTGTGATGCCTCAAACCAAGGTCTTGGTTGCGTCCTTATGCAACGGGATAAGGTTATCGCTTACGCGTCGAGACAACTCAAGATTCATGAGAAAAACTATACTACGAACGACCTTGAACTTGGTGCAGTTGTTTTTGCATTAAAGATTTGGCGACACTACCTTTATGGTACTAAGTGTACGGTCTTCACCGACCACAAGAGCCTTCAACATATCTTTGATCAAAAGGAACTCAACATGCGTCAACGTCGTTGGGTAGAATTGTTAAACGACTACGACTGTGACATTCGCTACCATCCTGACAAGGCGAATGTTGTAGCCGATGCACTAAGTCGTAAAACTCATGTCAAGAGTGTTCGTTGTCACCAAATCGTGGGAAAACTTCATGAGTTAATTCGCCAGGCGCAATTTGCCTTCATTAATGAAGGTAACCTTGATAACGAGTTAAATTGTGGAGTCGAAAACCCACTCGCAGCTAAACCCGATGGTATCCTTTACTATCATGATCGCATTTGGATCCCCAATCGTCTTAACCTTCGAACCACCTTGATGGATGAAGCCCACAAATCCTGATACTCCATTCATCCTAGCGCTGACAAGATGTATCATGATCTTCGTACATCCTATTGGTGGCCTGGGATGAAGAAAGATATCGCTCTCTACGTCTCGAAGTGCCTTACCTGTTCCAAGGTGAAAGCTGAACATCAACACCTGGCTTACTCGAACAACCAGAAATTCCCGTCTGGAAATGGGAGAGTATTGCTATGGATTTCATTACCAAGCTTCTCGTACATCGTCTGGTCACGACAGCATCTTGGTTATCATTGATCGACTGACCAAGTCCGCTCATTTCCTCGCCATTGGTGAGATTACAAAGTCGAGAAATTGGCTCGTATCTACACGGATGAAATCATTAGTCGTCATGGTACTCCCATTGACATCATTTCCGATCGCGATGCTCGTTTCACCTCCCGCTTTTGGCAAACATTTCAATCCGCCCTTACACTCATCTTAACCTTAGCACCGCTTTCCATCCTCAATCTGACGGTCAAACTGAGCGTACTATCCAAACCTTAGAGTATATGCTTCGGTCATGCGTAATCGATTTTGGGGGCAACTGGGATTCGCACTTACCATTGGTAGAATTCTCGTACAATAATAGCTATCACGCAAGTATTCAAATGGCTCCATTTGAAGCATTATATGGTTGTAAGTGTCGGAGACTCTCAAAACACCGGTCCCGAACTTATACAAGAGACAACGAACAAGATCTTACAAATCCGTGATAACCTCCTCAAAGCTCGAAGCCGACAAAAGAGTTATGCCGAAAAATACGCAAACCATTGGAATTCAACGTGGGTGATAACGTACTTCTCAAGGTATCCCCTGGAAAGGTGTTGTTCGATTTGGTAAGAAAGGTAAGCTCGCTCCTCGCTACGTAGGTCCTTTTAAGATTATCGAGAGGATTGGCAAGGTAGCGTATCGACTGGATCTACCTCAAGTGCTCAACAATGTTCATCCCGTCTTCCATGTCTCAAATATCAAGAAATGCCTAGCTGAAGAAGGACTCCAAGTTCCTCTTGAAGATCTTCGAGTCAACGAAACCTTACACTACGTGGAAAAACCCGTCGAGGTTATGGATCGAGGGACCAAGCAATTAAGGCGCAGTCGAATTCCTATAGTGAAGGTTCGATGGGAAGGTAAATTGGCGCTGAGTTCACTTGGGAACTCGAAAAAGATATGAAAACTAAGTATCCGCATCTGTTCGTTGCATCTTCCTAAATTTCAGGACGAAATTTCCTAAAGGAGGGGAGACTGTAACGCCTCGTTTTTTTGACCTTCCTTAATTAGAAAACTTGTATTGTATTTCTATTTTTGGGAAACTTGTATTTCTTGTAATCGTATTTCGTTTCGTCTCATGGAAATCCGAGACCTCGATCATAATAAAATTTATTATTTCATACGAATTTTACTTCGTTATTATTTTTTTTTCATGCTTAAACATTTTATACAAGCTCGTACCCTTGTAAACACATACGTAACTTACTGTCAATACGTAATTCAAGATATCCTATACATGCAAACATTTGATTTTGCGTTTGCAATACACAACCTATACTATATTTTATATACAACTTATTTAATTTCATGTTTTATGCAAATTAAACATTAATATATAAACTATATTATATATACTTAATAAATATCTTAATCAAACATTAATATTACATGATGTACATTATAATATGCAAATTAGACATAAAGTGACCAAGAATATGGAGGCTGTGCGTGGCCACCTTTGACCCGCAGCCCATCCATTTCAGCCACACATTAGTAATGTATTAATTACATACATTTGCATATTACACCATAAAATGCCTTGGTGGATGATAGTTATACTAAATAAGCAATTATATCAAACACCAGGGACTTTAATGATCAAAATATAAAAGATATCTAGCTGAATTTGGACAGCATCTTGCGGCCAGATTATGAGCAGCCATTGGACCAGATTTTTGGCGCCATTTTTCCCACCTACTTACATTTAAGCATCATCTAAACACCTCCCAACCAACCCTAATCCTTTCCCTATAAAACCCAAGCATTCCCCAAACATTTTTACACTTTAAACTCTCTCTAATCACTCCCAAATCACCCAAATTCGCAGCTGAGTTCTGAAGTTCGAATAGAAACATACTCCTTCACTAAAGTGAGCATAACTCACTCAATTCTTGTCCAAATTACTCCATTCTTTTTCCTATGTGTTTGGATTGACCTTAGCTTCAATTCCGTAGGTTTTTCACAGAGAACAAGTCCCTGGAACGTCGCCAAAAGGGCTCCAAAGGTCACTGATTATTTCGGTTTTTGTTCAAAATTTACTAAACATGATTCAACTTGAGTCTAACTCATCTCAAACCTATATCCAAATGCTTACAACACTTCTTGTGGTTGGTTAGACTTAAAAACAAGCTTGAGACATTCAAACAAGAGGTTTAAACCTCACAAACATTCTGTTTTCGTAAGAGCTTCAAGCACACAAGTGATGCAAGTCTTGAACTTGTTCATGTGTGACTATCTTGGTTAGCTTGGCTATCCTAACCCTAAGTCCACACATTACTTGATGATTTTCTTAGTTTAGTTGTCTTATTCATTTCATACTTGTATATTCATGACCCTCCTTGTGTCTATGACACTTGTGTAGTGGTGAATCCAAACGGGGTCCAAAGTGGATGGTTAATCCTCCCACCTCCTACTTGACTTATGTGACTTCAAGAGGTATTAAGTGGATGGTAAATCCTCCCACCTCCTACATGACTAAATAACTAATCTATACATATATAAACTATGTAGTATAATCTTAAAACCGAACCCTTGATGATAACCTATGGTTACTCATCGAGTTACTAAGTTATATTACTAGTGTGTTTTGTTCCTCGTTGCGATTATCATAGGTTCAACCTATGAAACCATGTGAAACCCTATGGGTTCTAAGAAAGTGTCAAAACGAGTGCTAGACCATAGTAATCATTTTCATATAAAATACTTTATCATACTTTGCATCTTCAATCCAAATATCCCAACATCATCCATAATACTCATACGCCTATGTTTTCCTCATGTAGGATAACTCGGTGTTCCTCCCGTAACCAAACAACTCTTCACGGATAATCAAGTCGGAACACTTGCAAAACCGTGAGTATACTCGAACCCCCTTTTTATGTTTACCACTTTTGGGGTGTAACATGTTTACATTATCAAAACTCAACACAAAACTTATGCTTTATTACTTGCACGAACAATCCATTATACATGAACGCTTTGATACGTATGTTATGCTTATACTAGGACCGAACGTATGTGATACCATAGTCTAGCTTATTTTGAGCCTCCATTTGACATGGATAGCGCTCTAGGAGTAACGCACCACTAGTGAACGAGCGGTCATGTTGAATTATTTATACTAGTTGCGTAAACAGAGGGTTGACTAGAAATATCGCATGCCTTGTATATGCTCGTATGTAAACTTAGTTGCCATGTGGATTTGTTTAAACCTATGCTTATACATATGCTATGCTCAAACTTGTATACTCGCCTTTGTTTTTGCATTGAACTCGTATTTTGAAATATGTTACAGGTTGATGAAGATGATGCTATGAAAATGAAGTAGCGTCGAGACTAGATACACACATAGACGTTAGGTTTATTATTGATATATCAAAATTTGTCTTAGTTAATGTTGTATTTGAATTTTCCCATGTAATGTATGACAATTTAAGTATGAAATGAAATTTGGTTTAATTAATTATTGTCACTATTAGTTTTATGAGCAATGAGCAATCTATTTCGTCCCACCTCGATGTTTCTGTCATCGGTTGGGGTGTGACACAAATAGATTGCATGAATGTATTCTAGCATGTATAAACGTCAAGTATAACAAGTTTGTTTTTAATGGATTGAGTGTTTGCATAAGATTGATTATGTGTTTTGTGAATTTGATAGATTATACATGCACCCAAAAAGTGTTTTAAAACGAAAGAGGGTCAAGTATACTCACGGTTTGCAAATGCTTTCCACAAAGTGTGTCTTGAATGATTCGAAGGACAGAACACTGAGGTTGTCCTAAAAGGATAAAGACAAGTGTGTGAGTTTATGGATTCGATGATAGAATGGATTTAGGATTTTATAAGTATGCAAATATACAAAAGTACTATTTTGTCTAGACACTCATTTGGACACTATGTTTAGTGTGTTTTTCATGGGTATTAATTCACCCGTTAGAAGTCCAAATTGAGGAATCAAGAACTAAGATATTATCCACCTTAACACATAATATTCTATCATTATTTTGGTAAGTGTGACATTTGTGACTTTCGATCATGTAACAATTTCCGAGCAATTTTATGATCAATAAAATATTGTGTTTTATTCCCGAGATTTGTTTAAATTCATAACCTTTGTGTATTTTTAACCTTTGTTCAAATTCGATCTTTCGAACCTTTTCTGGAAGTGAAATCACAAACCATTATGCAAACGTAATCAGTTTAATGTGAAGTACACTATGGAATAATGACATAAGCTAAAATATCCTAAATATCCTTTACATGACTTAAAAATAAGTTTTAAAGGGTTCGGTATGGCAAATACATGCTTATGCAACTCTAGGGACTATTTTGCAAAATCTACGAAAGTACGCTGATTCGCGTATTTCTTAATAAAGAACACGTACGTACACCCAAAAATTTTTGTAATCATTAAAATCTTATATTTTAATGATTGGAATGCAAAATTTTCATTCGTTACGCAATTACGGTCGTTTTCGCGTTAATTAAAGTGTTTGTCATAATTAAGCGAAAAACGCAACTGTACAACTGAACGAACCGACATCCATGAGATTTCCGGGCATATTTCAAGTTCCCTAAGCTTTATCGTCCTTATAAAGCTTAAAAATCAGGTTAACGGGTGTTAGAAGTTCCAAAACGCGACAACACGAGTTCAGGGGCCTGTTCTGCCATTTTTCAAAACTGCTGCCCAGGTCATACGCTTATGAACCGTAAGCCTACACACCTTATGGGTCCGTAAGGACCCTCTAGCACAGTAGTAGTGTGGCAGCTTCTTGTTTCTTTGCTTGTTCTCCAAGATTTCGAAACTGCCAACTTTGTACCTGCAAGAGACACCTGTTAGGACCTCCCTATGACCATGCCAACACATTTGACATGTGTGATGATCTTGTGGCTTCAAGATTACTATAAATAGGTGCATAACTGGCCATTTTCTTTGCTCATTCCTTCATCTTATCCTTGCTCTAAGTTGGAGTGTTACCACCTTGTGGAGGCCTCCCATCTGAGCATTCTTCATCCTTGAACACAAGTAAGTGTTCTACCTTGTCTTGTTCTTTTATTTTGGCTAGTTTATGCCAAAAGTCAAACTGTTTGACTTTCGGTTCTGACCATTTTGGTCAAAGTCAAAGTTCAATTAAACTTTGCAACGTGATCGTAATCACGAAGGTTATGATCCATAGCGATCACGCCTACTGATTACCACGTTTACTAGTCGAAGTGACGAGTCAAAGTTTCGGTCAAAATGCGCATTATGTGCATTTTGCGACGAAACTATTTTCGGGTATCAAAACACTAAGTTTTGATACCAAAACATTTTTATAACTAAGTTAGACATGTTTTGACATGTCTAACTCGTCACTTTTAGTTTGGTGCTTTATTAGGGTCGTAAGTCGAGCAGTCTTGACCACCGCTTTGACTTTCGAATCCGACTCATTTGGTCTATCTTAGGATCCGACCAAACACATATTTGTGACCATAGTTGTATAGGGAATAACCCTCTTAGGTTATACCTTATGGTCACATCGTTTGGTTAGTGTTATGTTAAGTGGCTAGTTATGCCCTTTATAATGACCAAAACACCCTTTTTGCGCATAAATCCATTTTAAGCATATGTAATCCAACTTTTGACTTATACACTGATGTTATAACATTTTTAAACATGGTTGGGCAATTAAGACTTATCATAACATATATATTTAACCATCCGATCACGCGTTTACGCAAATGACCCGTTAAAGTAGTGTAAACTACCTTAAAGAGTCATTATGGGTCAAAAGCACTTAGGATCTTTTCCAAATCAGAATGTTAACTTTACTAAACCATTTCATTTGAGTTCCAACACCCATTTGTTTATAAGGCTTCATTCTATCTGAATCTTCCGATTAAAGTTCCTATTAACATAGTTATCCGACATTAGAACACACTTGAATCCTCGGACTCTTGAGCTTTTGTTTACTCTCTTGAACAAGGACATTCTTGCAATCCCAAGTGAGTACATAGTCCCCTATTTTACATTTTCAAATGTTTTGGGGTGATACATATGTGCCTATAACTACTTTCGCGATTTCATGACATTATTTATGCTTTGATTACATAGTATATATAGTACATGATTTCCATTGCATTTTTACTTCGTATGTTGACTTAGCATGCCTAGCACATTGATTTCCATTACACTTTTGCTTCATATGTTGACTTAGCATATCTAGCACATTGGACATTTTACATGGTATATTGACTTAGTATACCTACATATGGTTTCAAAGACATTTTACTTTGTATGTGGACTTAGCATACCTAGTACACGGTTTCAAAGACATTTTGTTTGGTATATTGACTTAATATGCCAAGTACATGGTTTCAAAACATTTTCATGACAAGCTTGCATTGTTTAAGACATATTGGTGCGTTGAACTCGACAATGATACATTCATTAACATTGATCACGCCGACCGGTTGTATGTAATGGTACCATGTAACATCTGTCGAAAAACGGGTTTTCAAAACCCGCTTCGTTTATTAATCGAATAATCAGTTTTAAATTTTCGTTGCTCATTTAATGCTTATTTTAATTTTAAACAATACATAACTAATAAACATTTTAGAATATGGAAATTAAAATTGTTAGAAAATAAAAATAAAGCTATTAAAAATAAAAAGGGGCTGCCGGGTTTCGAACCCGGGTCAGCCGGAAGACCTTAACACCAAGCACTTAACCACTCCGCCACTTGATGTCTTTGTGTAATCTAGGAAAACAAATAAAACATAAGTTCACCCGTGAATCACCTGTTTGCGCCAAAACTGAATCCGATATCGGCTTTCAGCGTTTCAGACGTTTGAGTGATCCTGAATACCTGATATAACCGATGCAACCATTACGACCCACGTTCTTAATCTAATTCAGTCTTTATTGTTCGATTCATATGATTTGGGAGTTAGAAACCGAAATCTTTTACTTCCTTAATTACTCCAAGAATATCACCATCTCGCGACTCAAAAACACTCACAGAACCTCTAATTTCATTTTTACTCTAATTTCTGATCGTCAGAATCGCTTTCTGAATTCGTCGGACTTTCGCCGGAAAACCGTGTCATTCATCAAAACGGTAAATTTCTAAATTCTTTCATCTTCTATCTGTTGTTAGACTTTTACTAACTCAAACCCTCCAATCAGAATCGGTCCCAGACGACGATATCGGATAATCTACAGTCGCCGGAAAACTTCTGAAAATTCTAAATCACGCTGTGAATCGGTATGAGCATCTAAACTCTCTGATAACTCTTGTTTAGTCATTCAATTTCACAATTGGTTAACAAAACTATTAATTGGCCCGTTCAGACGGAATTCATAAAAAAACAGAGCCGACGACTTCGCCGGAGTTCTAAGAAAGATCATCTTTCCGGTACATCCACTTCCAAAACCTTCTTTATCCATTTCATTTTAATCAGTCATATGTCCGTTAATTGAATTGAACAAGATCAGTAGAATAATAGTTGTCTGTGTTGTTTAACGGAGAAGATGAAGTCTAGTTTGTGTATAAACTTAATATAAATCGGGTTATATCTCGGGTTAGACACACAGTCCAGCGGTGGACTGTGTGCATTTGAATCATAGTGTCCCGGGTTCGAGTCTGTCATTGTTCCGATTCATCACAATATTCATACTTTTTATAAAACCCAAATACGGAAACTTCCAGTTAGTATATAAGAGAAATAAAAACAAGTGTTTTAACCAGGTTAGATACACAGTCCAGCGGTGGACTGTGTGCAACGTTAAACCACAGGTCCCGGGTTCGAGACCTGTTATGCACGCCGGTTCGATAGAATTAAATCCTTTTTAGAATAAATGAATTTTGGAATAAACTAAATAGTATATAAATATAATTAAAAACAGAAATAATTCGGGTTAGACACGTAGCTCAGTTGGTAGAGCTGCGTGCACGCGTACGGGAGGTCACAAGTTCGAACCTCACTCAGTGCAAATATATACACGACCGAACCGGTCAACAGTCATGGTCAACGGTCAACGGTCAAAGTCAAAAAGTCAACATTTTTTTATATATTTTTATTTATTTATTTAATTTAAAAATCAATTAAAAATACTTAAAAATAATGTTTTTAAAGTTAGAAAACAGCCTTAAACTCACAAAAATATATCCAAAAATCCTATTAAAATTGTTAATAAAATCCACTTATTTACCGTACCTTTTCGTTATTAATTAGGTTAGTTATTCCTCGTCGATCAATCCTCTAAACTCGTGCGCATTCAACATCATCAAACGAACGCACCCAAGGTGAGTGAATCTCTACAAATTCCCCGTTTTAATCACTTTTTGGGGTGTATCATGTGTCATATTATTTATACATTTAAACACTTGTGCATCCCATCATATCCATGATCAAATGTGTAATCAATATGTATCAACTGTTTGTGTGGTTAATGTTTAGATTAAATTTATCATTTTCAGTACATACATTATCATAGGCCGCCGCTCCCCATTACCTATGAGCGTGAGCCGTTCCCCATTACCTATGAGCGTGAACGAGGCGTTGCCAACATACGATCGGCTCCGTTTGATTGAGCCTTGATCGCACATACATTTCATCATAGGCCGTCTGTTCCCCATTACCTATGAGCGGAACCGTTCCCCATTACCTATGAGCGTGAACGTGACGTTGCCAACATATACATTGTCATTCATGTCATATATTCATGCAAGGTGGTTTGTTATTGTTTGTTATTGTATGTTATTGTATGATTATTTACGTTTGCTCACATATGATTATTGCGCAATTTTTCCATATTAATTTAAAACAAGAAATCAATAATAAATGTTTTCTAACAAGGTTCACTCGCCAACTTTTGTTGACCCAAAAACCCCCATTTTTACATATGATACAGGTGATCCAGTTGCAGCAAGAAACATATAGGATGGCTTGAAGAATAAATCGGTTTAGACTTTGGATTGTTTATTTAGTTACTTTCTTTGTAATTGTATGAACTTGTTTGGAATATTGAGGATGTAATTTTGAATTTAATAAATATGAAACATATTAGTAAACATCATGAGCTTTGGTGATAACCCAATTATGCCCCGACTCTTATTCCGCTGCGGGTCGGGGTGTGACATACCATAGGATTGACAATCCCGTTCCCACTTCCTAGGTTTGTTTGGAAGCGACTTTAGGGAATGACGGAATCCGATGAATATTGATATACCTTTATCTTTATAAGGGTTTATCCGGCAGTTAACAAGGCTTGAATGTATTCGCCAACAATCCTAATATATGTTTCTACAAAAACAATGATTTATAAGACATAATGTAGGAACGTCCACGATTAGAACGGGAACCTAAATTTGTGATCTATTGTCCGATTAGGCGGAAACTAATAACAAGTTAACCAAATAACAAGAATTACTCATTTAAATGTTGTTTTCACTGATCTAAAGTTCAATACATTCGAGAACCGGATCTGACAGAGCTTCGTCGTCTCTATGCCAAAATCTCTCCACTTACAAATGAAATCCCAAGGCACGTATTTATACACACACAAGTTCGCTGGTGAGCATTGGAAGTTCGGGCGAACTTGACTTAGTTAAGTTCGGCCGAACTTGACATCTCACATACCATCTCCAGCGAACTTGACTACTAACTCACTTAAATACGCCTCATTTCTAACAATTAAGCCCTATTCACTCAGACTCGATACATAATGACGTAGGCAACAGACATATGCACCAACAGACTCCCCCTTGGATGTTGCCGCAGTCATTTTGACTTTTAAATCTTCTGAGTCTTTCGATCTTTAGTTCTTGAATAAACTTTATCATCTTGATCTTTATATCCTCTTTCTCTTTCTTGAGCTTTGTCTTGATAAAACTTTTAATCAACATGCTCCCCCTATCTTTAAGCTTTAGTCTCAGACTCCCCTTTGCTTTGATCTTTAAACTTCAAACTCCCCCTAGCTTTGAGCTTTCTGAAATCTTTGGACAATGTTTTATCCAGCTCCCTCTCAAACTTTACTACCTGTCTAAATAAATTCTGACTTTCAAATAAACATTTCGGATTCACTGTTTTTGAAATCTTGTACCATCAACATTTCAAACTTTAATATTCACTTCAATCTTTTCAAAAACGTTGATTGTTTCAAGTTCAACTTAATGATCTTGAATACATTTTACATTTAAGACCTTCAACTTTCACATTTTTATCATTTGTAAAAATCCACTTAGTTGATCAAATCCAAGTTAATGACCTTGATCAACCAAATATATCAACCAAGTCCAAATTAATGACCTCAGTTTGAAAAACCGTTATGAACCATCTGATTTTAAAGTTTCAAATTAATGAACTTTTAAACATTTATCAGATTTTCTTACCAGACTTCGAAGATCCGTTCTCCAACATTGGCTTGTTTGAAACTAATTTAAAACAAAATCTTTTTGTATTTTAGAAAATTTATGTTAAAAGACACTGAAAATCTTTTTGATTTTGATCTTGAAAAGTAAGTAAAGTGTTATAGAAACTTTTAACAAGTAAAGTAAACTATGTACAAACATATTTACAGAGATATTTTTGTGAATTCGTGTCTAAGGATCATATCAGTTTGTTTGAGACATATCACCAGTACCGTTAACCTTTTTGAGACTTTAAGTTTTAAACTCGTTTACCTAGATTGTCGATGTTTGTCCACTTAAACTTTATCACGTTTCTCAACTGTTCCAAGATATGTTAAGGTATGAATTATGAAAACTTTGTGTTTCCCACTTCTTGAATATACTCCCGAATCCAGATTCCCTAGATTCATCTTACAGGTGAATATAGCGTAATTGATATCTGTCTTTAGGTTAATGCGAAACCTTGAGAGCTCAGGTTAGTACTATCGTACAGACAAAGAGATGAAGGCTCGTCTTTAAGGTGTGTTCCACTTAAGGAATCTTTTAAGCATTGCAAATGATTAGATCTTTCGATTCTTTTCAAATTTTGCATGCTAATTTGGGATTTTTTTAGCAAAAGCATTATAGAAGTTCTAGGCTATTGCTTCCGCAAAATCAGAAGAACTTGTATAATACCTCATATATCAACTATCTATAAAGACCTCGTATCTCAAATCAGGCAACCCTTCAATCGAAATTTCGAAGTACTAAGTCCATATATCCAAGATGTGTTAATCCACAAGTTTAAGCAGTTGCTAAATTTAGTTTATATCCCGGAAACAATTTACTAAATGTTTAAACACACCACAGTAAGACTTGTTTATCACTTTTAAACTTTACAATTCTTTAGCATACTGTGATAGTCAACTGATGTACTATCATTTCCTTTTTGACAACCAAATTCTTTTTGACTTTTTCAGTGTTTTTGAATTTTCAACTTTTACATAACTTTTTCATATGTTTTTTATTTTTCTAAAATTTTTTAAATTTTCTTACTCCCCCTAAAATCAAAAACATATTTTTGTATTTTAGGTTTTTTAAGAAATAACATTCTAAAAAAATAACAAACCAATGAGGATCACGAGAACTCGTCGTCTGATCCTTTTGATTTCATTTTCTGCATCACCACCTGTTAGCAGAACAAACGATTAAACTTTGATAGCATCAACTTGTAGAAACCACTTTGTAAGAATCACTTGTAGGAAATCAAATTTTAAATGATTTTTCAATATAACAATCAGTGTTCTGTTTAACGGTGTGGATTTTCACAAAATTTTAAACATTCTTTTCAATTTTTCTTTTTCCAACCATTTGTAATTTCAAAAAGGTCAAAGATTATGACTTTCTAGATAAGTTAAAACTCATGGAGCTCTGTTATCCTGTATCAACTTTGATATAGTGGATCTTGGGACTCATGCACAACAAAGTAACTATTTGAAAAATGGAACCCAAACCTTTTTGGTTTTGGGTTTGTACTGATAAGCATCATAACCATATTCTAACTCTTCATCATAATCAAAATCATCATCAAACATTTCGTCCAATGTCGATTCTGAAAATGTTTTTACCTTTTCTTTATTTGCTTGTTTGATTACTGACTCGGTTAATTTGACATTTTCTGTTTTGTCAGCAACAGGTTTTGGTTTCTCTGATGATGAAAGCCTTTTCTTAGCAACCCATGATTGTAGTTTGCTTCTTGCTTTCTTGATATAGAACCAAGAATCTTTGATTTTATTAAACCTTGAAGTTTCACATTTTTCAAATGTTGGAGTTTTCAAACTTTGACACAATTTTAGGTTTCACTTCACATTTAGATTCATAGTTTCTATTTGACTCTGTGACATTTTTCACAATCTCTGGTTGTTTTTGCTTTTCATCGTTTGATTCAGTTTTCCTTCGATGAAACACAGGCTTTAGATTCAGAAACTTGCGAGCAATGTGACCAACATTATTGCATTTAAAGCAAGTTCGATTATCAGAACCATTTCCACTAGTGGATTTTACTCCACTTGTGGACTTGGTCTTAGCCTTGTCCCGAAGTTCTTTTTCTTTCTTGAATTCATCATTCGATTTCTTACCGATCATACCTTCTTCCTGAACCGTATTTGTCCCATACACAAACTTCATGTGTTTACCTTTGTATTCATGACATGGCGACTTCTGATTCCTTCTTGGTTCATCTTCATTTTCTTCCAAACCCAATCCTGCTCTCCTGTTCTCAGGAAAATCACCACCAAACTTTTGATAATTGTTAGCATTCCTTTTGGGTTTTGAATAAAATCTTTTCTCGTTTTTCTCAAGATCATTTGATGAAACTTATACAAGTTTGAAAAATTTATCAAGTTGATCATCTTTCACGTTCCGAATCGGAAAACTATCATCGAAGTATAATCTATCAGATTCCTTAATCTTGTACATGACAACATTAGGATCATCACTTAGATCATGTTCTGATGATGTATCATCATTTTCAGATTGTGATTCCGAGCTTTTCAAACTTGATTTGGCGCTTTCAGAATTGCCGTCATCAGAATCATTTCCCAACACCTTTTTAACCACATTTTTTACCACCGCTTCATTGTCATCATTTGATTTCGTAAAGTCTACGTCAATGTTCTCAGGCAATTTATTTTTCTTTTCTGACAAAATGAGTAAATTAAATGCCTTTTCAATCTTATCATCTTTCTTGTAGGAATAACTTGCAAGAAGTGGTGGAGGAAAACTTCCGTATTCTTTACGCTTTGGTTTATCACCATTTTCCTCCGATTTAATCGTAGGTAAAATGTGATCAATGACATATGCGTTTGTGGTGTAGCTCTTTAGAAGCTGTCTTACACGTTCCGTTTCTATCTTTATGTCGTGAAGCTCACGTTTTGTTTCGGCAATTGTATTAATGTACATGTTAATTGCCTTTTGTTTTTCAATTACAGTTGCATTTAACATTTTAACATTAGCATTCAGCTCAGGATTAGCATTTTCAACATATTTATATTTGCTTGATATTTTGTCATAAGCTTATTTTATGGTTCTGTAATCATAATGAAAGTTTTCGTTGTGTACAATCAATTCTCTTATGACTTTCACTTTATCAAGACATGATTCACAAGGACTTTTGCACTTTGTGCAAGGTTTTTCAACCTCCACAATATTCACAACCTCCTTTTCAAACATTTTTACCTCAGCTTTTACCTTTTCTGCCTCTGATTTCTAAGCTTCTTGCCTTTGCATCTCAAGGTAAGCTAATTCTTCTTCCTCAGCTCTCTGTCTATAACCTTACAGAATGGCATTTTCCAAAGTAGCATCAACATATAATGTATCAGATTCATCCACTAACTCTGCTATCATAGCAACACCCGTTTTCTTTCCGATGTATCTGTTCCAGTCAAAACCATCTTCTTCATGATTGGCAACAAGAGCTTGTTCGGCCTTTTTTGCAGGTTTATCTTCAACTTCGACTTGTGTTCTCTTTGGATATGGCTTCTATTGAAGAGCTTTCTTGTAATACTCATTGTTGCTGCCGAAAGGATTTTGGTTTCCACTTGCTTCTTGATTGCTGCATTCTCGTTTGAAGTGTCCTTTTTGTCTACACCTGAAGCATGTGACTTTAGACTTGTCAAATCCAAGCTTATTGCTTGAGTTACCAATATCCCTTCCAGTGAGCGCCACAAATTGGAAACTCTTCTGATAATGGATGCAAGGTTCCATTTAATATCCATTAGCTCCAATTCTTCTTCGTCCACCTGATCATAATCTTCGGCGGTCATCTCTGGATTACCGATCTTTCCAGCAACGAGACTTTCATATGATTCGAGAACAGTAGCAAGAAGTGCTATGTGCGTTTTAGCCACCTTTTCTGGAAATACTTCTTCAAATCAACTGCTATGTTTCATTGGAAAACATTTGAATCAAAACTAGCTTGGTTTGTCTGATTTTGGAATGATGAGCTTGAACTTGCACTTGTATATCCAGCATATGGAGAACTTTGACTTGGAGAAGAATTTGTATTTGCACTAAATGCTGTTTAAATTTTCGGGCTTTGAATCGGAGTATCTGGAATACCTCCTTTATAATAGACACCGACATCTTGAACAACATTAGCATTCTTTGATTTTGCAATCTTCATCAATTCATTTCATGTCCTTCCAATTTGTCTATGAAGGATGACAACTTGAAATGTCTCCAAGATGGACTATTCTTCAGAATCGTCAGATATGTTGTCCATTCTCCTTCTGGAAGTGCATCGGCCAACTTCTCAATTTGTTCTTCATTAAATCTTTTGATATCATGTCTCAGCATCTAGACCATGAGGTGAGAATATCTATCTATCATCTGCTTTATTGTTTCACCTTTAATCATCGTGAAGCTCTCGAATTCTTTCTTGATTAAAGCCTTTTTGCTTTTGATTATTTCATCACTTCCTTTGAATTTTTCACAAAAAGAATTCCATAATTCTTGTGAAGTGTCATATTCTGGTAATAATATCACTATATCTTCCTTCACTGATTGTTGTATCAAGCTGATCATTTTCTTCTCCGCAACATAGTTATCTTTGTCGGTATTTGAAAACTTGTTCAGCGGAAGATCTTGGTCACGCTCATCCTTTGGCTATTTGTAACCATCCTCAACTACAACCCAGCTGTTGAATTGATTCGCTTGTATCCAATTCACAAACTTTTCTTTCCACCCTTCAAATTCATCCATACTCATTAGCTTTGGCGGTTTCGACGTAGTACCCATTTCGTTGTCGATATTCATCTGGTTTGCCGCAAGAACATTAGCGTTTGATGAAGAAGCCATTTGAGAGACGAACACGTTGTGGAAATCTTCCATTTTGTTAATATGAAGACTTATATGAGAATACGATCAAAAACACTCGAAACTTGATTAGAAATAGGCAAGTTCGGTCGAACTTGTGTGAAAATCAGCTTTTGATTTCAAGTTTTCACAAGTTCGGTCGAACTTAGACGACAAGTTTCAAATTTTTTTCATAATAACTCAAGTTCGGTCGAACTTGATGTGAGATTTGAGAAAAATTTACTTTAACAGCGAACTTGTGAAAAAATTTCAAGAAACATGTAAGTTCGGTCGAACTTATGTGAACTTTCAAGAGGTTTCTCAAGTTCGAGCGAACTTATGTGAAAAATTCAAGAAAACTTACTCAAGTTCGGTCGAACTTGTGTAAAATTGTTGAATTATACTTCAAGTTCGGTCGAACTTAACAATGATTTCTCCCAAAAATCCTCAAGTTCGGTCGAACTTGATAGGAAATCACTTGAAAAGTGAGTTTCTAAGTCAAGGTCGGTCGAACTTGGCTTCTAAGTTCGATGGAAATGAGTTTTGAAAACATGGTTTTTTCAATTTTTTGATATCAATTCGATTGAATTTGATGTCCAAACTATGAGGGGTTTACCACAAGTGTATTTTACATGATATGTTCAGATTTTAGCCAATTTTGTCCATGAAATCATCAAATATGTGAAAATGTTAAGAAAAATGATAGAATGGAGATGAAATAGAGAAATTCTTGTCTTGACTCCAGCAAATTTAGGTATCCAGGCTCTGATACCACTTGTAGGAACGTCCACGATTAGCACGGGAACCTAAATTTGTTATCTATTGTCCGATTAGGCGGAAACTAATAACAAGTTAACCAAATAACAAGAATTACTCATTTAAATGTTGTTTTCGTTGATCTAAAGTTCAATACATTCGAGAACCGGATCCGACAGAGCTTCGCCGTCTCTGTGCCAAAATCTCTCCACTTACAAATGAAATCCCAAGGCACCAAATTTATACACACACAAGTTCGCTGGTGAGCATTGGAATTCGGGAGAACTTGACTTAGTCAAGTTCGGCCAAACTTGACATCTCACATACCATCTCCAGCGAACTTGACTACTAACTCACTTAAATACGCCTTGTTTCAATAGATTAAGCCCTATTCACTCAGACTCGATACATAATGACGTAGGCAACAGACATATGCACCAACACATAACTTTTGATTTTAAACAAAACTTTTGTTTATTCAAAGACATTGTTTTATACAAGACATTTTGGCTTTTCAAGACATGACATTGGTTTATACATGACAAGTTGGTTTATACAAAGGCGTTGGTTTACACATGACAAATTGGTTTATACATGACAAGTTGGTTTATACAAAGACATTGGTTTATACTTGACAAGTTAGTTTATACAAAGACATTGGTTTACACATGACATTTTTTAAACTAGACATACCTATTTTATACAAAACATGACACTATTATATACAAAACATGACACTATTATATACAAAACATGACATATTTTTGGTTATTGATTTAACCATGCATTATTTCTTTTATATCATTTGATTTTTTCTTATGATTTCATAAAAGAAAACATTTTGTAAGTATTCATGGCCACTTTTTGTTAAACATTTCTTTAAACATCCTATGCCATGAATCTTTAACACAAAACCTATGTTACTCACAGGCATTTTTATGCTGAGGTATTTATTTTCACATAGGTTTCTCGAGCGAACGTTTGAGGTTGATCATGCGACACTTAGGACGGACTTTGGGCTTTAGTGACTTAAAATCTGAAGACAATTTAATTTTCGTTTTATGTTTTCCGTTTAAACTAAGATAATGTAAACAATTCCAATTCAATAAAACATAACTTTATGTACCACGGTTGTTGAAACAATAGTTCTGTTACGACACTCCCTGACGTTTCCGTCGCGGTTTGTTGTTTTACGCGGTTGGGGTGTGACAGTAAGTACCATGGTTTGGTTGGGTTTGGATTATATATTATATATGTATATAGTTATAATTCGCTATATATTGTCAAGTATGGTCGTTGGATGAATCCATTAACCCTATTGTTCACCAATGCACAAATCATCACATGGATGATTCGGACGGTCATAGAGCATAGTACAAGAATGTAAATGGAAGTATCTAAACCATCGTATTCACCTAACAACAAAGTGACTTGACTAGACGAGTGCATTCTAAACATGGATAGTGTTTGGAGACTTGGTGTCGTCTTGTTCGCTTTGTTAGTTGTAAGTTGTTTAGTGACTTAGAAAGTGAGTAAAACACCTATCATTTCTATAATAATCTTCAATCCAACCTATCCCAACAAGGGGATTTGTGGCAACTTGAAGATGTTCAAGAAATGAAAGACGATGAACAATGTTTGAAAGATTTTGTTAAAAACAAAATTTAAACCAACTTTGGACCTCAAATATGGTGATGCCCCAATTTAGTTTACCATGGTAAACTTGGGGAAACATCACTAGAGGTTATCTAAGTGGTATGAAACAAGAAAACAAGAAGAAAAGATGGAAGAAGCGAGTTGAAAGCTCAACTTTACACTTGAAACTTTCTACCCAAAACTTGCAAAGTTCTTGATGATTTGGAGTGTTTTGAGAGTGGATTAGAGTGTGGAAAGTGAAAATGAAGTGTGGTAGGCTTTAGATTTATAGTGGGGGTTTAGGGTTTGGGTTTTAATGAGGTTAGAAGGTGATCGGGGGTGAAAAGAAGTGAAAAACAGTCGTAGTCATTAAGAAGTTCGACCCATCTTCGTTGCCTCATATTCAACTCCTTTTGGTTGAAGATATGTTGGAGACTCTTGTGGTCAGTGTATATTTCACACTTGGTACCGTAGAGGTAATGTCTCCATATCTTGAGAGCGAACACAACGGCTCCAAGTTCTAGGTCGTGAGTGGTGTAATTCTTTTCATGAACTTTGAGTTGTCTAGAGGCATAGGCTATCACTTTTCCTCTTTGCATCAGTACACAGCCTAATCCTTGCCCTGACGCGTCGCAATAAACCACGGAGTCATCACAACCCTCAGGGAGTGTGAGGATAGGTGCGTCACAGAGTTTTTGCTTTAGGGTTTGGAAAGCTTCTTCTTGTTTAGGTCCCCATATGAAGGGTTTTCCTTTATGAGTCAAAGCCGTGAGTGGTACAGCAATACGGGAAAAAATGGCAATGAAGCGGCGATAGTAACCAGCCAAACCAAGAAATGACCTTACTTCGGTAGGGGTACGTGGCGCTTGCCATTCCTGCACTGCCTTGATTTTTGAAGGATCAACATGAATTCCCTTGTCATTGACAACATGTCCAAGGAATTGTACTTCCCTTAACCAGAATTCACATTTCGAGAACTTAGCGTACAACTTTTCAGTCCTTAAGAGTGAAAGGATAAGTCGAAGGTGTCGTTCATGATCGGATTTAGACTTTGAGTAGATGAGGATGTCGTCGATGAAGACTATGACAAAGCGGTCGAGGTAGGGTTTGCATACCCTATTCATTAGATCCATGAAGACAGCTGGGGCGTTGGTTAAACCAAACGGCATGACCATAACGAGTTCGGAAGGCGGTCTTTGGGACGTCTTCTTCATGTACTCTGAGTTGATGATAACCAGAACGAAGGTCGATTTTTGAAAAACAGGTGGCGCCTTGAAGTTGGTCTAAGAGGTCATCGATGCGAGGTAGTGGATAGCGGTTCTTGACCGTTAACTTGTTGAGTTCTCTGTAGTCGATACACATGCGAAACGTTCCATCTTTCTTCTTCACAAAAAGAACAGGTGCACCCCAAGGCGATGAGCTAGGACGTATGAATCCTTTGTCAGTCAGCTCTTGCAGTTGACTGGCCAGCTCTTGCATTTCGGATGGGGCTAATCTAAAAGGAGATTTTGCGACTGGTGTAGCGCCAGGTATAAGATCAATGCGGAATTCGACTTCTCTCACGGGAGGAAGTCCTGAGATGTCGTCGGGGAAAACTTGTGGGAATTCTTTCACTACAGGTATATCTTCGAGTTTCTTCTCCTTGTTTCCCTTCTTGACGACGTGAGTTAGGAATGCGACATAGTTCTTGCAGAGATATTCTCGGGTCTGAAGGCAGGACATCAATTTGAGTCCTTTCGAAGGGGTTTCTCCAAAGATTCGTAGGGTCTGACCGTCTGCAAGAGGAATGCGAATGAACTTTTCACGGCATACTATTTCTGCATGATGTTGGCTGAGCCAGTCCATACCGATTATAATGTCGAAACTTCCCAACTTCATAGGAATGAGGTCAACTGGAAAATCGTGATCGTTTAGAGTGAGGGTACAATTTCGTATAATAGAGTTTAATGAGACTGGCTTTCCGTCAGCAACTTCCACCGTTCGAGATTCCATGAGATTTTCACGAGTTTGGTTGAGGATAGGTTCAAATTCTAAGGACATAAAACTCTTATCCGCGCCAGTATCGAATTACATGGATGCATAACTACCATTGATGAGAAACGTACCGTTAACCACGTTGTTGTCAGCCCTAGCTTGGTTAGCGTTGATGTTTAAAGCTCTTCCTCTAGCAGGTGGAGGAGCTTGGTTAGCTTGGTTTACCGGATTTGCTTGAGCTTGGGCATGAATGATGTTCACCAAGCGTGGACAAGTGTTTCTAAAGTGGTTTGGGTCTCCACAGTTGTAGCAAGCTCGCATGGGTTGCATCATGGGGTAGTTGGGTTGTAAGTAAGGTTGGGCTACGTGTTGTGTGGGAGGTAGAAGTAAAGGTTGTTGGGTTTGGCCCACCATCTGATTATGGGTTTGGGTTTGTGGTTGACTGCGGTTCATTCGTTGAAGGACACGGCAAGTTTGGATGGTGTGACCTGTACGGCCACAGCTGGTACAATGTTGGCAGGGATGTTCGGGAAGGTGATGGTATTGACAACAGTTGCATTTTAGGTATGGGCCGGAGTATAGCTTTTTATATGGTGCCGCTGTGGGAGCAATTTGGGTAATTGGTGCGGCAGTGATTGGAGGGTTTGTTTGTGTGACAGCAAAATTTCTGTTGTTTCGTTTCCTCTTACCAGCAAATTTCGAAGAGGAAACGGATTGGTTTGGGGTTTGGGCCTCAATGGGGGCTTTCTTTTTCTCATCCTTGAATTTGCCATTTCGGATGCGATTCTCGGTGAGTTCTGTGGCTAATTCCATTGCGGCTTCGAGTGTTGCAGGCGAAGTGCTTAGAACCGAATCTTGGATTTTCGAGGGGAGGCCTCGAATGTAGTGTTCGACTAAGCGGTACACTGGGGTGAACAAGTTGGGAATCATTTGGTTCAGCTCGAGAAATCTTTTGTTGTAGGAAGTATGATCTCCTTCCTTTTGTTTTAACGAGTGGAATTCATCTTCCAACTTTTTGATTTCGCTTCTTGGACAGAAGCGTCTCGTCATGATTTCCTTTAACTCTTCCCATGTTAAGGCCATGGCATCTTCGATTCCTCTCTTACCCTTTTCTGTGTTCCACCAGGTAAGGGCTACCCCAAACAGTCTCCCAGTTGCGTAACGTACCTTACGATCCTCGGGACAATCGCAATTCAGGAAGGTGTTCTCCATTTCTTCAAACCAGTGGAGGAGAGCAGTGAAACCTTCGGTCCCTTCATATTTTGGGGGATCGCAAGACTTAAAGTGTTTGTAGGAGCACTTTTTGGAGGGAGGGCTGTCGACGTTCTGGTCTTCTTGATTGGGAGGGTTGATGGGATTCGCGGTGAGAGCTTGTTGGACTTGAATTACGATGTCAGGAAGCACTGCGGCCATTTGTTTTGCAATTTGGGTGGCCAAGCGTTCGTTTGATCTTCCTGACTTTCTACCTCCACGTAGTTGCCTAGCCGACATCTACAGGAACATACATAGGAAGATTGTGAGTTTAAGAAGTTTTTTTAGGTGTCATGTGTCGTTAAAAGAATAAAAAAAATAACATAATCATCAATAATGCAACTACATCCATAGGATGTCTTGGGTTTGCTCATGTTTGGGCCTCCAATGTCCCCCATACCATCGCCTGTATAGTCATGTGGGCCCCCATGACTATTGGCTTAGTAGGATTCACATTGGTGTTGGCGGTTCTCGCATCACCCAAATGAAAACCATGAAATATGATTGCGAGAGGTATGGTAGGAGGGTGTCCAGGTATAGACACAATGACAACTCAAAGTGGGGTTAGCTCACACGACGTTTGGTATAGCATGCTTTGGCCTAATAGGTCCTTCGTACTCTCATCGTTAGTCCCCAGGTAGGCAAACTGGTCCTTTATTTTGGATTCATACGAATGCCAAGCCTAGACAGGACGTTCCGACTACCGGTACTCGTACCCTTTCAGTTACTACATGCCCGTCATGGGAACTCACTTTGATGTGATTTGAAAAAAAATACAAAAATCGATGTAAAAATCATGGGAATTGTGAGGTGTGTGCTCTCATGGATATGATATGTTATGAGGATATGATTCATGATGAGCATTGTATAATAATATGTACTTATGAACATGCTTGCATAGCATGGAATGTAACAATAAACATAAAGCATATAAACATCATGAATTTTGTATGTAACACATAAACAATTTAAAATTTCTAATCAACTATAGTATAGGCTCTAAGGGTCTAATAACCTATCCTATATCCCTATAGTCATGGCTCTGATACCAATCTGTCACACCCCGACCCGCAGCGGAATAAAAGTCGGGGCCTAATTGGGTTATCACCAAAGCTGATGATGTTTACTAAAATGTTTCATATTTATTAAATTCAAATTACAACTTAAATATTCAAATCAAATCCATACAATTACAAGGAAATGAAACTAAGTAAAACAATCTGTCACACCCTCAATTTCCACTTGCGGAGTTTTACCGCGAGGTGTGTGAACAAACCAGAATCTGAAACACTAGTACGTCGAACGACTCTATATGATTTGATAATACGTTTTCCAAAATCATTTGTTGTAGATTTTATACTGTCTAAATTAGTTACCAATATTTAGCAGAAGCATCAGTTTTAAAGTTTGAGCGGAAGCATAAATAAGTGGTGAAGCGGCGCCAACACAAACGCCAAAACAAATGAAAAATCCCCAAAACAATATTAATAAATAAGACTCGATAAAAGATGTCTTGTTCAATGCATGTGCGTGCACCTAGAGCTCCTAGCGTCCTGAGAAACATGTAAAGAAACAAGTGTCAACATTAAAGATGAGTGAGTTCACAGGTTTTCATAAATTCGTTTGTTCGGTTATAGTTTGTTTTCTCCCGTTATCCCTAACCCGGGATAACGTATTGGTTCCATTATTCCAACCCGGAATAATAAGTTATTGCTTCCAATATTCCAAACCAGGAATATTAAGTTGTTTCCAATATTCCGTACCAGGAATATTAAGTTGTTGTTTCCAATATTCCATACCAGGAATATTAAGTTGTTTCATAATTAAGTTCAATGTTAATATATATAGGTAGCTAGCCTAAAGTCATGTCACTAAGTGTTCGCGATCGAAGCTGACTGTTGTGCCTCCGTTTTGCCAGGCCTATCACATGACCATGGCGATGTTAGGCCAAATTATTCACCCGTTGACCATACCCGGTCGGCTAGCGCGACTAGCTCGGATGGGGCTTGTCGGGCCCAGTAGTACTACTTATAATTCCCCCGCTATTTAACCCAAATACTAACGATCCGAGGAGATTGTCGAGGACTTAAGTGATAAAGCTGCTTAGTGACCATAACATTACATTAACATTAACTTAGTTACCGTATAGTTATGTGACGTTAAATTCGTATAACGTAAAGAGATTGAGTTTGAGAGTGTATACATGTTTCTCCCCCCGTTGTTTAAAAACCGGATAAAGTTAGGGGCCGTGAACTCACCTTTATTTGCTCGGTTAGCGTAGCAAAGATGTTATAAGAGATGGGACCGCTAGTTGCGTCCTAACAAACCAATTAATTCCACGTCAGTGTGTGAACACACCAATACAAATTCCACACGCAATTTACTCACAAAGTGATACACACAAACAACATATCTAACACTCAAACATGCATGCAAGTATTCTCATGTGATCATAGTAATCAAACAATTTATCATAACCATAAGTCAATTCATGCCACAATTTGGTGCACACAATCACAAGTTCTTAAATTCCAGTTTAGCACTCATAATTCAGCTGTTTTCTAGGATTTTTATAAAATAGTTCTAACATTCCAAAAATTCCAATATTTTTACAGTAGGTGACATATATACCATAGAAATTTATATAATTTTCCCACGTCCTAAACCTTTACCAATTAACCATAAATATTAATATACTAGGCTGCAGTCTGATTTATCACTTTCTGACTGCAGCCCACGGAAGAACTTATTTAAAAATCATCGATCAACCAATTAACAAAATTCCAGTTGGAGTTGCCTGGAAATTTCCTTACCTAGTTGCTGTACAAAAATCATGACTCAACTCCCTACTGATTTTAAAATCCAACCTGATAAACAATCAACAAAATTCCAGAATTTTCACAGCTTTAGCTACTGAACTTGTTTGGTCCTTTTAAAAATATCAAACAACTTCAGAAAATTATGAATCCAACGCCATCAGATTCCTTATTCAAATCTCTACGTTCTAGACATCAGAAAATTCGTTTTTCGACAACTAACGACCGAGTTACAGCCAGATGAAGTTGGCTGTAACTATTACTCAGCATCCTGTTTCAGCATTATTGTTACCATTAATTCGTGTAACCCATTCATGCGATTAATCTAGGCGATCAAGCACCGATTTTTAATCATAGACCAATACTAATAACCTATCCATGCAAGCCCTAGTTCTCACTTCTAGCTTTTACAAACAAAACATACTTGCAACTTATGATTTCCGAAAACAATCATGCACATGAACAAGCACCAAAACAGCCGATTATTTACAGCACTTATAATCCGAAAACAAGCTGATCAATTCGTTCAAGCATATATATCCGAAACATTTATATCAATTCCTTCAAGCATATATATATATATCCGAAACAATACAATCATCTATCTCATTCTATTATGCAAATCCGAAAACAACACACTCAAGACACGTATATCCGAACATGATCTAGCAACAAAAAATAGATCCTAACCTTAAATGACAAGGTAAGCGGACGAAACTTGGATGTGAATGGATTTGGCTTGAAGGTAAATCGCGACCGAGAAGATGATGATAAAGTGGGCTGTTTTGTTGATTGAATAGAGGTGAGCAAGGACCGAACTCTCGCCTGAATGGAGGTGAAGATGGCGATGGTTGCTGCTGCTGCTGCTGCGACCGGGAGGAAGGAGCGAGCAATGGAGGGAGTTGTCCGCGATCACAAGGCTGCCGACGGCAGTTTTTGTCTAGGGTTTTTGTGTATGTGAATGAAGGCATGCAATGGATGATATATATAGGCGCAAGGGATAGGGTTACGGTTTGGGTTTGCACACGGCCGCAAGGGACTTGTGCGGGTTGGTTTGGGTTTGATCTTGTTCTTGGCCGAAACATGTTTTAGGTTTTGATCTCGGTTTGGGTTTGATCTTGTTCTTGGCCGAAACATGTTTGGGCTGTTTTAGTTTGGTTTTGAACGAAGTAGATTTGCGGTCTTAGGCTTGATATCGCGGCCAAGGACTTGGGTTTAAAGTTTAAACCTCGTTAATTCCTAGAGTCACAATAACTCAAAGCTGATTCGTGTCGCGGTTCGGTTCAGTTCGTGTACATATCTATCATACTTACTCTATAACTAAAAATTCACACAACACACAACACACAACACGTATTCACTTAATTCGTGCACGCTTAATACTTAGCATATATATTATTCGACAAGTGTCGCGTTTTAAGTTATCCGAAAAACCCGGGATATCACACAATCCCAAGCTTAAACTGATTTATTCTTCTAGGCCTTCCTATGTGTTTCTTGCCTCAACTGGATCACCTGTATCATGTGTAAAACGGGGGATATTTTGGGTCAACAAAAGTTGGCGAGTGAACCTTGATAAATCATTGTTATTAAGTTCTTGTTGTATTTAATATTGAAAAGTTGTGCAATAATCACATGTGAGCAAACGTATGTATATAACAAAACACAAACCACATTGGATGAGTATATGATATGAATGATGATGATTGTGAGATCAAGGCTCAATCAAACGGAACCGATCGTATGACATGAATGATGATGTATGTGAGATCAAGGCTCAATCAAACGGAGCCGATCGAATGAGGCACCTGTACTCAACCCGTATCCCACGGGGAGCTGATGGGCCTAATGAAATGCTTGCACTGAAAATGATAAATCCAAACTAAACATAATTCACACAACAATTTGTACACATTTGATACACAATAGATCACAGATATGATGAATGCACAAGTGTTTATATTTATATAATAACAGAATTGTACGACACATGATACACCCGCAAACGTGATTAAAACGGGGAATTTGTAGAGATTCACTCACATTGGGTGCGTTCTTTTGATGATGTTGGATGCGCACGAGTTTTGGGATTTGATCGACGAGGAAAACTAACCAAAATAATAACGAAGTGGTTCGGTAAATAAATAGATTTTAGTTCATAATCTTAATAAGATTTTTAGATTTATTTTTGTGAGTTTAAGGACATTTTCTAACTTTAAAAATATTATTTCTAAGTATTTTTAATTGATTTTTAAATTAAATAAATAAATAAAAAGAAATAAAAATTTTGACTTTTTTGACCGTTGACCGAACCGTTGACCGTTGACCGGACCGTTGACCGGTCGGACTGTGGTTAAGTCTGCGCTGAGTGAGGTTCAAACCCGAGACCTCTCGTACGCGTGCACGCAGCTCTACCAACTAAGCTACGTGTCTAACCCGAAATATTTCTGATTTTAATTATATTTATATACTATTTAGATTATTCAGAATTCTATTTAATTTAAAAAGGTTTTTAAAATCATTGAACCGGTGTGAGAGCCTGGACTCGAACCCGCGCCCATAGCCTTGTATTGCACACAGCCCGACCAACTGGGCTGTGTGACTAACCCGAATGATATGCGATTTTAATTACATTTATATACTATGTGCGTCTTAATATATATCAGTATTAAAAATGGTTGGAAATTTGTAAGAATCGGGCAGCGTGTTAAGACTCGGACTCGGGACCATGATTTTAAATTTGCACACAGTCCACCACTGGACTGTGTGTCTAACCCGGTATAATATTCAGTTTTAATTAAACTTATACACATTTCGACTTCGTCTTCTTCATTTATAAAGACACAGAACAAAGATGCCCGACTGTTTTTGTTTAATTCGATTATCGAAACTTATAATTGGTTGGAATGTATTAGATAATGAGATTAAAGAACCGAATTGTACCAAACAATGCGTTTACTTCAGATGACCACCAGGAGTCGTCGGCTCTGATTTGTGACTCTCGGCGGAGTGAAATGTTTGACAGTTTAGTTTCTTGTGTTATGAAATTAAGTTACTGAGTAAGAGATTGCAAGAGTTTTTAGATGATTATACCGTTCGACAGTGAGACTTTGATGTTTCAGTGGAATTCTGGCGAGTGTCAGATTTTCCGGCAGCGTAGTCTGGGACAGATTCTGGTTGAAGGATTGAAGTTAATACTTGTCTAATAATGGATTGAAAACAAAAGAGTCGAGAGTTTTACCGATTTGAAGTGAGTCTCGGTTTTCCGGCGAAAGTCCGGTGACTGTAAAATATCTCCGGCGAGTGCTAAAGCTTCGAGAGTTTGTGCGATTTTGAGCGAAAAGATTACCAGTGGTTTGGGTGGGTATTTATAAGGAAGAATCAGGATGAATTGAGTCCGAATTTGGTCTTGATTCGTGGTCAAGGTTTCTCCGGCGGTTACGACCGCAGCTGATTGATAGACGTCGGTTATAACCGATGTCGAAGTCGGTTATATCGTTATAGTCAAAAGGAATAATGGCTGAACTCGCGGATTGCCGGATTTTCCGGTGATTGAGAGTTCTGTCGCGCTGAAGTCCGGATTTTGATTTCGAGTTTTAATTTAAATATTATTTGTTTCAGTATTATAACAAAGAAGTCAAGTGGCGGAGTGGTAAGCTGGGTGTTTGTTGAAACGGCTGACCCGGGTTCGAAACCCGGCAGCCTCATTCATTTTTTTATTCTCTTATTTTTATTATTTATTAATTATGGTTTAAAATTCTAACAATGTTTATTAATTATGTATTGTTTAAAATTAAAATAAATAATATATACGCGACGGAAATTATAGCTGACTATTCGATTAATAAACGAAGCGGGTTTTGAAACCCGTTTTTCGACGGATGTTACAGTATCCCCTACTTTTAGAAATTTCGTCCCGAAATTTAAGTAGTAGTAGTAACAGGAAAAAGATGCGGGTATTTCTCGCGCATTTAGTCTTCACGTTCCCAAGTAAACTCAGGTCCTCGTTTCGACTCCCAACGTACACTGACAATTGGAATACGACTCGTCTTAAACGTTTTTCTCCGAAGTCCATGATCTCTACTGGCCTTTCAATGAAGTGCATAGATTCATCGATCTGAATATCTTCTAGGGGAATATGGAGGTTTTCATCGGCGAGGCACTTCTTTAAGTTTGATACGTGGAATGTGGGATGAATTCTGTTGAGTTCTTCTGGTAGGTCAAGCTTGTATGCTACAGGTCCTACTCTTTCGAGTATCTTGAAAGGTTCTACGTAGCGTGGTGCTAGCTTGCCCTTCTTGCCAAAACGAACTACTCCCTTCCACGGTGATACTTTTAAAAGTACTTGATCACCAATGTTAAACTCCAAGGGCTTTCGTCGTTTGTCTGCATAACTCTTTTGACGACTTTGTGCCGCTAGAAGATTGTTTCGAATTTGATGGATCTTGTCTGTTGTTTCTTGAATTAATTCTGGACCAGTGATTTGTGCTTCCCCAATTTCGTGCCAACATACTGGAGATCGACACTTACGACCATATAAAGCTTCGAAAGGAGCCATGCCGATACTTGAGTGATAACTATTGTTGTACGAAAATTCAACTAATGGTAGATGAGAGTCCCAATTTCCCTTGAAGTCTATGACACATGCTCGAAGCATGTCTTCAAGAGTTTGGATGGTGCGTTCAGATTGTCCATCAGTTTGAGGATGAAAAGCGGTGCTGAGGTCTAATCGTGTACGCAAGGCGGTTTGTACGGCTCGCCATGTTCGTGAAGTGAAACGACCATCACGGTCTGAAATGATGCTTAAAGGTACACCATGACGGCTTACGATCTCACTGATGTAGATACGAGCTAACTTCTCGTTCTTGAAGTCCTCGCGGATTGGAATGAAGTGAGCTGATTTTGTAAGACGATCAATGATTACCCATATAGTGTCATACCCACTGGAGGTGCGAGGTAACCCGGTAATGAAATCCATGGTTATGTTTTCCCACTTCCACACAGGTATTTCGGGTTGGACTAGAAGTCCTGAAGGTCTTTGATGTTCAACTTTTACTTTGGAACATGTAAGGCACTTAGAAACAAAAACAACGATATCCTTTTTCATGCCCGGCCACCAGTAGGTGTATCGTAGGTCTTGATACATCTTGTCGGCTCCTGGGTGTATTGAGTATCGTGTTTTGTGCGCCTCGTTCATAAGGAAATCACGAAGGTTATCGCAATCGGGAATCCATATGCGATTTAGATAGTATAGAATACCGTGGATTTTGTTTCGATTTTGAGTTCTGCTCCACATGACAGCTCATCTCGTACGCCGTTTTCTTTACAGAAACATGTTGAGCTTCTCGGATTCGATCTTTGATGTCGGTTATGATTTGCGAACATAGAAGACGAATGGAGTTCGCATAACCCTTTCGACTGAGTGCATCAGCCACCACATTTGCCTTTCCCGGATAATATCGAATTTCACAGTCGTAGTCGTTAAGAAGTTCGACCCATCTTCGTTGCCTCGTATTCAACTCCTTTTGGTTGAAGATATGTGGAGACTCTTGTGGTCAGTGATATTCACACTTGGTACCGTAGAGGTAATGTCTCCATATCTTGAGAGCGAACAACAACGGCTCCAAGTTCTAGGTCGTGAGTGGTGTAATTCTTTTCATGAACTTTGAGTAGTCTAGAGGCATAGGCTATCACTTTTCCTCTTTGCATCAGTACACAGCCTAATCCTTGCCCTGACGCGTCGCAATAAACCACGAGTCATCACAACCCTCAGGGAGTGTGAGGATAGGTGCGTCACAGAGTTTTTGCTTTAGGGTTTGGAAAGCTTCTTCTTGTTTAGGTCCCCATATGAAGGGTTTTCCTTTATGAGTCAAAGCCGTGAGTGGTACAACAATACGGGAAAAATTGGCAATGAAGCGGCGATAGTAACCAGCCAAACCAAGAAATGACCTTACTTCGGTAGGGTACGTGGCGCTTGCCATTCCTGCACTGCCTTGATTTTTGAAGGATCAACATGAATTCCCTTGTCATTGACAACGTGTCCAAGGAATTGTACTTCCCTTAACCAGAATTCACATTTCGAGAACTTAGCGTACATCTTTTCAGTCCTTAAGAGTGTAAGGATAAGTCGAAGGTGTCGTTCATGATCGGATTTAGACTTTGAGTAGATGAGGATGTCGTCGATGAAGACTATGACAAAGCAGTCGAGGTAGGGTTTGCATACCCTATTCATTAGATCCATGAAGACAGCTGGGGCGTTTGTTAAACCAAACGGCATGACCATAACGAGTTCAGAAGGCGGTCTTTGGGACGTCTTCTTCATGTACTCTGAGTTGATGATAACCAGAACGAAGGTCGATTTTTGAAAAACAGGTGGCGCCTTGAAGTTGGTCTAGGAGGTCATCGATGCGAGGTAGTGGATAGCGGTTCTTGACCGTTAACTTGTTGAGTTCTCTGTAGTCGATACACATGCGAAACGTTCCATCTTTCTTCTTCACAAAAAGAACAGGTGCACCCCAAGGCGATGAGCTAGGACGTATGAATCCTTTGTCAGTCAGCTCTTGCAGTTGACTGGCCAGCTCTTGCATTTCGGATGGGGCTAATCTATAAGGAGATTTTGAGACTGGTGTAGCGCCAGGTATAAGATCAATGCGGAATTCGACTTCTCTCACGGGAGGAAGTCCTGAGATGTCGTCGGGGAAAACTTGTGGGAATTCTTTCACTACAGGTATATCTTCGAGTTTCTTCTCCTTGTTTCCCTTCTTGACGACGTGAGTTAGGAATACGACATAGTTCTTGCAGAGATATTTTCGGGTCTGAAGGCAGGACATCAATTTGAGTCCTTTCGAAGGGGTTTCTCCAAAGATTCGTAGGGTCTGACTGTCTGCAAGAGGAATGCGAATGAACTTTTCGCGGCATACTATTTCAGCGTGATGTTGGCTGAGCCAGTCCATACCGATTATAATGTCGAAACTTCCCAACTTCATAGGAATGAGGTCAACTGGAAAATCGTGATCGTTTAGAGTGAGGGTACAATTTCGTATAATAGAGTTTAATGAGACTGGCTTTCCGTCAGCAACTTCCACCGTTCGAGATTCCATGAGATTATCACGAGTTTGGTTGAGGATAGGTTCAAATTCTAAGGACACAAAACTCTTATCCGCGCCAGTATTGAATAACATGGATGCATAACTACCATTGATGAGAAACGTATCGTTAACCACGTTGTTGTCAGCCCTAGCTTGGTTGGCGTTGATGTTGAAAGCTCTTCCTCTAGCAGGTGGAGGAGCTTGGTTAGCTTGGTTTACCGGATTTGATTGAGCTTGGGCATGAATGATGTTCACCAAGCGTGGACAAGTGTTTCTAAAGTGGTTTGGGTCTCCACAGTTGTAGCAAGCTCGCATGGGTTGCATCATGGGGTAGTTGGGTTAACAGTTAGGTTGGGCTACGTGTTGTGTGGGAGGTAGAAGTAAAGGTTGTTGGGTTTGGCCCACCATCTGATTACGGGTTTGGGTTTGTGGTTGACTGCGGTTCATTCGTTGAAGGACACGGCAAGTTTGGATGGTATGACCTGTACGGCCACAGCTGGTACAATGTTGGCAGGGATGTTCGGGAAGGTGATGGTATTGACAACGGTTGCATTTGGGTATGGGCCGGAGTATGGCTTTTTATATGGTGCCGCTGTGGGAGCAATTTGGGTAATTGGTGCGGCAGTGATTGGAGGGTTTGTTTGTGTGACAGCAAAATTTCTGTTGTTTCGTTTCCTCTTACCAGCAAATTTCAAAGAGGAAATTGAATGGTTTGGGGTTTGGGCCTCAATGGGGGCTTTCTTTTTCTCATCCTTGAATTTGCCATTTCGGATGCGATTCTCGGTGAGTTCTGTGGCTAATTCCATTGCGGCTTCGAGTGTTGCAGGCGAAGTGCTTAGAACCGAATCTTGGATTTTCGAGGGGAGGCCTCGAATGTAGTGTTCGACTAAGCGGTACACTAGGGTGAACAAGTTGGGAATCACTTGGTTCAGCTCGAGAAATCTTTTGTTGTAGGAAGTATGATCTCCTTCCTTTTGTTTTAACGAGTGGAATTCATCTTCCAACTTTTTGATTTCGCTTTTTGGACAGAAGCGTCTCGTCATGATTTCCTTTAACTCTTCCCATGTTAAGGCCATGGCATCTTCGATTCCTCTCTTACCCTTTTCTGTGTTCCACCAGGTAAGGGCTACCCCAAACAGTCTCTCAGTTGCGTAACGTACCTTACGATCCTCGGGACATCGCAATTCAGGAAGGTGTTCTCCATTTCTTCAAACCAGTGGAGGAGAGCAGTGACACCTTCGGTCCCTTCATATTTGGGATCGCAAGACTTAAAGTGTTTGTAGGAGCACTTTTTGGAGGGAGGGTTGTCGACGTTCTGGTCTTCTTGATTGGGAGGGTTGATGGGATTCGCGGTGAGAGCTTGTTGGACTTGAATTACGATGTCAGGAAGCACTGCGGCCATTTGTTTTGCAATTTGGGTGGCCAAGCGTTCGTTTGATCTTCCTGACTTTCTACCTCCACGTAGTTGCCTAGCCGACATCTACAGGAACATACATAGGAAGATTGTGAGTTTAAGAAGTTTTTTTAAAGGTGTCATGTGTCGTTAAAAGAATAAAAAAAATAACATAATCATCAATAATGCAACTACATCCATAGGATGTCTTGGGTTTGCTCATGTTTGGGCCTCCAATGTCCCCCATACCATCGCCTGTATAGTCATGTGGGCCCCCATGACTATTGGCTTAGTAGGATTCACATTGGTGTTGGCGGTTCTCGCATCACCCGAATGAAAACCATGAAATATGATTGCGAGAGGTATGGTAGGAGGGTGTCCAGGTATAGACACAATGACAACTCAAAGTGGGGTTAGCTCACACGACGTTTGGTATAGCATGCTTTGGCCTAATAGGTCCTTCGTACTCTCATCGTTAGTCCCCAGGTAGGCAAACTGGTCCTTTATTTTGGATTTATACGAATGCCAAGCCTAGACAGGACGTTCCGACTACCGGTACTCGTACCCTTCAGTTACTACATGCCCGTCATGGGAACTCACTTTGATGTGATTTGAAAAAAAAGTACAAAAATCGTTGTAAAAATCATGGGAATTGTGAGGTGTGTGCTCTCATGGATATGATATGTTATGAGGATATGATTCATGATGAGCATTGTATAATAATATGTACTTATGAACATGCTTGCATAACATGGAATGTAACAATAAACATAAAGCATATAAACATCATGAATTTTGTATGTAACACATAAACAATTTAAAAATTCTAATCAACTATAGTATAGGCTCTAAGGGTCTAATAACCTATCCTATATCCCTATAGTCATGGCTCTGATACCAATCTGTCACACCCCGACCCGCAGCGGAATAAAAGTCGGGGCGTAATTAGGTTATCACCAAAGCTGATGATGTTTACTAAAATGTTTCATATTTATTAAATTCAAATTACAACTTAAATATTCAAATCAAATCCATACAATTACAAGGAAATGAAACTAAGTAAAACAATCCCAAGCTTAAACTGATTTATTCTTCTAGGCCTTCCTATGTGTTTCTTGCCTCAACTGGATCACCTGTATCATGTGTAAAACGGGGGATATTTTGGGTCAACAAAAGTTGGCGAGTGAACCTTGATAAATCATTGTTATTAAGTTCTTGTTGTATTTAATATTGAAAAGTTGTGCAATAATCACATGTGAGCAAATATGTATATAACAAAACACAAACCACATTGGATGAGTATATGATATGAATGATGATGATTGTGAGATCAAGGCTCAATCAAACGGAGCCGATCGTATGACATGAATGATGATGTATGTGAGATCAAGGCTCAATCAAACGGAGCCGATTGAATGAGGCACCTGTACTCAACCCGTATCCCACGGGGAGCTGATGGGCCTAATGAAATGCTTGCACTGAAAATGATAAATCCAAACTAAACATAATTCACACAACAATTTGTACACATTTGATACACAATAGATCACAGATATGATGAATGCACAAGTGTTTATATTTATATAATAACAGAATTGTACGACACATGATACACCCCAAAACGTGATTAAAACGGGGAATTTGTAGAGATTCACTCACATTGGGTGCGTTCTTTTGATGATGTTGGATGCGCACGAGTTTTGGGATTTGATCGACGAGGAAAACTAACCTAAATAATAATGAAGTGGTTCGTTAAATAAATAGATTTTAGTTCATAATCTTAATAAGATTTTTAGATTTATTTTTGTGAGTTTAAGGACATTTTCTAACTTTAAAAATATTATTTCTAAGTATTTTTAATTGATTTTTAAATTAAATAAATAAATAAAAAGAAATAAAAATTTTGACTTTTTTTGACCGTTGACCGGTCGAACTGTGGTTAAGTGTGCGCTGAGTGAGGTTCGAACCCGAGACCTCTCGTACGCGTGCACGCAGCTCTACCAACTGAGCTACGTGTCTAACCCGAAATATTTCTGATTTTAATTATATTTATATACTATTTAGATTATTCAGAATTCTATTTAATTTAAAAAGGGTTTTAAAATCATTGAACCGGTGTGAGAGCCTGGACTCGAACCCGCGCCCATAGCCTTGTATTGCACCCAGCCCGACCAACTGGGCTGTGTGACTAACCCGAATGATATGCGATTTTAATTACATTTATATACTATCTGCGTCTTAATATATATCAGTATTAAAAATGGTTGGAAATTTGTAAGAATCGGGCAGCGTGTTAAGACTCGAACTCGGGACCATGATTTTAAATTTGCACACAGTCCACCACTGGACTGTGTGTCTAACCCGGTATAATATTCAGTTTTAATTAAACTTAATACACATTTCGACTTCGTTTTCTTCATTTATAAAGACACAGAACAAAGATGCCCGACTGTTTTTGTTTAATTCGATTATCGAAACTTATAATTGGTTGGAATGTATTAGATAATGAGATTAAAGAACAGAATTGTACCAAACAGTGCGTTTACTTCAGATGACCGGCATGAGTCGTCGGCTCTGATTTGTGACTCTCGGCTGAGTGAAATGTTTGACAGTTTAGTTTCTGGTGTTATGAAATTAAGTTACTGAGTAAGAGATTGCAAGAGTTTTTAGATGATTATACCGTTCGACAGTGAGACTTTGATGTTTCAGTGGAATTCCGGCGAGTGTGAGATTTTCCGGCAGCATAGTCTGGGACAGATTCTGGTTGAAGGATTGAAGTTAATACTTGTCTAATAATGGATTGAAAACAAAAGAGTCGAGAGTTTACCAATTTGAAGTGAGTCTCGGTTTTCCGGCGAAAGTCCGGCGACTGTAAAATATCTCCGGCGAGTGCTAAAGCTTCGAGAGTTTGTGCGATTTTGAGCCAAAAGATTACCAGAGGTTTGGGTGGGTATTTATAAGGAAGAATCAGGATGAAGTGAGTCTGAATTTGGTCTTGATTCGTGGTCAAGGTTTCTCCGGCGGTT
This sequence comes from Scalesia atractyloides, assembly GCA_947069175.1. NCBI lineage: Eukaryota > Viridiplantae > Streptophyta > Magnoliopsida > Asterales > Asteraceae > Scalesia > Scalesia atractyloides. The sequence goes on from CAMTDV010000016.1 coordinate 73,359,129, forward strand.
ACGACCGCAGCTGATTGATAGACATCGGTTATAACCGATGTCGAAGTCGGTTATATCGTTATAGTCAAAAGGAATAATGGCTGAACTCGCGGATTGCCGGATTTTCCGGTGATTGCGAGTTCTGCCGCGCTGAAGTCCGGATTTTGATTTCGATTTTTAATTTAAATATTATTTGTTTCAGTATTATAACAAAGAAGTCAAGTGGCGGAGTGGTAAGCTGGGTGTTTGTTGAAACGGCTGACCCGGGTTCGAAACCCGGCAGCCTCATTCATTTTTTTATTCTCTTATTTTTATTTTTTATTAATTATGTTTTAAAATTCTAACAATGTTTATTAATTATGTATTGTTTAAAATTAAAATAAACAATATATACGCGACGGAAATTATAACTGACTATTCGATTAATAAACGAAGCGGGTTTTGGAAGCCCGTTTTTCGACGGATGTTACAGAACGCCCAACAGTTAAGGAAATGCTACATGTAAAGACACAATTGTTGTAGTTCAGGCTTTACGCCAAACTCTTTTTATTGATACAAAGAAGTGTCTTTTTACATTGTTTCCTATTTACATCTGTACAAACTAATTTACAAATGCGTGTAACACTTTGGGTATTCACAAAAGAACATATTGGCTAACACTACTTCATGAACGCGATTGATCTCCAAAGCGAGCCGCAACTCCTCACACAGCGCCAACCTTGCGCTGTTCCAACATGAACTTGTGCCAAACTTCATTCGTGATACCTGCACAAAGTAGTCTAACACACGCAAATATTGTAAAATACAGTTCAAAATCCTAAGTTACGATTTCCTTGTGCCACAAAGGCCAATTTATGCACTATGTGTAACACCCCAAAACGTCGCAACGAAAATACAAACGTAATGGTGACGGAAGTTGGTGCCCATAAATATCTTAGTGGATGATGCATCATTGATTTGGGACTTTAATTGTTTAAACATAATTTTAGTTAGTTTAAACACAACATAATAATTAGTTGTCTTGATCCTTATGGATCTTAATACAAACATGGTCCCATAGAAGTTTTAAAATTGTCCAAAACATTATTAATTAAAACATGCATCACAACCACAAGATACACCAACGATTCCCAAATCCGAACTCATGTACCCGAAGAACACATTAAAATCAAGTATCAACACAAAGGAGGGTGAGTTCACGTATATTTCAACTTATAATTAATTTGATCCAAGGAAAAACTTTTATATTATGTGTTTAATTAATAAAACATCCATATAATCTTAAGAAAGTCAATTTAAATTTCCTTTATGAAAATTCCAAGGGTTAGTCATTGCAAGCATTTTTCCTTTATGAAAGCCTTACGTAATCCTGACGTCTTCCCAAGGTTTATGCGTATTAAAAATCTAGCATCAAATGTTCAGATTCGTAAGTTTGCAAGACATTACGAGCTATATATTTACTATGAAGGTATAATCAAAGCTAGACAATACAGAATATAAATTCGTCCCTTGACTTGACCCAGAGCTACCGGTCACGACGGGGTGGTCAACCCGATAGATCTACCAACAATTCCACGCATTTTATATTAATGATTAAGCGACATTACTTGATAAAGAGCCCGCAATGGGTCTCTTATATAATGCATGCCTCACGTATAAATACATATATCTTACTAAAATGAAAATTTTAATACTTTGTGTTGTACGAATTTCCAGCCTCCCCACTAAAACGTAAGCCTATTCTGTTACTTACTCTCTTGAGACCGAGCAAATTCGTCCCAACTTAGATTTAAGCATTTTTAAATCTACACGGTCGTTTTATCCCCAAAACACCCAATAATCCTCGTTTCATCCCCGAAACGAATATATTATTAACCAAAACCGTTTCTCCCCGAAACATATATTTATATCAAAACTATATATTTTCCACAAAAATATATTCATAGTTTAATCAAATACATATTTTATACAAAAACATATACTTATCCTTTTAAGGCGTGTTTCTTCCCCCAAAACAGTTATAAAATCGTAAAAAGAGGTTTAGTGACACTCACTGTAACACCCCAAATCGCGTAAAGCAACACGCGGCGGAAACACTTGGGGAGTCATGTTACAAATTGTTTCGCCACACATGGTTTTAAAGTTTTATTTTTATTGATATATCAAATTTACAATTGTCTTGGAATAACGGAATTAAAATACAATCAAATTGTCTTCTAAATTTTAGTGTCACTAAGGCACGCGTCCATCCTATGTGTAATAACCAGCGACAATCATCATATATGTAACCTGAAACATATGTGAAAATAGGTACGTCAGCATAAAAAACCTGTGAGTAACATAGATTTTGTGATGATGATTCATGGATTTAGATGTTTTAAGAAAAGAACATATGTTTTCAAAAGTCGTCATGAATCCTTGCAAAAGTTTAGTATCTAAATACTTTGCTTTTTGATAAAGAGTGTTTGTAATATATGTACAGAACATACTTTTGGTTTTGAAATAACAATATAGGTAGTATATCAAACTATATACCTTAGTTTTGAAATTAGTTGAATTATTAGTATATAAAATACATACTTTTGAAAAGCTAGATTTGGTAGTATATAAAATATACTTTGGTTTGAGAACAAGTGAATCGGTAGTATATCAAAATATACTTTTGCTTAAGAACAAGAGCTTCGGTAGTATATCAACTATACTTTGGTAAATAATATCACATTGATAGCATATCAAACTATGCTTTGGAAGTATATCGAAATATACTTGATTGTGATTTGGTAGTATATCAAAATATACTTTGGTTTAGGGAAATCAATAAAAGATAAGTTTTTATGGCTTAGTTAGAAAACCTTTGTAAAACATACATTGTGGTCGTTTGGCAATACATTCAAACCTGAGTATATATTACTTTGGTGACTATAGATTTACCACGAATGCAAAATCTATTTGGTTTAAACTTGGTTTCTGACATTCCATACAACAGGAATGGGGTGTCAAATCCTATAACGCTATATCGTACTACCAATCGGCTTGATCATTGTTAATGAATGTATAAAAGAAATACGAACCAACAATAGTCTCACAAACTTTGAAAACGTTATTCAAGTCATAGGTAACAGTTTCAAATCGTTAATGGATATAGTACTATGTATACAAAATCATATAGCTTTGAAAACGTAAAAATAGTGAATAGGCACATATGAATCACCCCAAAACATTTGGAAAATAAAAGAAGGGACTATGTACTCACTTGGGGTTGCAAAATATCCTTGAATCAAAGATTAAACAAGCTCAAATGTCCAAGAAGTCAAACGTGTCCTAGAATCGGATAACTATGTAAATATCGGGACATTAATCGGCGGATCAGATAGAATTAGGTCTTGCAAACCAAATGAGTGTTGGTACTCATATGAAATGGTTTAAGAAAGTCTACATACTGATTTGAAAAGATTCCTAAGTGCTTTTGACCCGTTATGACTCGTTAGGGTAGTTTACGCTACTTTAACGGATCATTTACGTAAAAAAGTGTTCGGATGGTTAGATATGTGTTACGATAAGTCTAATATGCCAAAATAAGTTTAATATAGTTGCAACATCAGTTTATATGTCAAAATATTGGTCACATATGCTTAAATTTGATTTATGCGCAAAAAGGGCATTTTGGTCATTTATAGGGCATAATAGACGGCTTAACATAACACTAACCAAACGTCGTGACCATAAGGTATAACCTCAGAAGGTTATTCCTTATACAACTATGGTCACATATATGTGTTTGGTCGGATCCTAAGATCGACCAAACGGGTCGGATTCGAAAGTCAAAGCGGTGGTCAAGACCGCTCGACTTACGACCCTAAATAAGCACTAAACTAAAAGTGACCAGTTAAACATGTCTAACAAGGTTTATAAAACTGATTTGGTATCAAAACAAAGGGTTTTGATACCCGAAAATAGTTCCGTCGTATAATGCGCATTTTGCGCATCATTGACCGAAACTTGACTCGTTACTTTGACTAGGAAAACGTGGTAATCAGTAGGCATGATCGCTGTGGATCATAACCATCGTGATTACGATCACGTTGCAAAGTCCAATTGGACATTGCTTTGACCAATTAATGGTCAAAGATGAAAGTCAAAAATTGTTTGACTTTTAGCTTGAAATAGCTAATAATGAGTGAACAAGGCTAAGTTAGAACACTTACTTGTGCTCAAGGTAGCCAAGGATGAAGAAAAGACTTAGAAAACTCAGTTGGGAGACCTCCAACAAAGTGGGAGTTATCCTCTTAGAGTTATAGAGAGAAAGGGAAAGAATGAGCAAGTTGAAAGGTGAGATCAAGGACCTATTTATAGTTGTGAAGGATGAATTTGATGATCACAAGTGTCAAGGACCATTCTAGGATCATTCCACATGCTCAAAGACGTGTCAAGACCAGGCTAGAGCTTGGAGATCACGAATCTTGAGTTCAAAAGCTGTAAAACAGCTGTCTGCCATTTTCTGCTGTAACTAGGCATCCCACGCGCGTCACGGGAGATCTTGGGGGGTCTCTGCATGGCGCCTGGGATTCCTAAGTTTCAGAATTGGCAGAACAGGTCCCTGCAGCCTAAAACTTGTTTTTCGACGCGTTTTGGCACTTTTAACACCCGTTAACCCCATTTTTAAGCTTTACAAGGAAGATAAAGCATAGGGAACTTGAAAAATGCTTGGAAACTTTTCGGATGTCGGTTCGTTCGGTCGTACGGTTGCGGTTTCGTAATTACGACGAAAATCATAACGGACGCGCAAATGACCTTAAACGCGTAACGAATGGAATTTTTGCATTTCAATCACTAAAATGCTATATTTTAATGATTACAAAAATTTTTGGATGTGCGTATATGTTCCGGATTAGGAAATACGCGTAACGGCATAGTTTCGCAGAATCTGCAAAATAGCCCCTGAGCTTGAATAAACTTGTTTTTGCCATACCGAAGCCCTCAAAACTTATTTCTAAGTTATGTAAAGGGTATTTAGGGTATGTTTAGCTTATGTCATCGTTCCGGAGTGTACGTCGTGTTAAACTGATTACGTTTGCGTAACAGTTTGCGATTTCACTTCCAGAAGCGATTCAAAAAATCGAAATTGTACAAGGACTGAAATGTGTGAATGTCACATGTAATTATACAATTCTCGGGAATGAAACACAAGATATCATTGGATTCAAAATTGTTCGGAATTGTACGATGGTTGAAAAGGCACAGATGTTACACTCACCTTTTGGTGCGTAATTAAATTAGCGTAATTCTCACAAATTGATTATACACGTCCTAATATTTATAAGAATGATTTAACAATCAATATTCTACAAAATGACTAAGTTTCTCCAATACTTAGGATTTTCACATAACTTTCAGTTTTTCTCAAAAAGTCTTTGTTTTGATTATGTTGGCGTATTTACATATATATGTGTTCATATAATATATATATATATATATATAAAGGTTTTGCGACTTGAACGATGTTAGTGGTGACCCTCATTATGTTATATCCGTTATCACACCCGTTTATAAGCAACATAAGTCGTAATATATTTACATAAACGTGAACACATAAATTCATATCGTAACGCACGTATTTCGTTAACTTATATATTCTATCATTTTAAATCATTTATACATGAAATAACTTATCAAGTTAACCGATGTATCATTTTCATGCTGGACAAACAAGTTACACATATAACACGATATTTACTGATATTACCAATTTATCCGCCTAAATGTACATGCATAGTCTAAATCCCTACTATCATGTCATCACTTAGCATATCGTATCACATATTCTCAAATTCTCATATCACATCATAATACACACAAAGTTCACTCTTGAACAATCTATGTTCGTGTGCATTGAAATATGCGTATTTAGCGTTTTCGGTATCGTTTTCGAGCGTCGAAAGTCACGTATTACTAACCAAAACCAAGGATACTTATATAAGTTAATATACTTATATTTATATCAAAAATATCAGTTTATTACTGATTTAAAACAGTTTTACAAAAATCTCTTATAAAGACGATTTTTACTGTTTTTAACGCATAGTTTTGTACCGAACTTTACTGTAAGCATCCCAAATCGAAACGAATTGATATTTTAACCATAATGCATGTTATTTACTGATTAAAATGATGGTCATACCCTTGATAGTGCAGGTCTTACATAAGACACACAAATCACATCATTTCATCCATTTTACAACTTTCTAAGCCTTATACAACATGTAAAGCTAGTAACATATGACCACGTTTCATGCCATTATAACACACTAAATAGCATTATTTTTAAGGTTTATAATCTGATCATAAATCTTTTTTGTCATAACCTATCTTTTTCATCATTTCATGACCATAAATCATCATGCATGCCTATATATAAGCATCTAATGCACCCATATCATAACATCATCATCACACATGAACTTACATACATCTAACATATATTTAACTCATGTTAAAATAATACAAGACATATTCATCATCATCTAATCATCTTTCCATAAATATAAATAATATTCTTCCATTTATGAGCTAACTTACAAAAACCCACATGCATGCATACATACATACATATATTCTTCTTTAATCATATGAACTTCCAAAGTTTCACTTTTTCATATATTCTTCTTTAATCATATGAAACTTTTTATAAAAACCTTTTTGATCATGCATGCATCAATCATCCAAGAATCACATGAATCAAGATTTAACAAATCAAAACACAATCTCTAACACACACACACACACACAAATATATATATACACACACTCACGACCACAGATATATACACATACATCCATTTTTATTTTCTTGAAAACCTATTTATTAATAGTTTTCAAGTTTGTGATTAATTCCAATATTAAGAGAAACCTTCCATCATCATCATCACCAAGAATCAAGAATGAATTTTAAAAGTAAGTTTATACCTTTCAAGAATTTGGTGGGTTTTGATAATAATTTGATGATATGGAGCTTGTTCTTCTTGATATCACCTTTGAATCTTCAAATGAGCTTGAAACTAACTTGGAATGAGCTTGAATCTTCAAGAGATGGTTTAAAATTTGAAAACGTATGTGTGTTTGGGGTGTTTTGGCCGAGATTTAGAGAGAGATTAGTGATTTGTTTGTGATCTTTGGAAAGTGATTTTATGGATGAATCTTGGATTTAATGATTGCATTAGGATATAGTGTCTACACTTGGCAAAAAGGAAAGAGAAGACAAGGAGGTGGGCACCCCATGTGCCGCCACCTTTATGCATACACACATACATATGCATATGTTACATATATATGTATATATAAATACATATTAGTTAAATACCTGTATTTAACTGATTACCGGGAATTGTATCTAATGTTTTAATCCCGTTTTAAGGCGTTATAAATTATTTTTATCACTGTATAAAAATAAACTCATCAAAATATTGCTGAATAATATTTTATTTGCCTGGACTGGCTGCGTTGCCTGTATTTGGCAGTATACGCACTGTGTAGCGCGGTACGCGTTTAAACTCGAAAAATAGAGTTTCTAAACGTTTTAATTTATTTTTCCTCACGAACATGATTAAACTATTAATTTAATCATAACATACTATTTTTAGGATTTTAACATTAATCGGGCAGTCACCGACGTTCGTTTCGCATTTTAACCGTTACGCGTTACGCGTTTATCTTAAAATTGCAAACATAATTTCTAAAAATTTTAAATTTATTATGACATCAATAACAACAAATAACATCAAATTCAATAAAATTTTGCCTTTTATTTATTCATAACACGTGTCGTGTTAGTACAGGCTCAAAATAACCGTGTGTCACAGTCTCCCCCTGTTTAAGGAATATCGTCCCCGAAATTCTTACACTACGGGTTTCGTTTTCGCACTAGACCTAAAGAGATGCGGATATTTCTGTTGTATCAGATCCCGTTGTTCCCATGTGAACTCAGGTCCACGTTTGGAATTCCACGAACTTTGACCAACTTAATTCGACTCATCCTAAGCTTCTAAATCTTCTCATCCAGAACTTCAACAGGTTCTTTGATAAATCTCAGTTTATCGTCTACTTGAACCTCATCAGGGAATATGATTAGTGTCTCATCCGACAGACACTTTCTCAGGTTGGAAACATGAAACACATCATGAACTCCACTCAATTCATGTGGCAGCTTAAGCCTATACGCGACTGATGCAACTCGAGGTGCGATTTCGGAAGGACCTATGTAACGCGGGCTTAGCTTTCCCCCTTTCTCAAATCTAACAACACCTTTCCAAGGTGACACTTTCAGCAGAGCACGATCTCCGACTTGAAACTACAATGGTTTCCTTCGGTTGTCTGCATAACTTTTCTATCGATCGGCGACAGCTTTCAACCTTTCCTTAACCTGGACAACCTTGTCAGTGGTTTCCTGGATAAGCTCAGGTCAGGTTAGTTGCCTTTCACCTACTTCAGCCCAGCAAAGGGGTGATCGCCACTTCTTTCCATACAAAGCTTCAAATGGAGCGAATTTGATATTCGCGTGATAACTATTGTTGTAAGAAAACTCGGCTAATGGTAGATAAGTATCCCAACTTCCACTGAAATCTATCACACACGCTCTCAACATATCCTCTAACTTCTGAATGGTTCTCTCACTCAGACCATCGTTTGAGGATGATACGCAATACTCCTGTCCAATCGAGAACCCAGCGACTCTTAAAGAGATCGCCAAAATCTGGAGTCAAATCGTCCATCTCTATCAGAGATAATTGGCACTGTACTCCATGTCGGGCTACAATCTCATTAAGGTACAACTGTGATATCTTCTCGGTCTTGTCTGTTTCCTTAATGGGTAAGGAATGAGCAGACTTTGTCAATCGATCCACACTTACCCATATGGTGTCATGTCCACGTGACGTACAGGGTAATTTGGAGATAAAGTCCATAGCAAGATGCTCCCACTTCCATTTAGGAATCTCTGGTTGCTGTAGAAGCCCAGACGGCATCTGATGTTCAGCCTTAACCTTTGAGCACATCAGAAATGTTAGATCGCTCCTAAATAGTTCGGGAACCTAGATTTATATCTATTGTCCATTTATGCGGAATGTATATGACAAATTAATCACATATGCATGAAATACTCATTAAAGTCTGTTTTATTGATCAAAAGTTCGTATACATTCGAGATTCTGATCTGACAGAGCTTCGCCTCAAAGTGTGCAAAAGTTACAAATGAGAAACCATGAGGCACCTATTTATATAGGGATAAGTTCGCTTGGGAGGACACAAGTTCGAGCGAACTTGTTGAACAAGTTCGGCCGAACTTGTTCACACTTTACATTTCCGGGCGAACTTGACCTCTATTTACATAAATATTGCATAGTTTTAGCATATTCTTATCTATTCTAAACAGACTCGATACAAGACCAAGACATAGACAACTGATAACAGACTCCCCCTTGGATATCGTCTCTGGTCTTGTCAGTCTTCAAAAGCTCTATCTTCAAATCTATCTGCAACGCCCAAAGAAATTCTTATACGGTTTCTTCCTTCTTTCTTGAGCAGGAATTGGCTTTTGATCAGTAGGTGGCACCTTTGTCATAAATTGAAAACGTCTAAGTCTCGCTTCCCTACTCTTTTCATGAAAATGTTCAAGACGTCTTTCTTCTTTCAAAAACTCTTCGCGTTCTAGCTCTCGCCAACTTGATTCCCACATCCTTCCAGAATTTACGCCGTGAGTGTAGGAAACATTAACAATCCCTTGATACTGCTTCGCCTGTACCTCTTCACGCTTCTCATAACAAATCTTGTTAAAGAATAAACATCGAATATCCTCCTTTGAACAGTTCACTAGCCACATCGGGTCTAGTATGCGTATTGTTCTCCAAAGTCCCAAAATCCTTCTTTTTGTAGCACTTCAGCTGACCTTTCTTTTGTAATATCCAAATGTTCTTAAAACCTCAACCTCAAGACTATAACTGCCTCACACGTCGCTGGATCAACTTGCCACCACTTGAACAAAGGATAGAAATCTTGTTCTATTGGCATTAGTGGCATATTCTTCATAGTACGCGGACGCTTCATTATCAATGTAATGTCTTTCTCACCAGTTTGTTTGTTAGTCTTGATTCGGCGTTTAGGTATAAACGACATCCACTACTTGAACCCTTGAGTCGCTTCAAACTTTATCATCTTCCATAGCAATTGATCAATAAACTTCATATGGTAACTTACATTCCTCGTTTGCACCAATTCCTCTACATCCCAATAAGGTAGCGTGCTGAAATCTGCCAAGTATCGAAAGTATTGTATGCCGAATCACGTTTGATGGCGTAGACATTCAACTCTTTTAACCAGCCCAACTTAGGATATCACCTAATGATTTGTCGGCGTCTCTGGTAAAGAATGCTAACGGTCGTTGAAACTTTCTTTCTTTAGGCATTTCTTTAAACCAGGATTTCTTTGCTTCTACAATCTTAGCTTTAGTCATTGGCTTCGAAACTTTGCCTTCACGAACAGACTCTGCAATCTTTTCTTTTAACAAGTCTTCATTCAGATGTTCGTACATTTCCTCAAATGTAGGAAAACTATCAGTGTTCAAACCAACATACTTCTCTGCTTCATCCTTTTCATCGTCTGATCTATCTTCAATGATAACTCTATCATAATCATCAGCATCAGAGCTTCGTTTGTAGCAGTACTCATTTAGCTCAAAGTGTCAATGTTCACAACTTCTTCTTCAAAATCAAAATCAAACGATTCAGCATCAACATTTAGCAGCTTTGCAAGATCTTCTTTCGTCATGTTTGAACAAACTCTCCCTCTTCAACATTGTGTTCCAACATAAGTACCATCGGTTTTGCAGGCATAGCAGCAGCATGCATTGCAACAATCACATCAGTCATATCTTCATCTGTTTGCCCTGCTTGCCATGATGACTCCCCCTTACTTTGATCTTCCAATCATATTTACATCATCGTTCAGTAGGGAAGTAAAGCCAAACTCATCGATCACTTTCGCATTAACAACTTTCAATCCAATACCACCCTGATCATCATCATTACCATCATCTTTATCAGAATCATCTTTTGGATTATCAGTAGGTTCATCATCTTTATCTTCGTCCTCAGCTTCATCATGGTCCTTCTGTTCAGTTTCTTTCTCTGGAATACTCTATAGAATAATCTCAGACTCAGAAGCTTTAGAAGTATCAACAGCTTCAAACACCGGTCTTCCGTTGTCTTGGGCATACCATCAATCACATGTTTACCCTTACCCTCTACTGCAAGCTCTCTATCAGCTTTTTCTTTAGCTTCTTGCACATCCAAACGTTCATATTCTTCCTTAAAATCTATCCCCAGACTATTAGATAGCACTTTCTGGAGTCTGGTAAATCTTCTATCATTTAATTCTCTTTTTGATCGTAACTCAACAATCTCTTTCTGCAATCTTTCATTTGCATCCTGCAGACATTTCAATTAACGCTTTCAAATACCCACAATCTCCTTCTAGAAACTTCACTTTGTCGCTCAGAATTTCTTTCTCAACTTCATTTTGATTCACTTTATGTTCTAGAGCAACCTTTTGAGCTTCATTCTTTGATAATCTTTCTTCTAGAATTTTGACCTTTTCTCTAATTCATCGACATTAGAGTCTGGAAAGAAATCATTCAAATCTTCAAGAGAAACAGGCTCATCAGGAATTCTTCCAAACATCTTTGACCTTGGAGTTGTCTTCGGTGTAGATTTTGGTGTACTCTTTGGTGTCTGTGGTGAAGTATGAATGGAACCTCTTTGAGAATAGAACTTTCAGGTTGCGATGTTGTCAAAGGTTCTTGAGACTCAATAATAGGAATATCAAGCAAATCAGATGCAAGAGGTTCTTGTGTGACTCCTGGTTGCTCAGTAGTCTCTTGAACTGAAGAAATTTGAACCGTTTCAACCGTAGGAGGTTCTTGTGTAACTCCTAATTCATTAGCACCAGAAGGTTCTTGTTTAACTTCTTTGCGCTTCTTTTGGCTTATATAACGACGGCTTTGCGACTTTTGTGTTGCTTTTCTCCCCTTGGTACTCGGAGAACCTGTAGTCTTCAAAGTAACATTTTTAGCTGAAGACTTTATGCGTTTAGCCTTTTTCTTTGGTCTCTCTTCATCAGAACCCTTCTCAGAACCCGGTTCATAATCAGCATCACCTTCCTTTAGCTTTTCTAACTCTTTTTCTGCAATAGCCTTCTTTGTTTCTTTCTCAAGCGAATCATCACTATCTTCATTCTTATCAAAAGTTGCAGAGATCACATCATCCTCTTGAGTGTCTTTTTCTGTCTCTTGACTTTCAATGTTGACCGCAGCACTAGAACCAGCTTCAGCTTGAACATTCTCTGGTTCATCTTCATCAATAAGCATCGTTTCAACTTTCTTTGACTTTCTTGTTGTTTTCTTTTTCTCTTCAAAGATGTTCTTCAAAAACCAATCGATACGTTTTTCTTTGAAAGTAGATAGCCATTCTTCTTTAGCTTTAACTTCCTTTTCATCACCACTTCCTGCCTTTCTCCATTTATATTCAGGTGGTGCAACATAATCTGCAGACATAATAGCACCAAATAGTGGTTTTGCAACTGGCGCTGAAGCTTGCTTCTGAAACGTATTCAGCTTCTTGATTGTAGTATCATCCATATGGCTAAGATATAGAATATCGTTTGGATCTTTCACAATCTTCTCAAACTTGTCGTCAATAAGCATTTGCACGAATCTTGGGTACATGACAAGTCTTTTGTTCCCATATTGTTCTTCATGTGTGTAAATACGAGCTTTGAGAAGTTAAACTTCTTGTTTAGAACCAACGCTGTAGCCATACACGCCATGTAATCTTGAACATCATCCAAACCAGCTTTGCGATGACTAAAAGCATGAATAATCGCGTGCATCAGAAACTTGTAGGGATTAGGAACTCCCCCTTTCTTCAATGTCGATTCGTTAACATGGCCTTTGTATCCCATCCGATAAAAGCATCCACAAACCATTCTTTCATCTAATGACATTGGATCCTCAGCATTGTTGTTAAAGTTTAAAACTTTGCGAATATCAGCCTCAATCACTGTAAGCTCTTTGTCTTCATTCCCAATGCGAACAATCGACTTGATCACTGTATTATCTTCATTCAGTGATGCTGCACTCCAGAATCTATAAACATGTGATCTATAAACCACAGTCTTCTCTGTAATCGCATTGTGTATCGGTTTACATGCCATGAAAGTCAAAATACTGTCGTAAGCCGCTAGTGATGGACAGATTGTCTTGTCGAGCGTAACACAAGTATTATGAAACTTTGAGAAAGATAGCTGAATATTCTGCAAACACGAAAATCGAGACAAAATTAGAGAAATTTTACAATTTTCACAAAATTACATATCAAGTTCGGGCAAACTTGATAGACAATTACACATCAAATGCACATTAAGTTCGGGCGAACTTAATATAAACAAGTTTTGAATGAAAACCTAAACAAGTTCGGGCGAACTTTTTAAAAACACATGAATTTTGAAAACATCAAACAAGTTCGGGCGAACTAGTAAAATATTCAACATTTTTCACATTTGAGTATAAGTCCGGCCGAACTTGGTTCAAAGAACCAATTAACAAGTTCGGGCGAACTTATCTTCATCTTCATTCTAACCCTGCAACAACCATTTTGATGCATTTTTGACAGAATTAAACACATGTTTAGGGTCGATTATGATGTTTTAATAGATTTTATTGTTTAATGTTTCCTTAAACATCCTAAATCTAATCATTTTATTAAGTTCAGATCCATTTTATTCAAACACAATCAATTTACGGTTCGATCCTTCAATTCTCACCTCTCCCATGATCAGTAGTGTGCTAATCACCAAAGATCAAAAGAAATTTTGGCAGCAATTCGTTACAATTGTGACAATTTCAGTTTTCGCACACAAACGCTCAAGTTCGCTCAGATGTAAATGTAACAGATGAAATGAAGTACAGTCGGACTTGTAGTTTAAATAGTGTAACAAGTCCGGGCGAACTTGTTAACACTTAACACTAACATCCAGTACAAGTCTGAGCGAACTTATAATCTGATCAATAAAACTTAACCAGTCCGGGCGAACTTGTTAACAAAACAATGATCTTTTACCCTGATCAAGTTCGGGTGAACTTGGTCAAACCCAAAACCAACTTTTTCAAAATTTTCAATTTTAACCCTGAACCTTTCAACTTTTACCAGTTTTAAAAAATCCACCCAGTTGACCAAGTCCAAGTTAATGTCCTTGGTCAACCGATTTGTCTGCCGAGTCCAAGTTAATGACCTCGGTTCGACCCTTATGAACAAACTGTTGGTTTTTTTCAATTTAAGTTTCAAATTAATGAACTTTTAACCGTTTTTGCTTATCAGATTTTACATATTAGCTCCCAGCCGTTGTCAATTAGATTTTCACCAGTTTAGCACCTTACCAGACTTCGAAGATCCGTTCTCCAACATTGCTTGTTGAAACTAATGTAGAAACAAAATCTTATTGTATTTTTTAAAGTTTATGCTAAAACACACTGAAAATCTTTTTAGATTTTAATCTGTAAAGCAAGTAACCTATGTACAAACATATTTACAGACATATTTTTGTGAATTCGTGTCTAATGATCATATCAGTTGTTTGAGACATTCACCAGTACTGTTGACCTTATGATGACTTTAATTTTTAAACTCGTTTAGTCGATATGTTTGTCCACTTAAACTTCAACACATTTCTCAATTGTTCCAAGATTTGTTAGTTAGAATTAAGAAACTTGACTCAATTATGGTTCCCATCTCAGAATATACTCCCGTATCAAGATTCCTATATTTCATCTTACAGGTGAGTATAGCGTAATTAATATATGTATCTGGGTTGTGCAAGGCCTTGAGAGCTCAGGTTAATACCACCGTATCGACAAAGAGATGAAGGCTCAACTTTAAGGTGTGTTCCAATTAAGGAATCTTTTAAGCATTACAAATGATTAGATCTTTTGATTCTTTTCAAGTTTGCATGCAGCTTTAGGGTTTTTAGCAAAAGCATTATAGAAGTTCTAGGCTATTGCTTTCACAAAATCAGAAGAACTTGTATAATACCCCAGATATCAATCATCTATAAAGACCTCGTATCTCAGAATCAAGCAATCTCTCAAACGAAATTTCAGAGTACTAAGTCCATATATCCGAGAGATGTTAATCCCCAAGTTTAAGCAGTTGTAAAATTTAGTTTATATCCCGGAAACAATTTACTGAACGTGTAAAGCCTATCGACACATCCATAGTAAGACTTGTTTATCACTATTTAAACTTTACAATTCTTTAGCCTATTGGGATAGTCCACTAATTAGCTTAGGTGGTTTGTAATTATTGTTTAAGGCTTTCTAATAAGGAGGCATGAGTTCAAATCCCATTTAGGCCTTTGCTAATGAAGTAGTGGTGGAATGGTTGGGGAAAAATTGGTATTCCTTGTGACCCAGGTTCGACTCCCACTCTCTCCATTATTTTCTGCGGCATCCAGGTGAAGGGCAAATACGGGTGTCGCCGGTTTGTCTTGGATGAGAGGCGAGGTTTTACTGATTATTCCACTGTCGTGCCTTCGGGCGGGTGAAGGTCGGGTTTCCGCACATCTGGGATAGCCAAGGGGCTGGCAGCGGTCGAGTACTCGACCTTGGCCACAGCGCTCGGTGTCATGGTGGTTGGCACGTTGTTCCTTGCCGTTCAAAATTTTTTTTCCTTTGTGACACAAAATTCTTTTTGTCTTTTTCATGTTTTTGGACTTTTTGATTTTTCATATGTTTTTGTATTTTCTCGTAAAATTTCTCCCCCTAAAATCAAAAACATATTTTTGTATTTTAGCTTTTTAAGAAATTATAATCCTAAACAAACCATTGAGGATCACAAGAACTCGTCGTCCGATCCATTTTCAACCTCTGCATCCGCACCTGTCAACAGATATACAATTAATCCTCCTAAACATGAAAGAATAAAATTGTTTAATATAAAAATCAGTTTTATGTTCATTGATGTGGATTATCTCAATTCGCACATCACAAATTTTCTTTTCAACTACTCCCCCTCATGATAACAAAAATTACGACAAATTCGAAATAATTAAGTGACATGAAGCTCCGCTATGCAGAATCTACTTCGATAAAATGGATCTTTTGTGATAACCGGCAAATTTTCAGGTTAATCCGTACGACTTAATCACTATTTATTTATTAAATTACGTACATTTAGACTTAATTATATAATTAACTGTGTCCATAAAGTCTAGCAATGTTCAGGAAAATGCATGGGTTCGCATTTGATATCGCTGGTATCGTCTTGTCGTCTAGTGATAAAAGTATATATATAAAAAATGAGCGTTGGTGGATTATCTGGTACACAAAAAAAAATATCGACACGATTTCAATATGCCTATAACATTAAAATTATGGCGTTACCATATGTTAGGTGTGAAAAATAAATAAAAACATAATACGGAAATTATAGTATCGTATATTCGATTTGTATCGCGTATATATTAATTTTGTCAAAAATTAATCGTCCTAAAAGCATTTTTCACCAAACGAACTCTAAAATATAACCAATAAATGGAATTGGTTAATGCATGGCATATTAGGGGATAAAGGATATCATATGAATAATTATATGTCAAACCCCGGTTTTTATTTAAGAAACTTGCGTTAGACGAAGAACTAGCAAAATAATTATCGTATGACACCAAACCACTAACTAATCAATGTCTAGTGAACTAGCTAGTGATGATTAGTGAACTAATACCATATTAGGGTCCTAATTCTCTTAATTAGCCTAATCACCAAAATATCTAAAAACTTACATCATTTCAAGTGTTCACATTTTCAACAAGTTCATCAAACCAAGATCTCACCATGCCCCAATATTTTCAGCCAACATAGAGAGGGGCCCACATGGGATTTACTTCAACTACTAGATTTTAAACCATGCTTGGATGATGTAAGAGACATGGAGTGTTTGACTTAGGAAAATCATAAGGACATAAAACTAATGATATAAGATCATTTTCAAGACTTCAAACAAAACCATCACCTCTTGCCCTCTCTCTAGCTCACGGCACACACACAAAATATTTCATACCCATTTCCTTTCAATCTTTTCTTCAAGAATACACTGCAAATCATGGGGTCCTAAGGTGATCTAATGGTTCCAAGGTGTATTTCAAGCTTTTAAAGAGTTTATTTTCAAAGTGTTGGAGCTTCAAAACTAATTTTTTTTCTTCACCAATCCTTCTCCTTGCTTGCTTTTGTAAGTGTTTGTTATGATTATCCTTTGATTTTCCCATGTTGTTATACGTCAAATCATCCAAGTAGTGTTATTCCACTTAAAAATCTATGAATCTTTGTACATATGTGTTTGACTAAACATGATCCTTCTACCAAAAATATAAGTTAGTTCATGAGAGTTGTACCTAGTGGTTCACAAAATTGGTGCAGGAGGATTGATAAGTATTTTTTTACTTTAGAGTATACATATGTTTTGCACATATATGGTATTGTTAGAGTTGTAAAAAGAACACCCTTCAGTTTTATATATAGTATAAAACTAATACTTTTGAGTCATAAAACCTTAAAAGTTAAAAGAGGGTAAATGATAAATTCATAAAAAATGCGTATTATATACATATAGGAATTAATTGCATGAATGCATGAATACTACGTAATGTATAAGGTGAAAGAATTGTTGAAATAAATTGTAATTAATATGTATTTATGATGCCATAAAGCCTTTACAAATGTGAATGACAAATTGGTATGAAGCTACGGATTTTTTTTTTTAAAAGGAGAAGAAGCTTAGAAACTTAAATGATAAAATTTTTTAGTCATAAAGACACTAAATCCATATCTTTAATGTTATGAAAGTATTTCTAGCGCTTATATAAATAAGTGTAGACTTTGAACAAAACAAATATAAACTTATCATTTTTTTTTGACATAAATTTTGTCGTAAAGAGTTATTCTCTAAATATAAAGATATAATTTTTATGTATATAACTATTTATCGTCGAACCAGGTCAAAAGTATATTTACTTTTATACCCAGATATGATTTAGTCAAAAACTACTACGAGTGTGATAATGGCGATACATTATTATTACAAATATATATTTCGTTGTAAATATATATATTGTCAATTTGGAACGAATCACCAACGTGTCGACGTGTCGTGCAAAAAAAAGGGACAATACTTATTTAAAAACTAGCTAGTTGGATGATTTGATTATGACCAACACATATGCTAGGGCTATACTTTATGGAACTTAGTGTCTTATATGAGTTAGGAAACGTGTAGTTTAGGAATTATTTTGGAAATTTGATTTTTGATAGCATACGCATGGAACGCAATTTGTGAGTCTTCAGGCCCCTTTTACTTATTTAAATGTTTATTTAAATCGGGCGAAAATCATGCTTGGTTACGGGGTATGTAGTGGGGTATGAAATCCATTTTTGTCTATTTTGTGCGTATAAGTTGGTTGATTTTAGAGCTCGGAAGTCCTCGTGTTATTGTTTCGTTTAGTAACCATTAGTCGTGGTAATGACCACGGAACAATCGAATAGATCTATTGGGTTTAACGAGCCCCGCTCCTAGTCGGTCATGACCCTGTGGGAGTGCAATTGTGTCCAATTATTCTTAGACATCGTCGTGGTGCACGATGTGGCGAGGCATCATCGTTATGGGTTGGTTACAGGCTTATGTCGGCACATGTATCACGGTTTTTGCAAGACCATGATTAGACTCTCGTGATTTTCATAAACTACGCATACTAAATTTTTATCAAATGTTATAAGTTTCATTTGTGACATTTAAACCTGTGAATTCGCCAACATTTTGTTGATATTTTTAAGCATGTTTTTTAGGTTAGTGGATGTCGGTTCATGGCTTTTGGAAGCTGCATGCATCATAGACAATACCTTTTGTGGGTTTTGCCTTGTATATTCCATCGTACCAGAAATATACTTGACAAATCCTAGGAACTTTATAAACGTTATAACTTTTGGTCGTATGTGTTTTGAAACTTAGTGTAATATATTTGGGTTGTGTAAACTAAATATGTTGTCATGGTTTGTAAGCTTTAACCTTCGGTATCTTTGATGCTTAATCATATTAGTTGTTTGCTTATCGTATGCTTGAAAACCTTTCATGGTTGCACCTTGTGTTTCCGCCTTCGGCGGGGTGGACAGATTGGTATCAGAGCCTCGATTATAGCAAACTAGGATTCGGTCTCGAGTCTAGACTATAATCTCATATCTAGGTTGCTTGCATTAAACGTTTTCACTTGCATGAAAAGTTTCATTGCATTGCATCGCATTCACGGTTGGGTCTACGATTCGTAGGCGGGCTACTTGGTTTTGTCTATGTGGTATAGGCTGGTTAGTTAATTTTGTCTATGTGGTATAGGCGGGTTACTCAATTTTGTCTATGTGGTATAGGGGGGTTACTTGGTTTAGTCTATGTGGTATAGACGGGTTACATGGTTTAGTCTATATTTTATAGGCAAGTTATTTGGTTCACATGGTGAGTTTTGTGAATTATATATATATATATATATAATATATATATATATATATAATGTATTTATATATGTGTTCGTACGGATTATCTTGCCAGGTCACGATGTCGTCAGCTGCGGATCCTATCGCCATTTCAGATTCAGACTTGGAGTTTGTTGACCTCGTGTCCGACGAGGAGGTGACCGGGTTGGATCCGGATGATGGGCTTGTTATGGAGGTTGTGTCGGATACAAATAGTGAGCCAGAAGAGGATCCGGACTACGTGTCTAATGATGCGGTGAGTGGCGTTAGTGATGAGGGGGAGATCATAGCCTTAGGTGGTCCTATGCTGATAGATGATGTTCTCGATCTAGGGGATGTTCTAGTCCCGGGCGTAGTTGTCGTAGGTCACCCCGATGGACACCTAATCCTTGACATCCCGCCCCTTGCGATTGAGTTCCTCCTGTTGGTGTCCCTGCTGGTGGGGACGAGGTTCTAGTGTTTCACGTTGATCATGTCGACGATGACTTAGGAGAGGGTGAGGCGTTCGACGTTGCGATTCTAGAGGTCTCTTCCCGGTGGTGTCCGTTATGGACATTTCATCTTCTGACACTGCTGATAGCGTGTCTTCTTCTGCTCTTAAAGCCGCGGGTCTGAGCGCTTACGCTACAGACTGTGGCTCTGCTGCGGAGCCTATCGCTCCCACTACTCTCGAGGTGGGTGGACCATCTCGCATTGTTCCTTCTCGAGTTAATGATGAGAGAGTTAGTGAGCCTAAGAGGGAGATTCCTTCCGTTTTTGAGACTGGAGGACCTTCACCTCCCGCTCCTGCTAGTCCTTTCATTGAGAGATTCGAGCTACTGGCTTTCCTGTACCCCCAGAGCTCGAGTCGAGTGGATCGTCTCGACCTCCACCCACCATGTCACCTTCCGATCCATACTATCGTTCTCCCATGTTTCCACCCAATCTCGAGAGGATGGGTTCCCTTGAGATGCAAGTTGGATATTATTCGTCAGCAGCGATTCCATGATGGTCATCAGATGATTACCCTCACTTCAGCTTCAGCACGCCATGATGTGACTTTTGGTATGACGAATCGTGAGATTTCAGAGGTTCGGACTAGGGTCACTACACTCGCTCATGAGATGAGAGTTATGAAGGAGGACTTAGCTAGAGTCAGAGCGGCACTTGAGACACGACCACCCACCCCCACCCCAGTAACTGTGATATGACTATCCTACTTTTGGTTACGAAGATTGCTCGTGAAAGAAATTTTACCTTTTTGTATATTGTCTAAACTTATAAGACGAGGTGATGTAGCCTCGAGCTCTTTTGGATCTTTCACGAAACAATGTAACAAGTTTGAATGATATGTAAATTATGGTATTTTCTTTTGATGCGTTGTATCTTATTCTTGTCATGATTATTATGATGTTATGGTTGTTACGATGTGGTACTTATATGATATTGCGATTATTATGATGGTGATTATTCATATAATAGTTATTACTTGTGCACTCATGACGTTGGTGATACTTGTTGACGTCATCATATGGTTATTACGATTGGTTGCATTCTCATATTCGTGCATGGTTGGCAATATTTGTCGAAATATATGTCTAAATTCTTTTGGTATTTTATATTAGAAGACCATGGCTCTGAAACAAGAACTAATCATAAGAAACCAAATTTCCAACTTCCAGCCACGAAATCGTCGGATTTTCCGGCGTCAACGGATTTGGGCGCGTCAGTTTGACTGGGTTTGATTTCTGTTTCGATATTTGAATTAATTGTCTGGATATATTACCAAAGAATACAAGTGGCGGAGTGGTTTGATGGATAAGTGTTAAGGCTTTGCTGAATCGCTGGCTGACCCGGGTTCGAAACCCGGCAGCATTAATTCATTTTTATTTCATTAATTTTAATACTTTTTCAAATAAAACTTTTATAATCCAATATACTTATTAATTATGTATCGTTTAAAAATAATTTGGGCATTAAATACGCCACGAAATTTTTAACTGATCGTTCGGTTAATAAACGGAGCGGGTTTGGTAAATCGGTTTTTGACGGATGTTACAGTATCCCCGCTTTTTAGAAATTTCGTCCCGAAATTTAAGTAGTGATATATTTGTCTAAAAATGATGGTGTTTAGTTTGACAGTTACATACTTAGAAAAAAAAAAGTAAGAGTTTAAATTTTTGTTTGAGCGGGTAACGTTCCTTGTAAGGGTTGAGTACCCTGCTACAGGAATCGCTTTTTGTTGCCTACGGTAAAAATATTGATAAGCAGAGTTGATTCGCTAAATATGATATCATGCGTAAGAGTTTTGATATGTTTGGGAAGATATGGTTATATCCTAAAGCAAAACTTCTAATACTACAACCTACATGGAACTTTTCATAACCGTCTAACAATGCCTCTGATCATTTGACAAGAATACTTATATATAGGAAGTACCAACGGCGTATCCACCATATTCTTGTCAATTTTTCATTGGTTTTATCAGTAAGTTATGATTGGTTCTATGATATGACTCTAGAACATAAATAAACGCCACAATCAATGTACCAAGAAATTACTAAATCCTACATAGAACTTCTCATAACTGCCTGACAATGCCTCTGATCCTTTGACAAGAATACTTATATATAGGAAGTACCAGCGGCGTATCCACCATATTCTTGTCAAATATTCATTGGTTTTATCAGTAAGTTTTGATTGGTTCTATGATATAACTCTAGAACATAAATAAACACAACAACCAATATCTGAGTCCAAATTCTGATAGCATACATGTTTGAATGGTGACAGTTCCTCTCTCGTTTGTTATGATGGAGAGGTTAGTTTATGTAGAAATAGAACACAATCCAATTTCTTTTAGTGGCGAGATGATATGAATGTTAAATCAGTGAATGTAACACAAATTTCAACCAAAACAATACTAAATCCTACATGGAACTTCTCATAACCGCCTGATAATGCCTCTGATCCTTTGGCAAGAATACTTAATATAGGAAGTACCAGCGGCGTATCCACCATATTCTTGTCAAATTTTCATGGTTTTATCCGCAAGTTATGATTAGTTCTATGTGACTCTACAACAACACAACAACCAAAACTTGACTCTTAATTCTGATAGTATCCATGTTTGAATGATGACAATACCTCTCTCGTTTGTTGTGATGGAGAGGTTAGTCATTGTGGAAGTGAGACATAGCTCAACTTCTGAAATTGAAATACGCTGAAATGTATGATGAACAAACTTTGACCACATACTAAATCCTAAATGGAACCTCTCATAACCGCCTGATAATGCCTCTGATCCTTTGACAAGAATACTTATATATAGGAAGTACCAGCGGCGTATCCACCATATTCTTGTCAAATTTTCATTGACTTTATCCGTAAATTATGATTAGTTCTATGTGACTCTACAACAAACAACAACCAAAACTTGACTCTTAATTCTGATAGTATCTATGTTTGAATGATGACAATACCTCTCTCGTTTGTTGTGATGGAGAGGTTAGTCATTGTGGAAGTGAGACATAGCTCAACTTCTGAAATTGAAATACGCTGAAATGTATGATGAACAAACTTTGACCAAAACATACTAAATCCTACATGGAACCTCTCATAACCGCCTGATAATGCCTCTGATCCTTTGACAGAGAATACTTATATATAGGAAGTACCAGCGGCGTATCCACCATATTCTTGTCAAATTTTCATTGACTTTAATTATGATTAGTTCTATGTGACTCTACAACAACACAACAACCAAAACTTGACTCTTAATTCTGATAGTATCCATGTTTGAATGATGACAATACCTCTCTCGTTTGTTGTGATGGACAGGTTAGTCATTGTGGAAGTGAGACATAGCTCAACTTCTGAAATTGAAATACGCTGAAATGTATGATGAACAAACTTTGACCAAAACATACTAAATCCTACATGGAACCTCTCATAACCGCCTGATAATGCCTCTGATCCTTTGACAAGAATACTTATATATAGGAAGTACCAGCGGCGTATCCACCATATTCTTGTCAAATTTTCATTGACTTTATCCGCAAATTATGATTAGTTCTATGTAACTCTACAACAACACAACAACCAAAACTTGACTCTTAATTCTGACAGTATCCATGTTTGAATGATGACAATACCTCTCTCGTTTGTTGTGATGGAGAGGTTAGTCTATGTAGAAATGGAATACAATCCAATTTCTTTAAATGATAAGATGCTATAAATGCTAAATCAGTAAGTACAAAACAACTTCAATCAAAACAATACTAAGTTCTACATGGAACTTCTCATAACTGCCAGATAATGCCTCTGATCCTTTGGCAAGAATACTTATATATAGGAAGTACCAGCGGCGTATCCATCATATTCTCGTCAAATTTTCATTGGCTTTATCCGTAAGTATGATTAGTTCTATGTGACTTTAAAACATAAATAAACTGAAATAGTAATTTGCATTAGGATCCTTGGATAAGATTCCAATTTATAACTGGGTTACGGGGGAATTGAGATAACATAAAGAAAAACATAAAAAAACTAAGCGGTTGGAGTTGAATCTTGATTTTCGGTGAAGGGGACTAGTTGGGTGTTTTCGTTTGGGCCGTCATTATCTTCGACATGACTGGCGTTGATGTTGAAAACTCTTCTTCTTGCTGGTGGCCTAGTGATTGGGTTTTCTTGATTTACTTGGTTAACTGGGTTTGATTGAGCTTGAGCGTTTATGATGTTAACCAATCGAGGGCATGCGTTTCTAAAGTGGGTAGGGTCGCCACAATTGAAACAAGCTCGAACATATGGGAACATGGGGTATTGGGGTTGTTGATAGGTTTGGATCATGTTTTGAGGAAGGGGTGAGATTTGGTTTTGAGAGGTGCGGCAAACCTTGCTCAAATGACCATAGCGTCCACAATTCGCACATAATCGACAAGGTAAGGTAGGGGGATGGTGATAAAAACAGGTGTTGCATCGAGGGTGAGGTCCAAGGTATGGTTTCTTAATTGGGTAAGTTGAGTTGGGTGCTACTTGAGTGATTGGGATAGCTTGGATGGGTATGGCTTGTGAAATTGGTTGATTACTTTGTGTGACAGCGAAAAGTTGCCCATCTCGTTTTCTCTTAAAAGTGGGTTGAGAAGGGGATTCGGTTTGGGTGGAGTTTGAAGTTTAGTCGTTGCCTTATTCTTCTTCTCTCCTCCTTGAAGTCTTTGTTCCGGATTCGGTTTTCGGTGAGCTCTGTAGCTAACTCCATTGCTGCTTCCAAAGTTGCAGGCGTGGTACTTATTACAGAGTCCTGAATCTTTGATGGAAGACCTCGAATGTAGTGCTCGATCAAACGGTAGAGGGGAGTGAACAAGTTGGGAACCATTTGATTTAACTCGAGGAATCTTTTGTTGTATGTGGTGTGGTCGCCTTCCTTTTGCTTCAACGAATAGAACTCATCTTCTAATTTCTTGATTTCGCTCATTGGGCAAAACCGTCTTGTCATGATTTCCTTCAACTCTTCCCAAGTCAAAGTCATAGCATCTTCAACGCCTCGTTTGGCCTTCTCTGTATTCCACCAAGTAAGTGCTATTCCATATAAACGACCGGTAGCATATCGCACTTTGCGATCATCGGGCAATCGTAATTTAGAAAAGTGTTCTCCATTTCTTCAAACCAATGGAGGAGAGCGGTGACACCTTCAGTCCCTTCGTATTTTGGAGGGTCGCATGATTTGAAATGCTTGTAGGTGCATTTAGTGGTATTTGGGGGAGGGTTGATAACATTTTGATCTTCTTGGTTGACATGTTAGCGGTAAGTGCTTGTTGGACTTGGATTACAATGTTGGGTATTACGGCAGCCATTTGTTGAGCGATTAGGGCAGCCCTGCGCTCGCAAGCTTTTCCGGCTCTCATCTTCCTACGGGCGAGGCTAGAAGACATCTACAAGGAATACATGTCAAGAGTATGAGTTGGATGTTTTTGGGATCATGGGTCGTATTTAGGAATGAACATTCATAAAATAAATATAGAAAAATAAATCTACTACATCCATAGGATGTCTTGGGCTTTGCTCGTCATTGGGCCTTGCATGCCGCCATACTTCACCTTCGTAATCATGTGGGCCCCCATGAATACCGGGTTTTTCATATGGTTCGCATGTGTTAGCCTGGTTACGTACACTAAAACCCGGAGAAAATCGAGAAATATGTATATAACGTATGATATTCGGAATGTGTCCAGGTATAGACACGGTGACACCTCAAAGTGGGGTTAGTTCGAACGACGTCTGGTGTGGCATGCTTTGGCCTAATAGGTCCTTCGTACTCTCGTCGTTAGTCCCCAGGTAGGCAAACTGGTCTATATTGGATTTATACGAATGCCAACCTAGACAGGACGTTCCGACTACCGATACTTGTACCCTTCCAGTTACTACATGCCCGTCGCAGAACTTACTTTGATGAGATTTGAAAATTGCGACAAAATCTTTGAATAACAAAAGTATGAAGATGATTTGAATATATGAACATTGAAATATGTATGATGAATGTGTATGTAAGTATGTATGTTTGACTGTAAGTATAAACAAATATGAAACAAATAAACATCATAAGTTTGTATGTAACCACCTAAACAATTAAAATTTAGGCAACTATAGTATAGGCTCTAAGGGTCTAATAACCTATCCTATATCCCTATAGTCATGGCTCTGATACCAATCTATCACACCCCGACCTGCAGCGGAAAAGGTGATCGGGGCATAATTGGGTTATCATCAAAGCTCATGACATTTATTATAACGTTTCATATTCATTAATACAATTTAATGGGAAATATACAATCATAATTACATCATGTCCTAAACAACATTCTAGACTTCATTGTTTCTTCTAAGGCATTTCCTATGTTTTCCTTGCTTCATCCTGTTCACCTGTATCATGTGTAAAAATGGTTTTTGGATCAACAAAAAGTTGGCGAGTGAATCCTATGAAAAACATTTGAACAAGTTTATTTAATTGATTATAAAATAAAGTGCACAACCACACATGAGTAAAAATAGATGTAAACTTATTCACCAATCATTTAATATTAAATAATGCACACATGAGCAATAATGGATCGTTTAGAGGCACGCGTTGCTCAACTCGTCTCCCACGAGGAACTGATGGGCCTAATGAATGATTTGCATATAATTGACAATATGAAATACATAACTACAAACAATATATACAATCTAAGTTTAGATCACAATATGTATGGCACAGGTTTAAATAAACAGTTAGTGACACATGACACACCCCAAAACGTGTAATTAAAAAGGGGAGTTGTAAGATTCACTCACATTGGGTGCGTTTGGTTGATGATGTTGAATGCGCACGAAGTTTGATTTAACCACGAGTGAAACCAACCTAGATAATAACATAATGGTTTGGTAAATAAGCGGATTTTATTAATCAATTTTAGTAGGATGATTGGATATATTTTTGTGAGTTTAAGGCTATTTTCTAACCTTAAAAATGTTATTTTTAAGTATTTTTAATTGATTTTTTAAATAAAATAAATAAATAAAAATAATAAAAAAAGTTGACTTTTTGCGACCGTTGACCGTTGACTTGTTGACTTGTTGACCGATCAGACTGTGTAATTGTGTGCGCCGGGTGAGGCTCGAACCCGAGACCTCCCGTTCGCGTGCACGCAGCTCTACCAACTGAGCTACGTGTCTAACCTGAAATATTTTGTTTTTTATTATATTTATATACTAATTGATTTAAACCGAAAATCATTTATTTCAAAAATGATTTAAATGTCTCGCTCGGTGCTCTCCACAGGTCTCGAACCCGGGACCTGTGGTTTAGGTTAACACACAGTCCACCGCTGGACTGTGTGTCTAACTTGTTAAATAATTGATTTTTATTATACTTATATACAAACTAAATAATTTCATTTCTGCTTTATATAAAAAGTTTGAAAATTGCCCGAACCGGTGCGGTAGTCCGGACTCGAACTGTGACGTGTGGTTTAAACGTTCACACAGTCCACCACTGGACTGTGTGTCTATCTTGGTTATTATTCCGGTTTTTATTAAACTTAACATCTATTGCAGTGAATCCGGTTCGGTTAAAAAAAGAACATTTTTATTAAGGCGAGTGTGCGTGGGACAAGAATCGAACTCGGAACGTAAGCGTGTTTTATTTGCACACAGTCCACCGCTGGACTGTGTGTCTAACCCGAGATATATCTTGATTTAAATTATACTTATAGACAACTGAAACTTCATCTTCTTCGTTGGACTTACCCAGAACTAAAGTCCGACTGGTTCGTCGATTTAATCATGTTCTTTTAGTGTGTTGTGAGTAATTACGTGTAAGATTAATAAAAAGAATGAGAGATTAAGTGTTAGATATACCGAACTGGACTCCTCTGTTTCGCCGGCGAAACTCCGGTGACAGCAGATTATTCCGGTGACATGTGTCCTGCGGCAGAGAGTCTTCAGGGAGCTTGAGATGAGTGTGGGTGGTTTTGGTATGAGTTCTGAGTGTTCAATAAGGCACAGAGGTGAAAGGCTCGGTTTTCCGGCGAGTTGCAGAAATTCTCCGGCGAGTGGAATTACGTCGGGAAAGAGTGTGATTGTGAGCGAAAAAGCTAACAGAGGTTAGAGGGGGTATTTATAGGGCAGAACATTGACGAATTTAGTCCGATTTCCGTCTTGATTCGTCGGTTAGAAATTTTCCGGCGGTTATTACTTGTATCGCGGACTGGACATCAATTATAACCGACGTCGTTGTTAATATTTACGTTGAGTCAAAGGTAACCGACGCCGTTTGACGAAATCGTCGGATTTTCCGGCGTCAACGGATTTGGGCGCGTCAGTTTGACTGGGTTTGATTTCTGTTTCGATATTTGAATTAATTGTCTGGATATATTACCAAAGAATACAAGTGGCGGAGTGGTTTGATGGATAAGTGTTAAGGCTTTGCTGAATCGTGGCTGACCCGGGTTCGAAACCCGGCAGCATTAATTCATTTTTATTTCATTAATTTTAATACTTTTTCAAATAAAACTTTTATAATCCAATATACTTATTAATTATGTATCGTTTAAAAATAATTTGGGCATTTAAATACGCCACGAAATTTTTAACTGATCGTTCGGTTAATAAACGGAGTGGGTTTGGTAAATCCGGTTTTTGACGGATGTTACAGTACCGGAGGTTCCGGAGGTTCTGGACCCGGCGGATCAGGAACGGGTGGCAACGTTGTGATTGGTAATATTGGTTTTGCAATACAATCTAAGGATTTTCTTGTTTATATTTATCTCATAATAATTATATCTTGATAATTCAGGAGGTACTACTATTCCAGGGTGCACTTATAAAGCGTTCCTTGACTGCAAGCCTCCAAACTTCAATGGTACCGAGGGAGCCGTTGTGTTTGTACGTTGGGTGGAGAAGACGGTATCAGTGATTCGTATCAGCAAATATACCCCAGAACAAATGGTGATGTATGTTACTTGCCTCTTTCTGGATGAACCATTGACTTGGTGGAACCTTCAGGTTCAAACATTAGGTGATGAAACCGTCTATGGCATGACATGGGAGGAACTTCGGGATTGATGCGAGGAGAATATTGCTCGAGGGCTGAAATCCAAAGACTAGAGACATAATTTTGGAATTTAACTATGATCGGCGCTGATGTTGCGGGATATACGCAACGATTCCATGATTTGTCCAGGGTTGTTCCTTACCTTGTGACACCGGAGTTTAAGTGGATAGAGCGATACATATGGGGTTTGGCGCCCCAAATCCGTAGTATGGTTACCTCGTCTCACCCTACCACAATTCGAAGTGCAGTGAGCCTAGCGGTTAGTTTAACCGAAGATGCGGTGCATATGAAAACGCTAACTAGGCAGGGAAGTGATAAGAAGGATTCAGTCGATGAATCAAAGAGTTCGGGTAAACGGAAATGGTCTAACTTCAAGAAGGGTAACAAAACGGCAAACCAAACTGCAACAACTCAAGATGTGAAAGCTTTCTCTGCTACTGTGAACGCGACAAGCTCTGGTCCAAGGAAGTATACGGGTCCTTTACCCAAGTGTAACAAATGCAACTACCATCATGTGGGCACTTGTGAGAGTGCTAAGTGTAAAAGGTGTGGAAAGGTAGGACACAAAATGGAAACTTGCATGGTGGTGTTACCAAAGAAGGACAAAGGATGTTACGAGTGTGGTGCCGAGGATCATTTCAAACGGCAATGTCCTAAGTTGAACCAAGCTAAGGGTCGAGCCTTCGTGGTTGGAGCTAAGGATGCTCGTCAGGACCCGAATGTAGTTACGGGTACGTTTCTTCTCAATAATCATTATGCTTCCATTCTTTTTAACACCGGTGCTGACCTTAGCTTTGTATCTACCGAGTTTAAGAGTATGTTGAATTTAGAGTCAAGTAAGTTAGATATCCCTTATTCTATTGAATTGGCTAATGGGAAATTAGTTGAGTCATGTGAGGTCATCAAAGGTTGCACGTTGGTCTTGTGCAATCAGGAATTTAGTATAGATCTTTTACCGATTCAGCTGGGTAGCTTCGATGTCATAGTCGGGATGGACTGGTTGTCGAACAATCGTGCCGAGGAGATTTGTCATGAAAAGATAATTCGTATTCCTCTATCTGACGGTGAAACACTTAATGTCCATGGAGAAAGACGTGGAACCCCATTGCGAATTATTACTTGCATGAAGGTCCAGAAGTGTCTACGGAAGGGTTGCTTCACATTTTTTGCACACGTAGTTGATAAGAGGACAGAGGAGCCCAAACTTGAGGATATTCCTATTGTGAAGGAATTCCCTGAAGTCTTTCCCGAAGACTTGCCAGGATTGCCCCCACAAAGGCAAGTTGAGTTTCGCATTGTCTTGGTCCAAGGAGCTACCCCTGTAGCTAACTCACCTTACCGCTTAGCTCCATCAGAGTTGCAGGAATTATCTAACCAACTACAAGAGTTGTTAGACAAGGGTTTCATTCCACCGAGTTTCTCACCATGGGGAGCTCCGGTCTTGTTCATGAAAAAGAAAGATGGAATTTTCCGTATGTGTATAGATTATAGAGAGTTGAACAAGCTCACCATCAAGAATAGGTACCCGTTACCAAGGATCGATGATTTGTTAGATCAACTTCAAGGTTCTAGTTTCTATTCGAAGATTGATTTGCGTCTGAGCTATCATCAGTTGCGGATTCAAGAGGAGAGTATTCCCAAGACGGCATTTAGAACCCGTTATGGGCATTATGAGTTTCTTGTCATGCCTTTCAGATTGACTAACGCGCCGGTCGTATTTATAGATTTGATGAATCGCGTGTGCAAGCCATTCTTGGATAAATTTGTGCTCGTTTTTATCGACGATATATTAATATATTCACGGTCGAAGGAAGAGCATGAGCAACATTTAAGGCTTATTATTGAATTGCTGAAGAACGAGAAGTTATATGCAAATTTTTCTAAGTGCAAATTCTGGATTCGCGAGGTCCAGTTTCTCGGTCATGTAGTGAACGAGAAAGGGATTAATGTCGATCCGTCCAAGATCGAGGCTATAAAGAACTGGGAAGCGCCAAAGTCTCCAACTGAAGTACGCCAATTTCTAGGATTGGCGGGGTACTATCGACGATTCATTGAGAATTTTTCAAAGATAGAACAACCTCTAACCGCACTGACCGAAAAGGATAGAAAGTTTGACTGGGAGATAAACAAGAATCAGCGTTCCAGTTACTTAAAGAGAAACTTTGCGGTGCTCCAATTCTGTCACTACCCGATGGTACGGATGATTTTGTGGTTTATTGTGATGTGTCGCATCAAGGTCTAGGTTGTGTGTTGATGCAACAGGACAAAGTCATCGCGTATGCATCTCGTCAGTTGAAGGTTCATGAGAAGAACTACACCACCCGTGACTTGGAATTGAGTGCGGTAGTGTTCGCATTGAAGATTTGGCGACATTATCTCTGCGGTACGAGGTGTACCATTTTCACGGATCATAAGAGTCTTCAACATATATTTGATCAAAAGGAATTAAATATGCGCCAACATCGTTGGGTGGAGTTGTTGAATGACTACGATTGTGAAATAAAGTACCACTCGGGAAAGGCCAACGTAGTTGCGGACGCCTTGAGTCGGAAAGAAAGGGTCAAGACTTTACGTGTTCGTGCATTAGGATTAACGATCCAAACGAGCCTCACCGCTCAAATTCGTGAAGCACAACATGAAGCTCTTAAACCGGAATTTATTAAGGAAGAATCTTTGCGTGGTATGGAACAATAATTGGAACCAAAGGAAGATGAAACGTTGTATTTCATGGGTCGTGTTTGGTCTCCATTATTTGGTGGGTTACGTAATCTAGTTTTAGATGAAGCTCATAAGTCAAAGTATTCAATTCACCAAGGGCCGATAAGATGTACCATGATTTAAGGGAATTTTATTGGTGGCCCAATCTTAAAGGTGATATTGCGACCTATGTGGGAAAGTGTTTGACTTGTTCTAAAGTTAAGGCCGAATATCAGAAGCCTTCTTGCTTGTTACATCAACCTAAAATCCCGGTATGGAAACGGGAACAAATTTCTATGGATTTCATTACAAAGTTGCCTAGAACATCTAGGGATAATGACATAATTTGGGTAATCGTGGATTGTTTGACAAAGTCCGCACACTTTCTACCTATCCGCAAGAAGGACAATATGAATAAGTTAGCGGAGTTGTATATCAAGGAAATAGTGGCACGACATGGGGTGCCGGTTTCTATAATCTCTGATAGAGATGGCCGTTTTGTTTCAAGGTTTTGGCGTTCCTTCCAAAAGGCATTCGGATCACGCGTAGATCTAAGTATGGCCTATCATCCTCAAATGGATGGTCAAAGTGAAAGGACCATCCAAACACTGGAGGACATGCTCCGTGCATGTGTAATGGATTTCGGTGGAAATTGGGACACTCACCTACCATTAGCAGAGTTTTCTTATAACAATGGTTATCATACGAGCATCAAAGCCGCTTCGTTTGAGGCTTTGTATGGAAGGAAGTGTCGGTCCCCGTTGTGTTGGGCAGAAGTCGGCGAAAAACAATTAATTGGTCTGGAGTTGGTTCAGGAAACTATAGACAAGATTTTTCAGATCTGAGACTGTGATATCCCGGGTTTTTCGGATAACTTACACGTGACACTTGTTGAATAATATATGTGCTAAGTATTAAACGTGCATGGATTAAATACGTGTTGTGTGTTGTGTAAATTTTTAGTTATAGAATAATTACTGTAGATATGTACACGAACTAAACCGAACCGCGACGTGAACCAACTTCGATTCATCGTGACTCTAGGAGTAACAAGTTCTAAACTTTAGCTCAAGTCAAGTCCTCGGCCAAGATCGAATCCAAACCAAGAGCAAACCTAAACCAAACCAAATCAGACTTTTCGACCGAGATCAAACCCAAACCAACCACCCTAGTTCCTCGGCCAAAATCTCAAACCAAAATCCGCAATCCTTATCTCTTGCGCCTATACAACTTTCATCAAATCCAAATCAAACTAACCCACCATATTCCTTGGCCGCGAGATCAAGCCCAAACCCAAACCAAAGCAACCCAAGATCCTCGGCTACAATACTTATCCCAAACCGTAAACCTTATCATTTTGCGCCTATAAATACAAACCATGCATGTGTCATTGACAAGAACACAAACCCTAACAAGCAAATTGTCGTCGGCTGCCTTACTCTCACCATCCTCTCGGTCGCAACAAGCAGCAGCCGGAGCCTTCATCCTTTCAATCGCAAACAAACAGCCCTTCTTCCAGTCCTTGTCAGTTCGGTTGTG
This sequence comes from Scalesia atractyloides, assembly GCA_947069175.1. Classification (NCBI taxonomy): domain Eukaryota; kingdom Viridiplantae; phylum Streptophyta; class Magnoliopsida; order Asterales; family Asteraceae; genus Scalesia; species Scalesia atractyloides. Next base: position 73,392,521 of record CAMTDV010000016.1, read on the forward strand.
ATTTTGTTGGAACAGCCGGGTCACTCTTGTCCACATCTTGGCTTGTTTACCTAGTTAACCAAGGTTAGGGTTATCTCTGATTTCAAGATCATGTTTCGGATATATATACGCTTGAATGATTAGTTGTTTCGGATATAGATGTGCTTGAATGGTTAGTTGTTTCGGACGATATTTGCTGAATGAAATCGGCTGAGTTAATCTTTGTTTATATGTATGATAGTTTTCAGAACATATAAGCTTGCCAAGCATGATTGAACGAAACGTTAGACTAGCTGATTTTGTTAATGATGTTTACATTAGATGATTGTATTGCTTCGGATTGTTTATACTAGATTGAATGTTATATTGAAAACTGAATGTATAGGCTGCGATTTGGGTATAAAGATTTAAGTTATTGAGTAGGGTTTGCATGGATAGGTTATTAGTATTAATCTATGAGTAGAAATCGGTTTTTAATCACCTAGGTTAACCATTTGAACGAATTGTGCGAATTAATGGTAACAATAATGCTGAAACAGTCTGCTGAATAATAGTTACAGCCGACTTCATCTGGCTGTAACTCGGTCGTTAGTTGTCGAAAAACGGATTTTCTGATGTCTAGAACGTAGAGATTTGAATAAGGAATCTAATGGCGCTGGATTCATAATTTTCTGAAGTCGTTTGATATTTTTAAAGGGCTAAACAAGTTCAGTAGCTAAATCTGTGAAAATTATGGGATTTTGTTGGTTGTTTATCAAGTTGGATTTTAAAATCAGTAGGGAGTTGAGTCATGATTTTTGTACAGAAACTAGGTATAGAAATTTCCGGGCAACTCCAACTGGAATTTTGTTAATCGGACGATCAGTGATTTTTAAATAAATTCTTCCGTGGACTGCAGTCAGAAAGCGGTAAATCTGACTGCAGCTTAATGAATTAATATTTATGGTTAATTAGTAAAGATTTAGGATTTGGAAAAATTATATAAATTTCTATGGTATAAATGTCACCTACTGTAAAAATATGGGAATTTTTGGAATGCTAGAACTATTTTATAAAAATCCTAGAAAACAGCTGAATAATTGAGTGTTAAGCAGAAAGCTGATAACTTGTGATTTTATGCATTAAGGTGTTGCATGGATTTGGAATATGTTCATGATAAGTTGTTTGATTACTATGATCACATGAGAATACTTGCATGCATGTTTGAGTGTTAGATATGTGGTTTGTGTGTATCACTTTGTGAGTAAATTGCGTGTGGAATTTGTATTGGTGTGAATACACACTGACGTGGAATTAATTGGTTTGTTAGGACGCAACTAGCGGTCCCATCTCTTATAACATCTTTGCTACACTAACCGAGCAAATAAAGGTGAGTTCACGGCCCCTAACTTTATCCGGTTTTTAAACAACAGGGGAGAAACATGTATACACTCTCAAACTCAATCTCTTTACGTTATACGAATTTAACGTCACATAACTATACGGTAACTAAGTTAATGTTAATGTAATGTTATGGTCACTAAGCAGCTTTATCACTTAAGTCCTCGACAATCTCCTCGGATCGTTAGTATTTGGGTTAAATAGCGGGGGAATTATAAGTAGTACTACTGGGCCCGACAAGCCCCATCCGAGCTAGTCGCGCTAGCCGACCTGGTATGGTCAACGGGTGAATAATTGGCCTAACACCGCCATGGTCATGTGATAGGCCTGGCAAAACGGAGGCACAACAGTCAGCTTCGATCGCGAACTCTTACGTGACATGACTTTAGGCTAGGTACCTATATATATTAACATTGAACTTAATTACGAATCAACTTAATATTCCGGGTTTGGAATATTGGAAACATAAACTTATTATTCCGGGTTGGGGATAATGGAATTAACAACTTATTATTCCGGGATTGGAATAATGGAACTGATACGTTATCCCGGGTTGGGGATAACGGAGTAATCAAACTATAACGGAACAAACGAATTTATGAAAACCTGTGAACTCACTCATCTTTAATGTTGACACTTGTTTCTTTACATGTTTCTCAGGACGCTAGGAGCTCTAGGTGCACGCACATGCATTGAACAAGACATCTTTATCGAGTCTTATTTATTAATATTGTTTTGGGATTTTTCATTTGTTTTGGCGTTTGTGTTGGCGCCCGCATCACTACTTATTTATGCTTCCGCTCAAACTTTAAAACTAATGCTCTGCTAAATATTGGTAATTGATATAAAATCTACAATGAACGATTTTGGAAAACGTATTATCAAATCATGTAGAGTCGTTCGACGTACTAGTGTTTTCAGATTCTGGTTTGTTCACACGCCTCGCGGTAAAACTCCGCAAGTGGAAATTGAGGGTGTGACAGATTGGTATCAGAGCCACTAGCTATAGAGAACCAGGTTTGCATTAGAAGTAGACCTAAACTATAGCTGATATCACGACACTAGACTTAGTTTGGCACCGAATTATTATATCTTGTTATGCAATATGCCACAATCGTGTTTGGTAGATTATACCTTCATAATAAGAAATGAAAACAACTCGTAACTGACTACACGACCTAACAGGCAATGTCATCATCCTCATCGTCATCATCGTCCGACAGACTTACGCCACCAAGGGCACCAGGAAAGGCACCAATGGTGGAACCCATACCACCTTATGGCGTGGAGACACGCTCAGCGGCGAGGAAAAGGCTCGCTCTGGGGGAAGAGTCGTCGTTACGCCCAACTATTGCTGTACCGGTTGAACCGGTTAATCCTGTAGAAATAGGAATTGACATGCTTAGAATCCTGGTACATACACAACAGAAACAGCTAGAAAGAATGCAGGAAACCATCCTGGCACAAGGATGGATGATCCGACACCTTACCGGAAAGACCGACTCGCTCGAGGAAGAGCATCGTACGAGTAAGATAGCTCGTAACACCATAGCCAGAGATCTGCGTGCTGAGCAGATAAGAGCTGACTGGCTTGAGGACAGAGTCCTGGAAAATAGTTGGAACATTCAGGAACTGCAAAATCAAGCACTTGCACCAGCACAGGCCCCTCCAGTGCCGGTAGAGGAGGATCCAGAAGGGGATCCAGAGGAGGATCCTGAAGAGGATCCGGAGGAGGACCCAGCTGAAGAAGCTGGAAATGCCGCACAGGATGACGGCAACGACAGTGACTTGGGGAATGGAGACGTAGACGACTGACACGTCTCGTTTATATTATTTGTTTTCCTTCAGTTTATTTATTTTTCCCACTTGTGTTTAAACTTGAGACTTTATAGTGAATTCGTATGTGTGATTTGCACTTTTGTAAGACGTTGAAATTTCAGTTAATCAAGTATTTCTTTTGATTATTTAACATATTGAGTTGACATAACTTAATAATTATTAAAGTACGAAGTAGGATAACTATATTGGATATATAGACTTATCAGGGTGTGTTTGTGTTGTGTTTCGAAGATCTAAATGGCGACTGGAAGACGTGGAAACCTTAACTTGACGCCCGAAGAGCTAGCTACCATGATTCAGGAGCATGTGAACGCAGCTTTAGCGGGTGTTCAGAACCAGCCGGCAGGTAACCATTATTAAATTTTCGCGTGAAAATCTAATAGTGAGGCTAGTAAAATTCCTTGCTGACTTCCTGTTCTCTGTCAGCAGGAGGGGGCTTTAACCCCTACAAGATGTTCCTTGACGCAAAGCCTAGCAAATTCTCGGGGGCGGAAGGACCCATTGGACTGGTCCGCTGGATCGAAAAATCGGAATCTGTTTTTGAAATGTGCAACTGCCTCGAGGCCAACAAAGTCAAATATGCAGCCTCAACACTGGAAGATGGGGCATTGACACAAACCCTAACAAGCAAATTGCCGTCGGCTGCCTTACTCTCACCATCCTCTCGGTCGCAACAAGCAGCAGCCGGAGCCTTCATCCTTTCAATCGCAAACAAACAGCCCTTCTTCCAGTCCTTGTCAGTTCGGTCGTGATTTTGTTGGAACAGCCGGGTCACTCTTGTCCACATCTTGGCTTGTTTACCTAGTTAACCAAGGTTAGGGTTATCTCTGATTTCAAGATCATGTTTCGGATATATATACGCTTGAATGATTAGTTGTTTCGGATATAGATGTGCTTGAATGGTTAGTTGTTTCGGACGATATTTGCTGAATGAAATCGGCTGAGTTAATCTTTGTTTATATGTATGATAGTTTTCAGAACATATAAGCTTGCCAAGCATGATTGAACGAAACGTTAGACTAGCTGATTTGTTAATGATGTTTACATTAGATGATTGTATTGCTTCGGATTGTTTATACTAGATTGAATGTTATATTGAAAACTGAATGTATAGGCTGCGATTTGGGTATAAAGATTTAAGTTATTGAGTAGGGTTTGCATGGATAGGTTATTAGTATTAATCTATGAGTAGAAATCGGTTTTTAATCACCTAGGTTAACCATATGAACGAATTGTGCGAATTAATGGTAACAATAATGCTGAAACAGTCTGCTGAATAATAGTTACAGCCGACTTAATCTGGCTGTAACTCGGTCGTTAGTTGTCGAAAAACGGATTTTCTGATGTCTAGAACGTAGAGATTTGAATAAGGAATCTAATGGCGCTGGATTCATAATTTTCTGAAGTCGTTTGATATTTTTAAAGGGCTAAACAAGTTCAGTAGCTAAATCTGTGAAAATTCTGGGATTTTGTTGGTTGTTTATCAAGTTGGATTTTAAAATCAGTAGGGAGTTGAGTCATGATTTTTGTACAGCAACTAGGTATAGAAATTTCCGGGCAACTCCAACTGGAATTTTGTTAATCGGACGATCAGTGATTTTTAAATAAATTCTTCCGTGGACTGCAGTCAGAAAGCGGTAAATCTGACTGCAGCTTAATGAATTAATATTTATGGTTAATTGGTAAAGATTTAGGATTTGAAAAAATTATATAAATTTCTATGGTATAAATGTCACCTACTGTAAAAATATGGGAATTTTTGGAATGCTAGAACTATTTTATAAAAATCCTAGAAAACAGCTGAATAATTGAGTGTTAAGCAGAAAGCTGATAACTTGTGATTTTATGCATTAAGGTGTTGCATGGATTTGGAATATGTTCATGATAAGTTGTTTGATTACTATGATCACATGAGAATACTTGCATGCATGTTTGAGTGTTAGATATGTGGTTTGTGTGTATCACTTTGTGAGTAAATTGCGTGTGGAATTTGTATTGGTGTGAATACACACTGACGTGGAATTAATTGGTTTGTTAGGACGCAACTAGCGGTCCCATCTCTTATAACATCTTTGCTACACTAACCGAGCAAATAAAGGTGAGTTCACGGCCCCTAACTTTATCCGGTTTTTAAACAACAGGGGGAGAAACATGTATACACTCTCAAACTCAATCTCTTTACGTTATACGAATTTAACGTCACATAACTATACGGTAACTAAGTTAATGTTAATGTAATGTTATGGTCACTAAGCAGCTTTATCACTTAAGTCCTCGACAATCTCCTCGGATCGTTAGTATTTGGGTTAAATAACGGGGGAATTATAAGTAGTACTATTGGGCCCGACAAGCCCCATCCGAGCTAGTCGCGCTAGCCGACCTGGTATGGTCAACGGGTGAATAATTGGCCTAACACCGCCATGGTCATGTGATAGGCCTGGCAAAACGGAGGCACAACAGTCAGCTTCGATCGCGAACTCTTACGTGACATGACTTTAGGCTAGCTACCTATATATATTAACATTGAACTTAATTACGAATCAACTTATTATTCCGGGTTTGGAATATTGGAAACATCAACTTATTATCCCGGGTTGGGGATAATGGAATTAACAACTTATTATTTTGGGATTGGAATAATGGAACTGATACGTTATCCCGGGTTGGGGATAACGGAGTAATCAAACTATAACGGAACAAACGAATTTATGAAAACCTGTGAACTCACTCATCTTTAATGTTGACACTTGTTTCTTTACATGTTTCTCAGGACGCTAGGAGCTCTAGGTGCACGCACATGCATTGAACAAGACATCTTTATCGAGTCTTATTTATTAATATTGTTTTGGGATTTTTCATTTGTTTTGGCGTTTGTGTTGGCGCCCGCATCACTACTTATTTATGCTTCCGCTCAAACTTTAAAACTAATGCTCTGCTAAATATTGGTAATTGATATAAAATCTACAATGAACGATTTTGGAAAACGTATTATCAAATCATGTAGAGTCGTTCGACGTACTAGTGTTTTCAGATTCTGGTTTGTTCACACGCCTCGCGGTAAAACTCCGCAAGTGGAAATTGAGGGTGCGACAGAGACCGTATTAAGGCGGCTTGTGATCGTCAGAAAAGTTACGCGGATATTCGGCGTAAACCGTTAGCTTTTGAGGTCGGAGACAAAGTTTTGTTAAAAGTCTCGCCTTGGAAGGGTGTTGCAAGGTTCGGTAAGCGTGGTAAGCTTAATCCAAGGTATATCGGGCCGTTCGAGGTTTTGGCCAAGGTTGGTACCGTCACGTACAAACTTAAGTTGCCCGATGAGCTTAGTAGCGTTCATGACACATTCCATGTATCGAACTTGAAGAAGTGTCTAGCAGACGAGACACTTATCATTCCTGCAGATGAAATTTGCATCGACGAAAAACTCCACTTTATTGAAGAACCGGTCGAGGTTATGGACTGGAAGGTCCAAAAGTTGAGGAGGAGTCGTATTAAGTTAATTAAAGTTCGTTGGAACTCCAAGCGCGGACCTGAGTTTACTTGGGAATGCGAGGATCAAATGAAGACAAAATATCCCCACCTCTTTGAGAAGACTCTTGTTCAGGATGACTCGGCTTGTATTTCGGGACGAAATTTTTTTAACGGGGGAGAATGTGATAACCGGTAAATTTTCAGGTTAATCCGTACGACTTAATCACTATTTATTTATTAAATTACGTACATTTAGACTTAATTATATAATTATTTGAGTCCTAAAGTCTAGCAATGTTCAGGAAAATGCATGGGTTCGCATTTGATATCGTTGGTATCGTCTTGTCGTCTAGCGATAAAAGTATATATATAAAAAATGAGCATTGGTGGATTATCCGGTACAAAAAAAAAAATACCGACACGGTTTCAATATGCCTATAACATTAAAATTAAGGCGTTACCATATATTCGGTGTGAAAAATAAATAAAAACATAATACGGAAATTATAGTATCGTATATTCGATTTGTATCGCGTATATATTAATTTTGTCAAAAATTAATCGTCCTAAAAGCATTTTTCACCAAACGAACTCTAAATATAACCAATAAATGGCATTGGTTAATGCATGGTATATTAGGGGATAAATGATATCATATGAATAATTATATGTTAAACCCCAGTTTTTATTTATTAAACTTCTGTCAGACAAAGAACTAGCCAAAATAATTATCGTATGACACCAAACCACTAACTAATCAATGTCTAGTGAACTAGCTAGTGATGATTAGTGAACTAATACCATATTAGGGTCCTAATTCTCTTAATTAGCCTAATCACCAAAATATCTAAAAACTTACATCATTTCAAGTGCTCACATTTTCAACAAGTTCAACAAACCAAGATCTCACCTGCCCCAATATTTTCAGCCAACATAGAGAGGGCCTCACATGGGATTTTACTTCAACTACTAGATTTTAAACCATGCTTGGATGATGTAAGAGACATGGAGTGTTTGACTTAGGAAAATCATAAGGACATAAAACTAATGATATAAGATCATTTTCAAGACTTCAAACAAAACCATCACCTCTTGCCCTCTCTCTAGCTCACGGCACACACAAAATATTTCATACCCATTTCCTTTCAATCTTTTCTTCAAGAATACACTGCAAATCATGGGGTCCTAAGGTGATCTAATGGTTCCAAGGTGTATTTCAAGCTTTTAAAGAGTTTATTTTCAAAGTGTTGGAGCTTCAAAACTAATTTTTCTTCTTCACCAATCCTTCTCCTTGCTTGCTTTTGTAAGTGTTTGTTATGATTATCCTTTGATTTTCCCATGTTATACGTCAAATCATCCAAGTAGTGCTATTCCACTTAAAAATCTATGAATCTTTGTACATATGTGTTTGACTAAACATGATCCTTCTACCAAAAATATAAGTTAGTTCATGAGAGTTGTACCTAGTGGTTCACAAAATTGGTGCAGGAGGATTGATAAGTATTTTTTTACTTTAGAGTATACATATATTTTGCACATATATGGTATTGTTAGAGTTGTAAAAAGAACACCCTTCAGTTTTATATATAGCATAAAACTAATACTTTTGAGTCATAAAACCTTAAAAGTTAAAAGAGGGTAAATGATAAATTCATAAAAAATGCATATTATATAGGTATAGGAATTAATTGCATGAATGCATGAATACTACGTAATGTATAAGTTGAAAGAATTGTTGAAATAAATTGTAATTAATATGTATTTATGATGCCATAAAGCCTTTACAAATGTGAATGACAAATTGGTATGAAGCTACGGTTTTTTTTTTAAAGGAGAAGAAGCTTAGAAACTTAAATGATAAAATTTTTAAGTCATAAAGACACTAAATCCATATCTTTAATGTTATGAAAGTATTTCTAGCACTTATATAATTAAGTGTAGACTTTGAACAAAACAAATATAAACTTATCATTTTTTTGTGTACATAAATTTTGTCGTAGAGAGTTGTTCTCTAAATATAAAGATACAATTTTTATGTATATAACTATTTATCGTCGAACCAGGTCAAAAGTATATTTACTTTTATACCAAGATATGATTTAATCAAAAATTACTACGAGTGTGATAATGGCGATACATTATTATTACAAATATATATTTCGTTGTAAATATATATATTGTCAATTTGGAACGAATCACAAACGTGTCAGCGTGTCGTGCAAAAAAAGAGACAATATTTATTTAAAAACTAGCTAGTTGGATGATTTGATTATGACCAACACATATGCTAGGACTATACTTCATGGACCTTATATGAGTTAGGAAACGTGTAGGTCAGGAATTATTTTGGACATTTGATTTTGATAGCATACGCACGGAACGCAATTTGTGAGTCTTCACGGCCCCTTTTACTTATTTAAATGTTTATTTAAATCGGGGGAAAATCATGCTTGGTTACGGGGTATGGTAGTGGGGTATGAAATCCATTTTTGTTTATTTTGTGCTCATAAGTTGGTTGGTTTTAGAGCTTGGAAGTCCTCGTTTTATTGTTTCGTTTAGTAACCATTAGTCGTGGTAATGACCGCGGAACAATCGAATAGATCTATTGGGTTTAACAAGCCCCGCTCCTGGTCGGTCGTGACCCTGTGGGAGTGCAATTGTGTCCAACTATTCTTAGACATCGTCGTGGTGCACGATGTGGCGAGGCATCATCGTTATGGGTTGGTTACGGGCTTATGTCGGCACATGTATCACGATTTTTGCAAGACCATGATTAGACTCTCGTGATTTTCATAAACTACGCATACTAAATTTTTATCAAATGTTTTAAGTTTCATTTGTGACATTTAAACCTGTGAACTCGCCAACATTTTGTTGATATTTTTAAGCATGTTTTTCAGGTTAGTAAACGTCGGTTCATGGCTTTTGGAAGCTGCATGCATCATGGACGATACCTTTTTGTGGGTTTTGCCTTGTATATTCCATCGTACCGAAAATATACTTGACAAATCCTAGGAACTTTATAAACGTTATAACTTTTGGTCGTATGTGTTTTGAAACTTAGTGTAATATATTTGGGTTGTGTAAACTAAATATGTTGTCATGGTTTGTAAGCTTTAACCTTCGGTATCGTTGATGCTTAATCATATTAGTTGTTTGCTTATCGTATGCTTGAAAACCTTTCATGGTTGCACCTTGCGTTTCCGCCTTCGGCGGGGTGTGACATATTTGGAACCCCTGCACATGCAAAGTAACTACTTAAAGAGGGAAACCCAAGCCTTTTTGGTCTTGAGTGGAATCGGATAAAGATCTTCGTAATCACTTTCAAACTCATCATCGTAATCAAAATTGTCATCAAACATTTCGTCCAATGTCAACTTTGAAACCTGTTCGACTTTATCTTTCTTTGTCTGTTTTAGAAGATATTTTTTCAATTTTGAAAGATCATTTTTGATTACTGACTCGTTGATTTAATACTATCAGTTTTATCTGGAACATAGTTTGCATTTTTAGATGATATTGTTTTCTTCTTTCAACCCAGGATTGTGACTTACTTCTTGTTTTCTTAATATAGAATCAAGAGTCTTTGTTTTCATTTGATTTGGAAGTTTTACCTTTCTCAAAAGTGGAATTTTCAAACTTTGATTCAGTTTTAGGTTTCACTTCGATTTTAGATTCATTGTTTCGTTTTAAGGTTGTGATTGGTTTTACAATCTTTGGTTGCTTAAGTTTCTCAACATCTGAATTTGTCTTTCTTCGGTGATACACAGCTTTCATTTCGGACACTTGCGTGCAATGTGACCAACTTCATTGCATTTGAAGCAAGTCCGAGTATCATGAGAATGTCCACTAGTGGGTTTTACTCCACTTGCGGATTTAGCCTTATCCCAAAGTTCCTTTTCCTTTTTAAATTCTTCATTTGATTGCTTTCCAATCAAATTTTACTCCTGAACCGTGCTCGTCCCATACACAAATTTCATGTTTTTTTATTCTTGTATTCTGGTGACTTCTGTTTCTTATTTGGTTCATCTTCTACCTCTAAACCCAAACCCGCTCTCCTGTTTTCAGAAAAGTCACCACCATTCCTTCGGTAGTTGTTATATCCTTTTTTAGGTTTAGAATAAAAAATTTTCTCATTTCTCTCCAAATCTTCTGATGAAACTTCGACATGTTTGAACAATTTATCAAGTTGATCTTCTTTTACATTCCGAATCGGAAAGCTATCATCGAAATATAGTCTATCAGATTGTTGGTGCATAATGTCTATGTCTTAGTCTATTATCGAGTCTGTATTGTATAGAGCTGGATAGGCTAGGTAGTGAAGTATTTATAATATGTCTTAGCCAAGTTCGCCCATGGTTCACATGTTCAGGCATGTTCGGCCGAACTTGCATAGGCAAGTTCGGGCGAACTTGCATCACCTGGGCCGAACTTGTGAGCCTATAAATACCTAGCTCTAGATTCTCATTTGTAATTTTGGCATTTCAGAGGCGAAGCTCTGTCAGTTTGTAACCAGAATGTTTGATCTATAAAACTAACGTTTAGTTGATTAAATCTTGTCTATTGGTAAACACGACGTAATATTTCCGCTATTGTGGACGTTAGATATCAAATTTAGGTTCCTAAGCATCGAGGATCGGCCCTACAAGTGGTCTGATACCAAGTGGTATCAGAGCTAGAACTGCCTGATTTGATAGTATCAAGAAAGTGATCTCTTCTATTTCTACTCCATTCTTCACTTTTTCTTAACTTTTGAACATAAAATGAAGAATTCATGGTCAAAATCTTTTGAATTTTGAATATATCATGTAAAACACAACAAAGATAAACCCTTGAAAGATTGGAGACCAAATTCAACCGAATTCATGTCGAAATATTTGAAAAAAACCATGTTTTTGAAAACCTCTAAAATCGAATTTGTTACATATGTTCGGCCGAACTTAGCATAAAATATCACTTTTCAAGTGATTTTTTAAGCAAGTTCGCCCGAAATTGGGTATTTTTGAAGGAATTCTAGATAAGTTCACTTGAACATACAAATTTTTCATTTATTTTACACCAAGTTCGACCGAACATGAGTAAAATCAAGGAAATTCTTAAGTAAGTTCGCCCGAACTTACTTGTGATTCATCAAAATCTTTTAACAAGTTCGCTCAAAGTTTTGTGATTGAATTTGGTCATAAGTTCGCTTGAAAAGAAAATTTTCAAAGTATATCTAACAAGTTCGACCGAACTTGTTAGAAAATCAGAGGATTCTTCATTTGTCACTACAAGTTCGACCGAACTTGTAGTAGGACTAATCATTTTCAAAGTTTCTGAAAGTTTTTCAGCGTACACATTTCGTGATTCACAATGGAAGATCAATTAAGAGCTTATATGTCCGGAGCTAGTTCGTCAAACACCAACGTGATTAATCAAGTCAATCTTGTTAACGAAATGGGAACGACCGTCAAACCGCCCAAGCTGATGAGCATGGACGAATACGAAGCATGGAAAGAGAAATTTACCTACTGGGTTCAAGCCATGCACTTCGCTGGCTGGGTGTCAATTGAAAGAGGCTATACTGTTCCGGTAGATGAACATCAACAAGTCCTTGAAAAGTACAACTATTCGACAGTACAGAGAGACGAATACATTGCTGAGAAAAAGATGATCAATCTCATCCAACAGTTTGTCAAAGAAGATATCCTGATTTTGCTACCAGAGTATACTACTGCAAGAGATCTTTGGTTGTCATTACAGAAGAAGTATCTAGGCAGCGCCGAAATGATCAAAAGCAAGAAGGCACTTATCTTGAAAGAGTTCGATATCTTCACTATGCTAAAGAATGAGACCATAAAGCAAATGATCGAGCGTTTCTGTCATCTTAAAGTGCAAATGCAAAGACAAGGTCTCAAAAACACAGAACAAGAATATATCGACAAACTTGTTGACGCACTACCAGAGGGTGAATGGACTACGCATTTGATGGTTCTGAGGAACAGTGATAAGTGGGAATTTTTCAAGTTGTCGACGTTTATCGATAAACTCGAAGGCCACGAAATGGAACTTCTGAAGATGGCGAAGTCAAAAAATGCTAATGTTGTTCAAGATGTCGGTTTGTATTACAAAGCTGGAATGCTAGATAGTGTTTCGAGTCCGAAAATTCAGACGGCTTTTAGTGCAAACATAAATGCTTCTCCACAAAATCAGAATCAATCACAGCCTCAGTATGATCAGAGTCCTCAAAGTTCTTACTCAAGCACTGGCTCAAATTCAACATATCAAAGCCAAGCGAATCAGAATCAACAACAAAGTTCTGACCCAAATGTATATAAATGCAACATCGCAGTGAATTTGAACAATGTTGTTTCAGAACAAGTTGCAAAACAACATATGTCACTACTCGCTACCATTTTAGAATCTTATGAATGTCTTGTTACCGGTAAGATCGGAAATCCCCAGATGACCGTAGAAGATTATGACCAGGTAGAAAAGGAAGAACTCGAACTAATGGACATAAAATGGTCCTTAGCTTCGATCATCAGGAGAGTGACAAAGTTCGTTGCACTCACAGGCTGTGACATAGGAAATTCCAGCAACAAATTGGGTTTTAACAAAACCAAAGTCACGTGCTTTAGATGCCGTCAAAAGGGACATTTTAAAAGAGAATGTAAGAACACCGAGGCAACCGGAAATCAAAGTCCTTTCGGAGGGGGGAATGAATATTACAAGAGGACACTTCAATATAAACCGTTCCCGAAGAAAACTCAAGTTGAGATCCAAGAAAAGCCAAACAGTAGTACCACGGAGAAAGCCATGGTTGCATCCACAGAAGATGACGGGTTGATTGGAACTCTTACATTGGGAAAAAGACCGGAGTTGCTTTGATGGCAGAGATAGTTGAAGATAATTCTGCAGAGGAAGCAGCGGGCAGCAGCTGAAGCAGCGACAGCAGAAGCAGCAGCTTTCGAACAAGCTCTTCTGGAACAATACTTGCATCAACAGCAAGAAGAAGAAGAATATATCCACATGCAGAGACAATGACTTTTATCTTCTAATTCTTGTGATAGTTTTGCAGGTCACTTTGATGGAAGCACGAAAGAACAAGTGGTTGAGGAGAAAAGATTGATGTAGAGATCATCAATGTTACCAAAGAAGTTAATGCCGAAAACCTCAAGGATATGGCAGATAAAGCTTTGATGGCGAATCTAACCAAGGTAGGTCCAGAGGTAAAGGTTGCCGAGAAAGAAGTTGTCAAAGTACAAGTTGTAGAGGTTGAGAAACCTTGTACAAAATGTACTGAACCTTGTGTCGAATGTGCCGAAAAATCAAAGATCATCGCTGAAAACAGTTTGCATAACGATTTGTTAAAATATGATTATCGCACAATGAAAGAAGCGTATGACAAAATGAAAAATGATTATGGCAGACTCGACAGAAATAACATCGAACAACATGATAATATAAGAATGTTGAGTGGTACAGTAATGGATAAACAAAGAGCAATTAACACCTATATTAACACCATTGCTGAAATCAAACAACAACTTCAAGACATGACAATCGAAACTAAAAGAGTTCGACAATTATTAAGAAGTTATACCACCAACACATATGTTATCGATCACATTCTTCCGACAATCTCAACCGAAAAAAAACCTAAAAAGAAAGCGGGCAAAGAATATAGCAATGTTCCTCCACCCCTTTGCGAGAAATATTGTGTTAAATCTGCAGACGGGATGGACAAGGCACTCAATGTTGAATTACTTTCTGAAAAGAAAGACGAGTTGCCAGAGAACATTGATATAGTCTATGCTAAATCTGATGATGATAACAACGTTGTGGTTAACAAAGTGGTTGAAAATGTTTTAATTGATTCTGATGACGGCAGCTTCAAAAGCGCCAACGCGAGTTCTAAGAATTCCGACTCACATACTGAAGATGACGATAAGTCATCAGAGGATGATCTAAGTGACGATCCTAATTTTGTAATGTACAAACTTAAGGATTCAGATAAATTATATTTTGATGACAGTTTCCTGATTCAGAATGTGAAGGAGAATTGCTAGACAAATTCTTTAAATTCATGGAAGTCACATCAGAGGAAGTGGTAATCAATGAACGAAAATTCTATTCCAAACCTAAAAGAAACAATTATCAAAGAAACGGTGGTGATCATCTGGAAAACCGGAGAGTGGGGTTGGGTTTAGAAGAAGAAAGTGATGAATCTGTAAAGAAACCGTCACCATTTCATGAATATAAAAACAAAAACATGAATTTTGTATATGGGACGAGTACAGTTCATGAGGAGAATTTGATTGGTAAACAGTCAAATGATGAGTTCAAGAAGGAGAAGAAATTCGAGATAAAGCCAAGGTTACAAGTGGTGTCAAAACTTCAAGTAGGGTAAAACCACCCATTAAAGGACATCCACTTGATAATCGGACATGTTCAAGTGCAATGAAATTGGTCATATTGCACGACAATGTCTGAAATCAAAACCGGCTTATCCTCGAAGAAGAGAATCAAATGTTGTAAAACCAAGGTATCCAGTGTTTGAAAAACCAATCAAATTTTTGAAAAGAAATGAATCTTTGCCAGAAGTTAAACGTAAAATAGAAAAGAAGTTTGAAAATTCTACTTTTGAAAAAGGAGAAACTTCTAGGGCAAACGAAAACAAATTTTATATCAAGAAGGCTAATATCAAATCTCAAGCCTGGATTACCAAGAAAAGGTCAACAACATCTGGTGTTATTAAGTCTGAACTGGTAAAGACTGATAACACGAAAGAATCTAAACCTGAAATCACTAAGTCTAAGCCTGTTAAGACTAGTGATAGCAAGAAAGAATCAAAATCTGAAATCATAATTGAAACCACATCTGAAACTGTCAAAAATTCAAGTGGAAACAATTCAAAAGATAAAAAGAAGGTAAAGTTTTCAAACATAAACACCATAGAAAATTCAGATGAAGAATTCGATTATGCTGATGAATGTGAATTTGATTTTGATGATGCTTATCCAATTCAACCCAAGACCAAAAAGGCTTGGGTCTCGCTTTTTAAATAGATTGTTAAAATGTGCAGGGAATCCAAAGATCCGTACTTTCAAAGTGGATTTTGGATAGTGGAGCATCCAGGCACATGACAGGAATTAAGGCATTCCTATTCGAAATTAAAGCTACCGATGGTGGATACGGTGGATTTGCAGGAAATCAAGGTGGAAGGATAGTCGCCGAGGGAAAACTTTCCAATGGCGTAGTTTCATTTGATCGCTGAACTATATTGCAGAACTTGAGAACAATCTTCTGAGTATATCGCAGATTTGTGACAAGAAATTTACAGTCCATTTCAACGACAAAGAGTGTATTATCTTGAAGCCGGGATTCAAAATACCAGATGTGTGGATTCTGATGCAAGCACCGCGAGAGAATGATTTATATGTTCTTATATGGGTGTTGCTACCACTTCATCAAAATCAGCACAATGTTTTGTATCAAAGGCTACTGAAAAAGATTCTATTCTTTGGCATCGTAAGATGGGGCATATTCATTTGCGAAAAATGATTTTCTTGTTCATAATGATCTTGTAGAAGGCGTAAATCTTCGAAGTTTTCAAATGTCTGATCATTGCTTTGAATGCAAGAAGGGAAAGCAATCAAGAAATCTCATCCGAAGAAAATTCTAAACTCAATCAAGTTGCCATTAGAGCGTCTCCAAATGGACTTATTTGGTCTTGTAAATGTTCGAAGCATCTCAGGAGACTTATATTGCTTGGTCTGACAGATGACTATTCGAGATATTCGTGGGTATTCTTTCAAGAATCAAAAGACGAAACGTTCGAGAACTTGATTATTCTATTCAAGAAACTGAGAATCTTTATCACTGCCGGTCAGACGCATTAGAAGTGACAACGGCACAGAGTTTAAGAATAACAAAATGAAGGAATTCTGCAACGCAAAAGGGATTTTGCACGAGTTTAGTGCTCCCTATACTCCACAGCAAAACGGAGTAGCTGAACGGAAAAACAGAACTTTGATTGAAACTGCGAGAACCATGCTTGCAGATTCTAAACTTCCTATCAGCTTCTGGAGTGAAGCGGTTGCTGCGGCTTGCTACACGTTAAACAGGGTTCTCACTATCAAACCAACAAAGAAAACATGTTTTGAGATGATAAACCGACGGAAGCCAAATTTGAAGTTCTTAGAACCATTCGGTGCACCATGTACCGTAATAGACCAAGATGGCAAATTCGGAGCTAAATCTCTTGAAGGTTTCTTTGTCGGATATGCGAGTCCGTTGAGAAGAGTTTATGTTCCTTCATTGAGAAAGGTTATTGAAGCACTGCACGTAGATTGTTTCAACTACACCGACCCTATTCAAAGGAAAGGTGACACGTGGCTGTTTAACTATCAAGACCTTTGGAAGTCATTTGATTTGCCCAAAGAACCAACTGACGAAGAAGTTGCAGCGTTATATTATCTTCACCAGTTAGCGAATCAAGAACAAATTGTTCAACCAATTGTGGTTAATCAACCCACGTTGGATCCATCTTCTTCTGGCGCAAGTTCAAACAATAGTGGTGTTCCTGCTGAAAATGTTTCTGAAACATTATCAACACCTGCTACTCCTCCAATGAATGCCTCTACTGAACCAGTGAATACAACAACGGAGCCCAATATGCCTCAGAATCAAAATTCTGATTCAGATGAAGCACCAACATTTGATGCTGATGGGGAATCATCTTCTTCAGATGAAGAACTGCAGCAGATAACAAGTCTTCTTAATCAATCTGCAGTATCGAACAACAGAAATGAAGCTTCATCAAGCTCTCCAAATATTGAATTGGTTGTTGATCTCAACATCACGAATCAGCAAAACTCAGTAGATGTTCCAAGTGAAGAATTGTCGCGATCATATTCCTATCATCCGTCAACAAATATTATGGGAGAGAACTTCAAACTGGTGTTAGAACTCGAGGGCAAATTAATAAAGCACTCAGTTGTTTCTACACACGCGTTGCTACAACCCAGAACTATTGTTTCTATTCATGTTTCATCTCTCAGATTGAGCCTAAGACAGTTAATGAAGCTTTAGCCGATGAAAACTGGGTACAAGCAATGCAAGAAGAATTATTGCAGTTTGAGAAGTTGGGTGCGTGGAAGCTTGAAGACTTACCAGAAAATCAGAAAGCAATTGATACAAAATGGGTCTTTAAGTGTAAACGTGATGATAGAGGGATTATTGTTCGTAACAAAGTTAGGCTTGTTGTCAAGGGATTTCACCAACAGGAAGGGATAGACTACACGGAAGTCTATGCACCAGTGGCTCGATTGGAATCTATTTGAATTTTTCTAGTTTTGCATCATGGAAAGGATTTAAGGTCTATCAATTGGATGTCAAATCGGCTTTTCTGTACGGCAAATTACGCGAAAAGGTGTACGTTGGACAACCACCAGGGTTTGTCGATCCACTCAACAAGAAGAAAGCGTACCTACTGGATAAAGCTCTTTACGGACTACACTAAGCCCGAGAGCTTGGTACGAGACGTTATCGCAACATCTTGTCGGAAACAGATTTATCAGAGGAACTGTGGATAGTACTCTTTCCACCAGAGAAGTTGATGGCCATCTAATTATAGTTCAAATCTACGTTGACGACATCATCTTTGGATCTACAAACGATAGTCTCTGCAAGGAGTTTGAGGGAATCATGAAAAAGAAAATCGAAATGTCCTCGATGGGCGAAATGAAGTTCTTTCTTGGTTTGCAAGTAGATCAGCTTCCGGATGGTATTTTCATTCACCAGACTAAGTATGTTCAGGACATCTTGAAGAAGTTTGGTATGGAAAACTTGAAGCCTCTATTTACGCCTCTTGCTCTAAATCACGACATTTGTGTTGACGAGACTGGAGCCAAAGTGGACGAGACGTTATAGAGATTGATGATTGGATCGCTGATGTATCTGACGGCATCGCGCCTAGATATTATGTATCCAACCTGCCTATGCGCCAGATATCAGTCAAGCCCGAGGATCTTACACATGCAGATCGTGAAGCGTATCTTCAGATATCTGAAAGGATGCCCAAGCACCCGGCTTGTGATACCCGAAGAACGACAATTTCGACCTCACAGGCTATGCTGATTCCGATTTTGGTGTAGATAAGTTGAACTAAAAATCAACTACAACGGGATGCCAGTTCTTCGGAACAAGAATGGTAACCTGGCAGTGTAAGAAACAGACTACGGTCGCTCTCTCTACCTGTGAAGCTGAGTATATCTCGGCCTCCAGCTGTTGTTCACAGATTCCGTGGATTCAACAGCAGATGAGAGACTATGGTCTGCAATTTCTAGACACTCCGCTGTATGTTGATAACAAGGCAGCAATCGATATAACTAAAAATCCGGTTCATCACTCATGCACAAAACACATTGAAATTCGTTATCATTTCATTCGTGATTGCTACGAAAAGAAATTGGTGCGAATAGAAAAATCCACACCGACGAACAAAAGGCTGATTTTTATACCAAACCATTTTCATTGTCACTGTTTAAATACTTGCTGAGAATTAATGGTATGAAAAATTTGCTGGCAGGTGCGGACGCTGAGGTTGAATACGGATCGGACGACGAGTTCGCGTGATCCACATTGGTTTGTAAATATTTTTCTATTTTAGATTTTTATTAAAAACTAAAATCCAAAAAGATGTTTTTGATTTTAAGGGGAGAAATGTTAGAGAAAATACAAAAACATTCGAAAATTTTAAAATCCAAAAACATATGAAAATTCAAAATGTACAAAAACATTGAAAAAGACAAAAAAAAAGAGTTCAATGTCATAAAAGGAAATGCTAGTACATCAGTGGACTATCACAGTATGCGAAAGAATTGTAACGTTTTAAAGTGATAAACGAGTCTTACTGTGGATGTGTCGATAGGCTTAACACGTTCAGTAAATTGTTTTCGAGATATAAACTAAATTTTACATCTACTTAATTTTGTGGATTAACACATCTTGGATATATGGACTTAGTACTCCGAAATTTCGTTTGAAATATTGCCTGATTCTGAGATAGGAGGTCTTTATAGATAGTTGATATCTGGGGTATTATACAAGTTCTTTTGATTTTCGGAAGCAATGGCCTAGAACTTCTATAATACTTTCGCTATAAACCTTCAAAATGCATGCAATATTGAAAAGAATCGAAAGATCTAATCATTTGCAATGCTAAAAAGATTCCTTAAGTGGAACACACCTTAAAGACGAGCCTTCATCTCTTTGTCTGTACGGTAGTACTAACCTGAGCTCTCAAGGTCTCGCACAACCCAGATACAGATATCAATTATGCTATATTCACCTGTAAGATGAAATCTAGGGAATCTGGATATGGGAGTATATTCAAGAAGTGGGAACCACAAATAAGTCAAGTTTCATGAATTCTATCTTAACATATCTTGAAACAGTTGAAAAATGTGGTAAAGCTTAAGTGGACAAACATATCGACAATCTAGGTAAACGAGTTTAAAACTTAAAGTCTGTTAAAGGTCAACGGTACTAGTGACATGTCTCAATCAACTGATATGATCCTTAGACACGAATTCACAAAAATATGTCTGTAAATATGTTTTTACATAGTTTACATTGCTTATTTCATTATATTTCAGCTTTACAAATTAAAATCAAAAAGATTTTCGGTGTGTCTTAGTATAAACTTACAAAAATACAAAAAGATTTTATTTCTACGTTGTTTTCAGCAAACCAATGTTGGAGAACGGATCTTCGAAGTCTGGTAAGATGCTAGAACTGGTGGGAATCTCTTTGACAACGGGCTGGGAGCTAATATGTTTTTTTGAAAAGTCAAAACGATGAAAAGTTCATTAATTTGAAACTTTGATTTTGAAAATATCAACAATTTGTTCGTAACGGGTCAAACCGAGGTCATTAACTTGGACTCGGCAGACAAATCGGTTAACCAAGGTCATTAGCTTGGACTTGGTCAACTGAGTGGATTTTCATAACTGGTAAAAAGTTAAAAAAAATTCAGGGTTAAAAAATGAAAATTTGAAAAAAATTGAAGTTTGTGGTTTGGCAAGTTCGGCCGAACTTGCTAAACAACTCAATGGTTAACAATCAGCAAGTTCGACCGAACTTGCAGTTGGCTGGTGAATGTTTAATAGATAAGTTCGCTCGAACTTATACTGGTTTTTGTTTGTTGAGTTTAATAAGTTCGCCCGAACTTGACATGGTATATATACCATTCAAGTTCGGTTAAGCTCATTTATCTGTTTATTCAAACACTCTCGAGCGAACTTGAGTTTAGAGAGAACTAGAGCGAAATTGGCATTTTTATACCGTTACGCTGTCCAAATCTAGATTGTTTTTGGTGATTTGCACACCAATCACAATGGCAGAGGTATAGATTTGTGATTAAATTGTGTAATGACCCTTAAACGAACCAAATAGATCTAAAAATTAAAATTTGATAAGATTTAGGTGATGTTAATCAAAATTGAATACAAATCCTTAATCTACATAAAAAATTGACCGTATAACATGTTTTGATTGAAGTGAATCGGCCATTTGATTGTTTGAACAAGATTAGAACTTTTGAGGAAGACGACAAGTTCGGCCGAACTTGTTGTCAAGTTCGACCGAACTTGCTTTAAAGACTTATGAATAAAACTGATCAATATGCATCTTTGATCGAACTTGGTCTTGAAAATATGATTTGTTGTTTTGTGTATAAGTTCGCTCGAACTTATAGATAGAACATGTAAAACACATGTTCGGGCGAACTTGTTAAAAAAAGTTTGATTAACACTAATTCAAGTTCGCCCGAACTTGAATAAAAGTGTTAGAAATTTTATGAACTTTTCTCGAAAAACGTGCTAATATTTTTGTGTCATTTTTCAGGCACAGATTCCAGCGCGTGTTATCTCAGTAGAGTTTTCCAGAACTCACAATACATGCATTACGCTTGACAAGTCTATTTGTCCATCGCTGAAAGAATATGATAGTATCTTGAAGTTTCTCGAAGATAGTCACATTCGTCGAGCGATTACGGAGCGCACAGTATCTTATCGATTCATATTGTTCACTTCTGGATGAACGCGAGTCTTAGCGATGACGAGAAGACGATCTCTTCTACAGTGCAAGTTGGTGATGAACTCAAGCCGATCATAGTAACTGAAGATGATATCCGAAGGATTCTGGAGCTCAAAGATAATAAGGATGATCCGATACGTTTAGACGAGAAAATGGTTCGCGGATGATTTTCCGCATGGGCTATAAAGGAAGTGTAAACAAGCCGACGCTGAAAAAAGGGGAAGTGCCTAACCCCTACAAGCTTCTGATTCATGCGTTAATTCATACATTTAGCCATCGCAAAGCCGGTTTGGATGATGTACATGATTATTTGGCTAGCATGGCAACGGCACTTATTTTGAAAAAGCCGTTCAACGTTTTGAAGTTGGTTTTTACTCACATGTCGAAGAACATGGAGGATTTGAGATTGTGTTTATATCCAAGGTTTATTCAGATGATGATTGACGAGAAGTATCCCAACATTGCACGAGATCCAAATGATGTGCTTTATCTGGTTCATCTTGATGAAATGACTATGAAGAAGCTTATCAAGTTCCAAAAGCAAGCTTCAGCTCCTGTTGCGAAACCAGTGTTTGGAGCTATAAAAGATTCAAATTATGTCTCGCCACCTGATAACAAATGGAGAAAGGATGGTAGTGATGACGAGAAAGAGCTTAAAGCTGAGCAAGAATGGTTTAAGGAATTCAAACCAAAGGCAAGGAGCGAATGGTTTTTAAAGGCAGAAGTTGAAAAGCCTAAAAAGAAACGTGCTGCAAAGAAAGCCGAAACAATGCTTGTCGACGAGGATGAACCTGAAAATGTTGAAGCAGTTGCTGGATCGAGCGCTGCAGTGATTATTGAGAGTCAAGAAACTGTGAAAACAACTCAAGATGATGTGATTTCTGCTACTTCTGAAAATGAAGAATCTGATGAAGAAGTTCCTGCCAAAGAGCCAAAAAAGAATGAGGCAGAGATTAGAGCAAAAAAGGAAAGAAAATTGGATGCGGATTTTGATCCTAATACTGAAAAGGAATCTGACGAGGAGAGACCGAAGAAAAAGTCTAAACATACAAAGTCTCCGGCAATTGAAATTTCTAAGAAGACTACAGGGTCACCTCATACCAAAGGAAAAAGAAAAGCAAAGAAAGCTCAGAAGCTGTGAGCAAGAGATACAAGAGTAAGGTGAAAGGCACATAAGCCACACAGTAAATTGGCCTTCTTCTCAAGTGCTGACGCCTTCCCAAACGTCACCTTCTTCACCGCCGGCATTGGGTGCACCTAGTCTTCAGAGCGCACACGTCTACTCGAAGTTTTCCTGATCAATTCTTGCATAGGACTTCCTTCCTCCACTTCCGTAGGAGCGGACGTGGGGGTCGCGTCGGCAGGCATTCCCCCAGACGTTGCACTCCCAGCGTTTTTACTAGCTTTTGCACTAGCCTCCTTCTTTGATTTTTCCCACCTGCGGCGTAAAGGCCAACAAGCGTATCAGACATGATGACATAGTCATCGAAAGATATTTGTTTGGCGCGAGACGTACCTTTCCTAGACCCAGCATTAGGAACATTTTACACTAACTCCACCTTTTTCTTCTTTGAACCACCTGTAATATTCAGAACTTTCTTCTTTCCACCTTTTTGCACCTTTCCACTCTCAGGCCCGACACCTAGGTTGCGCAATTCACCTCCATGTGACACATGGTGGGGAAGAGTTAGCTCAGTCCAGACGAGGCCACAGACTCTTCGCTGGAGAGAAACACAACTTCCTCCCAAGAAGGATTCATAGCCCTATAAGGTCTAGGGTTAGGGATTATCACACCTTCGCCCCTAGATACGGTGAAATAAATGCCTCCGTGCGCGGCAGCATGAAGTTGCCCGCAATCTGCTCCAATCAGCTCCTCTCACCGGGGCGCAACGATCGAACCCCCATCGGACCCTGCGGATGACCACTCACAACATCGTACAGTGGTTTCTATGATAAAAAAATGAGATGTTAATACATCGAATACATAAACAAAGTAGTGGCATCAAAGGAATGCGTATATTTACAAAATTTTCCTTCTAAATAGATTGGGACGTGCTTGCTATCTGCGTTCCATCGGGTACTCATCCCCACAGCCACTAGCATCCTTTCACTCAATAGTTTCACAGGGAGGGCGCAAGTCAGTGCACCATACTTCGATGGCAGGAACAGCTAGTTTCTCCACCTCAATATCTTCCACACCTCTGATGGTCATAACCACAAGTATTACCCTAACCTTGATATAAAAGAACTTCGAATTCCAATCATGGTAGCTCTTCGGAGGTACCGATAATATTTTCTTCGCAACAGTGCGCTGGACAAATGAATAAAACCCCAACGTACAGTGGAGTTGGTAGAACACCTGAAATCTATCCACAGTTGGCTCAACACCTTGGGACCGACAACAGAACTCTAAATTCTTGATACGTACCATGCCCATGGGACTCGGTTGGGAGATATGTAAGTAGTAATAACTCAACACGTCAAAAATGTGAGTGACGGGAAAAACACAAATTACCATTAAGAAAGAAGTCAGCAAAAAGGGTAATATATCCGGCATGTGCGTTGGCGGCAGTTTGACCATTGGCCGGAAACGTCGTAGACCAAAGATTGGAAAAGTGAAGGCCGTTTACAATATAATCAAAAGCCACTTCGCCCCACTTCAATGGTGGTAAACCACCGTGAATCTCTTCAATGTCAGGTACTACATCTTCTTGATAAGATGAAGGCGACGTCAGTGCAGTTATTATGAAAAATAAGGTTTCCCCAGCAATAAATCTCCAAGAACAATGATAAGGATGAAAGAGATGAAGTTTGAGAGAGAGAGGAAAAGATTTTGAAAGAAAGTGAAGAAGTCGACAAGACCTAATCGACTATTTATACCCGTAGAATTTAATGTGATGAGTAACCGTGCCCACCACTTGCGGTGCAGGCCCAATCACTGGGCGTCGCGTCAGGTGGCAAACACAGAGAAACAGTTGTTACGCGTGCGTGGCTGCCACGCGCCTGACAAAAAGACGAAAAGGTGTCGCTGGCACTGTGGCGACATCCTTTGCACAGTGTCAGCAGTCACATCAGCCAAACCCTGACTAGACAACCCCCACGATGGACAATCGTGCATGAGACAAGAAGTACAAAAGGACAGTGACGTGGAACCAATCAGTTGCGCCGTTCGCCGCTCCATGATCTCCACACATAACTGGTGACAGACTCGACAACAAGGACACCCGTCAGGCCATGTTGCTTCAATCACCATGCGCCAACGTCCCTACCCTCTGCAAACACTAACGACCGTGTCAGATGAGACAAACAGGATATTCCGTGTTGGCGATGTCCGACCCAAGGCCCATCAACCCATCTCCTTTTCACACTCTTCGGCCATAAATACCAGCCTTCAATTACAGGTTAAAGGATCGGCTCTCTTATTCTCTACTCTTAACACACACTCGTTTATTCTTCTTAATTGATACTTATTCTCACGTCAGAGGTTGGTTACAATGAGAACTCCCCATATCTCCTCCTTGTAATGAGTCTCACATTGTTTTGTTTTGCAAATCATACTCAGAACGTCATCGAGGGAAGATTAAGGATTAACCATTCTTGACGAGACCATTACCATAAGGATAAACCCGTCGGTTAAGACTTGGTGTTTCTTCATATGTTTTGACGAGCGCTCACATCATCTTTATTCTTTGGTTGTAACTGATAAGTCGTTATGACGGTTATGTTCTTGCTTTTCAGTTGCATCTAATCAACTGTTATGATCAATAGCATTCTTTTGTACCTTCAGTTCCATTGTGTCAATGTTAACGATCAGGAGAGCTTCAGTTGCAATAGATCTTTAGTTGAGATTCTTGGTTATCTAAAAGAACGGTAGTGACCACTGAGTTGCTTTGTATTATTAATGGGTTTCACAACCAGACTCGACCGGTTGCCGGGACTGGAGTTCGTTATTGTGGGCAGTTCTGTTTTATGTGGTTTGTTTTGGCTTGAGATATTCGGTTGGTTGGTAGCGAATGTGTGGTTAGACCAGAGAACTGGTTTGGTGTTGGACCGAGAATCATAAATAGAGAAAGAAAGAAAGAAACAAGTAGAGAGAGAAAACATGTTAACAGAAAGAAAGAATCATAAGGTTTCTTTCTGAAATGTTATTTATATATGCTTGAATTCTGAGCTCATCATTCGTTACAAGCCCAAACAATATGATCACTTATTAGCTCCAAACCCTAAAATTTAACATTTATATGGAAGAAAGAGAAAGCATGTCAAGAGAGACACAGAGAGAGACATTTAGCGATAGTAAAAAATAGATAAGGTTTCTTTTTGAAATATGATTTATACTTTCTTGAATTCTAAGCTCATCATTCATTGCAAGCCCAAACAATATACTTATGAGTTTCAACCCCTATAAATTTAACATTTATCTTCACCAGTCCTCCAACTTTACCTAATCTTCGCTTATAAGTTATCGATGTAGGAAGGATTCTAGTCCCTTAATCTTAGATTTAGAGGGTTGAGATTAGTTTTACGAGAGGAAAAAATAGTAGAAGAGCATAAAGGGAATCCTAGATTTATTGACTCTCTCTCCACATGCAAAACGTCCATAACATTTTCATACGACATTATTAAAAAAATTCACCATAATAATGAGCATTTTTTATATTTAATATGAGTATAATATTGTAATATAAAAATATAAATAAAAAATTCATTTTTACTGGGTTTTTTTTGCATTGTGTTAAAGGTTCATGTCATGATTTCAACTGGGTTTTGTCATTACGTTTTTACTAGGGTTACTATACATTGTGTTATTATCAAAACTTCTAACACAATGTTAATTGGGGTTCCATCCATTTCATTTTTAATAAACCTATAACACAATGTACGATACAATGAAGATGATGAAATATTTGGGTTTCTATACATTGTGTTATTGGTTTTGGTCATTGTGTTTAGTATGCTATCTATTGTGCTTTAATGTGTTGTTCATTGTGTTTTTATCTATTGTCCATTGTGTTTTCAGTTCTAGTCCATTGTGTTTTGGTCTATAGTCCATTTTGTCTTTTATCAGTTGTCATAATTTGTGTCTTTTATCAGTTGTTATCAATTGTGTTTTTAGTATACTTCTCATTACGCTTTTAGTTTGATACTCGTGTTTTACGTTATGTCATTGTATTTTAGTCTGTTGTCCATTGTGTCTTTTATCTGTTGTCATCAATTGTGTTTTTAGTTTGATACTCACTGTGTTTTACATTATGTCCATTATATAATTACGCAACTGAGTTTTTGGAAAGTATAACAATAGGGTACTCATATTAAAGATAAAAAAGGCGCTCGATAAAAACAAATAACGTACAAAAAAGTTACAGACGTTTAAAAAATGAAAAGGAAATTATCTTTTTTCTCTTAAACAAAATTACTATTCTCATTTGAGTCCCCCTCGAATACTTGTCACTTTATAGTAGTTTCTTACATTTCTTATTTCTAAACCCTTTATAACTTAACCCGTTAAGTTATAACCTCATATCTCATATAGTATAATAGCGGATAATATCTCAGTTTTAAATGAATTTGTAGTGTGTGTGTATATATTTCTGGTTCGACTAGTTGAACTGGTCCGGCCAACAGACTAGTAAAACAATTGGTTACATATCTAGTCCGGTTATGAAAACATTTATAATAATAAGTATACATGTTATAATATCCAAGTAATAATGCCTATAATTTTGCATGCATCTAACATGTTTGAACTTTTGATACAACTTGTTTACATTGTTGTATTGAACATTTTTTAAATCGTTTATTTTATTCCAAACACAAACCATTTATTTAATCCAAACACATATGTATGAATTGGAAATTGAATTCAAACAGGACAATTCTAAAAAATGCAAGTAAGGGTTCTGGAACTTGTAAAATGACCGAAATAACCTCCAACTAGCATTAAATTCAATTTCAATCCCTGAAGTCAATATTTAGCCAACATTGTAATAAGAAAACAAACGCCAAAGTTATGTATTTGTTTCTTCACTCACGCGAAGTAGATTGGGGATTAATCAAACAAACGACTTCCTAACTCCCTTTGTACCTTTGTATTTCAAAGGACTCCAAACCAACTGTTTTCTTTGTAACGCCACCACCGTTGGATGCTTCGGCTTCCATGAACCAACAACATGAGAAGGCGGGCTACCCATAAACTTGCTGCTTCTCGGTGCAGCCACAGGTGTTGCCTCAACACCCGTTGAATTTGACCCCCTTGTGGGTCCCAGAGGTGACTGCACCCTTGAGGTCCGCCACACCCTTTGTGGGTCCCACACAAACGATTGCCTGCCCACCACCCGGTCATTCCTCATCCGGGGTGCAGCATTATGTCTCATGATCGGGGTGGTCATCATGCTCGAGCTTGAGTTTGGTTCAGACTGAAAGGTGGCGACAGAGGCCTGTCTTTTTGGCTTCAGGATTTGACTAGTAAAAGTAGGTGCAGCAGGTTTCATAGCAATGGACCCACGCCTGGCTCTTGAGAGTGGTTTCATGTTTGATGATGGTCTTGACAGATTCTCTTTGTCCTCGTTTGTCAGATTATGAGTAAAGGGTTTTGGTTTTTGTGAAGCGGCGGGGGATGCATGAGCTGGCATGAAGTTACTGATTTTTCTCAGAGGAAGTCTCATCTTTGACGATGGGCCTAATGGAGGTCTCTTTTCTGATATAGTACTCAGACCTTGTGTTAATGAAGATAGTGAAGAGTGTGAAGAAGCCGCAGCAAGAGCTCTATTCTCTTGTTTCTGTCTAGTTTTCCGCTCTTCGGCTAATTGGTTTTCGAGATCCCGAACCTATGCATACAATTCAATAACAGTAATTTAATTTAGATATATCAATTTTCTGATATTGAGTCTTGTGTTTATGAGTAATTTGTAAGAATAAAAGATTTTGCTCAAACATGTCAAAATCTATCCAAAGTGTATTTAAGTCACTGTTAGTGACTCAGAATTCTTAATTCATGACCCACGACTCGAGTCATTGACCTGTTACTAGAGTCACGACTCAACAGTGATATTTGAAATTATATAAATAAAAATATATACAATTCAATAACAGTAATTTATTTAGATATATCAATACAAAATGTAGTTGTTAAGTGAGTTTTGAGTTGACTCTTGGAACAAGTTCTACCATGATTTACATGCATAGAACTTCCAATATCACTTGATGAACTTTAAAAAAATCAGAACTAATATTTTCTTTTTCAGGTTGGTCAAACCCATGCCCAATTTGACCAGCAGCGAAAAAACTTGTTAAACAGGAGCCGATTTCATTATAATGGTAAGTAACCTGTAAGCTGAGTTATGTACCTTTTCTTGCAGAGTTCTACATATGTGTTCTCTAGCAGAGAGACGTAGTTGCAAAGATTGTAAACTATCCTGTAATTTTTTTGCTTCTTTCTCGTCATGCTTTGCTTTCTCTGCCTGTTTACCATAAAAAGAAAAACACATAACTAAATATGAAAAACAACATTAGGTGGCAGAGTATGAATTCTTAATCCTAATTCGATCGAGTATTTTCAAAGCAAATTACCAGCTGCTTATACTTGAAGAGCTCAGTGTTATCTGTTTGTTTGCGCGCAGGCCCATGCTCAACACCTCTCACGCGACTTGCAAAGTTCAGGGAGCAAATGGTTTCTCCGAGATCTGACGAACTTGGGCTAATTTGAACAAACATGAGTGTCTTACAATCACCTCCTGCCCAATATTCAAGGTAATTATGGTAACATTAGTGTCGTTAATCTTTGTATGCACAAAAGGGATTAAACAAATAACAGTTGCGGAAACCTCACCTAAAGAGCTCTGCAGAATATGGGTAAGCTTCGAATTCCTGATTTCGTAAAAAAGCTGATGGAAATAAGATTAAAAGAAATGATGCTAACACTAGTAAGAGAATGTGTTGTAGGAAGGTAGATAATACCTGTAAGGAATGTGAGCTGTTTTCGATGCAAGAGCCGAAATTACGTCTCCTAATGCAGAAAGTGACTTGTTTATGAACTGGGATTCCTTCAACCGTTCACCTTCAACCTCAATCTTTCCCACTCGTTCACTTCCCGCAAGATCTACTAGCCAAAGATGGCTTCTAGTCCTCTGTCCATTCACCACATTCTCCCCGCGAACAGTAATACGCAACAAGCTAGAAAACATGATATCCATTAAGCAATGCAATTTTTTGCACGATAAGCCTTTTTAATAATATATGATTGTAACAAAAGTACCAGTGAGATCGGCTACTAAGCTCATTAGCATTGGTTGATCCAACACAACGTGCACGACTCCCACTCTTCAGCAGTTCCCAAACTTCATTTGTCTTGTAAACGAGCACCTCAGATAGCCCAGGTACTTCTTGGGTTCCTTCAGCTGATTGTTTTACCTCCAACCTGCATGTAAAACAAGAAGTATTAGCCAAACAAGATTTACATATGTGGGGTATTCTCTTATATGCAATTAAAGGCACAAGCTAATTAAAAGTTTATGTCAACAAGCTCACTTTTTAGCAGGTTGATCAGCAATCTTCAGCCAAGAGGTCTTTTATCTTCTCATTGTAAACCTCTAACATGCTTACACATAGTTGGTATCTCATAATATCACTCCTTTCATTCGATACCCTGAATAACTCCTCCAAAGTACGGTAGTTAACACCCCTGTTTTCAGCAGTTCCTTCCATCGTAAACGTTTTCCCAGTTCCAGTTTGCCCATACGCAAAGATACATACATTGAACCCGTCAAGTACTGACACCACTAGAGGGGAAGTTTGTGCAAAAACAGCTTCTGCAGACACAATAAAAACAAGTGTTCATAACATTAGAATAGAGATAAATAAATGAGAATGCAAATATCACAATATCCTTTGATTACCTTGGTTGTCCTCGGGTCTAAATATATGATCAAACTTGAATTGCTTTTTGGACGAATCGGATCCGATTATCTTTAGTTCATTTTCCTGAGCTGAATCAAATTCAACAACAGAAGTTGACCCTTTTGCAATCTCATCATTGTTTAGTGGTCTACATCTGCAGAACACCCTAATGTTTCCTTTAAGTTCAATGACTTCATTATATAACCGTTTTCTCTCCGAGCACTCTAATTGGCATCTGTTCTTCAACCTTTCACATTCTTCTTGATACTTTTTCTTCAGTGCCTCATGTTCCTCACCTTATAGCCACAAATGATCATAAGCAAAATTAACAGTCATAAATATAATCACAACAGAAAGGAAACCAGAAACAAATTAAAAGTGTAATCAAAGAGATTACCAAGACTCTGAAGAGTAGTCAAAACTTCAGATCCAGGAAAAGAATCAGAAGTTATACTTTTAACTTCATCACAGAGTGCTGTATGATCTTTTCTCAAATTCTGAAACATATAATTGCAAAAAATTATAAATCAAGTATACACAAAACTAATGCAGATAATCACTTAATTAACAAAAAGAACAAAGGATTTGTAATTTATACCATCACTTTGTTGCTCAACTGTTCGAATTTTGCAAATATTGGAAGTGTTTGCTGCTCATGTTCAGACTGCACTTCACTGTTGCATTCACCGTGTTCTGAAATCGAATCGGAAGCCGAAAACATCCAAATATCCAGTTATTTACAATACATATAACTAAATACACTTAGGGTTACAATTTCTAACCTGCATCAGAATTAGGGGATTCTTCTAGGGTTTGCTGCTCATATTCGGACTGCACTTCAACATGTTCTGAAATTGAAATCAGAAGAAGGAAACATCCAATTTAACAACAATTAATTACAGAAATTACAAATTTTATATATATTATATATATAATATATAATTTTATATAATATTAAACACGCTTAGGGTTACAATTTCTAACCTGCATCAGAATCAGGGGATTTTTCTAGGGTTTGATCCGGATCTAGTTTCAAAAGCTTCATGTTCATAGTTAGGGTTTCCAATTCCTGAGTCTTGTCTAAAAAATCAAAAATAACAGATCAAACGCTGATAATCAGAAAACACTTTCAATCATTCCGTCAGTATACCAAACAAATCGGTGAAACTGTGGAAAAAATCAAGAATTACAGTACAAATTACCTGCCATGAAGGCTAGAAATCTTCGATAACGCACGTAAAAGTGAATAGATCGGTGAAATAGTGGAGATCGAGAGTATTTTAGAGAGAGAAAGAGGAGAGAGTGAGAGCGTATTGGAAATTCAAACGGGCAAGAGTGTGTATGTTAAAAGGGGGATTTCAATTGATTTTGAATTTGAAGAAATTTGAGCCGTTGATCTGAGAGCCTAAATCATAACGTATATATTTTTCAAGTGTGTTACTTTCATTTTAGCCACTAAAGTTTAAGTTTTACATTTTAATCACCATATTTTTGTGACTTGGTCTTAGACTATCCTTTCACCAATTTATTTGGATTATTTATTACTAGTAATTTTAACCGCAGCATGTTGTGGGGCGTTAAAACATACCTTAGTTTGAATTTGCCGATGGTTGCGGTAACGTCGAAATGTACAATAACTCATAGGTGTATGTTCATTATTAAAAGTTGAGGAGCCAAAGCTAATGGGAGAATGCCCCACAGACTTTGGCTTTTAGTATTAACTAGTTGTTTTCATCACCGCGCGTTACGCGTGTGCAACGATTGATTTTTGTGTTGGTTCCATTCAGTATTATAATATTACAGTATTACAGGTGGTGTACGATATTAAAAAGGTGCTTAAAAAGTGGTCGCATCACGTGATGTTGGCATCAAAAGGTCTCTTCACGCATGAGGTCTTACATGAAATACTATATTACCGCTTATGCATTGCGTTGGGGTTGCATCATCGGAAACGGTTCACTTACTGAATTCAAAACAACATTGCAATATGATTTAATCAAATGAAAATAGTAATGGATCTAATCTTGAAAATCGTCCATACAATCGTCACAAATTTAAACATATTTACTAAAAAGAAAATTAAAAAAAACATGGTGTTCACTATTAGTGATTACATACTTGGAAGCCATACTTCATGCTTACATGAACAGCTCCCATGTTTTATCAATCTGCGGTTGTAAAGAAGATAACTTTATAACTTATGAATTTAAATAGCTGAAAGAAAGAAGGGGAAAAATGAGAAGTTGAATTTTCGGTTTTCACATCAACGGGTTTAAATAACCTGGTTGGATTTGATTAGCTAGAGACGGGTTTTGCTGTGTGTTCATTTGCAGCGATAACATCCTCAACCAGTTACATACGTTAAAATACAAGTCAATACAAAGGTGAGTACACATGTTTAATAGCATAATAATAGTGATAAAGTGTTTACACGTAACCAACTTGTACACGTAGAGAAAGTGAATCTAAGTAAGCTAACAATAATGATACAAGCTAACCAACACGACTGCGAGGTGGAGTATGCGCGATATGTGTTCACAACAGCGAACACGCACGTAAAGTAAATATGCGAGCCTTAACAACCCCCGAACCAATCGGGTGCTGATTCCAAACTATGGTACTATCGTTGCTAAGGGTGGTCTGCAAGTCCTCATTATTCACACATAGCAAACAAACATTCAGCGATTCACGTATAACATGCAAGAGCGGTTAGCGTTAAAGAGTTTAGCGTTGTGTGTAGCGTGTTTTGATATAGAGAACGTATATAACACCCAAAAGTGCGTTTTAAGCGAAAAAGGGTTCAAGTATACTCATAGTTCGTGCTTAGCAAGTAACACAATTCTCCTATGGATTGAAGGGAGCGCCGGAACAGCCTGTAAGCGAGAACAAAAGTGCATCAGTCTTCCGAAGTGCTAAAATGGTCGAAACGGAGTGCGGAGAGTAATGACACTTGTGCAGTTGTACAACTCAGTCAGGTGACACTTCGTGCGAAGTTGTACCAGACTTCAGTCAGGTGACAACTTCGTGCGAGTTGTACAGACTTCAGTCAGGTGACATGTGCGAATTATGCCCAACTAATGTTAGGTAACAACTTCGGGTGAGGTTGTACCACTTCCTTGGTCAGTACAAGTTTGTGCGAAGATTGCCCTAACCAGGTGACAACTTCGTGCAAAGTTGCACCAGCCAGGTGACAACTTCGAGCAAACTTGCCTTTTTTGGTGTGAAGTTGTCATGTTTGATGTCCGAAAATCGTGTGTTTTCGCGTCTTTTGCCGAAGAAATCGAGTGTTCATCTTTCCAACCTTGAGCTACTGAGCAAACCATAGGCTGGAGAGGTCTTTGAGAGCGAGTTTTAGCCATTTTACAGGAACCTGGGCTAATTCATGCGAACTTGGCAATTCGTATGAGTTAGTCCAGTTCATGCGAAGTGGCTATATCGTCCTTGTGCATCCGGATCTGGGTTTCTGCTTGAAATGGACGTAAATTTCGAATCCATTTCAAGTATGTTGTTGATAATGTCCCGTTCCACTACTTAGTGAACGAAACACACGTCGGTTAGTCCTTTTTGTGTAAAAATCGAAGCTTTAAACAGTTTTCTCAGATCTAACACTTGGTGAGTCGAAATCATCAAGATCTCTAACTTGGGAAGCTAAGGCTAAGCCCAAAATACTCGTTTAAGTGTAGATCTAAGTTAAAAGTAAAGAGTTTTATGGAAAAAGATGAAGGTTTTCATAAATAGAGAAGTTTTGATGAAATCAAAGGTAAACCTTGTGTAAAATCGTAGTGGAAAACGTTGTGGTTTGCATAAAACGAGTTGATTCTTACTTGGAAATCAGAGAAATGCGGGTTTGGGAGCTCTGGTGCGAAGTGGCAGCAAGGGGTGAATGAATGGAGGTGTTGATTATTTATAGGTGAAGTGGAAATAAGGTGGCAGACAACAAGTTCGGGCGAACTTGGCCAGTTCCCCTGGGTTTGGGACAAGTTCGAGCGAACTTGGTTAGTTTTTCTGGACTGGTCAACTTCGTGCGAAGTTGGGGTACCCACTTCGTGCGAACTTGGCCTTTTGGCTAAGATTTGTTTGCTATTTGGTCGTTGGCTATTTGTTCGGTGATTTGTTTGTATTAGATAGTTATGTTAAGCGTTGTGTCAATAAAATAATGTGATTTAGCGATTTGTGTGAGCGAGAGCGTTGCGATAGCGAGTACAACCATAGTACATAAGGCACACATAACACATAAGTAACATAAAGTAACATAATCCACTGCGATTTGAGTTTGCGTTGAGAGTTGGGAGTATTAAGCGATTTAAACGCGATAAATGCGATAGATAGCAATATATAAAATGCATTTTAAAATAGTTTACCCATTATAACAAATCTCAGAGTACAAAATGGGTTCGAAACAGAAATAAATGGAAATAACGGAATTCGGATAACAATCTGAAAGATCGGGTTGTTACAGTCTCCCCTCCTTTAGGGAATTTCGTCCCGAAATTCTAGTGGCAGCCGTAACAAAGAGATGAGGATATGTAGCTTTCATATCACTTTCAAGTTCCCAAGTGAACTCGGCGTCGCGTTTGCCTTTCCATCGGATCTTCACAATACGAATGCGAGAGCGTCGAAGTTTCTTGATCTCTCGATCCATGATTTCTACTGGCTTTTCTATGAAATGCAGCGTCTCATTTATTTGCAAGTCTTCAAGTGGCACATGAAGATTTTCCTCAGCTAAGCACTTTTTGAGGTTTGAGACGTGGAAAGTCGGATGCACGTTGCTGAGTTCTTTCGGTAATTCGAGTCGGTAGGCCACTTTACCAATTCTTTCCAGAATCTTAAAGGGACCCACGTATCGTGGCTCTAGTTTCCCTTTCTTTCCAAATCGGATAACTCCTTTCCAAGGTGAAACCTTTAAGAGAACGTGATCTCCAACTTCGAATTTTAGGGGCTTGTGGTGTTTATCGACATAACTCTTTTGACGGCTCCGAGCTTTCAGGAGATTGTCTCTGATTTGGAGGATTTTGTCTGTCGTTTCTTGTATTAACTCGGTGCCAGTGAGTTGAACATCTCCGATCTCACGCCATACAATAAGCGATCGATATTTTCTACCGTATAATGCCTCAAAAGGTGCCATTTGAATACTAGTATGATAACTGTTGTTGTACGAAAATTCTATTAAAGGTAAATGCGTATCCCAATTACCACCGAATTCTATAACACACGATTGAAGCATGTCTTCCAGGGTGCGAATCGTTCGCTCAGTCTGACCGTCGGTTTGAGGATGAAATGCGGTACTAAGATTTAGTTTAGTACCGACCGTCACGATCAGAGATGATGTCATGAGGCGTCCCATGTCGACAAATGACTTCGTCGGTATAGATTCGTGCTAATCTTTCTACCTTATAGTCTTCTCGTATGGCAATGAATATGAGCAGATTTCATGAGGAGATCGACGATAACCCAAATGCTATCGTGACCAGAAGAGGTGTGAGGAAGCTTCGTAATGAAATCCATAGCTATACTCTCGCATTTCCACACCGGGATGTCGGGCTGTTCGAGTAAGCCAGTGGGGCGTTAGTGTTCGACTTTAACTTTCGCACAAGTTAAGCATTTCGAAACATACAGAGCGATATCCTTTTTCATGCCCGGCCACAAATACCTAGAACGGAGGTCCTGGTACATCTTGTCGGCACCAGGGTGAATGGAATATCGAGACTTATGGGCTTCGGTTATCAGTAACACTCGAAGGTTATTGCGGCTAGGGATCCAAATGCGATTCAGGAAGTAATAGATCCCGTTAGACTTATTCTCCAGCTGGGTTTCGGCACCACATTTCATTTCCTCAACCAAGGTGTTCTCAATGAAACATGCGTGTTGGGTTTCGCAAATCAAGGTTTCGAGTTTATTCTGGGCTTGAACGTCGCTATACACATAGCTTTGTCGACTAAGAGCATCGGCTACGATGTTTGCTTTACCGGGATGTTAACGTATCTCACAATCATAATCGTTGAGAAGTTCAACCCATCTGCGTTGGCGCATGTTTAGTTCTTTCTGGTTAATGATGTGTTGTAGGCTCTTATGGTCGGTGAAGACCATACACTTTGTACCATAAAGGTAGTGTCACCATATCTTTAACGCAAAAACAACTGCACCGAGCTCGAGATCGTGGGTAGTGTAGTTCTTCTCGTGGACTTTGAGTTATCGAGACGCATACGCGATAACCTTGTCTCGTTGCATGAGAACACAACCAAGACTTAGGTTAGAGGCATCGCAATAAACAACGAAATCGTCCTCTCCGTCTGGAAGTGCGAGAAGGGAGCGTTGCAAAGCATACGCTTGAGAGTCTGAAAAGCTTCCTTTTGTTCGAAACCCCAAACAAAGGTTTATCCTTATGAGTCAAAGTGGTGAGGGGTACGAAGATTTTTGAAAAGTCGGCGATGAATCGGCGGTAGTAACTTGCCAATCCGAGGAAAGAACGGATTTCGGACAGATTCTTCGGGAATTCCAGCTCTACAGCTTCAATTTTGGCAGGATCGACGTGGATTCCTTTGTCACTGACGACGTGACCGAGAAATTGAATTTCATTAAGCCAAAATTCACACTTGGAGAATTTTGCGTTGAGACGGTTTCCTTGGAGAAGTTCGAGAACTAAACGAAGATGTCGCGCGTGTTCGGCTCTCCACTTTGAGTAAATAAGAATATCATCGATGAAAACGATGACGAAACGATCTAAGAAGGCTTTGCACACACGGTTCATCAAATCCATGAAGACCGCAGACGCGTTTGTGAGTCCAAATGGCATGACCACGAATTCATAATGGCCATAGCGGGTACGAAAGGCGGTTTCAGAATGTCTTGCTCATGTACACGTAGCTGGTGATACCCGGAATGTAAATCAATCTTCGAAAAACAAGTAGCACCTTATAGTTGGTCAAATAAATCATCGATTCGAGGAAGAGGGTAGCGGTTCTTAATTGTAAGCTTGTTAAGTTCCCTATATGTCACAACCCCCGACCCTACCCTGGGAGCGGGAGCCGTGAACCAGTTCAAGTGGTACCGGTGTTTATTAAATTCGCAGCGGAAAAATTATTCATCAGGATCATAGTTAGGAAATACATTCAGAGTTTATAAAAACACCAACTTTTAATATTAAATAAATGGGTTGAAACCCGTATTTCATATAACTGTTTTTTTATAGGGATAACCCACATAAATAAAATGTAAATTTCTTCTTTTATTCAGGTAAATTATAGCCACTTCATTTAAGCCTTCAGTGCTCCATAGTTGGCTTCTATTATCTCTATAGCGAGTTACTTGAAACATGTTTTTAAAAACATTTTATCAGCAATAAATACTGGTGAGTGCATCCCAGTTTAATCAAAACAAGTTTTTATAACTTTACAGGATTGAGAGCATCCGCATTTACAATGTTTATATCTACACAATTACTCATTCAGTACTGTCAACACCTGACATGTGCGTCATATTAATTTGGGCCCTGTCACCCAACAGTAACGGTTCCTGTCACCATCATGTGACTGTGGATTAGTAATGTATACAAAACCCCAACATACCGGCAGTAATTGTAGAATACATATACTCAATCACTGTTAAGCATAACTAAAACATTTGAGGTTTTGATAACACATTTTTTACTCATAAAAAGATTTACTAAAATAGAATGTACTCACTTGGTAACTTTAGGGTCTAACTACAGGCCTCCTGGTATAATCTTGGACATAACTCCTGAGCTCTTAAATAAAATATATAATCACTCATGTTAAGTATAATAACCCATATCACATACAACCCGAGACGGAATCCCAACGATGTAGTCGGGCAGAGCTTGGACATGCATTGGTGGATCCTAAATCAATCGGGCAGAGTAACAAATTAGTGATCAGGGGTTAAAACACTTAAAAAAGGGCAGGGTTGTGGAGTATTTAAGGTGAAATACATAAAGAAAATGATATTTTATATATATATATATATAGTGTGTGAGAGAAGGCGAGAAATGGGCAGAGAAGGAATTCTATGTTCCTGTTTATAGTGAAGTCTTCAACTTGCTGCCTAAGTTTCAATGTCCACGTCCATACTCACATTAAATGTTTAGTTTTGGTGGAGTGTCCACGTAAACATTCAAATGTTTTAGTTTGATTATTTTGTTATAATGTATATTATAATTAATTAAGCTGCTCAACTCATTTATCGCTTAGAACTTTTAAAATTGATTTTTTATGAAAAGATAATATGTCATTAGAACGAGAATATTTTTATCTACATTTTGACATAAGTTTCATTAAAAACAGGGTAAGGTCAAATATAATGTATTATTATTATTTATTATTATTTTAAAATGGTTCATGTGTTCGTCTAAATCCTCATATTTCTAACAGTCAAATTAGGGGTTGTTTGGCAACTTCTGAATGGTTAAGTGCTGAATCATTAAGAGGTCTGAACCATTAAGGGAGCCAGTAAATTGAATTTAAAACCGTTAAGAGGCAAATGTCTGACCAATTCAGATTAGAGGTCTTAACCATTCAGACTTAGTATAATGCTTAACCATTCAGTGGCAAATGTCTTAACCATTCAGATATTTGCTCGCGAAACAAACAGTCTGAACCGTTAAGTGATGAACCAGTAAGAGGTCTGAACCATTCAGAGCCTCATTAAGAGGTAAACAAACAGCCCCTTACTCGTACTCTATCCGTTCAATAATATAAGTTTTTATATACTTTATTTTAAATTTTATAAATAATTTTTTTGGATATGTTACACTATAGTCGATGCACATTCGGAACGATCCATCCTTCTTTTTCACAAAAAGGACGGTGCGCCAAGGTGATGTGCTCGGGCGTATAAAGCCTTTATCAAGTAACTCTTGGAGTTGGCTAGATAGCTCGCGCATTTCGGATGGTGCAAGGCGATAGGGAGCTTTAGCGACAGGTGTAGCACCTGGGATTAGATCGACACGAAACTCGACATCACAGGTAGGGGGTAAACCAGGTAAATCGTCGGGAAAAACTTTAGGGAATTCACCAACAACAGGTACGTCTTTCAAGGATTTCTTTTCTTTTTCCAGGTTCACGATATGGGCTAGGAAAACGATGCACTGCTTGGCAAATACTTGTTCGCTTGGGTACATGACAAAAGCATCAACTTTTTTGAGGGTATTTCTCCATAAACATGTAGTTGATCACCGTTTGGAAGGGGAAAACGAATCCTTTTATCGAAACAGACGACTTCGGCACAATTCTTGCGAAAAAAATCCATGCCTACTATGACATCAAAACTACCTAATTGTATAGGTATTCGATCGATCAAGAAGTTGTGATTGTTAAGTTCGAGAGTACAATCACGTAAGACGGAGTTTACGGTAACGTTCTTCCGGTGGCGATTTCTACGTCGAAGGTACTTGGGAGATTAGCGCGTTTACATTTTAAAAGTTTTTCAAAATTCTAACGATACATTACAGTTATCGGCTCCAGTATCAAATAAACAAGAAGCATAAATACCATTAATGAGGAATGTACCATTGACAACATTGTTGTCATTCTGAGCCTGGTGGTGATTGATGTTGAAAGCTCTTCCACGCACAGCCTGAGGTTGTTGCTGTTGCGGTGGCTGTGGTGGCTGTTGCTGAGGATGCTGCTGACGGTTCTTGTTTCACAACACGATTCAGGCATGCATTGCTGAAATGGTTTGGATCTCCACATGTGTAGCACGCACGTGCTTGCATAGCTGGTGCTGGTTGAGCTTGATTGACTGGCATGGCGTTGAGAGGGGCTGGCGGTGCTGCGAGAACGGGAGGAGCTTGCTGACATGGACCAGTGCGGCAGTGCGCCGTGAAATGACCATAGATGTTGCAGTTAGCACAAAAGCAGCAGTTTCCTCCAATCGCATGATGATATGTGCACTTATAGCACAGAGGGTGAGGACCAGTATACGCACGCTTAGCAGCTGGTGCGTTGGGAGTAGCAGCTTGGCGAGACTAGGAGTTTAGTGCTGGGACTACTGCGTAGTTCTTGTTGTTACCCTTTCGCTTGCGGTTCTAGTGATTTAACTTGGAGGCTTGAGATGGAGCAGTATCGGTGCTTGGCTCAACAGTAGATTGGCTGAGGTTCTTGGTTGAGACTTTGAAAGCTCCAGCCAAGACTCGCTTGTCGTTGATCTCGGCTGCGAGTTGGTAAGTCTCTTCGATCGTAGTTGGTCTTGCTGCGTGAATAAAGTCGGCGACACAGTCGGGGAGAGCGCGGAGATACTTTTTGATAGCTTTCTCGGTAGTGTCACTTGGGCTGGACAGATGATGCTGAGCTGCTTAAAACGGGCGGTGAGTCCTGCGTTATCACCACCATCCTGCTTGATGATCCAGAACTCGTTTTCTAGCTTTTGAATTTCGTATAGTGGGCAGAACTCCTTGATCATGAGCTCCTTAAGTTCTTCCCACGCGAGAGAGTAAGCTTCGTCATTACCGCGGCTGTTGCGCTCGGCAGTCCACCAGTCAAGTGCCCTCGACTGAAAGACTCCAGTGGCATTAACGGTGCAGAGATTTTCTGGACATCCGCTTTGCCTGAAAGTGACTTCGATTGAGTCGAACCAGTGAAACATCTTGATTGGTCCATCTTCGCCCGTGAATGCTTCAGGACCACAGGCTTTAAACTGCTTGAAGCTGAAACGAGATTTCGGGGCATCGCCCTTAGAGTCCACAAACGAGTTGCTGCTGACAGCTTGAAGTTCGCTGACAATTTGCGGGATTACCTTAGCCATTTGCTTCGCTACGAGAGAGGCGATGCATTTGTCGGCGTTGTTGCTTGAGCGGTATGGCGAGTGTGAGATCCCATGGATGCCATTTGCGAAAGTGAGATTCTGTAGAATGACACATAGGGAATTTAGACGAGATTCGATTATAATGGGTTTTGTTTAAAAGTTTTGCGTTTTACACCATAATATTTATTATTATTATTATTCACATAAGGCATATAATCATGTAAGCACGTATCCACATAAGCATATAAGCATGTAATCACATAATCACGTAAGCACATAAGCATATAAGCACATATTTTGCACGTCTTCACCTTCACTAAAACTTGCGTAGCGCGTTATGAGATACGAGTAGTATAAGCATAATAAGAGAGAAGTTTTGTGTATGAGGACATTCGCGTAAGAGGGTTGAGCGTTTTAGTTTGGTTTGCGATTAATTAGCGTTTTAGATTACGAGAGCTGTGCGAGTTGTGCGTATTTTCATAAAGCGAAAAGCGATAAAACGAGAAATCGATAAAGCGTAAAATCCCCAAATTTGAATTAATAATAAAACTCGATGATGCGTAAATCGGCGATTGCAGGCTTAAAACAATTTGGAGCGTCCTGGGTTTTGAGACAGTGACTATCCAAAGTGATTCGAAAATTCTCTGAGTTCGGGCACACGATTTGGCCTAATAGACAAATGCTCTCGCCGTAAACGACATTTATCTTTCCAGTTACGTCGTGGCCCGAGTCATTGAAATAGTCGAGACTTTGGTGAGATTGGAAATCGAGGAGTGGAATTAGTTATTAAGATGTGGGTTTCACCCATAACTTAACAACTTCGTTCCGTGTTTGTGGTTTTCACCGAACGCG
The DNA here is from genome assembly GCA_947069175.1 of Scalesia atractyloides. NCBI lineage: Eukaryota > Viridiplantae > Streptophyta > Magnoliopsida > Asterales > Asteraceae > Scalesia > Scalesia atractyloides. Next base: position 73,434,773 of record CAMTDV010000016.1, read on the forward strand.
TCGGGAGTTCCACAGAAATAGAGGTGGAGATTTTCGTCAAATGTGGATATCACTCCTAACTTAACGAAAGAATCTCGTGCAGTAAATAGTACGCAGAGTGAGTGATCTCATCGAGAGTTCTTGGTTTTCACACCTAATCCCGACCCAATCACTCGTTTGTGTTATACGAGCGTTTTCAAGCGTGTACATTGTGTTAGCCTTAGGAAAGGCATGTAAGCATTTAAGGCAAGTAGTTTAAGCATTTAAGTCGAAGAGCGGTCAAATTGGGTACTTAGACTATAGACTAGGTCGAACATGGCAATTCTACTTAATTCCCTATAGTTATGGCTCTGATACCAATCTGTCACACCCCAACCGATGGCGGAATCATCGGGGTGTGACACTAAGCGAATTAGATTGTTCAAGAAAATCTATAATTACTATTATAAACGACAATATTTAAAACGTCACTTTCCCATACAATTAACATATAATCATTCCATAATCATTACAAACCCAAACATTCTAAAACAATTCAAAATTCGACAACTAGATTATTACAAGTTTCTAAAGCATAATCCTAAGTACGATTTGCAGCGATAACATCCTCAACCTGTTACATACGTTAAAATACAAGTCAATACAATAATGTAAAGGTGAGTACACAGGTTAATAGCATAATAATAGTGATAAAGTGTTTACGCATAACCAACATGTACACGCTGAGTCCAAACTATATATTATCGTTGCTAAGGGTGGTCTGCAAGTCCTCATTATTCACATATAGCAAACAAACATTCAGCGATTCACGTATAACAGGCGGTTAGCATCAAAAGAGTTTAGCATTGTGTGTAGCGTGTTTAGGTATAGAGAACGTATGTAACACCCAAAAGTGCGTTTTAAGCGAAAAAGGGTTCAAGTATACTCACAGTTTGTGCTTAGCAAGTAAACACAATTCTGCTATGGATTGAAGGGACCGCCGGAACAGCTTCTAAGCGAGAACAGAAGTGCATCAGTCTTCCAAATTGCTGAAACGGTCGAAACGGAGTGCGGAGAGGTAACAGGACACTCCGTGCGAAGTTGTACCAGACTTCAGTCAGGTGACAACTTCGTGCGAAGTTGTACCCAACTGATGTTAGGTAACAACTTCGCGCGAGGTTGTACCACTTCCTTGGTCATCGTGCGAAGTTGCACCAGGTTGGTGACACTTTAAGCGAACTTGCCCTTTTGCCGAGGAAATCGAGTGTCCATCTTTCCAAACTTGAGCTACTGAGCAAACCATAGGCTGGAGCGGTCCTTGAGAGCGAGTTTTAGCCATTTTATAGGAATTTGGGCTAATTCATGCGAACTTGGTAATTCGTATGAATTAGTCCAGTTCATGCGAAGCGGCTGTATCGTCCTTGTGCATCCGGATTTGGGTTTCCGCTTGAAACAGACATAAATTTCGAATCCATTTCAAGTCTGTTGTTGACAATGCCCTGTTCCACTACTTAGTGAACGAAACACATGTTGGTTAGTCCGTTTTTTGGTGTAAAATGGAAGCTTTAAACAGTTTTCTCAGATCTAACACCTGGTGAGTCGAAATCATCAAGATCTCTAACTTGGGAAGCCAAGGCTAAGCCCAAAATACTCGTTTAAGTGTAGATCTAAGTTAAAGTAAGAAGTTTTATGGAAAAAGATGAAGGTTTTCATAAATAGAGAAGTTTTGATGAAATCAAAGGTAAACCTTGTGTAAAATCGTAGTGGAAAACGTTGTGGTTTGCATAAAACGAGTTGATTCTTACTTGGAAATCAGAGAAATGCGGGTTTGGGAGCTCTAGTGTGAAGTGGCAGCAAGAGGTGAATGAATGGAGGTGTTGGGTATTTATAGATGAAGAGGAAATAAGGTGGCAGACAGCAAGTTCGGGCGAACTTGGCACAAGGTCGTGAACTTAGCCATTTCCCCTGGGTTTGGGACAAGTTCGAGCGAACTTGGTTAGTTTTTCTGGCCTGGTCAACTTCGTGCGAAGTTGGGGTACCCACTTCATGCGAAGTTAGCCTTTTAGCTAAGATTTGTTTGCCATTTGGTCGTTGGCTATTTGTTCGGTGATTTGTGTGTATTAAATAGTTATGTTAAGCATTGCGTCAATAAAATAATGTGATTTAGCGATTTGTGTAAGCGATAGTGTTGTGATAGTGAGTACAACCATAGTACATAAGGCACACATAACACATAAGTAACATAAAGTAACATAATCCACTGCATTTGAGTTTGCGTTGAGAGTTGGAAGTATTAAGCGATTTAAACACGATAAATGCGATAGATAGCGATATATAAAATGCGTTTCAAATAGTTTACCCATTATAACAAATCTCAGAGTACAAAATGGGTTCGAAACAGAAATAAACGTAACAATCTGAAAGGTTGGGTTTTACACAATATCCTCTGACTCGTCATCTAGCATTCCTTCTTGGCTGGGTCGTTTTGTTTGCTAAAAGGATGGGGCAAATGAAAAAAAGGGATGCAATGGGCTCAATCTCCCAAATCGATACACGGTTATGCCTTTCACCAGCAGTTGCCTCATCCCAGCTAACCTACTCAAGAACAAAAAATAATTATGTTGGCCAATACTTTAGTTGTTATGAAATATACCAACATGAGCAATAAGTATACATGTAGGTTATGCCATTGTGAGTTCTTCTATCGAACAACATTCAGATCATTAATACCAATAATCGTACACATATACCTGCAATAATTTTTCCATTAATATTTTTCAACCACAATATACAAAAAACAAAGTAAGTATATTTTATATTTAAAAGTTAGACCTCTTTACATTCTTGTTCCCGATTCTTCAGTCTCGAACATCATTTAGAACTGCATGCCAAGAGATATTGGTTACTGGAACTGCATGCCAAGAGATATCTGGTTACTGTAGACTGCCAATAACTCGACTTCATATTGTCGAAACATGCCGTAATCTGAATTTTCGCGGGTTGCGACAGTGTCGAAATGTACAATAACTCGACTTTCTTTTGTTGAATATAAATGGGTGTATGTTCATTATTGAAAGTTGAGGAGCCAAAGCCAATGGGAGAATTCCCCATAGACTTTGGTTTTTAATATTAATTTTTGGACATGCGCGTTGCAAAGGGGAACTTTCAAACCAAATAGAAAAAATAGATGAGAAATGTTGACCAACACACACGCAACATTATTTTAGAAAAGAATAAGTACGTCGAAATAATAAAAAAACCCATGTATAAAAATTGACATTGAAACAACCATAAGATAAAGCAATTTTTAACACGTCCAAATAAGCAAGTCGCACGGTTAAGTAAAGACATGTAAATGTAAAAGTAGATTTAGTTAAAGTTTAGGGTAGTATAACAACTTTATTAAAGTCAGGAGGTACAAAACAAAATGTAAATTGGCTAAAAGAAAACAAAAAAAAATCTAATTAACCTTGAAGGGGTGTAAGTGTAAAATCCACACTAAAAGACAAAAAAAGCTAGTGATAAGCACCTATAAATGTTATATAAATAGTTACTAATGTTGGGAAATTAGTGAAAATGTGCTTTCACTCACTTTATACACTAATAATTATTTGTATTCATTATAATTATTAAACCATCTCCGTTTGTGTTCTACTATGTGAATGGTTTGCAGTGAATAAAAACCATGAACTAAAAGAAGCTAAGATGTCGACGCTCAAAGTCGTGGTTGAAATAGTGCGCATGAGAATTCTAGGTGTGCACTTTAGTGAAATAGTACACATAAGACTTCCATGTGTTCATTTTATTAAAGTAGTGCACAGAATACTTACATCAGTTTCTGTTTAGTGCATTTAATTGAAATAGTGCACAAGAGACTTCATGTGTGTATGTTCAGATTGCTCCCCTAAGTCATTGTTAATTTCTTACCTTAAGTTAGTGTTAGTGCATTGACTCTTAGCTTGAGTAACTTGTAACAACTAAAGATTTCACACTATAAATACAAGGCATATGTAACTTGTTCAATCACTTGAAATACATGCTTCAACCATAAAATTTTGAAGAAGTTTTTGCTTTCTCTGCTCTCCGAGCTCTTGTTTCATGTATAGTTTCAGGTGCTTCGGATTATCCAGACAATGCAATCTGCTTAGCCTGTTGTATCCTGGAAGATAGACAAGATTCATCCGGTGACCCAAAAGGTACCTATATTAAACATAAATCCTTGCCACATTTGTTTTCTTTACGATTATTTTGCTTATGTAATTCATTTTCCATTGCATTCTGTATTGTAATCTAAGCTTCTAAGTAATAAAAGTATTTATTTTCTTTTTGTGAACAATGTTCCTACAATCTTAAAACAATTTTTTTGAACACCATATAAAGCGAGTTTCAAAAAGATTTTGCATTTTCTGTTTTTAAGGGTTTGCTTTGGTTTAAAATAGAAAAGTTTTGCATGTTTTAAAGGCAATACAACACAATTGTTTTGGTAAATAGAACTATTATTTGTTTCTTTGTATTTAAAGTTTTGACTAAAAATATCAACTATAAGCATTGTTTTCTAAATTTAACTTGCAATAGTTCTTGTTTCAGAAATGGCTACATCAATTGCTCCATCATCTACCATCGTGGAACCTTCATCCACCACTTTAGGACTATTAGTTGGTACCCAAGCGGGCATGTTGTTGCCAATCATGTTGAGAAACCAAAAAAAATTCTTGGTTTAAACTTCAAAAGGAGGCAACAAAAGATGCTTTTTTTACTTGACCACTTTGAACCTTGTGGGGTTCTTGAATTTGTCTCCCCTCAACTGGTTGAAGGGGCAACCAATGCTTAATTTGTGAGTGTCCTTGAGAAGTGGAAACACTCTGAGTCACTATGTTGCAACCATGCGTCGAATAGCCTTACCAATGCATTGTATAACCTGTATTTTAAGATAACGACTACCCAAGAATTACGGAAGTCGTTGGAACGTAAATATAAAATTGAGGATGCATGTACAAAGAAATTTGTTGTGGCTCGAATGACTATAAAATGTGATTCAAGACTATGATATCCAAGTTCACGAGTTACAAATTATCCTTAGCGACATTCTTTATGAGTGGATGAATCTTAGTGAGACATTTTAAGTGGCGATAATGGTTGAAAAATTTCCTCCTATTTGGATGGATTTCAAGAACTACCTTAAGCATAAGCGAAAGAAGATAATTATAAAGGACAATGTTGTCCGCCTCCGAATTGAGGAAGACAACATATTGGCATAAAAGGAAAGCCAAGTTGAAGCCTCAACAAAGGCCAACATTGTGGAGCATGGTTAGTCTTCAAGGGGACTACAAGCCTAATGGAAAAGGCAAAAATAAGGTTGTGGACCCTGGGTATAAAGAAAAAGGTTGGTCCCTATAAAGGAAAATGTTATAACTGTGGTGAATCTGGTCACCGTGTTGACTTGTCACACTAATACACGGTTGAAACACGTTGTTTTACCATATTAAGTTTGTGGTTTTACATGAATTTTGGTTTTGAATGACCTACTTTTATAGAATTTGTCTTCTGCAGGTCTAACGAAGTTTAAGGAGGTATTCCGGAGCTTTACGAAACATCGGGAAGCGATCGGGATCAACGAGCATGCAAAACAAAGAAAATCAGAAACTGAATTTAGGTGTTGGTCTGTCAAGAAATGTGCATATCCAGTAGCAGAAAGCGTCGCTGGCATAGGAGATTTGCATGATGCATTGCCGACGCGGCGTCCTTTTGTCCAATGCTGAATTTTGTATGTTGGAGTTTTTGATTGAGTTTGGGGGATATGTCTTGGGGGTTATGGATTTAAACACCATCATTTAGTTTTTGAGCCTCTCCTTGATCACACACCATCCATAACCATTCTCTATCACAACCTTCATCCACAATCCATCCTAAATTCCAATAACCTTATCATCACAATAATCTATCCATCATCCACCTCCACTCAATTCATAACCATCATTCAACCCTAACCCTAACCTCCATCATTGCTTCAAGAATCAAGATTATGGCTTGTTGCTCGTGTTCATCATCTGGTGATCTCGTTCCTTCAACCATGAGCGGCTAGTCTCAGGTTTCACCCCGGTTTAGAGTTTTTGTAAGAATTCTAGGGTTTCAACATTATACTTATGATTTGATTTGTGACAATTTGTTTTAGTTTTTGAATCTTTTGATAATTGTCTTGCATTTGTATTGAATTCACGAGTCGTCGAGTGAGTTATGAAATTTGACTTTATGAAACGAATATGTGCAATTATGCCTTTTCATAGGATAGGATTTACATGTTCTTGGTAACGAAGTGTAGTGCGGTCCGTTGTCTATGACGTTGATAGCTCTTGGCACCTAAGCCACGTGATACTAAATCCGTTATCATTATTTCAATTAAATTGAATCTAAAAAGTGTAGGAACCCTAAGACTTACAATTACCGAACCAGGTGTGAACCTTGTCTCTAATTATAATTTTAATCAAGTAATTAATTTTACATAGTTCATACAATCTCGTTTAGTATTTTAAAGTAAAATTGTCAGTCCATTCCGACACCCATTTTCCAAACAAACAAACAAAATAATTAATTTAAGTTGCAAACTTCATAATTGTTCCACTTTTGATAATAGACCAAGTTCGGACACAAACCACAAACTCTTTGTGATCCGACCCCGTACTACCACTAACTTTATAGTTTGAGGTAATTTGAGTTATAAATATTATATTTGACCGGGGCGTGACACACTGATCACTCACCCTGACCCGAAACTAATTAAGGTGACCGGGGCATGATGGATTATTCATAGTTTATGACAAGATATTTAAAAGTTGAAATCTTATTTATAATCCAATTTAAACCATGTTAAAACAATGAATTCAAATAATCCTTCAAGAACAAATATAACATATCAAACTCCGTTTTATTCTCTAAGGACTCATCACTAAGTGTTATCATCACTTCTTCAAACCTCTTTACATGTATCATGTGTAAAAGTAGTTTTTGGGTCAACATATGTTGGTGAGTAAATCTTTTGTTTAAATAAAACTATTTTTGTTTATTTGTTTTAAGAAAAATGTTACATGCGAATCCAACAGTAAGTAATTAAATGATGACAATAAATATTAATAATAAATAATAACTCATAACCAAACAACCAACATATAACAACTGAACTGACCATGACGACACTGTAAATATAAAACTCAAGCTCACTAACGAGCGATTCTAAACGATGTGACGATACTAGGCTACAACCCATGATCGTGGAGAACCTAGTCGGCCTGATAGATCCATGTGAATAATGATTAGCGACACCTGATTAGCAGCAATGGTTAGTGACCCAAACAATGAACAAATTACAACTATCACATAATCACACATTGAACTTTGCATGTATTTGAATAATGATAACTTGAAGATATACATAAATGTGTTATGACACATACTACACCCCAAAACATTTAAATAGGAAAAATGAGAGTTAGGAAAAGATCTGCACACCTTAGGGTGCAAGCAAAATCAAACAGTTGCAGTGACGCAAGATGTTGGAGGAATCCCAAAAGCTACCCTATTATTGTTGATGCATATGTCTGTTGCCTACGTTATCGTATAAAGTCGAGTCTGCATTTTGGAGCAAAAGTTAAGTTTATGTATGATATGAGACAAGTTCGCCGAACTTGTAGAGCACATGAACAAGTTCGCCCGAACTTGGTCATGTCCCTTTTCAAGCGAACTTGTCATAGTATATATAGGTGTTTTGTGTTTTCATTTGATAGATTCCAGAGATTTTGTGTACTGGACGGCGAAGCTCTGTCCAAGTGTTTCCAGGATTTGTAACACTTACTAATCAATGAAAAGTTGTTAAACAGTAAAGAACTTGTATCCAATGTCGTCTATGCAAACGGATTCTGCACGTTTTCCAAATTAGGACTTGAACAATCTGTACAACGGACCTACAAGTGGTATCAGAGCAGGATTGGCCTAATTTGAAGACATTGGACATAGAACATCACATCTTCTACTCATTTTTTCTTTTTAAACTTTTCTTGGACATTTCACAAACAAAATGGACTGATTTTCAAGTATAATACGTCAAATCCATAATAGTAAAACCCTTGAAAAGATCAGAGCTAAAAACAACTGATTTCATGTCAAAAATGTCAAAAATATGTTTGAATGCTCAACTTTGGTCGAACTTAGACTACAAGTTCGCCCGAAATTGGCTTAAAATCTTCAATTTTGTTGATCTTAGCCAACTTCGCTCGAAGTTGTAGAAATTTTCAGTGAATTTTGATCAAAGTTCGCCCGAACTTGTCAAAATTTGTTGAAATTTTCCTTAAGTTCGCCCGAACTTGATAAAACTTGGAATTTTTTCAAAAATCATCAAGTTTGCCCGAACTTGTTGAATCTGATAGTGTTTTCTGCACAAGTTCGCCCGAACTTGTCTCAAAAGCTGTTACAAGTTCGTCCGAACTTGTCCAAGGGTTTCTAAAAAAAGGCATGAAAATCCCGAAAAACATCTCGGACATTATATATTGTTAGATTCGTTTCGACGAGACGAGTTTAAAGATATAATCTGGTAAAAAGAGTTTTCGGAAAATTTTAGCATTTTTAGCAAACCGATACGTTAATATTGTCGATTAAAAAGTCAAATTTTACTAAAATTGTCAGTTTGCTAATAATTTTTCAAGTGTTTTTGAACGACAGATAAATTTGATAAAACGAAATATGGAGAGTGTTGAGATGATTAAGAGCAAGAAGACTCTAATTAAAAAAGAGTTTGATAGTTTCACGATGATCAAAGGTGAAACGATGACGCAAATGATAGATCGTCATTTGAAGGATCAGATGAGAAGACATGATCTTCTTAAAACAGAAAGAGAGTACATTGACAAGATGGCGGATGCACTTCCTGAAGGGGAGTGGACAACATATTTGATGGTGCTGAAAAGTAGTCTATGTAGGGCTGGCAATTGGGTACCTGTTAAGACACAATTAGGCCTGTTTGACTGAAAAATACACCCTTTGACTTTTTATTTTTTTAAAATAATTAAAATTACAATGTTAGGATCCATCAATTTATCCATCTTTGTACATAAAACTGTTTTATAAACATGAGCTATAAAATAGTTAAACGAGTCGTAATCATGTTTGAAACTTATGTTGTGCGCGCCGTCAGAAACCTGTAAACCTGTTAAGACACGATTTGCCAGCCTAAGTCTATGTTGGCCTCACTACAAGTTATCAGATTTCTTTGACAAGTTAGAGGGATATGAAATAGAATTACTAAAGGAGTCTGATCTTGTCAGTGATCAAGGAAATGATTTGGAAACACAAAGTTCAAATGATCAGTTGAAGAAAGAATGGTGTATAATGGCTAAGAACTATGAAGCACAAGCTTCAAGTACATCTATAAATGAGTCTTCAAGTTCTAAACCAATCTGCCCAGTTTATGATGTAGATTTGACTGACTATCTGGCAGATAATGCCATACTCTTGAACAATCTTGAGAGTTTGACATAAGAAAATAAAAAGTTAAAAGAAAATGAAAAGATATTTGAAAATAGAATAAAAATTTTAGAAAATGAATTTTTTTTTTAAATAAAAATGATTTTGGAAAACAAATTACAATAAACTCGCATCTTGAAAAAATCAGGAAACTTGAGCAAGATGTTGAGAATGCTAAAATAAAGCTGTTGATTTAGAAAAGAAGTTGAAAGGTTTTGTGACCTCGACATTAATGTTAGATCATATATGTCCAAAACCGATCAACGAAAATAAAAAGAAAATTCCAATAAGTGGCAAGATCACAAATTATGACGATGTCATAATTGAGGATTGCGATGATGATACCGATGATGAAAGTGTTAAAAAGGATAAAAATGAAATATTTTTAAAACTAAAAGAAAAATTTCAAGAAACTGTTCTACAATATACTGAAAAAGGTGAATGCTAAACGCAAAAACCTTCTAAGCAGAATGGAGAACGAAACAAAAAGAAAAATAAAGTTTTAGAAATTCTAAAAAGTTTCAAAAGTGTGACAATTGTGAAAAAAATCCGGTAAACTTTAGTTGATACAAGTCCGTGGTAACCGGACGCGATATGTATATCATGATATTGTTGTGATTATGTGTGATGATACGAATTCTGGAAAATGTTACACCGACTATAGGAGTATATGCCAAGTAATTACCAAAAACATAACATTGGCGCTATGCGTCACCTACATGTAAAGACAAAGTCGTGAATGGATTGATGACTTTGGGAACATGTCATGGTTGACATGACAGTATTAAGGGCCAACGATGTGAGGTTGGTGTCCTTAACCTTTAACAACGTGTTAAACGGGGACTTGACGTTTAACAGCGCATTAAACATTCGATCATGATTATTAGGCCAACGGTAGGGCCCTTTAAGATTCTAAGTTCACGAAACATCTTAGTTATGTGCCATAGAATCTGACATAAGATTTGAAATAAATCGGTGCTCGGTCACGCAAAACGAGGCAGTTCCGGTTGGGGAAACGCCTTTGCGTTAGGAGCTATGAAAGACAAACCAAATATGCAAGGAATGGTCAATTAAGCCTAAAAACACTTAAACTAACCTAAAACGAGGCTTTTATGATTAAAACGTAACTGTGCTCGGGTTTCGAGACGATTATGCTCGATTTTTAAAACCGAGTCTTTTGACACTAAGAACGCGAAAAACGGAGTCCGTTTCGCAAATCAGGTACGCGTGTGAGACCCGAAAACGAACCTAAACGAAGATAAACATCATCTTTTAACACAAAAAGACAAAGCTTGACAAAGCTCTGGTGGGGTAGGGGCACCCCACCTATGCCGCCCCCTTATTTAAATATTTTTTTCCCTTTTTCATTATTTCTTCACCATTTTCTTCAAAATCTGCTCAAGAACACTTCAAAGCACAGCTGATTACTCCTTCAATTCAGCAAAATTAAAGGTAAAATTCAAGTTTAAGTGGTTTTGATGATAAATTTTTGGTTAAACACGATTTAGAATCGAAAAACCCTTTTTAATCCATGATTTTGGAAGGTTTAAACAAGGTTCTTGGCTGCATAAGAACACCCCATGAATTCCCTGGTGTTATAGGGTAGCCAAGATGTTAGATCGTCTCCCGTTTAGCTTAGGAACCTAAATTGTATCTATTTTCCATACAAGCAGAAATTATATGACAATATTAACCGAATAGACAAGATTTACTTTTTAAACGTTGTTTTATTGATCATAATAGTTCAATACATTCAGTTCCAGATCCGACAGAGCTTCGCTGTCTGTGTGCCAAAATTGCAAAAATTACAAATGAAGAAATCAAGGCACCTATATATAGTGGCACAAGTTCGCTGGGAGGAGATCAAGTTCGGGCGAACTTGTCTTAATGAAGTTCGGCCGAACTTCATCTTACATTGTGATTCCGGGTGGACTTGTTCACTATTTACATAAATAACCCTCTAATTTGACATAATCTAGCCCAAAACAAACAAACTCGATCCAAGACTAAGACATAGACATTATGTACAATAGACTCCCCCTTGGATATCATCTTTGTCTTGATCAGTGTTCACAGCTCTACTTTTGCCTGACACGTCCAAAAAAGTTTTTGTATGGCTTTTTACGATGTTCTTGCTCTGAATTGGCGTTTGATCTGTAGGTGGCACTTTTGTCATAAATTGGAAACGTCTATGTCTCGCCTCCCTACCCATTTCATGTATTCGTTCAATGCGCGCTTCTTCCTTCAAAAACTCTTTACGTTCAAGTTCTCTCCAGCTCGATTCCCACATTCTACCAGAGTTAACTTCATGCGCATAGCAAACATTCACAAGCCTCTGATATTGCACCGCTTGTTCCTTCTCCCGTTCTTCATAACAAATCTTGCTAAAGAATAGACATTTGATATCCTCCTTTGAGCAGTTCACTAGCCACATCGGGTCTAGTATTCTAATCATTCTCCACAGCCCTCTCAAACCTTCAGTTCCAAACATTCAACTCTTTCCTGAGTGATATCCAAATGATCTTCAAACTTTAGAACAATCACTGCTTCACAAGTATTAGGATCAACCTGCCACCACTTAAACAGAGGATAGAAGTTCTGTTCGATAGGCATTAAATGCATATTCCTCATCGCTCTTGGACGCTTCATGATTAACGTTATATCCTTTGTTCCAGTCTTCTTATCTGTTTTGATTCCGCGCTTGGGAATGAAAGGCTTCCAGTACCTGAACCCTTTTGTTGCTTCGAACTTGATCATTTTCCACAATAACCGATCAATGAACTTCATGTGATATGTGACGTTTCTAGTCTGCACCAACTCTTCTACATCCCAGTAAGGAAGAGTTTTAAAATCTGCCAGATATCTGAAATATTGTACTCCAAACTCCCTTTTGATGGCATACACGTTTAACTCTTTGAACCATCCCCAACTTAATATATCTCCCAACGACACATCTTTATCTCTGGTAAAAAATGCTAATGGACGTCGAAACTTTCATTCTCGTGGCATTTCTTTAAACCAGGACTTCTTAGCTTGAGCAATCTCTTCTTTCGTCATTGGTTTAGGGATTCTTCCTTCTCGTACAGACTCCTCTATCTTTTCTTTCAACATATCTTCGTTAAGCTATTCGTACATTTCCTCAAAAGTTGGAAAACTATCAGTATTCTGACCAACGTACTTCTCAGCTTCATCTTTCTCATCATCAGACGACCAATCTTCAACTATAACCTTGTTATACTCGTTTGCTTCATATCTACGTTTGTAACAATATTCATTTGGCTAAAACGTATTCACGTTCAACACTTGCTCTTCGAAATCAAAATCGAACGTTTCAGCATCAACTTCAAGTAGCTTAGCTAAATCTTCTTTTGAGTAATTGTGTACAAACTCTCCTTCCTCAACATTATGTTCGAGCATTAGAATCATCGGCTTTGTGGGAATAGCAGCAATAGGCACAACAGTAGTAATAGCATCTGTCATATCAACATCTTCTTTCTACTCTGTTTCCCCTGTTTGCTCCCCCTGAGTTTGATCTTCCATCATGTTTACATCATCATTAAGCAGCGAAAAGAAATCAAACTCAACATTTAGTTTAGCATCAACCACTTTCAGACCAACTCCTCCCTGATCGTTATCATTACCACCATCATTGTTGTCGGAGTCGTCTTTAGTGTCGTCTGCCTGATCATCATCATCTTTATCTTCAGCTTCATCATCGTCTTTCTTTTCTGTTTCTGTTTCTGGAACAATCTCAGACTCAGAAGCTTTAGCAGACTCTTTCACAGGTTCTGTAATCTCAGGCATGCTTTCAATAACATTCTTTCCCTTGCCCTGTTCAGCCAGTTCTTTATCAGCTTTTTCTTTGGCTTCCTACAGATCTATTCTTGCATATTCAGCATCAAAGTCTATTCCCAAACTATTAGTTAAAACTTTCTCCAGTTTGTTGAATCGTCGATCATTCATTTCCTTTTCTGATCGTAGTTCTGCTAAATCTTTCATTAATCGTTCATTTGCATCCTGCAAGCTTTCAATTAGGGCCTTCAAGTACCCTCGGTCACCTTCCAAGAATTTGACTTTATCACTCAGAATCTCTTTTTCAACTTCACTTTGTTTCACCAAACTTTCTAACGTAGCCTTCTCCGTTTCATTGTTAGCAACTTTGTCTTCCAGAATTTTAACACGCTTTTCAAGTACATCAACATCTGATTCTGGAAAGAAATCATTTAAATCCTGAATATCAATCGGCTCATTAGGAATATCTCCAAACAACTTTGACTTTGGAGTAAGCTTCGGTGTAGACTTTGGAGTACTTTTTGGTGTAGAAGTTTTAGGAGTTGAGCTTTCTGGTTTAGTAGCTGTCGGAGGATCTTGCGACGTGATAATAGGAATATCAAGTAATTCAGACTTAGGAGGTTCTTGTGTGACTCCTGTCTGTACTGAAGTTTCAGCCGCAGGAGGTTCTTGTGTAGCTCCTGATGATTTTGCACCAGAAGGTTCTTGTGTGACTTCTGTGCTCTTCGGCTTTCCAACATATCGTCTGCTCTTTGCTTTCTGACTTTTCTTGCTTTTGGTCTTTGGAGAACCAGTAGTCTTCGTTGATACATCAGTTGCAGAAGACTTGACACGTTTCGTTTTTTCTTTGGTCTCTCCTCATCTGAATCTTTTTCATGTTCAGGCTCGTAGTTAGCATCAGTTTCTTTGAGTTTCTCGGCCTCTTTTTCAGCAATGGACTTTTTAGTTGCTTTCTCCGACGAATCATCACTATCATTATTTTTCAGATGTTGCAGAAATCACATCGTCTTCCTGCGTTGATTTTTCTGCTTCTTGACTCTCTACTATCACAGCAGGACTAGAACCAGCCTCGTGTTGAACATTTTCAGGCTCTTCCTCATCAATCAACATAGTATCGACTTTCTTCGGCTTATGCGATGTTTTCTTTTTCTCTTGAACCACCACTTTCTTCAAAAACCTATCACTTCTTTTCTCTTTGAATGTCGATAACCATTCTAGCTTAGCATTTCGTTCTTTCTTTCTTGTCGCCACTATCATCTTACCTCCACTTATACTCTGGTGGCACGATGTAATTTTCGGACGCAATGGCACCGAATAAAGGCTTAGCAACAAGTGCAGATGATTGCTTCTGGAAAGTGATAAGCTTCTTCACTGTAGTATCATCCAGGTGGCTAAGATAGACAATATCGTTTGGATCCTTTGCAATCTTCTTGAATTTATCGTCAATCAACATCTGGATAAATCTCGGATACATCACTAATCTATTCGATCCCATATTGTTCTTCATATGTGTGAAAACCAGCTTCGAATAGTTAGATCTTTTGTTGAGAATAAGCGTTGTAGCCATGCAGGCCATGTAGTCTTGCACATCGTCCAAACCTGCCTTACGATGACTGAAGGCATGTATAATTGCATGCATCAAGAACTTGTAAGGATTAGGGACTGATCATTTCTTCAGAGTAGACTCAATCACATGCCCCTTGTACCCCATTCGACAAAAACACCCTCTAACCATCCTCTCATCTAGCATCATCGGATCATCTTTGTTGTCGTTGAAGTTCAGAACCTTTCGAATATCGGCCTCTGTCACAATAATCTCCTTATCTTCTTCTCCAACGCGAACCACAGAGATAATTGCTGAATCATCATCATTCATAGCTGCAGAACTCCAAAATCTGTAAACATGTGACCTGTAAACCACTGTTTTCTTTGTAATCGCCTTATGTATAGGAATCCACTGCATAAACTCAAGAATACTTTCAAATGCTTCTAGAGACGGAAAGATAGCTTTGTCTAGTGTGATGCATGTGCTGTGGAATTTGTTAAACGAGAGCTGAATATTATGTAAACACGTAAATCGAGATGAAATTAGTCGAAAATTTTCAATTATACAAGTTTCCATCAAGTTCGGCGCGGACTTGGTAGATCAATATGACAATTCATTTAACTAAGTTCGGTCGGACTTGTATAACAAAACACATAACTATTCCTCAAGTCCGGGCGAACTTACCATTCAGTTTTATTCAATTTCCATTCAAGTTCGAGCGAACTTGTTTAAGTTTTAACAAAGCACAATCATACCAGTCTGGGCGAACTTGTGAAGAAATCATTTTCACAGATTTAATAGGAAGTTCGAGCGAACTTATCGTTTAACATTTTTTAACACCAGAGAACAAGTTCGGCGAACTTGTCATCGTGTTCACCAAACCTGCAACCATGAATACAAGAATGATTTGATTCAAATTAATGACATTATTGTAGTCGGTTTTGTTTGTTAATCATGTTTTAAGTTCCAATTTGTTCATTAAAGATCCATATCATGTCCAATATTCAAGCTCAGATCTAAGATGTTCAATACTCGTTCAATTAACGGTCCAAATCATGAAATCTCACCATAGCCATGATGAGTGATGTGCAAATCACCACTAATCACTAAACAATCGGGCAGCACTTCGACTTATTGATGCCAATTTCACAAATCGCCTTATTCCCTGATCAAGTTCGCTCTGGTTTGATTGAAGACTAATAATGAAGTTCGGGCGAACTTGTGGATCCAATCAATTAAGATCAGACACAAGTCCGGGCGAACTTGTTGACTGATAAAACATTTTGAGCAAACACAAGTTCGGTCGAACTTAATCACAAGTCCGGGCGAACTTGAGTAATTTCAAATCCAAATTTTTCAAAATTTTCAATTAGACCCTGAACTTTTCAGATTTTACCAGTTTTAACAATCCACTCAATTGACCAAGTCCAAACTAATGACCTTGGTTAACCGATTTGTCTGCCGAGTCCAAGTTAATGACTTCGGTTTGACCGTTATGAACAAACTGTTGGTTTTTCTCAAAATCAAGTTTCAAATTAATGAACTTCTAATCGTTTTGGCTTATCAGATTTTACAGATTAACTCCCAGCCCGTTGTCAATTGGATTTCCACAAGTTTAGCACCTTATCAGACTTTGAAGATCCGTTCTCCACCATTGGCTTGTTGAAAACAATGTAGAAACGAAATCTTTTTATATTTTTCTAACTTTATGCTAAAACACACTGAAAATCTTTTTGTTTAATATGTAAAGCAGATAAACTATGTACTGAACAAAGTAAACTATGTACAAACATATTTACAGTCATATTTTTGTGAATTTGTGTCTAAGGATCATATCAGTTGTTTGAGACATATCACCAGTACCGTTGACCTTTTGAAGACTTTAAGTTCTAAACTCGTTTACCAAGATTGTCGATATTTTTGTCCACCTAAACTTCGACACATTTCTCAGTTGTTTCAAGATATGTTAGGTATGAATTATGAAACTTGACTTAACTATGGTTCCCATCTCAGAATATACTCCCGTATCAAGATTCCCAAGATTTCATCTTACAGGTGAATATAGCGTAACTGATATCTGTATCTGGGTTATGCGAGACCTTGAGAGCTCAGGTTAGTACTACCGTACAGACAAAGAGATGAAGGCTCGTCTTTAAGGTGTGTTCCACTTAAGGAATCTTTTCAGCACTGCAAATGATTAGATCTTTAGATACTTTTCAATTTTGTGTGCAGTTTAGGGGTTTTTAGCAAAAGCATTATAGAAGTTCTAGGCTATTGCTTCCACAAAACCAAAAGAACTTGTATAATACCCCAGATATCAATCATCTATAAAGACCTTGTATCTCAGAATCAGACAATCTCTCAAACGAAATTTCGGAGAACTAAGTTCATATATCCGAGAGATGTTAATCCACAAGATTAAGCAGTTGTAAAATTTAGTTTATATCTCAGAAACAATTTACTGAACTTGTAAAGTCTATCGACACATCCACAGTAAGACTTGCTTATCACTTTTAAACTTTACAATTCTTTAGCATACTGTGATAGTCCACTAATGTGCTATCATTTCCTTTTGTGACACAAAATTATTTTTATCTTTTTCAATGTTTTTGTACTTTTTGATTTTTCATATGTTTTTGTATTTTCTCAAAATTTTCTCCCCCTAAAATCAAAAACATATTTTTGTATTTCAGTTTTTAAGAAATACTTATCTAAAAGATAGACAAACCAATGTGGATCACGTGAACTCGTCGTCCGATCCATATTCAACCTCAGCCTCCGCACCTGTTAACAAGTTTTTAATACCGTTAAGCCTCATTAGATATTTAAATCTTGTTAAAGGAAAGCTTTGGTATAAAAATCAGCATTTTGTTCATCGGTGTGGATTTTTTCTATTCGCACCAAGTTCTTTTCGTAGCAGTCACGAATGAAGTGATAACGAATTTCAATGTGTTTAGTTCGTGAGTGATGAACAGGATTTTTAGTGATGTCGATTGTTGCCTTGTTATCTACATATAAAAGCGTACAAGAAATTGCAATCCATAGTCCCTCATATGTTGTTGAATCCAGTGGATTTGTGAACCACACCTGGAAGCAGAAATGTATTCTGCCTCACAAGTTGAGAGAGAGACCGTGGTTTGTTTCTTGCATTGCCACGTTAATAATGGTGTTCCGAAGAACTGGCAACCGACTGTTGTAGATTTAGAATTCAACTTGTCCACCCCGAAGTCCGAATCAGCGTATCCCGTCAGATCAAAATTATCGTTCTTTGGATACCACAAGCCGGTGCTTGGACATCCCTTCAGGTAACGGAATATTCGCTTGACTATCTGCATGTGTGACACTCAGGGACTGGACTGATATCTTGCGCAAAGGCAGGTAGGATACATAATATCTGGACGAGATGCCGTCAGATAAATAAGAGATCCTATCATCGACCGATAGAGCGTATCATCCACTTCGGTTCCTGTTTCGTCAATGCAAATCCCATGATTCAGCGCCATAGGAGTCGATAGTGGCTTCGAACTATCCATTTCAAACTTCTTTAGAATATCGTGAACATACTTTGTTTGATGAATAAATATGCTGTCTGGTAACTGATCAACTTGCAACCCGAGGAAGAACTTCATTTCGCCCATAGAAGACATTTCGAACTTCTTGTTCATGATCTTTTCGAACTCTTTGCAAAGACTATCATCTGTTGAACCAAAGATGATATCATCCACATAGATTTGTACGATGATTAGATTTCCAACTTCCTTGGTAAACAATGTACTATCCACTGTGCCTCTAGTAAAGCCGTTTCCAACGAGATGTTGAGGTAACGTCTTGTACCAAGCTCTCGGGGCCTGGTGTAATCCGTATAAGGCTTTGTCTAGGAGATAAGCTTTGTTCTTGTTCAGCAGATCGACGAAACCCGGTGGTTGGCCGACGTACACTTGTTCGCGTAGCTTACCATAGAGAAATGCGGATTTCACATCTAACTGGTACATTTTAAAACCTTTCCAAGCTGCGAATGCAAGGAAAATGCAGATTGACTCTAAACGTGCAACTGGTGCATAGACTTCCGTGTAGTCAATTCCTTCTTGTTGGTGGAAACCTTTGACAACCAACCGAGCTTTGTTTCTAACAATCACACCTCGATCATCCCTTTTACACTTGAAGACCCACTTTTTGTCTATAGCTTTCTGCTTCGGTGGTAAATCTACAAGCCTCCAGACTCCCAGTTTCTCAAACTGTAACAATTCCTCTTGCATTGCTATCACCTAGTTCTCATCACCCAGAGCTTCATTCACAGTTTTTGGCTCTATTTGAGATATGAAACATGAATAATAGCAGTAGTCTTGAGTAGGAGCCACTCGGGTATAGAAACAATTTAGAGCTTTGTTGATTTGGTTTCTCGTTCTCACACCAGTCTGTAATTCACCAATAATGTTTGTTGAAGGATGGTATGAATAAGATCGTGGCATTTCCTCACTAGGAACATCAACTGAGCTATTCTGATTTGAATATTCAGATCAACTATCAAATCAACTTCAGGAGCACTCGATGTTGCTTCATTTTGAGTGCTAGGGCCAGCAGATTGATTTAACATGTTGGATATCTGCTCGGATTCTTCATCAGAGGAAGATTCACCATCATCATCGAAAGTTGGAGCTTCATCGGAGTCGGAATTCTGATTCTGAGGAACAATGGGCTCTGTTGTTGAATTTCCTGGTTCAGTGGAATCATTTGCTGGAGTTGTATCTGCTTCAGAAACTTGTTCATCCGAAACACCACTATTACTCGGACCTGCTCCAGAAGACGATGTTGACCCTGTGGGTTGATTAACCACAATTGGCCTTAGAATCTGTTCTTAACTAGCCGACTGTTGAAGATAATAAGAGCTGCAAGTTCTTCTTTAGAAGTTCTTCTGGAAAGTCGAATGACTTCCACAAATCTTGATAATTGAACAACCATGCGTCGCCTTTCCTCTGAATAGGAGTTGTGTACCGAAAGAAACCAACATGTTGTGCTTCGATCACTTTTCTCAACGCAGGAACGTAAACTCTTCTTAGCGGACTTGAATACCCGACAAAGAAACCTTCAAGCGTTTTAGCACCAAATTTTCCATCTCGATCAATCACTGTGCATGGTGCACCAAGCGGCTTTAGAATTTTGAGATTTGGTTTCCTTCGGTTGATGATTTCAAAACATGTCTTTTTAGTCGGTTTGACAGTTAAGACCTTATTCAAAGTGTAGCATGCCGCTGCAACCGCCTCACTCCAAAAGCTGACAGGAAGCTTTGAATCAGCAAGCATAGTTCTTGCATTTCAATCAACGTTCTGTTCTTCCTCTATGCTATGCCATTTTGTTGTGGAGTGTACGGTGCACTGAATTCGTGCAAAATACCTTTAGCATCACAAAATTCTTTCATTTTGTTATTTTTGAACTCCGTTCCATTGTCGCTTCGAGTACGTCTGACAGGTAGACGATAAAGATTTTCGAGTTTCTAAAGAGAATCACGAGATTTTCAAACGTTTCATCTTTTGACTCTTGAAAGAAAACCCAAGAATATCGAGAGTAATCATCTGTTACTACCAAACAATACAGATTTCCTGAAATACTTCTGACGTTTACCGGTGCAAACAGATCCATATGTAGAAAGTTCATTTTCCTCAGATGAATGTGCCCCATTTTCCTATGCCATAGAATCGAATCTTTCTCTGTGGCCTTTGTGACAAAACATTGAGCAGATTTTGTTGATGTGGTAGCAACGCCCATTGTCTAACACGTAGAGATCGTTTTCGCGTGGAGCGCGCATCAGAATCCACTCATCAGGAATCTTAAAGCCCTGCTTCAATATCATGCACTCCCTATCATTGAAATGAACTGTGAACTGTTTGTCGCAAATCTGCGAAATGCTCAGAAGATTGTTCTCCAGATCGGCAATGTAATTCACACGACCAAATGATACCACGCCATTGGAAAGTTTTCCTTCGGCAACGATCCTTCCTCCTTGATTACCGGCAAAGCCAACATATCCACCGTTTATAGCTTTGATGTCAAAGAGAAGAGCTTTCATCCCTGTCATGTGCCTTGATGCTCCACTATCCAAAATCCACTTTGATAGAATGGATCTTTGGAGCCCCTGCACACATAATCATTCAGTTAAAAAGCGCGACCCAAGCCTTCTTGGTCTTGGGTTTGGGATAAAAAGCTTCGTAATCATCCTCATAATCTCCATTTGAGCCTCCACTGTCATTTACATTTTCAAAGTTCACTTTCATTTTACCTTTTGATGATTTTATACCAATTGAGGGTTTAACAATTTCAGTTTTGGTCTCAGATTTTGACTCTTTATTGTTACCAGTCTTAACAGACTCAGACTTAGTAACTTCAAATGTTGATGACTTCTTTTTAGCAATCTAGGATTGTGATTTTATGTTTGCTTTTTTTATGTAAAACTTTGATTCATTTGACTTGGAAGTTTCACCTTTTTTGAAAATTGAGTTTCCAAATTTGGTTTTACGTTTAGCTTCAAGTTTAGATTCATTTCTTTTTAGAATTGTGACAGGTTTTACAAACTCTGGTTGCTTAGGCTTTTCAACATCAGAACTTGTTTTCCTTCGAGGATAGACCGGCTTAGATTTCGGACACTTGTGTGCAATGTGACCAACTTCATTACACTTAAAGCAAGTCCAATCATCATGAGAATGTCCACTGGTGGATTTTACACCACTTGCAGCTTTGGCCTTGTCTCGAAGTTCTTTTACCTTTTTAAACTCATTGATTGACTGCTTTCCAATCAAACTTTCCTCTTGAACCGAGCTCGTCCCATACACAAATTTCATGTTTTTATCTTTATATTCGTGAAATGGTGACATTTTCTTATTCGGTTCTTCTTCCACATCCAAACCCAACCCAGCTCTCATATGTTCAGGAAAATAACCACCATTCCTTCGGTAGTTGTTTCTTTTAGGTTTGGAGTAAAACTTCTTTTTATTAATTTCCAAATCTTCTGATGAAACTTCAACGAGTTTGAAGAATTTGTCAAGCTGTTCTTCCTTCACATTCTGAATCGGAAAGCTATCATCGAAGTATAGTCTATTAGAATCCTTAACTTTGTACATGACAACGTTAGGATCATCACTTAAACTATCTTCCGATGATGTATCGTCATCTTCAGGTTATGAATCAGAATTATTCGAACTCGAGTTAGCGCTTTTGAAGCTGCCATCATCAGAATCCTTCAAAACATTATCAACAACTTGCTTATCCACAGCTTCGCCATCATCACTCTTGTAGGTTATATCAATGTTCTCAGGCAGCTCATTTTTCTTTTCGGTTAAAAGTTCAATGTTGAGCGCCTTTTCCATCCCCTCAGCCTTTTTGCGAGAATATTTTTTGCTAGGGGTGGTGGAACATTGTTATAGTCTCCATGTTTCTTACCTTTGGGTTTCTGAACATTTTCTTCCGATTGAATTGTCGGAAGAATGTGATCGATGACATAGGCATTCGTGGTATAGCTCTTTAGAAGCTGTCGAACCCTTTCGGTTTCGATTTTCATTTCCTGAAGTTCTTGTTTTACTTCAGAGATGTTGTTAATGTAAACGTTAATAGCCATTTGTTTTTCCATTTAAGTGTCTTTTAACATTCTTATCATATCATCTTGTTTAATGTTGTTTCTATCAAGCCTGCCATAATCATCTTTCATTTTATCATACGCCTCTTTCATTGTGCGATAATCATATTTGAAATTGTTATTATGCACATTGAGTTCAGCTATGATCTGAGACTTTTCAGTACATTGAATACACGGTTCAGCTCATTTTTTACATGGTTTTTCTACCTCGACAATTTTTACCTTTTCTTCTGAACCTACCTTAGTCAGATTTGCCATCATAGCCTTGTTGGCAATCCCTGTAAGGTTTTCTTCGTTTATTTCTTTGGTTACGTTGATCATTCTTCGATCTCGGGCTTATCCTCAGCAACATTCTCAGAAAATGTCGTTTCACCAAAACAACCTGCAAAACTAGTAGATATGTTAGGGGAAAGGATACCCTGCATCTTTGTATGCTGATAAATTTCCTCCATTTCTGCTTGTTGGATATATTCTTCTAGTAATGCACTCTCCATGGCTGCATCCTTAGCTGATGTGTTTTCTACGATCTCGGCCATAAGAGCAACACCGGTCTTCTTGGCAATATAAGAATTCTAATCAAAACCGTCATCTTCATTTGAAGCGACCATTGCCTTTTCAGTGTTGTTGTTGTTTGGTTTCTCTTGGATTTCGACTTGAGTCTTCTTTGGGAATGGCTTTGTTGGTGCATAATGTCTATGTCTTAGTCTTATATTGAGTCTGTATAGAATAGTGTTGAATAGGCTAGCGATATGATGTATTTATATAAATAGTAGTCAAGTTCGCCCATGGAGATTTGTTATGTCAAGTTCGGCTGAACTTGCAGTGGCAAGTTCGGGCAAACTCATGTCCATGTCTAGTGAACTTGTACTTCTATAATAGCTAGCATGCCTCACTCATTTGTAACTTTGGCATTTTGGAGGCGAAGCTCTGTCAGTTAGTACTCTTGACGTTTAATCAATAAAACTGATGTTAAACTGATTAATTCTTGTTTATTGGTGAACACGACGTAACATTTCCGCTATTATGGACGCTAGATATCAAATTTAGGTTCCTTAGCATCGAGGATCGGTCCTACAAGTGGTATCAGAGCTAGAACAACCTGATTTGATAGTAATCAAGACAAGAACACTTCTATTTCATCTCCATTCTTCTATTTTTCATTACTTTTTCACAAAAAATGAAGAATTCACGGTCAAAATCTTTCCAATTTTGAATATATCATGTAAAATACAACAAAGATTAACCCTTGAAAGATTGGAGACCAAATTCAACCGAATTGATGCCAAAATTTTGAAAAAACCATGTTTTGCAAAACCCAACCATCGAACTTGTTAGCCAAGTTCGACCGAACTTGTGCTAAAAACTCACTTTTCAGTGATTTTTTACCAAGTTCGCTCGAACTTGAGGTGTTTTTGAGGAAAGTTTTGCCAAGTTCGCTCGAAGTTACCAAATGTTCACTGATTTTATATCAAGTTCGACCGAACTTGATTAATATCAAGAGTGTTTAGGTTAAGTTCGCTCGAACTTACAAGATCTTTACAAAATCCATTCAACAAGTTCGACCGAGGTTGTTCAAAGGAAATTTTTCAAATCAGTATTCACAAGTTTGACCGAACTTGTGAAAAATCTCTGAATTCTTCATTTCATCTACAAGTTCGACCGAACTTGTAGTAATTCTAACATTTTCAAAGGTTTTCAAGTGTTTTCAGTATACGTGTCTCGTTATTCGCGATGGATGATCTACAAAGAGCATATATGAAAACAGCGGGTTCGTCAAATGCCAATGTGATCCAACAAGTCAATCTTGAAACGAGATGGGCATGACTGTTAAACCGCCAAAGCTAATGAGCATGGACGAGTATGAAGGATGGAAAGAGAAGTTTACATATTGGGTTCAAGCCATGCATTTCCTAGGCTGGGTGTCGATCGAGAGAGGTTATACAGTTCCTTGGACGAACATCAGCAAGTTCTGGAGAAATACAAGTACTCCATGACATAGAAAGAAGAATACATTGCTGAGAAAAAGATGATCAGTCGTATCCAACAATCTGTTAAAGAAGATATTCTCGTTTAGCTACCGGAATACACAACTGCAAGAGAACTCTGGCTCTCGCTTCAAAAGAAGTATCAAGGAAGCGCAGAGATGATCAAGAGTAAGAAAGCGCTCATCATGAAAGAGTTCGATATCTTCAACATGCTGAAGGGTGAGACCATGAAGCAGATGATTGAAAGTTTCTGTCATCTTAAAGTCCAAGTGCAAAGACACGGTCTCGAGAAGACGAAGCAAGAATACATCGATAAGCTTGCAGACGCACTACCAGATGGAGAATGGACTACTTATCTAATGGTCTGAAGGAAAGTGAAAAATGGGAATTCTTCAAGCTGTCAACATTTATCGATAAACTCCAAGGCCATGAAATGGAACTCCTGAAGATTAAAAAGTCAAAGAACGCTAATGTTGTTCAAGACGTTGGTTTGTACTACAAGAGTGGAATGCAAGATAACATTTCAAGCCCAAAGATTCAGACAATATTCAATGCAAGTGTGAATTCTTCAAACAATTCGCAGCTAAAATCAGAACTCATACCTCAATATGATCAAAGTCCACAGTCTTCGTTCTCAAGCACTGGTTCAAATTCATCTTATCAGAATCAAGCAAATCAGAACCAACAAAAAAATTCTGATTCGAATGTATTCAAGTGTAACATCGCTGTTAATTTGAACAATGCTGTTTCTGAGCAAACTGCTAAGCAACATATGGCACTTCTCGCCACTGTTCTAGAATTGTATGAAAGTCTTGTAGCTGGGAAAATTGGTAATCCCGAGATGACCGCCGAAGACTACGATCAGGTGGACGAAGAAGAGCTTGAGTTGATGGATATCAAGTGGTGTTTAGCTTCGATTATCCGAAGGTTACAAAGTTCGTTGCTCTAACAGGCCGAGATATCGGAAATTCTAGCAACAAGTTGGGCTTCGACAAAACAAAAGTTACGTGCTTCAGATGCCGACAGAAAGGAATTTCAAGAGAGAATGCAAAAATCCTGAAGCAACGGGCAATTAAAGTCCATTCGAAGGAGGCAACGAGTATTACAAGAAGTTACTTCAGTATAAGCCTTTCTCGAAGAAGACTCAGATCGTAATTCAAGAGAAACCAAACAGTAGCAACACTGAAAAAGCTATGGCTGCATCAGACGAAGATGATGGTTTTCGACTGGAATTCTTATATCAGTAAGAAGACCGGAGTTGCATTGATGGCACAAATTTTGGAGATACATCTGCCGAAGACGCAACAGTTCTAGAGAATATCTTAATGGAATAGTATTTGGAACAACAACAGGAGGAAGAGGAGTATATCCACATGCGAAAACAAGGAATTTTATCTCCTAACTCATGTGATAGTTTTGCAAGTCACTTTGATGGAAGTTCTTAGGAACAAGCTGTCGACGAGAAATCTGATGAAGTAGTCATTGATGTTACGCAAGAAGTGAATGCCGAAAACCTCAAGGACATTGCCGATAAAGCTTTAATGGCAAATCTAACCAAGGTAGGTCCAGAGGTAAATGAAGTTGTCAAAGTACAAGTTGTAGAGGTTGAAAAACCTCGTACAAAATGTACTGAACCATGTATCGAATGTGCCGAAAAATCAAAGATCATCACTGAAATCAATGTGCATAATGAACTTTTAAAATACGATTATCGCACAATGAAGGAAGCGTATGACAAAATGAAAGATGATTAGGCAGGCTCGATCGAAACAATATCGGACAACATGATACTGTGAGAATGTTGAAAGGATCAGTAATGGATAAACAAAAAGCGATTAATATCTATCTTAACACCATTGCTGAAACTAAGCAACAACTCCAGGACATGAAAAATGAAACAGAACGTGTTCAACAACTTTTGAGAAGTTACACTTGTAACGCATATGTCATTGATCACATCCTTCCGACAATTCCATCGGAAGAAAAACCTAAAAAGAAAATTGGTAAAGAATATAGCAATGTTCGTCCACCCTATGCGAGAAGTATTGTCGCAAATCCGCTGATGGGATGGATAAGGCACTCAACATTGAGTTGTTATCTGAAAAGAAAAATGAATTGCTAGAGAATATTGATGTAATCTATACTAAAATGTTCTGAATGATTCTGATGAAGGTAGCTTTAAAAGCACCGAATTGAGTTCAAAGAATTCTGATTCACAGTCCGAAGATGATGATAAATCATCAGATGACGATCTAAGTGATGATCCTAACGTTGTTATGTACAAGGTTAAGGATTCTGATAGATTGTACTTTGATGATAGTTTTCCGATTCAGAATGTGAAGGAAAAATTGTTAGACAAATTCTTTAAACTCGTGGAAGTCACATCAGATGATCTGGAAATCAATGAAAGAAAATTCTATTCCAAATCTAAAAGAAACAACTACCGAAGAAATGGTGGTGATCATCCGGAAAATCGGAAAGCTGGGTTGGGATTAGAAGAATCAGATGAACCTAAAAAGAAATCGTCACCATTTCATGAATACAAGAATAAAAACATGAATTTTGTATATGGGACGAACACGGTTCATGAGGAAAGTTTGATTAGCAAACAATCAAATGATGAGTTTAAGAAACAGAAAGAACTTCGAGATAAAGCCAAAATTGCAAGTGGTGCCAAAACAAGTGGTTTAAAACCCACTAAAGGCCATCCACATGATTCTCGGACTTGTTTCAAGTGCAACGAAATTGGTCATATTGCACGCCAATGTCCGAAATCAAAGCCGGCTTATCTTCGAAGGAAAGAAAGTTCAAATGTTGTGAAACCGAAGCAACCAGAGTTTGTAAAACCTGTAAAGATTTTGAAAAGAAACGAATCAAAGCTGAAGTTAAACCTAAAACAAATAAAAAGTTTGAAAATTCAATTTTCAAAAAAGGTGAAACTTCAAAGGCTAATGAAAACAAGTTTTACATCAAGAAGGCTAACATAAAATCTCAAGCCTGGATTGCAAAGAAACGGTCAACAACATCAATGTTATTAAGTCTGAGCCTGTAAAGACTGATAACACAAAGAATCAAAATCTGAAAGTGAAACTAACACTGTCAAATCCACAAGTGGTAATATTCAAAAGATAAAAAGAAAGTGAATTTTCAAACATAAACATCGTAGAAAATCCAGAAGATGAATATGAATTTGATTATGCTGACGAATGTGAGTTTGATTACGATGATGGTTTTCCAATTCAAACCAAGACCAAAAAGGCTTGGGTCATGCTGTTTAACTAATTGTTGAAATGTGCGGGGCTCCAGAGATCCGTACTTTCTAAGTGGATTCTGGATAGTGGAACGTCCAGGCATTTGACGGGAATGAAAGCGTTGCTATTCGACATTAGAGCTATCAATGATGGATATGTTGGATTTGCGGGTAACCAGGGTGGAAGGATAGTCGCCGAGGGAAAACTCTCTAATGGCGTCGTTTTATTCAATCACGTGAACTATATTGTAGAACTTGAGAATAATCTTCTGAGCATATCGCAGATTTGCGACAAGAAGTTCACGGTGCATTTCAACCACAAAGAATGTATTATCTTGAAGCCGGGTTTCAAAATACCAGATGAGTGGATTTTGATGCGAGCACCACGAGAGAATGATCTATATGTTCTAGATATGGGCATCGCTACCACTTCATCAAATCAGCGCAATGTTTTGTGACAAAGGCTACCGAAAAAGATTCTATTCTTTGGCATCGTAAGATGGGCATATTCATTTGCGAAAAATGAATTTCTTGGTTCATAATGATCTGGTAGAGGGTGTAAATCTTCGGAGTTTTCATATGTCTGATCACTGCTTAGAATGTAAAAAGGGAAAGTAAGTCAAAAATCTTATCTGAAGAAAATTCTGAACTCAATCAAGTTGCCATTAGAACGTCTCCACATGGATTTATTTGGTCCAGTAAATGTTCGAAGCATCTCAGGAGACTTATATTGCTTGGTCATGATAGATGACTATTCTAGATATTCGTGGGTATTATTTCAGGAATCAAAAGACGAAACTTTCGAGAACTTGGTGATTCTTTTCAAGAAACTCGAGAATCTTTATCATCTGCCGGTCAGACGCATTAGAAGTGACAACGGCACAGAGTTTAAAAATAACAAATGAAGGAATTCTGCAACGTGAAAGGGGTCCTGCACGAGTTTAGTGCTCCCTATACTCCACAGCAAAACAGAGTAGCTGAACGGAAGAACATAACTTTAATTGAAACTGCGAGAACCATGCTTGCAGATTCTAAACTTCCAGTCAGCTTCTGGAGTGAAGCGGTTGCTGCGGCTTGCTACACGCTAAACAGAGTTCTCACTGTCAAACCAACAAAGAAGGCATGTTTTGAGATTTATAAACCAGACGGAAGCCAAATTTGAAATTCCTAGAACCATTTGGTGCGCCATGTACTGTAATAGATCAAGATGGAAAATTCGGAGCTAAATCTCTTGAAGGTTTCTTTGTCGGATATGCGAGTCCACTAAGAAGAGTATATGTTTCTTCATAAAGAAAGGTTATTGAAGCACAGCACGTGGATTGTTTTAACTATACGGATCCTATTCAAAGGAGAGGTGACGCATGGCTGTTTAACTACCAAGATCTTTGGAAGTCATTTGCTGGAAGAACCGTGTGAAGAAGAAATTGTAGCGTTATACTATCTTCAACAGTCGGCGAATCAAGAACAAATCATTAGACCAATTGTG
Source organism: Scalesia atractyloides (assembly GCA_947069175.1). NCBI lineage: Eukaryota > Viridiplantae > Streptophyta > Magnoliopsida > Asterales > Asteraceae > Scalesia > Scalesia atractyloides. Next base: position 73,463,924 of record CAMTDV010000016.1, read on the forward strand.
GTTAATCAACCCACTTTGGATTCTTCATCTTCCGAAGCAGGTCCGAGCAATAGCATGTTCAATTGAAAATGTTTCTGAAGCAGAAGTAACACCTGCTACACTTCCAATGAATGCTTCTAATGAATCAGGAACTACAACATCAGGTCCTAGCATGCCTCAGAATCAGAATTCTGACTCAGATGAAGCACCGACATTTGATGCTGATGGTGAAACTTCATCGGATGAAGAAATTGAGCAGATATCTAACATGTTAAATCAATCTGACTAGTCCGAGAAATCAGAACGAAGCTTCATCAAGTACTCCTAATGTTGATGTGAATAGTGATCTGATTGTTTCAAATCAGCAAAGCTCAGTTGATGTTCCAACAGAAGAAATGCCGCGATCATATTCTTACCATCCTTCAACGAATATTATAGGAGAACTACAAACTGGTGTGCGTACACGAAGCCAAATCAATAAAGCACTTAGTTGTTTCTACACCCGAGTTGCACCAACTCAGAATTACTGCTACTACTCATGTTTCATTTCTCAAATAGAGCCAAAGAACATTAATGAGGCTCTGGCTGACGAGAATTGGGTGATAGCAATGCAAGAAGAACTGTTACAGTTCGAGAAGTTGGGTGTTTGGAAGCTTGTAGACTTGCCACCGAAACAGAAAGCTATTGACACAAAGTGGGTCTTCAAGTGTAAAAGAGACGATCGGGGTGTAATAGTCAGAAACAAAGCTCGGCTGGTTGTCAAGGGATTCCACCAGCAGGAAGGTATAGAATTACACGGAGGTATACGCATCGGTTGAGCGATTAGAGTCTATCCGCATTTTCCTAGCGTTCGCAGCTTGTAAAGGATTTAAGGTGTACCATTTGGATGTAAAATTTGCATTTCTCTACGGTAAACTTTGATTGTATGTCGGCCAACCACCGGGTTCGTCGATCCACTGAACAAGAACAAAGCATATCTCCTGGATAAAGCCTTGTACGGTTTACACCAAGCCCCGAGAGCTTGGTACGAGACGTTATCAAAACATCTTGTTGGAAATGGCTTTACAAGAGGCACAGTGGATAGCACTTTGTTTACTAGAGAAGTTGGATCGCATCTGATAATTGTACAAATCTATGTGGATGATATCATTTTCGGTTCTACGGATGACAGTCTGTGCAAAGAGTTTGAAAAGATCATGAAGAAGAAATTCGAGATGTCCTCGATGGGTGAAATGAAATTCTTCTTAGGTCTCCAAGTGGATCAGCTTCCAGACGGGATATTCATTCATCAGACTAAGTATATTCATGACATTCTCAAAAAGTTTGAAATGGATAGCTCGAAGCCACTTTCGACACCGCTGGCACTAAACCATGGGATTTGCGTAGACGAGATGGGAACGAAAGTGGATGACACACTTTATCGATCGATGATAGGTTCACTGATGTATCTGACGGCATCTCACCCAGACATCATGTATCCTACTTGCTTATGTGCGAGATATCAGTCTAGTCCTCGAATGTCACACATGCAGATAGTCAAGCGAATCTTCCGTTACTTAAAAGGATGTCCTAGCACGGGCTTATGGTATCCTAAAAACGACAATTTTGACTTAACGGGATACGCTGACTTAGACTTCGGAGTGGACAAACTGAACTCGAAATCTACAACTCAGGATGCCAGTTCTTTGGCACGCGTTTGGTAATGTGGCAGTGTAAGAAACAGACCACGGTCTCTCTCTCAACCTGTGAAGCGGAATATATTTCTACTTCCAGCTGTTGCTCTCAAATCCTCTGGATTCAACAACAGATGAGGGATTATGGTCTGCAGTTTCTTGACACGCTTTTATTTGTAGATAACAAAGCAGTTTATCGATATAACTAAAAATCTGGTTCTTCACTCACGTACAAAACACATTGAAATTCGATACCATTTCATTCGTGATTGCTACGAAAAGAAATTGGTTCGAATAGAAAAAATCCACACCGACGAATAAAAGGCTGATTTTTATACCAAAGCATTTCCATTAACAAGATTTAAATATCTCATGCGGCTTAACGGTATTAAAAATTTGCTTACAGGTGTGGTAAGCTGAGGTTGAATACGGATCGGATGACGAATTCACGTAATCCGCATTGGTTTGTATGGTTTGTAAATATATTCTAAGTTTAGTATTTCTTAAAAATCTAAAATCCAAAAATATGTTTTTGATTTTAGGGGGAGAAATATTTGGGAAAATACAAAAGATATGAAAATTTTCAAAAATGTACAATAACATTGAAAAAGACAAAAAGAATTGGTGTCACAAAAAGGAAATGATAGTACATCAGTGGACTATCACAGTGTGCTAAAGAAATGGAAACTTTAAAAGTGATAAACGAGTCTTACTGTGGATTGTCGATAGGCTTAACACGTTCAGTAAACTGTTTTCGAGATATAAACTAAATTTAGCAACTTCTTAATCTTGTGGATTAACACATCTTGGATATATGGACTTAGTACTCCGAAATTTTGTTTGAAAGATTGCTTGATTCTGAGATACGAGGTCTTTATAGATAGTTGATATCTGGGGTATTATACAAGTTCTTTTGATTTTGCGGAAGCAATAGCCTAGAACTTCTATAATACTTTAGCTATAAACCCCAAACTGCATGCAAACTTGAAAAAAGTATCGAAAGATCTAATCATTTGCAGTGCTAAAAAGATTCCTTAAGTGGAACACACCTTAAAGACGAGCCTTCATCTCTTTGTCTGTACGGTAGTACTAACCTGAGCTCTCAAGGTCTCGCATCACCCAGATACAGATATTAATTACGCTATATTCACCTGTAGATGAAATCTAGGGAATCTTGATACGGGAGTATATTCAAGAAATGGGAACCACATATAAGTCAAGTTTTATTAATCGTACCTTAACATATCTTGAAACAATTGAGAAACGTGGTAAAGTTTAAGTGGACAAACATATCGACAATCTAGGTAAACAAGTTTAAAGCTTAAAGTCATCTAAAGGTCAACGGTACTAGTGATATGTCTCAATCAACTGATATGATCCTTAGACACGAATTCACAAAAATATGTCGGTAAATATGTTTGTACATAGTTTACATTGTCCTGTAAATAGTTTATCAACTTTATAGATTAAAACCAAAAAGATTTTTAGTGTGTTTTAGCATAAACTTACAAAATACAAAAAAGATTTTATTTCTACATTGTTTTCAGCAAACCAATGTTGGAAGATGGGTCTTCGAAGTCTGGTAAGATGCTAGAAATGGTGGGAATCTCTTTGACAACGGGCTGGGAGCTAATCTGTAAAACTGAAAAGCCAAAACAATAAAAAGTTCATTAATTTGAAACTTTGAATTTGAAAATATCAACAGTTTGTTCGTAACAGGTCAAACCGGGGTCATTAATTTGAACTTGGCAGACAAATCGGTTAACCAAGGTCATTAACTTGGACTTGGTCAACTGAGTGGATTTTCATAACTGGCAAAAGTTGGAAAGTTCAGGGGTTAAATTGTAAAATTTGGAAAAAAATGATTTTGGTTTTGGCAAGTTCGGCCGAACTTGTCAAACTGATCAGAGTTTAACTTTTCAGCAAGTTCGACCGAACTTGTAGTTGGTGATTGTGTGATTTTAAAGCTAAGTTTGCCCGGACTTGAATGGGCTTTGTTCTGGGCTTGCTAGTTCGCCCGAACTTGCCAGGGTATAAGTACCTAGCAAGTTCGGCCAAACTCATTCATCTGCAACCTATACCCTCAGAGCGAACTTAAGTACTTTGAGCGAAGTTGTGATTTTGGCAAGTTTATACCGTCATACTACCCAAATTTCATTTGATTTTGGTGATTAGCATACCACTATCAATGGCCGAGGTGTGTATTCGAGATTTTAACCAATAAATGAACTTAAAATTGGAATTTCAGATCTAAAATGTTCAAAATGAATAGATCTAGGATGTTTTGAACCAAATTGATCATAAAATCATGATAACTAAATAAAATCGACCATAGAAACTTGTTTGATTTGTTTAAAATAGTTGATGTTATTAATAGCAGGTTTGTTGGTTGTAGATGATGACAGGTTCGGCCGAACTTGTTATCAAGTTCGACCGGACTTGCTATCAAATATAAATAAATCAGTTCCAAAACAGAAGTTCGACAGAACTTCATAAAAGCTGAATGTGAAAGAGTGTTTTGTGGAAGTTCGCCCGAACTTAGGGTTTGGATTTTAACTTTGTAATGAATACAAGTTCGCCCGAACTTATATTTGAAAAAGGAACATGTTGTGTAAGACATGTTCGGGTGAACTTGACATAATCAGAATGTTATAACACTTATCAAGTTCGCCCGAACTTGATGAAAGTGTTTAAATTTTTTTTGTAACTTTTTCTCATAAAGCGTGCTAAGCATTTTGTATCGTTTTTCAGGCTCAAGAACAAGCAAGGGTGATTGCTATGGATTTCTCAAAATTCCATAACACGTGTATTACGCTCGACAAAATGATATGTCCATCGCTGAAGGATTACGATAGTATCTTGAAGTTTTTAAAGGAAAGTCCTATTCATCGAGCAATCACGGGGCGTACAGTGTCGTACAGATCACACACGTATCATTTCTGGATGAACGCGAGTCTAAGTAAAGATAAAGAAGTCTATTATTTCATCCGTGCAAGTTGGAAATGAATCAAACCAATCTCTGTTACAGAAAATGATATTCGCAGAGTTCTACAATTCAATGATGACAAAGACGATCCGATATTTCTTGATAAAAAGAGGTCAAGGATGTTCTTTCGAATGGGTTACAAGGGGAGTGTGAATAAGCCGACTCTGAAGAAAGGGGAAGTGCCTAACCCATACAAGCTCCTAATGCATGCAATCATACATACTTTCAGTCATCGCAAGGCAGGTCTAGATGATGTGCAAGATTACCTGGCTTGTATGGCAACGACATTGATCTTGAAGTAGCCGTTTAATTATTCTAAGCTGGATTTCACGCATATGTCAAAGAACATGGATGATTCTAGGCTATGTCTTTATCCGAGGTTTGTGCAAATGTTGATAGATGAGAAATTCACTAATATTGCACGAGATCCGAATGATGTGCTTTATCTTAGTCACCTTGATGATACAACGGTTAAGAAGCTTCTAAAGTTTCAGAAGCAAGTGTCAGCTCCTGTTGCTAAGCCAGTGTTTGGAGTGATTAAAGATTCAAATTATGTTGCATCGTCTTACAACAAGTGGAGGAAAGACGGAAGCGATGATGAAAAAGAGCTAAACGCTGAAAAAGAATGGTTCAAAGATTTCAAACCTGAAGCTCAAAGCGACCGGTTCTTAAAGGCAGAAGTTGATAAGCCTAAGAAGAAGCGAGCTGCAAAGAAAGTCGATACAACGCTTGTTGATAAAGATGAGCCAGAGAATGTTCAAACTGAGGCTGGATCAAGTGCAGCAATAGTTGTTGAAAGTCGAGAGGTTGAAAAGTCAACACAAGAGGATGTTATTTCAGCTACTTCAGAAAACGATGATGATTCTGAAGAAACTCCAGTGAAAGAGCTAGAAAAATCAGAGGCTGAAATTAGAGCAGAAAAGGAGAAAGAAATGGATGCGGATTTTGATCCGAATCTTGTGAAAGAATCTAACGAAGAAAGGCCAAAAAAAGGCTACACGTGTGAAGTCTGCTACTATGTCATCGACAAATACCACAGGATCTCCACAGACAAAGGGCAAGAGGAAAAAGAAAGCCCAGAAACCGGCAAGTAAAAATACAAGAGTAAGCTGAAAAGCGCAGAAGTTACACAAGAACCTTCTGGCACACAGGAGAGAGGAGTTACACAAGAACCTCCTATAGTTGTTACAAGTGAAACTGAAAGGCAAGGAGCCACACAAGAACCTCCTGTGTCTGGTTTATTGGAAGTGCCTATTATTCAATCTCCTGTTGGGCCAACGACTTCACATTCTACTCTAAAGAAGACTACACCACAGAGTTCTACTCGAAAGTCTACTCCAGGACCTAATCTGTTTGGTGATATGCAGAATGATCCAATAAGTCTTCAAGATCTGAATGATTTCTTTCCAGAAATGAATGTTTAACTTCTTGAAAAGCGTGTGAAGGTATTAGAAGAAAAAGTTCAATAAAATGAAGTTGAGAAAGCAGAGTTGATAAAGAAAGTGAATCAAAGTGCAGTTTAGAAAGAAATGCTGGACGATAAAGTTAAAGTTTTGGAGAATGAACGAGAATACTTTAAGGCACTAATTGAAAGTCTACAAGATGCAAAGGAGAAGCTGCAGACATAAATTACAGAGTTAAAGTCTATTCAGGCCCTAAATGATCAAAGATTCACCAGGATGCAGGAAGTTTTATCTAACACTCTGAATATCAATTTCATTGCTGAATATGATCGTCTAGATCAACAAGAAGCTAAAGAAAGAGTTGAGAAAGAATTAGCAGCTAGTGGCAAAGGAAAAAGTGTTGAGGGTGAAGCCCCTAAATCATCTGAAGCCTCAGAGAAGTCTGTTGATGATGTCGTTATAGCTTCTGAGTCTGATATTCCAAAGGTTGACGAATCTGTCAAGCCTTCTGATCCTGTTATAGCTTTTAAAAATAAGGACGATGAAGAAGCTGAAGATGAGGATAAAGAAGATGATGAAAAGAAAGATGATTCTGAGTATGAGGATTGGAATGTTGCTGATGATGACGATGATGATGATCAGGGTGGTGTTGGTCTGAAAATTACTGAAGCTAAAGTCTCAGATGAGTTTGATTTCTCTTCGTTAATGGATGATGAATCTAATAGAATGGATGATAAGATTGAGGGGGAGTCAGGGCAGACAGGGCCATCTGATGAAATTGATATGTCTAACGTTGAAAGATTGTAAAGCCTATTGCTGCAGTACCTACTAAGCCTTTATTGTTGATGTTAGAGCAAAATGTGGAGGAAGGCGAGTATGTGCACAACTATACAAAGGAAGATCTGGCTAAGTTGATCAAATTGAAGCTGAGAATCTAGAGTTTGATTTTGAAGAGGATGTGTTGAATGTTAAAACTTTGAGCCAAATGATTATCAGTACGTTAGAAGATTTGAAGCTGATGAATACAATAGAGTGATTGTTGAAGATTGATCTTCTGATGATGAAACAAATCAAACTACGAAGTACGTCGGTCCTAATACTGATAGTTTTCCTACATTTGAGGAGATGTACAAGCAACTTGACGAAGACATGTTAAAAGAAAAGATTGAGGAATCAGTTAGAGAAGGTAAAGTACCAAAGCCGATGACGAAAGAAGAAATTACTCAAGCGAAAAAGTCTTGGTTTAAAGAAATGCCGCGCGAACGTAAATTTCGACATCCTCTAGTATTTTTTACCAGAGACAAAGATGTGTCATTGGGGGATATCTTAAGCTGGGGTTGGTTCAAGGAACTTAATGTATATGCAATCAAAAGAGAATTTTGGGTGCAATACTTCAAGTATCTTGCTGATTTCAAGACTTTACCATATTGGGATGTGGAAGAGCTGGTTCAGACCGTTAACGTTACATACCACATGAAAGTGATTGATCAGTTACTGTGGAAGTTGATAAAGTATGAAGCAATCAAAGGATTCAGATATTGGAAGCCATTTATTCTAGGTCGTCGAATCAAAACAAACAAGAAGACAGGGGAGAAAGACATAACGTTGATAATGAAGCGACCTAGAACCATGAGAAACATGCCGTTGATGCCGATTGAGCAGAATTTCTATCCATTGTTCAAGTGGTGGCAGATAGATCCAACTACTTGTGAAGCTGTTATTGTGTTACGATTTGAACAACACTTGGATATTTCGAAGGAAAGAGTTGAGGTATTGGGATTTCAAGGCATGAGAAGAGAACGATCAAGATTCTAGATCTAATGTGGCTTGTTAACTGTTCTAGAGAAGATATCAAAACCTTGTTCTATAGCAAGATTGTGTTTGAAGAACGTGAGAAGGTACAAGCTATGCAGTATCAGAAAGTTGTGAATGTTTGCTATGCTAGAGAAGTAAATTTAGGGAAGATGTGGCAGACAAAGTGGAGGGATCTAGAGAGAGTTGAATTTCTAAAAGAGGAGAAGCGTCTCAAGGCTATTCATTAGAAAACTAGAAAGGCAAGTATTAAAAGATTTTTAGTACATGAACAAAGTGCCTCCTAAAGACCAGACGTCGGATCCGAAACAAGAACGACGAAAGAAACCATTTAAGAACTTCTTTGGTCGTGTGCGTTAATGTTTATTTGAAGACAGCGTTTTGAAGACTGATACAAGACAAAGGCGATATCCAAGGGGGAGTCTGTTGGTGCATAATGTCTATGTCTTAGTCTTATATCGAGTCTGTATAGAATAGTGTTGAATAGGCTAGCGATACGATGTATTTATGTAAATAGTAGTCAAGTTCGCCCATGGAGATTTGTTATGTCAAGTTCGGCCGAACTTGCAGTGGCAAGTTCGGGCGAACTCATGTCCATGTCCAGCGAACTTGTACTTCTATATATAGCTAGCATGCCTCACTCATTTGTAACTTTGGCATTTTGGAGGCGAAGCTCTGTCAGTCTGTACTCTTGATGTTTAATCAATAAAACTGATGCTAAACTGATTAATTCTTGTCTATTGGTAAACACGACGTAATATTTCCGCTATTAAGGACGTTAGATATCAAATTTAGGTTCTTTAGCATCGAGGATCGGTCCTACAGGCTTGTACTGAAGTGACTTCTTGTAGTATTCGTTGCCACCTTCAAATGGACTTTGATTGCTCGTTGCTTCAGGATTCTTGCATTCTCTCTTGAAGTGCCCTTTTTGTCGGCATCTGGAGCAAGTGACTTTCGTTTTGTCGAATCCCAACTTGTTGCTTGAATTCCCGATATCTCTACCAGTAAGAGCAACAAACTTCGTGACCCTCCGAATGATTGAGGCTAAGGACCATTTGATGTCCATCAACTCAAGTTCTTCTTCATCTACTTGATCGTAGTCTTCGGCGGTCATTTATGGATTGCCAATTTTCCCGGCCACTAAACTTTCATACGATTCTAACACTGTGGCAAGAAGTGGCATGTGTTGTTTAGCAACTTGCTCAGAAACAACATTGATTAGATTGACAGCTATGTTGCATTTGTACACATTTGGATCAGAATTTGATTGATTATTCTGATTTGATTGATTCTGATAAGAAGAATTTGAACTGTACTTGAACACGAAGAACTCTGTGGACTTTGATCATATTTCGGATATGATTGATTTTCACTCTGTGGCGAATGATTCAAAGAATTCAGATTCGCGCTAAAAGCGGTTTGGATTTTCAGGCCAGTAATGTTATCTTGAGTTCCAGACTTGTAGTACAGCCCTACATCTTGAGGCACATTGGCATTCTTCGATTTGGCTGTCTTTAATAGCTCCATCTCATGCCCCTCCAGTTTATCAATGAACGTGGATAGCTTAAAGAACTGCCAGCTCGGACTTTCTTTAAGAACCATGAGATATGTCGTCCATTCACCTTCAGGCAATGCGTCAGCCAACTTATCTATGTACTCCTCTTCTTTCTTCTCAAGCCCGTGTCTCCTCATGATCACTTTTAGATGACAAAACCTTTCGATCATCTGTTTCATTGTTTCACCTTTTAGCATCGTGAATATATCGAATTCTTTCATGATCAGTGCTTTCTTGCTTTTGACCATTTCTGCACTTCCCAGATATTTTTTCTGCAAGAATGTCCATAATTCCTGTGAATTCTTAGCTTCAGGTAACAGCACCAGAATATCTTCTTTCACCGATTGTTGGATCAAGCTTATCATTCTCTTCTCGGCAACATAAGCGTCTTTGTGTAAAGTAGAAAACTTGTTGATATCGATCTCATTATCACTTTCATCCCGAGGCCATGTGTAGCCCGTCTGAACTGCGACCCAGCTATGGAAATATGTAGCTTGCACCCAGTTAGAAAACTTCTCTTTCCAACCCTCATATTCATCCATATTCATGAGTTTTGGCGGTTTCGCGGATGTGCCCATTTCGTTGTTGATGTTTACTTGGTTTACCATTTGAGCGTTTGAAGTTGTAGCAGTCATGAAGGCACTGTGCAAATCTTCCATCTTGAAAAATGACGAATTTTACTGAAAAGAACACGTTCACAAACTTCGAAAAATTTTCAGTACACTGACAAGTTCGGGCAAATTTGCAGTTTGTGAGAAATCAGATTTGAATTTACACAAGTTCGGGCGAACTTGTGTTTGATTTTCGAAAATTTCTCCCTGAATAAGTTCGGTTGAACTTATGTTTGATTTTCAAGAGAATTGCTAAGTTAGGGCGAACTTATAATAGAAATTCAATAAACTTAATCAAGTTCAGGCGACCTTGATGTAAGTTTAGTTGAAAATTGATGCAAGTTCGAGCGGACTTCTCAAAATCGATTGAAATAACAATCAAGTTCGGGCGAACTTGATTAAAAATCAGAGAATTTTAATCAAGTCCGGTCGAACTTGATGTTAAGTTCGACCAAAGCTTGTTTGCAAAACATGGTTTTTTGAACCTTTTGATATCAATTCGTTTGAATTTGATGTCCAAACTCTCAGGGGTTTACCACAAGTGTATTTTACATGACGTATTCAAAAATCAGCAACTTTTATCCGTGAATTCATTGTTTTATCTTGAAAAAGTTAAAAAAATGATAGATAGAGGTAGAATAAGAGTAGATCTTGCTATGATTTCACCAATTTAGGTACCGTGGCTTTGAGACCACTTTTTAGATCGTCTCCCGTTTAGCTTAGGAACCAAAATTGTATCTATTGTCCATACAAGTGGAAATTATATGACGATATTAACCGAATAGACAAGATTTACTGTTTAAACGTTGTTTTATTGATCATAATAGTTCAATACATTCAGTTCCAGATCCGACAGAGCTTCGCCGTCTATGTGCCAAAATTGCAGAAGTTATAAATGAAGAAATCAAGGCACCTATATATAGTGTCACAAGTTCGCTGGGAGGAGATCAAGTTCAGACAAACTTGTCTTAATCAAGTTCGGCCGAACTTGATCTTACATTGTGATTCCGGGCGAACTTGTTCACTATTTACATAAATAACCCTCTAATTTGACATAATCTAGCCCAAAACAAACAGACTCGATCCAGGACTAAGACATAGACATTATGTACTAACACAAGACCACAAAAATCCAGCTTTGGATATCCTAATCAACCCTTAATCGACCGAAATTGATTAACAAAGTTATTAACCGAAAAACTATGAAACGAGGCTTGATTGACATGGGTTATGGCATGGTTGGATTGTTCTTGGTATATAGGTGCTGAATGTAGCTCACAACCACTTCTGGACCCAAGAAAAACACTTGGAATCGAAGGAATCGCTAGGTATATTACCCGAAACTCGAATCTAGAATAGGCAGAATATTGTTTGGACCATAACTTGGTCCGTGGGTATTGGATTGAGCTGAAACTTGGTGTGGTGATGTAGGGTATTGACAGGACGGTCCACGTAAGCGTTTAGAATTTTTGAAATTTTCTACGATTTTGGTGAATTTTTTACTCTTTTACCAAATAAAATTCAGAAAAAATATCAAACAAGGTCAATAAATCACCAAAATTTAGTGAACACTAAGGGACCATATGGGAAAGGTTCTGGGAAGTTTTGGTGTCTTTTGGTTGGGTTTTGATTTGAGTTAAAAATCCACGTTTTTATGAGTTTTCGGTAGCCGGAAACGCACTGAAATTAAATTGGAAAAATCCCAAATTTTACAAGGATTTATTGGACATATAGGGAAGATCCAGGAATATTTTGGGAATTTTTGGACATCGGATGATAAACAAAGTGAATTATTCGGTTAAATACTGTTTTACAAATGATTTATTTGAGAAGTTAAAACAACTTTATAAATTCCCAAATTATTTTTCCTTGAATCTATATATTTTTACAGATTTCTATAAAAATTACCATAATTTTATGAACTATGTAGATTAAATGGGATTTTTCAGCTTTTAAAACACTTATTTTAACTAAATTCGGCAGTTTACCGGACAACGAACCTGCCGAAATTGGGAACGGACCAAAACCTAACTTGACTATAATTGGAACACCAGGAGTATTCTGAGAGGTTCCAGGGTAAGCGGGACACTCTGGGTGTGTTCCACCACCGTTCGAGGAGATCCCGACGACGAAAACGGAAACTCAAATTCGGGGGACCTAGAGCCTCCAAACGTCCGGATTTCCTTAATGAATACTTAATATTTTCTAAATAACAATGTATTGGCACTGTCTAAATCTTAGTGCCGTTATCCGAACACATAAAACAGCCGACTTTGGCTAGCACGCGAACCGGTGCCCGGGAGCCAAACGTGAAACTAATCCTACCCTAACATCCATCACCACACCAGGATACTATATGTACAACATGGACTGAAAATACTCACTTGGACCCAAGTTATAAGCATTACCGACCTAGCGGCTGATATTAGTAATTACTTACATGATTGCTATTAAAGCCGAACAAGCTTACATATACTCCTATTGCTACCTGTGATACTACTATCCTGTGAGTTTTCACTTCCCGCTTTTAAATGGTTTTACTTTTTTCTGGGGACTTGCATGTTACAAAACTGTGTTAATTGCACCAACTTATGATGAGTGAATTTTATAACACACGGTCGACGAGCTGAAGTGTTGTTGTAACACGGTCCGACAAGCTGAAGGTCTCTGTTGTGACACGGTCCGACAAGCTGAAGGTGTCTGTTGTGACACGGTCCGGCGAGCTGAAGGTGCTTGTTGTGACACGATCTGGCGAGCAGAAGGTGTCTGTGTGATAAATATGTAAACTGTGACTGTGACCAGTGCAATTAAACTTGTTAACACATATTGTTACACAACAACTGAACCAGTGGGACTCACCAGCAGCGTTTAGCTGACCCTTTTTAAAACTAACATGCATTTCTGGTAACTTGAGACCGGTGTGATACGTGTATGTTGTTCAAGACATGTTTATAGGCGAACCCTGATATACACGCATGTGGCTTAGAAGACTTATGTAGTTCATGGGAACACGCGGTTGTAACATACATGTCGTATGCAATCAACATTTTGTAAGTAATAAAATGTAGTGTCTTTACAAACAATGTACCTGCACCAGAGGTGTCTGTTGCATCCCGTATTTTTTTCTTTCGTTGCGAGTTGGGGTGTGACAAAAAGAAAAATAAAAGTTCATCGGTAGATCATGCAATCTTTATAAAAATTCAAAACAAATTGAAAATCAAAACTTAAAAAAATTTGAAAATAAGTGGTGCGGTCGGACCGCAGTGCTTTAACGTCAAATCATGTTTATAGAAGAAACAGGAAAGATGGTTACCACACATCAAATCAATGTTACGATTTGAGTGTATGGTTTGATAGAAAAGATCGATATGATAACAGGTTGTGTCACAAATGTGGGATAAAGGGACGCATTGCTAGAAAATGTTTACAATTTAATCCTAAACCTGTTCATATTGATAAGAAGAATTCTGAAGATTTGAAAATACCAACTCGGTTTTAAAAAATTGTACAGAAACTACAAACAAGGTGAAACCAGTTATTACTAAGTTTTCAAATTTTGAAACTGGTGAATCCTCGAATATTAATGAACAAAAAGTTTCTGCATTATATTTCAAGAAAGCTTTAACGAAAACTCAAACATGGTTGGTAAAAGAAAAAGAAGTCATACAATCAGTGAAACTTGAAAGTTTAGAGGACTTTCCGAAACTTGAGAAAGTCCAAAATAAACCTGATTGTGCAACGAAAGTCAAAATTAAAGTTGAAGAAATAATGCCTAAGGCTAAAAATGCTTAGGTGTCACTTTGTTTGAATTTTTGTGCAGTGACTTCTGAGATGAAAGTAAATTACTAAGAATGGAGTTCCGTGGCACACAATGAAGATAGGCCGGGTTATCAAGTTCTACATAAAGGCCTTATTACATTCTAATAATGTTTACTTTAAATTTTTGAAAATTTTTGGAGAAAATTTTTCGAAAACATGTTCCAATAACGTTTACTTGAATATTTTACAATTTTTTGAGAAAATTTGAAAAATTTCACAGAACCCTCACTGTTGAACAAACAAAACTCAGGGATATAAATGTTTTATTAGCATAAAAGTGTCAAGGTTTTCTCATCATGAGGGGGAGAGAGTTTTAAAGATAAATTGTGAAGTAGTAATGGATGGCGAATTAAAGTGATTCTCATCAGTTGGTCAATGTTATTAAAAAAATACCAAAAATATGTTTTTGAATTTTAGGGGGAGAACATTTTTTTCAGAAAATTCAATAACATATTAAATGCAAAAAGTACAAAAACATGAAAAAGGCAAAAAGAGTTTTGTGTGTATAAAGGAAATGATAGTACATCACTGGGCTATCACAGTATGCTAAGTGATAAACAAGTCTTACTGTGGATGTATTGATAGGCTTTACACGTTCAGTAACTTGTTTCCGGATATAAACTAAATTTTACAATTGCTTAAACTTGTGGATTGACATCTCTCGGATATATGGACTTAGTACTCTGAAATTTTGTTTGAGAGATTTCCTGATTCTGAGATAAGGTCTTTATAGATGGTTGATATCTGGGGTATTATACAAGTTCTTCTGATTTTGCGGAAGCAATAGCCTAGAACTTCTATAATGCTTTTGCTAAAAACCCCTAACTACAGTAAAACTGAAAGAATCGAAAGATCTAATCAATTGCAGTGCTTAAAAGATTCCTTAATTGGAACACATCTTAAAGTCGAGCCTTCATCTCTTTGTCGATACGGTGGTATTAACCTGAGCTCTCAAGGCTTCGCATAACCAAATATAGATATCCAATTACGCTATACTCACCTGTAAGATGAAATCTAGGGAATCTTAATACGGGAGTATATTCTGAGATGAGAACCATAGTTAAGTCAAGTTTCTTAATTCTACATAACGTATCTTGGAACAATTGAGAAATGTGTTGAAGTTTAAGTGGACAATTATATCGACAATCTAGGTAAACGAGTGTAAAGCTTAAAGTCGATCAAAAGGTCAACGGTACTAGTGATTTATCTCAAAAACTGATATGATCCTTTAACACAAACTCAACAAAAATATATTTGTAAATATGTTTGTACATACTTAGTGTTTGATATTCATTTCATAAAACAAAAAGATTATATTATCTTTTAGTTTCGACCACTGATGATGAAAAGCTGACTTTCAAAGTCTAGAGTTGCTGAACAAAATCTAAAAACTTTTGAAAATTGATCTGAAAAGTTTAATCAAGATCATTAAGTTAAACTTGATACATGAATAGGATATTCAAGGTCATTAATTTGGACTTGATTAATTGAGAGGGTTTAAAACTGATAAGAAGATTAAAATTTGATATGTTTGTGTTTAGAAATTTCAAAGTTTGAATCTGAAATGTTTATTTGAATGTTTGAGGAACTTTGAAACAGGGAGTAGATTTTAAGGGGGAGCTGGATAAAAAACATTGATTGAAGTTACCGGAAAGCTCAAAGTAAGGGGGAGCATGGTAATTAAAGTTTTATCAAGACAAGCTCAAGAAACGAGAATAGGATTGAAGAAAATATCAAGATCAAGGAAGTTAAAGTTATTCAAGAAATAATGATCAAGAGAATATTAAAGACTCTGAAACTTAATTGAAGAATGATGACTATGGCAACATCCAAGGGGGAGTCTGTTGATGCATATGTCTGTTGCCTACGTCATCGTATAAAGTCGAGTCTGTGTTTCGGAGCGAAAAGTTAAGCTTATTTGTGATATGAGACAAGTTCGCTCGAACTTGTAGAGCACATGAACAAGTTCGCCCGAACTTGGTCATGTCCCTTTTCAAGCGAACTTGTCATAGTATGTATAGGTGTTTTGTGTTTTAATTTGATAGATTTCAGAGATTTTGTGTACTGGACGGTGAAGCTCTGTCCAAGTGTTTCCAGGATTGTAACGTTTACTAATCAATGAAACAATGTTAAACAGTAAAGAACTTGTATCCAATATCGCCTATGCAAACGGATTCCGCACGTTTATCTTAGATTTGCCAAATTAGGACCTGAATGATCTGTACAACGGACCTACAATTATCATAACTATATAATAAGGTTAAAGATAAATATACTAAAACCAGGGTTTAAGACATTAAAGATTTCTATGTCTGATTTGGTAATACTAGGGTTTTGAGTTAAAAAGGTTTTAAATGATAGATTAGGGTGTATATCGAAATACAACATTACCAATTAATTATCTAAACCAATTGATAATTTATTTATCCAAAATTATAAATAATTTAATCGAAACAATAACATGAGGAACTTGCTAGAACTATTATCCCAATGTTTAATTAAATGATTGGAAACTAATTAATTAATTCTATAAATTAATTATTTTTAAAGTGTGAAAATTTATAATATATAAATAATAATTTAAGTTTATGACCAATAAGGTGGTGGTTCATTGGCAAACACAAAGACTTTAAACACCTAAGTTTAGAGGAGGGAGGTATTGTGTTCAAATCCCACAGACGTTGATGATTAAAAGAAATTAGCTGTTGTTTAATAATAATAATAATAATATAATTAAAGTTTCTTTATAAACAACACATGTCAATCGGTTATTCTTATAAATTTGAAAGATGAATCTGATATATTTTATATAACCGATTTAATATAAAATTAGCTAAATAAACAACTTTATTGATTTTACTATTGACGTTATAATTTAATTAATTAAATCTAATGAACTGAACTCTAGCAATTCTATAATTTATTACCTACATAAACTGATCATAAAAAATCTATTTACTGAAATGAGGTTAAAACAGTTTAACTAAAAAAATAACATGTTGGTTAAATTCAAATTGCAAGATTAGAAATAAAAAGATACGGATCAAGATGGTTATAAAAAAATATGTGGGTTACCCGGGTCCCTTGAAGGCTTGAACAAGTAAGCATGGCTGCACTTTATCAATCCGGATCTTAATTACTTTATACATACGAAAGTTCAAATTGCAAGATTAGAAATAAAAAGATACGGATCAAGATGGTTATAAAAAAATATGTGGGTTACCCGGTCCCTTGAAGGCTTGAACAAGTAAGCCATGGCTGCACTTTTATCAAATCCGGGATCTTAATTACTTTTATACATTCACCGAAAGTTCTTCCTATTCCCAAATCTTTCAAAAACAGAATCCAAATATTAAAAAATTAGTGAATGGATATTTAGTTAATATATAATTGAGTGAAATTATAATTACTAATTAAACTCTTCATATGATCAAACTATTGAGTAGAGTTTTATTGATGACATTTGATGATGTTTATTAGAGTTTAAGTCTATAATTATGAGACTCTTAACTCTTCATATGGTGAAAAATTTTAGTATAGTTTTATTGATGACATTTGATGAGTTTTATTAGAGTTTAAGTATATAATTATTGAGACTCTTAACTCATGAAACACTCTTGAATACTTAGAAGACTATGTGTCTCTCATGTAAAGGACACTATAGAAATATAAGAGATGATACAAGGAAAATTCATGAATACATGGAGAGTTCTTAGCAAAGATGAAATACTTGAAGATCCATGTGTTGGGTACTTAGAAAGATATGTTTTCTCTATACGATTTCATCCCCTTCGTATCATAATTTTCCACACGTTCTAACACTATAATTTTATTCGGTGTAACCTCGGGCGCGTGGCCATCTCCGGCAGTACAGACTGCTTCGGCTGTTGTACCCTGGGAGACAGACGTGTTGTCTTGGGTAGAGACGTGAAATCTGTTTTAAGGGAAGCGTGTTGAACACGTGTCTCAACCAAAATCGTCAACGTTTTAGTGTGTTATTTGTTGCAATCAAGGAGTATTTTTCAAGACTCAAGATGATGAATACTCGAGTCTAAGATGCTTTCAAGTGTGCGTGAAGGACCCACCAGAGATGTGGCTTGAATCAAGATTGTTATATATAATTATGTTTTATATTCTTTTTATTTAGTTATTGCAACCAGTATTGTACTATGATATTTCCTACCAATAACGAGTGTCTCATTATTATATATTTTGTAATTATATTTTATAAAAAGGTGAACCTTAATTCCTACAAACTTAAAATAGATTTCATGAGATTGTTACTACAATCTTAAAACCTTATTTATAAGTTGGGTTCACGAAAAGATTTATAATAAAAAAAATTTAGAGATTATGACTTCTAATTTTTTTTTGGAAAATATTTATGTTTTACAACTTGTTGTGTTTGGATTTATTGAGATTGATATACAATTTTAAATCCTATACCATGGTACAAAACAAATAGTTTTGGTTCAACCGTTTGGTTTTTTGAAACGATTTGGAATCGTTAATTTTTCTAACATTTGTGTTAGATCGGGTTTATTAGTGTCAACTTTACGTTTTTTTTGTAAACGTTTCATGTTCTAACATGCTTGTTAAATCATATTATTATATAATATTATGTAAAGAATGAGTGTTAAAAATAAGTTTATTTTATATAAACTAATAAGATTTATAATGATTTTTGTAATCATTTGTCTTTTAACATGTGTGTTAGAAACGTTCATGGAAAGCGTTAGTTTCGAAGCAATTTTTAATTGTTTATTTTCTAACGTGTGTATTGGAAATAACTTATTTATTTGAACCATATATGTGTTTATAGCAAGTCGAATTAATATCTTGTGGAGATGTTAATATTTCTAACGTGCGCGTTAGAATTTGATTCATTTTAAAATGATTGTTAAAAAATGTTTAAAATACAAATGTTTTCAAATGTTTATGTAAATATTTTACATAAGTAATTTGTTGAAACATTGATTTTAATGAATATAAACACTTATATTATGCTTTGTATCGTTTAGAAATAAAAGGTCGTACATTGAAGTTGATTTGCTTCAAAAAAATTAAATCACCATAAAGTGATGGATAACTTATATGATTTTAATGAAACTAATATTATTTACTAGACTCTTCATATGGGAGTTAAACTCTTAAGTAGAATTTTATGTCAATTTATTAGTTTTATTAGAGTTTATGTCTCTAATAAAATCTCTAGTTAAGCGAGACTTTTTCCACCCTATGTCTCTTGTATTAAAAGTAAGCTATGTGCCTAACTTGATGAGATTGGAAAACTACAAGAGTAAGAATGTAAAGCGACGGCGTAGTTGTGTGTGATTTATCACGAACTTTAATTTGTGATTTCTAAATCAAGATGGTCATGTTTTATATATATAAAATGACTTAAATTTTCTAACACGTGTGTTATAAATTTGTATCACAAATACAATGTTAGAGATTCTAAATTGTATAAGCCATAATGAATGAAAATGTTTTATGTA
This sequence comes from Scalesia atractyloides, assembly GCA_947069175.1. NCBI lineage: Eukaryota > Viridiplantae > Streptophyta > Magnoliopsida > Asterales > Asteraceae > Scalesia > Scalesia atractyloides. Next base: position 73,483,260 of record CAMTDV010000016.1, read on the forward strand.
AACATTTAATTGCCTATGTATGCATTAAAAACGATTAGAAATGGTTTATCTTATAAACTTAATCATTGGAAAAAGTTTTATGTAAACGTTCGATTATATAACGTGCCCGCTATAACATATATTTTTCTAAGATGCGTGTTAGAAAACGTTTAGTATATGCGTAGTAAGACTAAACAATAACAAACTATTTGATATTATGGGTTTTGAGTTATGTTATCATAAACTGTAATTGACATTATTTGTACATTGCAAAACTAAGTAAATACTTTAAAATGATTTTAAAAAAAAGTTTTGCATATTTTTAGAATTCAAATGGTTTGCTACTCTTACTAGATGTAGCATTTATTGAACAAAGTTATAATCACGTGGATATTATTTGATGGAAAACAACTTAGTGTTGTTGTAAACAAATTTAATTGTTCAAGTTTATTACTTAAATTTAGCCTTTATAACAACTTGGTGTTGTTTTGAGCATAATTTTCTAAGTTTGAAGTTTCAAGATGAAATGGGGAACTTGTACTTACAAGTGCATGGGTCTTATTGAGGGAGTACCTCAAGACATGCCATGGGACGATATCGTTGAGAAGATTTCGGTCAGAATATAAAGTGTTGATGATAAAAGCACTTTGATATTTGATGTCTACATATCGTCTATGCTTGCATTTAAATTTTAAAAGTGTGTGCCACTTATGATTTAGTTTCCAATGTATTTTATCGTTTTGTGTTCAATATCTTCGGATAACACATGCATTTTTTTACAAAGAAATAAATCACTAATCTTTGTGACGTATAAATTATTTTGTGGAAAGTAATAACGTCAACTATACATTGTCTAAAAGAATATGGTTTTAAACGGATAGTACATGAAATTATTTGGACATAAACAACTTGAGAGTTGTTGGATTGACTAAAATTCAAGGACGAGATATCAAAAGTGTAACCACGTCACGAGTGAGTAGTGAGTGTATTGAGATGAAATACACAAACGAGATTCATGTTGAAGTACTTCGTTAGAAGTTATTGGAAAATTAACAAGTGTGAATTCTAACATATGATAGCAAAAGTACTATATGTTATTGTATACCTTTGATAAATCTTGCGAGATTTGTTCCGAGTGATCTATATGTGTATGTCTACCACTTGATTATTGTTAGAACTATATGGAGATTTTATACTCATTTGAGAGAGCATCCTAAATATACATATCTCCTAATGAATAACAATAGATGTGTCAAATCACTTATGGCAAAATTATGAATGCCATGTTATTGAGTGTCGATCTAGTTGACTCTATCTCACACATAATAGTGATTGTAGACGAGGAACATTCCTCTTGTCGGTGATGAATGTGTTCGCCAAGTGACTTGGATTAAGGCTTATGTTTAAGTCCTTATGAGTCAATGGTAAAACGTTGGAGATCAAAGGTAAAAAAGTTATGTTCCTTTATTGAATGATAAATTTTAGCTATGTGCTATATACAATAATTTGTGAGACTTTCCTAAATATTGATGTTTTAGGATTATGAATAAGTCTTATTATATTATCTTAACAAGGGATGAATGTTGCAAAGTGATATTATGATATTCTTGGAACTGTGAAGAATCAGAATGATGCATTTTGTTCACTTGCTAAAATACTGTAGTCTAAAGCATGCTAGACTAGTACTTGGTTAATTATGGGTCTTGACGGAGACTAATTAACTAACATTCAAATGTGTATGAACACAATAAGAATTTGTGTATAGACAAAGTTGAGGAAGAATTTTCATTCATTATAAGGAAAAAATGTAACTTTTGAAGAGTTTGTTCGAAAAGCTAATGATGAGAACTCATTGTCTAGGCTTATTCAAGATGTTAAATTAGAATTATTCTAAGTTTGTGACAAACTTATGACAATGACATGCGTTGATTTGTTCAACTCGGAAGCTTATGTAAGCTAATGCAATATGAGTTGAATTCACTGATACAATGAGGTTGATCTTGTTCAATCATATTTGTATATGTCGTCATAAGTGAAGTTACAAAAATATGTTGATCAAATGGCAAGAAATGTGGGGGAGGATTCATTTAGAAACAACTCTATAAGGGTATGTAGAAATGGTTTTCATTACCCCATCTGGATGATATCCTATAACGCTTAAATGTGGGGGTGTCTTACATTTGTATCATAAAAGTTTGGCAATAAGGATTTTGTACTCCAATCTAACATTGCAAACAGACGACTAAGTGGAGGACACAAAGGTCGTAGTGCATAATGGAGATGTGTTTACCTTAAATGATACGCGTATCTTACAAAGACATATATTATAACCAGATTCAGATGGCCACTGAGGTTATAGTCTTAGAAGTTGACAATAGGCAAAATTTACTTACGAGTTAAGAATACATCATGACAACTGATCTCAAATACGCAAAGTTGTTTGTTAGTGTTATGGATCCAACAACCTGAGGGTTTATTAGAGATCAAGTTATGGAATCAGACTAAAGCCCATGGAAAAAAGGTATGTGAAGGACACCTAATTTAGTTGACTGGAGATCCCAAGATCTAAGTTCAATAGGACAACTAACTCATATGCTTAAGGGTGGTCACTGTGGGGGTATAAATGATATGCATAAGCTAGTATATATGGTTATACATACCCCCAAAGTATAAAAGGGAGTTTAAATACGTGCTAGTCTATTCCTATGATATTCAGTGACAAAGAGTGAGGCTAAGCATAATATGTGGTAAATGATTTGGATAAATCATGATAACCACAATGCTTTTAATGATTCTAAGCAGAATCACCTATGTTAGAGAGAAGTGGGGTCACTTCGAATGGAATTGAGGGCACAATTCCAAGAGCTCTCACGGAACCAGTAAAGTGTTCCACGACCATTATTGGACATGACTATGAGGAGATGACCCGGCTAAGGAGATTCTTGTGTGAAGTGTATTGTAGGCTACACAAACGGCAGACGAGTTCGAAAGACATCGAGATCTACTCAGAGCTAGTGGGATAAGTGCATTTCATGAGCAAAGGTTCAAAGGATAACACCTACCTATCGTATGCAAAACTCAACTGTCGAGGTTACATTGGAAATTTTATGTGTTTTGAACGATCTCCATTCATGTGGGGGATTGTTGGAAAATTAGTGAATGGATATTTAGTTAATTTACAATTGAGTGAAATTATAATTACTAATTAAACTCTTCATATTGTGAAACTCTTGAGTAGAGTTTTATTGTGACATTTGATAATGTTTATTAGAGTTTAATTCTATAATTATGAGACTCTTAACTCTTCGTATGGTGAAACTATTGAGTAGAGTTTTATTGATGACATTTGATGAGTTTTAATTAGAGTTCAAGTATATAATTATTGAGACTCTTAACTCATGAAACACTCTTGAATATTTAGAAGACTATGTGTCTCTAATGTAAAGGACACTAGAGAAATATAAGAGATATGATACAAGGAAAATTTATAAATACATGGAGAGTTCTTAGAAAAGATGAAATACTTGAAGACCCATGTGTTGGGTACTTAGAGAGATATGTTTTCTCTATACGATTTCATTCCCTTCGTATCATAATTTTCACAAGTTCTAACACTGTAATTTTATCCGGTGTAACCAAGGGCACGTGGCCATCTCCGGCAGTACAGACTGCTTCGGCTGTTGTACCCTTTGAGATAACCGCGTTGTCTTGGGTAGAGACGTGAAATCTGTTTTAAGGGAAGCGTGTTGAACACGTGCCTCAACCAAAATCGACAACATTTTAGTGTGTTCTTTGTTGCAGTCAAGGAGTATTTTTCAAGACTCAAGATGATGAATACTCGAGTCTAAGATGCTTTCAATTGCGCGTGAAGGACCCGCCAGAGATGCGGCTTGAATCAAGATTGGTATATATAATTATGTGTTATATTCTTTTTATTTAGTTATTGCAACCGGTATTGTACTATGATATTTCCTACGAATAACGAGAGTCTCGTTATTATATATTTTGTAATTATATTTTATAAAAAGGTGAACCTTAGTTCCTACACCAATTCCTAACATTATATTAAGATTCAAATCAAATATAATGCTTTTAATAACACCGATTAATTAAACCGAAAGCATTTGAAAACTGATATCGTTTGCGAGAGGAGGACATGTTTAGCCAATGCCGGAGTTCCGAGTACCGCGAGAGTCCGATGCGTCGCATAACGGCTTCTTTCGTTGATTGAGTTGCTATAAGGGTGAAAAGCGATTGGATTAAGGTGTAAAGGGTGTATATATAAGAAACACGGATCATTATAACAGATTTTGCGAATCAATTTGATTTGATTCAATTTCCGACCGATCTGAACGACTTTGGCCGAAATAGAATAGCTTGATTTAGTTTGTTTAAGGTGTGGAATTTATTTGATTTGTGTCTATGTTCATTGTTAATAGTTTGGAAACAAGATCTCGATCCTAAAACAAGAGATTGTGGAGGATCGATATGATGCGATGCTTGTTGGCCAAGACAATCCGCAAGGCGCGTCGTCCAGATCTTTTTGTTTTGAAAGTTTTCAAAGCTGACACAAGGAATCCCTCTAGTTTAAGTTAGTTTTTAAATTTGGATTCTAAACATCCTACACACAAGGTAACTTTCAAAAATGTCCCATATAGTCCTTGCAGTTTTATTGAACATAATATATCTTTTAAAAATAACAATGACTCGTTTCATATATTTTTTATTGTATAGAATATATTTTATAAACTCCCAGTTTTATCAAAATTTCATAAGTATTTTTTTTGAAATCTAAACTAATTTAACTTAGTTAACGATCTTCTTTATAATAATTAACGGGACTAACTTTATATTTTAAAATTTGAGAAAAATGCACGGATAGTACATGTGGTTTGCTCAGATTTCACCTATAGTCCCTACACTTCTAAAATTACACCTATAGCCCCCAAATTTGCACATTTGTTCTCGGATAGTCCCTGAAATGGATGGAGGTTAGTTTTTGGTGTTAAGTGAGTGTGAAATGAGCAAAATGCCCTTACCATTAAAAGACAACTTAAACATAAAAAGAAAATATAACTAAAATTTAATTAATTAGGCGAGGCTCACTTTATATTTAAAACATATAAAAACATAGGGACCCACCATCTCATCCTACCAATCACCTCTACCACCGCCTCCACCATCACCCTCTACCACAATCACCTCTACCATCGTCTTCTACAATCGTTTTTCTCATTTTCTGTAAACCCGTAAAGTCTTCCAAAAAATAAACAAATCATGTGGAACTAAATGAGCTTCTACATTACTCTAAATTAACAAACTTCCTAAAATGAAAATAGTTGCATGCTTCTAGAAATTCTCAAAATTAAAGATGGAAAATTGTTATGAGACTAAATAGTAATCAGCAATTAGCAACCATAATTGCTTTCTAAGCAAACTTGGCCAGAATTTCACTTTAATAGTCCATATACTAAGCTGGTCTTAAATCTGCAAATCAAACCGCGAAGGTGAACAAGTGGAATCGGGTTGGAAAATCGAGAGGTCGACAAATTTGTTTGGTGAATTATGGAGGATTATATAGATTGTGAATAAAGTTATGCGATTATTGCAGGAATATAACTGAGAAGCTCAGGCTATCATGGCCATTGTCCAATAACCATCGTAGGTTTCGAGTTAGTAAAAATTTACCGGCAGTAATGAAAATCTATCAAGAAGCTTTAGGCCACCAAACCTAACTGCAACTCGCCATATTTTCATCGTACCCTCATCAAAACCATAACCCAACTTTTGCCACTATCAAGGAAGAATTCTTACAATAGAAAACTGTAGGGTGGATGTGAAAGACGGTGAAGGTGGTTACTTGTGGTGTAGGTGGGAGGTGGGTGGTGGTTTGTCGTTAGTAGTGGTAGGGGAAACAGAGAGAAAGAAAGGTTGGGGTGGATGGAGTGGGGGTGGGGTTGTTTTGCTTTTGTAAGAAGTGGGTCCCACAAACATATATGCCAGGGACTATCTGAGAATGAATGTGCAAAAGTTAGGGACTATAGCTGTAATTTTGGAAATGTAGGGACTATAGGTGAAATCTGAGTAAACCACAAGGACTATCCGGGCATTTTTCTCTTAACATTTTATACCCTAAACAATCGTGTTAATTTAATAATTACCCAATAATAATAGAAACGATAAAATTAATAAAAATTCATTTTTTCATTTATTTCGTATATGATCTGATTTACAATGTGAGTCAGGTTTTGGGTATCCATTTTCGCAGATGTTACAGTTTCCCTTACTTTTGGGAATGTTGTTTCAAAATTAAGAGGAAACCGCTCGTGTAGGAGTGTATAGGGTTTTCCATAGTGTCACACTCCGACCGCGTAAAACAACAAACCACGACGGAAATGTCGGGGAGTCGAGTGGCAGAATTATTATTTCATAACACATGATACTTAGAGTTTAGTTTTACCAATAAAAAGAAATTATTACATTGTCTTGATTTGAACAGAAACATTGCATAAAAGATAATAACTTTCTTGATTTTAGCTTTCTAAGGCCTAAGTCGCCCTAAGTGAAGTACGATCGCATAAGACATTCGCTCCTGTAACATATGTGAAAGTAAATACGTCAGCATAAAATGTCTGTGAGTAACATAGGTTTAGTGTTGGAGATTCATGACTTTGAAAGTTAAAGATATGTCTTCGAAAAAAAGTCATGAACCTTGTAAAATGTTTCCTTTTATGAAATCAAATGAAAATCAATAGGAAAATCAATATGAAAATCAGATGATATTAAAGATATGGTTAAGTAAATAACCAAATGAAAATAATATGTATAAAATATGTCGTGTCTTGTCCTTGTTAAAGTGGTTTAGATAACGCCACGATTTGCAATATGATACAAACATTTAAATATAGGAAGTACCAGCGGCATATCCACCATGCCTATATCATATTACACACGTCTCGTTATTCAAATAACTTATCAATCACATCAAATAATGTCTTGTTTAAACCAATGTCAAATGTTATGTGTAAACAATGTCAAATGTCATGTGTAAACCATGTCTTGTATGGCAAGTAAAAAGTCTTACTCTGTGACAACTGTGAAAAATTCGGTAAACGTTGATTGGTACAAGTCCGTGGTAACCGGACGAGATATGTGTATCATGATATTGTTATGATTGTGTGTGATACCCATGACGAAACAGGTACACCTTAATTGGTCCTAAGCTTAGAGCATGATTAAAACTATAATTGCGTGTAAACCATGGGAAGTTGCATGACTTGTGTGTTGTGCAAAACAATATATGTTATATCTCGGAGGAATCCGAGAGCACGTCATGGTTGACATGACACTATTAAGGACCAACGATGCGAGGTTGGCGTCCTTAGCCTTGAACAACGTGTTAATGGAGACTTGACGTTTAACAGCGCATTAAACCTTTGACGTTGATTATTAAGTTATCGGGAGCATCATTTAAGATTCCGAGTTCCAGGAACAACTTAGTTTTGTGCCATAGAATGTGATATAAGTTTTGAAAATAATCAAAGCCCGGCAGTAAAACGAAGCAGCTCCCGGTTGGGAAACGCCTTCGTTCCGGGCATAACATAAGGCAAACAAATGTGCAAGGAACGATCGATCAAGCTTAAAAACACTTAAACGAATGTCAAACGAGGCTTTTATGGATGCTCGGATTTCAAGACGGTTATGCTCAGTTTTTAAAACCGAGTCTTTTGACACTAAGAGCGCGCAAAACGGAGCCCGTTTCGCAAATCGTAGATGCGTCTGGGACCCGAAAACGGAAGATAAACATCATCTTTTAACACGTGAACCGGAGCACGAGGTGTCCCCTTGGGACCCACCTCCCAAACCGCCACTATACCCCCCATGTATAAATAGTTTTTTTTTCTTTTTTCATTTATTTTCATCCATTTTCATCAAAACAATCCACCATCTCTCCATAGAATCTGCCATAACTCACCTGAATTCAGCTGAGTTCATCCTAAAACAACTCTAATTCAAAGGTATTCTTCAAGTTCTAACTAGTATCGATTGAGTTTTCTTGATTAAACGCGATTTCTAGCCGAAAAAACTCATTTTAATACAAGATTTTTGAAGGTTTAAACATGTTTATGGGCTGAATAAGAACACCTTTGTATTTACCTGGTGTTATACGGCAACCATGATCCCAAACCTTTGGGGTTTGATACCCTAATCAACTCTTATTCGACAAAAATCGCTTACCTATTCGATTAACCGAAAAACAATGAATTAAAGCTTGATTGATGTAAATTCTAGCATATTTGGATTGTACTTGGTGTGTAGGTACTGAATATAGCCTTTACACACTTCTGGGATCAAGATAAACGTTTGGAAGCGGAAAAATTGCTAGGTATATCATCCGAAAACCGAAACTAGGATGGGCAGAATCTTGTTTTAGCTATAACTTGGTCCGTGTAACTTGGATTTAGCTGAAATTTGGTGTGGTGATGTAGGGTATTGTCAGGAAGGTCCACGTAAAATTTTAACTGTTTTACCGAAAGAATTTCGGAAAAAATATAAACGGATTAAATAAATCACCATATTTTACAGAGACACTAAGGAATATATGGGGAAGGTTCTGGGAAAATTCGGAGTTGATTGGTTGAGTTTTGATTTGGGTGAAAAATCCGCGTTTGTGTGAGTTTTCGGTAGCCGGGAACGCACGAAAATCGAAAAAATCTCAAATTTTTTTGAGAAGTTCCTGGATATGTATAAGGTGTTTTGGAATGTTTTTGGATTTTTTTAACTACTGATGGTATTTAATTCGAATTATCTGGTTGAAAATAGTTTTATAAATAATTTATTTAAATGAGTAAATTAACAAAATAAATTCCCAGAAATTTTCCCATAATCTAAAGATTTTACCGATTTATATAAAAATTTATAGATTTTTATATAAAATAAGATTAAATGGAAATTTATGGAATTAAAAACAGATTATTTTAAAGCAATTTCGGCAGTTTACCGTATAGCGAACCTGCCGGAACTGGGAACTGACCCAACCCGACAAATACTATAGTTGGAACACCGGGAGTATTCGGGAGATTTCTGGGTAAATTAGGCATCCTGGGTGTGTCCTAAGGCAATTCGAGAGAATTCCCGACGGTGAAAATGGAAACTCAAATTTGGGCAACTTAGATCCCCCAAACACTCAAACTCCTTAAGGGACAGTTAATCATTCTTGAATAACCACGTGTTGGCACTACTGGTATTCCCGTACCATTACCCGAACACGTTAAAATACTGACTTTGGTTGGCACGCGAATCGGTGTCCGGAAGCCAAACTGTAAACTAATACTACACTGACGTCCATCACCATACCAATATCTATAGACTCAATCCGGAGTAAAAACTCCCGACCAGATCCAAGTTATAACCATTACCAACTTAGATACTGATTTGAGTCCATACTTGCATGGGTATTATTAAAGTTGGTCCAGTTGCTTGATCACTCTTGCGTTTAGATCACTACTCATACTGTGAGTTTCACTACCCCGCTTTTAACTGTTTTATTGTTTTACTTGGGGTGGAATGCATGTTACAAACTGTGTTAATTACACAAACTTCTGAAGGGAATTTCACTTCCCTAACACATGAACTTGTTACAAACTGTGATCATTGCCCCAACTTGGGACTGAGTTTCACTTCCCCACTTTCGAACTGTTTTACTGTTTTCTGGGGACTTGCATGTTAAAAACGGTGTTGATTACACTAACTTGGGAGTGAGTTTCACTCCACCATTATTAAACGGGGTTACTGTTTTCTGGAAGTGATTTGCATGTTGCAAAACCGTGTTGATTACACCAAGCTGGGATGAGATTTACTCTCCCACTTCTAAACTGTGATACTGTTTCTGGGATGAGTGGCATGTTATGAAACTGTGTTAATTGTACCACTTATGATGTGAATTATCTAACACACGAACTACCTCCCCTCTACAAGTGATTAGCGTAAGCCGTGGGCAGTGAATAGTACTATTGGTCTGACAAACCCGGGTCGCGCCCGACAGAAAGGTCGGTAACCAGGTCTACACGTGTCCTAATTTGGTTATGTTGTTAGGCATAACTGCTAAGGGGCGTTGAACTGCACGTGGCATAGTTGGGGGCCGGGAGTGTCTTTGTGACACGGTCCGGTGGCCGGGAGTGTCTGGAATGACACGGCCCTGGAATGACACGGCCCGGGGTTAACAAGTCAGGTTTCACTTGTGTCCTCATGTAATTCCATCTGCGACTATGACTGTGACCGTCATTATGATTATGACCAGTGCAATTAAACTTGTTCACACAAATTGTTACAAACAATTAAACTAGTGGAACTCACGCAGCGTTTAGCTGACTTTTTAAAGCTAACATGCATTTCAAGTAACTTGATACTGCTGTGATCCGTGTATGTTGTTCAAGAAATGTTTGTAGGCGAACCGTGATATAGACGCAGATGGCTTAGAAGACTTATGTGGTTCATGGGAAAACGCAGTTGTAATATACATGTAGTATGTAATCAACGTTTTGTAAGTAATAAAATGTAGTGTTTTATAAACAATGTGCTTATACCAGAGGTGTCTGTTGCATCCCGTATTTTGTCTTCCACTGCGAGTCGGGGTATGACAGAAGATGGTATCAGAGCCATTGGTTATAGAGAATTAGGTGCCTTTAAGGAAACCTAGACTATAACTACAGGCTCAGACCTTAGTGGACATCATTGAAAATATTAACCTCTACTCAAGGTCATTAGTGAACACTGTAAAGTATCCTAATTGCAAGTACCAGGATGGCCTTGTGGGGCAAGTGGGTTATTATGGTCCGGAACGTAATAACAGATTTGCTTATACGAGGCAGTGTTGGGAAAGCCGCGGTAATAAACACACTTAAATCGTGGAATGATACATACGTGTGCCAAGGTGATAGTGTGTGAATGTTTGTGCGAGAATTGATACAGAATTGGGATTGGTGGATAATGCGTTACTACATATGCCTTTGGGATAGGTAGAAAACTGGTATTACAGTCCATTCCACATTTCTACTGACCACCTGTTTAAGATAAACTAGAGTTGGATTCATACCACTTCTATAGTGGTTACTTATACTTTATGATGTGAGACCCCAAGCCTTTAGTGCAATACGATTTCACCAACTCTATCCTTATAATTATTATGACAACGATTGCATACCAGAATGGTATTTTAAAGTAAACATAGATACATAAAGAACGTATGGGTCGTTCTGATAAGCTGGAAGGACGTATACGAATCCTTACTCCGCTTCTCGTTGCTTCACACTCGATTGTTATACAATCGCAGAGTTCGAACATCTTATGAAACTTTTCGTCCTTGAATCCGCGATTCATTTGATTGTCCGCTGGATTCCTCTTTGGCTTGCAATATTGGCTTTAGCTTTTACGCCGTGTGATACCATAATACTTAGCGTTATTCCTTAGCACATGTTTCGGTCTAGGGTATATCTGAATATGACGATCTCTGGGTCATGGAGATGGCATGGGGTGCGTGAATAAGTTACCCTTCATGTTGTCATTTGATTCCTTGGGATATAAAGTCTGTGATTGTACGGATTCCTTTGAAACGCTTGCACTGTGGAACCTTGTTTTGTGTGACCATCGGTTACATTGTGTTCTTTTACGATTGTTGATTGTTTCGAATTTCAGTTGGTTATTTGTAGAAAGTAGTATGAGGCCCGAATATCGGGGAGAACAGAATATTGATCAGGTATATGGGTGTGGTGGATACGCTGCGTTACTTCCTATATATAAACACCCGGCTACATGATCAAGGTACCGTTACTCAGGGCAGATGGGCTTCATGTTGCGATTTGTTCGGTTTTGTTTTGGGCAATGCAGTATTGAGATTGCGACCCTGTTTGATGCGATAGATGACGCCATAGTGGTCGTAACCACGATGTCTATACATGGTTATAGTAATGTTACATGAAAAGTAGTTTGGGTCGGCATATAAACGACCATTGGATTAATCCTGGGAAATCCTTTTCTTTTCTTAAACTCGTGACATGATTTCTAGGGATACTACACTTCAGTAGTAATCCGTACTAAACTATTTGGGTATAGCCGGTGATAGCTTACCCACATCGATGACCCAATGATCGATTCGCGATAATTATCAATGTTTCTGTCTTCGATAAGACAATTTGGCGTATGTTATTTCTTTTGGCGGGATTTGCTAGAACGTATAGTCATATATTCGGAATCATTACGATACGGCGAACAACCTATACTCGTTACACCGACCGTTGTCTATGAAATTACTCGGTGAAGCATATATTTCCGTTATTAGCTGTCGCTCGCTAATGATGCAATCACTAATTCTTTATAAGGACGAAAGATTAACATCGGTTTTGATAACCTAAGGGGATTTAGGGGTAACACATAAATGGAGAAACTTATTTGATTTAATCAAAGCTGGTGAGCAATTGTGTGGATGCGGATCTGTTGGTGATAAGACTTGGGGAGGCGAGAACAATTTTGCCGATATTCCTCGTAACCATTTATACTTCATATTAACATGACACTCCTATGTATACATGTAATCATAAATATACAACATTAACCGCGGTCTAATCCAAGTGTCAATTTGGTAAATTTCGGTTGAGGATGACATAACACCGGTGTAAAGTCGGAAAACTATAATCATGAAATAATCTGACTCACTGCTTTAAATCAATTCAATTTTCCTTACTAACTCTGTTAGAAAGTGTTGAGGTCCGGTACATATAAATTCCTAGAGTGATACACCTTACTTTTAATCAATGTTCAACCATGTTGTGATACGTTGGCTTCCTCTGGAACTACGACATGTGTCTCGGTGATAGGACTAAGTGACTTACAACCTTGAATCCTATTGATTTAGTTCGAACTACTACAAGATAAATTCCCGGTAACTCGAAAAGTAGTAAATGAACGATACGAGGGACCGTAACGAAGCTACCTCTTAATGAATATTTAATAAATAAATGACACAAAGCGAATTTTCCGTCGAACGATTATTTCATATATATATATATATATATTTGCATCAAATCCGAAGGGCGGTATTTAAAAAGAATCGTATGAAATTTTTATATATCAAACGATCCCTTGTTTTCAGTCTCGCGTAACTTAGTAAAGATATGTTCTAATGAAAGTCGAGATCGCCTTTGAGTAGCATTCGAGTACAGTAATCCGATGACTAACCCATGGGACAACTCCTATCCAAACCTACAGACTCTAGACCACCGGTTCTTTTGATTCTTTTTCGGTAATATTTTTGTGATGGCTATACTAAGTCTTGAACCAACATTACCCGTATGAGGGCGGTGCATTCATGCTAGAAATCGCATAAGTGGATACATGGTTCTTTTAATTCCTTGCGATTAAGGCTTCTCGCGTCACGATAACTACTACGACCATACGAGTGGTCCTGGGTAGGGACCAACTCAGATAATTATATGTCTATAGAACGTATTGACTCCTCAACTCTACGATAATAATAATACCTGGGGAACACCATATGTCTTCTCATCTTCCTTGAAACATTGGAGGAGTCCAGATACTTATACGCGATGTTGTTTACAATTCCTAAGGGATGTTTGAAATTCCCTTCGGACCTTTATAAAGATGTTATTTGGTAAGGACTCCTACATGTGTAGGAGGATGATACATGGGATACACTAACTTTCGTCCACCGATGGGATACAAAGTGAACGATACCCTACTCTTGCGAGTAACCTAAAGTTATTCGGTAGACGGCGTTGCTAGTCCTCATGAGTATACGAGGACTAAATTATCTAGATCAGGGAAATAATGTTGAAACAGCCCTCGTCTTCGCTCAACTAGTTGGTACCTTCAATTGATTTTCAGTTTGATCATTTAAATAGGTATTCGTGAGATACGATGTTACCAAGAAACCAGATTCTTCGCTAATTTCGAGTGACGAAAATTCTTGTGTTACTTAAGGAAATAAGAAAGGGAGAATCGTAAGTATAATACTGTATATATATATATATGCACCTGTGTATTCGTACCATAGTGAAATTTACGATCGTATGGATGATTGTCGGAAGCTGTGCGCTATCATTTACTCGATTTATGCCTCGGTCATTTGTGGTGAAAGTTTCGGGACCATTCTATCATAAACAATATATATATATATATATATATATACATGCATTAATGTCACATTTTCAATCGTCCCATATCACACAAATTCGTCGCACGCATGAATCCACAACCTGTATAACCAACATCATTATCATGTGTGTAATAATATCCGTCAGTATACCACTGCTAAAATTGCACTTATACTTAACCCAAAAAGGGCCAGTGCTTAAATGTGCAGTCAAAGCGTGTCACTAGAGTGACGTATATACGCCATACTATGAAAAGCATGAACTACTATGTATGAAGGAACATGGTCAAAACCAAACTTTCTTTGAAATAGGAATAGTCACGAGTTGTCCAAATATTACAATTGGTGTCTTTTGTGCGCTGAACCCACCGGGGGGAAAGCTAACCCATAAATCTAGTAGTCCCGACCATTCCAGATGAAGGGACTAGTGAATCTTCCAAAATACGTTCCTCGGATATCATGTCCATCCAGAGGGAATATCCGTTAGTAAACACGTCATATATACTTAAAGGAGGAATAAGACTTTGACACGACAACTAATACTCTTCAAATTTGGAGAGTCACTTAACACATGCTACGAATTGTAAATAACTTGATGTGCGATACTAAGTCAAACTAAATGACCAAAGTGTAGATCGGTGCTTTGTTGGATGCACCAATCGATTGTGAAATGGCATTTATAACCTCTATTCGTTGCCTAGCCTCATAGTGCTAGGCTTACCTCGATTGATTACGGTTTTCATTCAGCCTACTTGAAACTGCTTTTGTTATTTCAAGAGATTGCTGAGCAATTTTGAATCTATGCTATTACATTTCCCAACAGCACGTATTCCTTCCGTGCCCTATTTGGAAACAGAACGGACTAATCCTATGCCAAGGGGTCGAGAAACTCAACAAGCCTAGTCTGACCAACCCGGGGGCTGGGTCTTCATTTTTTGTTTACATTATTACGAATATGAGACTAACAGGAAAAATCAGAGTCAGTGGTCAATTATCTCTATCGGATTAGAGTGACCATGAATTCAGGCTTCAGCCCACGGATTCATAAAACCGCACGAATTTCCCAATCTAAACCAAGATGGTTTGACATGAACAAATTCGATGAAACCCTTACGTTTAAGCGGTGATTCAGTTGGTGGAGGTGCCAAGATGGGAAAGCATTATATCTTTTTATACTGATATACAGTTCAGATCTTACCAAGTCCGAATTTGACTCGAAAAACCACGAGACCGAGACGGTCAAGTGGTGATTAACCACCTTGTGACTAGTATGGGTTATATTGCCTATGCATTAGGTAATCTTTCAAGTACATCATGGGAAATGATTACTTTTCAATTTTCTCCATTAACGACATCCTTATGAAATGATATCGAGCGTGGCTATGTTCCCACCCTGCGAAGGGTACTCCATCAATGGGGAACCTTGATCCGATGACTCGTTACTTAGTATCTTTTACCAAATTACCCGTACATCTACGATCAATGTCGATCCCATGTGTATGGGCATCATAGTGATACTTGTGATCGTTAGACACTCATCATGCCTTAAGCATTTCCACGTGATATAGTAGCATTCTAGGTGTGGTGCTACTGGAATTAAAGCCGCATTGGGCGCACACCCTATCATTCCTGGTATATGGGAATTTTTATACGATATCTCTCGGAGAATCACACCGATGTCATTGAAGTTACTAAGTTGTTTCCTTCGGGAAAAGAAACAGATAGTTGTACAACAGCTGGAGCCAAGCTCCCAAAACTTAATGCAAACTGGAATTAATTACTGTAGAAATTCCATATCCTTACGACGTGATTGGACTACTGGTGAGTAGTTCGGGCACCCGTTGATGTGAGGGTGCAGATTCGTTGTTACTCGTGTACATGCTTGCCTTATGGCAACCATAGGCTCGTAAAAGCCTTTCTCTTTCTCTACCATAGAGTAGGGACTCTCGTGGTCGGCTAGTATTAGCCGAAGATACTCACGTAGATGACAGCAAGGGAAGAGCTTCGCTCACAACTCAGTGAGACCAAAAATTTATTCCCTTAACACAAACACGCGGAGCATGGTGCTCATTATTGCAATGTTTGCAACAAACCCTGGAAGGGTACCCATACCCCTCCTTTATAGGAGGTGTGCTAGAACTAATGTACGGAATCGTAATTGAAACTTATGGTGTATGAATGGTGAAGATAATGAATGCAAAGAAAACGTAATAATGGCAGTCAGCTATAAGCTGAATACGAAACTCATATCCTACTGTGAGTCCAACAACACTCTCTCTTTCAGATTGGAAGTGATGACTGACGTTACTCTTATCAATACGTAGGAATTGTGGATGGACAAATTACACTGCTACTATATAGCACCATTATCATCTCTGTATGATGATGATACTAATCAAAAAATGAAAACATTATTGTCTGTCAGATGACTGACATGAATATAAATATGGAGCTTTCCAATAGATTACTTTCGAGGACGAAATTCTTTTAAACGGGGAAGACTGTGACAACTGTGAAAAATCCTGGTAAATGTTGATTGGTACAAGTCCGTGGTAACCGGACGGGATATGTGTATCATGATATTGTTTTGATTGTGTGTGATACCCAAGACGAAACAGGTACACCTAAATTGGTCCTTAACTTAAAGCATGATTAAAACTATAATTGCGTGTAAACATTGGGAAGTTGCATGACTTGTGTGTTGTGCGAAACAATATATGTTATATCTCGGAGGAATCCGAGAGCACATCGTGGTTGACATGACACTATTAAGGACCAACGATGCGAGGTTGGCGTCCTTAGCCTTGAACAACGTGTTAAACGGAGACTTGATGTTTAACAGCGCATTAAACCTTTGACGTTGATTATTAAGTTATCGGTAGCATCATTTAAGATTCCGAGTTCCAGGAACAACTTAGTTTTGTGCCATAGACTGTGATATAAGGTTTGAAAATAATCAAAGCCCGGGCACGCAAACGAAGCAGCTCCCGGTTGGGGAAACGCCTTCTTCCGGGCATAACGTAAGGAAACAAATGTGCAAGGAACGATCGATCAAGCTTAAAAACACTTAAACGAACGTCAAACGAGGCTTTTATGATTAAAACATAACCATGCTTGGATTTCGAGACGGTTATGCTCAGTTTTTAAAACCGAGTCTTTTGACACTAAGAACGCGCAAAACGGAGACCGTTTCGCAAATCGGAGACGCGTCCGGGACCCGAAAACGGAAGATAAACATCATCTTTTAACACGTGAACTAGAGCATGAGGTGTCCCCTTGGGACCCACCTCCCAAACCGCCACCATACCCCCCATGTATAAATAGTTTTTTTTTTCTTTTTTATTTATTTTCATTCATTTTCATCAAAAAATTCCACCTTCTCTCCATAAAATCTGCCATAACTCACCTGAATTCAGTTGAGTTCATCCTAAACAACTCTAATTCAATGGTATTCTTCAAGTTCTAACTAGTATTGATTGAGTTTTCTTGATTAAACGCGATTTCTAGCCGAAAAAAGACATTTTAATCCAAGATTTTTGAAGGTTTAAACAAGTTTATGGGCTGAATAAGAACGCCTTGGTATTTACCTGGTGTTATATGGCAGCCATGATCACAAACCTTTGGGGTTTGATACCCTAATAAACTCTTATTCGACAAAAATCGCTTAACTATTCGATTAACTGAAAAACAATGAATTAAAACTTGATTGATCTAAGTTCTAGCATATATGAATTGTACTTGGTGTGTAGGTACTGAATATAGCCTTTACACATTTCTGGGATCAAGATAAACGTTTGGAAGCGGAAAAATTGCTAGGTATATCATCCGAAAACCGAAACTAGGATGGGCAGAATCTTGTTTTAGCTATAACTTGGTCCGTGTAACTTGGATTGAGTTAAATTTGGTGTGGTGATGTATGGTATTGTCAGGAAGGTCCACGTAAAATTTTAGAATTTTTGGAATTTTCTACGAGTTTTGGTGAATTTTTAACTGTCTTACCGAAAGAATTTTGGAAAAAATATCAAACGGATTCAATAAATCACCAAATTTTATAGAGACACTAAGGAGCATATGGGGAAGGTTCTGGAAAAATTTGGAGTCCATTGGTTGAGTTTTGATTTAGGTTAAAAATTCACGTTTTTACGAGTTTTCGGTAGCCGGGAATGCACCGAAACGAAATCGGAAAAATTCCAAAATTTTCTGAGAAGTTCCTGGACATGTATAAGGTGTTCTGGAATTTTTTGGATTTTTTAACTACTGATGGTATTTAATTGGAATTATGCGGTTGAAAATAGTTTTATAAATAATTTATTTAAATGAGTAAATTAATAAAATAAATTCCCAGAAATTTTTCCCATAATCTAAGATTTTTCTGATTTATATATAAAAATTTACAGATTTTTATATAAAATATAGATTAAATGGGAATTTATGGAATTAAAAATAGATTATTTTAAAGCAATTTCGGCAGTTTACCGTATAGCGAACCTGCCGGAACTGGGAACTGACCCAACCCGACAAATACTATAGCTGGAACACCGAGAGTATCCGGGAGATTTCCGGGTAAATTAGGCACCCTGGGTATGTCCTAAGGCAATTCGGGAGAATTCCCGACGGTGAAAATGGAAACTCAAATTTGGGCAACTTAGAACCCCCAAACACTCAAACTCCCTAAAGGGAAAGTTAATCATTCTTGAATAACCACGTGTTGGCACTACTGGTATTCCCGTACCATTACCCGAACACGTTAAACTACTGACTTTGTCTGGCACGCGAATCGGTGTCCGGAAGCCAAACTGTAAACTAATACTAGCCTGACGTCCATCACCATACCAGTGTCCTATAGACTTAATCCGGAGTAAAAAGACCCGACCAGATCCAAGTTATAACCATTACCAACTTAGATACTGATTTGAGTCCATACTTGCATGGGTATTATTAAAGTTGGTCCAGTTGCTTGATCACTCTTGCGTTGAGATCACTACTCATACTGTGAGTTTCACTACCCCGCTTTTAACTATTTTATTGTTTTACTTAGGGTGGAATGCATGTTACAAACTGTGTTAATTACACAAACTTATGAAGGGAATTTCACTTCCCTAACACATGAACTTGTTACAAACTGTGATTATTGCCGCAACTTGGGACTGAGTTTTACTTCCCCACTTTCGAACTGTTTTACTGTTTTCTGGGGACTTGCATGTTAAAAACCGTGTTGATTACACTAACTTGGGAGTGAGTTTCACTCCACCATTATTAAACGGGGTTACTGTTTTCTGGAAGTGATTTGCATGTTGCAAAACCGTGTTGATTACACCAAGCTGGGATTGAGATTTACTCTCCCACTTCTAAACTGTGATACTATTTCTGGGATGATTGGCATGTTATGAAACTGTGTTAATGGCACCACTTATGATGTGAATTATCTAACACACGAACTACCTCCCCTCTACAAGTGATTAGCGTAAGCCGTGGGCAGTGAATAGTACTATTGGTCTGACAAACCCAGGCTGCGCCTGACAGAAAGGTCGGTAACCAGGTCTACACGTGTCCTAATTTGGTTATGTTGTTAGGCATAACTGCTAAGGGGCGTTGAACTGCACGCGGTGCAGTTGGTGGGCCGGGAGTGTCTTTGTGACACGGTCCGGTGGCCGGGAGTGTCTGGGATGACACGGCCCAGGGTAAAACAGTCAGGTTTCACTTGTGTCCTCGTGTAATTTCATCTGCGACTATGACTGTGACCGTCATTATGGTTATGACCAGTGCAATTAAACTTGTTCACCCAAATTGTTACACAGCAATGAAACCAGTGGAACTCACACAGCGTTTAGCTGACTTTTAAAACTAACATGCATTTCAAGTAACTTGATACTGCTGTGATCCGTGTATGTTGTTCAAGACATGTTTGTAGGCGAACGGTGATATAGACGCAGGTGGCTTAGAAGACTTATGTGGCTCATGAGAACACGCAGTTGTAACATACATGTAGTATGTAATCAATGTTTTGTAAGTAATAAAATGTAGTGTCTTTATAAACAATGTGCTTATACCAGAGGTGTCTGTTGCATCCCGTATTTTGTCTTCCGCTGCGAGTCGGGGTGTGACATACTCAAACCAAATGCATAATGCCCTGTATATTCAATTGTCTTGTACAAAACAAGGTCCTTGAATAAACAAATGTTTAGATCAAAAGTTATATTTTGAAAACTATTGCTTTTATCGATATGAACATTTATCAGTGTTTATCGCATACATTCAAGCCTTGAGACTGTCGGATAAACCATTATCAGGATCAAGGTTTATCAAAACTGTATTCGGATTCTGTCATTCCCTAACACTCCAAAAAAACATAGGAAGCGGGAACGGGATTTGTCAAGTCCTATGGTACCATTACATACTACCGGTCGGTTGATCACTGTTAATGAATGTATTATTGTCCTGTTAAACATACCAAATGTCATTTTCAATGTGGTCATGAAAAGTGGTTTAAAACTTATACTAGACATACTAAGTCAATATGTCAAGTAAAAATGCTTTTACTTTTCTTTTGAAATAGTGTATTATATGTACGATGTAACAAAACATGTATAATGTCATGAAAACGGAAAGTAAAGTTATGCACATATGCTTCACCCCAAAACATTTGAAAAAGTAAAAGAGTGGACTATGTACTCACCTTTGGGTGCATTTTTATGTGTTAACACAATCCCTCAAATTGTATATTCGTCCTAAATTAAGCAAGAACGATTTAATAATCAAACAATATATTACAAAATTCCTAAGTTTCTCCAATACTTAGAATTTTCACATAACTTCAAGATTTTCTCGAAAAGTCTTTGTTTTGGTTATGTTGGTGTATTATATATATGTGTTCATATATTAATATTTTCGCGACTTGAACGATTTTAGTGGTGACCTTCAATATGTTATATCCGTTATCACACCCGTTTATAAGCAATATATCTACGATTTGCGCGTCGTAATATACATACATAAATGTGAACATATAAACAAATATCATAATACACGTATTTTGTTGACTTATATATTATCATTTTTAAAGAATTCATACATGAAATAACTTATCAACTTAACCTATGTATCATTTTCATGCTCGACAAACAAGTTACACATATAACGAGATATTCGCCGTTTTAACTGCACAAGTGCACATGCGTAGTTTAAACTCCTACTATCATGTTATCACCTAGAAAAATCCATAACATATTCTCATAATCACATATCACATCATAATATACCAAGTTCAGTCTTGAACAATCCATGTTTGTGTACATTGAAATATGCGTATTTAGCGTTTTCGGAGTCACGTATGACCAACCAAACACCAAAGATACTTAATATAAGTTAATATACTTATATTTATGTAAAAATATCAGTTTACTTACTGATTCAGAACAGATTTGTAAAAATCTCTTGAAAGGCGATTTTTACCGTTTCCAATGCATAGTCTTGTATCAAATGTTACCATAACCATCCCAAATCGAAACGACTTGATATTTTAACATAATACATGTTATTTACTTATTAAAATGATGGTTATAACCATATTAGTGCATATTTTGTGTAAGTCTATTAAATCATGCGATTTCACACCTTTTACAACTCTTTAAGCACAATATACCACATGCAAAGCTAGTAAACTTTATGACAAAGCTTCATGCTATTTTAACACTTCAAATAACAATATTTTTAGTGTTCATAATCAGATTCAAAGCACCTTTGTCATGTCATAGTATTTTCATCATTTCTTGATTACAAAATCCTCAAGCAAGCTCACGTACAAACTTCTAATGCATGTCATCATATTATCATCATTTCATATGAACTAAATGCATCTATACCCATCTTAAATTCATGTTCTAAATATTCAAATACATCTTCATCACATCATCATCATGCTAACATAAATGCAAGATTCACTCTATTTATGGACATATGACAAAATTTCTCACATGCATGTACCTTTAAAGAATCCGATCAAACAAGAGTTAATCTAAAATAAAAAAATCATCTCTATCATATATACATACACATCCACGACCACATATATACACACACATACATCCATTTTTTTATTTAAAAACCCGTTTGTTTTAGTTTTCAAGTTTGTGTTTAAATCCATGAACAAGAGAAACTTTTTACTATCATCTTCATCACCATGAATCAAGAACATTTTTAAAAGAGATGGTTTTATACCTTTCAAGATTCAAGTGGGTTTTTGAATGAAAATGATGACACAAAGCTTGGTTCTTGCTTGAAACTTCTTGGAATCACCTTTCAACCTTCATATAAACTTGAAATCACCTTGAAATACTTTTGGATCTTCAAGAAATTATTTCAAAAATCTGAAATGGGTGTGTTTATGGAGGGTGTCAGGCTGAGTTTATGCAAGAGAGAGAGAGCGATAGAGTTTTGATTTTGTTTTATGATTTTCCTTGGATTTATGGAAGATTTTAGAAGATTTACAAAGTTGTAATCATCAAACCAATTTCCTAGGCCAACACTTGTATGAGAGAGGAGAGAGAGAGTGCTTCATGGCTGCCACATATCCCATAGATACACACACACACACCATACATTCATATATACATATACATATGAATTGTTGGCAAAAAACAGGTATTTTACTGGTTACTGGGTATTTTATCTAGCATTTTAATCCCGTTTTAGGGCGTTTTAAATTATTTTAACGCTCTATAAAATTAAACTCCCAAAGATATTACTGAACAATATTTTATTTGTCTGGACTGGCAGTGTTGCCCGCATTTGACAATATGCGCGCTATGTTGCGCAGTACAGGCTTAGATTCGCAAAAATAGGGATTTTAAGCGTTTTAATTTATTTTTCCTCATTAACATGATTAAATATATTATTTTAATCATAACGACTATTTTTAGGGATTTTAACATTACTCGGGCGGTCACCAACGTTTGTTTCTCATTTTAAACCGTTACGCGATAAGCGTTTATCTTAAAATTGCCAACAAAGTTTTTAATAAATTTTAAATTTATTAACACATCAAATAACATCAAATACATCAAAATTAATATAATTTTCCTTTTTATTTAATCATAACGCATGTCACACTAGTACAGGACCAAAATATCCGGATGTCACAGTCTCCCCTACTTTAGGAAATTTCGTTTCGAAATTTAATTAGAGGAAACTTGTGAGAAAAGGTGTGGATACTTCGCCTTCATTTAATCCTCTCATTCCCAAGTAAACTCTGAGTCACGTTTGGATTCCAATCGAACTTTGAATATCGGTATGCACTTGCGCTTGAGTTTCTTGACCTTATGGTCTAAAATTTCCACAGGTTTCTCGAGGAAGTGCACCTTGTAATCAACACGAATATAATCAAGGGGGATGTGGAGGTTTTCATCAGCCAAGCACTTTTTAAGATTGGACACGTGGAAAGTTGGATGAACATTTCCAAGTTCAGGAGGCAGCTCAAGTCTGTAGGCTACTTTTCCGATTCTTTCAACGATCTTGAATGGTCCAACATATCGTGGTGCAAGTTTTCCTTTCTTTTCAAACCTGACCACACCTTTCCAAGAGGATACCTTGAGAAGGACGTGATCACCTACTTGAAATTCCAATGGCTTGCGTCGTCTATCCACATAACTCTTTTGACGGCTTCTAGCTATTAAGAGGTTGTCGTGAATTTTCTGGACTTTGTCTGTAGTCTCTAGAATGAGTTCAGGTCCGGTGAGCTGAGCTTCACCAATCTCATTCCAGCAAACTGGAACGACATTTTCGACCGTATAATGTGATACCCGGCTATTTAAGCTGTACCGTACAAATGTAACATGCGTCATGAATGAATAAAATGCCGTATTTGATTATTTATGATGTTTTTATATGGTATTTGAAGTGTTGGGAATCCAAAATTTGATGAAAATTATGTTGGCAATTTTAAGATAAACGCTTATCGTGTAACATTAAAATGCGAAACGAACGTCGGTGACTGCCCGATAAATGTTAAAATCCTAAAAATAGTCCGTTATGATTAAAATAATATATTTAATCATATTCGTGAGGAAAAATAATTTAAAACGCTAAGAAACTCCATTTTTCGAGTTAAGCGCGTACTGCGCAACACAGCTTGTCATACTCCGACCACGTAAAACAACAAACTGCGGCGGAAATGTCGGGGAGTGTCATAACAGAACTATTGTTTCAACAACCATGGCATAAAAATTTAAGTTTTATTTAACAGAATGTCTTAGATAAAAACGGAATATACAACAAAGTTAAACTGTTCTTCATGATTTTATTGTCACTAAGGCCCAAGTCCACCCTAAGTGTAGCATGATCGACCTTAAGCATTCGCTCTCACACCCCAACAGATGGCGGAAACATCAGAGTGAGACGAAATATATTGCTCATTGCTCACAATGCTAATAGTGACAATAATTAACTAAAACCGAATTTCATTGCACAAACAAATCGTTATTACAACACATGGAATTTCCAATAACAATACGAATAAGGACAAGATTTATACAACATGATTAAGCCCAATCATCTATATGTGTATCTAGCATCAACGCTACTTCAATTTCATAGTGTCGTCTTCGTCAACCTGTAACATGTTTAAAGTAAAGTAAATGCAAAATCAAAGGCGAGGACACAAGTTTAAGCATAGCATACGTATACGAATAAAGTTTAAAACAATCCTCATGGAAACTATGATTCATACAAGAGCATATACAAGGCATGCAATACTACTAGTCAAACCCTTAACGCAATCACGATATTTTAACATGGCCTCTAGATTTCATGAGGAGGGGGATGCGTTACTTCCTAGAGCGCTATACATGTCAAATGGAGGCTCGTGTAAAGCTAATGACTATTGTATTACATAAGAGTGGTCCAAATATAAGCATCAAGTAATGTATCAAAGTGTTCATGTATATTGGATTGTTTCGTGCATTGCATAAAGTATAAGTTTAGTGATTTTTGTATAAGGTAAACATGTTACACCCAAAGTGATATAAAAGAAAATGGTCGAGTGTACTCACGGTTTTGCAAGCGTTCTGACTTGGAAATCCGTGAAGAGTTGGAGGTTGGAGCTTCAAGCTTCCTTTAAAACACTCAGTGTTTTCTTTTAGAACTCTTAGAGTTCTCTTCCTTGCTTGGAAGATTTGAGAGAAGTAGAGAGGATGAGAGAAGAATAGTTGGAACATTTAGTATCCTTTTAGAATTCTTGATTTAGAGCGATTGAGATAATTAGAGATATGGAAAGAAGAATGGTGTGAAGAAAATGGTAGAAGGAGCTTGATATTTATAGGTAGAGAAGGTGGAAAGGGTGAAATATGATTGGTTAAAGAAGGTGGAAGAGGATTGAAAGATGATTGGTGGAGAAAGGAGGTGGAAAAGGGTGAAATATGATTGGTCAAAGAAGGTGGAAGGGGATTGAAAAGATGATTGGTGAAGAAAGGAGGTGGAAAAGGGTGAAATATGATTGGTTAAAGAAGGTGGAAGAGGATTGATGAGGTGGAAAGATGATTGGTATATTTCTTGGTATTTCTTGAGTATATATTATGTAACTGAGTATATAAAAAGTATAAAATTACAATTCAAGTATTGGGGATGTGCGTATAAGTATTTATACGTAATTGTGTCAGTTTGCGTATGATCGGTTGTGTGAATAAAAAAATATGTATAAAATATGAATTTTATTATGATTAATGCCTCGAATTGTGAGATTGAAATTAAAATACGAATGTAATGTTTCTAAAACTAGAATATGAATACGAACATTTTTAAAATAGAAATACAAAGATACGAGGCGTTACAGTCTCCCATACTTTAGGAAATTTTGTCCCGAAATTTATTCAAGAGGAAGACCTTGGAGAAAAAATATTTTGGCTAGAAGAACGATTGTGTAAAATCGAGACTTGAAAGTTTGAAATGTGTTGAAAAGTATGAAGTTTCGAGGAACGAAAAGAGAGGTTTGTAATAAGGGTTCATTTGTCTAAAATGATTCGAGACATTGAGCATAAGTAAAACGTGCATGTGTGTGTATAGACAAGCGAGTTTAAACAAGGTTGAATAACTCAATGACGAGGTATTTTAAAATGTGTTACCTAAGAAGGAAGCTTTCGTTTATATGTATTTTGATGAAAAGTGTGGCCGCACTATTGTTGTAAGAAAAAGTTTCGTTAGATTTAAAGAGCATTGTCAATCTCAGTTTTATAGAGAATTCTTTATTGGTGAAAAACGAGGAAGTTAGGTATTTTATATAAAAAATGGTTTTGGAGGTAACAACCAAATA
This sequence comes from Scalesia atractyloides, assembly GCA_947069175.1. Taxonomy (NCBI): domain Eukaryota; kingdom Viridiplantae; phylum Streptophyta; class Magnoliopsida; order Asterales; family Asteraceae; genus Scalesia; species Scalesia atractyloides. Next base: position 73,509,707 of record CAMTDV010000016.1, read on the forward strand.
AATATGTTTGCGCATAAATAAAGAATGGAAATAGTTTTAGGAATAAGAAAGTATTTTAGGGTTCGAATGTTTAAACTGATTGATTGCAAATGGGGTTTGTATAAAAGGCAGAGAATAGCGGGGAATAATGTATGTATAAGAGTGAACAATTGACCTAATAAACGAATGTGAGTATAATAATGGTATGCGTATTGAAAGTGATGAGTTAAGAATGGGGTCTCTCGTGCGTAATCGGATATCACGCGTTTAGCAATGCGTTTGCGAGTTGTTAAAGTTTGTATCAGGTCTAAATAGGTCTGCAAAACACCGAATTTCTCATGGCATGTTTTATGAAAGTTTGGTAAAATGGTGAAAACACTTATATATAGGAAGTACCAACGGCGTATCCACCATGTTTTGACCATGTTACATTCGTTTCGTTATTCGGTGTCATGTTGCGTTTCGTGTCTTACCATACATAGTAGTAAACCCTATGATTCTCATGCACCTATCACTATAATCCCGTGTGCACCCGTGATTATATTGATCTTAGAATGATCGGCATAGTTTTTACTAGTTGTGTATGAATCAGGGTATACATAAATTTGAAAATAAGAATGTGTGCGTTTAAGAATGTAGTATATAAGCATGTTTACGTTCAAATAAGTATGAGACCAACGCGAGTGAACCCCCCTCGGGTTATGCTCATGTATAGGTACGAATGTACGAATTTGAATATAAGTATGAGCATGAATGTGAGCATGATTATAAGTATGCATATGAGTATAAGTATAAGCATGGATATAAGGCGTATGCGTATGTATGCAAATATATATATAAGTATGAATGATAACACGTATGTGCGTAAGTATGAATATGCGTATAAGTATGAATAGTAACAGGTGTAAGTTACGACAATTGTGTATGTAACATGAATTTGAAGGTCCGTGATCAGGCGGTTCTAGAAGGAAGTTAATGCAAAAACATATATAACAGTTTCGGTAGAATGTTATTAAGAATGGAGTAGAAGTAGAATGCAGCGGAAGTATTCATTCATACCCAGAGAGTATACATCTTAATAAGTCCAGCTGCCGGAGTTCCTGGAGAGAATCTGGAAGCACCTCCCCGTAGGGATGGCAAAAACTCAAATGACAAATGAACACACACCACCTATTTATAGGGAAACACACAAGTTCGCTTGACATGTGCATAGGAGGACAAGTTCGGGCGAAATTGTCTATCATATGACAAGTTCGGGCGAACTTGACCGCCACATGTCAATTTCGAGCGAACTTGACCTCCACAGGTCAAGTTCGTGCGAACTTGTTCCCTTTTACACTGTAAACTCCGTATTTTGGTCGTGTGTTCAATTATAACCTATACAATATTCAACACACGCTCAATCTAGCCTATTCGACAAGTGACGAACACAATAGTGCATCAAAAGATTCCCCCTTGTTCGTTACTGTCAAAGCTTAATCTTGAACTTCAAAACTTTGAGCCATGTTTGAATATTCTGCAACTTCAATCAAGGTGTCTGCCGATGTCGTCAAAACGCTTCAACAGATTCTCCCTTAATTGATGATCCGGGTTTGCATTAACAACTTTCAATACCGCTGAAATCTCCAGTTCAGATCTTTGGTTGCGTGGTTTCCGACTCCCCTGATTTACTTGACCGACAAATTTTCTCCAATAACCATCAACTTGAAGCTAATCAATGCAGCATCTTCTCCATTTTGACGATAACCGCATCCGTGTTCAGTTTTGAATAAGCGTTGAGCATCGAGAGTTTATTCCGCACACTCCTAAAGTATCAAAACTCAATCGGCAATTGATAGAAACTTCGAATCACAGCGTCGGAAAACTTTAAATCAACGAATACCCTCGAAAATCTGAAATCCCAATTTCCGTAATCGCAGTCAAGCACCCTTCAGAAAGATTTTTTAGCAAATCGGTAATCTGCTCAATCAGCAAATCTTCATCAGAAACAGATAATCTGGTAAAACTGTAGGAACGTCAACGATTAGCACGGGAACCTAAATTTGTTATCTATTGTCCAATTAGGCGGAAACTAATGATAAGTTAACCAAATAACAAGAATTACTCATTTAAATGTTGTTTTCATTGATCTAAAGTTCAATACATTCGAGAACCGGATCTGACAGAGCTTCGCCGTCTCTGTGCCAAAATCTCTCCAAGTTACAAATGAAATCCCAAGGCACCTATTTATAGAGATGTAAGTTCGCTGGAGAGGGAACATGTTCGGGCGAACTTGACTTAGTCAAGTTCGGCCGAACTTGACTTCTCACACACCATGACCAACGAACTTGACTCCAAACTCACTTAAATATGCCTCGTTTCTAACAGATTAAGCCCTATCACTCAGACTCGATACATAATGACGTAGGCAACAGACATATGCACCAACAGACTCCCCCTTGGATGTTGCCGCAATAATTTTTACTTTTAAAATATTCTGAGTCTTTTGATCTTTAGTTCTTGAATAAACTTTATCATCTTGATCTTTATATCCTCTTTCTCTTTCTTTGAGCTTTGTCTTGATAAAACTTTTAACCACCATGCTCCCCCTAGCTTTAAGCTTTAGTCTCAGACTCCCCTTTGCTTTGATCTTTAGACTTCAAACTCCCCCTAGCTTTGAGCTTTCTGAAATCTTTGGACAATGTTTTATCTAGCTCCCCCTCAAACTTTACTGCCTGTCTAAATAAATTCTAACATTCAAATAAACATTTCAGATTCACTATTTTGAAATTTTGTACTATCAACATTTCAAACTTTAATCTTCACTTCAACCTTATCACAAACTTTGAATGTTTCAAGTTCACATTAATGACCTTGAATACATTTTACATTTAAGACCTTCAATATTCACATTTTTATTATTTGATTTGTAAATATCCACTTAGTTGATCAAGTCCAAGTTAATGACCATGATTAACCAAATATATCAACCAAGTCCAAATTAATGACCTCAGTTTGAAAAACCGTTATTGACAAACTGATTTTAAAGTTTCAAATTAATGAACTTTTAAACATTCATCAGATTTTCTTACTAGACTTCGAAGATCCGATATCCATCATTGGCTCGTTTGAAACTAATGTAGAAACAAAATCTTTTTGAATTATAGAAAGTTTATGCTAAAACACACTGAAAATCTTTTTGATTTTTATCTTGAAAAGCAAGTAAAGTATTTACAGAATTTTAACAAGTAAAGTAAACTTTGTACAAATATATTTACAGACATATTTTTGTGAATTCATGTCTAAGGATTATATCAGTTTGTTTAAGACATATCACCAGTACCATTGACCTTTTGAGACTTTAAGATTTAAACTCGTTTACCTAGATTGTCAATATAATTGTCCACTTAAACTTTACCACGTTTCTCAATTGTTCCAAGATATGTTAAGATATGATTTTAAGAAACTTGACTTAACCGTGTTTCCCACTTCTTGAATATACCCCCGAATCCAGATTCCCTAGATTTCATCTTACAGGTGAGTATAGCGTAATTGATATCTGTATCTGGGTTAATGCGAGATCTTGAGAGCTCAGGTTAGTACTACCGTACAGATAAAGAGATGAAGGCTCGTCTTTAAAGGTGTGTTCCATTTAAGGAATCTTTTCAGCATTGCAAATGATTAGATCTTTCGATTCTTTTCAAGTTTTGCATGTTATTTTGGGGTTTTTAGCAAAAGCATTATAGAAGTTCTAGGCTATTGCTTCCGCAAAATCAGAAGAAGTTGTATAATACCCCAGATATCAACTATCTATAAAGACCTCGTATCTCAGAATCAGGCAACCTTTCAATCGAAATTTCGGAGTACTAAGTCCATATATCCGAGATGTGTTAATCCACAAGTTTAAGCAGTTGTAAAATTTAGTTTATATCTCGGAAAACAATTTGATGAACGTTTAAAGTCTATCGACACATCCACAGTAAGACTTGTTTATCACTTTTAAACTTTACAATTCTTTAGCATACTGTGATAGTCCACTAATGTACTATCATTTCCTTTTTGACAACCAAATTTCTTTTTGTCTTTTTCAATGTTTTTGAATTTTCAATTTTTTTATATATTTTTGATTTTTCTAAAAATTTTCTTACTCCCCCTAAAATCAAAAAGATATTCTTGGATTTTAGGTTTTAAGAAATAACATTCTAAAAAGATAACAAACCAATGAGGATCACGAGAACTCGTCGTCCGATCCTTTTGATTTCATTTTCTGCATCATCACCTATTAGCAGAACAAACCATTAAACTTTGATAACATCAACTAGTAGAAACAACTTTGTAAGAATCACTTGTAGGAAATCAAATTTTAAATGATTTTTCAATATAACCAGCAGTGTTCTGTTTAACGGTGTGGATTTTCTCAACAAAATTTTAAATTTTTCTTTTTCAACCACTTTGATTTCAAAAATGTCAAAGATTATGACTTTCTAGGTAAGTTAAAAACTCATGGAGCTCCGCTATCCTGTATCAACTTTGATAGAGTGGATCTTGGGACTCCTGCACATGAAACAACTATTTGAAAAATGAAACCCAAACCTTTTTGGTTTTGGGTTGGTACTGATAAGCATCATAACTATATTCTAACTCTTCATCATAATCAAAATCATCATCAAACATTTCGTCCATTGTCGATTCTGAAAACGTTTTTACCTTTTCTTCATTCGTTGGTTTGATTACTGACTCGGTTAATTTGACATTTTCAGTTTTGTCAGCAACAGGATTTGGTTTTTCTAATGATGAAAGCCTTTTCTTAGCAACCCAAGATTGTCGCTTGCTTCTCGCTTTCTTGATATAGAACCTAGAATCTTTGATTTCATTAAACCTTGAAGTTTCACCTTTTTCAAATGTTGAGTTTTCAAACTTTGACACAGTTTTAGGTTTCACTTCTTGTTTAGATTCATAGTTTCTATTTGACTCTGTGACAGATTTCACAATCTCTGGTTGTTTTTTTTCATTTTTTGACACAATTTTTCTTCGTGGAAACACAGGCTTTAGATTCAGACACTTACGAGCAATATGACCAACAGTATTGCATTTAAAGCAAGTTCGATTATCAGAAATATTTCCATTAGTGGGTTTTTACTCCACTTGTGGACTTGGTCTTTGCCTTGTCCCGAAGTTCTTTTTCTTTCTTGAATTCATCATTTGATTTCTTACCAATCATACCTTCTTCTTGAACCGTATTTGTCCCATACACAAACTTCATGCGTTTACCTTTGTATTCATGACATGGCGACTTCTGGTTCCTTCTCGGTTCATCTTCATTTTCTTCCAAACCCAATCCTGCTCTCATGTTCTCAGGAAAATCACCACCAAACTTTCGATAATTGTTAGCATTCATTTTGGGTTTCGAGTAAAATCTTTTCTCGTTTTTCTCAAGATCATCTGATGAAACTTCTACAAGTTTGAAAAAATTATCAAGTTGATCCTCTTTCATGTTCCAAATCGGAAAACTATCATCGAAGTATAATCTATCAGATTCCTTAATCTTGTACATGACAATATTAGGATCATCACTTAGATCATGTTCTGCTGATGTATCGTCATCTTCAGAGTGTGATTCTGAGTTTTTTGAACTTGATTTAGCGCTTTCAGAGCTGCTGTCATCAGAATCATTTTCCAACACCTTTTTAACCACTTTACCACCGCTTCATTGTCATCACTTGATTTCGTAAAGTCTACGTCAATGTTCTTAGGCAATTTTTTTTTCTTTTCTGACAAAATGAGTAAATTAAATGCCTTTTCAATCTCATCATCTTTCTTGCAGGAATAACTTGCAAGAAATGGTGGAGGAACACTTTCGTATTCTTTACGCTTTGGTTTATCACCATTTTCCTCTTATTTAATCGTAGGTAAAATGTGATCAATGACATACGCGTTTGTGGTGTAACTTTTCAGCAATTGTCTTACTCTTTCTGTTTCAATCTTTATGTCATGAAGCTCACGCTTTGTTTCTGCAATAGTATTTATGTACATGTTAATTGCCTTTTGTTTTTCAATTACTGTAGCATTTAACATTTTAACATTAGCATTTAGCTCACGATTAGCATTATCAACATATTTATATTTGCTTGATATTTTGTCATAAGCTTCTTTTATGCTTCTGTAATCATAACGAAAGTTTTCGTTGTGTACAGTCAATTCTCTTATGACTTTGACTTTATCAAGACAGGGTTCACAAGGACTTACGCACTTTGTGCAAGGTTTTTCAACCTCCACAACTTTCACAACCTCCTTTTCAGACACACTTACTTTAGCTTTTACCTTTTCTGCCTCTGATTTCAATACCTCTTGTTTCTTCATCTCAAGGTAAGCTAACTCTTCTTCCTCAGCTCTCTACCTATAACCTTCAAGAGTGGCATTTTCCAAAGCAGCATCGACATATGATGCATCATATTCATCCACTAACTCTGCTATCATAGCAACACCAGTTTGCTTTCCGATGTATCTGTTCCAGTCAAAACCATCTTCTTCATGATTAGCAATAAGAGCTTGTTCAGCTTTCTTTGCGGGTTTATCTTCAACTTCGACTTGTGTTCTCTTTGGATATGGCTTGTATTAAAGAGCTTTCCTGTAGTACTCATTGTTGCTGCCAAAAGGATTTTGGTTTCCACTTGCTTCTTGATTACTGCATTCTCGTTTGAAGTGTCCTTTTTGTCTACACCTGAAGCATGTGACTTTAGACTTGTCAAATCCAAGCTTATTGCTTAAGTTACCAATATCCCTTCTAGTGAGCGCCACAAATTTGGAAACTCTTCTGATAATGGATGCAAGGCTCCATTTAATATCCATCAGCTCCAATTCTTCTTCGTCCACCTAATCATAATCTTCGGCGGTCATCTCTGGATTACCGATCTTTCCAGCAACGAGACTTTCATATGATTCGAGAACAGTAGCAAGAAGTGCTATGTGCTGTTTAGCCACCATTTCCGGAAATACATTCTTTAAATCAACTGCTATGTTGCATTGGAAAACATTTGAATCCGAACCAATTTGACTTGTCTGATTTTGGAATGATGAGCTTGAACTTGCACTTGTATATCCAGCATATGGAGAACTTTGACTTGGAGAAGAATTTGTATTTGCACTAAATGCTGTTTGAATTTTCGGGCTTTGAATCGGAGTATCAGGAATACCTCCTTTGTAATAGACACCGACATCTTGAACAACATTAGCATTCTTTGATTTTGCAATCTTCATCAATTCCATTTCATATCCTTCCAATTTGTCTATGAAGGATGACAATTTGAAATGTGTCCAAGATGGACTATTCTTCAGAATCATCAGATATGTTGTCCATTCTCCTTCTGGAAGTGCATCGGCCAACTTCTCGATTTGCTCTTCATTAGATCTTTTGATATCATGTCTTCGCATCTGGACCATGAGGTGACAGTATCTATTAATCATCTGCTTCATTGTTTCACCTTTAATAATTGTGAAGATCTCGAATTCTCTCTTGATTAAAGCCCTTTTACTTTTGATCATTTCATCACTTCCTTTGATTTTTTCACAAAGAGAATGCCATAATTCTTGTGATGTTTCATATTCTGGCAAAAGAATCAAGATATCTTCCTTCACTGATTGTTGTATCAAGCTGATCATTTTCTTCTCCGCAACATAGTTATCTTTGTCGGTATTTGAAAACTTGTTCAGCGGAAGATCTTGATCACGCTCATCCTTTGGCCATTTGTAACCATCCTCAACTGCAACCCAGCTGTTGAATTGATTCGCTTGTATCCAATTCACAAACTTTTCTTTCCATCCTTCAAATTCATCAATGATCATTAGCTTTGGCGGTTTCGACGTAGTACCCATTTCATTTTCGATATTCATCTGGTTCGCTGCAAGAACATTAGCGTTTGATAAAGAAGCCATTTGAGAAATGAACACGTTGTGTAAATCTTCCATTTTGACAATCCAAAACTTTATCTGAGAATATGATAAAAAACACTCAAAAATTGATTAGAAACAGACAAGTTCGGTCAAACTTTTGTGAAAACAGGTTTTGATTTCAAGTTTCAACATGTTCAGTCGAACTTAGAAACAATTTTCAATTTTATCACACACACCTCAAGTTCGGTCGAACTTGATATGTAATTATGAGAAAAATTACAATTTCAAGCGGACTTGTAAGAAAGATCTCAAGAAACAAGTAAGTTCGGTCGAACTTAAGAAGAATTTTCAAGACTTTAGCTAAGTTCGAGCGAACTTAAGTTTGAATTTCAAAAGAAAACTAAGTTCGGGCGAACTTAAGTGAATCTTCACTAGAATTATATCAAGTTCGGTCGAACTTGATAGAACTTCAAGCAAAATTCAACAAGTTCGGTCGGACTTAAGCTCAAAATCTTGAAAAACTAATCAAGTTCGGTCGAACTTGATTAAAATTTTAAGAATTTCAATAAAGTTCGGTCGAACTTAGTGTTAAGTTCGGCTGAAACTTGTTTCCAAAACATGGTTTTTTTCAACTTTTTGATATCTAAAACCTTTGAATTTGATGTCCAAACTCTCAGGGGTTTATCACAACTGTATTTTCCATGACATATTCAATTTTTAGCTGATTTTGTCCATGAAATCATCGAGTATGTGAAAATATTAACAAAAAAGATAGAATGGAGATGAAATAGAGAAATTCTTGTCTTGATTCCAGCAAATTTAGGTATCCAGGCTCTGATACCACTTGTAGGAACGTCCACGATTAGCACGGAAACCTAAATTTGTTATCTATTGTCCAATTAGGCGGAAACTAATGACAAGTTAACCAAATAACAAGAATTACTCATTTAAATGTTGTTTTCATTGATCTAAAGTTCAATACATTCGAGAACCAGATCCGACAGAGCTTTGCCGTCTCTGTGCCAAAATCTCTCCAAGTTACAAATGAAATCCCAAGGCACCTATTTATAGAGATGTAAGTTCGCTGGAGAGGGAACATGTACGGGCAAACTGACTTAGTCAAGTTCGGCCAAACTTGACTTCTCACACACCATGACCAGTGAACTTGACTCCAAACTCACTTAAATATGCCTCGTTTCTAACAGACTAAGCCATATTCTCTCAGACTCGATACATAATGACGTAGGCAACAGACATATGCACCAACAAAAACATCGAATCTGAGAAACATACGTCCGTGACCAAACTCACATTCTTCCTCTTCAATCATAATGCTAGATATATAGCTATCTCCGGTAGACCAGTGCCACTTAATCACCAATCATCATCATCCAACGGTGGTTAAACCAAAGAGAAGAATGATTCATCTGCTTGAAGACTAAAAATAATGGCCACCAAAGGCTATCATCAGTTATATCATGAATAACTTCAGATATCCTTGCTAATTTTGAAAGCATCCGTCTGCGGAGCTAGTCATTAATTCCTAAGATCATCACCGAACGTTTTGAACGTCCTCAGTTCCTCAACTAACGACTGCTAATCCAGCTAACTGTTCCTTCACCGGAGATCAGGACTCTAACCCTTAAGCATCACTCTGTATCATGAATTGAAAATTCTGAACTTCCTGTGATCACCCGATGAATCTCGATCCTCTGCATTTCCCGATAATCTACCATTGGTAACCACCCGGATATTGTTGCAGTAGTCACGAATTTAAAAAATGTCGGAATCTTCAAATATTGAAAATTTTTTATTCCTCCTCATTTTTGCAAATTCTGACCATACTAAAATTTTCACTGAAATTCCCCCTGAAATCCGGAATTTTTAGTATTTAACAAATACGAATTTAACGTTTAGGCCCATTACTAGTCACGGCACCCAAATTATCAACATTCTGCACCGATATCAATGACTCTCCCGTTATCTTCAAAATTTTGTGACCGTATCACCAAATCTGTACTCTGAAGCTCTAGATGGTGTCCCCGAACATCCCAGTTCGATCATTGAAAACCCGAAAAAATTTCTATCGCCAAATTTTTTCTGGACACTCATCCTATCAATACGATCAACAAGATTTTTACGTGCCCTTTTTAGGCTCCCTGGCAAGTTCGGTCGAACTTAGTCAGTTTGTGACAAGTTCGGACGAACTTGGTTGGCCACCACCAAGTTCGGGCGAACTTGTGCTTAATTTCAAAGAAAATCAGTCAAGTTCGGGCGAACTTGATGAAAAATCATGAAAATCCTTGTCAAGTTCGAGCGAACTTAATGAGAAATCTTGAAAATCCTTGTCAAGTTCGGGTGAACTTGATGAGAAATCTGGAAAATCCTTGTCAAGTTCGGGCAAACTTGATCCCCCAAATCAGCCTTTTTTCACATTTTTCGATCCAGAATCCTTATTTCTTCGAATTTCGAGATGAATCCACCATAGATCTGGTCGAAAATCACTTTCTAACAATCCTATCCATTCAATTTTACTCTTCATACGTGGATTGTATGTTTATTTCAAGTTATACGTCCAAAACCCCTCCTAATGTCCATAAATGTCCAAATTCATGAGCGCAGGTGATAACCATAACTCGGATATCAATTGAAGGTACGTGATCAGGCGCTTCTAGATGGAAGTTAATGCAAAAACGTATATAACAATTTCGGTAGAATGTTATTAAGATGGAGTAGAAGTAGAATGCAGCAGAAGTCTTTGATTCATACCGAAAGAGTATACATCTTTATAAGTCCAGCTGCCGAGTTCCTGGAGAGACTCTGGCAGCACCTCCCCGTAGGGATGGAAAAAACTCAAATGACAGTTGAACACACACCACCTATTTATAGGGAAACACACAAGTTTGCTTGACAGGTGCATAGGAGGACAAGTTCGGGCGAACTTGTCATCATATGACAGTTTGGGCAACTTGTCTATCATATGACAAGTTCGAGCGAACTTGACTGCCACATGTCAAGTTCGAGCGAACTTGACTGCCACATGTCAAGTTCGGGCGAACTTGTTCCCTTTTACACTGTAAACTCCGTATTTTGGTCGTAGTGTTCGATTCAACCTATACAATATTCAACACACGCTAATCTAGCCAATTCAACAAGTGACGAACACAATAGTGCATCAACAGAATTGAATGCAATGAATTTATTCATGTAAATTAATCAAGGAATCTGAGTATGTAAAACTGTTAGGATCTGAGTTTGACCTGATTGTGTTGTTTTAAACAAATTGAACATAAATAAGATAAAACACATAATACCTTGCAGCGAAATATGAATTACAACTTTGTAACACAATCAAGGAGAGATTAGTTTTCATCTTACACTGTTTTCATTACTCAAAAGATTAAAATAATTACAAGTATATACAGTTATGAATCACTAACTCCCCCTCAGCCAGAGCTCACACAGATTAGATAATACAAGATAAGTGTGTGTGTGTGAGCTAAATAGAACAGTACATGCACTGTCTATTTATAGTACAAATCCTAACCTCTGTGGCATCTTTGTTGATGTCACCAAGACAATGACATCTAACTGACCTAACAACTTCTAACTACTGCTGATGTTATCCTATGATACATTTACAAAACACTGATAGCTAACTAATTATACTGCTAACCACTGATGAGCTCAACCATTGATGAAGCTTTATCAAATGTTCTTCAAAGGGTGATCAGACCTTTGACTTCTAGCAGACTTTTGACTTCAACAGAGATTCGGTCTTCACCCGTCTTTATAACCAACAATGCTTAGCCTTGAACAGATGTTAGATATCTTGCCATTGAAGGAAGTTGTGAATCAAAACACTGTTTATTTTGGATCATTTAGAACAAACCTGTTTTAGCATTTTATCATCTGTTCTTTTGTAGGGGTCAATCCCAACAATCACCCCCTAGAACAGATGGTGCCAAAACTCTTCTTTATTCATGATCTTTATTCTCTTATCAGTTTTTCCCTGATTTGTCTCTTGAACTGTAGTTCAAAATTCTGGGAATTTTTATCATCTTCATCCTTACACAGTTGAAGTTCCAAAAGATCTTGAAGGTCAGCTACACCCAGGCCTAGTGCATACTTCCTTGTTATATATTCAACTTTCCAATTGGACTTGAGCAAAGTCAATAAATGGGTCTGTTTATCAGACATCCACTTTAGTATTTTTGAGTTCAATGGGTTTTCTTGGGAGAAGTTTTATTTGTGATGAGTTTGAGATAGGTACACTGATTGAAAGCTCTTTTAAAGTTTCAGCAGGTTGAGCTTGAGGCTTTGATGAACCATCTTCCAATTCATGCAGAGATTGATTTTTGTTGGCCTGTTTACTAATGTTAGCTTCTCTCTGTTTTTCTTCCTCATCCGTTTGTAACTGCCTTTCTCTTTGATTCAAGGCTTGGATGGATGCTTCTAAGATAAGATCTGCACTTGTGTTTTTAAATCTATTCTAGTCTGGTGCATTCTTCCTTATCTGAGGATCATCATCAGGTGATACTTTTGACTTCTTCTTGTTTAACTCTTTTGCATATTCTTCTAGTTTTCTGACTTTGCTTAGCTCATGCTGTTCAAGTCTTGACAAGTAGGCATTACCCTTCCCTTTTCCCTCTTCTTTTTCTATGCTTTTGGCTTGTCTGGTTTTCAATTTCAGATATTCATCAACATTTTAGGAATTCTGTATCCAAGAAGAGATGGAAAGGTTCTTTTGGATGGATTAGCCTCTGTATAAAATTGTAACATTTCTTTTTGAACTGCAGCCAGTTCTAGAGGATATGCTGTTTCCAAGGGTATGTTTCTGGAAGGATTATGACCAGTAGGTGATTGAGTGAGTATGGTTGATGTTGGTGATGGTTGAGTGATGAAAGGTTCTGGATTTGTTTGGATAAGTGGTGAAGATGATAAGGTGTTATGTGCAGGTAAATCATCATCATTCACTATGACCTTTCTTCTTTTTCTAGTATACACCAGTTTTGCAGGAGTTTGGGTTATAGGGGTGAATATTGATTCTGATAAAAGTTTAGAAGTGTTTGTGGAAACCACTGTTTTCATAAATCTGTTATGCCTTTTGTTACATCAACATCTGTTGTAGTGTTCTTCAACTCCTTTTGCTTCCTTTTCAACACCCTCTCCTTTGTCTCATTTTGAGATTGACTCATCCTCTTTGTTGCAACTTCATCATCTGCTTGAATTTCCAGGGTTTCATCACCTCCCTTTTTCTTTTCTTTGACAGATGTTTCAGCATAAGTTACTGAGGTTTCTTTCATAGAATCACTTTTCTCCCCCTTTTTGGCATCATTAGTTCTTTCAAAGATAGATGCAGGGGCAGTGCTAGGCAATATTGTGAGAGTTTCTTTGATAACCTTAAGCTCTGCCAGAGTGTTCTTATATCTTGTTTCAACTTCATTTTTGAACATGTTTACACGTATTTCATGTTGGTGATCAGCATATTGGCGCTGTTGTTGAAACAGAGGATATACCTGTTTGATTATATCAGTGGTTTGAGGAGCAGAGGATTGAGCAGTATTTTGAGACTTTGAGGATTCTAACATCTGCTGCAGCATGTTTTTGATATCTGTCACTGATGTCTCAATTCTTGTAAATCTCTCCGTCAAATTTTTATATTTTAGCGCATCACCTAACTTAATAGGATCATCTGAACTCCTACCAGAAGTGGTAGATATATCTATGTTATCATGAACAGAGGTTTTAACCCCTGTTTCAAACACAAATGCCCCTTTTTCTTGGTACCAGGGACTTCTTTCTACAGCAGAGGTTTCCTTAGCAAGCTCAACAGTGGTTTTAATACCAACAGTGGTTGTCATGGTAGCCCTAGTAGAAATTGCCTTCAAGGGAAACTTATTAATGAAACTACTGTCCAGATGTAAATCAGTGGATTCAACATCTGTAGTAGCTGCTCCATTTGAACTACCAGCAAGAATTTCATGAAATTTGAGTGGTGTAACCTCCTCAACTGTTTGTGGGTTAGTCAATGAAATCTTATTAGACACAGCCATTGTAGAAGTTGTATTCCCAGTAATGTGTTGGTGAGAGAGGCTGTTTTGTGTCTGACTTTCAATGACCTCAAACAGACTCCAGGGTTGATTTAATTTGAGATGTGGGGAGTGATGTGGAAATAGAATTGCCCCGGGAGAAGGACAATCAACATACTCTCAAATTAGGGTAATGTTTCAAGTTGGTGGTGTCCCTGTGCTTACAACATGTTCCTTTTGTGAGGAATCATGAGGAGTTATGGTGTTAGGTGGAGATCTTTCCAATTGTTGTGAGGAAGTAGCAACAGTGGTTTCTTGTTACCTTTGTGTTGTCACAAGGTTAACTTCTGGGATCTCATCTTCTAGAAGACCCTTTTTAGTAGGTTTGGTGGGCTTGATGGATTTTTTTTTGGTTCTTTTGGTGATTTTTGGTGTGGGTTGCACAGCAGTGGCTAGACTACTGTGGTCACAAGGCAGTGGGCTCAGCAGCTGAGGTCTGAGGAGTAGATGTGGACTCATCCAAGTTTTGCTCAGACTCCCCTGCTTGTGTTTTAGAAACTTTTGACTCTTTGGCCATAAGGCGAGTAAATGTTTCAGACGTTAAGATGTTTATTTGAAATGGTATCTCCTGCTTAAGAACATGTACGCTTTTTTTGGAATTTTTTGTTGTAAATAATAACTTAAAACCTTGGAAATAAAAAGAAAGCATTTGCTTTAATATTTTTCACATTTTCCAGATTTTTTTACCAAATCATCAAACAATGCTTGGGAGTAGTTATAATCAGTTTTAGACATAATAGCATATCCCAAGTATTGAATGTTCAAAGGTATTTCGTTAAAACCAGTTGATTTATTTGAAACACAGGTGAGAAGGGTATGAAACAGGAATTTCATAGGAGGTGGAAATTTTCCTTTTTCCATAGTAGCTTTTGTTAACTGTCCTGTATACCCTCTTTCGATCAAATCGATTTGATACTCATCCTTAGGGAAACAGATTTTACCTGCAAAATCATCCATCTGAAAAACTTCTGAGATGGTTTGTGGGGTTATTGGAACCATGATAGCTCCTACTTTAGATGAGATTGCCCAAGGCTTGTTATTTTGAATTTCAAGTTCTACATTAGCCCAGAAATCTCGTAGGGTGTCTTGATAGATTGGAGCATTACAAGAGAGCAAAGTTTTATACTTTGATGAAGACAGGGTATCAATGATATAATGAAAATCTGTGTTTTTCTCCGTCTTTTCGAAGGTACAGAGGTAGTTGTGTGGATGTTTAATGATAAGAATATGTTTTGGTGGTTCATGTGACGATTTCTTCTTTGATTTCACTTTGGGAGCCATGATCTTGAGAGAATGGTTTTAGAAAATTTTGAAATTGCACAGTGAAAATGAAAACTCTGTTTGGGGATAGACACAACATTTTATAGGATTTTCCAAAAAGTGATGATGATGTGACATCTGATGCAACGACTGTCGAATAGCGCCTGTCCACGTGTAACCTCTGATTGAAAATGGAAAACAATTGTTTGGCTAAACATTGTATGATATTTTTGAGCAATGGATAAGAACAGTATTTGCAACTGTAAGAGGATACACTTTTTAACAGTGGATAGACTTTTTAAATAATAGTGTTTTT
Source organism: Scalesia atractyloides (assembly GCA_947069175.1). Taxonomy (NCBI): domain Eukaryota; kingdom Viridiplantae; phylum Streptophyta; class Magnoliopsida; order Asterales; family Asteraceae; genus Scalesia; species Scalesia atractyloides. Next base: position 73,525,223 of record CAMTDV010000016.1, read on the forward strand.
GTGCTATCAGTGCTTTGAATAGACTTTGAGGATTTATTGAAAGATTCAATTTTTAAACTGTTTTTTATGGATGGATTTTGATTTTCTAAAAAACATTTTATTTCTATTTACACATGGATCACAAAGAACATTTGTTTTTAATCCATGTTTAGCATTCCAAGCCTCGGATCAAACTGTCAAGAGTGTGAGCATTAAGTGCTTTTGTCAACGCATCTGCCAGTTGATCCTTGGTATGGACATGTTGTAAAGAAATCAACCTTTTTCATAGCAATCCTTCACAAAGTGATGTCTGATGTCAGTGTTAACTTTTGGAAGCCCCTTCTAAAGATTTTGATTACTTGCAAGTTTAGTCTTGACAAACACATTTCACATGGCCTTACTGGAATTTTCATGCATTTATAATTTGACCCTGACCATCATACAGATTTCTTTTGATCCATTTTAAAGGAAAAGTAACTCCCTTCTCTCTAAAAATAGAAAGGTTTTACTTTCTGACGGGTATTTGAGCTTTAACTATCAAAAAACAAGTGAAAGCTCATCATGTATTACTTTAAAAAAAATACGTAAAAGATTAACACATGTCCTGATAGAAACATAAAATTTTTACTAATTAAAAATTTAGTAAAAATTTGTTGATAAATGAATCAAAATTCACCTGATAGATGTTCTAAGTCCTCTTTGAAATAATGGCTACCTTGAGATACATCAGGAGGTAACCTACTAGTAAACAGTGGTTGCACTCAGCTTGTTTGGTAACAGATGTTTAAGCAGAGACGAAAATTCAATTTTAGATTTTCCTTTTGTAGTACTAGCCTTGAACTCTCAGGTGTTTTATGTTTATACTCTTTTCTTTGTTATTAAGAGTTTGAGATAAACACACTTTTGAGTTTTGTGATTTTTCTTCTATTCCCCTTCTAACTTTTCCATAGGCAGATGTCGTAGCATTCACTGAAGGCTTTTAAGGAAAGAATAATCAACCCAGAATCATTTACAGTAATGTTTTGAGAACCTTAGTCATTTTTGCAAAATGCATATGCTAAAATTAACATTACTTTTGATCTGGTTTCTAAATATCAACCCATAACCATTATAAGGATTTTACCCTTTTAAAATTTTCTCATAACTTTTGTTCCTCATACAAATCTTGTTCCTAAGGTTTAGGTTCACTTCAGTCTTTTAAAGAAATTAGATGAATCCTTAGCAACCGTCAATCATGGAATCATCACAAAATCCGACACACTCATTGAAATCGTATATAATGTGATTTGGCTCTTACTCTGTTTCTCAACAAATACGAACAACATAATATCACTGAAATTGAGCTGATCTTTTTATGTCAAATCGATTGTTAGATCGAATTTGACTGACCAAGCTCTGATACCAGTTGTTAGGATTTGAGTTTGACCTGATTGTGTTGTTTTAAACAAATTGAACATAAATAAGATAAAACACATAATACCTTGCAACGGAATACGATTTAAAACTTTGTAACACAATCAAAGAGAGATTAGTTTTCATCATATACTGTTTTCATTACTCAAAAGATTTAAATGATTACAAGTAAATACAGTTATGAATCACTAACTCCCCCTCAGTCCGAGCTTACACAGATTAGATAGTACAAGATAAGTGTGTGTGTATGAGCTAAATAGAACAGTACATACACTGTCTATTTATAGTACTAATCCTAACCTCTGTGGCATCTTTGCTGATGTCACCAAGACAATGACATCTAACTGACCTAACAACTTCTAACTACTGCTGATGTTATCCTCTGATACATTTACAAAACACTGATAGCTAACTAATTATACTGCTAACCACTGATGAGTTCAACCACTGAGGAAGCTTTATCAAATGTTCTTCAAAGGGTGATCAGACCTTTGACTTCCAGCAGACTTTTGACTTCAACAGAGATTTAGTCTTCACCAGTCTTTATAACCAACAGTGCTTAGCCTTGAACAGATGTTAGAACCATCAGATGTTAGATATCTTGCCATTGAAGGAAGTTATGATCAAAACATTGTTTATTCTGGATCATTTAGGACAGACCTTTTTTGGCAATTTATCATATGTTCTTTTGTAGGGGTCAATCCCAACAAAAATGAATGATATAAATGAAATTGTCATGCTGATTTTGACTAAATCATGAATGAGGATATGCATGTATAGTAGTTTGAGCAAAACGTTGAGATTATCGATTCAAAATAGGTTTAAGTTGGGCTTAAAATGTAGAATCTAGTTCGCGGATGTAAAAAGAATATAAAGTACTTATTGGTTACGCGTGACGTATTTTTTGAAGGACGGGGAGCTCTACCATTGTTTTTTAGAAGAATCTAAGTAAGTCGGAAAATGGTTAGTCCTTGTAAAGTTGTCTGGCCCACATGTTTTGAAATTTAGGTGACCTATTGAGAGGTGTATGACATGGTTTTAAAATAGTAGTTTGCATCATTTTAGAGGATATTAGAACAAGAAATTTGATATTTGAAGGTTCTCATGAAAACGTTAACCCTTGAGGAGAGATTTGAGGTAATAGATTTAGTGATTGTTGAAAAGTGTTTTAGCAAAAGGGTTTTATTAGTTGAGAAAAGAGTTTTAGTAAAATGATTTTATATTTATATATAAAATGTAGGACCGACCCCTCGATGCTAAGGAACCTAAATTTGATATCTAACGTCCATAATAGCGGAAATATTACGTCGTGTTTACCAGTAGACAAGAATTAATCAGTTAATCATCAGTTTTATAGATCAGACGTCAAGAGTACAAACTGACAGAGCTTCGTCTCCAAAATGCCAAAGTTACAAATGAATGAGGCAAGCTAGCTTTTTATACTAGTACAAGTTCGCCCTTGGGAGACATGAGTTCGCCCGAACTTGCATTAGCAAGTTCGGCCAAACTTGCCTTTACATGATACATCATGAACGAACTTGTCCTCTAAATCTATAAATACATCATTCAGCTAGCCCATTCAGCTCTATACTACACAGACTCGATATAAGACTAAGACATAGACATTATGCACCAACAGACTCCCCCTTGGATATAGTCTTCGTCTTGTATCAGTCTCCAAAACTCTGTCTTCATATAAACGTTAACGCATACGACCGTAGAAGTTATTGTACGGCTTCCTTCGTCGTTCTTGCTTAGGATCTGGCGTCTGGTTTGTAGGAGGCACTTTGTTCAAATGCTGAAATCTCTTAACACTTGCCTTCCTAGTTCTTTCATGAATTGCTTCAAGACGCTTTTCCTCTTTCAGAAACACTACTCTTTCTAGATCTCTCCACTTTGTTTGCCACATCTTTCTTGAGTTAACTTCGTGTTCATAACAAACATTAATAACTTTCAGAAACTGCATCGCTTATACCTTTTCACGTTCTTCAAACACAATCTTGTTGTAGAACAAGGTTTTAATATCTTCTCTTGAGCAGTTAACCAACCACATCAGATCAAGAACCCTAATTGTTCTCCGTAACCCCCTCATACCTTGATATCCCAATACCTCAACTCTTTCTTTTGAAATATCCAAGTGTTCTTCAAACTTTAAAACAATAACTGCTTCACAAGTCGATGGATCTATCTGCCACCACTTGAACAATGGATAGAAGTCTTGTTCCCAATCCAGCAATCATGCGGCTATGTTTCTCATTGCCCACGGTCACTTCATTATCAATGTGATGTCTTTTCATGTTTCTCATTGCCCTCGGTCACTTCATTATCAATGTGATGTCTTTTTCACCCGTCTTTTTGTTTGTCTTGATTTTGCGACCAGGAATAAATAGCTTCCAATATCTGAATCCTTTAACCGCTTCAAACTTGATCAATTTCCACAGCAACTGATCAATCACTTTCATGTGGTATGTAACATTCACAGTCTGTACCAACTCTTCCACATCCCAATACGGTAAGGTCTTGAAATCAGCAAGGTATTTGAAGTATTGCACTCCAAATTCTCTTTTGATTGCATATACGTTAAGTTTTTTAAACCAACCCCAACTCAAGATATCTCCCAATGAAACATTTTCGTCTCTGGTAAAGAATGCTAGAGGACGTCGAAACTTACGTTCGCGAGGCATCTCTTTAAACTAGGACTTCTTCGCTTGAGCAATTTCTTCTTTAGTCATTGGCTTCGGTACTTTTCCTTCACCTAAAGATTATTCAATCTTTTCTTTCAGCATGTCTTCGTCTAACTGCTTATACATCTCCTCAAAAGTAGGAAAACTTTCAGAATTAGGACCGACGTACTTCGCAGTATGATCTGTTTCATCATCAGAAGACCAATCTTCCACAATCACTCTATTATACTCGTCAGCCTCAAATCTTCTAACATACTGATAATCATTCGGCTCGAAAGTGTTAACATTCAACACATCTTCTTCAAAATCAAACTTAGATCTGCAGCATCAACTTCAACTAACTTTGCAAGATCTTCCTTAGTATAGTTATGTATAAACTCGCCTTCCTCCATGTTATGTTCAAGCATTAACAATAAAGGCTTTGTGGGTATAGCAGCAACTGGCTTAGCAAATCTATCAACATTCAATAGATCAATCTCATCAGTTGGCCCTTTCTGCCCTGACTCCCCCTCACTTTTATCATCCATTCTATTTGATTCGTCATCCATAAGCGAAGAGAAATCAAATTCACTTGAGATTTTGGCTTCAGTGATTCTAATACCAACACCACCCTGATCGTCATCATCACTACATTCCAATCCTCATATTCCGGATCATCTTTTTTCATCTCTATCTCTTTCACTATTATCGTCCTTTTCAGAAGTAACTATAGGATCAGAAGGCTTGACAGATTCGTCAACCTTTGGAATATCGGACTCAGTAGCTTTAGAAACATCTTTAACAGATTTCTCAGCAGCTTCAGAAGATTTAGGGGCTTCACCCTCAACATTCTTTCCTTTACCACTCACTGCTAGTTCTTTCTTTAGACCTTTCTTTGGCTTCTTGTTGATCCAGACGATCATATTCTTTGATGAAATCGATACCCAGTGCATTAGATAAAACTTTCTGCATCCTGGAGAATCTTCGATCATTTAGGGCTTGGATAGACTTCAGATCAGCTATCTCAGTTTGTATCTTTTCGTTAGCATCTTACAAACTCTCTATCAACGCTTTAAATTATTCTCGCTCATTCTCCAACACTTTCACTTTATCGTCTAGCATTTCTTTCTCAACATTGCTTTCATTCATCTTTTGAATAAGCTCTACTTTTTCTACTTCATTTTGTGCCACTTTGTCTTCTAATACCTTCACACGCTTTTCCAGAAGTTCAACATTCGTCTCTGGCAAGAAGTCATTTAGATCTTGCAGGCTAATCAGATCATTATGCATATCACCAAATACATTAGGCTCTGAAGACTTGTTGGTGCACCTGGTGTTCGTCACTTGTCGAATAGGCTAGATAGAGCGTGTGTTGAATATTGTGTAGGTTAGAATCGAACACACGACCGAAATACAGAGATTTCAGTGTAAAAGGGATCAAGTTCGCCCGAACTTGACCTATATTGGTAAAGTTCGCTCGAACTTGACTATAGCAGGGCCAAGTTCGCTTGAGATTACATGTTGATGTCAAGTTCGGCCGAACTTGACATAGTCAAGTTCGCCCGAACTCACCTACACTCCGGCGAACTTGTCTCCCTATAAATAGGTGGTGTGTTCATTTGTCATTTAAGTTTTTGGCATCCCTATGGGGAGGTGCTGCCGGATTCTCTCCAGAAACTCCGGCAGCTGGACTTATAAAGATGTATACTCTTTCGGTATGAATGAAGGCTTCCGCTGCATTCTACTTCTACTCCTTCTGTAATGACATTCTACCGAATCGGTTTACATTTATTCACTAACTTCCGTTTAGAACCGCCTGATGTTGGTGCACCTGGTGTTCATCACTTGTCGAATAGACTAGATAGAGCGTGTGTTGAATATTGTATAGGTTAGAATCGAACACACGACCGAAATACGGAGATTTCAGTGTAAAAGGGATCAAGTTAGCCCGAACTTGACCTGTATTGGTCAAGTTCGCTCGAACTTGACTATAGCAGGGCCTAGTTCGCTTGAGATTACATGTTGATGTCAAGTTCGGCCGAACTTGACATAGTCAAGTTCGACCGAACTCACCTACACTCCAGCGAACTTGTCTCCCTATATATAGGTGGTGTGTGTTCATTTGTCATTTAAGTTTTTGGCATCCCTACGGGGAGGTGCTGCCGGATTCTCTCCAGGAACTCCGGCAGCTGGACTTATAAAGATGTCTACTCTTTCGGTATGTATGAAGACTTCCGCTGCGTTCTACCTACTCCTTTCTGTAATAACATTCTACCGAATCGGTTTACGTTTATCCACTAACTTCCATCTAGAACCGCCTGATCACGGACCTTCAAGACTTTGGTGTTGACTTTGGAGTAGCAGCCGTTGGTGTTGACTTCTTTGGCGTAGAACTTTCAAGATTTGAAGTCATTAGAGCAACCGGTGATTGAATAACAGGTACTTCCACAAAACTAGACACAGGAGGTTCTTGTGTAGCTCCTGGCCTTTCAGCTTCCGATGAAATAATCACAGAAGGTTCTTGTGTGACTTCTAGACGTTCAGCTTCACTTTTATCAACAACAGGAGGTTCTTGTGTAGAAGGTTCTTGTGTGACTTCTTTCTCCTGTGTGCCAAAAGGTTCTTGTATAACTTCTGCGCTTTTTAACTTTCCTTTGTATCTTTTGCTGACTGCCTTTTGGGCTTTCTTTGATTTCCTCTTGCCTTTTGTCTGAGGAGACCCTGTAGTCTTTGTCAAAGAAATAGTTACAGACTTTACACGTTTAGTTTTCTTCTTTGGTCTTTCCTCATCAGATACATTCTCAAGATTTGGATCGAAATCAGCATCCATTTCCTTTTCTTTTTCAGCTACAATTTCTGCTACTGTCTTTTCAGGTTCTTTCACCTGTTCTTCGTCAGAATCATCATCTTGTTCAGAAGTTGCTGAAATAACATCTTCCTAAGTCGTCTTAACAGTTTCCTGACTCTCAACAACTTCCGCAGCGCTCGAACCTGCTTCAGTTTGAATGTTTTCTGGTTCTTCTTCGTCAATGAGCATCGTTTCAACCTTTTTAGCTGCTCGTTTCTTCTTAGGCTTATCAGCTTCTGCCTTTAAGAACCACTCACTTCTAGCTTTCGGCTTGAAGTCTTTGAACCATTCCTTCTCAGCGTTAAGTTCTTTCTCATCATCACTTCCGTCTTTCCTCCATTTGTTTTCAGACGACGCAACATAATTTGGATCTTTAATAGCCCCGAAAACTGGCTTTGCAACAGGAGCTGATGCTTGCTTCTGAAACTTGATTAGCTTCTTCACAGTTGTCTCATCAAGATGAACTAGAAAAAGTACATCATTCATATCCCGTGTTATGTTAGTGAATTTCTCATCTATCAGCATTTGCACAAACCTTGGATACAGACAAAGCCTCGAATCCTCCATGTTCTTCGACATGTGTGTAAATACAAGCTTCGAAAAGTTGAACGACTTTTCAGAATCAATGTCGTTGCCATACAGGCCAAATAATCTTGCACGCTGTCTAATCCTGCCTTGCGATGACTAAATGTGTGAATAATAGCGTGCATGAGAAGCTTGTAGGGATTTGGCACTTCCCCTTTCTTTAACGTCGGCTTGTTCATGCTCCCCTTATAACCCATTCTGAAGAAACATCCTCTAACCATCTTCTCATCAAGATAAATCAGATCGTCTTTGTTGTCGTTGAATTGCAATACTTTGCGTATATCATCTTCTGTTATAGTGATAGATTTAACTTCATTGCCGACTTGCACAGTTAAAATACTCGACTTCTGATCATCACTGAAACTCGCGTTCGTACAAAAATGGAAAGTGTGTGATCTATACGATACAGTGCGCTCCGTTATAGCTCTATGAATAGGACTTTCTTCCAAAAATTTCAATATACTCTCGTACTCCTTCAAAGATGGACATATCGATTTGTCGAGCGTAATACAAGTGTTGTGCGTTTTAGAAAATTCTATCGAGATTGCACGCACTGGTACTTGAGCCTGAAAAACGACGCAAAACAATTAGCACGCTTATCGAGAAAAAGTTACAAAAACTTTCTAACACTTTTATCAAGTTCGAGCGAACTTGATTATGTGTTATAACAATTATATTAAGTCAAGTTCGCCCGAACATGTAAAAACAACATGTTCAATAATCAGGTGTAAGTTCGGGCGAACTTATATCTTTAACAGTTCAGATTTCAACAATTCAAGTTCGGGCGAACTTCCATTTAATCTTTCAGAAACAATTTATGAAGTTCGGTCAAACTTAAGTTTTATTTAGCTTTAATCTGATTTATTAACAAGTTCTTTATGCGAGTTCGGTCGAACTTGACAACAAGTTCGGCCGAACTTGTCGTCTTCTCTAACTTCAAAACCTGTTAACCATTTCATCAACCTTTTCATTCAAATTAAAATCATTTACGTGATTGATTTATGTTTTAGAACCAGATTCATAGTTCAGTTTTGTCATTAAACCCCTAGATCTAACATTTTTAAAGTTTTCAGATCTTGTATTGTTCAACTAAGATCCAAACATGGTTCAATGTCCAAATCAATACCTCTGTCATTGTAAATGGTGTGCCAATCACCAAAACAATAAAAATCGGACAGAGTAACGGTATCAATTTGCCAAAAACACAAGATTGCTTAAGTTCGCTCAGATGATTTGAAATCAGACAAATGAGTTCGGCCGAACTTGAATGGTATTTATACCATGTCAAGTTCGGCGAACTTGCTAAGCCCAACTTGAAGGGCCCAACAGAAGTCCGGGCGAACTTAGCAAATAATCAATAAGTAGCCAACTGCAAGTTCGGTCGAACTTGCTTATTTGATAAACATGATTTTGTTTAGCAAGTTCGGCCGAACTTGCCAAACCACAATTTCAAACTTTTTTAACTTTTCTTAATTTTTCATTTTAACCCCTGAACTTTCCAACTTTTTATCAGTTATGAAAATCCACTCAGTTGACCAAGTCCAAGCTAATGACCTTGGTTAACCAATCTGTCTGCCGAGTCCAAGTTAATGACCCCGGTTTGACCCGTTACGAACAAACTGTTGATATTTTCAAAATCAAAGTTTCAAATTAATGAACTTTTTATTATTTTGACTTTTTCAGATTTAACAGATTAGCTCCCAGCCTGTTGTCAAAGAGATTCCCACCAGTTCTAGCATCTTACCAGACTTCGAAGACCCGTTCTCCAACATTGGTTTGTGAAAATGTAGAAATAAAATCTTTTTGAATTTTTGAAAGTTTATGCTAAAACACACTGAAAATCTTTTTGATTTTAATCTGTAAAGCTGATAAACTATGTATAGGACAATGTAAACTATGTACAAACATATTTACAGACATATTTTTGTGAAATCGTGTCTAAAGGATCATATCATATCATCAGTACCGTTGACCTTTTGATGACTTTAAGCTTTAAACTCGTTTACCTAATTTGTCGATATGTTTGTCCACTTAAACTTTACCACATTTCTCAACAGTTTCAAGATATGTTTAGGTATGAATTATGAAACTTGACTTATCTGTGGTTCCCACTTTTTGAATATACTCCCGTATCAAGATTCCATAGATTTCATCTTACAGGTGAATATAGCGTAATTGATATCTGTATCTGGGTAAGTGCGAGACCTTGAGAGCTCAGGTTAGTACTACGTACAGACAAAGAGATGAAGGCTCGTCTTTAAGGTGTGTTCCACTTAAGGAATCTTTTTAGCACTGCAAATGATTAGATCTTTCAATTCTTTTCAATATTGCATGCAGTTTGGGGATTTTAGCGAAAGTATTATAGAAGTTCTAGGCAATTGCTTCCGCAAAATCAGAAGAACTTGTATAATACCCCAGATATCAACTTTCTATAAAGATCTCGTATCTCAAAATCAGGCAATCTCTCAAACGAAATTTCAGAGTACTAAGTCCATATATCCAGGAGGAGTTAATCCACAAGAATAAGAAGTTGCTAAATTTAGTTTATATCTCGAAAACAGTTTACTGAACGTTAAGTCTATCAACACATCCATAGTAAGACTCGTTTATCATTTTTAGTCTTTTCATTTCTTTAGCGTACTGGGATACTTCACTGATGTACTATCAATCCCGTTTTGTGACATCGAATTCTTTTTGTCTTTTTCAATGTTTTTGTATATTTTAAAAAATTTTCAAATGTTTTTGTATTTTTCCAAATATTTCTCCCCCTAAAATCAAAAACATATTTTTGGATTTTAGATTTTTAAGAAATACTAAAGTAGAAAGATATTTACACACCATACAAACCAATGAGGATTACGTGAATTCGTCATCCAATCCGTATTCAACCTCAGCTTCCGCACCTGTAAGCAAATTTTTAATACCGTTAAGTCGCATTAGATATTTAAATCTTGTTAATGGAAATGCTTTGGTATAAAAATCAGCCCTTTGTTCGTCGGTGTGGATTTTTTCTATTCGAACCAATTCTTTTCTTAACAATCACGAATGAAATGGTATCGAATTTCAATGTGTTTTGTACGTGAGTGATGAACCGGATTTTTGGTTATATCGATGGCTGATTTGTTATCTACAAATAAAGGCGTGTCAAGAAACTGCAGACCATAATCCCTCATTTGTTGCTGAATTCAGAGGATTTGAGAGCAACAGCTGGAAGCAGAAATGTATTCCGCTTCACAGGTTGAGAGAGAGACCGTGGTCTGTTTCTTACACTGCCACGTTACCAAACGTGTGCCAAAGAACTGGCATCCCGAAGTTGTAGATTTCGAGTTCAGTTTGTCCACTCCGAAGTCCGAGTCAGCGTATCCAGTGAGATTAAAATTGTCGTTCTTGGGGTACCACAGGCTGGTGCTTGGGCAACCTTTCAAGTAACGGAAGATTCGCTTGACTATCTACAAGTATGACATTCGAGGACTTGACTGATATCTCGCACATAAGCAAGTAGGATACATGATCTCTGGGCGCGATGCCTTTAGATAAATCAATGAACCTATCATCGATCGATACAGTGTTTCATCAACTTTCGTTCCCGTCACGTGTACGCAAATCCCATGGTTCAGTGCCAGCGGCGTTGAAAGCGGCTTCGAAGAATCCATTTCAAACTTTTTGAGGATGTCGTGAACATACTTAGTCTGATGAATGAATATCCCGTCTGGAAGCTGATCCACTTGAAGACCTAAGAAGAACTTCATTTCGCCCATCGAGGACATTTCAAATTTCTTCTTCATGATTTTTTCAAACTCTTTGCACAGACTGTCATCCGTAGAACCGAAAATGATATTGTCCACATAGATTTGTACTATTATCAGATGTGATCCAACTTCTCTGGTAAACAAAGTGTTGTCCACTGTTCCTCTCGTGAAGCCATTTCCAACGAGATGTTGCGATAACGTCTCGTACCAAGCTCTCGGGGCTTGGTGTAGACCGTACAAGGCTTTATCCAGGAGATATGCTTTATTCTTGTTCAGTGCATCGACAAACCCCGGTGGTTGGCCGACATACACTTTTTCACGAAGTTTACCGTAAAAAATGCAAATTTTATATCCAACTGGTACACCTTAAATCCTTTCCAAGCTGCGAACGCTAGGAAAATGTGGATAGATTCTAATCTTGCAACCGGTGCGTATACCTCCGTTTAATCTATACCTTCCTGCTGGTGGAATCCCTTGACAACCAACCGAGCTTTGTTTCTGACTATAACCCCCCGATCGTCTCTTTTACACTTGAAGACCCACTTTGTATCAATAGCTTTCTACTTCGGTGGCAAGTCTACAAGCTTCCAAACACCCAACTTCTCGAACTATAAAAGTTCCTCTTGCATTGCTATCACCTAATTCTCGTCAGCCAGAGCCTCATTAACTGTCTTTGGCTCTATTTGAGATATGAAGCATGTGTAGTAGCAGTAGTTCTGAGTTGGTGCAACTCGGGTGTAGAAACAACTAAGTGATTTGTTGATTTGGTTTCGTGTACGCATACCAGTTTGTAGTTCTCCTATAATATTCGTCGAAGGATGGTACGAATATGATCGCGGCATTTCTTCTGTTGGAACATCAACTGAGCTTTGCTGATTTGAAACAATCAGATCACTGTTCATATCAACATTAGGAGTACTTGTTGAAGCTTCGTTCTGATTTCTCGGACTAGCAGATTGATTCAACAAGATAGATATCTGCTCAACTTCTTCGTCCGATGAAGTTTCATCATCAACAATAAATGTCGGTGCTTCATCTGAATCAGAATTCTAATTCTGAGGCGTACTAGGCACTGTTGTGTTTTCTGGTTCATTAGAAGCATTCACTAGAGGTGTAGCAGGTGTTACTTCTGTTTCAGAAGTATTTTCAACTTGAACACTACTGCTATTGCTTGGACCTGCTCTGGAAGATGAAGAATCCAACGTGGGTTGATTAACCACAATTGGTCTAATAATTTGTTCTTGATTCACTGACTGGTGAAGATAGTATAACGCTGCAACTTCTTCGTCAGACGGTTCTTCCGGCAAGTCGAATGACTTCCAAAGGTCTTGATAGTTAAACAGCCACGAGTCACCTCTCCTTTGAATAGGATCCGTATAGTTGAAACAATCCACGTGTTGTGCTTCAATAACCTTTCTCAACGAAGGAACATATACTCTTCTTAACGGACTCGCATATCCGACAAAGAAACCCTCAAGAGGTTTAGCTCTGAATTTGCCATCTTGATCGATTACAGTGCATGGTGCACCAAATGGTTCTAAGAATATCAATTTGGCTTCCGTCGGTTTATCATCTCAAAACATGTTTTCTTTGTTGGTTTGACAGTGAGAACTCTTTTTATCGTGTAGCAAGCCGCAGCAACCTTTTCACTCCAGAAGCTGATTGGATGTTTAGAATCTGCAAGCATGGTTCTCGCAGTTTCAATCAAAGTTCTATTTTTCCGTTCAACTACTCCGTTTTGCTGTGGAGTATAGGGAGCACTAAACTCGTGCAGAATCCCTTTTGCGTTGCAGAATTCCTTCATTTTGATATTCTTAAACTATGTGCCGTTGTCACTTCCAATGCGTCTGACCGGCAGATGATAAAGATTCTCGAGTTTCTTGAATAGAATAACCAAGTTCTCAAATGTGTCGTCTTTTAATTCCTGAAAAAATACCCAAGAATATCTCGAATAGTCATCTGTCACGACCAAGCAATATAAGTCTCCTGAGATGCTTCGAATAGACATATGAAAGCTCCGAAGATTTACACCGTCTACAAGATCATTATGAACCAAGTAATTCATTTTTCGCAAATGAATATGCCCCATCTTACGACGCCAAAGAATAGAATCCTTTTCAGTAGCCTTTGTCACAAAACACTACGCTGATTTTGATGAAGTGGTAGCGACGCCCATATCAAGAACATATAATCTTTCTGACGTGGTGCTCGCATCAGAATCCACTCATCTGGTATTTTGAATCCCGGCTTCAAGATAATACACTCTTTGTCGTTGAAATGCACCGTGAACTTCTTGTCACAAATCTGCGATATGCTCAGAAGATTATTTTCCAACTCTGCAATATGACGCGATCGAATGAAACGACGTCATTAGAAGTTTTCTCTCTGCGACTATCCTTCCACCCTGGTTACCCGAAAATCCAACATATCCACCATTGATAGCTTTTATGTCGAATAGCAACGCTTTCATTCCCGTCATATGCCTGGACGCTCCACTATCCAAAATCCACTTAGAAAGTACGGATCTTTGGAGCCCCTGAACATTTTAGCAATCTATTTAAAAAGCAAGACCCAAGCCTCTTTGATCTTGGGTTGAATTGGATAACCATCATCAAAATCAAACTCACACTCATCAGCATAATCGAATCCACACTCATCTGCATAATCAAATTCATATTCATCATCTGGATTTTCTATGATGTTTATGTTTGAAAACTTTACTGTCTTTTTATCTTTTGAATTGTTACCACTTGTAGTTTTAACATTTTCAGATGTGTTTTCATTATGATTTCAGATTTTGATTCTTTCATGCTATCACTAGTCTTAACAAGCTCAGACTTAGTGATCTAGATGTTGTTGACCGTTTCTTTGCAATCCAGGCTTGAGATTTTATGTTAGCCTTCTTGATGTAAAAATTGTTTTCATTAGCCTTTGAAGTTTCACCTTTTTCAAAAATTGAATTTTCAAACTTAGTTTGACTTCAGCTTTTGATTCATTTCTTTTCAAAATCTTTACAGGTTTTACAAACACTGGTTGCTTCGGTTTCACAACATTTGAACTTTCTTTCCTTCGAAGATAAGCCGGCTTTGATTTCGGACATTGGCGTGCAATATGACCAATTTTATTGCATTTGAAACAAGTCTGAGAATCATGTGGATGTCCTTTTGTGGGTTTTACACCACTTGTTTTGGCACCACTTGCAATTTTGGCTTTATCTCGAAGTTCTTTCTGTGTCTTGAACTCATCGTTTGATTGTTTCCCGATCAAACTTTCCTCATGAACCGTGTTCGTCCATATACAAAATTCACGTTTTTATTCTTGTATTCACGAAATGGTGACACTTTTTTTTAGGTTCATCTGATTCTTCTAATCCCAACCCAACTCTCCGGTTTTCTTGATGATCACCACCATTCCTTCGGTAATTATTTCTTTTAGGTTTGGAATAGAATTTCTTTTCATTGATCTCCAGATCATCTGATGTGACTTCCACGAGTTTAAAGAATTTGTCTAACAATTCTTCCTTCACGTTCTGAATCAGAAAATTGTCATCAAAGTATAATCTATCAGATTCCTTAATCTTGTACATTACAACATTAGGATCATCACATAGATCATTCTCCGATGATGTATCGTCATCTTCGGTCTGTGAATCAGAATTCTTTGAACTCGAGTCAGCGCTTTTAAAGCTGCCTTCATCAGAATCGTTCAAAACATTTTCAACAACTTTTTTAACCACAACATTGTCATCATCTGTTTTAGTATAGATTACATCAATGTTCTCTGGCAACTCAGCTTTCTTTTTAGATAACAACTCAATATTGAGTGCCTTCTCCATCCCCTCAGCGGATTTGCGACAATACTTCTCGCATAGGGGTGGAGGAACATTACTGTATTCTTTACCAATTTTCTTTTTAGGTTTTCTTCCGATGGAATTGTCGGAAGGATGTGATCAATGACATATGCGTTACAGGTGTAACTTCTCAAAAGTTGTTGAACACGCTCTGTTTCAATTGTCATGTCCTGGAGTTGTTGCTTATTTTAGTAATGGTGTTAATATAGATATTAATCGCTTTTTGCTTATCCATTACTGTTCCTTTTAACATCCTTATTGTATCATGTTTGATGTTATTTCTATCAAGCCTTCCATAATCATTTTTCATTTTATCATGCGCTTCCTTCATTGTGCGATAATCGTATTTCAAAAGTTCATTAGCACATTGTTTTCAGCGATGATCTTTGATTTTTCGGCACACTTAGAACATGGTTCAGTACATTTTATTCAAGGTTTCTCAACCTCTACAACTTGTACTTTGACAACTTCATTTACCTCTGGACCTACCTTGGTTAGATTTGCCATCAATGCTTTGTCGGCAATGTCCTTGAGGTTTTCGTCATTCACTTTTTGAAAATGACTACTTCATCAGTTGATTTCTTCTCGGGAACTTGTTCCTGAGAACTTCCATCAAAGTGACCTGCAAAATTTTCACAACAATTAGGAGATAAAATTCCTTGCTTCTGCATGTGGATATACTCCTCTTCTTCATGTTGTTGTTGCTGCAGATATTGTTCCAGCAGAATATTCTCCAAAGCCGCTGCTTCTTCTGCAAAAGTATCTTCAACAATTTCAGCCATTAATGCAACTCCGGTCTTCTTACCGATGTAGGAATTCCAGTCGAAACTGTCATCTTTGTTTGATGCAACCATAGCTTTTTCAGTATTACTGCTATTTGGTTTCTCTTGAATTTCAACCTGAGTCTTCTTCTGGAAAGGCTGGTACTGAAGTGACTTCTTGTAATACTCGTTGCCTCCTCCGAATGGACTCTGATTTCCTGTTGCTTCAGGATTTTTACACTCTCTCTTGAAATGTCCCTTTTGGCGACATCTGAAGCATGTTACTTTTGTCTTGTCAAAACCCAGTTTGTTGCCTGAGTTTCCGATATCTCGGCCAGTGAGAGCAACGAACTTTATGACTCTTCGAATGAGAGATGCTAAACACCACTTTATATCCATCAACTCGAGTTCTTCTTCATCCACTTGGTCATAATCTTCTGCCATCATTTTGGGATTTCCATTTTTTCCGGCTACAAGACTTTCGTATGACTCCAGAACAGTGGCAAGAAGCGACATATGCTGTTTAGCGACTTGTTCCGAAACAACATTGTTCAAATTCACTTTGATGTTGCACTTGTATACATTCGAATCAAAATTTGTTTGTTGATTCTGATTTGCTTGACTTTGATAAGATGAATTTGAACCAGTACTTGAGAATGAAGACTGCGGACTTTGATCATATTGAGGATATGACTGATTCTGATTCTGCTGCGAATTGTTCGAAGAATTTAAACTCGCATTGAATGTTGTCTGAATCTTTGGACTTGAAATGTTATCTTGCATTCCACTCTTTTAATACAAACCAACATCTTGAACAACATTAGTTTTCTTTGACTTTGCAATCTTCAAGAGTTCCATTTCATGGCCTTCGAGTTTATCGATAAATGTTGACAGCTTGAAGAATTCCCATTTATCACTTTCCTTCAGAACCATAAGATAAGTAGTCCACTCTCCATCTGGTAGAGCATCTGCAAGCTTGTCGATGTACTCTTGTTCCGTCTTCTCGAGACCGTTTCTTCGCATGTGGACTTTAAGATGACAGAAGTGTTCAATCATCTGCTTCATGGTTTCACCCTTCAGCATGTTGAAGATATCGAACTCTTTCATAATGAGCACCTTCTTGCTCTTGATCATCTCCGTGCTTCCTTGATACTTCTTTTGAAGTGAGAGCCAGAGATCTCTTGTTGTTGTGTATTCTGGTAGCAAGACGAGAATATCTTCTTCGACAGATTGTTGGATAAGACTGACATCTTTTTCTCAGCAATGTATTCTTCTTTCTGTACCGTCGAGTAATTGTGCTTTTCAAGAACTTGCTGATGTTCATCCACCGAAACAGTGTAACCTCTTTCAATCGACACCCAGCCTGCAAAGTGCAAGGCTTGAACCCAATATGTAAATTTCTCTTTCCATGCTTCATACTCGTCCATGCTCATTAGCTTGGGCGGTTTAACAGTCGTGCTCATTTCGTTATCAAGATTGACTTGATGGATCACGTTGGCATTTGACGAACTAGCTCCGGACATAAAAGCTCTTTGAATATCATCCATTGTGAATAACGAGACGTGTATGATGAAAATACTCAAAAACTTTGAAAACAATTAGGTCTACTACAAGTTCGGTCGAACTTGTAGTTACAAATTAAGAATTATTGATTTTTAATCACAAGTTCGGTCGAACTTGTGATTTTTTGTTTTGAAAAATCTTCCTTGAACTTCGGTCGAACTTGCTATATAAGATTTGAATATGATCTTGTAAGTTCGAGTGAACTTAACTTGAATTTCCTTGATATTAATCAAGTTCGGTCGAACTTGATATAAAATCAATGCAAATTGGTTAACTTCGAGCGAACTTGATAGAGTTTTCCTCAAAAACAACTCAAGTTCTGGCGAACTTGGCAAAAACTCACTTGAAAAGTGATTTTTTAGCACAAGTTCGGTCGAACTTGGTTAAACAAGTTCGATGGACAAGCTTTGGAAAACATGGTTTTTTCAAAATTTTGACATCAATTCGGTTGAATTTGGTCTCCAATCTTTCAAGGGTTTATCTTTGTTGTATTTTACATGATATATTCAAAATTGAAAAGATTTTGACTGTGAATTCTTCATTTTTGATGAAAAGGTTAAGAAAAATAGAAGAATGGAGATGAAATAGAAGTGTTCTTGTCTTGATACTATCAAATCAGGCTGTTCTAGCTCTAAGACCACTTGTAGGACCAATCCTCGATGCTAAGGAACCTAAATTTCATATCTAACGTCCATAATAGCGGAAATATTACGTCGTGTTTACCAATAGACAAGAATTAATCAGTTAATCATTAGTTTTATAGATCAAACGTCAAGAGTACAAACTGATAGAGCTTCGCCTCCAAAATGCCAAAGTTACAAATGAATGAGGCAAGCTAGCTATTTATACTAGTACAAGTTCGCCCTTAGGAGACATGAGTTCGCCCGAACTTGCATTAGCAAGTTCGGCCGAATTTGCCTTTACATGATACATCATGAACGAACTTGTCCTCTAAATCTATAAATACATCATTCAGCTAGCCTATTCAGCTCTATACTATACAGACTCGATATAAGACTAAGACATAGACATTATGCACCAACATAAAAAATTGGTTTGATCTTGTTTCTAAATGAAAGTCCGTAGTATAAAGATGGTCACGCGTGCGTGTTTTAATGATTATGTTGAGCATAATTTGTGGGCAAAGTACTCATTAGATCGATTAAGTTGGTAGGTAGCATTCTGTCAAGTTTTGAAACTCCGGAAACAAAACATTTTATGCGGTGACCAAGTATACGTGCACGTGATTTATATGAAATAGTTTATAGGATAAGAGATACGTTTTATAAAATAGTAAATTTTGAAATTCACCCAAATAGGGATTTTGACAATATGATAAAAGGTATAGGCATGCAAATTGAAAGTGTGGTTTGTAAAGTAAAGTTTCCAAGAAGGAGGTTGGTAACGATCACCGAGGTATGGCAATCACCCCTACCCGTTTGGTGAGGTCATTTTATAGAAGGAAAGAAGCAGAGTTTAATCGTCAAGGTAAGGAAGTCATTCCAATCTCGACGACGGGTCTCCATTTTGGGGTTTACAAGAAATATAAGTCTGGTTGGTGACGTTTTGAAATCATGCGTGTAAATAATGTTTAAGTGTATGAAAGGTTTAGTATGATTCATATAAATCTAAAATAAAATTTTGAAATTTCGAAAAGAAGAGGTGACAAGAATGTAAGGTAAAATATCACAAATAAATTAAGATAGCATAAAAGGGAGGTTCATAAAGCATTAGATTGTTTTGGGTAGAGAAACGTCGACTATTCCAAGGTGAATCGAAGATCCTTTCGAATTAGAGTAACGTGCTTTGGCCTATAGGTAAAACGCTCTCGTCGTGAAGCGATTAACGGCATCTTACCCTTCCAGTTACTACACGTCTCAAATTGATCTGGAAACCGAAACCTTGGTGAGATTGAAAATCGAGGAATGGGACTTAATCGACAAGGTGCGGGTTTCACTCCTAACTTGACGATTTCGTACCGTAAGCATGGTTGGTACTCGTCGGGTCAAAATTAATTTCGACACTTTGACGAGAATGGGAAGTTTTCCATCAAGGTGTGGATGTCACTCCTAACTTGATTGTGTAATTTCGTGAAAATAAAGAATAAGCGGAATGAGAGTCGTTCACCAAATTGTGGATCACGCCTATTTTAGTGAAGTCGTCTCACTTGTGTAATACGAGTGTTTTCTCGTTTAGTATAATCGAGCAAAATGCATTAGGAAAAGCGTATGTTTGAAATAACGTAACGAGTATGAACACGTAAAGCATTTCATGAATTTTACACATAAGAGCCGTTTCAAGAAATTAGCATGTGAATCACGTATGGTCGAATATGGTGTTAAACTATAGACTAGTTCAAAAGAATGGAAATTTTCCTAATTCCCTATAGTTATGGTTCTGATACCAATTTGTCACACCCAACCGGTAGGCCGGAAACATCAGAGTGAGACAAAATAGATTGCTCATTGCTCACAATGCTAATAGTGACAATAATTAATTAAAACCAAATTTCATTTCACAAATAAATCATTATTACAATACATGGAATTTGCAATAACAATAACAAATAAGGACAAGATTTATAGAACTTGATTAAGCCTAAGCGTCTATATGTGTATCTAGCATCAACGCTACTTCAATTTAACAATGTCATCTTCGTCAACCTGTAACATGATTAAAATAAAGTCAATGCACAAGCAAAGGTGAGTATACAAGTTTAAGCATAGCATACGTATACGAATAAAGTTTAAAACAATCCTCATGGCAACTATGATTCATACAAGTGCATATACAAGGCATGCAATACTATTAGTCAAACCCTTAACGCAATCATGATATTTTAACATGGCCTCTAGATTTCATGAGGAGGGGGATGCGTTACTTCCTATAGCGCTATACATGTCAAATGGAGGCTCGTATAAAGCTAATGACTATTGTATTACATAAGAATGGTCCAAATATAAGCATCAAGTAATGTATCAAAGTGTTCACGTATATTGGATTGTTTCATGCATTGCATAAAGTATAAGTTTAGTGATTTTTGTATAAGGTAAACATGTTACACCCAAAGTGATATAAAAGAAAATGGGTCGAGTGTACTCACGGTTTTGCAAGCATTCTGACTTGGTAATCCATGAAGAGTTGGAGGTTGGAGCTTCAAGCTTCCTTTAAAACACTCAGTGTTTTCTTTTAGAACTCTTAGAGTTCTCTTCCTTGCTTGGAAGATTTGAGAGAAGTAGAGAGATTGAGAGAAGAATAGTTGGAACACTTAGTATCCTTTTAGAATTCTTATAATTCTTGATTTAGAGATATTGAGAGAATTAGAGATATGGAAAGAAGAATGGTGTGAAGAAAATGGTAAAAGGAGGTTGATATTTATAGCTAGAGAAGGTGAAAAATGGTGAAATATGATTGGTTAAAGAAGGTGGAAGAGGATTGAAAAGATGATTGGTGGAGAAAGGAGGTGGAAAAGGTGAAATATGATTGGTCAAAGAAGGTTGAAGGGAATTGAAAAGATGATTGGTGGAGAAAGGAGGTGGAAAATGGTGAAATATGATTGGTTAAAGAAGGTGGAAGAGGATTAATAAGGTGGAAAGATAATTGGTATATTACTTGGTATTTCTTGAGTATATATTATGTAATTAAGTATAACAAAAAGTATAAAAGTATAATTCAAGTATTGAGGATGTGCGTATAAGTATTTAAACGTATAATTGTGTCAGTTTGCGTATGATCAGTTGTGTGAATAAAAAATATGTATGAAATATGAATTTTATTATGATTAACACCTCGAATTGTGAGACTGAAATTAAAATACAAATGTAATGTTTCTAAAACTAGAATACAAATATGAACATTTTTAAAATAGAAATACAAAGATACGAGGCGTTATATTCGCTCCTGAAACATATGTGAAAATAAGTACGTCAGCATAAAAGGCCTGTGAGTAACATAGGTTTTGTGTTAAAGATTCATGGCCTAGAATGATTTAAGGAATATTTATTAAAAGTGGCCATGAATACTTACAAAATATTTTCTTTTAGGAAATCATAAGATAAATCGAATGATATAAAAGAAATAATGTATGGTTAAATCATTAACCAAAATATATGTCATGTCTCGTGTAAAAATGTAGTGTCATAGATAAAAATGTCTTGTCTTGTACTTTGTTTGAAATGATTTAGATAACGCCATGATATGTAATATAATAAAAGCACTTATATGTAGCAAGTACCAGCGGTGTATCCACCATGCTTTTATCATATTACACGCGTCCTG
Source organism: Scalesia atractyloides (assembly GCA_947069175.1). Lineage (NCBI taxonomy): Eukaryota > Viridiplantae > Streptophyta > Magnoliopsida > Asterales > Asteraceae > Scalesia > Scalesia atractyloides. The sequence continues at coordinate 73,546,912 of CAMTDV010000016.1, forward strand.
TTATTTAAATCACTCACCATACACCAACCATCAAAAGTCTTGTTTAAACCAAAGAAATGTCTGGTATGAAGTATGTCATGTAAACCAATGTCTTGAATAGTGGAAATGTCTTGTATAAAACAATGTCTTTGAATAATCAAACATTATATTTTATAAGTCATGCTTTTATTATTTGAAACATATATTTAGATTGTTGGCAAACACATTCAAACCTTGTTGACAGTCAAATAGATCCTTTTAAAGTCAAAGGTCTATCCATTTCATCGGATTCTGTCGTTCCTAAAGTCGCTTCCAAACAAACCCAGGAAGTGGGAACGGGATTGTCAATCCTATGGTAACATTACATACTACCGGTCGGAATGATCAATGTTAATGAATGTATTAAGTCAATCTCCAACGCACCAATTTGTCATGAACAATGTAAGCAAAAATGTTCTTTGAAAAACCATGTACTAGTTGCTCAGTCAACACACATAGCAAGAAATGTCTTTGAAAACCATGTACTAGGATGTTCAGTCAACATACATAGCAAGAATGTCCTTTGAAAACCATGTACTAGTATCCTCAGTCAACATACATTGCAAGAAATGTCTTTGAAAACTATGTACTAGTATGCTCAGTCCACATACATAGTAAGAATGTCCTTTGAAAATCATGTACTAGTATGCTCAGTCAACATACATAGCAAGAATGGCTTTTGTAAGTCAACATACATAGCAAGAATGTCTTTGAAAACCATGTACTAGTATGCTCAGTCAACATACACAACAAAAATGTCCTTTGAATCAATGTGCTAAATATGCTAAGTCAACATATGAAGCAAAAAACAATGGAAATCATGTACTATATGTACTATGTAATCAACGCATGTATAATGTCATGAAAACATGAAAATAGTCATAGGCACACTATGTTTCACCCCAAAAATTTGAAAACATAAAAGGGGGAAACTATGTACTCACTTGGGATTGCAAGAAAGTCCTTGATCAAGAAGATAATCAAAGCTCAAGAGTCCGAGAATTCAAGTATGTCCTAATATTGGATAACTATGTTAATATCAGGACTTTAGTTGGTGGATCGGATAGAATGAGGTCTTGTAAACCAAATGAGTGTTGATACTCATATGAAATGGTTTAACAAAGTCTACATTCTGATTTGGAAGGGATCCTAAGTGCTTTTGACCCGTAATGACTCGTTAAGGTAGTTTACGCTACTTTAACGGTTCATTTGCGTAAATGCGTGTTCGGATGGTTTGATATGCTCTATGATAAGTCTTATATGCCAAAACAAGTTTAATAATGTTGCAACATCAGTCTATATGGAAAAACATTGGTTACATCAGCTTAAAATCGATTTATGCGCAAAAAGGGCATTTTGGTCATTTATAAGGCATAATAAGCGACTTAACATAACAATAACCAAACGACATGAGCATAAGGTATAACCTCAAAGGGTTATTCTCTTTACAACTATGGTCCCTAATATGAGTTTGATCGGATCCTAAGATCGACCAAACGGGTCGGATATGAAAGTCAAAGCGGTGGTCAAGACCGCTCGACTTACGACCCTACATAAGTACTAAACTAAAAGTGACGAGTTAGACATGTTAAACATGTCTAAGTAAGTTTATAAAACTGATTTGGTATCAAAACAAAGTGTTTTGATACCCGAAAATAGTTTCGTCGGCGCACTTTGCGCATTATTGACCGAAACTTTGACTCGTCACTACAACTAGTAAACGTGGTAATCAGTAGGCATGATCACCATGGATCATAACCATCGTGATTACGATCACGTTGCAAAGTCCAATTGGACTTTAACTTGACCAATTAATGGTCAAAGCTGAAAGTCAAACACTGTTTGACTTTTTGCTTGAAATGACTAAATAAATGAAACAAGACAAGGAGAGAGCATTTACTTGTGTTGATGAACACTTGAAGAGCTCCACGAAGAAGAATGCTCAGATGGGAGGCCTCCACAAAGGTGGTAGCACTCCAAACTTAGAGCAAGAGGAGAAGAATGAGAAATGAGAAAGTTGAACTGAGGGATTTTCTTCGATTTATAGTAGTTTTGATGCCACAAGATCATCACATATGTCCATTGAGTTGTCATGATCTTAGGAGGGTCCTAACACATGTCCAAAGCAGAAGAAATGGCGGCAAATTCGAATACCTGGTGTCCAAGGCTTTAAACAAGGAGCTGCCAAGTTTCTGCTGTGCTGGAGGGTCCTTACAGACTGTAAGGGATTTGGGCTTACGGTCCGTAAGCCCTTTAGCTGGCAGATAGTTTGGGAAATTGGCAGAACAGGCCCCTACACTTGTTTCGTCGCGTTTTGGCACTTCTAACACCCGTTAACCTAATTTTTAAGCTTTATAAGGACGATATAGCTTAGGGAACTTGAAATATGTCCAGAAATGTCACGGATGCCGGTTCGTTTGGTCGTACGGTTACGGTTTTCGGTTAATCATGACGAAAATCGTAACGTCCGCGCAAATGACCGTAAATGCGTAACAAATGATATTTTTGCATTCCAATCATTAAAATACAAGATTTTAATGATTACAAAATTTTTTGGATGTATGTACATGTTCCGGATTAAGAAATACGCGTAACGACATAGTTTCGCCGAATTTGCAAAATAGCCCCTAAAGTTGAAAAAGAGTGTTTTTGCCATATCGAAGCCCTCAAAACTTATTTCTAAGTTATATAAAGGATATTTAGGGTATGTTTAGCTTATGAAATCATTTCGGAGGTTGCGTTTCTACGAGAATCGGCAGACTTTTGTAGTTTGTCATAAATAGTCCCTGTGATCGAATAGGCTTGTTTTTGACATACCAAACCCTTCAAAACTTATTTCTAAGTTATGTAAAGGATATTTAAGGGTTGTTAAGCTTGTTCATTATTTCAAAGTGTACGTTGCGTTAAACTGATTGTATTTTGCGAGTCCACTTCTAGAAAAGGTTTGAAAGGTCAAAATCAAACAAATATTGAAAATGAACAAAAGTCAAAAGTAAATATACAAATTTGTAAACAACACAAAGTTTTATTAATCATCAAATTTTTTGGAAATCGTTACATGATTGAATACACAGATGTCACACAGCGCGCATACTGCCAAATATCGACCACGTAGCCGGTCCAGGCAAATAAAATATTGATTAGTAATATTTCAATGAGATTATTTTTATAGAGCGTTAAAAATAATTTAAAAGGGTTAAAACACGATTAAAACGCTAGATAAAACACCCGGTATCCAGTTAAATACTTGTTTAAAGCCAATATATGATATAGATACATAAATATGCGTGTGTGGTGTGTATATATGAGAGTTGTAGCAACCATTAGCACTCTCTCTCTCCCCTATCTTACACTTGGAAGCTTAGGAAATGGTGTGTGATGATTATACCTTTACACAATCTTCATAAAATCTTCTCAAATCCAAGAAATCAATCAAAACAAATGACACTCTCTCTCCCTCTACAAACTCAGGGCCGAAACACCCCTTTCACACCTCCATTTTTGAAATTTCAAGCTTTTCTTGAAGATTCAATCTCATTCTAAGGTGCTTTCAAGTGTTTTTGAAGATTTAAGTGTGTTTCCAAAGAGTTCCAAGCTAGAACCAAGCTCCATATCATTGTTTTTGTCAAAACCCACTAAGAATCTTGAAGGAATAACATCATCTTTCTAAATCTTGTTCATGGTTTATAGTGATATCAATGGTTATGTAAAGTTTCTCTTGTTCTTGGATATAAACACTAACTTGAAACAAGTAACAAATGAGTTTTCAAAGAAAATAAAATGGGCATGTATATTATATATATATATATATATATATATATGGGTGGCCGTAGGTGTGTATGTATATACATATGAGAGTGAGTTTTGATTTTGAATGTCTTTTGTTGATGATGTTCATGTGGATTTGATGCATGCATGTTTAAAATTTTCATATGAAAGTTATGTGATTTGAAAAGATGAATGTATGAAAAAGTGAATTTTGGAAGTGTAAATATGTATGTGCATATGTAGCCGTGTATATACATATATATGTATATATGCATGCATTTAAATCTTTGGTGTTAATAAATTTAGATGTGTAAGAATATGTGTACATGTCTTGCATTTATGATGGAATGATTTGAAAATGATGATCATATGAAGATGAGAAAGTTCTTGAATGAGTGAACATGAAATAAATGAATGTTGATGTATTTAAGTTCATGCATGTTGATGATGATATGTTATGGATGCATTAGATGCTTGTACTTATACATGCATGTGGATATATGGTCATAAAATGATAATTAAACTATGCTATGATAAAAATGATTTTAGATCAGATTATAAACCTTAAAAATAAGGTTATTTCATGTGTTAAAGTGGTGTGAAACTTGTCATGAAGTTTACTAGCTTTGCATGTAGTACATTGTGCATAAAGAGTTGTAAAATACGTGAAATCGCATGATTTATATGGCTTACAAAAAACTGCACTAATCTGATTATAACTATCATTTTAATCAGTAAATAACATGTATTGTCTTAAAATATCAAGTCATTTCGAGTTCGGATGGTTATAGTAACTTTGACGCAAAACTATGCGGTAAAAACAGTAAAAATCGTCCTTTTAAGAGGTTTTTACGAAACTGTTTTAGATCAGTAACTAAACTGATATTTTTGATTTAATATAAGTATTTTAACTTATATTAAGATTATTTGGTGTTTGGTTAGTCATACGTGACTTCGACGCCCGAAAACGTTACCGAATCGCTAAAATACGCATTTTTCAATAAACACTAGAATGGGTTATCATAGGGGAACCTTATGTGTTAGAATGTGTTATGTGATTTAATAATATGTGTATATGATAATATGTTAAGTGTTGACATCATAGCGAGAATTTAGACTATGCATGTACATTTGTATTTTAAAGCGGTAAAATCGGTGAAATTGCTTTAAAAGTGTAACTTATTTTTCGTGCATGAAAATTGATACATAGGTTAACTTAATAAGTTATTTCATGTATTTATTCTTTAAAAATGATATAATGTATAAGTTAACGAGTTTCACGTGTTACGAAATTGAATATTTGTGTACGTTTATGTGTATATATTACGACACGCAAATCGTAGATATATAGTACTTATAAACGGGAGTGTTAACGGATATAACATATAAAGGGTCACCAATAAAATCGTTCAAGTTGCGAAATCTTAAAAAATATATATATGAACTCGTATATATATATTAAAGTGCCAACATAATAAAAAATAATGACTTTTCGAGAAAATCTCAAAGTTATGCGAAAATTCCAAAATTTGGAGAAACTTAGGAATTTTGTGATATATTGTTTGATAAATTGTTCCTATGCATATTAGGACATGTAGAATCAAATTGTGGAATCACGCTAATTTAATTACGCACCCAAAGGTGAGTGACACTAAACCCCTCTTTTCACTGTTTTTATAACTGTTTTGGGGGAAGAACACACCTTAAAAAGGATAAGTATACATTTTTGTATAAAATATACCTTGATTAAACAATGGATATATATTCATGGAAAATATATGGTTTTAATATAAATATGTTTCGGGGAGAAACGGATTTTGGATAAATGTGAATATATGTTTCGGGGAGAAATGGGTGTTATTACGGTGTTATGGGATAGAACGATCGTGTAGATTTAAAATGTTTAAATCTATACTTGTAATGAATTGGCTCGGTCTCAAGGGAGTAAGTATTGTTTCAGGCTTACGTTTCGGTGGGGATGTCGGGGATTCGTACAACATGTTATATTAAATTTATCATTTTAGTAAGATATATATATTGTTCATAGGTTGGCACTTTGTGTGACCCATTGCAGGCACTCAACGCGAACATAGCCACTTAATCAGTAATATGGGTATGTGTGGAATTGTTGATAGATCTATTGGCTTGACCACCCCGTCGTGACTGGTAGCTCCGTGTCAAGTCAAAGGGACGAATTTTTAATTCTGTGATTGTCTAGCGTTGATTATGTCCTTATTGTCAATATGTAGTTCGTATTTTCTTGCAAACATACGAGTCTGAACACTTGATGCTGTTAATTTAATATGTGTAAACCTTGGGAACAAGTCGGGGATATCGCTATGGTTTAAGAAACCCTGGTGATGCGACCCTTGGATTTTTATAAAGGAAATAAATGGAGTTTCTAATATTTATATGGATGTTTTATTTATAAACACATAATATGAAAGTTTTCCTTGGATCAAATTGTTTTAAATTTGAATACGTGAACTCCCCTCCTTTGTGTTGACACTTGATTTTAATGTTTTCTTCAGGTACTTGAGCATTGCTTCGGGAATTTTGCATATCTTGTGGTTATTGATGCGTGGTTGTCTTGAAAATGTTTGGACAAACTTTTAAAACTTTGGGACCTATGTAATAAGATCCATAAGGATCAAAACAACTAAATTGTGATGTGGTTGTGACTTACTTTTAAACTATATATTTTAAAAACTATGTTTTAATTAAGTAGAATGTCCAACATTAACAATGCATCGTCGACAAGATATTTATGGGCACTAACTTCCGTTACCATTACGTTTGTATTTCGCTGCGACGTTTTTGGGGTGTTACAGAAGTTGGTATCAGAGACAGTGGTTGTTAGCAAACTAGATGTTTTCTGGGGAAAAGTCTAGACTTCAAACAAAGAATTTTGAGATTAAAGTTCAAAATTCGCGAAACCAAAAATTTTAAATAAACATGGATTTTTATCATGTATGAAAACCATTGCGTGTTTATGTGCATACGTGATAATCTGTTTATTTGGGCCTTATGTGTTATTTTTCATCTGAACACACACTTACTTTGTACAGTTATATATGTCACAAATGTCGCATGAGCACGAGGTCATCGAGATTCAAGACTCAGGTAGCGAGCTATAATTAAAGACTTCACCTAGATCCATTTTGCCAAAGATAGCCCCGTAACCCCTCAGATCGTTAACATGGCCGAGTTTACCTCGTCATTCTATGATGGCCCTGCTGCATTCCCAGCCAGGTCGACCCCTGTTACGCCCATACTAGTAACGGATGGATTGACAATGATGACTCTGTTCCACCTTCGGTTTTCGAGATCAGTCAGTCATCCGACACAGTGCCTATTGTTGATGAGTTGGGTAGAGGTACCCGTTGATTGGAGGATCCTTTGGGATAGCTCCAGTGGTGGATGCCACTACTATTATGGTTCGTCCATTAGAGCCACCAGTAGTCCCGCCCATTCCCACTGCTAAGCCTACACCGAGATCCCACCGCCTGTTACGTCAGAGTCATCCGTACAGTCGCCCGAGTCACAAGTCTCCAATGCACCTATGCTAGTCTATTATCGCCGTAGGAAGACGACTTGACCTGCTGGAGACATTGCCTCAACCTCTAGAGCTGCCATGGAGTCTGCTTCGAAGAAGCCGAAGGAGAATGGGTTGACCGGTGTTCTCACTGCGAAGTGCTATTCGCGGAGATCTGGGGATGACCTAGGGGAAGGTGAAGGATCTCGAGGGTCAGATGGACTTGTATGACGAGCTTAAGGATTTGGATGACAGTGCTATGAATCAGATGCACTGGAGGATTGTAGAGCTAGAGGAGCTGGTTAGGAAGCTTCTAGAGTTCATGGGTTTGAAGTGATTTGTTATCGTCTTGTTTGTCGTAATTCTCTTTTGGTAACCCTGTTATGGCTTGCATGCCAAACTTTTTGGATATTTAAAAGGAAATTTCATGTAGACTTGTTATTGGTGATGATGTTGATACACCAAATTTTGATTAGTCTTTGTACTAAGAACAAGCTTTGTAATTTCTATGATACATATCAATGATAAGGGTTTTTGGTTAAACTATTCTCATTATTATGTGGATGCATGTGTATTGTTTAGTCCACTATTATTTAATGATTGATTATTTAATTATTGTCTTACGTTGTTGTTATTATTGCAATAATAGAAACGACAATATGCCACCAAAATCGAGACAAGGTCCCTCTACTGGCAGTACTGGATTGCCTACCACACCGGAGGAGTTGGCGTATCTTATCGCTCAACACGTCAATGCTGCTATGGAACAACACAAGGCTAACCAGACGATGGGGCGATGACGTGGACGTGGTGATGCACCTGGTCCCGGTGGAGCGCCAATTGGAGCCCCTTAAGGTAGTGTAATGATTCGAAAAGTTTTTGTAGTTTCATGTGTTATGAGATAATCTAAGAGTAATCTTGATTTTCATTAACCTTGTGAACAGTGATGGATGTACGTACAAAACATTCTAGGGTTGTAACCCAAAATCATTTACCGGTGCTGGAAGCCCCCTTAATATCGTTAGATGGATCGAGAAGATGGAGTCTGTGATAGCCATCAGTGGTTGTGCCGCTGATCAGAGGGTTAGGTATGCTTGTGTTCATTTCTTGATGAAGCTTTATCCTGGTGGAACACTCAAATTCAGATTTTGGGAGAAGACGTTGCTTACGGTCTTACCTGGAACGAACTGAAAGATATGCTTCTTAAGGAATACTGCCCACGTAGTGAGCTGCAGGAAATTGAGACCGATTTTTGGAACTGACCATGGAAGGCTTGAATGTCAGAGCTTATACGTCTCGGTTCAATGATTTGGCTAGGTTGGTTCCTCGGATGGTCACTCCTGAGTATGTTAAGATAGAGAGGTACATTTGGGGTTTAGCGTTACAGATCCGCAGTATGGTCACATCAGCGAAACCCACTACCTACCTGGAAGCTACTTCTCTGCAAAATCACTGACCGATGATGCCGTTCGTAGGAGTAATCTTAACAAGAAGGATGAGACCAGGAAATTGTCGGTGAAAGATGCGGCAGTCAGGAAGTCCGATCGACATGAGCGCTCCGAGCATAGGTCAGAAGGTCCGCAGAAGCGAAAGTCTGATAGTTCGAGGAAGGATTCCGATGATAGGCGTGATAGGAAGCGCAGTTCTAGAAAAGCATTTGTGGCTAACACCAGTGGTTCAGGAAAGGATAATGCCAGGAATGGCGGTAGTAGTTCAGTGAAGGGGACTCATGGAGATGAGCAGAGAAAGTGAACCAGATGCAGTCGATCTGGACACGCGACACGTGAGTGCTATGCTAAAAGCACCGCAGATGGAGTCAAGCTTGAAGGTTGCTTCGAATGTGGAGAGCAAGGACATATCAAGCGAAATTGTCGATCATTGAAGAATCAAAGTGCTAGGGGCAGAGCTTTTGAGCTGAACGCTGGGAAAGCGCGTGATGAACCTGCAGTGGTTACCAGTACGTTCTTAATCAATAACCATTCTGCGTTCGAACTATTTGATACTGGTGTGGACTTGAGTTTTGTTTCAAAAAACTTTGAACCATTTTTGTGTTCTCAAGCAAGTAAACTAGACAAAAAGTATTCAATCGAATTAGCAAATGGTAAACTGATAGAAACTACGAAGTCATTCGTGGTTGTAGTGTTCGGTTATGCGATCATACTTTTAGTATCGATTTATTACCAGTAGAACTCGGTAGTTTCGATGTACTTGTTGGAATGGATTGGCTATCCAAGAACGAAGCTGAGATTGTTTGTTCAGAGAAATTAGTATGTATACCCCGTCCTGGTGGTGAAGCATTAGTGATTCACGGAGATCGATCAGATCGGAAATCGAGAATCGTTATTGTTATGAAGACGCACAAGATGTTGCGTAAGGGTTATCCTGCGTTCTTAGTTAACGTAGTTGATACCAAGATTGAAGGTAGGAAGTTTGAATCGATTCCTATATTTTGTGATTATCCGAAAGTTTTTCCCGAAGACTTACCTGGATTGGCCCCTGCGAGACAGATCGAGTTTAGAATTGATCTTAGTTCATGGTGCTGCACCGATTGCAAAATCTCCTTATAGATTAGCGCCTTCGGGAATGAAAGAGTTGTCGAATCAGCTTCAAGAGATTCTAGACAAAGGTTTCATTCGTCCAAGCTTTTCACCTTGGGGAGCACCTGTTTTATTTGTGAAGAAGAATGATGGTTCCAATTGCAAGGATCCAGCTACTATTAAAAGATTGATTTGCGTTTAGGATATCATCAATTGAAGATTGCTGACGAAGATGTTCCAAAAACAGCTTTTAGAACACGTTATGTCCATTATGAGTTCTTAGTGATGCCATTTGGCTTAACTAATGCGCCTACAGTGTTCATGGATCTCATGAACAGGGTATGCAAACCCTATGTGGATAAATTTGTGATAGTATTCATTGATGATATACTTATCTATTCACAACCAAAGAAGATCATGAGTAACATCTGAAGATTGTTTTGGAGTTATTGAAGAAAGAGAAGCTGTATGCCAAGTTCTCTAAATGTGAGTTTTGGATTCGAGAGGTTCATTTCCTCGGTCACGTTATTGTTGGTGCATAATGTCTATGTCTTAGTCTTATATGAGTCTGTATATAATAGAGTTGAATAGGCTCGTGAAAGTTGTATTTATGTAGTTAAGAGACAAGTTCGCCCATGACACCTTGAACTGTCAAGTTTGCCGAACTTGCTAAGGCAAGTTCGGGCAAACTCATGGTCATGTCCAGCGAACTTGCTTCTCTATAAATAGCTAGCATGCCTCCCTCATTTGTAACTTTGGCATTTTGGAGGCGAAGCTCTGTCAGTTTGTACTCTTGACGTTTGATCAATAAAACTGATGTTAAACTGATTAATTCTTGTCTATTGGTAAACATGACGTAATATTTCTGCTATTATGGACGTTAGATATCAAATTAGGTTCCTTAGCATCGAGGATCGGTCCTACAAGTGGTATCAGAGCTAGAACAACCTGATTTGATAGTAATCAAGACAAGAACACTTCTAATTCATCTCCATTCTTCTATTTTTCATTACTTTTTTCACAAAAAATGAAGAATTCACGGTCAAAATCTTTTCAATTTTGAATATATCATGTAAAATACAACAAAGATAAACTCTTGAAAGATTGGAGACCAAATTCAACCATATGATGTCAAAATTTTGAAAAAACCATGTTTGACAAAACCATGTTCATCGAACTTGTTAACCAAGTTCGGCCGAACTTGGGCTAAAAAAGTCACTTTTCAAGTGATTTTTTACTACGTTCGCTCGAACTTGAGTGAATTTGTGGGAATTCTAGTTAAGTTCGCTCGAAGTTGTTAAATTTTCATTGATTTTCTATCAAGTTCGACCGAACTTGATAAAAGATTCAAGAAATTTAGCTAAGTTCGCCTGAACTTGCTAAATTCTTAGTGAATTCCTTCTGCAAGCTCGACCGAAGTTAACTCAAGGTTATTTTCAAAAAATTTGCAAGTTCGACCGAAGTTTAAAGTAAATTTTTCAAAATCAAAATTCACAAGTTCGACCGAACTTGTGAATAAAGCTGAGAATTCTTCATTTGAGCTACAAGTTCGACCGAAACTTGTAGTAGAATTAACATTTTCAAAAGTTTTTGAGTGTTTTCAGTGTACACGTTTCGTTATTCACAATGGATGATATTCAAAGAGCTTATATGTCCGAGAGCTAGTTCATCAAATGCCAACGTGATTCAACAAGTCAATCTTGACAGTGAGATGGGCACGACTGTTAAACCGCCAAAGCTAATGAGCATGGACGAGTATGAAGGATGGAAGGAGAAGTTTACATATTGGGTTCAAGCCATGCATTTCCTAGGCTGGGTGTCGATTGAAAGAGGTTATACAGTTCCGTTGGACGAACATCAGCAAGTTTTGGAGAAATACAAGTACTCCACGACACAAAAAGAAGAATATATTGCTGAGAAAAAGATGACCAGTCTTATCCAACATTCTGTTAAAGAAGATATTCTCGTCTTACTACCAGAATACACGACTGCGAGAGATCTTGGCTTTCATTGCAAAAGAAATATCAAGGAAGCGCAGAGATGATCAAGAGAAAGAAAGCTCTCATTATGAAAGAGTTCGATATCTTCAACATGCTGAAGGGTGAGTCCATGAAGCAGATGATTGAATGCTTCTATCATCTTAAAGTTCAAATGCGAAGACGCGGTCTCGAGAAGACGGAACAAGAGTACATCGACAAGCTTGCTGACGCTCTACAAGATGGAGAATGGACTACTTACCTAATGGTTCTGACGGAAAGCGAAAAATGGGAATTCTTCAAGCTGTCAACATTTATCGATAAACTCGAAGGTCATGAAATGGAACTCCTGAAGATTGCAAAGTCAAAGAACGCTAATGTTGTTCAAGGCGTTGGTTTATATTACAAGAGTGGAATGCAAGATGACATTTCAAGCCCAAAGATTCAGACAGCATTCAACGCAAGTGTAAATTCTTCGAACAATTCGCAGCAGAATCAGAATCAATCATATCCTCAATATGATCAAAGTGCACAGTCTTCATTCTCAAGCACTGGTTCAAATTCGTCTTATCATAGTCAAGCAAATCAGAACCAACAAACAAATTCTGATTCGAATGTATTCAAATGTAACATTGCTGTTAATTTGAATAGAGCAAACTGCTAAGCAACATATGGCACTTCTCGCCACTATTCTAGAATCGTATGAAAGTCTTGTAGCTGGGAAAATTGGTAATCCCGAGATGACCGCCGAAGACTACGACCAGGTGGACGAAGAAGAACTGGAGCTCATGGATATAAAGTGGTGTTTAGCTTCGATCATCCGAAGAGTTACAAAGTTTGTTGCTCTAACAGACCGAGATATCGGAAATTCTAGCAACAAGTTGGGCTTCGACAAAACAAAAGTTACATGCTTCAGATGCCGACAGAAAGGGCATTTCAAGAGAGAGGGCAAAAATTCTGAAACAACGGGCAATCAAAGTCCATTCGGAGGAGACAACGAGTATTACAAGAAGTCACTTCAGTACAAGCCTTTCCCGAAGAAGACTCAGGTTGAAATCCAAGAGAAGCCAAATAGTAGTAACACTGAGAAAGCTATGGTTGCATCAAACGAAGTTGATGGTTTTGAATGGAATTCTTATATCGGTAAAAAGACCGAAGTTGCATTGATGGCACAAATCATTGAAGATACATCTGCCGAAGATGCAGCAGCTTTAGAGAATATTCTACTGGAACAGTATCTGCATCAACAACAAGAAGAAGAGGAGTATATCCACATGCAGAAACATGGAATTTTATCTTCTACTCTTGTGAAAGTTTTGCAGGTCACTTTGATGGAAGTTCTCAGGAGCAAGTTGCTGAGAAGAAATCAACTGATGAAGTAGTCATTGATGTTACTCAAGAAGTGAATGCCGAAAATCTCATGGACATTGCCGATAAAGCTTTGATAGCAAATCTAACCAAGGTAGGTCCAGAGGTAAATGAAGTTGTCAAAGTACAAGTTGTAGAGGTTGAGAAACCTTGTACATACTGAACGATGTATCGAATGTGCCGAAAAATCAAAGATCATCGCTGAAATCAATGTGCATAATGAACTTTTAAAATACGATTATCACACAATGAAAGAAGCGTATGACAAAATGAAAGATGATTATGGCAGGCTCGATCGAAACAATGTCGAACAACACGACCCTATGAGGATGCTAAAAGGGACGTAATGGATAAACAAAAAGCGATTAATATCTATATTAACACCATTGCTGAAACTAAGCAACAACTCCAGGACATGAAAATTGAAACAGAACGAGTTCAACAACTTTGAGAAGTTACACTTGTAACGCATATGTCATTGATCACATCCTTCCGACAATTCCATCGGAAGAGAAACCTAAAAAGAAAATTGGTAAAGAATATAGCAATGTTCCTCCACCCCTATGCGAGAAATATTGTCGCAAATCCGCTGATGGGATGGATAACGCACTCAACATTGAGTTGTTATCTGAAAAGAAATCTGAGTTGCCATAGAACATTGATGTAATCTATACTAAATCTAATAATGATAATGATGTGGTTAAGAAAGTGGTTGAAAATGTTCTGAATGATTCTGATGAAGGCAGCTTTAAAAGTGCCGACTCGAGCTCAAAGAATTCTGATTCACAGTCTGAAGATGATGATACATCAGCGGAGAATGATCTATGTGATGATCCTAATTTTGTAATGTACAAGATTAAGGAATCTGATAGATTATACTTTGATGACAGTTTTCCGATTCAGAACGTGAAGGAAGAATTGTTAGACAAATTCTTTAAACTTGTGGAAGTCACCTCAGATGATCTGGAGATCAATGAAAGAAAATTTTATTCCAAACCGAAAAGAAATAACTACCAAAGGAATGGTGGTGATCATCCGGAAAACCAGAGAGCTGGGTTGGGTTTAGAAGAATCAGATGAACCTAAAAAGAAACCGTCACCATTTCATGAATACAAGAATAAAAACATGAATTTTGTATATGGGACGAACACGGTTCATGTAGAAAGTTTGATTGGCAAACAATCAAATGATGAGTTTAAAAAACAGAAAGAGCTTCGAGATAAAGCAAAAATTGCAAGTGGTGCCAAAACAAGTGGTGTAAAACCCACTAAAGGACATCCACATGATTCTCGGACTTGTTTCAAGTGTAACGAAATTGGTCACATTGCACGCCAATGTCCGAAATCAAAGCCGGCTTATCTTTGAAGGAACGAAAGTTCAAATGTTGTGAAACCGAAGCAACTAGAGTTTGTAAAACTTGTAAAGATTTTGAAAAGAAACAATCAAAAGCTAAAGTTAAACCTAAAATAGAAAAGAAGTTTGAAAGTTCAACTTTCAAAAAGGTGAATCTTCAAAAGCTAATGAAAACAAGTTTTACATCAAAAAGGCTAACATCAAATCTCAAGCCTGGATTGCCAAGAAACGGTCAACAACATCCGATGTTATTAAGTCTAAGCCTGTAAAGACTGATAGCATGAAAGAATCAAAATCTAAAATTGAAACCAACATTGTCAAATCTACAAGTGGTAAATTCAAAAGATAAAAAGGAAGTAAAGTTTTCAAACATAAACATCATAGAAAATTCAGATGATGAATTTGAATTTGATTATGCTGATGAATGTGAGTTTGATTACGACGATGGTTATCCAATTCAACCCAAGACCAAAAAGGCTTGGTTCGCGCTATTTTACTAATTGTTAAAATGTGCAGGGGCTCCAGAAATCCGTACTCTCCAAGTGGATTCGGGATAGTGGAGCGTCCAGGCATATGACGGGAATGAAAGCGTTGCTATTCGACATAAAAGCTATCAATGGTGGATATGTTGGATTTGCGGGTAATATGGGTGGAAGGATAGTCGCCGAGGCGTTGTTTTATTTGATCGCGTGAATTATATTGCAGAGTTGGAGAATAATCTTCTAAGCATATCGCAGATTTGCGACAAGAAGTTCACGGTACATTTCAATGACAGAGAATGTATTATCCTGAAGCCGGGATTCAAAATACCAGATGAGTGGATTCTGATGCGAGCACCACGAGAGAATGATCTATATGTTCTTCATATGGGCGTCGCTACCACTTCATCAAAATCAGCGCAATGTTTTGTGATAAAGGCTACTGAGAAAGATTCTATTCTTTGACATCGTAAGATGGGGCATATTCATTTGCGAAAAATGAATTTCTTGGTTCATAATGATCTGGTAGAAGGTGTAAATCTTTGGAGTTTTCATATGTCTGATCACTGCTTAGAATGTAAAAAGGGAAAGCAGATCAAGAAATCTCATCCGAAGAAAATTCTGAACTCAATCAAGTTGCCATTAGAACGTCTCCACATGGATTTATTTGGTCCTGTAAATGTTCGAAGCATCGCAGGAGACTTATATTGCTTGGTCATGATAGATGACTATTCCAGATATTCGTGGATATTCTTTCAGGAATCAAAAGACGAAACGTTCGAGAATTTGGTGATTCTGTTTAAGAAACTCGAGAATCTTTACCATCTGCCGGTCAGACGCATTAGAAGTGACAACGGCACAGAGTTTAAGAATAACAAAATGAAGGAATTCTGCAACGCGAAAGAGATTTTGCATGAGTTTAGTGCTCCCTATACTCCACAGCAAAATGATGTTGCTGAACGGAAGAACAGAACTTTGACTGAAACTGCGAGAACCATGCTTGAAGATTCTAAACTTCCAGTCAGCTTCTGGAGTGAAGCGGTTGTTGCGGCTTGCTACACGCTAAACAGAGTTCTCACTGTCAAACCAACAAAGAAAACATGTTTTGAGATGATAAACCGATGGAAGCCAAATTTGAAATTCTTAGAACCATTGGTGCGCCATGTACCGTAATCGATCAAGATGGCAAATTCGGAGCTAAATCTCTTGAAGGTTTCTTTATCGGATATGTGAGTCTATTAAGAAGAGTATATGTTCCTTCATTGAGAAAGGCTATTGAAGCACAACACGTGGATTGTTTTAACTATACAGATCCTATTCAAAGGAGAGGTGACGCGTGGCTGTTTAACTATCAAGACCTTTAGAAGTCATTCGACTTGCCGGAAGAACCGTCTGAAGAAGAAGTTGCAGCATTATACTATCTTCAACAGTCGGCAAATCAAGACCAATCATTAGACCAATTGTGGTTAATCAACCCACGTTGGATTCTTCATCTTCCGGAGCAGGTCCAAGCAATAGTAGTGGTGTTCAATTGAAAACACTTCTGAAGCAGAAATATCACCTGCTACACTTCCTATGAATGCTTCTAATGAACCAGGAACTACAACATCAGATCCCAGCATGCCTCAGAATCAGAATTCTTACTCAGATGAAGCACCAACATTTGATGCTGATGGTGAAACTTCATCGGATGAAGAAGTTGAGACAGATATCTAACTTGTTAAATCAATCTGCTAGTCCGAGAAATCAGAACAAAGCTTCATCAAGTAGTCCTAATGTTGATGTAAACAGTGATCTAATTGTTTCAAATAAGCAAAGCTCAGTTGATGTTCCAACAGAAGAAATGCTGCGTCATATTCGTACCATCCTTCAACGAATATTATAGGAGAACTACAAACTGGTGTGCGTACTAGAAAACAAATCAACAAAGCACTTAGTTGTTTCTACACCCGAGTTGCACCAACTCAGAATTACTGCTACTACTCATGTTTCATTTCTCAAATAGAGCCAAAGACAGTAAATGAGGCTCTGGCTGATGAGAATTGGGTGATAGCAATGCAAGAAGAATTGTTACAGTTCGAGAAGTTGGGTGTTTGGAAGCTTGTAGACTTGTCACCGAAGCAGAAAGCTATTGATACAAAGTGGGTCTTCAAGTGTAAAAGAGACGATCGGGGTGTAATAGTCAGAAACAAAGCTCGGCTGGTTGTCAAGGGATACCACCAGCAGGAAGGTATAGATTACACGGAGGTATACGCACCGGTTGCGTGATTAGAATCTATCCGCATTTTCCTAGCGTTCGCAGCTTGGAAAGGATTTAAGGTGACCAGTTGGATATCACATCTGCATTTCTCTACGTAAACTTCGTGAACAAGTGTATGTCGGCCAACCACCGGGTTTCGTCGATGCACTGAACAAAAATAAAGCATATCTCCTGGATAAAGCCTTGTACGGACTACACCAAGCCCCGAGAGCTTGGTACGAGACGTTATCGCAACATCTCGTTGGAAATGGCTTTACACGAGGCATAGTGGACAGCACTTTGTTTACTAGAGAAGTTGGATCGCATCTGATAATTGTACAAATCTATGTAGATGATATCATTTTCGGTCTGTGCAAAGAGTTTGAAAAGATCATGAAGAAGAAATTTGAGATGTCCTCGATGGGCGAAATGAAGTTCTTCTAGGTCTTCAAGTGGATCAGCTTCCAGACGAGATATTCATTAACCAGACTAAGTATGTTCATGACATTCTCAAAAAGTTTGAAATGGATAGCTCGAAGCCTCTTTCGACACCGCTGGCACTGAACCATGGGATTTGCATAGACGAGCCAGGAACAAAAGTTGATGAAACACTTTATCGATCGATGATAGGTTCACTGATGTATCTGACGGCATCTCGCCTAGACATCATGTATCCTACTTTCTTATGTACAAGATATCAGTCAAGTCCTCGAATGTCACACATGCAGATAGTCAAGCGAATCTTCCTTACTTAAAGGGATGTCCTAGCACGGGCTTATGGTATCCTAAAAACGACAATTTCTACTTAACGGGATACGTTGACTCAGACTTCGGAGTGGACAAGCTGAAATGGAAATCTACAACTGCAGGATGCCAGTTCCTTGCCACGCGTTTGGTAACGTGGCAGTGTAAGAAACAGACCACGGTCTCTCTCTCAACCTGTGAAGCGGAATACATTTCTGCTTCTAGCTGTTGCTCACAAATCCTCTGGATTCAGCAACAGATGAGGGATTGTGGTCTGCAGTTTCTTGATATGCCTTTATTTGTAGATAACAAAGCAGCCATCGATATAACTAAAAATCCGGTTCATCACTCACGTACAAAACACATTGAAATTCGATACCATTTCATTCGTGATTGCTACCAAAAGAAATTGGTTCGAATAGAAAAAATCCACACCGACGTACAAAGGGCTGATTTTTATACTAAAGCATTTCCATTAACAAGATTTAAATATCTAATGCGGCTTAACGGTATTAAAATTTGCTTACAGGTGCGGAAGCTGAGGTTGAATACGGATCAGATGACGAATTCACGTGATCCGCATTGGTTTGTATGGTTTGTAAATATCTTTCTACTTTAGTATTTCTTAAAAATCTAAAATCCCAAAAAATATGTTTTTGATTTTAGGGGGAGAAATATTTGGGAAAATACAAAAACATATGAAAAATTTTAAAAATGTACAAAAACATTAAAAAAGACAAAAAGAATTTGGTGTCACAAAAAGGAAATGATAGTACATCAGTGGGCTATCACAGTATGCTAAAGAAATTTAAAAGTTTAAAAGTAATAAACAAGTCTTACTATGGATGTGTCGATAGGCTTAACACGTTCAGTAAACTGTTTTCAAGATATAAACTAAATTTTACAACTGCTTAATCTTGTGGATTAACACATCTTGGATATATGGACTTAGTACTCGAAATTTCGTTTGAGAGATTGCCTGATTCTGAGATACGAGGTCTTTATAGATAGTTGATATCTGGGTATTATACAAGTTCTTCTGATTTTGCGGAAGCAATAGCCTAGAACTTCTATAATACTTTTGCTATAAACCCTAAACTACATGCAATCTTGAAAAGTATTGAAAGATCTAATCATTTGCAGTGCTGAAAACATTCCTTAAGTGGAACACACTCTAAAGATGAGCCTTCATCTCTTTATCTGTACGGTAGTACTAACCTGAGCTCTCAAGGCATCGCATAACCTAGATACAGATATCAATTACGCTATATTCACCTGTAAGTTGAAATCTAGGGAATCTTGATACGGGAGTATATTCAAGAAGTGGGAACTACAGATAAGTAAAGTTTCAAAAATCTTACCTTAACATATCTTGAAACAATTGAGAAACATGGTAAAATTTAAGAGGACAAAACGTATCGACAATCTAGGTAAACGAGTTTAAAGCTTAAAGTCATCTAAAGGTTAACAGTACTGGTGATATGTCTCATACAACTGATATGATCCTTTAGACACAAATTCACAAAAATATGTCTGTAAATATGTTTGTACATAGTTTACATTGTCCTGTAAATAGTTTATCAGCTTTACAGATTAAAACCAAAAAGATTTTCAGTGTGTTTTAGCATAAACTTACAAAAATTCAAAAAGATTTTATTTCTACATTGTTTTTAGCAAACCAATGTTGGAGAACGAGTCTTTGAAGTCTGGTAAGATTCTAGAATGGGTGGGAATCTCTTTGACAACGGGCTGGGAGCTAATCTATAAAATCTGAAAAGCCAAAAACAATGAAAAAGTTCATTAATTTTAAACTTTGATTTTGAAAATATCAACAAGTTTGTTCGTAACGGGTCAAACCGAGGTCATTAACTTGGACTCGGCAGACAAATAGGTTAACCAAGGTCATTAGCTTGGACTTGGTCAACTGAGTGGATGATAATAACTGGTAAAGGTTGGAAAGTTCAGGGGTTAAATTGTAAAATTTGAAAAAGTTTGAATTTGTGTTTGGCAAGTTCGGCCGAACTTGCTAAACTGATCAAAGTTTAACTATGCAGCAAGTTCGACCGAACTGCAGATGGTTGCTGATTGTTAATCGCTAAGTTCGCCCGGAATTCTGATGGGCCTTTTAAGTTGGGCTCAACAAGTTCGCCCGAACTTGCAGGAGTATTTAAACTCAGCAAGTTCGGCCGAACTCATTCACCACCATTCATATCATCTGAGCGAACTTGAGAGAAAATTGAGCGATCTTGTGATTTTGTCATAATCGTACCGTTACTCTGCCCAAATTTGATTTGTTTTTGGTGATTGGCACACCAACTACAATGGCTGAGGTATAGATTTGAACACTGGACCGTATTATGAACTCGAATTTTAAATTACAGATCTAAGATGTTAAAATTTGTTATCTAGGTTGGTTTGGACTAAATCAAACTTAAATCAAGATTAATACTTAAAACCGACCATGGAATTGTCTTGAATTTGTTTGAAATTGTTGATGTTATAATGAACAGGTTTTGGTAGTGAAGGAGATAACAAGTTCGGCCAAACTTGTTATCAAGTTCGACCGGACTTGTTAATAAAATCTGAATAAAGAGAACTAAAAGCATGTTCGACCAAACTTCACGTATGAACTGATTTGAAATTTTTTTATGGAAGTTTGCCCGAACTTGGGTTGATTGAAATATGAAAAAGTGTTATGAGTATAAGTTCGCCCGAACTTACACTTGATTTTGAACATGTTGTCTTTACATATTCGGGCGAACTTGTTAAAAGCAGATTGTTGATGAGTGTATTAAGAAAAATTTGTAATCTTTTTCTCGATAAGCGTGCTAATTGTTTTGCTTCGTTTTTCAGGCTCAATAACCAGCGAGGGTAACTGCAATAGAGTTTTCTTAATCTCACAATACGTGTATTACACTCGACAAGACGATATGTCCATCTTTGAAGGAATACGAGAGTATCTTGAAGTTTTTGAAGGAAAGCCCAATTCATCGAGCTATAACGGAGTGCACAGTATCTTATAGAAGTCACATGTATCATTTCTGGATGAACGCGAGTCTTAGTGATGATCAGAAGACGATTATTTCATCAATGCAAGTTGGAAATGAAGTAAAGGAGATCACTTTGACTGAAGACGATATTCGACGGATCTTACAGTTCAACGATGATAAAGATAATCCGATATTCTTGGACGAGAAGATGGTTAGAGGTTGTTTCTTTCGTATGGGATACAAGGGGAGCGTAAATAAGCCAACGTTGAAGAAAGGAGAAGTGCCAAACCCCTACAAGCTCCTTATGCATGTGATCATTCATACATTTAGTCACCGAAAGGCGGGCCTTGATGATATACAAGATTATTTGGCCTGTATGGCAACGGCACTGATTCTGAAAAAGCCGTTCAACTTTTCTAAGCTTGTTTTTACTCATATGTCAAAGAATATGGAGGATTCGAGGCTATGTTTGTATCCGAGGTTCATGCAGATGCTAATAGATGAGAAGTTCACTAATATTGCACATAATCCGAATGATGTGCTTTATTTAAGTCACCTCGATGAAACAACTGTGAAGAAGCTATTAAAATTCCAGAAGCAAGCTTCAGCTCCTGTTGCAAAGCCAGTTTTCGGAGCTATCAAAGATTCAAATTACATTGCGCCATCTGATAATAAATGTAGGAAAGACGGAAGCGATGATGAAAAAGAGATAAACGCTGAAAAAGAATGGTTTAAAGATTTCAAACCAAAGGCTCGAAGCAAATGGTTCTTAAAGGCCGAAGTAGAAAAGGCAAAGAAGAAACAAGCTGCAAAGAAAGTTGAAACATTGCTCGTCGATGAAGATGAACCAGAAAATTTTCAAGCTGAAGCTGGTTCGAGCGCAACTGTTGTTATCGAAAGCCAAGAGACTAAGAAAGCTACACAAGATGATGTTATCTCTGCTACATCAGAAAATGATGGTGATTCTGATGGAGAACCAGTAAAAGAGCCAGAAAAATTAGAGGTTGAAATTAGAGAAGAGAAGGAAAAAGAAATGGATGCTGACTTTGATCCAAATCAGGAAAAAGAGTCTGATGAAGAGAGGCCCAAGAAAAAAGCAAAACGTGTAAAGACTGCTACTATTTCATCGACGAAAACTACAGGGTCTCCTCAGACAAAGGGCAAGAAAAAGAAGAAAGTTCAAAAAGTTGTCCGTAAACGTTATAAAGGAAAGTTGAAGAGCGCAGAAGTTATACAAGAACGTTCTAGTACACAGGAGAAAGAAATCATAGAAGAAGCTTCTACACAAGAACCTCCTGTTGTTGTTCAGAGAAGCTGAAAGGCTAGGAGCTACACAAGAAGCTCCTGTGTCTGGTTTATTGGAAGGACCTATTATTCAATCACCGGTTGCTCCAACGACTTCAAATCTTGAAAGTTCTACTCCAAGGAAGTCTACACCAAAGGCTGCTACTCCAAAGTCAACACCAAAATCTTCAGGGCCTAATCTATTTGGTGATATGCATAATGATCCGATTAGTCTGCAAGATCTAAACGATTTCTTTCCAGAGATGAATGTTGAACTTCTGGAAAAACGTGTGAAGGTGTTAGAAGAAAAAGTGGCAAAGAATGAGGAGGAGAAAGCTGAGTTAATCAATAAGATGAATCAAAGCGCAGTTGAAAAAGAGATGTTGGACGATAAAGTGAAAGCGTTGGAAAATGAACGAGTATACTTTAAAGCTTTGATCGAGAGTTTGCAGGATGCAAATGAAAAGCTTCAAATAGAGATTGCAGATCTAAAGTCAATCCAGGCCCAAAATGATTGAAGATTTTCCAGTATGCAGAAAGTTTTATCTAACTCTCTGGGAATTGATTTCATCAAAGAATATGATCGCCTGGATCAGCAAGAAGCTAAAGAACGATCTGAGAAAGAGTTAGTTGCGAGTGGTAAAGGTAAAGGGGTTGAAGGTGAAGCTCCTAAGTCTTCTGAAATTGCACAGAAATCAGTTGAAGAGAATGTTGTTATAGCTTCTGAGTCCGAGATTTCAAAGGTTGACGAATCTGTCAAGCCTTCTGATCCTATAGTTGCTTCTGAAGAAAAGGACGATGAAGAAGCTGAAAAAGAGGATCAAGATGATGAAGAGAAAGATGATTTAGAATATGAGGATTGGAATGTGGCTGATGATGACGATGATGATGATCAGGGTGGTGTCGGTATAAAGATTACCGAAGCTAAGATTGTTGATGCTTTTGATTTTACTTCGCTAATGGATGACGAATCAAACAGAATGGATGATAAAAGTGAGGGGGAGTCAGGGCAGAAAGGGCCAACTGATGAGATTGATATGTCTAACGTTGAAAGATTTGTAAAGGCGGTTGCTGCAGTACCTTCAAAGCCTTTATTGTTGATGTTAGAGCATAACGTGGAGGAAGACGAGTATGTGCACAACTATACAAAGGAAGATCTGGCAAAGTTAATTGAAGTTGATACTGAAGATCTAGAGTTTGATTTCGAAGAAGATATGTTGAATGTTAACACATTTGAGCCGAATGATTATCAGTATGTTAGAAGATTTGAGGCTAAGTGATTGTTGAAGATTGGTCTTCTGCTGATGAAATAGATCAAAATGCGAAGTACGTCGGTCCTAATACAGATAGTTTTCCAATATTTGAGGAGATGTACAAGCAGCAAGATGAAGACATGTTGAAAGAAAAGATAGAGGAATCAGTTAGAGAAGGAAAAGTACCAAAGCTGATGACAAAAGAAGAGATAGCTCAAGCGAAAACGTCTTGGTTTAAAGAAATGCCGCGCGAACATAAGTTTCGACGTCCTCAACCATTTTTTACCAGAGACAAAGATGTGTCATTGGGGGATATCTTAAGCTGGGGATGTGTCACACCCTCAATTTTTACTTGCGGAGTTTTACCGCGAGGCATGTGAACAAACCAGAATCTGAGACACTAGTACGTCGAACGACTCTATATGATTTGATAATACGTTTTCCAAAAATCATTTGTTTAACCATTCATCGTAGATTTTATATTGTCTTAGTTGGTTACCAATGTTTAGCGGATGCATTAGTTTTTATGGTTGAGCGGAAGCATAAAAATAGATAGAGAAATGGGCGCCAACACAAACGCCAAAACAAATGAAAAACCCAAAACAGTGTTTGTAAATGAGACTCGATAAAAGGTGTCTTGATCAATGCAAGTGGGTGCACCTAGAGCTCCTAGCGTCCTGAGAAACATGTAAAGAAACAAGTGTCAACATTAAAGATGAGCGAGTTCACAGGTTTTCATAAATTCGTTTGTTCGGTTATAAGTTTGTTTCCCCCGTTATCCCTAACCCGGGATAACGGTTTAGTTCCATTATTCCCAACCCGGAATAATACTGATAGTTCCATTATTCCCAACCCGGAATAATTCTGATAGTTCCATTATTCCTTACCCGGAATAATAATGATGTCCCATTATTCTTAACTTGGAATAATAACGTCGTTGGTTCCATTATCCCTAACCCGGGATAATATTGTTGATTCGTAATTAAGTTCAATGTTAATATATATAGGTAGCTAGCCTAAAGTTATGTCAGGTAAGTGTTCGCGATCAAAGCTGACTGTTGTTCCTCCGTGTTGCCAGGCCTATCACTGACCATGGCGAAGTTAGGCCAAATTATTCACCCGTTGACCATACCCGGTCGGCTAGCGCGACTAGCTCGGATGGGGCTTGTCGGGCCCAGTAGTACTACTTATAATTTCCCCGCTATTTAAACCCAATACTAACGATCCGAGAGATTGTCGAGGACTTGTGTGATATAGCTGCTTAGTGACCATAACGTACATTAACATTAACTTAGTTACCGAATAGTTAAGTGACGTTAATTTCATATAACGTAAAGAGATAGAGTTGTAGAGTGTATACATGTTTCTCCCCCTGTTGTTTAAAACCGGATAAAATTAGGGGCCGTGAACTCACCTTTAGTTGCTCGGTTAGTGTAAGACAGAAGTTGAAATGATGGGACCGCTAATTGCGTCCTAACAAGTCAACTGATTTCAAGTTAGTGTGTGAACACACCAATACAAATCCTACACATAATTAACGCACAAAGCAGTTCACACAATCACAATTTCTATCACCCAAACATGCATGCAAGTATCCTCATGTAAACATAGTGATCAAAACAATTTATCATGTACACAAAATCAATTCATACAACACTTTGATACATACATTCGCAAGTTATCAAGTTTCAGCTCATATACTCATAATTAGGCTGTTTTCAAGGATTTTTATAAAATAGTTCCAACATTCCAAAAATTCCAATTATTTTACAGAAGGTGAAAACTATACTGTAAAATTTCATATAAATTTTTGAAGTCCTAACACTTTACCAATTATTCGAAAATATTAATAAACTAGGCGGCAGTCAGATTCGTCGCTTTCTGACTGCAGTCCACGAAAGAATTTATTTAAAAATCAATGTTCGTCCAATTAACAAAATTCCAATGGGAGTTCCCCGGAAATTTCCATATCTAGTTGCTGTACAAATTTCATAATTCGACTCCCTACAGATTATTAAATCCAACTTGATAAACAACTAACAAAATTTCAGGATTTTTACAGCTTTAGTTACTGAACTAAATTGGCCACTTAAAAATATCAAACGACTTCAGAAAAATATGAATCCAGCGCCATTAGAATCGTTTTTCAAAACTCTACGTTTTAGACTTCAGAAAGTCCGTTTTTCGACAAATAATGACCGAGTTACAGCCAGTTGAAGTTGGCTGTAACCACCATTCAGCAATCTGATTCAGCACTTTATCACAATCTTACTCGCTTAAACTGTCGATACATTGAACATATGCGATCAAGAACAGAATTTCCAATCATATACTATCATGTATATTATACCCAGGCAACCCTAATCATAACCTATAGTTTTTATCAATCCGAAAACAACACACTTGCAAACTATGATTTCCGAAAACAACACACTTGCAAACTATGAAAAATCAGCCGATTAGCAACATAACACTACATTCAAACATATAAATCCGAATATGATCTTGCAAACAATGATA
Source organism: Scalesia atractyloides (assembly GCA_947069175.1). Classification (NCBI taxonomy): domain Eukaryota; kingdom Viridiplantae; phylum Streptophyta; class Magnoliopsida; order Asterales; family Asteraceae; genus Scalesia; species Scalesia atractyloides. The sequence goes on from CAMTDV010000016.1 coordinate 73,572,976, forward strand.
AATCCTAACCTTTAGTAACAAGATTAATGAGCCGAGACTTGGACAAGAGCCGATTTGGATTGAAGGTAGATCGCGACCGAGAAGATCCGTGACCGAGAAGAGATGTTGTTCGCGACCGAGAAGGGGAGTAGTAGGCTGTTTTGCGATCGAGGGAACAAGTGGAAGAGATGGGCTGCCGTCGGCTTCCTTAGATACTAGGGTTTTTGTGTGTTTTGTTTTTGTGAAGCAAAGCATGCATGTGTGTGTGTATATATAGCGCAAGAGTAAGGAGAAGAGGGAGGGGTTTACGGTTTGGGTAGCTCGCGACCGTAAAGGGGTTCGGGTGGGTTGGTTTGGGTCTAGCCTTGATCCTCAAGCTTAGATTAACTACTTGAGCCGCAAGAAAGTGAAGTTGGCTCGTGTCGCGGCTCGATTCGATTCATTTATTTATTTACTACGTCTATACTTTATAACTAAAATAAAACACGAAATCGGATATCACATAATAACGCACCAACTTATGAACGTTAAATACGTAGCACATAATTTATTTGACAAGTACACGAAATTATCGTAATTGTTTCGAGCGTGCAATTTAAGTCTCCGAACCAAATTAACATAGGAACAAATAATCGTGAAGTAGTGCGTCTAAGATATCTGAAAAACCGGGATGTCACATTATCCCCATGTTGAAAGAATTTTCGTCCCGAAAATTGAGTAAACGCGGTTTAGAATGCAACGTACATGTTTAGAGTGCCACGCACCAAGATTTAGTTCGTTAACAATAGTACGCGAAATTACAAGAGATTCCCAAGTGCCATGCACAAGGATTTAGTTAACAATGGTACGCGAAATTATGAGAAATTCCCAGGTTGTCACATCATCCCCATGTTGAAAGAATTTTCGTCCCGAAAATTTAGTTGCTGGTATCGTTAGTTTGCTGCTTAGCTGCGAAGAGGTGTGGGTATTTGCTTTTCATTTGGTCCTCTCTTTCCCACGTGAACTCCGGTCCACGCTTAGAGTCCCAACGAACCTTAACGATCGGAATCTTGCTGTGCCTTCGAGTCTTGATCTCACGATCCATGATCTCGATAGGTTGTTCCACAAAGTGCAGTTGTTCATCCACTTGAATCTCATCCAATGGAATGACTAGAGTTTCATCTGATAGACACTTCTTCAGATTTGACACGTGAAAAACATTGTGAACTCCACTGAATTCGGTAGGAAGGTCTAATTGATAAGCTACGGGTCCAATACGTTTCAAGATCACAAACGGACCTACGTACCGTGGGTTTAGTTTGCCTCGTTTTCCAAAGCGGATTACACCCTTCCATGGTGACACCTTCAGTAGGACGCGGTCGCCTACTTGAAATTCGAGCGGTTTGCGTCGTTGGTCAGCGTAGCTTTTCTGTCGGTCTCGTGTACAACCTTTTCAGTAGCCTCAAGTATCAACTCAGGGCCTGTGAGTTGACTGTCACCGACTTCTGCCCAACAGACCGGTGATCTACATTTACGACCGTATAATGCCTCAAACGGTGCTGCCGAAATACTCGTATGGTAACTGTTGTTATACGAGAATTCCACTAAAGGCAGGTGGATTTCCCAACTATTTCCAAAGTCTACTACGCATGCCCTAAGCATGTCTTCCAAGGTCTGTATGGTCCTTTCGCTTTGACCATCAGTCTGAGGGTGATAAGCAGTGCTCATATCTAAGCGTGTGCCCAACGCTTTCTGAAGTGACTGCCAAAAGTCGACGTGAAGCTGAGCATCTCTGTCTGAGATGATGGACGTTGGCATTCCGTGCCGAGAAACTACTTCCTTAATGTAGATGCGAGTCAACTTCTCCATCTTATCTGTTTCTTTAATAGCTAGGAAGTGTGCGGACTTAGTTAAACGATCCACAATCACCCAGATGGTATCGCAACCACCCAAAGTTCGCGGGAGTTTAGTGATGAAGTCCATCGAGATCTGATCCCATTTCCACACTGGGATCTCAGGTTGTTGGAGTAGCCCCGATGGCTTTTGATACTCTACCTTGACTTTTGTACAAGTCAAACACTTCTCACGTAGGTGGCTATATCAGCTTTCATGTTGGGCCACCAATACGCAGCTTTAAGGTCTTGATACATCTTATCCGAACCAGGATGGACAGAGTATCGGGATTTGTGAGCTTCGTCCATGACTAGCTCTCTGAGGTTTCCGTAGAGAGGTACCCATATGCGATTCATGAAGTACCGGGCTCCATTGGGTTTTACTTCCCAATCGCGTTCCATTTTTCCCACCGATTCGGCCTTGATGTTTCCTCCTTAACTGCTTCTAACTGCGCGTCGCGTATCTGTTCGGGTAGCCTCGAATGAATAGTGAGCTGTAATGCTCGTACCCGACGAGGTTTCAAGTGTTCCTTCCTACTGAGGGCATCAGCTACCACGTTAGCTTTACCCGGGTGATACCGAATGGCACACTCATAATCGTTCAAGAGTTCGACCCAGCGACGCTGTCGCATGTTCAACTCCTTCTGATCAAAGATGTGTTGGAGGCTCTTGTGGTCTGTAAAGATTGTGCACTTCGTTCCATAGAGGTAGTGTCTCCAAATCTTAAGTGCAAACACTACTGCTCCAAATTCCAGGTCATGCGTTGTGTAGTTTTTCTCGTGAACCTTCAATTGTCGGGACGCATACGCGATGACCTTGTCGCGCTGCATGAGTACGCATCCCAATCCCTGAATGGAAGCATCACAATATACTACAAAATCATCTGTCCCTTCCGGCAAGGACAGAATGGGTGCACTGCAAAGTTTCTGCTTCAGCAATTTAAATGCTGCTTCCTGCTTGTCACCCCAAGCATACTTGATGCCTTTCTGGGTGAGGGTAGTAAGCGGTTGCGCGATCTTTGAAAATCCCTTTGATGAAACGTCTGTAGTAACCAGCCAAACCCAAAATTGGCGGATCTTCGTCGGTGTCCTGGGTGCTTCCCAGTTTTTGATAGCTTCAATCTTAGCAGGGTCGACGTGGATACCCTTTTCATTTACGATATGCCCGAGAAACTGAACTTCCCGAATCCAGAAGTCACACTTTGAAAACTTGGCATATAGTTTCTCCTGTTGAAGTAATCCCAGCAGTAATCGTAGATGTTCAGCATGTTCTTCTTCTCCTTTAGAGTAGATGAGTATGTCATTGATGAACATAATGACAAACTTGTCGAGGTATGGTTTACACACACGGTTCATGAGGTCCATGAATACCGCGAGTGCGTTGGTGAGACCGAAGGGCATGACCAAGAACTCATAATGGCCATACCGAGTGCGAAATGCCGACTTAGCGATATCCTCCTCCCTGACGCGTAGCTGGTGGTAACCGGACCGTAGAACAATCTTGGAGTAGTAGCTTGACCCTTAAAGTTGATCGAAGAGATCGTCGATGCGAGGTAACGGGTATCGGTTCTTGACAGTAACCTTGTTGAGTTCCCTGTAGTCGATGCACATGCGGAAGGTCCCGTCCTTCTTCTTGACAAAAAGGACTGGAGCTCCCCATGGAGAAGCGCTTGGTCGGATAAATCCTTTTTCTAACAGCTCCTGAAGTTGGGTAGACAGCTCCTGCAGCTCGGCTGGAGCTAGGCGGTATGGGGCTTTGGCGATAGGAGTTGCATGGTTCGCCAATTCAATTTCAAACTCCAATTGCCGATGGGGTGGGAGACCAGGTAACTCCTCTGGAATACATCAGAAAAATCACGGACGACGGGGATGTCTTCTATACGTTTCTCGTCCTTAGGCTGTTCGGTAACCAGTGCGAGTAAAGCGAAAGGTTCTTCCTCCGAAGATACTTCTGCGCTTGCATGTAAGAGATGATGTTTGTGACGGCGCCTGCCTTCTCGCATTGCACCGTCAAGATTTCGTCGTTAGCGAGCGGAATACGGATAGATTTTTCGAAACAGAGAACTTCAGCTCGGACGTCGATAGCCAGTCCATTCCGACTACCACGTCAAAACTACCAAGGGTAGTTGTCATCAGATCAATGGTAAAGGTGTGACCCGCGAGTTTGAGTTGACAGCGGATACTATATGGGTCACGTCTACAGATTTACCATCGGCTAGTTCTATGATATAAGGGGTCTCTAAGAGTTTAGGCGTGAGATTTAGGTTCTTCCTAAAAGACTCAGATATAAAACTCCTATCCGCACCCGTATCAAAAAGCACAGTAGCAAAATGTTCATTAAGGGGAAACTTACCGGTGACCACGTTCGAGTCGTTTCTGGCCTCCCCGCGGCCCAGCGTAAATGCGCGACCTTTGGCACCTCCTGTGCCACCATTTCCATTATTGTTGTTGTTATTGTTGTTGTTGTGGTTATTGTGGTTGTGGTTGTTTCCACCATTGTTGTTGTTGTTGTTACGGAGTTGTGGGCAGTCTCTTTTGAAGTGGGCAGTGCTACCACACTGATAGCATCCCCGATTAACACCCTGTTGCTGGCCCTGGGGTTGATTTTGGTTTTGTCGGGACATGATTTCCCCGCGACAATCCTTTGCCGCATGTCCCACCTTGCCACATCGTTGGCAGCGATTCCCGGCACAAGGGCCGTGATGATGAAGATTACAACGATTGCACTGCGGCTTTCGACCTACATAGCCGCTTACGTTCTGGTTGTAGTTGGCGGGTTGATTTTGATGACCCGGTGGCTGTTGTAATGATTGAACCGTTTCTGGTTCCCCTGTTGTGGCTGGATGACGAAGACTGTCGAGCAGACGAGTCTTCAAACTTTCTTTTATTATCAGGGGAAACTTCAGTCGTACCCCGAGCTGGCAACTTCTTTTGTTCCACCGCCTTATCGGTGAGTTTGTGCGCCAACCTGATTGCTTGATGTTCAGTTGCAGGGCTGCTAGCCATCACCATACCCTGAATCTCCGGGACCAGACCCCCAAGGTAGAACTCGAGTCGTTTCTCCACAGTGTTAGCCAGATCCGGACATAGAAATACCAAGTCGTGATGTTTCGCTGTGTATGCTTCGATTTCAGATCCCACCATCTTGTGGTTCCATAATGTTTGCTCCAACTGTTGAACTCTGTCTCGCGGACTGTAATCTTCTTTGATTAGGGCCTTAAACTCGGCCCAGGCCATTGCATTTGCAGCAATAAGTCCACGCGTTTGGACTTGTGCATTCCACCAAGGTAGTGCTCCATCTTCCAGTGTTGAGGCTGCATACTTGACCTTGTTGGCCTCCAGACAGTTGCACATTTCAAATACTTATTCAGATTTTTCAATCCAGCGCACCAATCCTATGGGTCCTTCTGCCCCCGTGAATCTACTTGGCTTCGCGTCGAGGAACATCTTGTAGGGGTTAAGACCCCCTCCTGCCGGTTGGTTCTGAACACCCGCTAGAGCTGCGTTCACGTGCTCTTGAATCATTGCAGCTAATTCTTCGGGCGTCATGTTAAGGTTTCCGCGTCGTCCAGTTGCCATTTAGATCTTCGTAAGACAACATAAACATACACCGATAAGTCTATATATCCAATATAGTTATCCTATTCCGTACTTAAATAATTCTCAAGTTATGTCAACTCAAATAAATTAAATAGTCAAAAGAAATACTTGATTAAATAGAGTTTCAACGTCTTACAAAGTGCCAACCAAATATATCAGTTTACTATAAAGTTTCAAGTTTAAACACAAGTGGGAAAATAAATAGACTGAAGGAAAGTAAATAAAATAAGCGAGACGTGTCAGTCTTCTACGTCTCCATCCCCCAAATCACTATCGTTGCCGTCATCCTGCGCGGCATTCCCGGCTTCTACAGCTGGGTCCTCCTCCGGTCCTCCTCTGGATCCTCCTCTGGATCCTCTTCTGATCCTCCTCTGGATCCTCTTCTGGATCCTCTTCCGGATCCTCCTCTGGATCCTCTTCTGATCCTCCTCTGGATCCTCTTCTGGATCCTCTTCCGGATCCTCCTCTGGATCCTCTTCCGGATCCTCCTCTACCGGCATTGGAGGGCCGGTGCTGGTGCAGGTACTGGTGCAGGTGCTTGATTTTGTTCTAGCTCCTGAATTCTCCAACTAGACTCCAGGACTCTGTCTTCGAGCCAGTCGGCCCTTATCTGCTCAGCACGCAGATCTCTGGCTAAAGTGTTACGAGCTATCTTACTCGTATGTTGCTCTTCCTCGAGCGAGCCAGTTTTACCTGTCAGTTGTCGGATCATCCATCCCTGTGCTAGGATGGTTTCATGCATTCTTTCTAATTGTTCTTGTTGTTTCCGTATCATATCTCTAAGTAGGTCATTTCCTACTTCTACAGAGTTAACCGGTTTGACCGGCACAGCGATGATTGGGCGTGATGACGACTCCTCCCCTAGAGCGAGCCTTTTCCTCGCAGCTGAGCGTGTCTCCACGCCATAAGATGGTAAGGGTTCCACCGTAGGTGCCTTTCCTGGCGCCCTTGGTGGCGTAAGTTTGTCGGATGATGATGATGATGATGACATTGCCTGTTAGGTTGTGTAGTTAGTTACGAGTTGCATTCATTTCTTACTATGCATTCATATTCTTCATAACACAGTTGTGGTACATCACATAACAAGATATAACAGTTCGGTGCCAAACTACGTCTAGTGTCGTGTATTCAGCTATAGTTTAGGTCTACTTTTAATGCAAACCTGGTTCTCTATAGCTAGTGGCTCTGATACCAATCTGTCACACCCTCAATTTCCACTTGCGGAGTTTTACCGCGAGGCGTGTGAACAAACCAGAATCTGAGACACTAGTACGTCGAACGACTCTATATGATTTGATAATACGTTTTCCAAAAATCATTTGTTTAACCGTTCATCGTAGATTTCATATTGCCTTAGTTGGTTACCAATGTTTAGCGGATGCATTAGTTTTTATGGTTGAGCGGAAGCATAAAAATAGATAGAGAAATGGGCGCCAACACAAACGCTAAAACAAATGAAAAACCCAAAACAGTGTTTGTAAATGAGACTCGATAAAAGGTGTCTTGATCAATGCAAGTGAGTGCACCTAGAGCTCCTAGCGTCCTGAGAAACATGTAAAGAAACAAGTGTCAACATTAAAGATGAGTGAGTTCACAGGTTTTCATAAATTCGTTTGTTCGGTTATAAGTTTGTTTCCCCCGTTATCCCTAACCCGGGATAACGGTTTAGTTCCATTATTCCCAACCCGGAATAATACTGATAGTTCCATTATTCCCAACCCGGAATAATTCTGATAGTTCCATTATTCCTTACCCGGAATAATAATGATGTCCCATTATTCCTAACTTGGAATAATAACGTTGTTGGTTCCATTATCCCTAACCCGGGATAATATTGTTGATTCGTAATTAAGTTCAATGTTAATATATATAGGTAGCTAGCCTAAAGTTATGTCACGTAAGTGTTCGCGATCGAAGTTGACTGTTGTGCCTCCGTGTTGCCAGGCCTATCACTGACCATGGCGAAGTTAGGCCAAATTATTCACCCGTTGACCATACCCGGTCGGCTAGCGCGACTAGCTCGGATGGGGCTTGTCGGGCCCAGTAGTACTACTTATAATTTCCCCGCTATTTAAACCCAATACTAACGATCCGAGAGATTGTCGAGGACTTGTGTGATATAGCTGCTTAGTGACCATAACTACATTAACATTAACTTAGTTACCGAATAGTTAAGTGACGTTAATTTCGTATAACGTAAAGAGATAGAGTTGTAGAGTGTATACATGTTTCTCCCCCTGTTGTTTAAAACCGGATAAAATTAGGGGCCGTGAACTCACCTTTAGTTGCTCGGTTAGTGTAAGACAGAAGTTGAAATGATGGGACCGCTAATTGCGTCCTAACAAGTCAATTGATTTAAGTTAGTGTGTGAACACACCAATACAAATCCTACACATAATTAACGCACAAAGCAGTACACACAATCACAATTTCTATCACCCAAACATGCACGCAAGTATCCTCATGTGAACATAGTGATCAAAACAATTTATCATGTACATAAAATCAATTCATACAACACTTTGATACATACATTCGCAAGTTATCAAGTTTCAGCTCATATACTCATAATTAGGCTGTTTTCAAGGATTTTTATAAAATAGTTCCAACATTCCAAAAATTCCAATTATTTTACAGAAGGTGACAACTATACTGTAAAATTTCATATAAATTTTTGAAGTCCTAACACTTCACCAATTATTCGTAAATATTAATATACTAGGCGGCAGTCAGATTCATCGCTTTCTGACTGCAGTCCACGGAAGAATTTATTTAAAAATCACTGTTCGTCCAATTAACAAAATTCCAATGGGAGTTGCCCGAAAATTTCCATATCTAGTTGCTGTACAAATTTCATAATTCGACTCCCTACAGATTATTAAATCCAACTTGATAAACAACAAACAAAATTTCAGGATTTTTACAGCTTTAGTTACTGAACTAAATTGGCCACTTAAAAATATCAAACGACTTCAGAAAAATATGAATCCAGCGCCATTAGAATCGTTTTTCAAAACTCTACGTTTTAGACTTCAGAAAAGTCCGTTTTTCGACAATTAATGACCGAGTTACAGCCAGTTGAAGTTGGCTGTAACCACATTCAGCAATCTGATTCAGCACTTTATCACAATCTTACTCGCTTAAACCGTCGATACATTGAACATATGCGATCAAGAACAAATTCCAATCATATACTATCATGTATATTATACCCATGCACCCTAATCATAACCTATAGTTTTTATCAATCCGAAAACAACACACTTGCAAACTATGATTTCCGAAAACAACACACTTGCAAACTATGATAAATCAGCCGATTAGCAACATAACACTACATTCAAACATATAAATCTGAATATGATCTTGCAAACAATGATAAATCCTAACCTTTAATAACAAGATTAATGAGCCGAGACTTGGACAAGAGCTAATTCGGATTGAAGGTAGATCGCGACCGAGAAGATCCGTGACCGAGAAGAGATGTTGTTCGCGACCGAGAAGGGGAGTAGTAGGCTGTTTTGCGATCGAGGGAACAAGTGGAAGAGATGGGCTGCCGTCAGCTTCCTTAGATACTAGGGTTTTTGTGTGTTTTGTTTTTGTGAAGCAAAGCATGCATGTGTGTGTGTATATATAGCGCAAGAGTAAGGAGAAGAGGGAGGGGTTTACGGTTTGGGTAGCTCGCGACCGTAAAGGGGTTCGGGTGGGTTGGTTTGGGTCTAGCCTTGATCCTCAAGCTTAGATTAACTACTTGAGCCGCAAGAAAGTGAAGTTGGCTCGTGCCGCGGCTCGATTCGATTCATTTATTTATTTACTACGTCTATACTTTATAACTAAAATAAAACACAAATCGGATATCACATAATAACGCACCAACTTATGAACGTTAAATACGTAGCACATAATTTATTTGACAAGTACACGAAATTATCGTAATTGTTTCGAGCGTGCAATTTAAGTCTCCGAACCAAATTAACGTAGGAACAAATAATCGTGAAGTAGTGCGTCTAAGATATCTGAAAAACCGGGATGTCACAGGATGGTTCAAGAAACTTAATGTATATGCAATCAAAAGAGAATTTGGAGTACAATACTTCAAGCATCTTGCTGATTTCAAGACGTTACCATATTGGGATGTGGAAGAGTTGGTTCAGACCGTTAATGTTACATATCACATGAAAGTGATTGATAAGTTATTGTGGAAATTGATAAAGTATGAAGCGGTCAAAGGATTCAGATATTGGAAGCCATTTATTCTTGGTCGCTGAATCAAGACTAACAAGAAAACAGGGGAGAAAGACATTACGTTGATAATGAAGCGACCTAGAGCCATGAGAAACATGCCATTGATGCCGATTGGACAAAACTTCTATCAATTGTTCAAGTGGTGGCAGATAGATCCAACCACATGTGAAGTTGTTATTGTTTTAAGATTCGAAGAACATTTGGATATTTCGAAGGAAAGAGTTGAAATTTGGGATTTCAAGGCATGAGAGGATTATGGAGGACGATCAGGATTCTAGATCCTATGTGGCTTGTTAATTGTTCCAGAGAAGATATCAAAACCTTGTTCTATAGCAAGATCGTGTTTGAAGAACGTGAGAAAGCGATGCAGTATCAGAAAGTTGTGAATGTTTGGTATGCTAGAGAAGTAAATTCAGGGAAGATGTGGCAGACAAAGTGGAGGGATCTAGAGAGAGTTTAATTTCTGAGAGAGGAGAAGCGTCTCGAAGCTATTCACTAAGAAGGCAAGTATTAAAAGGTTTCAGCATATGAACAAAGTGCCTCCTACAAATCAGACGTCGGATCCTAAACAAGAACGACGAAAGAAGCCGTACAAAAAAACTTCTTCGGTCGTGTGCGTTAAAGTATATTACGAAGACAAAGTTTTGAAGACTGATACAAGACAAAGACAATATCCAAGGGGGAGTCTGTTGGTGCATACTGTCTATGTCTTAGTCTTATATCGAGTCTGTATAGAATAGAGTTGAATAGGCTAGCTGAAAGTTGTATTTATGTAGTTAAGAGACAAGTTCGCCCATGACACCTTGAACTGTCAAGTTCGGCCGAACTTGCTAAGGCAAGTTTGGGTAAACTCATGGTCATATCCAGCGAACTTGCTTCTCTATAAATAGCTAGCATGCCTCACTCATTTGTAACTTTGGCATTTTGGAGGCGAAGCTCTGTCAGTTTGTACTCTTGACGTTTGATCAATAAAACTGATGTTAAATTGATTAATTCTTGTCTATTGGTAAACACGAAGTAATATTTCCGCTATTATGGACGTTAGATATCAAATTTAGGTTCCTTAGCATCGAGGATCGGTCCTACAAGGTTATAAATGAGAAAGGTATACACGTGGATCCGTTGAAGATTGAGGCGATTAAGAATTGGGAAGCGCCAAGGACTCCGTCAGAGGTACGACAATTCTTAGGACTTGCTGGTATTATAGAAGATTCATTGAGATTTTTTCCAGAATAGCACAGCCATTGACGCTATTAACCTAGAAGGATAAGAAGTTTGATTGGACAGAGAAGCAGGAGAGAAAGTTTTTCAGATGCTGAAGGAGAAGTTGTGTAGTGCACCTATTCTTTCCCTGCCTAAGGGAAATGACGGTTTTGTTGTATACTGTGATGCGCCACGTTTGGGCCTTGGTTGCGTGCTTATGCAAAAGGACAAAGTGCTATGCATCCAGACAACTGAAAGTGCAAGAGAAGAAATACACAACTCATGATTTGGAGTTTGGAGCTGTTGTGTTTGCCTTAAAGATTTGGAGACATTATCTGTATGGCATGAAGTGTACAATTTACACAGACCATAAGAGTCTCCAGCATATCTTTGATCAGAAGGAACTCAACATGAGGCAACGATGATGGGTGGAATTACTGAATGATTATGAGTGTGATATTCGCTATCACCCAGGGAAAGCCAATGTTGTTGCTGATGCGCTCAGTAGGAAAGAGCGAGAAAAGCCTCTGGGTGGTCGTGCTTTGGGTTTAACCATACAGACGAGTTTGACTGATCAAATTCGCAATGCACAACAAGAAGCTTTGAAAGATGAGAACCTGAGTAGAGAAGGTTTGAGAGGTTTGGAATGTGAACTGATACCAAAAGCGGATGAAGTGATGTACTTCATGAACCGAGTTTGGATTCCGATCAGAGGTAACCTACGTGAACTGGTTATGAACGAGGCTCATAAGTCCAGATATTCTATTCACCCAGGTTCTACCAAAATGTACTATGATATTAATGAGTTGTATTGGTGGCCGAATATGAAGAAAGATATTGCGGTGTATGTGAGTAAATGTCTAACGTGTTGTAAGTTTAAGGCTGAGCATCAGAAGCCGTCTGGGCTTCTGCAGCAACCAGAGATTCCTAAGTGGAAGTGGGAGCATCTTGCTATGGACTTTATCACCAAATTACCTCGTACGTCACGTGGACATGACACCATATGGGTAATTGTGGATCGATTGACGAAGTCTGCTCATTTCTTGCCCATTAAGGAAACAGACAAGACATAAAAGATATCACAGCTGTACCTCAACGAGATTGTAGCCCGACATGGAGTGCCTGTGTCAATTATCTCTGATAGAGATGGACGATCTGACTCCAGATTTTGGCGACCTCTTCAAGAGTCACTGGGTTCTCGTTTAGATATGAGTACTGCGTATCATCCTCAAACGGATGGCCAAAGTGAGAGAATTATTCAGACGTTAGTGGATATGTTGAGAGTGTGTGTGATTTATTTCGGTGGAAGTTCGGATACTCATGTACCATTAGCTGACTTTTCTTACAACAATAGTTACCACGCAAGTATCAAAGCCGCTCCGTTTGAAGCTTTGTATGGAAGAAAATTTCGATTACCCCTGTGTTAGGCTGAAGTTGGCGAAAGGCAACTAACCGGACCTGAGATTATCTAGGAAACCACCGACAAGGTTGTCCAGATCAAAAAAAGGTTGAAACCTGCCAATGATCGACAGAAGAGTTATGCAGACAACCGAACGTAACCGTTGCAGTTTCAAGTTGAAGACTGTATTCTGCTGAAGGTGTCACCTTGGAAAGGTGTTGTTAGGTTTGGGAAAGGGGGAAAGCTTAGCCCACGTTATATAGGTCCTTTCAAAGTCCTCTCTCGAGTTGGATCAATCACGTATAGGCTTAAGCTGCCACAGGATTTGAATGGAGTTCATGACGTGTTTCATGTTTCCACCCTAAGAAAGTGTCTGTCAGATGAGACACTGTCACACCCCGACTCGCAGCGGAAGACAATTGCGGGGTGCGGCAGACACATGGTAATTCCCCATAATTTAAAAACATGATATCATAAAAAGAGGAAAAATCTGTTAAAACATACATAAAATATCATATTACAACCCATAAGTTTAAGTGCGGTACTACAAGCCGCTATAGCTTTTATTCTGCTACTATCCGCTACTCAAGCTATTCCACACGCACATTCCTTATTTCTGTTTTAAAAAGGGTCAGCTAAACGAGCCGGTGGGTTTCACTGGTTTGGTTTCTTGGTAGCAAAATGATTTAACAAGTTAATTGCACAAGTCACAGTTCACACATGGAATTAAACAAGTATGCACCAGTGAAACCTTGACTGTTTAACCGTACCGGGTCATACAGACACCTTCAGCTCGTTGGGCCATGTCACCACAGACACCTTCATCTCGCCGGGCCGTGTCACAACAGACATCTTCAGCTAGCCGGACCGTGTTACAACAGAAAACCTTCAGCTAGCCGGACTGTGTTACAACAAACACCTTGAGCTAGCCAGACCGTGTTACAACAGACACCTTCAGCTAGTCGGACCGTGTTACAACAGACACCTTCAGCTAGCCAGACCGTGTTACAACAGACACCTTCAGCTAGCCAGACCGTGTTACAACAGACACCTTCAGCTAGCCGGACCGTGTTACAACAGACACCTTCAGCTAGCAGGGTCGTGTCAGGAAATTCACATCATCACAAGTTGGCGCAATTAACACATATTGTAACACGTAAATCACCCCAGAAAACAGTAAAACAGTTTAAAAGTGGGGGAGTGAAACTCACAGTGAAAGTAGTAGTTCCAAACAAAGAGTGATCAATTGACTGGATCAGCTTTAATAACAAGCATGCAAGTAGGGACTCAAATCAGTATCTAAGTCGGTAATGGTTATAACTTGGACCTGGTCACGAGTTTTCACCCTATAGGACACTGTTATGGTGATGGATGTCAGGGTAGTATCAGTTTTTAGTTTGGCTTCCGGGTACCGTTTCGCGTGCCAGCCACAATTGGTTGTTTAACATGTTTGGGTGATGGTACGGGAAAACTGATAGTGTTAACATTTTGTTATCTAAGAAATATTAACTTTCCGTTAAGGGAGTTTGAGGGTTTTGGGGAGTCTAGTTTGCCAAAAATTAGGTTTCCGTTTTCACCATCAGGGATTCTCCCGAACGGTGGTGGAACACACCCAGAGTGCCCAGCTTACCCTAGAACTTCCCAAAATACCCCTGGTGTTCCTCTTATAGTCATAATAGGGTTTGGTTCGTTCCTAGTTCCGGCAGGTTCGTTGTCCGGTAAACTGCCGAAATTAATTAAAAGAAGCGTTTTGAAAGCCAAAAAATCCCATTTATTTTACATTTATTATAAAATTCTGGAAATCTTTCTAGTAATCTGTAATAATATATAGATTCAGGGAAAATATTTTGGGAACTTATAACAGTATTTAACCGAATAATTCACATTACTTATCATCCAATGTCTAAAAATTCTCAAAATATTCTAGTAAGTCCCTCATATGTCCAGGAACTCCCTGCAAAAATTAGGGAATCTTTTGATTTCGTTTCAGTGCGTTTTCGGCTACCGAAATCTCCCAAAAACGCGGATTTTTAATACAAATCAAAGTTCAGTCAATGGACTCCCAAACAGCCCAGAACATTTCCTATATGTTCCTTAGTGTTCGTATAAATTTTGGTGATTTATTGACTATGTTTGGTATTTTTCCTGAATTTCTGTAAAACAGTTAAAAATTCACCAAAAATCTTAGAGAATTCCAAACATTCTAAACTTTTACGTGGTCCTTCCGGTCAATGCCCTACATCACCACACCAAATTTCAGCTCAATCTAAGTATCACGAACCAGGTTATAGTCAAAACAATAATCTGCCTATGCTAATCGAAGGATTCGGGTGATATACCTAGCACAAGCTCCGTTTCCTCGGGTTTTTCTTGAGTCCAGAAGTGTGTGGGAGCTATATTCAGTATCTACACATCAAGCACAATCCAAACATGCCATAGTTCATGTCAATCAAGCTTTGGTTCATTGTTTTTTCGGTTAATCGACTGGTTATGCGATTTTGGTCGATTAGGTGTTGATTAGGGTATCAAAACCCGAAGTTTGGTGATCTTGGATGCCATATAACACCAGGGAATTCATGAGGCGTTCTTATTCAGCCAAGGAACTTGTTTAAAGCTTCCAAAACATGGATTAAAAAGAGTTTTTTGGTAGGCTAAACCATGTATAATCAAGAAAATTCATCAAAATCTATTAGAACTTGTAAGAATACCTTGGATTAGTGGGATTTCTTGTGATAATTAGCTGCACTTAAAGGGATGGAAAAATTTGGTTGTGAAAATAAAAGGAATTAAAGGAAAAAAATAAAAATATATATAAAAGGGGGGTGGCGGTTTGGAGGTGGGGTGCCCCTACCCCTCTTGCGCTTTGTCGTGCTTTGTTTTACGTGTTAAAAGATGATGTATATCTTTGGTTTCGCATTTTTAGTGTCAAAAGATCTGGTTTTAAAAATTATGCAAACCGTCTCAAAATCCGAACCCAGTTACGTTTTAATCATAAAAGCCTTGTATTAGGGTAGTTTAAGTGTTTTTAAGCTTGATTGACCGTTCCTTGCATGTTTGGTTGCCTTTTCCTATATTCAAAACGAAGGTGGTTTCCTAACCTGGAAGCTGCTTCGTTTTACGTGCCCGAGCTTCGATTAGCTTCAAGTCCTATATCATGGTCTAAGGCACATAACTAACATGTTTGTGAATTCAGAATCCTGAATAGCCCTACCAAAGGCTTAGCAATCATTGTCAAATGTTTAGTGCGCTATTAAACGGAAAGCTCCCGTTTAACACGTTACAAACTAAGGACACAAACCTCACATCGTTGGCCCTTAATAGTGTTATGTTAACCATGACGTGCTCTCGGATTCCTCCAAGACATAATAGATATTGATTAGCATAGCACACAAGTCATGCATGTGATTAGGGTTTTCACACAATTAATGTCTTAAGCATGCTTTAACGTTTAGGACCGATTAAGGTGTATCTGGTTTCGTCATGGGTATCACAGTCTCCACTGGTTAAGAAATTTCGTCCCCAAAATTTACCATGTCTAGCTAGGGGAAAAGGTGAGGGTATTTTCTATGGAATTTATCCTTCCGTTCCCAGGTGTATTCTGGTCCTTGCTTAGATTTCCACCGGACTTTAACCAGTGAAATTTTGTTGTGCCTTAATTGTTTAACTCTGCCATCAACTATTTCTATCGGCTCCTCCACAAAGTGGAGTTTATCGTCAACGTGTATGTCTTCCAATGGCTTCTCCTGAAAGGCACTTCTTTAAGTTTGAAATATGGAAGACATTATGGATGGCACTAAGCTCGGTTGGTAACTTTAACCGATATGCTACAGGACCTACTTTTGCTAGGATCTCGTAGGGTCCAATGTAACGTGGTGCTAACATTTCGGACTTTCCAAATCTGATAACGCCTTTCCACGGCGATACATTTAACAATACTCGTTCACCCACTTCGAACGATAACGGTTTTCTACGTACATCAGCCCAGATCTTCTGTTGATCCTGAGCGGCCTTCAATCGATTTTGAATCTGATGGACTTTATTAGTCATTTCTTGGACTAACTCGGATCCTGTCAGTTGGGTGTCACCCACTTCGGCCCAACAAAGTGGTGATTGGCACTTTCGACCATAAAGTGCCTCGTACGGGGCTGCTTGGATACAACTGTGGTAACTGTTGTTATAGGAAAATTCCACCAATGGAAGATGTTTGTCCCAACTTGTCACACCCTCAATTTCCACTTGCGGAGTTTTACCGCGAGGCGTGTGAACAAACCAGAATCTGAAACACTAGTACGTCAAACGACTCTATATGATTTGATAATACGTTTTCCAAAATCACTTGTTGTAGATTTTATATTACCAATATTTAGCAGAAGCATCAGTTTTTAAAGTTTGAGCGGAAGCATAAATAAGTAGTGAAGCGGGCGCCAACACAAACGCCAAAACAAATGAAAAATCCCAAAACAATATTAAATAATAAGACTCGATAAAAGATGTCTTGTTCAATGCATGTGCGTGCACCTAGAGCTCCTAGCGTCCTGAGAAACATGTAAAGAAACAAGTGTCAACATTTAAGATGAGTGAGTTCACAGGTTTTCATAAATTCGTTTGTTCGGTTATAGTTTGTTTTCTCCGTTATCCCTAACCCGGGATAACGTATTGGTTCCATTATTCCAACCAGGAATAATAAGATGTTGCTTCCAATATTCCAAACCCGGAATATTAAGTTGTAGTTTCCAATATTCCAAACCCGGAATATTAAGTTGTTGTTTCCATTATCCTCAACCCGGGATAATACTGTTGATTCGTAATTAAGTTCAATGTTAATATATATAGGTAGCTAGCCTAAAGTCATGTCATGTAAGAGTTCGCGATCGAAGCTGACTGTTGTGCCTCCGTTTTGCCAGGCCTATCACATGACCATGGCGAAGTTAGGCCAAATTATTCACCCGTTGACCATACCCGGTCGGCTAGCGCGACTAGCTCGGATGGGGCTTGTCGGGCCCAGTAGTACTACTTATAATTCCCCCTCTATTAAACCCAATACTAACGATCTGAGAGATTGACGAGGACTTAAGTGATAAAGCTGCTTAGTGACCATAACATTACATTAACATTAACTTAGTTGCCGAATAATTATGTGACGTTAAATTCGTATAACGTAAAGAGTTTGAGTTTGAGAGTGTATACATGTTTCTCCCCCTGTTGTTTAAAAACCGGATAAAGTTAGGGGCCGTGAACTCACCTTTATTTGCTCGGTTAGTGTAGCAAAGATGTTATAAGAGATGGGACCGCTAGTTGCGTCCTAACAAACCAATTAATTCCAAGTCAGTGTGTGAACACACCAATACAAATTCTACACGTAATTTACGCACAAAGTGATACACACAAACAACATATCTAACACTCAAACATGCATGCAAGTATCCTCATGTGATCCTAGTGATTAAAACAACTTATCATAACCATAAACCAATTCATGCCACAATTTGGTGCACACAATCACAAGTTATCAATTTCAGCTTAACACTCATAATTCAGCTGTTTTCTAGGATTTTTATAAAATAGTTCTAACATTCCAAAAATTCCAATATTTTTACAGTAGGTGACATTTATACCATAGAAATTTATATAAATTTTCCAAGTCCTAAATCTTTACCTATTAACCATAAATATTAATATACTAGGCTGCAGTCAGATTTACCGGTTTCTGACTGCAGTCCGCGGAAGAATTTATTTAAAAATCACTGATCGTTCAATTAACAAAATTCCAGTTGGAGTTGCCCGGAAATTTCCATACGTAGTTGCTGTACAAAAATCATGACTCAACTCCCTACTGATTTTAAAATCCAACTCGATAAACAACTAACAAAATTTCAGGATTTTCACAGTTTTAGTTACTGAACTTATTTGGCCCTTTAAAAATATCAAACGACTTCAGAAAATTATGAATCCAGCGCCATTAGATTCCTTATTCAAATCTCTACGTTCTAGACATCAGAAAGTCCGTTTTTCGACAACTAACGACCGAGTTACAGCCAGATGAAGTCGGCTGTAACTATTACTCAGCAACTGTTTTCAGCATACAATTACTACAACTTGCATAAACCGTTCCTATTGATCAACCTAAGCGTGCAAGAACCGATTTTTAATCATAGATCACTACTAATAACTTATCCATGCAAACCCTAGTTCTTACTTCTAGTTTTTACAAACAACACACACTTGCAAACTTGTGATTTCCGCAAACCAATTATACATGCAACTATAGATAGTTCAGCCGATTACTTAACACACACATAATCCGAAAACAACACAATCAGAACACATGTGTTCCGAATATGATATGACAAATTCAAGTCTTTTAATGGTAAAGTAAACGAACTGTGATTTAGATACAGAACCGATGATCAACAAAAATCGCCGCCGAGGACTAAGATGGCGAGGGCTGTTGCGACCGGGAGGAAGGAAAGGCTGATCTCGTGACCGAGGACTGAAGCTAAACTGTTTGCGATCGAGATGGGGTGTATTATGATTGAACTGGCGATCGAGGGAATGAGTAAAGGGCTGCCGTCGGCTGCTATCTTCGACTAGGGTTTCGTGAATTTTGAAGGAGTATGCATGGATGATATATATAGGGAAAGAGGGAGATGAGGGTTGCGGTTCGGATCCTGAATTCGCGGCCGAGGGACTAGGGTGGATTGGTTTGGGTTTGGGCTTGCTCTCCGGCCAAGGACTTGGGTTGCATGCAATGAGTTTCGGTTTGGGTTGTTCTCGGCCGAGTAGTTAGAATTTTAGGTCTAGGTTTGATCTCGGTTTGTGTTTACGATTTCGGGTTTGATCCTTGTTTTCTTTTGGCCGAAAACTTGGGTTCAAAGTTTAGACTTTGTTAACTCCTAGAGTCACAATGAACCAAAGTTGGTTCGTGTCGCAGTTCGATTCAGTTCGTGTACATATCTACTGTAATTATTCTATAACTGAAACAATCACACAACACACATCACGTATTCATTTAATTCGTACACATAGCACGTAATTAGTTTGACAAGTATTACGTTTAAGTTATCCGAAAAACCCGGGATGTCACACAACTTCCTCCGAAGCCCAGGACACAAACGCGAAGCAAGTCCTCAAGTGTTTGGATCGTGCTTTCCGATTGGCCGTCGGTTTGGGGATGGTAAGAAGTGCTCAAATCAATTCGCATCACCAAAGCTTCTTGCAACTTTTGCCAATATCGTGAGGTGAAGTGGCTGTCCCGGTCTGAAATAATGGCAACCCGTGTCTGGCTACTATCTCGTTAGTGTAGATCTCGGCCAACTTATCGGTCTTATAAGTGGTATGGATTGGAATAAAATGTGCGGATTTGGTCAATCGATCGACGATTACCCAAATCGCGACGTGACCACGAGGTGTTCTTGGAAGATGGGTCACGAAATCCATCATGATTTGCTCCCATTTCCACTGAGGTATCTCGGGTTGTTGCAACATTCCAGAGGGTTTTTGATACTCTGCCTTGACTCGAGCACAAGTCAAGCATTGGCTTACATACTCTGCCATGTCCTTTTTCAACCTCGTCCACCAATAAAAATCATTAAGATCGTGGTACATCTTATCTGTACCGGGTTAATTGAATACTTCAATTTATGAACTTCGTCCATGATCAACTGTCTCAGCTCCTAATTTGCAGGAATCCACACTCGATCCTTAAAATACAACACCTCATTTGTTTTCTTCACAAAGCTTTTCTCATTCCCGTGCAACTCTTCGCCGGGTAACTGGTGTTCGTCCAAGGCTTGCAGATGCGCGTTCCGAATTTGCTCTATATGGCTCGTCTGCACAATCATTCCCAGTGCTCGCACTCGAAGGGGTTTAATTCGATCCTTCCTACTTAGCGCATCTGCTACCACATTAGCTTTCCCCGGGTGCTACTAATCTCGCAGTCGTAATCATTTAACAATTCCACCCATCGGCGCTGCCTCATGTTCAGCTCTTTTTGGTGGAAGATATGATGGAGTCTTTTGTGGTCCGTCTATATAGTACACTTTGTACCATATAAGTAATGTCTCCATATCTTTAGCGCGAATATAACCGCGCCCAGTTCCAAGTCATGCGTTGTGTGATTCTTCTCGTGCACCTTTAATTGTCTGGAAGCGTATGCAATGACCTTATTTCTTTGCATTAGGATACATCCGAGCCCTTGCTGAGATGCATCGCAATATACGACGAAGTCATCGTTGCCTTTGGGTAACGTCAAAATTGGGGTCTCACATAACTTTTGTTTTAATAGTGGAAATGTTGTTTCTAGGTCATCACCCCATTCGTACTTTCTATCCTTTTGCGTCAAGGCTGTTAGTGACTAGGCAATACTGGAGAAATTTTTGATGAACCGACGGTAGTATCCCGCCAGTCCCAAGAATTGGCGTCTCTTTTTTGGAGATTTAGGCACATGCCAATTCTTGATTGCTTCTATCTTACTTGGATCCACATGAATTCCATACTGATCCACCACATGTCCCAAAAATTGCACGGCTTTCAACCAGAAGTCGCACTTAGACAATTTAGCGTACAATTGCTCCTTCCTTAGTATTTCCAATATAGCATGTAAATGATGTTCGTGCTCGTCCTTGCTCTTGGAGTTGATCAGGATATCGTCAATGAAGACGATGACGAACTTGTCAAGGTATGGTTTACATACCCGGTTCATGAGGTCCATGAATACCGCGGGAGCGTTGCTTAGCCCGAAGGGCATAACCAGGAACTCGTAGTGACCATAACGACTTCGGAAAGCCGTTTTGGGGATATCGTTCTCTTGGACCTTCACTTGATGGTAAACTGATCGAAGATCTATCTTAGAATAATATCGGGCTCCTTGTAGCTGGTCAAAGAGATAATCGATCCACGAAAGAGGATAACAGTTCTTGATAGTGACCTTGTTTAATTCTCTATAGTCTATGCACATTCGGAAGTTGCCATCCTTTTTCTTTACAAACAAGACTGGGGCTCCCCTTGGGGAATAACTAGGACGGATAAAACCATGGTCAAGTAACTTCTGCAGTTGCGTCGATTCGGAACTCGACTTGTTGATTGGGTGGCAATTCATCCGGGAACACATCGGAGTTCACATACTATCTGGATGTCTTCAATACGCTTCTCAGTTGGTTCCTCTGTCGTGACACTGGCTAAATATACGTCACATCCTTGTCGTATATACTTCAACGCCTTGAGGTGAGATATGAGGTTCAGCATGGTACCCAACTTCTCTCCTTGTACCATGATCACATTGTCCGTGGACAAAGGGATTCTTACAATTTTCTGATCACACAATACTTTGGTGTGATGAGTGGACAACCAGTCCATTCCTATGACAACGTCAAAACTGCCCAGTTCTACGGGTAAAAGGTCAATAGAAAACTGCTAACCATTAAGGGTAATAGGGCAGTTACAAATAAGTTGGTGACTGGTGATTGATTTCCTAGTAGCAAGTTCGACAGAATACGGTTGTTTTAAGTCAATAGCGAGCATATAAGGTAAAAATACAATAGAAACATAACTCCTATTGGCGCCCGTATCAAATAATACTAAAGCAAATTGATCTGAAACGAGGAACGTACCCGTGACCACATTTGGATCCTGGCGTGCGTCACCAGATCCAATGACAAAGGCACGACCTCGGGCGGCATTTGAAGTAGATGCTTGGCCCTGCGTGTTCCTTCCTGCTTCCTGTTGAGCGAACTTTGGCCAATTTTTCTAAAAATGCTCCGTACTGCCACATCCGAAGCATGTACGGGGGTAAGTAACCTGTGATGCTGGTTGTTGAGGTTGCTGCTGAAGAGGTTGGGGTCTAGGGGGTTAGAAACGGGTTGGTGTGGGGTTGGGTTCCAAAAACACCCTACAATCTCGGGCAAAATGCCCATTTCTATGACACCTCAAGCATCTCACTGCTCGGCACGCACCAACATGGTGGAGATTACACTTGTTGAGCTTTGGGGCGTTTCCTTTATAGTTATCAGAGTTACCCATCGGGGTAGTCATGGCGTAGCTCTGGCTAGTAGCCCTCCCCCTCTTCGGTGTTGCTGCCCCTGCTCGACTACCTTCCGGGGCTTCTCGCTTAATCCCGGCCTACTCTCCAGGCATCGTCAGAATCTTGTGTCTAACCATATCGTACGTAACAGTACCTGACCTGGCTACCCTCCGTGCATGGTCAGGTGTTCCACTGAGTTAATATACTCCTTACTTCTGGGGCCAGTCCCCAGATATACCTTTCGATCCGCTTATGTTCCGGGCGGACCATGTCTGGCAATATGCGTGCCAGTTCATTGAAACGGTTGGTGTAACCTGCATGATCAGCACCTTGCATCTGCAGGTTCCAGAACTCATGTTCAAGCTTCTGAATCTCGTTGGCCGGGCAGAACGTTTCCATCATTAGGACCTTAAGATCGTCCCATGTCATAGCATTAATTGCGGCCTGCCCGCGAGATTGAACGATGGTGTTCCACCAGTTTAAGGGGTGGTCGGTAAAGGACCTTAACCGCACAGTCAGCGGGACTAATACTTATGTTAATTACCGATACTGACTTCTCGATCCATTTCGCTAACCCATTCGATCCTTCAATCCCGCTAAATTCATTGGTTTGCACTCCATAAAGTGCTTATACGTGCAGACCGGTCTAACGTTGTTTTGATTATTGTTTTGGTTATCATTCTGACCTACCGGTCTGGGTTGCGGATTCGTTGCGGGTTAGCATTAATACCGCACTAACCTGCGCCACGATCGTGGGATAACTGCCTGAAGTTGTTGCGCTATCATTGCGCAATTTCCGCTTCCGTCATTTATGGTGCGCGTTTAGGGGCCATTCTATTATAAACAATATATATATATATTTGAATATTAATTTATGGTTAAATACACTTCAATCACGACTAATACATACCCATATGTCTGGGATCTCAATGTAAATTCGGCACTTACAGCTTAACTTAAGCGGGATTATGTACATCTAATACTCGGTCACTAACCTGCGCCACGATCGTGGGGATAACTGCCTGAAGTTTGCGCTATGAACATTTGCGCAATATTCGCTTACGCATTCTATTAACCGTTTAATGGATTCTATTATAAAATATATGTAGATATAATATATATATACATACTATAATAAACCACAAACATATACATATGATCATTTCATATACTCAACTGTCCAAATACCACAATTAACCTATAGGGCCAGTACTTAAATGTACATCAATGTCACCGAAGCGTCATACTACTCGATACAGCAAAAGTACTAACTATGAAACATGGAAACACTACGACTACATCACCACCTCGACATGGACATAACCAGTGCTTGGTAGGATGTGCAAAAGATACATCACTCTATCTAAACAAAGAACCATATACTAGTGCCATAACCAACATGCCAAACCACAAACTGCCACCAGACCTACGATGGCACCGATGCATCCATATAGCATCGCCGAAATGGTCATGGTCGTGATGCCATAACCCATATCCTCTGTAATGCAATGATTGCTGCTGTAGAGATCAGATATCTCCCTCGACCTCCTATGCTGCTCATCTCGTCACGCGCCATCGTAACGTGGATTTCTCAAATATGATCTATCAGACTGCTTTCGGTGAGAGGAGCAGGCGCCTCCTGAGGAGGGAATGGCACGCCCCAAACAGGTGGTGAAGGCTGTCTGAACGGGCGAGAGGGACCACCTCGCTCGTAGGTGTCAAAAGGAGGAAGGTCCTCCCTAGGTGGTGTGAGGAAACGGGCAGTGACCTGCTGCCGCGCCCCATAGGTGTCGGTATCGGCTGAACAGGGGAGAGTGATGGTGTAAAAACAGGTACAGGTGCAGGTACCCTCCGACGAGCCGTTTTTTGGAGGCTAATAGTGGGGACCTCAAAAGAACTAGGTGAAGTTGGTGAGTAAGTGCTCGGGGTAGAAGGAGTATAAGGCTCAGGGGAGTCTTTGGTGTAGGTAGACGAGGGGCTACAGGCTCCCACTCCCAATGCTCCGTAGTAAGAGTAGGGCTCCTAGGGATAGGTCCTACCTGGACAACTACCTCAGGGGTACGACTACGCTCCGAGGAGATAGTAGGGTGATGAGACGGAGAACGATAGGCGCTCGAGACCTCTCCCTCGCGCCTTGTATGGGGTCTAGGGGGTAACTACCACAACAATAACCGGACTGATCCTGCTCATTACTCGACGACAGAAGGGGCATAAGTGGATCCTCCTCAGGATCAGTCTCGGTATGGGAGGTAGTCTGATGACTTGAATGACGCGACATGGTACTTGTAGAGAAAGAAAACATACAACCACTGATCTACAGACTGACATAACCGAAATCAACATTCTAGAAATATACACACAAGCACGTATTGCACAAAATCTTGATTTTACGGTTTTAAAATATATTTATGGTCGGTGAAGTTAGTAGACGCATTGCCATCCTATCTCAATGACGTTCCCAGAACTCCCAAGTATGAGTAGATAAATTATTGTGTTCCGAACCACAATAATTTATCTACCCCACAAGGCCGTCCTGGTAGTAGCCACACTACTCATTCTCTAGAGGTTCTCAGTACAGGGAAGCTAAACTTGGGATTATATTCTAGGTTTTTTAGGGATACCTAATTCGCTATAACCGATGGCTCTGATACCATCTTCTGTCACACCCCGACTCGCAGCGGAAGATAATTGCAGGGTGCGGCAGACACATGGTAATTCCCCATAATTTAAAAACATGATATCATAAAAAGAGGGAACATCGGTTACAACATACTTAAAATATCATATTACAACCTATAACTTTAAGTGCGGTACTACATAGCCTTTATTCTGCTACTGTCTGCTACTCAAGCCATTCCGCACGCACATTCCTTATTCCTGTTTAGTTTTACTTGAAATGCATGTTAGTTTTAAAAAGTGTCAGCTAAACGAGCCGGTGAGTTTCACTGGTTTGCTTGTTTGGTAGCAAAATGCTTTAACAAGTTAATTGCACAAGTCACAGTTCATAGATGGAATCACACGAGTATGCACCAGTGAAACCTTGACTGTTTTAACCGTACCGGGTCACACAGACACCTTCAGCTCGCAGGGCCGTGTCACAACAGACACTTTCAGCTAGCCGGACTGTGTTACAACAAACACTGTCACAACCCTCAATTTCCACTTGCGGAGTTTTACCGCGAGGCGTGTGAACAAACCAGAATCTGAAACACTAGTACGTCGAACGACTCTATATGATTTGATAATACGTTTTCCAAAATCATTTGTTGTAGATTTTATATTGTCTAAATTAATTACCAATATTTAGCAGAGCATTAGTTTTTAAAGTTGAGCAGAAGCATAAAATAAATAGTGAAGCGGGCGCCAACACAAACGCCAAAACAAATGAAAAACCCCAAAACAATATTTATAAATAAGACTCGATAAAAGATGTCTTGTTCAATGCATGTGCGTGCACCTAGAGCTCCTAGCGTCCTGAGAAACATGTAAAGAAACAAGTGTCAATATTAAAGATGAGTGAGTTCACAGGTTTTCATAAATTCGTTTGTTCGGTTATAGTTTGTTTTCTCCGTTATCCCTAACCCGGGATAACGTATTGGTTCCATTATTCCAATCCGGAATAATAAGTCGTTGCTTCCAATATTCCAAACCCGGAATATTAAGTTGTTGTTTCCATTATTCCAAACCCGGAATAATAAGTTGTTGTTTCCATTATCCTCAACCCGGGATAATACAGTTGATTCGTAATTAAGTTCAATGTTAACATATATAGGTAGCTAGCCTAAAGTCATGTCACGTAAGAGTTCGCGATCGAAGCTGACTGTTGTGCCTCCGTGTTGCCAGGCCTATCACTGACCATGGCGAAGTTAGGCCAAATTATTCACCCGTTGACCATACCCGGTCGGCTAGCGCGACTAGCTCGGATGGGGCTTGTCGGGCCCAGTAGTACTACTTATAATTCCCCCGCTATTAAACCCAATACTAACGATCCGAGAGATTGACGAGGACTTAAGTGATAAAGCTGCTTAGTGACCATAACATTACATTAACATTAACTTAGTTACCGAATAGTTATGTGACGTTAAATTCGTATAACGTAAAGAGATTGAGTTTGAGAGTGTATACATTTTTCCCCCCCTGTTGTTTAAAAACTGGATAAAGTTAGGGGCCGTGAACTCACCTTTTGTTGCTCGGTTAGTGTAGCAAAGAAGTTGTAAAGGATGGGACCGCTAATTGCGTCCTAACAAACCAATTGATTTCAAGTCAGTGTGTGAACACACCAATACAAATTCTACACGTAATTTACGCACAAAGTGATACACACAAACAACATATCTAACACTCAAACATGCATGCAAGTATCCTCATGTGAACCTAGTGATTAAAACAACTTATCATAAACATAAACCAATCCATGCCACAATTTGGTGCACACAATCACAAGTTATCAAATTTCAGCTTAACACTCATAATTCAGCTGTTTTCTAGGATTTTTATAAAATAGTTCCAACATTCCAAAAATTCCAATATTTTTACAGTAGGTGACATTTATACAATAGAAATTTATATAAATTTTCCAAGTCCTAAATCTTTATCAATTAACCATAAATATTAATATACTAGGCTGTAGTCAGGTTTGTCGCCTTCTGACTGCAGTCCACGGAAAAATTTATTTAAAAATCACTGATCGTCCAATTAACAAAATTCCAGTTGGAGTTGCCCGGAAATTTCCTTACCTAGTTGCTGTACAAAATTCATGACTCAACTCTCTACTGATTTAAAAATCCAACTCGATAAACAACTAACAAAATTTCAGGATTTTTACAGCTTTAGCTACTGAATTTATTTGGCCCTTTAAAAATATCAAATGACTTCAGAATATTATGAATCCAGCGCCATTAGATTCCTTATTCAAATCTCTACGTTCTAGACATCAGAAAATCCGTTTTTCGACAACTAATGACCAAGTTACAGCCAGATGAAGTCGGCTGTAACTATTACTCAGCAAACTGTTTTCAGCATAATATTACCATAACTTGCAATAACCGTTCCTATGATCAACCTAAGCGAGCAAGAACCGATTTCTAATCATAGATCACGACTAATAACATATCCATGCAACCCTAGTTCATACTTCTAGTTTTTACAAACAAACATACTCGCAAACTTACAAGTTCCGCAAACAATTTTACATGCAAACAAGGATAGTTCAGCCGATTACTTTCAAACACGTATAATCCGAAAACAAACCAATTAATCATTCAAGCACATATATCCGAATGTTATCTTGTAGCATATGACAAATTCAAATCTTTTAATAACAAGGTAAACGAACCGTGAGTACTATAAGGGATCGGTGATCAAGGATTGCTTGCGACCGAGAAGATGATGATGGAGTAGGCTGTTTTGTTGATCGAATAGAGGTGAACAAGGACTGATCTCGCGACTGAATGGAATGAACAAGGGCTGTTTGCGGTTGAATGGAATGGATGCTCGGCTGTTCGCGATCAATGGAGCAAGAGAAGGCAGCCGACGGCTGTTTTGCTTGTTAGGGTTTGTGTTTTTGAATGAAACATTCATGGGTGTGTGTATATATAGCGCAAAGGAGATGAGGGTTACGGATAGGCTTAAGCTTGTGGCCGAGGGACTTGGGTTGGGTCGGTTTGGGTTTTATCTTGCGGCCGGGATATGTTTAAGGTTGGTTTGATCTCGGTTCACACAATTGATCCCGCAATGGGTTTGCGGTTTGAGCTTGTTCTTCGCGGCCAAGGACTTGGGTTGGTTTGGTTTGGTTTGGTTTGCACTTGGCCGAGAATGGCTTAAGGTTTAAGATCTAAATCTCGCGGCCGAAGACTTGGGTTTTAGGTTTCCTAGTTTCACAAAGAGTTCGGTTTGTGTTTGTGTCGCGGTTCGGTTCGTGTGCATATTTATTATATATACATATATTTTATAACTAAAACAATGACACAAACACACATCACGTATTCATTAACTCATACACTTTTAATACTTAGCATATACTTTATTCGACAAGTGTCGCGTTTAAGTTATCCGAAAAACCCGGGATGTCACATTATCCCCATGTTGAAAGAATTTTCGTCCCGAAAATTGAGTAAACGCGGTTTAGAATGTAGCGTACATGTTTAGAGTGCCACTCACAAAGAGTTAGTTCGTTAATGATGGTACGCAACGTTACAAGAAGTTCCCAAGTGCCATGCACAAAGATTTCCAAATGTCATGCACAAGAATTTAGTTAACAGTGGTATGCGAATGTATGAGAAATTTCCAGGTTGTCACATCATCCCCATGTTGAAAGAATTTTCGTCCCGAAAATTTAGTTACTGGTATCGTTAGTTTGCTGCTCAGTTGCGAAGAGGTGTGGGTATTTGCTTTTCATTTGGTCCTCTCTTTCCCACGTGAACTCCGGTCCACGCTTAGAGTCCCAACGAACCTTAACGATCGGAATCATGCTGTGCCTTCGAGTCTTGATCTCACGATCCATGATCTCAATAGGCTTTTCCACGAAGTGTAGTTGTTCATCCACTTGGATCTCATCCAATGGAATGACTAGAGTTTCATCTGATAGACACTTCTTCAGATTTGACACGTGAAATACGTTGTGAACTCCACTGAGTTCGGCAGGAAGGTCTAATTGATAAGCTACGGGTCCGATACGTTTCAAGATTACAAACAGGCCTACGTACCGTGGGTTAAGTTTGCCCCGTTTTCCAAAGCGGATTACACCCTTCCAGGGTGACACCTTTAGTAGGACGCGATCGCCTACTTGAAATTCGAGCGGTTTGCGTCGTTGATCAGCGTAGCTTTTCTGTCGATCTCGTGCCGCCGCCATGCGGTTTCTGATTTGTACAATCTTTTCAGTAGCCTCAAGTATTAACTCAGGGCCTGTGAGTTGACTGTCACCGACTTCTGCCCAACAGACCGGTGATCTACATTTACGACCGTATAATGCCTCGAACGCGGTGCTGCCGAAATACTCGTATGATAGCTGTTGTTATATGAGAACTCTACTAGAGGCAGGTGAATTTCCCAACTATTTCCGAAGTCTACTACGCATGCTCTAAGCATGTCTTCCAAGGTCTGTATGGTCCTTTCGCTTTGACCATCAGTCTGAGGGTGATAGGCTGTGCTCATATCTAAGCGTGTTCCCAACGCTTTCTGGAGTGACTGCCAGAAGTTTGACGTGAAGCGAGCATCTCTGTCTGAGATGATGGACGTTGGCACTCCGTGCCGAGAAACTACTTCCTTAATGTAGATGCGAGTCAACTTCTCCATCTTATCTGTTTCTTTAATAGCTAGGAAGTGTGCGGACTTAGTTAAACGATCCACGATCACCCAGATTGTATCGCAACCACCCAAGGTTCGCGGGAGTTTAGTGATGAAATCCATTGAGATCTGATCCCATTTCCACACTGGGATCTCAGGTTGTTGGAGTAGCCCCGATGGCTTTTGATACTCCACCTTGACTTTTGCACAAGTCAAACATTTACTCACGTAGGTGGCTATATCGGCTTTCATGTTGGGCCACCAATACGCAGCTTTAAGGTCTTGATACATCTTATCCGAACCCGGATGGACAGAGTATCGAGATTTGTGAGCTTCGTCCATGACTAGCTCTCGGAGGTTTCCGTAGAGAGGTACCCATATGCGATTCATGAAATACCGGGCTCCATTGGGTTTTACTTCCCAATCGCGTTCCATTTTTCCTACCGATTCGGCCTTGATATTTTCCTCCTTAACTGCTTCTAACTGGGCGTCGCGTATTTGTTCGGGTAGCCCCGAATGAATAGTGAGTTGTAATGCTCGTACACGACGAGGTTTCAAGTGTTCCTTCCTACTGAGGGCATCAGCTACCACGTTAGCTTTACCCGGGTGATACCGAATGGCACACTTATAATCGTTCAAGAGTTCGACCCAGCGACGCTGTCGCATGTTCAACTCCTTCTGATTAAAGATGTGTTGGAGGCTCTTGTGGTCCGTAAAGATTGTGCACTTCGTTCCATAGAGGTAGTGTCTCCAAATCTTAAGTGCAAACACTACTGCTCTCAATTCCAGGTCATGCGTCGTGTAGTTTTTCTCGTGAACCTTCAGTTGTCGCGACGCATACGCGATGACCTTATCGCGTTGCATGAGTACGCATCCCAATCCCTGAATGGAAGCATCACAATACACTACAAAGTCATCTGTCCCTTCCGGCAAGGACAGAATGGGTGCACTGCAAAGTTTCTGTTTCAGCAATTGAAATGCTGCTTCTTGCTTGTCACCCCAAGCATACTTGATGCCTTTCTGGGTGAGGGTAGTAAGCGGTTGTGCGATCTTTGAAAACCCCTCGATGAAACGTCTGTAGTAACCAGCCAATCCCAAAAATTGGCGGATCTCCGTCGGCGTCTTAGGTGCTTCCCAGTTTTTGATGGCTTCAATCTTGGCAGGGTCTACGTGGATACCCTTTTCATTCACGATATGCCCGAGAAACTGAACTTCCCGAATCCAGAAATCACACTTCGAAAGCTTGGCATATAGTTTTTCCTGTTGGAGTAATCCTAACAGTAATCGTAGATGTTCAGCATGCTCTTCTTCACTTTTGGAGTAGATGAGTATGTCATCGATGAACACAATGACAAACTTGTCGAGGTATGGTTTACACACGCGGTTCATGAGGTCCATGAACACCGCAGGTGCGTTGGTGAGACCGAAGGGCATGACCAAGAACTCATAATGGCCATACCGAGTACGAAATGCTGTCTTAGCGATATCCTCCTCCCTGACGCGTAGCTGGTGGTAACCAGACCGTAAATCAATCTTGGAGTAGTAGCTTGACCCTTGAAGTTGGGCGAAGAGATCGTCGATGCGAGGTAGCGGGTATCGGTTCTTGACGGTAACCTTGTTGAGTTCCCTGTAGTCGATGCACATGCGGAAAGTCCCGTCCTTCTTGACAAAAAGGACTGGAGCTCCCCATGGCGAAACGCTTGGTCGGATAAATCCTTTTTCTAATAGCTCCTGCAGTTGGGTAGACAGCTCCTGCAGCTCGGCTGGAGCTAGGCGGTATGGAGCCTTAGCAATAGGAGTTGCATTGTTTGCCAATTCGATTTCAAACTCCAATTGTCGATGGGGTGGAAGACCAGGTAGTTCTTCTGGGAATACATCGGAAAAATCACGGACGACAGGGATGTCTTCTATACGTTTCTCGTCCTTAGGCTGTTCGGTAATCAGTGCGAGTAAAGTGAAGGAGTTCTTTCTCCGAAGATACTTCTGCGCTTGCATGTAAGAGATGATGTTGGTGACGGCGCTTGCCTCATCGCCTTGTACCGTCAGGATTTCGTCGTTCGAGAGCGGAATACGGATAGATTTTTCGAAGCAGAGAACTTTAGCCCGGACGTCGGATAGCCAGTCCATTCCGACTACCACGTCAAAACTACCCAGGGTAGTTGTCATCAGATCAATGGTAAAAGTGTGACCCACGAGTTTGAGTTGACAGCCGGATACTATTTGGGTCACATCTACAGATTTACCATCGGCTAATTCTATAACATAAGGGGTCTCTAATGGTTTAAGCGTGAGATTTAGGTTCTTCCTAAAAGACTCAGATGTAAAGCTCCTATCCGCACCCGTATCAAAAAGCACAGTAGCAAAATGTTCATTTAGGGGAAACTTACCGGTGACCACGTTCGAGTCGTTTCTGGCCTCTCCGCGGCCCAATGTAAATGCACGACCTTTGGCACCTCCTGTGCCACCGTTCCCATTATTGTTGTTGTTATTATTGTTGTTGTGGTTATTGTGGTTGTGGTTGTTTCCACCATTATTGTTGTTGTTACGCAACTGTGGGCAGTCTCTTCTGAAATGAGCAGTGCTACCACACTGATAGCATCCCCGGTTAATACCCTGCTGCTGACCCTGGGGCTGATTTTGATTTTGTCGGGACATGATTTCCCCATGACAATCCTTTGCCGCATGTCCCACCTTGCCACATCGTTGGCAGCGATTTCCGGCACAAGGGCCGTTATGGTGGAGATTACAGCGGTTGCACTGCGGCTTTCGACCTGCATAGCCGCTTGCGTTCTGGTTGTTGTTGTTGTTGTTGTTGGCGGGCTGATTTTGGTGACCCGGTGGCTGTTGTAATGATTGAACCGTTTCTGGTTCCCTTGCTGCGGATGAGATGACGAAGACTGTCGAATAGTTGAGTCTTCAAACTTTCTTTTGTTACCGGGGCAACTTCAGTTGTACCCCGTGCTGGCAGCTTCTTCTGTTCCACCGCCTTATCGGTGAGTTTGTGAGCCAATCGGATTGCTTGATGTTCAGTTACAGGGTTACTAGCCATTACCATACCGTGAATTTCCGGAACCAGACCCCCAAGATAGAACTCGAGTCTTTTCTCCACCGTGTTGGCCAAATCGGGACACAGAAATGCCAAGTCATGATGTTTTGCGGTGTAAGCTTCAATTTCCGATCCCACCATCTTGTGGTTCCATAAGGCTTGCTCCAACTGTTGCACTCTGTCTCGTGGACAGTACTCCTCTTTGATTAGGGCCTTGAACTCGGCCCAGGCCATTGCATTCGCAGCTATAAGTCCACGTGTTTGGACTTGTGCATTCCACCATGTCAGTGCCCCATCTTCCAGTGTTGAGGCCGCGTAATTGACCTTGTTGGCCTCTAGGCAGTTGCACATTTCAAAAACGGATTCAGATTTTTCGATCCAGCGGACCAGTCCAATGGGTCCTTCCGCCCCCGAGAACTTGCTTGGCTTCGCGTCAAGGAACATCTTGTAGGGGTTAAAGCCCCCTCCTGCTGACAGAGAACAGGAAGTCAGCAAGGAATTTTACTAGCCTCACTATTAGATTTTCACGCGAAAACTTAATAATGGTTACCTGCCGGTTGGTTCTGAACACCCGCTAAAGCTGCGTTCACGTGCTCTTGAATCATGGCAGCTAGCTCTTCGGGCGTCAAGTTAAGGTTTCCACGTCTTCCAGTTGCCATTTAGATCTTCGAAACACAACACAAACACACCCCGATAAGTCTATACATCCAATATAGTTATCCTACTTCGTACTTTAATAATTATTAAGTTATGTCAACTCAATATGTTAAATAGTCAAAAGAAATACTTGATTAACTGAAATTTCAACGTCTTACAAAAGTGCAAATCAAACATACGAATTCACTATAAAGTCTCAAGTTTAAACACAAGTGGGAAAATAAATGGACTGAAGGAAAATAAACAAAATAAACGAGACGTGTCAGTCGTCTACGTCTCCATCCCCCAAGTCACTGTCGTTGCCGTCATCCTGCGCGGCATTTCCAGCTTCTACAGCTGGGTCCTCCTCCGGATCCTCCTTTGGATCCTCCTCAGGGTCCTCCTCTGGATCCTCTTCCGGATCCTCCTCTACCGGCACTGGAGGGGCCGGTGCTGGTGCAAGTGCTTGATTTTGCAGTTCCTGAATGTTCCAACTATTTTCCAGGACTCTGTCCTCGAGCCAGTCGGCTCTTATCTGCTCAGCACGCAGATCTCTGGCTATGGTGTTACGAGCTATCTTACTCGTACGATGCTCTTCCTCGAGCGAGTCGGTCTTACCTGTAAGTTGCCGGATCATCCATCCTTGTGCTAGGATGGTTTCCTGCATTCTTTCTATCTGTTTTTGTTGTGTATGTACCAGGATTCTAAGTATGTCAATTCCTACTTCTACAGGGTTAACCGGTTCAACCGGTACAGCAATGGTTGGGCGTAACGACGACTCCTCCCCCAGAGCGAGCCTTTTCCTCGCAGCTGAGCGTGTCTCCACGCCATAAGATGGTATGGGTTCCACCATTGGTGCCTCTCCTGGTGCCCTTGGTGGCGTAGGTCTGTCGGATGATGATGAGGATGAGGATGATGACATTGCCTGTTAGGTCGTGTAGTTAGTTACGAGTTGTTTTCATTTCTTATTATGAAGGCATAATCTACATATCACAGTTGTGGTATATTGCATAACAAGATATAATAGTTCGGTGCCAAACTAAGTCTAGTGTCGTGAATTCAGCTATAGTTTAGGTCTACTTCTAATGCAAACCTGGTTCTCTATAGCTAGTGGCTCTGAACCAATCTGTCACACCCTCAATTTCCACTTGCGGAGTTTTACCGCGAGGCGTGTGAACAAACCAGAATCTGAAACACTAGTACGTCGAACGACTCTATATGATTTGATAATACGTTTTCCAAAATCATTTGTTGTAGATTTTATATTGTCTAAATTAATTACCAATATTTAGCAGAGCATTAGTTTTTAATGTTGAGCGGAAGCATAAAATAAATAGTGAAGCGGGCGCCAACACAAACGCCAAAACAAATGAAAAACCCCAAAACAATATTTATAAATAAGACTCGATAAAAGATGTCTTGTTCAATGCATGTGCGTGCACCTAGAGCTCCTAGCGTCCTGAGAAACATGTAAAGAAACAAGTGTCAACATTAAAGATGAGTGAGTTCACAGGTTTTCATAAATTCGTTTGTTCGGTTATAGTTTGTTTTCTCCGTTATCCCTAACCCGGGATAACGTATTGGTTCCATTATTCCAATCCGGAATAATAAGTCGTTGCTTCCAATATTCCAAACCCGGAATATTAAGTTGTTGTTTCCATTATTCCAAACCCGGAATAATAAGTTGTTGTTTCCATTATCCTCAACCCGGGATAATACAGTTGATTCGTAATTAAGTTCAATGTTAACATATATAGGTAGCTAGCCTAAAGTCATGTCACGTAAGAGTTCGCGATCGAAGCTGACTGTTGTGCCTCCGTGTTGCCAAGCCTATCACTGACCATGGCGAAGTTAGGCCAAATTATTCACCCGTTGACCATAACCGGTCGGCTAGCGCGACTAGCTCGGATAGGGCTTGTCGGGCCCAGTAGTACTACTTATAATTCCCCCGCTATTAAACCCAATACTAACGATCCGAGAGATTGACGAGGACTTAAGTGATAAAGCTGCTTAGTGACCATAACATTACATTAACATTAACTTAGTTACCGAATAGTTATGTGACGTTAAATTCGTATAACGTAAAGAGATTGAGTTTGAGAGTGTATACATGTTTCTCCCCCTGTTGTTTAAAAACTGGATAAAGTTAGGGGCCGTGAACTCACCTTTTGTTGCTCGGTTAGTGTAGCAAAGAAGTTGTAAAGGATGGGACCGCTAATTGCGTCCTAACAAACCAATTGATTTCAAGTCAGTGTGTGAACACACTAATACAAATTCTACACGTAATTTACGCACAAAGTGATACACACAAACAACATATCTAACACTCAAACATGCATGCAAGTATCCTCATGTGAACCTAGTGATTAAAACAACTTATCATAAACATAAACCAATCCATGCCACAATTTGGTGCACACAATCACAAGTTATCAAATTTCAGCTTAACACTCATAATTCAGCTGTTTTCTAGGATTTTTATAAAATAGTTCCAACATTCCAAAAATTTCAATATTTTTACAGTAGGTGACATTTATACCATAGAAATTTATATAAATTTTCCAAGTCCTAAATCTTTACCAATTAACCATAAATATTAATATACTAGACTGCAGTCAGGTTTGTCGCCTACTGACTGCAGTCCACGGAAGAATTTATTTAAAAATCACTGATCGTCTAATTAACAAAATTCCAGTTGGAGTTGCCCGGAAATTTCCTTACCTAGTTGCTGTACAAAATTCATGACTCAACTCTCTACTGATTTAAAAATCCAACTCGATAAACAACTAACAAAATTTCAGGATTTTCACAGCTTTAGCTACTGAACTTATTTGGCCCTTTAAAAATATCAAATGACTTCAGAATATTATGAATCCGGCGCCATTAGATTCCTTATTCAAATCTCTACGTTCTAGACATCAGAAAATCCGTTTTTCGACAACTAATGACCAAGTTACAGCCAGATGAAGTCGGCTGTAACTATTACTCAGCAAACTGTTTTCAGCATAATATTACCATAACTTGCAATAACCGTTCCTATGATCAACCTAAGCGAGCAAGAACCGATTTCTAATCATAGATCACTACTAATAACATATCCATGCAACCCTAGTTCATACTTCTAGTTTTTACAAACAAACATACTCGCAAACTTACAAGTTCCGCAAACAATTTTACATGCAAACAAGGATAGTTCAGCCAATTACTTTCAAACACGTATAATCCGAAAACAAACCAATTAATCATTCAAGCACATATATCCGAATGTTATCTTGTAGCGTATGAGAAATTCAAATCTTTTAATAACAAGGTAAACGAACCGTGAGTAATATAAGGGATCGGTGATCAAGGATTGCTTGCGACCGAGAAGATGATGATGGAGTAGGCTGTTTTGTTGATCGAATAGAGGTGAACAAGGACTGATCTCGCGACTGAATGGAATGAACAAGGGCTGTTTTCGGTTGAATGGAATGGATGCTCGGCTGTTCGCGATCAATGGAGCAAGAGAAGGCAGCCGACTGCTGTTTTGCTTGTTAGGGTTTGTGTTTTTGAATGAAACATGCATGGGTGTGTGTATATATAGCGCAAAGGAGATGAGGGTTACGGATAGGCTTAAGCTTGTGGCCGAGGGACTTGGGTTGGGTCGGTTTGGGTTTTATCTTGCGGCCGGGATATGTTTAAGGTTGGTTTGATCTCGGTTCACACAATTGATCCTGCAATGGGTTTGCGGTTTGAGCTTGTTCTTCGCGGCCAAGGACTTGGGTTGGTTTGGTTTGGTTTGGTTTGCACTTGGCCGAGAATGGCTTAAGGTTTAAGATCTAAATCTCGCGGCCGAAGACTTGGGTTTTAGGTTTCCTAGTTTCACAAAGAGTTCGGTTTGTGTTTGTGTCGCGGTTCGGTTCGT
This sequence comes from Scalesia atractyloides, assembly GCA_947069175.1. Taxonomy (NCBI): domain Eukaryota; kingdom Viridiplantae; phylum Streptophyta; class Magnoliopsida; order Asterales; family Asteraceae; genus Scalesia; species Scalesia atractyloides. The sequence continues at coordinate 73,610,160 of CAMTDV010000016.1, forward strand.
GTGCATATTTATTATATATACATATATTTTATAACTAAAACAATCACACAAACACACATCACGTATTCATTAACTCATACACTTTTAATACTTAGCATATACTTTATTCGACAAGTGTCGCGTTTAAGTTATCCGAAAAACCCGGGATGTCACAAACACCTTCAGCTAGCTGGACCGTGTTACAACAGACACCTTCAGCTAGCCGGACCGTGTTACTACAGACACTTTCAGCTAGCCGGGCCGTGTCAGGAAATTCACATCATCACAAGTTGGTGCAATTAACACAGTTTGTAACATGCAAATCACCCCAGAAAACAGTAAAACAGTTTAAAAGTGAGGGAGTGAAACTCACAGTGAAAGTAGTAGTTTCAAACAAAGAGTGATCAATTGACTAGATCGGCTTTAATAACAAGCATGAAAGTAGGGACTCAAATCAGTATCTAAGTCGGTAATGGTTATAACTTGGACCTGGTCATTAGGTTTCACCTTGGATTGAGCCTATAGGACACTGTTATGGTGATGGATGTCAGGGTAGTATCAGTTTGTGGTTTGGCTCCCGGGCACCGTTTCGTGTGCCAGCCACAGTTGGTTGTTTAACATGTTCGGGCGATGGTACGGGAAAGCCAATAGTGTTAACATGTTGTTAGCTAAGAAAGATTAACTTTCCGTTAAGGGAGTTTGAGGGTTTGGGGAGTCTAGTTTGCCCAAAATTAGGTTTCCGTTTTCACCGTCAGGGATTCTCCTAAACGGTGGTGGAACACACTTCCTCTTATAGTCACAATATGGTTTTGTTCGTTCCCAGTTCCGGCAGGTTCAGTGTCCGTTAAACTGCCGAAATTAATTAAAAGAAGCGTTTTAAAAGCCAAAAAATTCCATTTATTCTACATGTGTTATAAAATTCTGGATATTTTTGTAGTAATCAGTAATAATATATAGATTCAGGGAAAAATATTTTGGGAACTCATAAAGTTATTTTATAACTTAAATAATTTATTTGTAAAACAGTATTTAACCGAATAATTCACATTACTTATCATCCAATGTCTAAAAATTTTTAAACTTTTCAATAACTCCCTCATATGTCGTGGAACTCCTTGCAAAAATTTGGGAATTTTCCGATTTGGTTTCAGTGCGTTTCCGGCTACCGAAATCTCCCAAAATGCGGATTTTTAATCTGAATCAAAATTCAGTCAATTGACTTCCAAACTTCCCAAAACATTCCCTATATTTTCCTTAGTGATCATAAAAATTATGGTGATTTATTGACTCTGTTTGGTATTTTTCCCGAATTTCTTTTTGTAAAAAAGTTAAAAATTCACCAAAAATCATAGAAAATTCTAAATATTCTAAACTTTTCTGTTGACTTTCCTGTCAATATCCTATATCCCCACACCAAATTTCAGCTCAATCCAAGTATCACAGACCAAGTTATTGTCAAAACAATAATCTGCCTATGCTAATCGAAGGTTTCAGGCGATATACCTAGCGTAAGCTTCGTTTCCGCGGGTTTTTCTTGAGTCCAGAAGTGTGTGGGAGCTATATTCAGTACTTACAGATCAAGCACAATCCAAACATGCCATAGTTCATGTCAATCAAGCTTTGTTTCATTGTATTTCGGTTAATCGATTGGTTATGCGATTTTGGTCGATTAGGTGTTGATTAGGGTATCAAAACCCAAAGTTTGGTGATCTTGGCTACCATATAACACTAGGGAATTCATGAGGTGTTCTTATTCAGCCAATGAACTTAATGAACTTGTTTAAATCTTCCAAAACATGGATTAAAAAGAGTTTTTTTGGTAGGCTAAACCATGTATAATCAAGAAAACTCATCAAAATCTATTAGAACTTGTAAGAATACCTTGGATTAGTGGGATTTCTTGTAATAATAAGCTGCACTTAAAGGGTTTTTGGTAGAATTTGGTTGTGAAAATGAAAGGAACTAAAGGAAAAAAAAATATACATAAAAGGGGGGTGGCGGTTTGGAGGTGGGGTGCCCCTACCCCTCTTGCGCTTTATCGTGCTTCATTTTACGTGTTAAAAGATGATGTATATCTTCGGTTTTGCATTTAGGTTCGTTTTCGGGTCCCATACGCGTCCCCGATTTGCAAAACAGACTCCGTTTTTTGCGTTTTTAGTGTCAAAAAACTCGATTTTAAAAATTATGCATAACCGTCTCGAAATCCGAACCCAGTTACATTTTAATCATAAAAGCCTTGTATTAGGGTTGTTTAACTGTTTTTAAGCTTGATTGACCGTTCCTTGCATGTTTGATTGCCTTTTGCTATATTCAAAACGAAGGCGGTTCCCTAACCGGGAAGTTGTTTCGTTTAGCGTGCCCGAGCTTCGATTAGCTTGAAGTCCTATGTCATGGTCTAAGGCACATAAGTAACATGTTTCGAGAATTCAGAATCCTGAATAGCCCTACCAAAGGCTTAGCAATCATGTCAAATGTTTAGTGCGCTGTTAAACGGAAAGCTCCCGTTTAACACGTTGTTACAAGCTAAGGACACCAACCTCACATCGTTGGACCTTAATAGTGTTATGTTAACCATAACGTGCTCTCGGATTCCTCCGTGACATAACAGATATTGTTTAGCATAGCACACAAGTCATGCATGTGATTAGGGTTTTCACACAATTAATGTATTAAGCATGATTTAAAGTTTAGGACCGATTAAGGTGTACCTGGTTTCGTCATGGGTATCACAGACACTAATCATACCCCCTGATGAGGTTCAAGTGGATGATAAACTGAGATTTATCGAAGAACCGGTAGAAGTTCTGGATGAGAAAATTCAGAAGCTTAGGAGGAGTCGGATTAAGTAGGTCAAAATTCGCCAGAATTCCAAACGTGGACCCAAGTTCACATGGGAATGATAGGATCAGATGCAAGAAAATATCCGCATCTCTTTAAATCCAGTGCGAAAACGAAACCTGTAGTGTAAGAATTTACGGGACGAAATTCCTTAAATAAGGGGAGACTGTGACACCCGGCTATTTAGGCTGTGCCATACAAATGTAACACGTGTCATGAATGAATAAAAGGCCGTATTTGATTATTTATGATGTTTATATATGGTATTTGAAGTGTTGGTAAATCCAAAATTTGATGAAAATTATGTTGGCAATTTTAAGATAAACGCTTATCACGTAACGATTAAAATGCGAAACGAACATCGGTGACCGCCCGATTAATGTTAAAATCCTAAAAATAGTCTATTATGATTAAATAATATATTTAATCATATTCGTGAGGAAAAATAATTTAAAACGCTAAGAAACTCCATTTTTCGAGTTTAAGCGCGTATTGCGCAACACAGCGCGCATACTGCCAAATACCGACAACATAGCCGGTCCAGGCAAATAAAATACTGATCACGATGAGTTCATTTTTATAGAGTGTTAAAAATAATTTAAACGCGTTAAAACATGATTAAAACGCTAGAAAAAACACCCGGTATCTAGTTAAATACCTGTTTAAAGCCAATATATGATATATATACATATGTATGCGTGTGTGGTTTGTATATATGAGAGTTGTGCAGCCATTTAGCACTCTCTCTCTTCTCTCTCTTACACTTGGAAGCTTAGGAAATGGTGAGTGATGATTATACCTTTACACAATCTTCATAAAATCTTCTCAAATCCAAGAAATCAATCAAAACAAATACACACTCTCTCTCCCTCTACAAACTCATGGCCGAACACCCCCTTTCGCACCTCCATTTTTTGAAATTTAAGTGTTTTCAAGTGTTTTTGAAGATTTAAGTGTGTTTCCAAGGAGTTCCAAGCTAGAACCAAGCTCCATATCATTGTTTTTGTCGAAACCCACTAAGAATCTTGAAGGTATAACATCATCTTTCTAATCTGGTTCATGGTTCATAGTGATATCAATGGTTATGGAAAGTTTCTCTTGTTCTTGGATATAAACACTAACTTGAAACAAGTAACAAATGAGTTTTCAAAGTAAAAAAATGGGCATGTATATATAAATATGGGTGGCCGTAGGTATGTATGTATATACATATGAAAGTGAGTTTTGATTTTTAATGTTTTTGATTGATGATGTTCATGAGGATTTGATGCATGCATGTTTAAAAGTTTTCATATGAAAGTTATGTGATTTGAAAAGATGAATGCATGAAAAAGTGAATTTTTGGAAATGTATATATGTATGTATATATGTATCCGTGTATATATATATATATATTGTATATATGCATGCATGTAAATCTTTGATGTTGATAAATTTAGATGTGTAAGAATATGTATACATGTCTTGCATTTATGATGGAATGATTTGATGATGATGATCATATGAATATGAGAATGTTCTTGAATGAGTGAATATGAAATAAATGAATGTTGATGTATTTAAGTTCATGCATGTTGATGATGATATGTTATGGATGCATTAGATTCTTGTACTTAGACATGCATGTGGATATATGGTCATAAAATGATGTTTAAACTATGCTATGATAAAAATGATTTTAGATTAGACTATAAACCTTAAAAATAAGGTTATTTCATGTGTTAAAGTGGTATGAAACTTGTCATGAAGTTTACTAGCTTTGCATGTAGTACATTGTGCTTAAAGAGTTGTAAAATACGTGAAATCGCATGATTTATATGGCTTACACAACAACTGCACAAATCTGTTTATAACTAACATTTTAATCAGTAAATAACATGTATTGTGTTAAAATATCAAGTCATTTCGAGTTCGGATGGTTTATAGTAACGTTTGACACAAAACTATGCGCTAAAAACGGTAAAAATTGCCTTTTTAAGAGGTTTTTACGAAATTGTACTAGATCATTAACTAAACTGATATTTTTTATATAAATATAAGTATTTTAACTTATTAAGATTATTTGGTGTTTGGTTAGTCATACGTGACTTCCGACACCCGAAAACGTTACCGAATCGCTAAAATACTATTTTTCAATAAACTCTAGAATGGGTTGTTCATAGGGGAACCTTATGTGTTAGAATGTGTTATGTGATTTAAATATGTGTATATGATAATATGTTAAGTGTTGAGATGATAGCGGGAATTTAGACTATGCATGTACACTTGTATGTTTAAAGCGGTAAAATCGGTGAAATTGCGTTAAAAGTGTAACTTATATTGTCGAACATGAAAATTGATACATAGTTAACTTAATAAGTTATTTCATGTATGCATGCTTTAAAATGATATAATGTATAAGTTAACGAGTTTTCGCATGTTACAATATTGAATATTTGTGTACGTTTATGTATATATATTACGACGACGCAAATCGTAGATATATATACTTATAAACGGGAGTGTTAACGGATATAACATATAAAGGGTCACCAATAAAATCGTTCAATTTGCAAAATATTAAAATATATATATGAACTCGTATATATATTAAAGTGCCAACATAATAAAAAATAATGACTTTTCGAGAAAATCTCAAAGTTATGCGAAAATACCAAGATTTGGGGAAACTTAGGAATTTTGTGATATATTGTTTGATAAATTGTTCCTACACATATTAGGACGTGTAGAATCAAATTGTGGGATCGCGCTAATTTAATTTACGCAACCAAAGGTGAGGTCACTAAACCCCTCTTTTTTACTTTTTTTATAACTGTTTTGGGGGAAGAACACACCTTAAAAAAGATAAGTATATATTTTTGTATAAAATATACCTTTGATTAAACTATGGATATATTTTCATGGAAAATATATGGTTTTAGTATAGATATGTTTCGGGAGAAACTGATTTTGGATAAATGTGAATATATGTTTCGAGGAGAAATGATTGTTATTACGGTGTTATGGGATAGAACGACCGTGTAGATTTAAAATGTTTGAATCTAAAGTTGTAACGAATTGGCTCAGTCTCAAGGGAGTAAGTATCGTTTTAGGATTACGTTTCGGTGGGGAGGTCGGGGATTCGTACAACATGTTATATTAAATTTACCATTTTAGTAAGATATATATTGTTCATAAGGTTGGCACCTTGTGTGACCCATTGCGGGAACATAGCACGGACATAGCCATTTAATCATTAATTTAGGTATGCGTGGAATTGTTGATAGATATATTGGGTTGACAACCCCGTCACGACCGGTAGCTCCGCGTCAAGTCAAGCGACGAATTTTAAATTCTGTTATTGTCTAGCATTGATTATGTCCTTATTGTCAATATGTAGTTCGTATTGTCTTGTAAACATACGAGTCTGAACACTTGATGCTGTTAATTTAATATGTGTAAACCTTGGGAACAAGTCGGGGATATCGCTATGGTTTAGGAAACGCTGGTGATGTCCGACCCTTGGATTTTTATAAAGGAAATTAAATGGAGTTTCTAATATTTATATGGATGTTTTATTTATAAACACATAATATGAAAGTTTTCCTTGGATCAAATTGTTTTAAACTTGAATACGTGAACTCACCCACCTTTGTGTTGACACTTGATTTTAATGTGTTCTTCAGGTACTTGACCCTGGCTTCGGGAATTTTGGCATATCTTGTGGTTGTCTTGAAAATGCTTGGATAAACTTTAAAACTTTGGGACCTATGTTATAAGATCCATAAGGATCAAAACAACTTAATTGTGATGTGGTTGTGACGTAATTTTAAACTTTATGTTTTAATTAAGTAAAATGTCCAACATTAACAATGCATCGTTCGACAAGATATTTATAGGCACCAACTTCTGTCACCATTACGTTTGTATTTCCGCTGCGACGTTTTTGGGGTGTTACATATAAAGCTTCGAAAGGAGCCATGTTGATGTTGGAGTGATAACTATTGTTGTAGGGGAATTTGATCACGGTAGATGCGAATCCCAACTACCACCAAAATCGATCACACAAGCCCTAAGCATATCCCTAGCAGTCTGGATTGTTCATTCAGATTGTCCATCCGTTTGAGGATGATAGGTTGTGCTGAAATTGAGTTGGGTTCCCATAGCAGATTGCATGGTTCTCCAAAAGTGAGATGTGAATCGAGCATCTCGGTCAGATATGATGTTCAAAGGAACACCATGTCAGGATAGAATTTCATCTACATAGATCTGGCAGCTTGTCAGTAGTAAATACTCACGGATTGGCAAGAAGTGTGCAGATTTTTGCCAGACGATCAACGACTACCCAAATGGCATCGTGACCTCTAGGAGTGCACGGTAATTTGGTAATGAGATCCATGGCAATGTTTTCCCATTTCCAAACTGGAATATCTTGTTGTTCCAATAATTTAGAGGAGTGTTGATGTTCCGCCTTGACCTTGAGACAAGTAAGGCATTTGGATACATATAAGGCAATGTCTCTTCATTCCCGACCACCAATACTGGGTTCAAAGATTGTCTTGACTTGTAACCTATAAACGGTTCATGAAATAGAGTACCCCTTTGTCTTTCGTTTCGAGTTGAAGCTCGAGATTAAGTGGTAGTTCATTTTTCAACAAGTCTTGGGTTACACATGTACGTTGAGCTTGAGAGATGCGATCTTGAATATCAGATCGAACTTGAACACATTGAAGCTTAACGCGTTCTTTTCGACTTAGCACATCGGCTATGGCATTCGCCTTGCCAGGATGGTAGCAAATCTCGCAGTCATAGTCGTTTAGAAGTTCAACCCAACGTTGTTGCCTCATGTTTAGTTCCATCTGGTCAAAGATGTGTTGGAGACTTTTGTGGTCAGTGAATACCAAACATTTTGTTCCGTAAAGGTAGTGTCTCCAAATCTTGAGATGAAAAACCACAGTGCCTAACTCAAGATCATGAGTTGTGTAGTTGTTCTCGTGGATCTTCAACTGTCTTGACGCGTAGGCTATGAATTTGTTTCTTTACATGAGAGCACACCCAAGGCTTAAGTTTGATGCGTCACAATATACGACAAAGTCGTCGTTTCGCTCAGGTAAAGATAACACAGGAGCATCATAGAGTTTTTTGTTTCAAGGTCTAAAAATCTTCTTCTTGTTTGGTCCCCATTCAAAATGTTTATTCTTTTGAATTAAGGCTGTGAGAGGAACCGCAATCTTGGAGAAGTTTGCAATGAAGCGGCAATAATAACCCGTGAGACCTAGAAATGAACGAACCTCAGTAGGAGTAGTAGGTGTATCTCATTCCTTAATCGCACTGATTTTGGTGGGATCTACATGTATACCTTGTTCGTTGACAATGTGTCCCAAAAATTGAACTTCCTGTAGGACCGTTTAATCCCTTAGCAAAGGTGCCTAAGATGTTTCTAATCCAAGTAAGCGGAAATTACGAGTATTAGTGACATATACACAGGTTTAACAGTTTAAATCGTCAGTTTATTAATGTCCAAAGATGTACATCGAGAATCCAAACTGATAGAGCTTCACCGTCTCTAGTGCAAAAGTTAACAAATGAAAGAACATAGACACCTATTTATAGGGAAGCTAGTTCGCACCAAAACACATTATACCTAGTTCGTACGAAGTACTACTTCGTGCGAACTAGTACAGTACATAACCAACTTCGTGCGAACTAGTCCCAACATATACAAATTTAACTTTAAACTTAACCATTACATACTCAAAACACTTAGACTAGATCCAAGACATAGACAATATACACCGTGCACTAACAGACTCCCCCTTGAATGTTGTCGTCGTTTTGATCAGTCTTCAAATTCTTCATCCACGACCAAAGAAGATCTTGTAAGGCTTTCTTCGTCTCTCTTGTGATGGAATGGGCGTTTGATCCGTCGGAGGCGTCCATTTCATGAATTTAAATTTTTTAAGATGAGCCTCTCTTCCTTTTTCGTGTATCTCTTCTAGTCGCTTTGCTTCTTTCAGAAATTCTTCACATTCAAGCTCACACCATTTCGACTCCCACATATGACCTGAATTAATACCGTGTGCGTAGCAAACATTGATCACACCTTGGTATTGCTTCGCTTGAGTCTCTTCACGTTTGTCATATCATATCTTGTTAAAGAATAAACATTTAATATCTTCCTTCGAACAATTCACTAGCCACATCGGGTCTAGTATCCTTATCGTCCTCCATAAACCCCAAATCCTTCGTCGTTCGATCAATTCTAGAGTTTCTTCTTTAGTTACATCCCAATTACCATCAGTCCTAAGCACAATCACTACTTCACAAGTTTCAGGATCTGTCTGCCACCACAAGAAGTAAGAATGGAAATCTTGTTCGATTGGTTTAAGAGGCATATTCTTTATAACTTCCGGCCTCTTCATTACCAATGTTACATCTTTTTCTTTCTTCACCTTGTTTATCTACACTCTACGTTTTGGAATAAATGGTTTCTAGTGATTGAAACCATGCATCGCTTCAAACTTTATCATTTTCCACAAACGTTGATCGTTAAACTTCATCTGATAACTGATATTCTTCGTCTATACCAATTCCTCAACATCCCAGTATGGTAGACTCTTCAAATCATTAAAATATCAAAAATATTGAACACCAAACTCTCTTTTGATTGCATATGCGTTCAGCTCCCTAATCCAACCCCAACTTAGAATGTCTCCAAGTGATTTGTCTTTGTCACGTGTAAAGAATGCCAATGAACGTTTAAACTTTCTTTCTTTTGGCATCTTTTTAAACCAAGACTTCTTCGCTTCAGCTATCTCATCTTTCGATAAACGTTTCAGAATGCTCCCATCTTTAACAACTTCATCAATTTTTCTCTTTAATAACTCTAGATCAATCTCTTTCAGGATTTCTTCGAATGTTGGAAAACTGTTAGTGTCAGCTCCTGAATACTTTTCAACCTCGTCATCTGAAGCATCTTCAATAATAACACGATCATAATCATACATTCAGCCACTTTCTTGTAATGATAACTGTTTGGCTCGAATGTGCTAATATTCACTAACTCTTCTTCAAAATCAAAATTAAATGAATCAGCATCAACCTCTAACATATTAGCCAATTCTTCCTTTGTATAGTTGTGAACATATTCACCTTCCTCAACATTGTGTTCCAACATTAACATCATAGGTTTGTAGCTATCAGGAACAACTGTAACAAGATTAGCTGTGAAGATTCCTGATGCTTCAGTTGTAGTTGGCCCTGACTGCTCCCCCTGAGTTTGTACATCCTCAGCATTTACTTCATCGTTTAACACAGAATCATAATCAAACTCATCATGTAACTTCGCAGTTTCAACCATAAGACTAACCCCTCCCTGACCATCATTATCATTATCATCACCATGATTAGAATCATCTTTATCATCATTAGTTGGATCATCATCGTTTTCATCTTCTTTATCTTTTTCTTCCTCGTTTTCTGCTTCTTGTTCAATAACAACAGCTTTAACAGGTTCTTCAACTCTTTCTATCTCTTGCTCTACAACAGGGGTTTCTTCAATAACAGGCTCCTCAGTCGTCTGTGAACCCTTAATGATTGGTTCAGACGTGCCTTCAATAACACCTTTACCCTTTCCCTATGTAGCCAATTCTTTCTCAGCTCTTTCCATTAGATCTATTAGCTGTTAGTTAATACACATTGTAGCATATTGAATCTTTTGTTATTCTGAATCTTCTCTTCTTCAAGTTCAACAATCACCTTGCGCAATCTATCATTATCAGATCCAAGACTATCAACAACAGCCTTCATGTAATCACGATCATTCTCTAGAAATTTAACTCTGTTTTCCATGATCCCCTTCTCAGCTTCATTTTGTCTGATTTTATCTTCAAGAACTTTGATTCTCATCTCTAGCTCTTCAGTTTTTGTTTCATTAAACATATCAGCAAGAGACTCAGTAGTAATTCCTGCATCAAAAACCCGTGGCAGAAGAGGAATATCTCCAAAAGCATTAGTAAATTCACGTTCTCATTCTCGATCAGAAGTTTGACTCTGTGGTGTTCTATGTTTCTGAGCTGTCTTTGGTGTTGCTTGCTTCGGAGTTTATTGAGGAGGAATTTGTTGTGTAGAAGCTGTTGGTGTTTGAATATTAATAGATGATGTTGGCTGCTCTTGCATAGGAGTTGCTTGTGGTGGAGTTGCTTGAGATGATGTATCATTCTTCTTTCTTTGACTAAGATATCTCCTTTTTGGCAGTTTTCTTCCTTTCGTTGATGGAGACCCTGTAGTCTTTTTCCCTTCACCAGCCTTTGATTTCACATGCTTAGACTTTTTCTTAGGCCTTTCTTCCTCAGACTCATGCTCAGAAGGCTCATAAAGATCATCACCATGTTTCTTTAGCCTTTGCTGCTCTAACTCCTACCTAATTTGACGTTCTCTCACATCAATAGGATCTTCAGAATCCTCTTTGTCTGATGTACTCTAATAACATCATCATGATAACCTTCAGCCGTTTCTGTTTCAACATCTTGTTCTTCAATGTTTATTGCTGCACTTGAACTAGCCACATTCTCAACATTCTTAGGCTCACTATCTGGTTCATCTCTCAACATTGTTTCAATCTTCTTTGAAGCTCTTTTCCGTTTCTTCTTTTCTTGTTCAGATTTGATATACCAGTAGCTTCTCTTTTCTTTGAATCCATCCAAACATTTAATCTCACCACTTTCGTCACCACTTCCTTCTTTCCTCCACTTGCCATCTGGTGGTGCAACATAATTTCTGTTAACAATAGCTCCAAACATAGGCTTTGGAGTCGGTACACTATCTTGTCTAAGATAAAGATACAATTTCCTCAAAGTTTCGTCATCCATGTGGTGTAAATATAATACATCGATTATCCTTCTTTTCGAGATTATCAAACTTATCATCAATGAACAAATCTTGGATATAGCAGAAACTTTTCATCTCCAATATTCTTTCCCATGTAAGAAAATATGACATGTGAGAAATTGAATGGCTTGTTCAAAATCAACTTGTAGCCATGCACATCATGTAATCTTGCATATCATCGAAACCTCCTTTGCGATGGCTCATTGCATGTATTAACGCATGTAAGAAAAACTTCTAAGGACGACTAAGACCACCTTTCTTGAATGTTGTAGCGTTAACGTATCCATGATATCCCATCCTGTGGAAACATCCTTTCACCATACGTTCCGGAAAACCAATAGGATCTGAAGCTTTTTCATTAAATTCCAAAACCCTACGAACATCCCCTTCTGTAATTTTGATCTCATGGTCCTCATCATTAATTCTAACAGCAGAAGTAATCGTCTTGTCAGCTTCATCATAAGATGCAGACTTCCAGAAGAAAGTAACGTGCCAACGATATGCCGTATGATGTTGCGTTATAGCTTTAGTTACCGGCAGACGTCCCATGAACTCTAAAACATCCTGAAAAGGTGCCAATCTTGGGAATGCTTCTTTGTCTAACACACAACATGTGTTATGAAATTTTGAATATCCCAACTGCATAACACACAATGACAAAATAAAACACTTAGCAAAATTTTACTAAAAATTTAACACTTTAGGGTAATTCATACGAATTGTGCTTTATCAATTCTCAAAACAAACTTTCTACTAATTCGCACGAACTGATCCATTAAAAAAACATATTAACATTTGACTTGCACTTCGTAAGAATTATGGCAAAAAAAATTTTATTTCAAGTTTCACCTACTTCGTACGAACTGGTCTGAAAAACATTTGGAAATTTTGACTACCTAGTTCGTACGAACTAGGTCATCTTCTTCATTATTTCTGCAACTTCAAAACATGGTCAAACCTTGAAATTGATAATTCATTCTAGTGCTATATGTGCCAATTAAAGGTTTTTCATGTTCAAATTCCATTGTTAACCGTTAAAACCTCTTAAATCTAAGTTATTCAGTCCAATAGGTTTGTAACACCAAATTCAATGGTTCAAACAAGGATTCATTACCTGAGCCATAGAAATAGATGTGCAAATCACGTAGATCTAATCAAATTTGGGCAGAATAATGACTCAACTCTAGCAATTCGCACTAAGTAGTTCAGAGAAAACACACACACAACTATGCCTGCTTTGTCCGAAGTATGAGATATATATATGCTCTCCAATACACACTTCGCACAAAGTAGTCAAACTGAACTCTTTCTTCTAATTCGTACAAATTAGATCAAGGCATTTCAACACTTTTTCAAATTTTACATTTTAAACCCTCTTATTTTATCAGATTGCCAGTTTAAGAAATCCACTCAGTTGACCAAGTCCGAGTTAATGACCTTGGTTAACCAATTTGTCTGCCAAGTCCAACTTAATGACCTTGGTTTGATGCTTTATGAACAAATTGAAGTTTTTGGCAGTTTTAAAGTTTCAAATTAATGAACTTTTAAATGTTTCAAAGTTTTTCATCAATTTTAATTAGCTCCCACCCGTTGCATCAAGATTTTCATCAGCACAATCCTTCTTTTGACTTTGAAGATCCGCTTTCCATCATTGGCAGTCGAAACTAAGATAGAAATAAAATCTTTTTGTATTTTCCAAAGCTTATGCTAAAACACACCGAAAATCTTTTTGGGATCTTATGAAAATGAAATGTTAAGCACTATGTACAAACATATTTACAGACATTTTTGTGAGTTCATGTTTGAGGATCATATCAGTTTTTGAGACTAATCACCAGTACCATTGACCTTTATAAGACTTTAAGTTTCAAAAACCAATTTCACCTTAGATTGTCAGTATGTTTGTCTTTTTAAACTTTAACACATTTCTCAATTATTCCGAGATATGTTATATAGTATTAAGAACTTGACCAAACTGTGTTTCCCATCTAAGAATATACTCCCGTATCAAGATTCCCTAGATTTCATCTTACAAGTGAATATATCTTAACTGATATCTGTATCTGGGTTGTGCGAGACCTTGAGAGCTCAAGTTAGTACCATCATCCCAACAAAGAGATGAAGGCTCGAATTTAAGGTATTGTTCCAATATGGAATCATTTGACTGCAATTGTTTGAATCTTTCGATACTTACAATTCGCTGCAGTTTAGGGGTTTTAAGCAAAAATATTATAGAAGTTCTAGGCCATTGCTTACGCAAAATCAGAAGAACTTGTATAATACTCTAGATATCAATTATCTATAAAGACCTAGTATCTCAGAATCAGGCAATCTCTCAAACGAAATTTCGGAGTACCAAGTCCATATATCAAAGAGTTGTTAACCCACAAGTTAAGAAGTTGTAAATTTAAGTTTATACCCGAGAAACAATCTACTGAACATGCAAAGCCTACTGGAACATCCATGGTGAGATTTATTTTCTCAACTTTTAAACACTACAATTCTTTAGCATACTGTGATAGTCCACTGATATACTATCATTTCCTCATTTTACACAAAACTCTTTTTGCCTTTTTCATGTTTTTGTACTTTTTGAATTTTATATGTTTTTGTATTTTCTCCAAATTTCTCCCCCTAAAATAAAAAACATATTTTTAGATTTTAGATATTAAAGACAGAAATATAGTCTAACTAAATAAAGTGACCAACGAATGAGGATTACGAGAACTCATCGTCAGACCCGTATTCAACATCATCCCTATTTGACAATAGGTTTTTCATACCATTTAATCTCATAAGATATTTAAATCTTGTTCGTGTAAAAGCTTTGGTATAAAAATCAGCCTTCTGTTCATCAGTGTGGAGTTTTTCAATTCGAATCAACTTTTTCTAGTGACAGTCACGAATAAAGTGATATTGAATTTCAATATGTTTCGTTTTAGAATGTTGAACATGATTTTGTTATGTCGATTGCTGCCTTGTTATCTACATACAATGGTGTGTCAAGAAATTGCAAAGTCTCTCGTCTGTTGTTGTATCCACAACAGTTGGGAACAACAACTGGAAGCTGAAATGTACTCAGCGTCACAGGTCGAGAGAGTGACTGTGGTCTGTTTCTTGCACTGCCAGGTTATAATGCGAGTTCCAAAGAATTGGCACCCAGTTGTAGTAGATTTAGTGTTAAGTTTATCACATCCAAAATAAGAATCTGCGTATCCAGCGAGATCCAAACCATCATTTTTAGGATACCACAAGCCGGTGCTTGGGCAACCCTTCATGTATCGGAAAATTCTCTTTACGTCCATCAGGTGTGATACTCTTGGGCAGGACTGATATCGAGCGCATAGGTAGGTAGGATACATAATGTCTGGCCTCGAAGTTGTCAGATACATTAGTTACCCTATCATCGACCGATACAGCGTTCATCCACTTTGGTCCCGTGTTCATCTGGGCCGAGACCATGATTGATCGCCAATGGTGTAGATATCGGTTTAAAACTCGTTATTTGAAACTTCTGCAAAATATCATGCATGTATTTAGTTTGAGGAATGAATATACCATCAGGTAATTGATCAACCTTTAATCCAAGAAAGAATTTCATCTATCCCATCGAACTCATCTCGAACTTTTTCTTCTTATCCTTTTGTAGGTCCGTTGTACGGATCGTTTTGGTCCTAATTTGGAAAACCTAAGGTAAACGTGCGGAATCCTTTTGCATAGGCGACATTGTAGACATGTTCTTTACTGTTTAATCACCGTTTCATTAATAGTCAACGTTACAAATCCTGGAAACACTTGGACAGAGCTTCGACGTCCAGTACACAAAATCTCTGACTCTTACAAATGAAATGACAAGACATCTATATATAGGATGACAAGTTCGCTTGAACTATGTCATGGACAAGTTCGGGCGAACTTGTCCTAGCCATGACAAGTTCGGGCAACTTGTCCTAGGCATGACAAGTTCGGGCGAACTTCTCCTACGCATGACAAGTTCGGGCGAACTTGTCCTAGCTATGACAAGTTCGGGCGAACTTGTCCTAGCTATGACAAGTTCGGGTGAACTTGGCTCTAAACATACATAAACTTCGACATTTCACTCCTAAATACAGAGCTAACTTTATACGATGACGTAGGCAACAGAGATATGCATCAACAGACCCCCCTTGGATGTTGCCGTAGTCATCATTCTTCAATTGATATCCTGAGTCTATAATATTTTCTTGATCTTTATATCTTCT
The DNA here is from genome assembly GCA_947069175.1 of Scalesia atractyloides. Classification (NCBI taxonomy): domain Eukaryota; kingdom Viridiplantae; phylum Streptophyta; class Magnoliopsida; order Asterales; family Asteraceae; genus Scalesia; species Scalesia atractyloides. Next base: position 73,626,086 of record CAMTDV010000016.1, read on the forward strand.
ACAATCCTTTTCTCTTTTCTTCTCTAGCTTGTCTTGGTAAAACTTTAATCACCATGCTCCCCCTTGCTTTGAGCTTTCTGGTATCTTCAATCAACGTGTTTTATCTAGCTCCCCCTTAAAATCTACTTCCTGTTTCAAAGTTCCTCAAACATTCAAAGAAATATTGCAGATTCAAACTTTGAAATTTCATAACATAAACATTTTAAATTTTAATCTTCTATCAGTTTTTAAACCCTCTCAGTTATTCAAGTCCAAATTAATGACCTTGAATATTTGATTCGTTTATCATGTTCAACTTAATGATCTTGATTAAACATTTTGACACTAAACTGACACATTTATTCAAATGTAAGTTTCAACTTAATGAACTTTTAAACTTTTCAGATCAATTTTCAAAAGTTTTTAACTTTTTTACCAACTCTAGACTTTGAAAATCAGTTTTTCATTATCAGTGGTCGAAACTAAAAGATAATATAATCTTTTTATTTTTTGTTTTATGAAATGAATATCAAACACTAAGTATGCACACACATATTTACAAATATATATTTTGTTGAGTTTGTGTTAAAGGATCATATCAGTTTTTGAGACATATCACTAGTACCATTGACCTTTTAGATGACTTTAAGTTTTAAACAAATTTACCTAGATTGTCGATATATTTGTCCATTTAAACTTCAACACATTTCTCAATTGTTCCAAGATATGTTAGTTAGAATTATGAAACTTGACTTAACTATGGTTCCCATCTCAGAATATACTCCCGTATCAAGATTCCCTAGATTTCATCTTACAGGTGAATATAGCGTAATTGATATCTGTATCTGGGTTGTGCGAAGCCTTGAGAGCTCAGGTTAATACCACCGTATCAACAAAGAGATGAAGGCTCGACTTATAAGGTAATGTTCCCTATTTGGAATCTTTTTTAATGCAATTGATTAGATCTTTCGATTTTTTCAATTTTGTTGCAGTTTTGGAGTTCTAGCAAAAGCATTATAGAAGTTCTAGGCTATTGCTCCTGCAAAATCAGAAGAACTTGTATAATACCCCAGATATCAATCATCTATAAAGACCTCGTATCTCAGAATCAGGCAATCTCTCAAAAGAAATTTCGGAGTACTAAGTCCATATATCCGGGAGATGTTAATCCACAAGTTTAAGCAGTTGTAAAATTTAGTTTATATCCCGGAAACAATTTACTGAACGTGTAAAGCCTATCGACACATCCACAGTAAGACTGTTTATACTTTTTAAACTTTACAAATCCTTTGCATACTGTGATAGTCCACTGGTTTACTATCATTTCCTTTTATCCACAAAACTCTTTTTGCCTTTTTCAATGTTTTTGTACTTTTCGCTTTTAATGTTTTTTGGATTTTTTGAAAATTTTTTCTCCCCTAAAATTCAAAACATATTTTTGGATTTTTTGATTTATGGAAAAACATTGACCAATCGATGAGAATAACTTCAATTCTCCATCCATTACTGCTTCACAAATTTCTTTTAAATCCTCTCCCCCTCATGATGACTAAAACCTTGACACCTTTATGTTAATAAAGCATTTATATCCCTGAGTTTTGTCTGTTCAACAGTGACGATTCTGTGAATTTTTTCAAATTTCTTAAAAAATTTGTAAAATTTTCAAGTAAACGTTATTAAAACATATTTTCGAATTTTTTTTTGGAAATTGTAAAGTAAATGTTATTTGAATATGTAATAGGGCCTTTATATAGAACTTGATAACCCGGCCCGTTTTCATTGTGTGCCACGGAACTCCATTCTCAGTAATTTACTTTCTTCTCCGAAGTTCCTGCATAAAAATTCAAACAGTTAGTTGAAAAGTGACACCCAAACCTTTGTAGTCTTAGATGTTATTTCTTCAACCTTAATTTTGACTTTCTTTTCACAATCAGGTTTATATACAACTTTCTCAAGTTTTGGAAAGTCCTCTAATCTTTCAATTTTCACTGATTATGTCACTTCCTTTCCTTTTACCAACCATGTTTGATTTTTGGCTAAAGCTTTCTTGAAATACAATATAGAAACTTTTTGTTCATTACTATTCGAAGATTCACCAGTTTCAAAATTTGAAAACTTAGTAATAACTGGTTTCACCTTGTTTGTAGTTTCTGTACATTGTTTTCTAACCTGAGTTGGTATTTCCAAATCTTCAGAATTTTTCTTATCAATATGAACAAGTTTAGGAATATTTGTAAACATTTTCTAGCAATGTGTGTCTTTATCCCACATTTGTGACACAACTGTTATCATATCGTTCCTTTTTATCATACCATACACTCAATCCATAACACTGACTTGAAGTGTGATATCCAACTTTCCTGCTTCTTTTATAACTCTGATTTGACGTTGAAGCACTGCAGTCCGTCCTACACCACTTATTTTAAATTTTTGTAGGTTTTGATTTTCAAATTGTTTTGAATTTTTATAACGATTGGATGATCGTACCGATGAGTTTTATTTTCTTTTGAAAATTTTTAGAATTTAGAACTTTGTTTTTCGTTTTGTTTTCGTTCTTCATTCTGCTTAAAAGGGTTTTGCGTTGAGCATTCACCTTTTTCAGTAGATTGTAGAATAGTTTCTTGAAAATTTTCTTTTAGTTTTAAAAATATTTAATATTTATCATTTCTAGCTCTTTAATCATCGGTATCATCGTCACAATCCTCACATATGACATTGTCATAATTTGTGACATCGTCACTTATTGGGATTTTTTTTATTTTCATTGATCGGTTTTGGACATATCTGATCTAGAATCAATGACGAGGTCACAAAACCTTTCAATTTCTTTTCTAAATCAACAGCTTTATTTTTAGCAATCTCAACTTCATTTTCAAGTTGAGTCGTTTTCTCAAGATGAAAATTTATTGCTTTTTGATTTTCAATACTAATATTTTCAAAAACAAAATTTTCATTTTCTAAAATTTTATTTTATTTTCAAAATTCTTTTCATTTTCTTTTAATATTTTCTAATGTCAAACTTTCCAAATCTTTCAAAAGTTTAACATTAATAGATCTGGATTTTTCACACTTTGAGCACACAGATTCAGAACTTGAAGCTTCATTTGTTGATGTACTTGAATCTTTGGCTTCACATTTCTTCACCATTATACTCCTTTCGCTCTTCATCTGATCATTTAAACTTTGTGTTTTAAGCTTTTCTTGATCATCACTAAACCTGCAGAAGATTGACAAACTTCAGAGTTATTATCCTTCTTTAGTTTTAAAAATTTGATAACGTGATCCCAAATGTCACTAATAAATCTATAAAGATGATTAATGGTAAATCGACATTTCTTTCTTGACTCTTTCACGAAATCATCCCATTCTGATGGTAATGCATTTTCTAATTTTGAAAACTTATCTATAAGACTGATATAACATCCGTCAGAACGGAATAAATAGCTATGCATGAAATTAAAATGTTTTATTAGCTCAAACACCGATTCATCCTTTTTGCATTTAAACATTTCAAATCTTTCTTTCCAAATGATCAAACGTTGATTATGATTCAAATCAGAAGACAATTCTTCCCAATCATTCATTTTTTCAAAATTAATATTTCTCATTTCGATGAAAATTTCAGTTTTCAAAAGTTTTATACAAAATTTGACTTTTTAATCGACAATTTTAACGTATCAGGTCGCTAAAAACGTTTAAAAATTTTCCGAAAACTATTTTTACCAGATTAGAGCTGACGTGTTCATGTATATACATATTTTTACAATGAAATTTACATACGATTAGGTTTTAAATTTATAAAAATGATTTATACTTCAACATTAAAACACACACGAAAGGACAAGTGTACCCGTCATATATGTAGTAAAGTATCGGTAAGAACCAAGTATCGATCCATGGATGCGGGCGGAGATGATAATACTAAACCTTTGTCATTATTCTATCGGTATAAAAGGATAGGTTGATAAAATTTTTAAACTAAAAATGACTAAAACATAATATTTTTGGTTCTTTTTTTTTGTAAATACTAAAGACTCCAAATATGAAAAATATAAGTTTAGCCTCGCTTTATGAACAACCGGAAGATGTTAATTAAGTCGGTTATGCCACTAAGTCACTTGATCAATTTTCCATTTTTCAAAGACAATTAGTATCCCTCTCGGGAATCCTAACATGACAACTCGTTGGAAAGTTAAAACGATAAAACACTTTAACCACCTAAAGTTGTTCTTTAACGTCTATTGATTAATGTTTATGAAAATCCCTTAAAAATAAGTTAGTCATCCGTTAAGAGTTTTCTAACCTCACTTAACAAGGAAAGTTACACCGATAAACACAATGCAACCACCGAGACAAGCATAACCTAGATTAAGTCACAACCGAGTCCATTTTACAAATCTTAAACATAAATTCACTAAGAAAGCAATTTTGGCCGAAACTACTAACTAAGCTTATGATTTATGTTAAGAATTCATAACGACACCATCTAACCCGCTAAGGTCCTACGTGATGGAAAGTACTCTTGATTAATATTAGTTACCCCTTTTTTAACCCAATACCCATTTCTAGTCTCATGGGGTGAACATTTTAACTAAGCTAAAAGTTCACTAATACAAGATTAATTAGCTTCTTCTTTCAAATATCCTAACTAACCATGAACTAATCATCCAAGAAAATTTAAACTATAATCAAGAATCCAATATCAACAACAAGGTTGCAAAGCAATCATCAAGGATTAACATAAAAAGTTGTTAAGTGTCATACAAACATGATTAACATCTAATGGTTGTTTAACAAGCAAGGGATTCAAAGTGTTTTTGCCATGAGGCTACAATATTACATAAACAACAATCTAAAAGCTTGAAACATAATCAAAATTATGGAAAGACTCAAGAATCAAACCATAGACAAGCTCAAGATTGAAGAACTGGATGGTAACGGAGCTTTCGGCACTATGGAAGCTTGATTCGGACCAAACTGAGTAGTTACCGGAGCCCAAAAATCGCCAGAAATCGCTCCCAAAAATCCATTCTCCCGATCAGTGAGTTCTGCCCTGTTTTATAACAATATGGGTCTGGCACGGCCGTGCACTTTATGTGCACGGCCGTGCACTATTAGCGCAATTTGGTGACGTAATCTTATCCGGATAAGGCTATGAAAATGGCACGGCCATGCCAAGATTGTCATGGCCGGGCGTGTCCGAGATCAGCTGGCACTGGGGATCGCACTGGCAGTGCACCACGAGGAAAACAAATCTGCCCAGTCGTGCCATCCATCCGCACGGTCGTGCGCGCCATGAACTATGCTTGCACCAGGGTGTGCACGCTCGGTGTAGCCCTTCTGATCTGGGTTGGCACGGCTGTGCCAATCCTCTACACGGCCATGCACTATCTGAATCTTCACACAAAGTTTGCAACTTCGCCGTTTCGCCTGGAAAATCCTTGTTTTCTGTATCTGCTTGTCTGGCACGTGTTTAAGGCATGTATGTCACACCCTCAATTTCCACTTGCGGAGTTTTACCGCGAGCGTGTGAACAAACCAGAATCTGAGACACTAGTAACGTCGAAGACTCTATATGATTCATTAATACGTTTTCCAAAATCATTTGTTTAACCATTCATAGTTAATTTTAGATTGCCTTAGTTTGGTTTCAATGTTTAGCGGAAGCATTAGTTTTTAAAGTTGAGCGAAAGCATTTAAAGTAAAGTAAAGGAACGGGCGCCAACACAAACTGCCAAAACTAAAGAAAAACTCAAACAATGTTCGTAAATGAGACTCGATAAAAATATGTCTTGATCAATGCAAGTGAGTGCACCTAGAGCTCCTACGTCCTGAGAAACATGTAAAGAAACAAGTGTCAACATTAAAGAAGAGTGAGTTCACAGGTTTTCATAAGTTCATTGGTTCGGTTATAAGTTTGTTTCCCCCATTATCCCTAACCCGGGATAACGATTTAGTTCCATTATTCCAGACCCGGAATAATACTGACGTTACCATTATTCCTTACCCGGAATAATAATGATGTTCCATTATTCCTAACCCGGAATAATAACGTTGTTGGTTCCATTATCCCTAACCCGGGATAATATTGTTGATTCGTAATTAAGTTCAATGTTAACATGTAGGTTGCTAGCCTAAAGTTATGTCACGTAAGTGTTCGCGATCGAAGCTGACTGTTGTGCCTCCGTGTTGCCAGGCCTATCACTGACCATGGCGAAGTTAGGCCAAATTATTCACCCGTTGACCATACCCGGTCGGCTAGCGCGACTAGCTCAGGTGGGGCTTGTCGGGCCCAGTAATACTACTTATAATTTCCCCGCTATCTAACCCAATACTAACGATCCGAGAGTTTGTCGAGGACTTGTGTGATATAGCTGTTAGTGACCATAACGTACATTAACATTAACTTAGTTACCGAATAGTTTAATGACGTTAATTTTGTATAACGTAAAGAGATAGAGTTGTAGAGTGTATACATGTTTCTCCCCCTGTTGTTTAAAACCGGATAAAATTAGGGGCCGTGAACTCACCTTTAGTTGCTCGGTTAGTGTAACACAGATGTAGCAAATGATGGGACCGCTAATTGCGTCCTAACAAGTCAATTGATTTAGAGTTAGTGTGTGAACACACTGATACAAGTCCTACACATACTAACACACAATGCGGTACATACAATGACAATTCCTAAAACTCAAATCATGCATGCAAGTATCATCATACCAATATAGTGATCAAACCAACCTATCATGAACACAAATCAATCCATACAACACTTTGGTACACACATTCGCAAGTTATCAAGTTTCAGCGTATATACTCATAATTAGGCTGTTTTCGAGGATTTTTATAAAATAGTTCCAAACATTGCAAAAGTTCCAATTATTTTACAGAAGGTGTCAACAATACTTAGAATTTTATATAAATTTTTCAAGTCCTAACACTTTACCAATTATTCGTAAATATTAATATACTAGGCTGCAGTCAGATTCGTCGCTTTCTGACTGCAGTCCACGGAAGAATTTATTTAAAAATCACCGTTCGTCCAATTAACAAAATTCCAGTGAGATTTTCCCAGAAATTTCCATATCTAGGTGCTGTACAAATTTGGTGATTCGACTCTCTACAGATTATTAGATCCGACTTGATAAACAACTAACAAATTTCAGAATTTTCACAGCTTCAGTTACTGAACTTAATTGGCCACTTAAAAATATCAACGACTTCAGAAAAATATGAATCCAGCGCCATTAGAAGCGTTTTTCAAAAATCTACGTTTTAGACTTCAGAAAATCCGTTTTTCGATAAATAATAACCAAGTTACAGCCAGTTGAAGTTGGCTGTAAACACCATTCAGCATCCTGATTTCAGGATTTTATGGCAATATAACCCGCTTAAACAATCGATACGTTAAATATAAGCGATCAAGAACAGAATTACCAATCATATATCATCATATTCATCATACCCATGCAAACCCTAATCGTATTATGTAGTTTTTATCACACAAAACGCAGCCTAATGATTTTTGAATCCACTAATCAACATAATCGCAAACTAGCATAATTAATCGACTAACATCATAACACTTTCTACCATTACATACACACATGATCCATAGTTCATAAACCCTAGTATGATTAGCGAAATAACATAAAACTCTAACCTTTAACAATGGAGATTAACGAACCGTGAGCGAGATGGGAGCCGATTCGGATGATCAAGGGAAATCGCGACCGAGAAGAAGAGTGTAGGGAGGCTGTCGCGATCGAGAGGGATGTAGCAAGGCGGTTTGCGACCGAGAGAATGAATGGAAGGCTGCCGTCGGCTGTTTCACGCAAGGGTTTGGGTGGGTCGGTTTGGGTCTATAACTTGGTCCTCAAGTTTCGGTTAACTACTTGAGTCGCAAGGAAGTGAGGTCTACTCGTTTCGCGGCTCGGTTCGATTCATTTATCTATTTATTATATCTATATTTTATAACTAAAACAAATCACGAAATCGGAACATCACATAATAACTCACCAACTTATTAACGTTTAATACACATAGCACGTAATTCATTTGACAAGTTCACAAAGTTAGCGTAATTATTTCGAGCGTGTAAATTAAATCTCCGAATCAATTTAGCGTAGGAATGAATAACCATGAAGTAGTGCGTTTAAGATGTCTGAAAAACCGGGATGTCACATTATCCCCATGTTGAAAGAATTTTCGTCCCGAAAATTTAGTAAACGCGGTTTAGAATGCAGCGTACATGTTTAGAGTGCCACGCACAAAGATTTAGTTCGTTAACAATGGTACGCGAAATTACAAGAAATTCTCAAGTGCCACGCACAAAGATTTAGTTCGTTAACAATGGTACGCGAAATTACAAGAAATTCCCAGGTTGTCACATCATCCCCATGTTAAAAGAATTTTCGTCTCGAAAATTTAGTTGGTGGTATCGTTAACTTGTTGCTCAGCTGCAAAGAGGTGTGGGTATTTGCTTTTCATTTGGTACTCTCTTTCCCATATGAACTCCGGTCTACGCTTAGAGTCCCAACGAACCTTGACGATCGGAATCTTACTATGCCTTCGAGTCTTGATCTCACGATCCATGATCTCGATAGGTTGTTCCACAAAGTGCAGTTGTTCATCCACTTGAATCTCATCCAATGGAATGACTAGGGTTTCATCTGATAGACACTTCTTCAGAGTTGATACGTGAAAAACGTTGTGAACTCCACTGAGTTCGGCAGAAAGGTCTAATTGATAAGCTACGGGTCCAATACGTTTCAAGATCACAAACAGGCCTACGTACCGTGGGTTTAGTTTGCCTCGTTTTCCAAAGCGGATTACACCCTTCCAGGGTGACACCTTCAGTAGGACGCGATCGCCTACCTGAAATTCGAGCGGTTTGCGTCGTTGATCAGCGTAGCTTTTCTGTCGATCTCGTGCCGCCGCCATGCGGTTTCTGATTTGCACAATCTTTTCAGTAGCCTCAAGTATCAACTCAGGGCCTGTGAGTTGACTGTCACCGACTTCTGCCCAACATACCGGTGATCTACATTTACGACCGTATAATGCCTCAAACGGTGCTGCCGATATACTCGTATGGTAACTGTTGTTATACGAAAATTCCACTAAAGGCAGGTGGATTTCCCAACTATTCCCGAAGTCTACTACGCATGCCCTAAGCATGTCTTCCAAGGTCTGTATGGTCCTTTCGCTTTGACCATCAGTCTGAGGGTGATATGCTGTGCTCATATCTAAGCGTGTTCCCAACGCTTTCTGAAGTGACTGCCAAAAGTTGGACGTGAAACGAGCATCTCTGTCTGAGATGATGGACGTTGGCACTCCGTGCCGAGAAACTACTTCCTTAATGTAGATGCGAGTCAATTTGTCCATCTTATCCGTTTCTTTGATCGCTAGGAAGTGTGCGGACTTAGTTAAACGATCCACGATCACCCAGATGGTATCGCAACCACCCAAAGTTCGCGGGAGTTTAGTGATGAAGTCCATCGAGATCTGATCCCATTTCCACACTGGGATCTCACGTTGTTGGAGTAGTCCTGATGGCTTCTGATACTCTACCTTGACTTTTGCACAAGTCAAACACTTGCTCACGTAGGTGGCTATATCAGCTTTCATGTTGGGCCACCAATACGCAGCTTTAAGGTCTTGATACATCTTATCCGAACCAGGATGGACAGAGTATCGGGATTTGTGAGCTTCGTCCATGACTAGCTTTCTAAGGTCTCCGTAGAGAGGTACCCATATACGATTCATGAAATACCGGGCTCCATTGGGTTTTACTTCCCAATCGCGTTCCATTTTTCCCACCGATTCGACCTTGATGTTTTCTTCCTTAACTGCTTCTAACTGCGCATCGCGTATCTGTTCGGGTAACCCCGAATGAATGGTGAACTGTAGTGCTCGTACCCGACGAGGTTTCAAGTGCTCCTTCCTACTGAGGGCATCAGCTACCACGTTAGCTTTACCAGGGTGATACCGAATGGCACATTCATAATCGTTCAAGAGTTCGACCCAGCGACGCTGTCGCATTTCAACTCCTTCTGATCAAATATGTGTTGGAGGCTCTTGTGGTCTGTATAAATTGTGCACTTTGTTCCATATAGGTAGTGTCTCCAAATCTTAAGTGCAAACACTACTGCTCCCAATTCCAGGTCATGTGTTGTGTAGTTTTTCTCGTGAACCTTCAATTGTCGGGACGCATACGCGATGACCTTATCGCGTTGCATGAGTACGCATCCCAACCCCTGAATGGAAGCGTCACAATACACTACAAAGTCATCTGTCCCTTCCGGCAAGGACAGAATGGGTGCACTGCAAAGTTTCTGTTTCAGCAATTGAAATGCTGCTTCTTGCTTGTCACCCCAAGCATACTTGATGCCTTTCTGGGTGAGGGTGATAAGCGATTGTGCGATCTTTGAAAATCCCTCGATGAAACGTCTGTAGTAACCAGCCAAACCCAAAAATTGTCGGATCTCCGTCGGTGTCCTGGGTGCTTCCCAGTTTTTGATAGCTTCAATCTTGGCGGGGTCGACGTGGATACCCTTTTCATTTACGATATGCCCGAGGAACTGAACTTCCCGAATCCAGAAATCACACTTTGAAAGCTTGGCATATAGTTTCTCCTGTTGAAGTAATCCCAGCAGTAATCGTAGATGTTCAGCATGTTCTTCTTCACCTTTAGAGTAGATGAGTATGTCATCGATGAACACAATGACAAACTTGTCGAGATACGGTTTACACACACGGTTCATGAGATCCATGAACATTGCGGGTGCGTTGGTGAGACCGAAGGGCATGACCAAGAACTCATAATGGCCATACCCAGTACGAAATGCCGTCTTAGCGATATCCTCCTCCCTGACGCGTAACTGGTGATAACCGGACCGTAGATCAATCTTGGAGTAGTAGGTTGACCTTGAAGTTGGTCGAAAAGATCGTCGATGCGAGGTAATGGGTATCGGTTCTTGACAGTAACCTTATTTAGTTCCCTGTAGTCGATGCACATGCGGAAGGTCCCGTCCTTCTTCTTGACAAAAAGGACTGGAGCTCCCCATGGCGAAGTGCTAGGTCGGATAAATCCTTTTTCTAATAGTTCCTGAAGTTGGGTAGACAGCTCTTGCAGCTCGGCTGGGCTAGGCGGTATGGGGCCTTGGCGATGGGAGTTGCATGGTTCGCCAATTCAATTTCAAACTCCAATTGTCGATGTGGTGGGAGACCAGCTAACTCCTCTGGGAATACATCAGAAAAATCACGAATGACGGGGATGTCTTCTATACGTTTCTCGTCTTTAGGCTGTTCGGTAACCAGTGCGAGCAAAGCGAAGGAGTTCTTCCTCCGAAGATACTTCTGCGCTTGCATGTAAGAGATGATGTTTGTGACGGCGCCTGCCTTCTCGCCTTGCACCGTCAAGAATTCGTCGTTAGAGAGCGGAATACGGATAGATTTTTCGAAGCAGAGAACTTCAGCTCGGACGTCGGATAGCCAGTCCATTCCGACTACCACGTCAAAACTACCCAGGGTAGTTGTCATCAGATCAATGGTAAAGGTGTGACCCGCGAGTTTGAGTTGACAGCCGGATACTAAATGGGTCACATCTACAGACTTACCATCGGCTAGTTCTATGACGTAAGGGGCCTCTAGAGGTTTGGGCATGAGATTTAGGTTATTCCTAAAGGACTCATATATAAAACTCCTATCCGCACCCGTATCAAAAAGCACAGTAGCAAAATGTTCATTAAGGGGAAACTTACCGGTGACCACGTTCGAGTCGTTTCTGGCCTCTCCGCGGCCCAGCGTAAACACACGCCCTTTGGCACCTCCTGTGCCACCATTTCCATTGTTGTTGTTGTTACGAAGCTGTGGGCAGTCTCTTTTGAAGTGGGCAGTGCTACCACACTGATAGCTTCCCCGGTTAACACCCTGCTGCTGACCCTGGGGTTGATTTTGATTTTGTCGGGACATGATTTACCCACGACAATCCTTTGCCACATGTCCACTTTGCCACATCATTGGCAGCGATTCCCGGCACAAGGGCCGTGATGATGAAGATTACAGCGATTGCACTGCGGTTTTCGACCTACATAGCCGCTTGTGTTCTGGTTGTTGTTGGCGGGCTGATTATTGTGACCCCGGTGGCTGTTGAAATTATTGAATCGTTTCTGGTTCCCCTGTTGTGGCTGGGATGACGAAGACTGTCGAGCAGACGAGTCTTCAAACTTTCTTTTATTATCAGGGGTCACTTCAGTTGTACCCCGAGATGGCAACTTCTTTTGTTCCACTGCCTTATCGTGAGTTTGTGCGCCAACCTGATTGCTTGATGTCAGTCACAGGGTTGCTAGCCATTACCATACCCTGGATCTCGGGGACCAGACCCCCAAGGTAAAACTCGAGTCGTTTCTCAACGGTGTTGGCCAGATCGGGACATAGAAATACCAAGTCGTGATGTTTCGCTGTGTATGCTTCTATTTCAGATCTCACCACTTGTGGTTCCATAAGGCTTGCTCCAACTGCTGAACCCTGTCTCGTGGACAGTACTCCTCTTTGATTAGGGCCTTAAACTCGGCCCAGGCCATTGCATTTGCAGCAATAAGTCCACGCGTTTGGACTTGTGCATTCCACCAAGTTAGTGCCCCATCCTCCAATGTTGAGGCAGCATACTTGACCTTGTTGGCCTCCAGACAATTGCACATTTCAAACACTGATTCGGACTTTTCGATCCAGCGGACCAGTCCTATGGGTCCTTCTGCCCCCGTGAATTTGCTCGGCTTCGTATCGAGGAACATCTTGTAGGGGTTAGGACCCCCTCCTGCTGCCGGTTGGTTTTGAACACCCGCTAGAGCAGTTTCACATGCTCTTGGATCATTGCGGCTAATTCTTCGGGCGTCATGTTAAGGTTTCCTCGTCGTCCAATTGCCATTTAGATCTTCGTAAGACAACATAAACATACACCGATAAGTCTATATATCCAATATAGTTATCCTATTCCATACTTAAATAATTCCTCAAATTATGTCATCCCAAATAAATTAAACAGTCAAAAGAAATATTCATTAAATAAAATTTCAACGTCTTACAAAGTGCCAACCAAACATATCAGTTTACTATAAAATCTCAAGTTTTAACATAAGTAGGAAAATAAATAGACTGAAGGAAAGCAAATAGAATAAGCGAGACGTGTCAGTCTTCTACGTCTCCATCCCCCAAATCGCTATGTTACCGTCATCCTCCGCGGCGTTTCCAGCTTCTACAGCTGGGTCTTCCTCCGGATCCTCCTCTTGATCCTCTTCCGGGATCCTCCTCTACCGGCACTGGAGGGGCCGGTGCTGGTGCGGGTACTGGTACAGGTGCCTGATTCTGTTCTAGTTCTTGAATTCTCCAGCTAGACTCAAGAACTATGTCTTCGAGCCAGTCAGCCCTTAGCTGCTTCAGCACGAAGATCTCTAGCTAAAGTGTTACGAGCTATCTTACTCGTATGTTGCTCTTCCTCGAGCGATCCAGTCTTACCTGTTAATTGTCGTATCATCCATCCCTGTGCTAGGATGGTTTCATGCATTCTTTCTAATTGTTCTTGTTGTTTTCTTATCATATCTCTAAGTAGGTCGTTCCCTACTTCTAACGAGTTAACCGGTTCGACCGGCATAGCGATGGTCGGGTGTGAGGACGACTTCTCCCCTAGAGGAGCCTTTTTCTCGCAGCTGGCGTGCCTCCACGCCATGAGGTGGTGAGGGTTCCACCATAGGTGCCTTCCCCGGCGCCCTTGGTTGCAAAAGTTTGTCGGATGATGATGATGATGACATTGCCTGTTGGGTTGCGTAGTTAGTTACGAGTTGCATTCGTTTCAATTATGAATTCACATTTCACATAACATAGTTGTGGTATAACACATAACAAGATATAACAGTTCAGTGCCAAACTAAGTCTAGTGTCGTGTAATCAGCTATAGTTTAGGTCTACCTTTAATGCAAACCTGGTTCTCTATAACTAGAGGCTCTGATACCAATCTGTCACACCCTCAATTTCCACTTGCGGAGTTTTACCGCGAGGGTGTGAACAAACCAGAATCTGAGACACTAGTAACGTCGAACGACTCTATATGATTCATTAATACGTTTTCCAAAATCATTTGTTTAACCATTCATAGTTAATTTTAGATTGCCTTAGTTTGGTTTCAATGTTTAGCGGAAGCATTAGTTTTTAAAGTTGAGCGAAAGCATTTAAAGTAAAGTAAAGTAAAGGAACGGGCGCCAACACAAACGCCAAAACTAAAGAAAAACTCAAACAATGTTCGTAAATGAGACTCGATAAAAAGATGTCTTGATCAATGCAAGTGAGTGCACCTAGAGCTCCTAGCGTCCTGAGAAACATGTAAAGAAACAAGTGTCAACATTAAAGAAGAGTGAGTTCACAGGTTTTCATAAGTTCATTGGTTCGGTTATAAGTTTGTTTCCCCCGTTATCCCTAACCAGGGATAACGATTTAGTTCCATTATTCTCGACCCGGAATAATACTGATGGTTTCCATTATTCCTTACCCGGAATAATAATGATGTTCCATTATTCCTAACCCGGAATAATAACGTTGTTGGTTCCATTATCCCTAACCCGGGATAATATTGTTGATTCGTAATTAAGTTCAATGTTAACATGTAGGTAGTTAGCCTAAAGTTATGTCACGTAAGTGTTCGCGATCGAAGCTGACTGTTGTGCCTCCGTTTGCCAGGCCTATCACTGACCATGGCGAAGTTAGGCCAAATTATTCACCCGTTGACCATACCCGGTCGGCTAGCGCGACTAGCTCGGGTGGGGCTTGTCGGGCCCAGTAGTACTACTTATAATTTTCCGCTATCTAACCCAATACTAACGATCCGAGAGTTTGTCGAGGACTTGTGTGATATAGCTGCTTAGTGACCATAACGTACATTAACATTAACTTAGTTACCGAATAGTTTAATGAAGTTAATTTCGTATAACGTAAAGTGATAGAGTTGTAGAGTGTATACATGTTTCTCCCCCTGTTGTTTAAAACCAGATAAAATTAGGGGCCGTGAACTCACCTTTAGTTGCTCGGTTAGTGTAACACAGATGTAGCAAATGATGGGACCGCTAATTGCGTCCTAACAAGTCAATTGATTTAGAGTTAGTGTGTGAACACACTGACAAGTCCTACACATACTAACACACAATACGGTACATACAATGACAATTCCTAAAACTCAAATCATGCATGCAAGTATCATCATACCAATATAGTGATCAAACCAACCTATCATGAACACAAATCAATCCATACAACACTTTGGTACACACATTCGCAAGTTATCAAGTTTCAGCGTATATACTCATAATTAGGCTGTTTTCGAGGATTTTTATAAAATAGTTCCAACATTGCAAAAATTCCAATTATTTTACAGAAGGTGTCAACTATACTTTAGAATTTTATATAAATTTTTCAAGTCCTAACACTTTACCAATTATTCGTAAATATTAATATACTAGGCTGCAGTCAGATTCGTCGCTTTCTGACTGCAGTCCACGGAAGAATTTATTTAAAAATCACCGTTCGTCCAATTAACAAAATTCCAGTGAGATTTTTCCGGAAATTTCCATATCTAGGTGCTGTACAAATTTGGTTATTCGACTCTCTACAGATTATTAGATCCGACTCGATAAACAACTAACAAAGTTTCAGAATTTTCACAGCTTCAGTTACTGAACTTAATTGGCCACTTAAAAATATCAAACGACTTCAGAAAAATATGAATCTAGCGCCATTAGAAGCGTTTTTCAAAAATCTACGTTTTAGACTTCAGAAAATCCGTTTTTCGATAAATAATAACCAAGTTACAGCTAGTTGAAGTTGGCTGTAAACACCATTCAGCATCCTGATTTCAGGATTTTATCGCAATATAACCCGCTTAAACAATCGATACGTTAAATATAAGCGATCAAGAACAGAATTACCAATCATATATCATCATATACATCATACCCATGCAAACCCTAATCGTATTATTAGTTTTTATCACACAAAATGCAGCCTAATGATTTTTGAATCCACTAATCAACATAATCGCAAACTAGCATAATTAATCGACTAACATCATAACACTTTCTACCATTACATACACACATGATCCATAGTTCATAAACCCTAGTATGATTAGCGAAATAACATAAAACTCTAACCTTTAACAATGGAGATTAACGAACCGTGAGCGAGATGGGAGCCGATTCGGATGATCAAGGAAAATCGCGACCGAGAAGAAGAGTGTAGGGAGGCTGTCGCGATCGAGAGGGATGTAGCAAGGCTATTTGCGACCGAGAGAATGAATGGAAGGCTGCCGTCGGCTGTTTCACGATTAGGGTTTGTGTGTTTTTGTTTTTGAAACATATCACATGCATGTATGTGTATATATAGCGCAAGATGATAAAAAAAGGAAAGGGTTTGCGGTTGGGTGGGTGCTCGCGGCCGCAAGGGTTTGGTGGGTCGGTTTGGGTCTATAACTTGGTCCTCAAGTTTCGGTTAACTACCTGAGTCGCAAGGAAGTGAAGTCTACTCGTTTCGCGGCTCGGTTCGATTCATTTATCTATTTATTATATCTATATTTTATAACTAAAACAAATCACGAAATCGGAACATCACATAATAACTCACCAACTTATTAACGTTTAATACACATAGCACGTAATTCATTTGACAAGTTCACAAAGTTAGCGTAATTATTTCGAGCGTGTAAATTAAATCTCCGAATCAATTTAGCGTAGGAATGAATAACCGTGAAGTAGTGCGTTTAAGATGTCTGAAAAACCGGATGTCACACTGTAAATGAAAACATACGTGATTGAGTATCTAATTATTGATCTTTCGGCCAAAAACGTGTAAAAGGGGGATAAAATGGGGGACTAATTTATGTGTATTTTAACAAATATCAAACCTCCCCACACTTGAACTTTCTTATCCTCAAGCAAACTAAAATAAAACATAATTTGAACAAGATTCAATAATTTACAAGCTAACAAATTAATATGCTTACAACAAGGTTAGTCGGTTTTTCGAAAAAACTCGTCAAAAAATTTGAATCAAACAAGTCTATGCAAACATATGTAAAGATAACTGTTGATGCATTTGGTGTTTGTCACTTGTCGAATAGGCTAGATTGAGCGTCTGTTGAATATTGTATAGGTTAGAATTGAACACACGACCAAATATGGAGCGAATAGTGAAAGTGGGACACAAGTTCGCCCGAACTTGACATGTAATGGTCAAGTTCGCCCGAACTTGACATGTGATGGTTAAGTTCGCCCGAACTTGTCCTGTGAAGGACAAGTTCACCCGAACCATGCACACTCCGGGTGAACTTGTTACCCTATATATAGGTGTGTTGTTCATTTGTCATTTAAGTTTTTGCCATCCCTATGGGGAGGTGATGCTAGATTCTCTCCAGGAACTCCGGCAGCTGGACTTAAAGATGTATACTCTTTCGGTATGAATGAAGACTTCTGCTGAATTCTACTTCTACTCCATTCTGTAATAACATTCTACCGAAACTGTTATATACGTTTACGCACTAACTTCTGTCTAGAACCGCCTGATTACGGACCTTCAATTGCTATCAGATCTTCAAAAGGTAAAAAGTAAGTTAACTTTGGTATCAAATCTTCAAAAGGTATCAAATTTGGTCGAAGTTAGGATCAAGTTCGCTCGAACTTGATTAAAATCTCATCAATTTTAATCAAGTCCGCCCGAACTTGATAGATTTTCAAAGTTTTAACCACAAGTCCGCTAAAACTCATCTAAAACTCTTCAATTATATCAAGTTCGCCCGAACTTGTATAAATTTTGATGAAATTTTAGCATAAGTTTGTCCGAACTTAGTTAATTTATTGAAAATCATCCATAAGTTCGCCCGAACTTGTGTAAATCAAATCTGATTTTTCTCACCAACTGCAAGTTCGCCCGAACTTGTTATTGTACTAATAATTTTTCGAAGTTTGTGAACGTGTGTTTTTAGCAAAATTTGTCAGTTTTTAAAAATGGAAGATCTTCACACTGCATTTATGACTGCAACAACGTTAGACGCTCAGATGGTAAACCAAGTAAACATCAACAACGAAATGGGCATGTCTGTTAAACCTCCAAAACTCATATGTATGGACGAATATGAGAGTTGGAAGTAGAAGTTTATGAATTGGGTCCAAGCTACATATTTCCACAGCTGGGTGGCGATAGAGACTAGTTATACATGGCCTAGGGATGAGATTGATAATGTTATCGACATTAGCAAGTTCTCTACTATTCAGAAAGATGCATACGTTGCCGAGAAGAAAATGATAAGCTTAATTCAACAATCGGTGAAGGAAGATATTCTGGTGCTGCTACCTGAATTTAAAACTGCACAAGTGCTATGGAAATCCTTGAAGAACAAATACCAGGGAAGTGCAGAAATGGTCAAAAGCAAGAAAGCACTGATCATGAAAGAATTCGATATATTCACGATGATTAAAGGAGAAACGATGAAACAGATGATCGAAAGGTTTTATCATCTGAAAGTGATCATGAGCAGACACGGGCTTGAGAAAACAGAAGAAGAATACATTGATAAGCTAGCTGATGCCTTACCTGATGGAGAGTGACTACTTATCTTATGGTGTACAAAGAAAGTCCTAATTGGGAGTTCTTCAAACTGTCCACATTCATTGATAAATTGGAAGGGCATGAGATGGAGTTGTTGAAGATAGCAAAATCAAACAACGCTAATGTGACTCAAGATATAGGGTTGTACTACAAGTCAGGAGCTCAAGATAATATCACTGGCCCGAAGATCCAAACTGCTTTCAGCGCGAATCTAAATTCTTTGAATCATTCGCCACAGAGTCAAGCTCAATCATATCCGAAATATGATCAGAGTCCTCAGAGTTCATCATTTTCAAGCACTGGTTGAAATTCTTTATATCAGAATTAAGCAAATCAGAATAACCAATCAAATTCTGATCCAAATGGGTGTAAATGCAACATTGCTGTTAATCTTAACAATGTCGTTTCTAAGCAAGTTGCCAAACAACACATGGCACTTCTCGCCACAGTGTTAGAATCATATGAAAGCTTGGTGGACGGGAAAATTGGTAATCCGGAAATGACCGCCGAAGACTATGATCAAGTAGATGAAGAAGAACTTGAACTGATGGACATCAAATGATCTTTAGCATCGATCATTCGGAGGGTTACTAAGTTTGTTGCGCTAACCGGCAGAGATATCAGAAATTCAACAAACAAGTTGGGGTTCGACAAAACAAAGGTTACCTGCTTTAGATGCCAACAAAAAGGGCACTTCAAAAGAGAATGCAAGAACCCAGAGGCAACAGGCAACCAAAGTCCATTTGGAGGTTGAAACGAATACTACAAGAAGTCACTTCAATGCAAGCCTTTCCCAAAGAAAACTCAAGTCGAAATCCAGGAGAAACCAAACAACAACAACACAGAAAAGGCAATGGTCGCTTCAAATGAAGATGACGGTTTTGATTGGAACTCAGATATTGCCAAAAAGACCAGTGTTGCTCTTATGGCCGAGATAGTGGAAGACACATCTGATCAGGATGCAGCCATGGAAAGTGCATTACTAGAAGAATACATGCAGCAAGCTGAAGTTGAGGAAATTTATCACCACACAAAGGTGCAGAGTATCCTTTCACCTAACTTGTCTACTAGTTTTGCAGGTTGTTTTGGTGATGTAACAACTATGGAGCATGTTGCTGAAGAGAAACCAGAGATTGAAGAAGTGATAAACGTGAACAAAGAAGTTAATGAAGAAAACCTCACTGAGATTGCCAACAAGGCTATGATGGCAAATCTAACGAAGGTAGGTCCAGAGGTAAAGGTTGAAGTAAAGGAAGTGGTTAAAGTACAAGTCGTCGAGGTTGAGAAACCATGTACGAAATGTGCTGAACTGTGTGTTCAATGTGCTGAAAAGTGTCAGATCATAACCGAACTCAATGTGCATAATAATAATTTCAAATATGATTATTGCACAATGAAGGAGGCATATGACAAAATGAAAGATGATTATGGTAGGCTTGATAGAAATAACATTGAACAAGATGATACTATCAGAATGTTAAAAGCTACTTTAATGGAAAACAAAAAGCTATTAACGTTTACATTAATAACATTGCTGAAGTAAAACAAGAGCTACAAGACATGAAAATCGAAACCGAAAGGATTCGACAGCTTCTACAGAGCTATACCCCGAATGCCTATGCCATCGATCACATTCTTTCAACAATTCAATCGGAAGACAATGTTCAGAAAGCCAAAGGTAAGAAACGTGGAGACTATACCAATGTTCCACCACCCCTATACGAAAAATATTATCGCAAAAAGGCTGAGGGATGGACAAGGCCTCAACATTGAACTTTTAACCGAAAAAAATGAGCTGCCTGAGAACATTGATATAACTTACACGAGGTATTATGGCGAAGCAGTGATTAAGCAAGTTGTTGATAATGTCTTGAGTGTGATGATGGCAGCTTTGAAAGCACCAACTCGAGTTCAAAAATTCTGATTCACAATATGAAGATGACGTGTGATACCCATGACGAAACCAGGTACACCTTAATTGGTCATAAACTTAAAGCATGACTAAAACTATAATTGTGCGTAGACCTTGTGCAATTTCATGACTTGTGTGTTGTGCGACCCAATATATGTTATATCTCGGAGGAATCTGAGAGCACGTCATGGTTGATATGACACTACTAAGGATCAATGATGCGAGGTTGGCATCGTTAGCCTTGAACAACGTGTTAAACGGAGATTTGACGTTTAACAGTGCGTTAAACCTTTGACGTTGATTATTAGATTATCGGTAGCCTTATTTAAGATTCCTAGTTCCAGGAATAGCTTAGTTTTGTGCCATAGACTGTGACATAAGGTTTGAAAAAAATCAAAGCCCGGGCACGCAAAGCGAAGCAGCTCCCGGTTGAGGAAACGCATTCGTTCCGGGCATAACATAAGGCAATCAAATGTGCAAGGAAGGATCGATCAAGCTTAAAAACACTTAAACGAATGTCAAACGAGACTTTTATGATTAAAACGTAACTGGGTTCAGATTTTAAGACGGTTATGCTGTAGGACCGTTGTATGGATCGTTCGGGCACTAATCTGACAAACCTAAGGTAAACGTGCGGAATCCTTTTGGTTAAGCGACATTAGATACACTCATTTGTTTCTATTTAATTACTGTTTCAATAATATTAAACGTTACGGATCTTGGAAACACTTGGACAGAGCTTCGCCTCTGTCGTGACAAAATCTCTGAAAGTTACAAATAAAATCCCAAGGCATCTTTATATAGGTTTACAAGTTCGCTGGTGAGGAAGTGAGTTCGGGCGAACTTGACCTAGTCAAGTTCGGCAAATTGATATCATCATCACCATGACCACGAACTTGACCTCTAACTCACTTAAATACGCCTCGTTTCTAACAGATTAAGCCCTAATCGCTCAGACTCGATATTATACGATGACGTAGGCAACAGACATATGCATCAACAGACTCCCCCTTGGATGTTGCCGTAGTCATCATTCTTCAATTTAGTTCCTGAGTCTTTAACAATTTCATGATCTTTATTTCTTGAATAACTTTATCTTCCATGATCTTCATAACTTCTACAATCCTTTTATCTTTTCTTCTTGAGCTTGTCTTGATAAAACATTAATCACCATGCTCCCCCTTGCTTTGAATTTTCTGGTATCTTCAATCAACGTGTTTTATCTAGCTCCCCCTCAAATGATGCTCCGAATCTCTAATATTTGGCGATTAAGAACAATCACACATATCCACACACAAACAGTTTTTTAACAGTCTCGTTGGTCGGGTTCACATTCAACATTATTAGGTTTCCATGGATGCAGAAATGTAAACATACTAAAATGTAATATTTACAGTTTGTATTTTTGTGAGAAAACGTGCTAGATGATCATACCAGTTTTTGAGACATATCACCAGTACCGTTGACCTTTTAATGACTTTAAGTTTTAAAATTGTTTACCTAGATTGTCGATATGTTTGTCCACTTAAACTTTAATACATTTCTCAATTGTTCCAAGATATGTTAGTTAGAATTATGAAACCTGACTTAAATGCGTTCCCGCTTCTTGAATATACTCCAGTATCAAGATTCCCTAGATTTCATCTTACAGGTGAATATAGCGTAATTGATATCTGTATCTGGGTTGTGCGAGACCTTGAGAGCTCAGGTTAGTACTACCATACAGACAAAGAGATGAAGGCTCGACTTTGAGGTGTGTTCCAATTAAGGAATCTTTTAAGCACTGCAATTAATTAGATCTTTCGATACATTTCAAGTTTGCGTGCAGTTTGGGGGTTTATAGCAAAAGTATTATAGAAGTTCTAGGCTATTGCTTCCGCAAAATCAAAAGAACTTGTATAATACCCCAGATATCAACTATCTATAAAATCTTGTATCTTAGAATCAGGCAATCTCTCAAACGAAATTTCGGAGTACTAAGTCCATATATCCAAGATGTGTTAATCCACAAGTTTCAGCAGTTGTAAAATTTAGTTTATATCTCGGAAACAATTTACTGAACGTGTAAAGCCTATCAACACATCAACGGTAAGACTTGTTTATAACTTTTTAAACTTTACAAATATTTAGCGTACTGTGATAGTCCACTGATGTACTATCAATTCCTTTTTGCGCACAAGTAATCTCATTTTTCATTTTTCAATGTTTTTGACATTATTGAGATTTTTATTGTTTTTGGAATCATTTTAAAATGATGTTTTTCAATTTTACAGGATTTTTTTTTACAATTTTTAAAATTTTTTCTCCCCCTAAAATTAAAACATCTTATTAAAATCGAAAATTGAATATTCCATTTTAACCATTTAACGACTTTTTACGAATGTAAACACAAGACTACCATTTTGTTTGTGTGGAATATCACTCCTGTCTCTTGTCTCTCTGTATGAACAACCACTACTTCTGAAATGACCTTTGGCTTGAAGCTTGGTTATCCTGCACATTCAAACAAACTTTAATCAGTTTTGAATTGGAACCCAATCCATTCTGGATTTAGGTTTACCAAAATCATTAACATCTGAAGTAAACAAACATTCACACTCTTTTTGATATTCAAACAGTTTGATAAAAACTTTATTTAAAAATTTTACTTTTTTTAATCTTTTAACTGTTTAAATTATCAAATTTTTCTCCACTGCTCACTCTTTTGTCCTCATATTTGTATCTGATGAATTATGTTTACTTGACTTGAGTAAAATGATTCATTAGAACTTTTATCTGATTTTTTAGATGTATCTAAGGACAAAATCTTTTCCAAATACTCTCTAACTTTTTTCCTCTTTTTTTCTCAATCTATCCTTTTGCCCTTATGATAACTTGACTTTTTGTTCTTTGGGCTTCTCTACAGTTTTCTAATTTTTCTTCTCTGTTTTCTTCTCCTCTGGTCTTTTCTCCTCCTGAGATTTAACCGATCTTCTTTTCAGATTAGTCGGACAATCCCTGATATATGACCTTTGATTTGACATTTATAGCATCTTCTCGTATCAAATCTCTTTTTCAGGCAGTTAACAACAATGTGTCCACCAAATCCACAGTTGTAACACACTCTATTATCGTACCAATCTCTCCATTCAGACCAAACACCCAAATCAGCACATTGATTTGACGTGTAGTAGTCATCTTTCCTGCTTCTTCTATAAATTGATTTGACTTTGAAGCACTATGGTCCGACCTGCACCACTTATTCTCAAATTTTTGTGAGTTTTGTTTTCAAATTTGTTTGATTTTTTATAATGATTGGATGATTGTTCCGATGAACTTTTATTTTTGTTTTGAAAAGTTTTAGAATTTTGTTTTTCAAGTTGTTTTTGTTCTCCATTCTGCTTAGAAGGTTTTTGCGATGGGCATTCACCTTTTTCAGCAGATTGTAGAACAGTTTTTTGAAATTTTTCTTTTAGTTTCAAAAATATTTCTTTTTTTATTATTTTTATCATTTTCATCATCGGCATTATCATCACAATCCCCAATTATGACATCGTCATAATTTGTGACATTGTCACTTATTGGATTTTCCTTTTTATTATTATTGGTTGTTTTTAGACATATATGGTCTAACTTTAAACAGGAAGTCACAAAACCTTTCAATAATTTTTCTGAATTAACAGCTTTATTTTTAACAGTCTCAACTTATTTTTCCAGTTGAGCAATTTTCTCAATATAAGAATTTATTGCTTTTTGATTTTCTATATTTAATGTTTCAAAAACAATATTTTCATTTTTAAACATTTTTATTTCATTTTGAAAATCTATTACCATTTGTATTTTTTAAAATTTTTATTTTGTTTTCAAAATTCTTTTCATTTTCTTTTAATTTTTTATTTTCTAATGTCAAACTCTCAATCTCATTCAAGAGTTTGGCATTATCTGCCTGATAATTGTCTACGTCGTAGACGGGTAGACTGGTTTAGAACTTGAAGACTCATTTGTGGATATATTTGAAACTAGAGCTTCACAGTTCTTAACCACTGCACTCTCTTGAAACATATTCTTCAGAGATGTCCATAAACTCTTTCGCAGTCTTGTATTCTGGTAAAAGTATCAGGATGTCTTCCTTAACCGATTGCTGGATAAGATTAATCATTTTTTTCAGCAAAATAATCATCTTTCTGTTGAGTAGAATATTTGCACTTCTCCAGAATTTCTGATTCGCATCTCTAGGAACGACAAAACCTGTCTCAATCGCAACCCAACTGCGGAAATGCATAGCTTGGACCCAGCCCTCAAATTTTGTTTTCCAAACTTCATAATCATCAAAACTTACCAACATTGGCGGCTTCACGGACCCAATTTTGTTTTTCAAACTAATCTGTCGTTCAAAACACTTGAAAAAATGTTTAGCAAACAGACAATTTTAGTAAAATTTGACCTTTTAATCGACAATTTTAACGTCTCAGTTTGCTAAAAACGTTTAAAATTTTTTGGAAAACTGTTTTTACCAGATTAGAGCTTTAAACTCGTCTCGTCGATACGATCCTAACGGTATATAATGTCGGAAAAATGTTTTTTTAGAAACCCTTAGACATGTTCTGGCGAACTTGTAATAGCTTGTGAGACAAGTTCGGGCGAACTTGTGCTAACAAACAATCAGATTTAACAAGTTCGGCGAACTTGTATATTGCTTGACAAGTTCGAGTGAACTTGTGAGACTTTTCAAAAGAACTTCAAGTTCGGGCGAACTTCTAAGATATTCAAGAGATTTTACAAGTTCGGGGGAACTTGTAATAGATTTTCAACAAAATTTAATCAAGTTGATGAAATCTTAATGAAAAGTATGCAAGTTCGAGCGAACTTATCAAAAATCTTGAAAAATCAATCAAGTTCGGGCGAACTTGATGAAAAGTTATGAATTTTTCAATCAAGTTCGAGCGAACTTGATGTCAAGTTCGAGCAAACATGAGTTATTCGACATGGTTTTTTTGCAATTTTTGACATGAATTCATTTGTTTAAAGCTCTGATCTTTTCAAGGGTTTATCTATTATGGATTTTACGTATTATACTTGAAAATCAGTCCATTTTGTCCGTGAATTGTCCAAGAAAAGTTAAAAATAGAAGAAATGAGTAGAAGATGAAATGTTCTATGTCCAATGTCTTCAAATTAGGCCAATCCTACTCTGGTACCACTTGTAGGACCGTTGTACGGATCGTTCGGGCACTAATCTGACAAATCTAAGGTAAACGTGTGGAATCCGTTTGCTTAGGCGACATTCGATACACTCATTTGTTTCTATTTAATCATCGTTTCATTAATATTCAACGTTACAGACCCTAGAAACACTTGGACAGAGCTTCGCCTCTGTCGTGACAAAATCTCTGAAAGTTACAAATGAAATCCCAAGGCACCTTTATATAGGTTTACAAGTTCGCTGGTGAGGAAGTGAGTTCGGGCGAACTTGACCTAGTCAAGTTCGGCCGAACTTGACATCATCATCACCATGACCAGCGAACTTGACCTCTAACTCACTTAAATACGCCTCGTTTCTAACAGATTAAGCCCTAATCGCTTAGACTCGATATTATACGATGACGTAGGCAACAGACATATGCATCACATATCATAATTTTTAAAACCGAGTCTTTAACACTAAGTACGCGTAAAACGGAGTACGTTACGCAAATCGAGAAACGCGCAGGACCCGAAAACGAATGTATACTTATCCAAAAGATAAACATCATCTTTTGTCATGCAAAACAAAGCACGAGGTGGCCCTAGGGGGGCCCACCCCAAACCACCATCACCCCCATGGATATATATATATATTTTTTATTTTCTTTTTCTTTTAAATTTTAATAAAAAATCACAACAAATCTCCAAGAAATCTGCTCTTACACCCCTTTTCATCAGCTGATTTCACAAGAATAAGTCCTAATTCAATGGTATTAACCTTGATACATATAATTCGAAGTCCGTTTCTTTGATTAAACGCGATTTCTAGCCAAAAAACGCTTTTAATCAATTAATTTTGGGTTTTAAACAAGTTTTAGGGCTGAATATGAACACCACATGAAATCCCTGTGTTATATGGCAGGCATGGTTACTAATCAATGGGGTTTGATACCCTAATCAACTCTTATTCTAAAAAAATCGCTTAACTATTCGATTAACCGAAAAACATTGAGTTAAAGCTTGATTGATCTAAGTTCTAGCATATTTGGGTTGTACTTGGTATGTAGGTACTGAAATAGTCTTTACACACTTTTGGGATCAAGATAAACGCTTGGAATAGGAAGAATCGCTAGGTATATGATCCAAAAACCGAAGCTAGGCTAGGCAGAAAATTGTTTTGCCTATAACTTGGTCCATGTAACTTGGATTGAGCTGCAATTTGGTGTGGTGATGTAGGGTATTGTCAGGAAGGTCCACCTAAAATTTTAGAAGTTGATTGCCGGTTTTGGAGGATTGGCATGGTGGATGTGGTGTTCTTAGTATGGTTTTCCTTCAGTATAGATAGAGATGATGTATCTGTTGTACATCAGACCAAGCACTGTGTTATACCCATGTCGAGGTGGTGATCAGTCATAGTATTTTCATGTTTTCATGGTTAGTACTTTTGTTGCATCGAGTCTGTACGTCAGTGTGGTGACACATTCTGACAACACATCTAAGCACTGGCCCTTATGGGTTAAGTCTATGTGCAAATTTTGACGCTTGTATGATGATGACATTACATATATATATGATGATGCTTTTGACTATATGTGCCATGGATTCATGTGTGTGATGAAGTGCGTGTTATGTTTAGCCGAATATGTTGTGTTAACTAGATACGTGACATTGATACATAGACATCTATTGTTTATAATAACTGGCCCCGAAACGCGCACCACATATGACTGAGGTAGATATTGCGCAAATGATAGCGCAACAACTCCAAGCTGTTATTCCCACGATTGTGGCGCAGGTTAGCGCCAGTATTAATGCTAACCCGCAACCAAATCCGCAACCCGGACTAGTAGGTCGGAATGATAATCAGAATAATGGTAGGCTGGTTTGCACATATAAACATTTCATGGAATGCAAACCGATGGAATTCAATGGTACTGAGGGACCCAATGGGTTTGTGAAATGGGTCGAAAAGTCAGATCAGTACTTAACATAAGTAATTGTCCTGGTAATTGCGCAGTTAAGTATACAACCTGTACCTTTATCGACCATGCTTTAAACTGGTGGAACACTATTGTTCAAACTCTCGGACAGGACGCGATTAATGCTATGACTTGGGATGATCTCAAGATACTCATGAGGGAAAGGTTTTGCCTAACTCATGAAATTCAGAATCTTGAGCATGAGTTCTGGAACCTGCAGATGCACGGTGCTGATCATGCAGGTTATACCAACTGTTTCAATGAACTGGCGCGTATTTTGCCAGACATGGTCCGGCCAGAGTCTAAGAGGATCGAAAGGTATATTTGGGGACTGGCCCTAGAAGTGAGGAGTATCATTAATTCGGTGGAATACCGAACCATGCAAGAGGTGGTAGCCAGGTCAGATACCGTTACATATGACATAGTGAGGCGTAACATTCTGACAATGCCGGGAGAGCCGGCTGGGAACAAGCGGGAAGCCCCAGAGAGTAGTCGCGCAAGGTCAGCAGCGCCAAAGAGGGGAAGAAACACTAGCCAGAACTATGCCATGACTACCCCCGCGGGTAACTTTGATGGCTACAAAGGAAAGGCCCCAAAGTGCAATAAATGCGCGTTTCCACCACTCTGGTATATGTCAAGCAGTGATATGCTCGAAGTGTCATAACAATGGGCATTTTGCCAAAGACTGTAAGATGACCGTGGAACCAAATCCCAAACCAACTCGTTTTCAACCTGCTAGGCCTCAACCTCTTCAGCAGCGACCTCAGCAACCAGCCCCACAGGTTGCCTATCCCCGTGGAGCTTTGGATGTGGCAGCACGGAGCATTTTCGTAATTGTTGTCCGAAGTTAGCCCAGAAGATGCATGAAGGAACACCCCGAACCAAGCATCTACCTCTAATGCAGCTCGAGGTCGTGCCTTTGTCATGGGACCTGGTGACGCACGCCAGGATCCCAACGTGGTTTCAGGTAAGTTCCTCGTTTCCAATCAATTTGCTTCAGTGTTATTTGATACAGGAGCCGATAAAAGTTATGTGTCGGTTTCATTTTTGCCACTCTTGAATATGCCTGCTGTTGACCTGAAACCCCTATACCATTGAACTTGCCAACGGGAAACCAATTACCAGTCACCAACTTATTGTTAATTGCCCTATAACCCTTAACGGTTACCAGTTTGCTATTGACCTTTTACCAGTAGAGTTGGGTAGTTTTGATATTGTCATAGGAATGGACTGGTTGTCAAACCATCGTGCGGAGGTGTTATGTGAACAAAAGGTTGTAAAGATTCCTTTATCCCCCACAGATGCAATTATGGTACAAGGAGAGAATTTAGGCGCCACGTTGAACCTTATATCTCACCTTAAGGCGTTGAAGTGTATATGACAGGGATGTGACATGTTCTTAGCTAGCGTCACATCAGAGGAGCCAGCCGAGAAACGTATTGAAGACATACCGGT
This sequence comes from Scalesia atractyloides, assembly GCA_947069175.1. Classification (NCBI taxonomy): domain Eukaryota; kingdom Viridiplantae; phylum Streptophyta; class Magnoliopsida; order Asterales; family Asteraceae; genus Scalesia; species Scalesia atractyloides. The sequence continues at coordinate 73,655,218 of CAMTDV010000016.1, forward strand.
GGTATGTGAATACCCTGATGTGTTCCCAGAGGAATTGCCCGGATTGCCGCCCAATTGGCAAGTCGAGTTTTGCAGCGACTTAATACCGAGAACGGCACCTGTTGCCAAAGCCCCATATCGCCTTGCACCGTCTGAGATGAAAGAACTATCGACACAACTGCAGGAGTTACTTGATCGCGGTTTTATCCGTCCTAGTTATTCCCCTTGGGGAGCCCCAGTTTTCTTTGTAAAGAAGAAGGACGGTAGCTTCCGAATGTGCATCGACTAAAGAGAATTGAATAAGGTCACTATCAAGAATCGGTACCCTCTTCCGAGAAGCGATGATCTCTTTGATCAGCTGCAAGGAGCCCGATACTTTTCTAAGATAGATCTTCGGTCAGGTTACCATCAGGTGAAGGTCCAGAAGGACGATATTCCTAAGACCGCATTTCGAACTCGTTATAGCCACTACGAATTCCTAGTTATGCCCTTTGGGTTAACTAACGCACCTGCGGTGTTCATGGACCTCATGAACAGGGTATGTAAGCCATACCTTGACAAATTTGTCGTCGTCTTCATTGATGATAACTTGATCTACTCCAAGAGCAAGGACGAGCACGAGCATCACTTACGTGCTATCTTGGAGATACTACGAACCAAACAACTATACGCTAAGTTGTCTAAGTGCGACTTTTGGTTACAAGTCGTACAATTTCTAGGGCATGCGGTGGATAAGTATGGAATTCATGTAGATCCAAGCAAGATTGAAGCAATTAAGAACTGGCCAGCGCCGAAATCTCCAAAAGAAATACGTTAATTCTTGGGATTGGTAGGATATTACCGCCGCTTTATCGAAAACTTCTCTAGTATCGCGCAATCGTTAACCGTATTGACGCACAGGGGTGGAAAGTATGAATGGGGTGAGGACCAGGAAACAGCGTTCCAGCTGTTAAAGAAAAAGTTATGTGAGGCCCCAATTTTGACGTTACCCGAAGGCAATAACGACTTTGTCGTATATTGTGAAGCATCGCAACAAGGACTTGGATGTGTCCTTATGCAAAGAATAAAGTTATTGCGTACGCTTCTAGACAACTGAAGGTGCACGAGAAGAATCACACGACCCATGACCTGGAACTAGGAGCAGTTAAATTCGCATTAGAGATTTGGAGACATTATTTATATGGTACCAAGTGTACTATATATACGGATCACAAAAGCCTCAAACATATCTTCGACCAAAAAGACTTGAACATGAGCCAGCGCAGATGGGTGGAATTGTTAAATGATTATGATTGTGAGATAAAGTATCACCCGGGGAAAGCTAATGTGGTAGCAGATGCGCTAAGTAGGAAGGATCGAATTAAGCCCCTTCGAGTGAGAGCCTTGGGAATGATCGTACAGACAAGTTTGATAGATCAAATCCGGAACACGCAGATGCAAGCCCTGAAGGAAAGCCAGTTACCTGGTGAAGGATTGCACGGGAACGAGAAAAGTTTTGTGATGAAAACGGATGAAGTGTTGTACTTTAAGAATCGAGTGTGGATTCTTGCAAGTTCGGAGCTGAGACAATTAATAATGGACGAGGCTTATAAATCGAAATATTCGATTCATCCCGGTACAGATAAGATGTACCATGATATGAAAGAGTTTTATTGGTGGCTGGGAATGAAAAAGGACGTGGCCGAGTACGTGAGCCAATGCTTGACTTGTGCGCGAGTCAAGGCTGAGTATCAGAAACCCTCGGGAATGTTGCAACAACCCGAGATACCTCAGTGGAAGTGGGAACAAATCACGATGGATTTCGTGACCCATCTTCCGAAAACGCCTCGTGGTCATGATGCGATCTGGGTAATCGTAGATCGATTGACCAAATCCGCGCATTTTATCCGATTCGCACTACGTATAAGACCGACCAGTTGGCCGAAATTTATACTAATGAGATAGTAGCTAGACATGGTGTCCTGATTGCTATTATTTCCGACCGAGACAGCCACTTCATTTTGCGATACTAGCAGAAACTACAAGAGGCTTTGGGGACTCAAATTGATTTAAGCACTGCTTATCATCCCAAACCGATGGCCAATCGGAACGCACAATTCAGACACTAGAGGACTTGCTTCGTGCTTGTGTCCTAGACTTCGGAGGAAGTTGGGACAAGCATCTCCCACTAGTGGAATTCTCGTATAACAATAGTTACCCTAGTAGCATTCAAGCAGCCCCGTATGAGGCCCTCTATGGTCGAAAGTGCCGATCACCACTTTGTTGGGCCGAAGTGGGTGACACTCAACTGACGGGATTTGAACTAGTACAGGAAACGACTGATAAGGTCCATCAGATTCGAAACCATCTGAAAAACCGCCCAGAGTCGGCAAAAGAGATGGGCTGATGTACGCAGAAAACCATTATCATTCAAAGTAGGTGAACGAGTTCTGTTAAAGGTATCACCGTGGAAAGGCGTTATCCGATTTAGAAAGTCAGGAAAGCTAGTCCCACGCTACATTGGGCCATACGAGATCCTAGCTAAGGTATGTCCGGTAGCGTATCGGTTGAAGCTAACAACAGAACTTAGTGCCATTCACGATGTCTTCCATGTATCAAACCTGAAGAAATGCCTGTCTGGCGAAATTACCCAGGTACCTTTGGAAGACATACACGTTGACGATAGACTACACTTTGTGGAAGAGCAGGTGGAAATAGTAGACGGTAGGGTCAAACAATTAAGACATAATAGAATTTCACTGGTTAAAGTCCTGTGGAACTCTAAACAAGGACCTGAATATACCTGGGAAGGGAATGATGAATTCCGTAGAAAATACCCTCACCTCTTCCCTAGGGGACAAAGTAAATTTCAGGGACGAAAGGGGAGACTGTGATACTCATGACGAAACCAGGTACACCTTAATTGGTCCTAAACTTAAAGCATGACTAAAACTATAATTGTGCGTAGACCTTGTGAAATTTCACGACTTGTGTGTTGTGCGAACCAATATATGTTATATCTCGGAGGAATCTGAGAGCATGTCATGGTTAACATGACACTACTAAGGACCAACGATGCGAGGTTGGTGTCCTTAGCCTTGAACAACGTGTTAAACTGAGACTTGACGTTTAAAAGCGCGTTAAACCTTTGACGTTGATTATTAGATTATCGGTAGCCTTATTTAAGATTCCGAGTTCCAGGAATAGCTTAGTTTTGTGCCATAGACTGTGACATAAGGTTTGAAAATAATCAAATCCCGGGCACGCAAAACGAAGCAGCTCCCGGTTGGGAAACGCATTCGTTCCGGGCATAACATAAGGAAACCAAATGTGCAAGGAATGATCGATCAAGCTTAAAAACACTTAAACGAACATCAAATGAGACTTTTATGATTAAAACGTAACTGGGTTCGGATTTTAAGACGGTTATGCATCAACATATGCATAATTTTTAAAACTGAGTCTTTTGACACTAAGTACGCGCAAAACGGAGTCTGTTACGCAAATCGAGAACGCGCGCAGGACCCGAAAACGAACCTATACTTACCCGAAAGATAAACATCATCTTTTGTCATGTAAAACAAAGCACAAGGTGGCCCTAGGGGGGCCCACCCCAAACCGCCTCACCCCCCATGGTTATATATATATTTTTTATTTCTTTTTCTTTTAAATTTTAATAAAAAATCACAACAAATCTTTAAAAATCTGCTCCTACACCCCTTTTCATCAGCTGATTTCACAAGAACAAGTCCTAATTCAAAGGTATTAACCTGGATACATATAATTCTAAGTCCGTTTCTTCGATTAAACGCGATTTCTAGTCGAAAAAACGCTTTTTAATCCATGAATTTTGGAGTTTTAAACAAGTTTTAGGGCTGAATATGAACACCACATGAAATCTCTGGTGTTATATGGCAGCCATGGTTACTAATCAATGGGGTTTGATTCCCTAATCAAGTCTTATTCGACAAAAATCGCTTACCTATTCGATTAACAGAAAAACATTGAGTTAAAGCTTGATTGATCTAAGTTCTAGCATATTTGGGTTGTACTTGGTGTGTAGGTACTGAAAATAGCCTTTAGACACTTCTGGGATCAAGATAAACGCTTGGAATCGGAAGAATCGCTAGGTATATGACCGAAAACCGAATCTAGGCTAGGCAGAAAATTGTTTTGCCTATAACTTGGTCTGTGTAACATGGATTGAGCTAAAATTTGGTGTGGTGATTTTTGGTGAATGTTTAGAATTTTTGGAATTTTCTACGATTTTTGGTGAATGTTTAACTGTTTTACCGAAAGAATTTTGGAAAAAAATATCAAACGACATCAATAAATCACCAAAGTTTACAGAGACACTAAGGAACAATGGGGAATGTTCTGGGAAAATTCGGAGTCTATTGGTTGAGTTTTGATTTGGGTTAAAAATCCGCGTTTTTGCGAATTTTCGGTAGCCGGGAACGCACCGAAACGAAATCGGAAAAGTTCCAAAATTTTGTGAGAAGTTGCTGGACATGTATAAGGTGTTCTGGAATTTTTTGGAATTTTTTTAACTAATGATGGTATTTAATTGGAATTATGTGGTTAAAAATAGTTTTATAAATAATTTATTTAAATAAGTAAATTAACAAAATAAATTCCCAAAAATGTTTCCCATAATCTACAGATTTTTACGGATTTATTTTAAAATTTACAGATTTTTATATAAAATATAGATAAATGGGAATTTACAGAACTAAAAATAGATTATTTTAAAGCAATTTCGACAGTTTACCGTATAACGAACCTGCCGGAACTGGGAACTGACCCAACCTGAAAAATACTATAATTGGAACACCAGGACTATTCTGGGAGATTCCCGGGCAAATTGGGCACCCTGGGTGTGTCCTAAGGCAGTTCGGGAAGATACTCGACGGTGAAAATGGAAGCTCAAATTTGGGCAACTTAGACCCCCCGAACACTCAAACTCCCTTAATGGAAAGTTAATAATTCTTGAATAACCACGTGTTGGCACTACTGATATTCCCGTACCATTATCCGAACACGTTAAACTACTGACTTTGGCTGGCACGTGAATCGGTGCCCGGAAGCCAAACTGAAAACTAATACTACCGTGACGTCCATCACCATACCAGTGTCCTATAGATTCAATCCGGAGTAAAAACCCCTGACCAGATCTAAGTTATAACCATTACCAACTTAGATACTGATTTGAGTCCATGCTTGCATGTGTGTCATTAAAGTTGATCCAGCTAATCGACCACTCTTGTGTTGAGACCACGAATTGCACTGTGAGTTTCACTTCCCCGCTTTTAAACTGTTTTCACTGTTTTCTGGGGACTTGCATGTTACAAACTGTGTTGAATACACCAATTTGGGAGTGAGTTTTACTCTCTCACTTGTAATCTGTGTTACTGTTTTCTGGAATGACTTGCATGTTACGAAACTGTGTTAGTTGCACCAACTTGTGATGATGTGAATTGTCTAACACCCGAACTACCCCCCTCTATAAGTGATTAGCGTGAGCCTTGGGCAGTGGATAGTACTATTGGTTTGACGAACCCAGTTGCTCCAGGCAGTGTCTAGGTGACATTGTGTGTCGGTGACAAGGCAACTGCACGCGTCCTAAATTCGGTTATGTTGATTAGGTATAACTGCAGGGGAACATTGAACTCAGTGCTGGGATGAAGTGCCTGTCTTGACACGGCCCATTGGGAAGTGTCTGTGGTGAAACGACCCAATGCGATGATGTGTCTATATGACATGGAGTGACTATGACCATGACCATGACGGTGACTATGACTATGACTGTGACAGTAACTGTGACTGCGACTTGTGCAATTAAACTTGTTAGCATCTATTGTTTCACAATAACTAAACCTGTGGGACTCACGCAGCGTTTAGCTGACCTTTTTAAAACTAACATGCATTTCAGGTGAAGCGAAGCAAGAGTAATGAATGTGCGTGTGGATGGTTGTAGTAGTAATGTGTAGCAGAATAAGAGCTATGATGGCTCGTAGTACTGTACTTAAACTTTTGGTGTGTAATATGATACTAATTGTATGTTGTAACCGAGGTTCTCTCTATTTATGATATCATGTTTTTAAGCTATGGAGAATTACCACGTGTCTGCCACACCCTGCATTTGTCTTTCGCTGCGAGTCGGGGTGTGACATGACGATACATCATCGGAAGATAGTTTAAGTGATGATCCTAACGTTTTCATGTACAAAGTTAAAGAATCTGATAGACTATACTTCGACAATAGCTTTCCGATTCGGAATGTGAAGGAAGAACAGTTCGACAAATTCTTCATACTCGTGGAAGTTTCATCAGAAGAATTGGAAATTAATCAAAAAAAGTTTTACTCCAAACCTAGAAGAAACAACTGTCGAAGGAACAGAGGAGATTTTCCTGAAAATAGGAGAGCTGGGTTTGGTTTTGTTGTGGAAGAAGAACCGAATAAGAAAATGTCACCATTTCGCGAATACAAAGATAAAAACATGAGATTCGTTTGTGGGACAAGCACAGTTAAAGAAGAAAGTTTGATTGGAAAGCAATCAAACGATGGGTTTAAGAAAGCAAAAGAACTTCGAGATAAGGCCAAAGCCGCAATTGGTGTAAAACCCACTAGTGGACATTCTCATGATGATCGGACTTGCTTTAAATGCAATGAAGTTGGTCATATTGCACGTAAGTGTCCGAAATCTAAGCCGGTCTATCCTCGAAGGAAAACAAGTTCAGATGTTATAAAACCTAAGCGACCAGAGTTGGTAAAACCTGTCACGATTCTAAAAAGAAATGAAACCAAACTTGAAGTGAAACCTAAAACTAAATTTGAAAACTCAACTTTCGAAAAAGGTGAAACTTCCAAGTCAAATGAATCAAAGTTTTACATCAAAAAGGCACATGTAAAATCACAAGCCTGGATTGCTAAAAAGAAGTCACCAACATCTGAAGTTACCAAGTCTGAGCTTGTTAAGACTGGTAACAACAAAGAATCAAATCTGAGACCAAAACTGAAATTGTTAAACCTTCAATTGGTATCAGAGCTACGGTTATCACCTACGCTCATGAATTTGGACATTTATGGACATTAGGAGGGGTTTAGACGTAAATCATCAAATAAACATACAATCCACGAATAAAAAGTAAAATTGAACGGAAATTGTTAGAAAATCATTTTCGACCAGAACTATGGTGGAATCATCTCGAAATTCGAGAGAAATAAGGATTCTGGATCGAAAAATGTGAAAAGAGCAGGTGTTTTAAAGATCAAGTTCGCCCGTACTTGTATCATTTGATCAAGTTCGCCCTAACTTGTAATATTTTGATCAAGTTCGCCCAAACTTGTAGCACATTGATCAAGTTTGCCCGAACTTGTATCATATTAACCAAGTTCGCTCGAACTTGGTGTTGGCCAACCAAGTTCGCCTGAACTTGACACTTGGTGACATTGTGGACAAGTTCGCCCGAACTTGTCCAGGAGTCTAAAAAAAAGGCATGGAAAAAATTTGTTGATCGTATTGATGGGATGAGTGTCCAGACAAAATTTGGCGATAGAAATTTTTCGAGTTTTCGATGATTGAACCAGGATGTTCGGGGACACCGTCTAGAGATTCAGAGTACAGATTTGGTCATACGGTCACAAAATTTTGAAGATAACGGGAGATTCATTGATACCAGTGCAGAATGTTGATCATTTGGGTGTTGTGACTAGTAATGGGCCTAAACGTTAAATCCGTATTTGATGAATACTGAAAATTCCAGATTTGAGAGGGAATTTCAGTGAAAATTTCAGTCTGGTCAGAATTTGCAAAAATGAGGGGAATAAAAATTTTACGATATATGAAGACTCCAACATTTTTTAAATTCGTGACTGCTGCAACAGTATCCGGGTGGTTACTGATTACAGATTATCAGGAAATGCAGAGGATCGAGATTCATCGGGTGATCACAGGAAGTTCAGATTTTTTAGATCATGACACAGAGTGATGCTTAAGGGTTAGAGTCCTGATCTCCGGTGAAGGAACAATTAGCTAGATTAGAAGTCGTTAGTACCAGTGAGGAACTGAGAACGTTCAAAACGTTCGGTGATGATCTTAGGAATTAATGACTAGCTCCGCAGATGGATGGTTTCAAAATTACCAAGGAAATCTGAAGTTATTCAAGATATAACTAATGATAGCCTTTGGTGGCCATTATTTTTTGTCTTCAAGTAGATGAATCATTCTTCTCTTCAGACTAACAGCCGTTGGACGATGATGTTTGGTAATTAAGTGGCGCTGGTCTACCGGAGATAACTATATATCTGGCATTGTGACTGAAGAGGAAGAATGTGATTTTGGTCACGAGCGTATGTTTTTCAGAATCGATGTGTTACCCGATTATCTGTTTCCGATAAAGATTTGCTGATTGAGCAGATTACAGATTTGCTAATCAAATCTTTCTGAATGGTGCTTAACTACGATTATGGAAATCGGGTTTTCAGATTCTCGAGGGTATTCGTTGATTTGAAGTTTTCGGGTGCGGTGGTTGAAAGTTTCTATCAGTTGCTGTTTGAGTTTTTGATATTTTAGGAGTTGTAGGACCGATCCTGATAGCATAGGAACCTAGATTTGATATCTAATGTTCATAATGGCGGAAACAATATGACATGATTACCAAATAACAAGAACTAATAAGTTATAAGTCAATTTTATTGATAAACTTCAAGTCTCCAAATTGGCAGAGCTTCGCTATTTATAATAGCACAAGTTCGCTGGTGATTGTCTGAGATCGGGCGAACTTGACCTAGTCAAGTTCGGCCGAACTTGACATCACAAACACCTTACCAGCGAACTTGGCATATAACAACTTAAATACTTCGTTTTGCTAGCCTATCCACATCTAATCTATACAGACTCGTATAAGAATAAGACATAGACATTTTGCACCAACATACTCCCCCTTAGATATAGTCTTCGTCTTTTATCAGTCTCCAACACTCTGTCTTTAATAAAACTTTAACATTAACGCCCAAGAAGTTTTTGTACGGCTTCTTTCGTCTTTCAAGCTTTGGATCTGGCGTCTGATCAGTAGGTGGCACTATAGTCATAAATTGGTACCTTCTTAGCCTTGCCGCCTTACCTCCTTCATTAATCTCTTCGATACGGTTTTCTTCTTTAAAAAACTCTACCCGTTCAAGATCCCTCCAGCTTGATTCCCACATCCTTCCTGAGTTAACTTCACATGCATAGCAAACATTAACAACCCTCTGATATTGCATGGCTTGTTCTTTTTCACGTTCCTCAAAAACAATCTTACTGTAGAACAAACACTTGATATCTTCCTTTGAGCAATTAACTAGCCACATTTGGTCTAGTATCCTTATCATTCTCCGTAGCCTTCTCAGACCTTCAAACCCAAACATTTCAAACCTTTCCTTAGTAATATCCAGATGATCTTCAAATCGTAAACAGTCACTGCTTCGCAAGTAGTCGGATCAATCTGCCACCATTTGAACAAAGGATAGAAATTCTGTTCGATTGGCATTAGGGGCATGTTTCTCATCGCTCTTGGGCGTTTCATGATCAACGTAATGTCTTTCTCCCCAGTTTTCTTGTTGGTTTTGATGCGACGCTTTGGGATAAATGGCATCCAGTATCTAAAACCCTTCGTAGCTTCAAACTTTATCATTTTCCACAATAACTGATCAATGAACTTCATGTGGTATGTAACATTTCTTGTTTGAATAGTTCCTCAACATCCCAGTAAGGAAGTGCTTGAAATCTCCCAGATATTTGAACTATTGAACTCCAAATTCTCGTTTGATGGTGTAAACATTCAACTCTTTGAACCACCCCTAGCTTAGAATATCTCCTAACGACACATCTTTGTCTCTGGTAAAGAATGCTAAAGGACGTCGAAACTTTCTTTCACGTGGCATATCTTTAAACCGGGACTTTTTAGCTTGTGTGATCTCTTCCTTTGTCATTGGTTTGGGGATTTTACCATTACGTAACGACTCTTCTATCTTTTCCTTTAACATGTCTTCGTTAAGCTGCTTGTACATCTCTTCGAAAGTTGGGAAACTATCTGTGTTAGGACCGACGTACTTCTCAGCTTCATCCTTCTCTTCATCAGAGGACCAATCTTCCATTAAACTTTGTTGTATTCATCTGCCTCATATCTACGTTGATAGTGATACTCGTTAGGCTCAAACGTATTCACATTTAGTACCTCCTCTTCGAAATGAAAATCAAGTGATTTTGCATCAACGTCGATCAACTTTGCTAAATCTTCTTTAGAATAGTTGTGCACGAACTCACCTTCTCCGACATTATGTTCAAGCATAAGGATCAAAGGCTTTATCAGCAACAGGCTATGCAGAAATAATAGCATTAGATATATCAACTTCATCGGTCGGCCCTGCTTGCCCTGACTCCCCCTGATTTTGATCATCTATTCTGTTCGAATCAACATCCATTAGTAACGTAAAATCAAACTCATCATTCATTGTTGCATCAACCACCTCAACCTTGTACCACTTGGATCATCTTCATTTCCTCCAATGGTCAGAATTATCTTTCGGATCATCCTTTGGTGGTTCATCATCTTTTTCCTCATCTTCATCTTTATCATCATCTTTATCTTCAATAATAGTTAAAGTATCAGAAGGCTTGACGGATTCGTCAACCTTAGAAGTATCAGACTTAGAAGCTTTAGAAGATTCTATCTCTTTTACAGGTTCAGTGATCTCGGGCATACTTTCAACAACGTTCTTGCCCTTGCCCTGTTCAGCTAGTTATTTCTCAGCTTTCTCTTTCGCTTCTTGAAGATCTAAGCGTTCATACTCAGCGGCAAAATCAATCCCTAAACTGTTTGTCAGAACCTTTTGTAGTCAGTTGATCAATCCAGTCTCAGGAGGTTCTTGTGTAACTCCTGGACATTCTGTTTCAGCTGTGGTAATTATAGGAGGTTTTTGTGTAGGAGGTTCCTGTGTGACTCCTTTCTCCTATGAACCAAAAGGTTCTTGTGTAACTTCTGTGCTATTTGACTTTCCAACATACCTACGACTTGCTGGTTTCTGAGCTTTCTTTACTTTCTTTCCTTTTGCCTTTGGAGACCCTATAGTCTTCTTAGATATTTTAGTTGTTGAAGACTTTGTTTGTTCTACTTTCTTCTTTGGTCTCTCTTCGTCAGAATCTTTTTCTTGCTCAGGTTCATAGTCAACATCAGTTTCTTTGACTTTTTCAATCTCTTTTTCTACAATTGATTTCTTTGTGACTTTCTTAAGCGAATCGTCACTATCATCATCGTTCTCAGAAGTTGCAGATATCACATCATCTTCCTGAGTAGTCATTTCAACTTCTTGACTCTCAATCATAACTACCGCACTAGATCCAGCCTCTGTTTGCACATTTTCAAGCTCATCTTCTTCGATTAGCATAGTGTCTGCTTTCTTAGATGCACGCTTCTTTTTCTTCTTGACCTTAGCCTTTAAAAACCATTCACTTCGAGCTTTAGGCTTGAATGTCGCAAACCATTCCTTTTCAACATTTAACTCCTTTTCATCACCACTACCATCATTCCTCCACTTGTTTCCAACAGGTGCAACATAATTTTCATTTTTCAACGCTCCAAACAGTGGCTTTGCAACAGGTGCTGAATCCTGCTTCTGAAACTTGATCAATTTCTTCACAGTAGTTTCATCAAGATGACTAAAGTATAAGATGTCATTTGGATCATGTGCAATGTCTGTAAACTTCTCATCAATGAGCATCTACACAAATCTTGGATACAAACACAATCTAGTATCTTCCATATTCTTTGACATATGAGTAAACACGAGCTTTGAATAGTTATACGACTTTTTCAAAATCAACGCCGTAGCCATGCAAGCCATATAGTCTTGGACATCATCGAGACCTGCTTCCGATGGCTGAAAGTATGTATAATTGCATGCATGAGAAGCTTGTAGGGGTTTGGAACTTCCCCTTTCTTCAATGTAGGCTTGTTAACGCTTCCTTTGTAGCCCATCGGTAAAAACATCCACGTACCATCTTTTCATCAAGAAAAATTGGATCATCTTTATCATCATTGAACTGTAAGATCCTTCGGATATCTTCTTCAGTGACTATAATACCTTTATCTTCATTTCCAAGTTGAACGACTGAACTAATAGTCTTCTTGTCTTCCCTTAGCGAAGCATTCATCCAGAAATGATAAATGTGTGATATGACACTGTTCTTTCTGTCATAGCATGATATATTGGAATATCCTTCAAAAACTTCAGAATACAATCATACTCCTTTAGCGATGGACACAGCGTCTTGTCAAGAGTAATACAAGTATTGTGGAACTTGGAAAAATCCATCGTGATTACCCTCCCTGGAACTGGATCCTGAAAATTGATGCAAAACATTTAGCACACATTTCAAGGAAAAATTGCACATTTTCAACATATTACCTCACGTTCGGACGAACCTGATGTTGAATTTACAAACAAATTACTGCAAGTTCGCCCGAACCTGTCACAAAAACATGTTCAATTAATTCAATACAAGTTCGGGTGAACTTGTAGTTATACCATGCAATTTTTTCTAATTTCGAGCGAACTTCTAAAAAATTCACAATTTCAGGTTTTAACCGAAATTCGATCGAACTTAAGATTTTGAAAATGGATTTATTATTTAAGATGCAAGTTCGCCCGGACTTGATGAACAAGTTCAAGCGAACTTGTCATCTTCTCCACAAAACATGCACAACCTGATATGTTCATTCTGATCAAATCCAAATCAATTACATGGTCGGTTTTTGTTTATTATCACAATTTTAAGTTCAATTTGTCCATATGGACCCTAGATCTATCAGTTTTTAACAATTTCAGATCTTGATTAAACGATTAGGCACAATTCACGGTCCAATGGATGATTTCTCACCTCTGCCATTGCAAGAGATGTACTAATCACCTAAAGCAATCAAAATTTTGGCAGTATAACGACAGATTCTGTGCAATTTTAACAAATATCACAAAGTCGCTAAGTTCGCTCAGAGGTTTTGAACAACGGATAATGAAGTTCGGCCGAACTTGCTTGCTATTTATATCCTAGCAAGTTCGGGTGAACTTGTAAGCCCAAACCTTGAAAGCCCAATGCAAGTTCGGTCGGACTTGCACAATCTCAACAATTTCCAAACAAGTTCAGTCGGATAATGTGTAGTCAATACCCTCTTGCTGGTGGAAACCTTTGACAACCAACCGAGCTTTGTTTCTGACAATCACACTCCGAACATCCCTTTTGCACTTGAAGACCCACTTTGTATATATCTTTCTACTTTGGTGGTAAGTCTACAAGCTTCCAAACTCCCAATTTCTCGAATTGTAACAGTTCCTCTTGCATTGCTATCACCCAGTTCTCGTCTCCCAGAGCTTCATTCAATGTTTTAGCTCTAATTGAGAAATGAAACATGTATAGTAGCAGTAGTCTTGAGTAGGAGCAACTCGGGTGTAGAAACAACTTAGTGCTTTGTTGATTTGGGTTCTTGTACACACACCAGTTTGTAATTCACCAATGATATTCGTTGAAGGATGATGAGAATATGATGTTGGCATTTCTTCGCTAGGAACATCAACTGAGCTTTGCTGATTTGAGATGTTCAGATCAACGATCAATTCAACGTTAGGAGCACTAGATGAAGCTTCGTTCTTATTGCTTGGGCTTGCAGATTGATTCAACATGTTGGATATCTGCTCAACTTCTTCATCTGATGAGGATTCACCATCAGCATCAAATGTCGGCGCTTCATCAGAGTCAGGATTCTGATTCTGAGGCATACTTGGCACTGTTGTTGCATTTTCTAGTTCAGAGGAATCATTCGATGGAGTTATAGATGGTGTTGCTTCTGTTTCAGAAATTTTCGACTTAAACACCGCTATTAATCAGACCTGCTCCAGAAGACGAAGTATCCAACGTCGGTTGATTAACCACAATTGGTCTAATGATTTGTTCTTGATTCGCCGACTGTTGAAGATAATTTAATGCTGCAATTTCTTATTCAGACGGTTCTTCCGGCAAGTGGAATGACTTCCACAGATCTTGATAATTGAACAACCATGCATCACCTCTTATTTGAATAGGATCCGTAAAGTTTAAGCAATCAACATGCTGTGCTTCAATTACCTTTCTCAACGAGGGAACATATACTCTTCTTAGCGGACTCGCATATCCGACAAAGAAACCTTCAAGTGACTTGCCCCCGAATTTACCATCTTGATCGATTACAGTACATGGCGCACCAAAAGGCTCTAAATATTTCAAATTTGGTTTCCTTCGGTTAATCATTTCAAAACATGTCTTTTTGGATGGTTTGATAGTTAAGACCATGTTTAGTGTGTAACAAGCCGCTGCAACCGCCTCACTCCAGAAGCTTACAGGAAGTTTTGAGTCCGCAAGCATGGTTCTTGCTGTCTCGATTAAAGTTCTGTTCTTCCTCTCAGCTACATTGTTTTGTTGCTGAGTACCGGGTGCACTGAATTCGTGCCGAATTCCCTTGGCGTTGCAAAATTCTTTCATCTTATTATTCTTGAATTCCGTGCCGTTGTCACTGCGGATTCGTCTGACAGGGAGATGATATAAATTTTCGAGTTTCTTGAAAAGAATCACCAAATTATCAAACATTTCATCTTTTGATTCTTGGAAGAAAACCCATGAATAACGCGAATAATCATCTGTGACAACTAAGCAGTATAAGTCTCCTGAAATACTTCGGACGTTCACAGGACCAAATAAATCCATATGGAGACGTTCAAGCGGCAGCTTAATAGAATTCAGAATCTTCTTCGGATGTGACTTTTTGATCTGCTTCCCCTTTTTACATTCTAGACAATGATCGGTCATATGGAAGCTCCGAAGATTCACACCTTCAACCAGATCATTATGAACCAGAAAATTCATTTTTCGTAAATGAATGTGCCCCATTTTCCGATGCCAAAGAATAGAATCTTTCTCCATAGCGTTCGTTACAAAACATTGAGCTGATTTTGATGATGTGGTAGCGATGCCCATATCTAAGATATATAAATCATTCTCGCGCGAGGCTCGCATCAGAATCCAATCATCATGTATTTTGAACCCCGACTAGAAAATCATACACTCTTTATCATTAAGTGAACCGTGAATTGTTTGTCACAAATCTGTGAAATGCTGAGAAGATTATTCTCAAGCTCAGCAATATAATTCACCCGATCAAACGATACTACACCATTGGAGAGTTTTCCCTCGGCGACAATCCTTCCACCTTGATTACCGGCAAATCCAACATATCCACCGTTAATAGCTTTGATGTCGAATAAAAGAGCTTTCATCCCTGTCATATGTCTGGACGCTCCACTACCCAAAATCCACTTTGAAAGAACGGATCTTTGGAGCCCCTGCACATATTAAAATCTAGTTAAACAGCGCGACCCAAGCCTTCTTGGTTTTGGGTTTGGGATAAAAAGCTTAGTATCATCCTCATAATCTCCATCTGAGCCTCCACTGTCAGTTATATTTTCAAAGTTCACTTTCTTTTTTCCTTTTGTTGATTTGACAGTTTCGGTTTTGGTCTCAGATTTTGATTCTTTCCTATTACCAGTCTTAACAAGCTCAGATCTGGTAATTTCAGATGTTGTTGACTTTTTCTTAGCAATCCAGGCTTGTGATTTTATGTTTGCCTTTTTGATGTAAAAATTTGTTTCGTTTGCCCTGGAAGTTTCACCTTTGTCGAAAGTTGAGATTTCAAGTTTCTTTTCAGTTTTAGGTTTAACTTCAGGTTTGGATTCATTTCTTTTCAATATCGTGACAGGTTTTACAAACTCTGGCTGCTTAGGTTTTTTAACTTCTGAACTTTCTTTCCTTCGAAGATAGGTCGGCTTGATCTCGGACACTTGAGTGCAATATGACCAACTTCATTGCACTTAAAGCAAGTCCGATTATCATGTGAGTGTCCACTAGTGGATTTTACACCACTTGTGGCTTTGGCCTTATCTCGAAGTTCTTTTGCTTTCTTAAACTCATCATTTAATTGCTTTCCAATCAAACTTTCTTCTTGAACCGTGCTTGTCCCATAAACGAATTTCATGTTTTTATCTTTGTACTCGTGAAATGGTGACTTTTTCTTAACCGGTTCTTCTTCCAAATCTAAACCCTACCCAGGTCTCCGGTTTTTCGGATGATCACCACCATCTCTCTGGTAGTTATTGTAATTTCTTTTAGGTTTAGGATAGAATTTCTTTTCATTCTTCTCCAGATCCTTTGATGTAACTTCAACCAGTTTGAACAGTTTATCCAATTGATCTCTTTGACATTCCGAATCGGAAAACTGTCATCAAAGTATAGTTTATCAGATTCCTTAAACTTGTACATGACAAAGTTAGGATCATCACATGGACCATCTTCCGATGATGTATCGTCATCTTCGGATTTTGTGTCAGAACTGTTCGAAACTCGAGGTGGCGCTTTCAGAGCTGCCATCATCAGAATCATTCAGAACGTTTTCACACATTTACCACAACATTATTGTCATCATCTGATGTAGTATAGATTACATCTATGTTCTCCGGCAACTCATTATTCTTTTTAGTTAACAACTCAATATGAGTGCCTTATCCATCCCATCAACAGTTTTGCGACAATATTTCTAGCATAGGGGTGGTGGAACATTGTTGTATTTTTTACCATTTTTCTTTTTAGACCTTTTATCATTTTCTTCCGACGAAATCGTGGGAAGAATATGATCGATGACATAAGCGTTAATCGTATAACTTCTTAAAAGTTGTTGATCACATTCTGTTTCAATTTTCATGTCCTGGAGTTGTTGTTTGGTTTCAGCAATGGTGTTAATATAAACATTTATTGCTTTTTGTTTATCCATTACTATCCCTTTTAGCATCCTCACAGTGTCGTGTTGTTCAATATTATTTCTGTCAAGCCTACCATAATCATCTTTCATTTTGTTATCGCTTCCTTCATTGTACAATAATCATATTTGAAATGTACATTATGTACATTGAGTTCAGGGATGATTTGTGATTTTTCAGCACATTTAGCACACGGCTCGGTACATTTTGTGCAATGTTTTTCAACCTCCACAACTGGCACTTTGACAAATTCTTTTCCGACTATCTTTACTTCTGGACCTACCTTGGTTAGATTCGCCATCATAGCTTTATTGGCAATGTCCTTTAGATTATCAGCATTCATTTCTTGAGTAACATCAATAACTTCTTCATCAATTGATTTCTTCTCAACCACTTGCTCTTGAGAACTTCCATTAAAATCACCTGCAAAACTAGAAGTTGAGTTAGTAGGTAAAATGCCTTGAGAACTTCCAGCAAAATCACCTGCAAAACCTCCAGAGCTGCTTCCTCAGCAGATGTATCTTCGACAATTTCAGCCATTAATGCAACTCCTGTCTTCTTACCATATAAGAATTCTAATCAAAACCATCATCTTCATTGGTAGCAACCATCGCCTTCTCGGTATTGTTGGATAATTTTTCTTGAATATCAACTTAGTCTTCTTTGGAAATAGTTTATACTTAAGCGACTTTTTGTAGTATTCGTTGCCACCTCCACATGGACTCTGATTGCCCGTTGCTTCAGGATTTTTGCATTCTCTCTTGAAATGCCCTTTCTGTCGGCATCTAAAACAAGTGACCTTCGTTTTGTCGAACCCCAATTTGTTGGTTGAATTTCCGATATCTCGGCCTGTGAGTGCAACAAACTTTGTCACCCTTTGAATGATAGAATCCAAATACCATTTTATATCCATCAGTTCCAATTCTTCTTCATCCACCTGATCGTAGTCTTCGGCGGTCATTTCCGGATTGCCAATCATCCCGGCCACCAGACTTTCATACGATTCCAGAACTGTAGCGAGAAGCGTCATGTGTTGCTTAGCAACTTGCTCTGACACAACATTGTTTAAGTTGACAAGAATGTTACACTTGTAGACATTTGGATCAGAATTCGTTTGGTGATTCTGATTTGCTTGATTCTGATATGAAGAATTTAACCTCATACTTGAAAACGAAGAATTTGACCCTATGCTTGAAAAATAAGAACTCTGCGGACTTTGATCATATTGTGGATATGATTGATTTTGATTCTGAGGCGAATGATTCGAAGAATTCATATTCGCTCTGAATGTTGTTTGAATCTTTGGGCTTGAAATGATGTCTTGAATTCTGTTCTTGTAATATAGACCGACATCTTGAACTATGTTAGCATTTTTCGACTTTGTGATCTTTAGAAGTTCCATCTCATGACTTCGAGTTTGTCGATGAATGTAGCCAGCTTGAAGAATTCCCAATTCGGACTTTCTTTCAATACCATAAGACAAGTAGTCCATTCTCTGTCAGGTAACGCATCAGCAAGCTTATCAATATACTCCGGTGCTATCTTCTCAAGACCGTGTCTCCTCATTTGAACCTTCAGATGACAAAAACGTTCAATCTTCTGTTTCCTTGTCTCACCCTTTAACATGGTAAAAATATCTAATTCCTTCATGATAAGAGCTTTTTTACTCTTGATCATCTCTGCGCTTTCTTGGTATTTCTTTTGCAGTGATAACTAGAGTTCTCTCGCAGTCGTGTATTCAGGCAACAAGATCAAAGTATCCTCTTTAACTGACTGTTGAATGAGGCTAATCATCTTTTTTTCAGCGATATATTATTCCTTTTATTGCAAAGAATACTTGTACTTCTCAAGAACTTGCTGAGTTTCGTCTAACGGAACGACATATCCTCTCTCAATAGCCACCCAGCTTTGGAAATGCATGGCCTGAACCCAATAACTGAACTTCTCCTTCCATCCCTCATATTCGTCCATACTCATTAACTTTGGAGGTTTGACGGAGGTGCCCATCTCGTTGTCTTGGTTAACTTTATGTATCACATTGGCATTAGATGTACCCACTCCTGACATAAACGCTCTCTGAAGATCATCCATCACGAATATTGACACCGTTACGCTGAAAACACGTTTAAACTTTGAAAAATATTAGAACTACTTCATGTTCGGTCGAACTTGCAGTGGATGAATGAAAAATTTTCAGTTTTAATAAGTTCGGTCGAACTTGTTGTAACTCAGTTTGAAAAATGTCCCTGAATTAACTTCGAGCGAACTTACAAATGATTATAGAAATGAAAACTTGCAAGTTCGAGCGAACTTAGTATAACTTTCTTGATTTTTAATCAAGTTCGAGCGAACTTGATAAAATATCAATGAAAACAAGTAAGTTCGAGCGAACTTAGCAATATTTCTCTCAAAAATCCACAACTTCGAGCGAACTTGATAGAAAAACACTCAAAAAGTGAATTTCTAAGTCAATGATAAGTTCGATCAAATGGATTTTTCAAACATGATTTTTTCAACAATTTTTCATCAATTTGGTTAATTTGGTCTCCAAATTCTCATGGGTTTATGTATGATGTGTTTAACATGACATATTCAAATTTGGACAGAGTTTGCCTGTAAATTCTTAATTTTAGTGTAAAAGTTAAGAAAAATAGAAGAATGGAGTAGAATAAGAGTTGTTCTTTTCTTCATATCAATCAAATCAGGCTATTCTAGCTCTGATAACACTTGTAGGACCGATCCTTATAGCATAGGAACCTAGATTTGATATCTAATGTTCATAATGGCGGAAACAATATGACATGATTACCAATAACAAGAATTAATCAGTTAAAAGTCAATTTTATTGATAAACTTCAAGTCTCCAAATTGACAGAGCTTCGCTACATAGAGCACCAAAAGTTACAAATGAAAGACTCAAGCTAGCTATTTATAATAGCACAAGTTCACTGGTGATTGACTGAGTTCGGGACTGACTGGGTAATTGCCGAACTTGACATCACAAACACCTTACTAGTGAACTTGGCATATAACAACTTAAATACTTCGTTTTGCTAGCCTATCCACATCTAATCTATACAGACTCGATATAAGACTAAGACATAGACATTCTGCAAAACAGGAGTGTGCGGAATAAACTCTCGATGCTAAACGCTTATTAAAAACTGAACTCGGATGCGGTTATCGTTGAATGGAGAAGTTGCTGCATTAATTAGCTTCATGTTGGTGGTTATTCAAGAAAATTTGTCGGTCAAGTAAATTAGAGGAGGTCGGAATCCGTGCAACCAAAGATCAGAACTGGAGATTTCAGCGGAATTGAAAGTTGATAATGTAAACCCGGATCATCAATTAAGGGGGAATTTGTTGACGCGTCTCGACGATATCGACAGACACCTTGATTAAAGTTGCATAGTATTTAAAAACGGCTCAGAGATTTGAAGATCAAGATCAAGCTTCGACAGTAACGAACAAGGGGGAATCTATTGATGCATTTGGTGTTCGTCACTTGTCGAATAGGCTAGATTGAGCGTGTGTTTAATATTGTATAGGTTAGAATTGAACACACGACCAAAATACGGAGTGAATAGTGAAATTGGGAACAAGTTCGCCCGAACTTGATATGTAATGGCCAAGTTCACCCGAACTTGACATGTGATGGTCAAGTTTGCCCTAAGTACAAGTCGCCCGACCTTGTCCATGCACACTCTGGGCGAACTTGTTACCCTATATATAGGTGTGTTGTTCATTTGTCATTTAAGTTTTTGCCATCCCTACGGGGAGGTGCTGCCGGATTCTCTACAGGAACTCCAAAAGCTAACTTTAATCTACACTTGATTAAAAGAAAGTTAGTATCAAGTTCGGTTCCAGGACTGTCATTTAAGTTTGCCATCCCTACAATTGGTATCAAATCTTCAAAAGGTAAAAAGAAAGTTAACTTTGAAACTGTAAATGACAGTTGAGGCTCAGATGGAGATTTTGAGGATGATTACGAAGCTTTTTTTATCCAAAACCCAAGACCAAGAAGGCTTGGGTCGCGCTTTTTAACTGAATTTTAATATGTGTAGGGGCTCTAGAGATCCGTTCTTTCAAAGTGGATTATCGATAGTGGAGCGTCAAGGCACATGACAGGGATGAAAGCTCTTTTTTCGACATCAAAGCTATAAACGGTGGATATGTTGCTTTGCAAGTAACCACGGTGGAAGGATAGTCGCAGAAGGAAAACTCTTAAATGGAGTCGTATCATTTGATCGTGTGAACTACATTGCTGAGCTAGAGAATAATCTTCTGAGCATCTCTCAGATTTGTGATGTTCATAGTTCACTTCAACGATAAAGAGTGCATGATATTAAAGCCGGGTTTAAAAATTCCGGATGATTGGATTCTCATGCGTGCACCATGAGAAAATGATCTTTATGTGTTAGATATGGGCAACGCTACAACATCATCAAAATCGGCACAATGTTTTGTAACTAAAGCTACGGAGAAAGATTCAATCTTATGGCATAGGAAAATGGGGCACGTTCATCTGAGAAAAATGAATTTTCTGGTGCATAACGATTTAGTCGAGGGGGTGAATCTTCAAAGCTTCCATATGACAGATCACTGTCTGGAATGCAAGAAAGGGAAGCAGAAGAAGAAATCTCATCCGAAGAAGATTCTGAATTCTGTTAAGCTGCCGCTTGAACGTCTGCATATGGATCTTTTTGGACCGGTAAATGTACGAAGTATTTCTGGAGATCTATATTGTTTGGTTGTGACGGATGACTACTCTCGATATTCATGGGTTTTCTTTCAAGAATCAAAGGATGAAACCTTTGATAATTTGGTGATTGTTTTCAAGAAGCTCGAAAATCTTTATCATCTGCCCGTCAGACGGATTCGAAGCGACAACGACACGGAATTCAAGAACAATAAGATTAAAGTGTTTTGAAACGCCAAAGGGATTCTTCATGAATTTAGTGCACCGTATACTCCAAAGCAAAATGGTGTAGCTGAGAGGAAGAATAGAACTTTGATCGAAATAGCAAGAACCATGCTTGCAGACTCGAAACTTCCTGTTAGCTTTTGGAGTGAGGCGGTTGCAGCGGCTTGCTGCACACTAAAAAGGGTCTTAACTGTCAAACCGACTAAAAAGACATGTTTTGAAATGATCAACCGAAGGAAACCAAATCTAAAATATTTAGCGCCATTTGGTACACCATGTACTGTAATTGATCAAGATGGTATGTTCGGTGACAAATCGCTTGAAGGTTTCTTTGTCGGGTATGCTAATCCGCTTAGAAGAGTGTATGTTCCCTCGTTGAGAAAGGTTATTGAAGCACAACACATGGATTGCTTTAAGTACACAACTCCGATTCAGAGGAAAGGCGACGCGTGGTTGTTCAACTATCAAGATCTATGGAAGTCATTCGACTTGCCGGAAGAACTGTCTGAAGAAGAGCTTGCAGCGTTATAATATCTTAAACAGTCGGCTAATCAAGAACAAATACTAAGGCTAATTATGGTTAATCAACCCACGTTGGATAGCTCTTCTTCTGGAGCAGGTCTGAGTAATAGAGGTGTTCAAGTTGAAAATGATTCTGAAGCAGAAGCAACACCTTCTATAACTCAATCGAATGATTCCTCTGAACCAGAAAGTGAAACAACAGTGCCAAGTATGCCTCAGAATCAGAATTCTAACTCTGATGAAGCGCCGACATTTGATGCTGATGGAGAATCCTCATCGGATGAAGAATCTGAGCAGATATCAAACATGTTGAACCAATCTGCAAGCCCGAGCAATCAGAACGAAGCTTTATCTAGTGCTCCTAATGTTGAATTGATCGTTGATCTAAACATCTCAAATCAGCAAAGCTCAGTTGATGTTCCTTGCGAAGAAATGCCACGATCATATTCTTACCATCCTTCAACGAATATCATTGGTGAATTACAAACTGGTGTGCGTACAAAAAGCCAAATCAAGAAAGCACTTAGTTGTTTCTACACCTGAGTTGCTCCTACTCAAGACTACTGCTACTACTCATGTTTCATTTCTCAAATAGAGCCAAAAACCGTGAATGAAGCTCCGGTGACGAGAACTGGGGGATAGCAATGCAAGAGGAACTGTTTCAGTTCAAGAAATTGGGAGTTTGGAGGATTGTAGACTTACCACCAAAGCAGAAAGCTATAGATACGAAGAGGGTCTTCAAGTGTAAAAGGGATGATCGGGGGGTAATTGTCACACATGCAGATAGTCAAGGGAATATTCCGTTACCTGAAGGGATGTCCAAGCACCGACTTCTGGTATCCAAAGAACGACAATTTTGATCTAACGGGATACGCTAATTCAGACTTCGGGTGGACAAGTTGAACTCTAAATCTACAACGGCCGGTTGCCAGTTCTTCGGAACTCGTTTGGTAACGTGGCAATGCAAGAAATAGGCCACGGTCTCTCTCTCTACCTGTGAGGCAGAATACATTTCTGCTTCCAGCTGTTGTTCTCAAATTCTATGGATTCAACAACAGATGAGGGATTATGGTCTGTAGTTTCTTGATACGCCTCTATTTGTAGATAATAAGGCAGCGATCGATATCACTAAATATCATATTCATCACTCTCATACTAAACACATTGAAATTCGTTATCACTTCATTCGTGACTGCTATGAAAAGAAGTTTGTACGAATAGAAAAAGTCCACACCGACGAACAAAAGGCTAATTTTTATACCAAAGAATTTCCTTTAACAAGATTTAAATATCTAATGAGGCTTAACGGTATTAAAAATTTGCTTACAAGTGCGGAGGCAGAGGTTGAGTACGGATCGGACGACGAGTTCACGTGATCCACATTGGTTTGCTTTTGTATCTTTTAGATTAGTATTTCTTAAAAACTAAAATACAAAAATATGTTTTTGATTTTAGGGCGAGAAATATTTGAGAAAATACAAAAACATATGAAAATTTTCAAAAAGTACAAAAACATGGAAAAAGACAAAAAGAATTCAGTGACATAAAAAGGAAATGATAGTACATCAGTGGACTATCATCAGTATGGTAAAGAAATGTAAAGGTTAAAAAGTGATAAACAAGTCTTACTGTGGATGTGTCAATAGGCTTTACACGTTAGTAAATTGTTTCTGAGATATAAACTAAATTTTAAAACTGCTTAATTTTGTGGATTAACATCTCTTGGATATATGGACTTAGTACTTCGAAATTTCGTTTAAGAGATTGCCTGATTCTGAGATACGAGGTCATTATAGATAGTTGATATCTGGGGTATTATACAAGTTCTTCTGAATTTGGGGAAGAAACAGCCTAGAACTTCTATAATACTTTATGCTAAAAACCCCTATACTGGATGAAAACTTGAAAAGCATCAAAAGATCTAATCATTTGCAGTGCTTAAAAGATTCCTTTAATGGAACACACCTTTAAGTCGAGCCTTCATCTCTTTGTCGGTACGGTGGTACTAACCTAAGCTCTCAAGGCCTCGCATAACCCAGATACAGATATCAATTACGCTATACTCACCTGTAAGATGAAATATAGGGAATCTTGATACGGGAGTATATTCAAGAAGTGGGAACCATAGTTAAGTCAAGTTTCATAATTCGTACCTAACATATCTTGGAACAATTGAGAAATGTGTCGAAGTTTAAATGGACAAACATATGGAGAATCTAGGTAAACGAGTTTAAAAACTTAAAGTCATCAAAAGGTCAACAGTACTGGTGATATGTCTCAATCAACTGATATGATCCTTAGACACGAATTCACAAAAAATGTCTGTAAATATGTTCGTACATAGTTTATTTTGTTATGTA
This sequence comes from Scalesia atractyloides, assembly GCA_947069175.1. NCBI lineage: Eukaryota > Viridiplantae > Streptophyta > Magnoliopsida > Asterales > Asteraceae > Scalesia > Scalesia atractyloides. The sequence goes on from CAMTDV010000016.1 coordinate 73,679,858, forward strand.
CATAGTTTATCTGCTTTACAGATTAAAACCAAAAACATTTTCAGTGTGTTTTAGTATAAACTTACAAAAATACAAAAAGATTTTGTTCTACATTGTTTTCAGCAAACCAATGTTGGAGAACAGATCTCGAAGTCTGGTAAGGTGTTAAAACTGGTGGGAATCTAATTGACAACGGGCTGGGAGCTAATCTATAAAAGCTGATAAGCCGAAATGATTAAAAGTTCATTAATTTGAAACTTGATTTTTTGGAAAATTCAACAGTTTGTTGATAACGGGTCGAACCGAGGTCATTAACTTGGACTCGGCAGACAAATCGGTTAACAAAGGTCATTAGCTTGGACTTGGATAACTGAGTGGAAAACTGGTAAAATCTGAAAAGTTCGGGGTCTAAATTGAAAATTTCAAAAAAATTAAATTTGAAATCAATCAAGGTCGCCCGGACTTGCAAGCAAGTCCGACCGAACTTGTACAAGCTTTGAAAAAGTTTTACAATCTTCAAGTTCGCCCGGACTTATCTGATCTTTACGGATTTTATAAACAAGTTCGCTCGAACTTGTTATACTATAAATAGTGAACAAGTCTGGCCGAACTTCATTGTCTAATATCACATTTGAGAGCGAACTTGAGGGCGATTATTGGAGATTTTGAAATTGGCAATCATACGACAAAGTGCTGCCTGATTTGATAGTGTTTTGTGGTGATTAGCACATCACAAATCATGGTAATGGTGGGTGATTCATTATTGGACCATGATTTGATAGGGTTTTAAGAGATTTAGATCTGAAATAATCGATTGAACATGAATTGGACTTTAAATGATAAAATTAACCTTTAAAACATGACAAACATTCAAAATCGACTATGTATATGCCTTGAATTTGATCAGAAGTTTTTGTTGAACTTGTTACAGAAATTGGTTTGGGACAATGACAAGTTCGCTCGAACTTGTCTAAGTTTGGCCGAACTTGTTCTCAAGAGTGTTTTAAATGAAAATCAACAAGTCCAGCCGAACTTCTTCTAAAAAAAAACTGAAAATTTTGATCAATACAAGTTCGCTCGGACTTGTATAACATGTTTGATTAATCTGAAACAAGTTCGCCCGAACTCGTGATGAAAGATAAGTTCGCCCGAACTCGTGATGAAAGATAAGTTCGCCTGGACTTGTGAAATGTTAATGTTGTTTATATGATAAGTCTGCCCAAACTTAGTGTAAAGAAAATGTCAAATTGAGTATCAAGTTCGCCCGAACTTGATGAAATTTTGAGAAATTGAAAACTTGTTGGCTAATTTTGCTTCGATTTACGTGTTTGCAGAATATTGAGCATTCATTCAACAAGTTTCACAACACATGCATTATGCTGGATAAAGATATTTGTCCATCCCTCTGAGCATATGATGATATTCTTGGATTTATGGCACGAATTCTGATACACAAAGCTATCACGGATAAAACAGTGGTCTACCGGTCACATGTTAATAGATTCTCGATGTCGCAACGATGAACGAGGATGATTCTGCTATCAAGTCTGTTGTTCGAGAAGAGAATGAGGACAAAGAGATTACTATCACTGAAGCTGATATACGCAAAGTTCTGGAATTCAATGATGCAACTACTGATCCGATAATGTTGGATGAACGAATGGTTCGAGGTTGTTTTTGCAGAATGGGTTACAAGGGGCATGTGAACGAATATACACTGAAGAAAGGATCGGTCCCTAATCCGTACAAGTTTTTGATGCACGCGATCATTCATACTTTCAGCCATCGAAAGGCAGGTCTAGACGATGTGCAAGACTATATGGCCTGCATGGAAACATCACTTACTCTCAACAAAAGATTCAACTATTCAAAACTAGTGTTTACTCATATAAGAACAATATGGGGTCGAAAAGGCTTGTTATGTACCGAGGTTGTTTAGATGTTGATAGAAGATCAATTCAAAAAGATTGCTAAAGATCAGAACGATATTGTTTATCTAAGTCATCTTAATGATACGACAGTGAAGAAGCTCATTACTTTTCAGAAGCAATCATCAGCTCCTGTTGCTAAATCACTATTTGGTGCTATAGCGTCTGAGAATTATATTGCGCCACCTGAATATAAGTGGAGGAAAGGTGACAGTGGTGATGAAAGGGAACGGAATGCTTAGATTGAATGGTTATCTACTTTTAAAGAGAAGCGAAGTGATTTGTTCCTGTAGAAAGTGGTGGTTCAGGAGAAAAAGAAAGTTTTTCGCAAAACGAAGAAAGTTGATACAATGTTAGTTGATGAGGAAGAGCCTGTGAATGTTCAACAAGAAGTTGGTTCTCATGCTGCTGGTGTTATTGAGAGTCAAGAAGCAGAGAAAATGACGCAGGAAGATGATGTGATATCTGCGACTTCTGATAAAGATTAAGAAAATGATAGTGATGATTCTTTGGAGATTGCAACAAACATAGCGATTGCTGAATCAGTTGAAGAGAATCTTAAAAAAGGTGATGCTGGCTACGAGCCTGAGCAAGAAAAAGAGTCTGACGAAGAGAGACCAAAGAAAAGAGCAAAGCGTGTGAAGTCTGCAGTAACTTCAACAACAAAGACAACAGGATCTCCGAAAACAAAGGGCAAAAGGGTCAGAAAGCAAAAAGTCGTCGTTATGTTGGAAAGCCAAAGAGCACAGAAGCTACACAAGAACCTTCTGATGCACAGGAGAAAGGAGTCACACAAAAACCTCCTACACAAGAACCTCCTTTTATTATCACAGCTGAAGCAGAACGTCTAGGAGTTACACAAGAACCTCCTGAGACTGTATTGTTAGAAGTTCAAGTCATTCAATCTCCCGATCCTCCAACGACTTCTCATTTTGAAAGCTCAACTCCGAAAAAGTCTACACCAAAAGTTACTCCTAAATCGACGCCAAAAACTCCAAAGTCAAAGATATTTGGTTATATTCCGAATGTGCTGGTGGATCTTCAGGATCCAGATGATTTCTTCCCAGAAATAGATGTTGATGTTCTAGAAGAGTTTGTAAAGATTCTGGAAGATAAAGTGGCTAAGAACGAATCAGAGAAAGCCGAGTTAGAGAAGCTGGTGAAACAGGGAGAAGTTGAAAAAGAGATATTGTCTGACAAAGTCAAATTTCTTGAAGGCGATTGAGGGTACTTAAAAGCGTTAGTTGAAAGTTTGCAAGAAGCAAATGAAAGATTGAATAAAGAGATTGCAGAGCTTCGATCAGAACGTGATTTGAACGATCGACGATTCAACAGGCTTCATAAAGTCTTATCTAATAGTCTGGGATCGATTTCAAAGAAGAATACGCTCGGATGGATCTTCAGGAAGCCAAAGAGAAAGTTGAAAAAGAATTGGCTGAGCAGGGCAAGGGTAAAAATGCAATTGAAAGCATGCCCGAGATCACTGAACCAGTGAAAGAGTTAGAGTCTACAAAAGCTTCGGAGTCTAGTGTGGTGGTTCCTGAAACAGAGTCTGAAAAGTAAGACGACGATGAAGCTGAAGATAAACACGATGATGATGAGAATGCTGACGATACTAAAGACGACTCGGATAATGATGATGGTAATGATGATGATAATCAGGGTGGAGTCGGTCTGAAAGTAGTTGATGCGAAGGTGAATGATCAGTTTGATTTTACATCATTACTAAATGATGAAGAAAACAGAATAGATGATCAAACTCAGGGAGAGAAAACAGGGGGAAATGAACAGAAAGATGACATTGATTTGATAGATGCAATCACTTCTGCATAGCCTGTTGCTGCGGTCCCTATAAAGCCTCTAATCCTTATGCTTGAACACAATGTTGAAGAGGGTGAATTCGTGCACAACTACTCTAAAGAAGATCTAGCGAAGTTGATCAATTTTGAAGAGCAAGTTCTGAATGTTAACACGTTTGAGCCGAACGAGTATCACTACAAACGTAGATATGATGCTGATGAACACAATAGAGTTATTGTTGAAGATTGGTCCTCTGACGATGAAAAAGATGAAGCTGAGAAGTATGTCAGTCCTAACACAGACAGTTTTCCAACTTTTGAGGAGATGTACGAACAACTGAATGAAGATATGTTGAAAGAAAAGATAGAGGAGTCGATACACGAAGGTAAAATCCCTAAACCAGTGACAAAGGAGGAGATAGCTCAAGCGAAAAAGTCTTGGTTCAAAGAAATGCCGCGAGAACGTAAGTTTAAACTCCACTAGCATTCTTCACCAGAGACAAAGATGTGTCATTGGGTGATATATTGAGTTGGGGTTGGTTCAAGAGCTGAATGTCTATGCTATCAAAAGGGAATTTGGAGTTCAATACTTCAGATATCTGGCAGATTTCAAGACACTTCCGATTGGATGTGAGGAGCTAGTTCAAATAAGGAATGTCACATACCACATAAAGTTCATTGATGAGTTACTTTGGAAAGTGATCAAGTTTGAAGCTACCAAAGAGTGCAGGTACTGGAAGCCGTTTATTCCTAAGCGTCGCATCAAAACAAATAAGAAGACTGGGGAGAAAGATATCACGTTGATCATGAAACTCCCAAGAGCGATTAGAAATATGCCTTTGATGCCGATCGAACAGAATTTCTATCCTTTGTTCAAATGGTGGCAGATTGATCCAACTACTTATGAACCTGTAATTGTGTTACGATTTGAAGATCATTTGGATAGCACTAAAGAAAGTGTTGAAATGTTTGGAGCTCAAGGTTTGAGGGGGCTGTGGAGAACGATAAGGATACTAGACCTGATGTGGCTAGTAAACTGCTCGAAGGAAGATATCAAGTGTTTGTTCAACAGCAAGATTGTTTTCGTAGAACGTGAAAAAGAGCAAGCGATGCAATATCAGAGGGTTGTTAATGTATGCTATGCACATGAGGTGAACTCTGGTAGAATGTGGGAATCGACATGGAGAGAACTTGAACACACAAAGTTTTTGAAGGAAGAAGCGAGGATTGAACGAATACATGAAATGGGTAGGGAGGCAAGGCTCAGAAGGTTTCAGTTTATGACTAAAGTGCCACCTACAGATCAGACGCCTATTCCAGAGCAAGAATGTCGCAAAAAGCCAATCAAAAACTTCTTTGGGCGTGTCAGGCAGAAATATAGCTTCGAAGACTGATCAAGACGAAGACGATATCCAAGGGGGAGTCTGTTATTGCATGATGTCTATGTCTTAGTCCTAGATCGAGTCTTATAGTTTTGCTGTGATTAGATTAGATTTTAAAGGGTATTTATGTAATCAGAGTACAAGTTTGCTTGAAACTGCATTGTGAGATCAAGCTCGGTCGAACTTGATCAAGTCTAGTTCGCCCAAACTTGATCAATACCCAGCGAACTTGTGCCTCTATAAATAGAGGTTGATCCCTTCGTTTGTAACTTTTGTGATTTTGGCACACTGACGGCAAAGCTCTGCCGGATCAGGATCTGAATGTAATTGAACAAATTGATCAATAAAACAACGTTTAAACAGTAAATCTTGACTATCTGGTTAATCATGTCATATTGTTTCCGCCATTATGGACATTAGATACAATTTAGGTTCCCGTGCTTACGTGGAGACGATCTAACAATAACTAAAAACCATGATTCCACATTCGATTGACTTAGCATGCCAATATTCACACGTCTCACAATGTTCACACACACTCAGCTATATTTTTGTGAAACATACATACGATGTGTATGTGTAAACGCTCGATGCCTTGACAATGAATCGTACAATATCATAAGCTTGTCAAAAGATCTTGTCTCCACCAACTAACATGTGAAAAAGTGCAAATGAAGAGGTCTTCACGGGTTGTAACGATAGGCTAGGGTGAAGGATATGGAATGGTCATTTAAAAGTGGTTAGTTGGCTAAAACTCGGTAGTTGCGTTTAACAAGCAAAAATACATAAAAACTACACATAAGTAACGCGTGGAAGACGATTTCCGTAATTTTCGAGCTAATCGACAATAATCTACTGTTTTTGCACTCAAAATTGCTCAAACTTTTGTCGTCTTCGTCTTTATTTGTGGTTTTTTTGCAAAGGTAATTACAAGTAATGCTTAGTTAAACAGCAACTTTAACCGAGTTTCAACACTAAGGTTTAAAAATAAAACGGCTAAATTTGGCTAACCGGGCTAAAAATGGGTGAAATCGGAAAAACACGGGAAAGGCTCAACATGGTGAACTAGTGGGTAATGGTGGGTAAGGGATAAAAACAAAAGAAAAGGGTCAGCACAAGAAGGGTTCCCTAGTGCCTCTATCACTTTTACACAATTTCACACGTTTATAGTCTCGACAAGCATGCTAATGACAAGTTCTAAATCATACGAGACATTCGGCTCACTCCTGTTCTGAAATTAATAAACATATAACGAATATAAGGCTCAAACAATGCTCACATAACGGAAGGATTGGGTAAAAGTGTGAAAATTAACATGCAAGTCATTCTTTTGTTTGCACGCTTTTAATTATCTTTTCGATTTTTATTCGGCTTGTCGGTTCTTTATCGTATCTAATGCTTTCTAAAACACAACTAACCGTTTATTTAATTAATAGCTAATTATGATTTTTTTACATATATACAAGCGGACAAACAAAGTTATGCAAGTAACCCATCCCCACAACATAGATAATAAAAGTACTAATACCATCCATACATAAAAACATAGAAATAAAGAAAACAGATGTATGAAACGAAAGTACATATCCGAGGGTGTTTGAAATGACAACCAAAATGAACACCCCAAAATAAGCTAATAGTAATAAATAAAAACAGCAAACGACAGCGCTCCCCAACTACTCATCTATATCATCACTATGGCTAGCACCGGAAGGTCCCGCCCCGCCTTGGTTCCCGAAGGGGAACTGCGGAGGGTCTCCGAATTGGTTGGGGAACGCGCTCTGAAGGCCAAAAATGTATGAAATCCAGCATGCAACTCCTGCCTCATGTAGTCCTGGTTCACCGCATTTGATCAAACTGCTGGTAGAACTCGGGATAGGAGGGGATGCCTGGTGGCCAACCTTGGTGCTGGTGGTGGTGGTGCGGGTCTGGTGGTTGCTGAACGAACAGTTCATCCTCATATTCCTCTTCGTGCTCTAACTTTAACGGCTCACTTGGTTCGGTAGTGGTGGGAGCGGGTCCCATATTTCCCCTGTAAACCCCTCAATCTGGGGCCATTGTTGGTATCCACCGTTAGCCCCATGAACTTCAATGAACGAAGATCAACGTCACTCCCGTGAGTAACCAATGGGAGACCGTTCACCACCTCATCTGTCATGACCCAGTGGCATAAGCAAGCTGAGTTACATACTCTCCCCCATGTATTTCGCTGCTCGTTGTTTTGCCCATGCTGCCTACAAAGAATTCTAGCCATTGCGCAGCAAGATTGGCGTGCACCCCATTAACAATCGTGTATAAGAAGATCAAATCTGGGGTGGGGCAGTTCCCGGAACTGTCCATTCGGCCGGCCACAATGTAGCTATAACCTGGGGCAATACCCGAGGAGTGGATCTCTGAGACGAATTGCCTTGGCTTTCCTAGGATCATACCTTTGTCCAACCGCCACTTGAGCCCAGAACGCATCTCTAGCATCCTCATCCACAAAATTATGGACGAAGTAAAAAGGTCGGAGTCTAACTCCTCTTCGGTGTAGATCCCTAATTTGTTGCCAAGTCTTGAAACTGTCCAGTTATGCCACTGACCTCCGAGCCTGAACTTTACCTTCTTGGTGTGTCGGAAGTCGGGGTCCGCACCTCCTTTTGGTTTTGCATAGGAGTATAATGCGAAGAACTCTAAAGTGAGTTCCAAATAAACTGGTTGTCGGATATTGAGCAGTCGAAACATAGGCAGAGAAATCATCACGGTAAGCTTATCGGTTTGGTTCAGTGCTTGAATTGTAGGCCAACTCAGCCTCATTGGTTCCCCAATCTTGTTCCTCCGTTCCACAAAGCTTGCAATTTGTTGATACACGGTTGGTCTTTGATGTTTTCGGGACCGAATTGGAGAAAAGGATGTTCCATCTACATAAAAATATACAGAAGAATAAGAGCATGGCTAAAAAATTTAGACCCCGGCACCCGAACAAGCCCTTACGAGCATTTTGTTCATTTTTCTGTTCAGGTGGCGCATGGCCGTGCGAGGTCTTGGCATGCCCGTGCGGTTCTGAAATGCCGATCAGGATTGATGTGTCTCGGACGCGCAAGGCAGTCCGAGCAGTCGGCATGGCCATGCAGCTCGAGATCGCGAATCTAGTGCAGCCTACATGAAGCTTTGCACGGTAGTGCCAGAAAACGGCATGGCCGTGTATCGACTGCAGATCACTAAAAACTAGTCCATTCGACGGTTTTAACCGATTTTTCTCAAAACAAAGCACTTTTTGAAAGAATGGACCACGGGTTCGCGATTAGACCTTGAGATTTCAAGAAAAACCAAGAATGAGGGTTTATTTGTATTTATGAAGGAAACCCCCAAATGTTCTTGAATAAGAACCCAAATTTAACACATGACAAGATTAAGAACAAGAATTTATGAAGGGATACATACCTTGTTTGAAGAGATTGAAAGAAATCTAGCAAAATGTGGTGGGTTTTGAGAGAAGGGAGTGCAAGAGCGACTATTTGCGTCTGACTTAGGGTTTTTTACACTTTTTACCAAAAAGTGGCTTTTATACCCGTCCAAAAACTACTGTGCATTTTCCACACGCACGGTCGTGCGAGGTCTTGGCACGACCGTGCTGATTAAGGAGTGCACCGGTGTGCACCTGAGATCTCGGCTCGCACGGGCGTGCGACCGGTTGGCACGGGCCTGCGAGCCCGGCACCATGATTGACACGACAGTTCAGTGCAGATGCAATGTTTGGCACGACCGTGCGAGACCTTGGCACGGCCATGCGTTATCTGGCAGTCTCTTAAACAGATCTGGACAGAAAGCTTCTAACTACCGTTTCACCACATAATTCGCCAATTTTGAAGATTATTACCTGTTTGAAACATATTTTTACTTCAAAACAACCTAAGTTATGGAACAAAACAATACAAACACACGGAAAATCTGAAATTAACGCTAAAAAGGCAAAACAAAAAATTACGAAAATAAAGACTAAATTACCCCTACACTTGCAAAACACGCATGCTACATTTTTGTCAGCGAGTCGATAGCATGGACTGTGTCCCCACACTTGTCTAAGTGTGCGGATCATGGAGATCGATAACCTCCACCTCCGAGTCAACCGGTCCGCCAATGTACGTTTCACCTAGGACCGTTGATTTTGAAAGTTACACCATCCGCATTCTCAATCACGATGGTTCCATATTGGAACACCTCCTTCACCGTGTATGGTCCCGTCCATCTTTGAATGTAACTTTCCCGAAATAAACGTAACCGTGAGCTATAAAGCAAAACAAGATCGCCCGCTTGGAATTGTTTTTGGTCCTTCAAGCGCTTGTCATGCAATCTCTTGGTCCATTCTTTGTATAACACGGAGTTCTCATAGGCGTGATTCCGCAACTCCTCAAGTTCGTGGATTTGTAAAAACCGGGCTTCACTTCCCCTTTTCAAGTCCAAGTTTGCTGTTTTCAATGCCCACAACGCTTTATGCCCCAACTCCACAGGTAGATGGCACGCTTTACCATAAACCAACCTGAAGGGAGTAGTCCCTATAGGTGTTTTGTAGGATGTCCTGAATGTCCAAAGCGCCTCATCTAACTTGCCTGACCAATCCTTGCGGTTGTTACTAACCGACCGCTCAAGAATTCTTTTCAACCCCCGGTTCGTGACCTCCACCTGCCCACTCGTTTGCGGATGATAGCGCGTGGATAACCCATGGTGCACACCATCATGGGACAAAGCTCTATCAAGCTGCGTAATGCAAAAATGGGTCCCACAGTCACTGATTAGTGCTTTCGGAGCACCAAACCGGGCAAACAAACTTTTCAAAAACCTCACGACTACCCTGGCATCATTGGTGGGCAAAGCTTGTGCCTCTGCCCACTTCGATACATAGTCTACCGCAACCAGGATGTATTTGTTCCCACGTGAGGTAGGAAACGGACCCATGAAGTCTATACCCCATATATCAAAGACTTCACAAACTGGATCCACTGCTGAGGCATCTCATCTCGTGTGGATATATTTGCGGCTCTCAGGCACGCATCGCACGAACTAACCCATATCTGCGCGTCACGGAAGATAGTAGCCAATAAAACCCAGAGTCCGACACCTTTTTCGCGGTGAAGTTCGCCCCGTGATGACCTTCGGTAGGTCCCTCGTGACAATGGCCAAGATGTTAGTCGCCTCCTCTCCAGAAACACACCTCCTAATTACCTGATCCGCACCAACTCGAAATAGATAAGGGTCGTCCCAGATATAGTACTTAAGATCTGCAAAGAATTTCCTCTTTTGCTGATGCGTCAATCCTTTAATCGGGATCCCACTCACAAGGTAGTTCACAAAGTCAGCAAACCAAGGAGACTCATCACTCACCTCTACACTCATGAGGAACTCGTGGGGGAAATTGTCATTTATCGGTTCCTCCCGTGCTCCCTCCGCATCTCCCTGCTTGAGTCTAGACAGATGGTTAGCAACTACATTTAACGAACCCTTCTTGTCTTGAATCTCGATATCAAACTCCTGCAGCAATAGAATCCACCTGATAAGACGTGGTTTAGCGTCCTGCTTGCTAAACAGGTATCGAATGGCTGCGTGATCAATGTACACAATCGTCTTGGACAGAACTAGGTACGATCTAAATTTATCAAATGCAATGCAAAAACTACCACCAAAAGCTCCTTCTCCGTGGTAGTGTAATTCTCCTGCGCATCATGAAGAGTCTTGCTGGCGTAGTAGATCGGGTGGAAGTGCTTATCCCTCCGCTGTTCTAATACGGCCCCTATTGCGTAATCACTCGCATCGCACATGATCTCAAATGGTAAAGTCTAATCCGGTGCGACTAGTATAGGGGCCTCTATGAGCTTTTGCTTAAGAAGGTCAAAAGCCTTCAAGCACTCGTCACAGAAAACGAACGGAGCATCCTTTTCCAACAAACAGGTCATGGGTCTGGCGATTTTAGAGAAGTCTTTAATGAATCGCCTATAAAACCCCGCATGACCAAGGAAGCTCCGAATCGCTTTCACCGAGGTGGGAGGTGGAAATCGGGAAATTATATCAACTTTCTCTGGATCGACTTCCATCCCAGCTTGAGAAATCTTATGTCCTAGAACTATGCCCTCTCTCACCATGAATGGCATTTCTCCCAGTTTAGGACCAGATTTGTCTCCTCTCACCTCTTCAACATTTTTCTCAAATTTTCCAAACAATGATCGAAGGAATCCCCACAAACTGAAAAGTCATCCATGAACACCTCCATGGAATCCTCGATCATGTCATGGAAAATGGGAACCATGCAGCACTGGAAGGTAGCCGATGCATTGCACAAACCGAAAGGCATACGTCGGTAGGCGAATGTGCCAAAGGGGCATGTGAAGGTAGTCTTCTCCTGATCCTCAGGAGCGACAGGAATCTGGAAATACCCGGAAAACCCATCCAGAAAACAGTAAAAAGACTTCCCCGACAGACGTTCCAACATCTGATCAATGAATGGAAGTGGGAAGTGGTCCTTGCGGTGGCGTTGTTGAGCTTGCAATAGTCGATGCAAAACACGCCATCCCGTGACCGTCCGAGTAGGAATAAGCTCATTCCTATCATTCGTCACTACCGTCATGCCAACCTTTTTGTGCACTACCTGTACGGGACTAACCGAAACTGAATCTGAGATAGGATAGATCAAACCCGCATCTAGCAACTTAATTACCTCCTTTTTCACAACTTCTTGCATGTTTGGGCTTAGACGTCTCTGTTGCTGCGCACACGGCTTGTAATCATCCTCCATAAGAATTTTATGAGTACAGAATGAGGATTGATTCCCTTAATGTCCATGATCTTCCACGCTAAGGCTTTCTTATGAAGTCGCAGTACATCGAGAAGTTTGCTCTTTTCCTCGCCCGACAAAGATGATGAAATGATAATTGGCAAACGGCACTCCTCGTCTAGAAATACTCAAGATGTGGCGGAAGGTCCTTAAGCTCTAAGGACGGCGGATCTTCAACCGAAGGCTTTGACTTCTCCTCAACTCCACGATCGATTTTTCGTAAATCGATCCGGACTCTGGGAACCATCATCACCACTCTGATAGACTGGCTGCTTGAAATCGTGGCCCTCCTGGGTAATGCCATCTAGGTCCCCACACAACAAACGTGTGTCCGAATCAATCTCATCAATCGTGCCCTGGAAATGGGTAATAACATACGTGTCGACAATGTCAACATAGTATAAAGCATCATCCTGACTCTGCGGGTGTTTTATTGACCGTTTGATGTCAAAGGTCACATGCTCATCATTCACTCGGAGTGTAATCTGCCCGACAACTACATCTACAATCGTCCGTGCAGTGTTCAAAAACGAACGCCCTCGTATCAAAGGCACCCTAGAGTCCTCATCCATGTCCAGAATAACAAAATCCACTGGGAACACAAACTTGTCAATCTTGAGAAGAATATTCTCAACAAATCCACTTGGATACCTAATGGTTCGGTCATGTTTGGGTTTAGACATCTCTGTTGCTGCGCACACGACTTGTAATCATCTTCCATAAGAATTTTATGAGTATAGAATGAAGGATTGATTCCCTTAATGTCCATGATCTTCCACGCTAAGGCTTTCTCATGAATTCGCAGTACATCGAGAAGTTTGCTCTTTTCCTCGCCCGACAAAGATGATGAAATGATAATTGGCAAACGGCACTCCTCGTCTAGAAACGCATACTCAAGATGTGGCGAAGGTCCTTAAGCTCTAAGGACGGCGGATCTTCAACCGAAGGCTTTGACTTCTCCTCAACTCCACGATCGATTTTCGTAAATCGATCCGGACTCTGGGAACCATCATCACCAATCTGATAGACTGGCTGCTTGAAATCGTGGCCCTCCTGGGTAATGCCATCTAGGTCCCCACACAACAAAGGTGTGTCCGAATCAATCTCATTAGTCGTGCCCTGGAAATGGGTAATAACATACGTGTCGACAATGTCAACATAGTATAAAGCATCATCCTGACTCTGCGGGTGTTTTATTGACCGTTTGATGTCAAAGGTCACATGCTCATCATTCACTCGGAGTGTAATCTGCCCGACAACTACATCTACAATCGTCCGTGCAGTGTTCAAAAACGGACGCCCTCGTATCAAAGGCACCCTAGAGTCCTCATCCATGTCCAGAATAACAAAATCCACTGGGAACACAAACTTGTCAATCTTGAGAAGAATATTCTCAACAAATCCACGTGGATACCAAATGGATCGGTCCGCTAGTCGAATGCTTATCCTAGTAGGTGACGGCTCACCTAGATCCAACTTAGCAAAAACCTTATACGGCATAAGGTTAATGCTTGCTCCCAAATCCGCCAATGCGTGACTAACCGACATATTACCAATGAGACAAAGCAATGTGAAACTACCTGGGTCTCCCATCTTTGTTGGCAGACGGTTTTGCAGAATAGCAAAGCAACTCTCATTCATCACTACACTGGACATGTCCCCTAGCTTCTGCTGGTTCGAGAGGATGCCCTTTAAGAATTTCGCGTACTTAGGCATCTGCGCTAAAGCCTCAACAAATGGTATGTTTATATGCAATTGTTTGAACAACTCAAGAAACTTACCATATTGTTCTTCATTCTTCTGCTTCTTTAGCCTGCCTAGGTACGGAACTGGAGGAGTATAGTCTTTGACTGGCTCACGGGGTTGTGCGGTACTTACTGGGTCAAGCCTAGTGTGCACCTCGCCCGATGCGTCAGTCTGGACCGTCTCAGTGATCGGTGGTGATGTTGATATGTCAGGTCCCATGGTTTTCCCACTCCTCGTTATCACGACATTTACATGCCCTCTTAGATTCGGCTCTGTGTTGCCTGGCAGACCACCTGGGGGTCTTTCAGACATCATCTTGGCCAACTGCCCTACTTGATTCTCAATGTTCTGAATCGAGGCCTTCTGATTTCGCATCTCTCCCTCATGAGCTAAGAAACGTTCCTTGTTCTGCTGAAAACGTTTCTCAGCCAGCTGATTCGCGCTATTAGAGCTTCTTAGAAGATGCGCCATCATATCCTCCAACTTTGAACTATCTGAAGGGCCTTGGTGCTAGGAACTGCTCCCAGTGCCCTGATTGTGATGTTGATAAGAATGCTGCTGGTAGGATTGATTGTAAGGCTGAAATGACTGGCCTTGAGCCTGTTGTGGTGCTGGAGCTTGCTGAGTGTATCCGAGCGGGTTCTAATTACTCGTGTTTGCTTTCCACCCAAAATTAGGGTGGTTCTTCCATCCCAGATTGTACGTGTTGCTGTAATGATTATTTTGCGGCCTTGCTTGATTGCTGACAAAGTCTATCTCCTCCCGGCCCGCAAACATAGCTCCTTGGTCACATGCACCTTGCTCGTGCGAAACTCCGCATTGGTCACATCCCGAACTGGCATGTGCCACCGTCTTGGAGTTATCGAATTTGGCTGCCAACGTCGTGATCTGCGCTAAAATAGTTGTATACTCGTCAACAGCATGGACTCCTGGGTGAGATGATGATGATGAACAGTTCCTCTCTCCACCATGACGTGAATTCGATTTTAACGCAGTCTTTCTCAATAATCGTGTAAGCTTCATTCGGTGTCTGTCCCTAGATCACCACATGCACACACATCTAAACGTTCCTGCGTATAAAAGTTTAGGCCCTGGTAAAAAGTCAACACTAACTGTCTTTTGGAAAGACCATGGTGCGGAACATCAAGTAACAAATCCCTAAATCTCCCCAAGCCGCATGTAAGGACTCCCCGTCATCTTGTCGAAACGTCATGATACGATTCCTAAGCTTCGTCGTCTTCTCTGGCGGAAAATACTTTTGCATGAATAACTCCGCCAATTCATCCCAAGTCCTGATGGACCGTGCTGGAAGTGACATAAGCCAAGATCTAGCTTTGTCTCGCAAAGAAAACGGAAAAAGTTGCAAACAAATCGTGTCATCTGAAACATCTCGTATCTTGAAAGTAGAACATACTTCCAAAAATGAAGCAATATGTCGACCGGGATCCTCATGC
This sequence comes from Scalesia atractyloides, assembly GCA_947069175.1. Lineage (NCBI taxonomy): Eukaryota > Viridiplantae > Streptophyta > Magnoliopsida > Asterales > Asteraceae > Scalesia > Scalesia atractyloides. The sequence continues at coordinate 73,694,951 of CAMTDV010000016.1, forward strand.
TCTCGTCCGTCAAACAGCACAGAATTTTGCACCATGTTAATAATACTAGATTTTATTTCAAAATTAGGCGCTACTATCATCGGTCGGGCGATGCTCGGCTCCAAACCTCCACCTCCTGGTTGGTTCGTCTCGTTCAATGGCCTGTCATCGTCCGCCATGGTTGTGCTAGCCTCGTCCTCTAAGCTCTCGGTCTCAGAGGGTACCACCGGCTCGTCCCTATCTGCCTCCAGCTGCCGCGCGAGATCTCTCTCGAAGTCGCCTCCTCAAATCACGTTCGGGTTCATCAGATGGTTCAACAACGGCGGGTGCGGGGGTTGAGTACATAAACCTGCAATCGAAAAACAGCCATGCGTGAATATTATATTATTATAATAAATATTTTTGTTTGTGCTATAATAGCAACGAATTTTCTGTTTTTTAGAATAAAAATTCTTCAAAAATCGGAGGTGTGTCAAAAATTTCATAAAAATCCCAAACTAATAAAAACAATCGAACCGGTCATTAACAATATTGTTTCACGGTTCCGAAAATTCAACAAATAAACGAATAATTAGTTCGATACATGGATCTGGCGGAGATGATAATACTAAACTTTGTCATTATTCTATCGGTATAAAAAGATAGGTTGATAAAATGTTTAAACTAAAAAATGACTAACACATAATATTTTTTGTTTCTTTTTCTTTTTGTAAATATATGTTTAGCCTTGCTTTATGAACAACCGGAACATGTTAACTAAGTCGGTTATGCCACTAAGTCACTTGGACAATTTTCCATTTTTTAAAGACAATTAGTATCCCTCTCGGGAATCCTAACATGACAACTCGTTGGAAAGTTAAAACGATAAACACACTTTAACCACCTAAAGTTGTTCTTTAACGCCCTATTGATTAATGTTTATGAAAATCCCTTAAAAAAAGGTAGTCATCCATTAAGAGTTTTCTAATCTCACTTAATCAAGGAAAGTTACACCGATAAACACAATGCAACCACCGAGACAAGCATAACCTAGATTAAGTCACAACCGAGTCCATTTTACAAATCTTAAACATAAATTAACTAAGAAAGCAATTTTGGCCGAAACTACTAACTAAGCTTGTGATTTATGTAAGAATTCATAACGACACCATCTAACTCGCTAAGGTCCTTACGCGATGGAAAGTACTCTTTATTAATATTAGTTACCCCTTTTTAACCCAATACCCATTTCTAGTCTCATGGGGTGAACATTTTAACTAAACTAAAAGTTCACTAATACAAGTTTAATTAAGTGTCTTCTTTCAAATATCCTAACTAACCATGAACTAATCATCCAAGACAATTAACTATAATCAAGAATCAAATATCAATTACAAGGTTGCAAAACAATCATCAAGGATTAACATAAAAAGTTGTTAAGTGTCATTACAAACATGATTAACATCTAATGGTTGTTTAACAAGCAAGGGATTTAAAGTGTTTTTGACATGAGGCTACAATATTAGATAAACAACAATCTAAAAGCTTAAAACATATTCAGAATTATGGAAAAACTCAGAATCAAACCATAGACAAGCTCAAGATTGACGAACCGGATGGTAACGGAGCTTTCCGGCACTATGGAAGCTTGATTCGGACCAAACTGAGTTGTTACCGGAGCCCAAAAATTGCCAGAAATCGCTCCCAAAAATCCAGTCTCCCGATCAGTGAGTTCTGCCCTATTTTTATAACAATTCAGGTCTCGCACGGCCGTGCACTTTATGTGCACATCCGTGTACTATTAGCGCAATTTGTTGACGTAATCTTATATGGATAAGGCTTTGAAAATGGCACGGCCATGCCAAGATTGGCATGGCCATGCGTGTCCGAGATCAGCTGGCACTGGGGATCGCACTAGCAGTGCACACGAGGAAAACAAATCCGCATGGTCGGTGCAGCCCTTCTGATCTGGGTTGGCACAGTCGTGCCAATCCTCTGCACGGTCGTGCACTATCTGAATCTTCAAAGAAAGTTTGCAACTTCGCCATTTCGCCTGGAAAATCCTCGTTTTCTACATCTTCTTGTCCGGCACGCTGTTTAAGGCCTGTAAATGAAAACATACGTGATTAAGTATCTAATTATTGATCTTTCGGCCAAAAACGTGTATATTATAACAAATATCAGAGCCTTAAACTCCTCTCGCAATACGAACTCAACGATGTATAATGTCCGAGACATTTTTCTGGTCGCTAAAAACATTTTTTACCAGATTAGAGCTTTAAACTCGTCTCGTCAATACGAACTCGTCTCGTCTCGCCTCATCTATTTTTACCAGATTAGAGCTTTAAACTCGTCTCGTCTCGTCTCATCAATTTTAACGTATCAGGTCGCTAAAAACATTTTTTTAGAAACCTTGGACAAGTTCTGGCGAACTTGTCACAGCTTGTGAAAATCAGCTACTTAACAAATTGTTACACATATGAATCACCCCAAAAACATTTGAAAAATGTAAAAGAGGGCAGCTAAGTACTCGCCTGGGATTGCATATAGATCTTGTTCAAATGATATAACAATGCTCAAACGATCAGGAGTTTAAGTGTTGAAGTGGTTCCTAATGTATCGGATAACTACATGTTAGTGTGTCGAAACTTGAAAACGAGAAATCGGATAGAATGAGGTATATAAACCAAACAAGAGTTTGATCTTGTATAATGTGATTTATAATATCAAACATTCTGATTTGGAAGCATTTCAAATGTTTTGACTTGTTACGGCTCACTAAAGTGCTTTACGCCACTTTAACGGGTCATAAATGTAACTATAGGTTAGGATGGTTAAATATGTCCTATGACAAACCTAATGTGACAAAATTAGTTTATATAAGTTGTATAATCAGTTTAGATGTCAAAACAATGTTCTTATATGTTCAAAAGCTAATTTATTGCAAAAAAGGCATTTTCGGCATTTTAAAGAATACACAGTCGACTTGTCATTTGACTAACCAAACGGACTGACCATAAGGTATAACCTTAGAGGGTTATTCCCTATAATACTATGGTCATAATAATGGGTTTGGTCGGATCCTAAAAGTGTCCAAACGGGTCAGATTCGAAAGTTAAAGCGGTGGTCAAGACCGCTCCCCCTAAACAAGTACTAAACTAAAAGTGACGGGTTAGACATGTCAAACATGTCTAACTAAGTTTATAAAACTGATTTGGTATCAAAAACAAAATGTTTTGATACCCGAAAATAGTTCCTTCGTATAATGCACACTTTGCGCATTATTGACCGAAACTTTGACTCGTCACTACGACTAGTAAACATGGTACAGTTGGCATGATCGCTAAGGACCATAACCCTCGTAATTACGATCATGTTGCAAAGTCCAACTGGACTTTGTTTTGACCAATTCTTGGTCAGAACTGAAAGTCAAACTGTTTGACTTTTAGCTCAAACAAGCTAAAAGGATGAACAAGACTAGGAGAGTGCACTTACTTGTGTTTGAAGAACAAGATCTTCAAGAGGAAGAATGCTAGATGGGAGGCCTCCACAAAGGTGGTAGCACCCAACTTAGAGCAAGAGAGTAAAAAAGTGAACGAGCAAAGAAATTCGTGAATGATCAAGGGTATTTATAGTTTTCATGAAGCCAAAGATCATTCAATGCGTTAGGAGGTGTTGTAGGATCATTACAAGTGCTTAGTGAGGTGTTGCAACCAAGAGAAGTGTGGCAAAAATGAGTTATTGGTGTCCAAGCAATGAAACAGAAGTGCAAGTTCTGCTGTGATGGTCACCCCATACAGATCATATGGGGTTCTGGATGCCCTCAGCTGGCAGAAACTTTGCAATTTTGGCAGAACAGGCCCCTAAACTTGTTTTGTCGCGTTTCCTCGTTTCTAACACCCCGTCAACCCTATTTCTAAGCTCCATAAGGATGAATAAGCATATGGAACTTGAAATATGTCTGGAAATTTCGTGGATTTCGGTTCGTTGGTCGTACGGTTGCGTTTTCGGGTAATTATGACAAAAATCGTAACGAACGCGCAAATGACCGTAAATGCGTAACGAATGTTATTTTCGCATTCCAATCATTAAAATACAAGATTTTAATGATAGAAATTTTTTTTGGATGTACGTACATGTTCCTTATTAAGAGATACACGAATCGACGTACTTTCGCAGATTTTGCAAAAGAGTCCCTGGAGTTAAAATAGCATGTTTTTGCCATACGAAACCCTCAAAACTTTTATCTAAGTTATGTAAAGGAAACTTAAGGAATTTTAGCTTGTTTCCTCATCCCGGTGCGTACGTTACGTTAAACAGGTTATGTTTACTTATCAGTTATCGAAAAGCCTTCAAAGAAAAGTTACTGAAAGCCCGAAGTTTTGGCACAAGGGTTACAGTCTCCCCTACTTTAGGAATTTTCGTCCCGAAATTTATTCAAAGGAGACCGTAGATTGTGTTTGAAATTTGAAAGATAACAAAGTTCGAGAGTCCAAAGATGTGGAGCATTGTTTGGTGTTGGGAATGTTTGGGGGATTCAAAGCATCCTAAGGTATTCAACCTTTAGAATTTCTGAATCTTTAAAATGTCATCGAGTGTATAAAAATTGTTTTGTACGACACTATGTTATACTTAGGCACTTAGTGTAAATCCATAGCAAACAAAAGGGGTGTATATTCAAGCCTAGCCATACGTACTCGGTTTCTAACGTCCCACGAGGTACATCCCATTACTATGAGAATCTCATGCATAGGAGACGGGTCATAAATTCCTATGGCATCAAGGTCGTCACCTTTCACACCATAATATACTCCTGGTCGGCTCGAATAGAGTTAATGAATGTACGCGTCTTGTCCATTGCATTCAATAAACAGATAACAAATAATCACATAATGGTCCAAGATAACATAAAACCCTCAAGTGACTCTAGTAACGTTCCGAAGAATAACACAATAAGAACACTTATATATAGGAAGTACCAACGGCGTATCCACCATGGTCTTATTGCGTCATACCTTTCCCGTTACCTAATCACTCCAGATTTTATTCTACCATCTTAACAAGGCTTACTATGATTCTCATGTGTTGATCCCCGTAATTAAGTGTTCACCTATAATTACGCATTTTGTCACATGGTCCACATAGCTCCTCTTGTTAAGTAAAGGGAAATAAATAATAAGGTCGAAGTAACATCTATAATCAAATAAGCATCGTCATAACCACAAGATCGATTGAATTAGAACATGCTTCATACTAGCAATGATAACACTACTTGTTTGCATCCAACAAAAATTATTAGCAAGTATTTCATTCTAGTACAAATATTAATATATGTTTCACACTAGCCATACAGATAGCGTACATCATATACTAAGCATGGATTGTCACAAACAATGTGAGTATGTTGTGAAAATGTTTTGAAATCATGTGCTAGGTATACTGAGTCAACATACTAAGAAATAGTTGTATTTGTAAGCATGTACTATACATAATAGTTTAACAAACCATGTATGTAAATGACTTGAAAAACAAAAGAAGTAGTAATAGGCACATAGTATTTGTAGTGTTTCTTTTGAAGCGATTGTATGAATGCACTAGTGTGCAAATCATAATATGCTATTCTTGCGAGATTTAGTTCCTAACAATAAAGAACAAAATCCTCGAAGTTGGTATGTAGTTGCAATTTACACACAGTGTAATAACATGGGAATTGTAAAAGGAATACGAATAACAAGAATGAAGAAAAACTTCTTGAAATTTATATTGTCATTACAAATAAAACTGAAATATGTATTGTTGGTGCACTTATGTCTATTGCCTACGTCTAGGTCAAGTCTGATGTATAGATAGGGTTTCGCAGTGTCAAAAGTTTAATTGTGTTTTGTTTAGTATTCAGACGAAAATTCTGAGAGATTTTGCACGAAAATTTCGTGCGAAAATTATCTTGTCCCAGTCACTTGGTGCTATCTTGTCTTACCTATAAATAGGTGACTTGGGATGCTAGTCTGGTATGTTGTTTTGTTAGTCAGAGGCGAAGCCCTGCTCGAGTCTGTAATCTTTCCAAAGTTGATTAATACAAGATTCAGACGTGTTAAACAGTAATCATCATACATGTAGATTGTTTGTTAACTCAGTAACAATGAATTCCACATCTGTTAGCTGAGCAAATCTCACTAGAAGCTCAGGAGTTGGGTCTGATCCTACACTCACAAGTGGTATCAGAGTCTTGAGGTCTGATTTGGGAAAAAAACAACCAAGTTTTAGCTGGATTCAACCTTCAAAGTTCAAGATTCATCCATTGAGGAACTCTTCTTCTACCTTTTCTTGGAACTTAATCTAGATCTAAGGGATTTCATGGACAAATTGGACTAGGTTTTTAGTATAATGTGTTTAAATCGATTCTAAACAAATCACTGAAACATTCAAACCTAAAATTCATCAAAATCATGCTTGAAATTGCTGAAAACGTGAATTTGTGAACAAGTGTTTAAAGCATATAAGATTTTCTGCAAGAAATTCTATATTTCATATGAAAATTAGGAGGTTAAAATACTTAAAAGTTTGAAGTATCACTATTTAATATTTTCGCACGAAACTAATTTTCGTACGAAATCAAAGTTTTCGCACGAAAATTTGGGTCTCCTTTTCGTACGAAAATTTTTGTCAGTCTTTGATTTTCAGTTGCGTCAGGCTAACTAGTTCTAATCTGTTTTCCTGTTAAACGTATTTTTTAAGATGTCAAGTGAGGAAGAATTTCATAACGCGTTTGCACACAAGCAGTAACAACCTCCATAGTGGCTCAGAATATGAATCTCGAAAACGAAATGGGAACCACTACAAAGCCTCTGAAACTCAGGAACATAGAAGACTACGAAAGTTGGAGTGAGAGGTTCAAGAACTGGGCTCAGGCAACAAATTTTAATTGCTGGTTTGCACTCGAGAACAAGTACTAAGCACCCCTTAACGAAGTTGGTCTCGAAAAGACCTTGGCACATTTGTCCGATGACGAACGAGATAAATACATTAATGAGAAGAAGATGATGAATCTTCTACAACAAGCCATAAAGGAAGATATCTTGGTTCTCTTGCAATATGATGATGATGCTCAGTCATTGTGGCTTGCTTTACGTCTAAGGGCACAAGGAAGTACTCAGCTCAGAAAGGGAAAGAAAGCGCTGTTGAACAAAGAATTTGAAGTTTTCAATCTCATTCAAGGCGAAACAATGAAACAACTCATAGAAAGATACTGCCACCTGGTAGTTCAAATGAAGCGAATGGGAATTGTTAAAACCAATGAAGAATTAATCGATAAATTGGCAGATTCGCTACCTGAAGGAGAATGGGGAACATATCTAACCATCCTGAAGAATGGAGCAGAGTATGATAGTCTTAGTTTGCCAAGATTTGTCGAGAAATTGGAAGGGCATGAATTGGAGATGCAGAAAATGGCAAAAGGCAAAAGGACGAACTTGCAACAGGATGTAGGTCTGTACTACAAAGGAAATCCTAATACACCCATTCAGAGCCCAAAGATTCAAACGGCTTTCAGTGCCAGTTCTAATGCAAGTCCACCTTCAAACCAGTCGAGTGGATTTCAATCGTTTGCTTCCTTCAATCCAAATATTGCACAAGGGCAACAATCGTCTCAAAGCTCCAATCAACCACAAAACAATCAACAAAATCAATCTAACTCCAACCAGCTAATACTACAATGTAATATTGCAGTAAACCTTCAGAATGCTCATGATTTTAGCGAGCAAACTGCAAAGCAACACATGGTATTACTCGCAGCAGTTCTGGAATCTTATGAAAGTTTGGTAGCTTGGAGAATCGGAAATCCGGAAAAGACAAAAGAAGATTATGAAAAAATTGATCCGGAAGAAATGGAGTTGCTAGCTATCATGTGGTGTATGGCATCGGTGGTTCGTAGAGCTCAGTGCTTCATGGAAATTACAGGGAAAGATGATTTGAGAGGCCTTGATGGAAAACTTGGATTTGATATATCCAAAGTTACATGCTTCAAATGTCCGGAGAAAGAACATTTCAAATGGGAATGTCCAAATCGCGAAGTCAAAGGGAATCATAATCCATTTGGGGATGATTACTACAAAAAGGCGATCTATCATCGACCACAACCAGAGAAAAGAATGGTACAAATCGAAGATGGACCTTTGAACACAAAAGACAAAGCTCTTGTGGTTACACAAGAAGATGAGGGTTCAACTGGAACAACTTCATTACCAAGAAAGAAAGTCTTGCTCTCGTAGCCAAGATTATGGAAGAGCCTGAATCATAGGAAGAAGTCTCAGAAGAAGAGATGGAAGAAGTTCTTGCGGATTACTTCAGATCATCAGCAGAAGAAGAAGAATGTCTAAGAGGTACTCCTAAACCTTGTTTGTTTGACACAATTATTAAAACTTTTGCAGTGAATTTTGATTCAAACCACCAAGGAGAAAGCGATCGAGAAACAAAAGCAGAATGTGTGGAAGTAATTGATGTAACCAAGCTTGTAACACTGGAGAGCTTAACTGACATTTCCAACAAAGCACTCATGGCTAATACAAAAGAGGTAGTGAGTGTGGGAGAACATGTAGAAAAGGTTGAAACAGTAAAAGAAACAATCGAAGCTCAAACTGTCGAAATGGTCAAACCATGCCGGAAATGTGACATGGCATGTGAACAATGTGCTGAAAAGGAGAGCTTTTAAAGAACTTAACTCATACAATGATAAGTTGCCATATGATTATAACACTATAAAAGAATCATATGATAAACTTAGCAGGACCATTCGACAGTATGAGAAAACTGTCAAAGAAGAGACAAAACAGTTTCATTGCTCCAAGCAACTGTGATGGACAAACAAATGGCCCTTAATCTTCATATTAACACAATTGCTGAGCTGAAAACTGAGCTGGAGAAAACTAAAATTGAAACTGAACGTGTTAACAAATTGGTAATCAGTTATTCTACCAGCATGTATGTCCTTGATCATATTCTTCCAAAACCAAAAAACAGAAAAGAAGGTACGAAGAATGATAAAAAACATGGAAAATGTTATGATTAAGTTCCACCAACCATGTGGAATAGCTATGCGAAGAAACATCCAGATGGGGTGGAAAAGGCGCTAAATTTAAATCTGCTCACTGAAGGAGTAACGAGCTGCCTGAAAATCTTGACGTAACTTATTCCAAATATAAAAAGGACTATGAATCAGATGTGGTAACCAAAGTGGTAGAAAATGTTTTTGAAAATGAGTCTGACAGCACAGTTTATGAGAGTGCTGAGTCAAACAACGAAAAATCTGAGTCAAGTTCACATTCTGGAAGTGAAAAGAGTTTTCATGAAAATTTTATCACAACATAATAATAGAAACGTTGATCCTAATGTTGTAATCTACAAACTAAAAGGATCAGATAAACTATATACTGATGAAGATTTCCCAATCCAGAATGTTAACTTCGACCGTGTTGATAAACTCTTCAAACTCGTTGAAGTTAACGCATCTGATCTTGAAAAGAAAGTTGTTGGTTTCTACTGAAAATGAAAGAAGTCTAACAAAACCATCCATCCCAGAGGAAGAAGTTACCTTGAAAACAAGAAGGATGGGTTAGGGTTTGAAAAGAAGAAAAATTAAACAATAAGTCACGAGAATCAAATTTTACAAAGAAAGTTGAGTTTGTTTTTGGAACAAACACTGTTGATGAAAAAGAAATTATTAACAAACAGGCCAATGATAAGTTTAAGAAAGTAAAGGGGCTCCGTGAATAAGCTTTGGAACACACTGTTGGAAACGACAGTAGAACGTGCTACAGATGTAACAAAGTTGGGCATATTGCACGAAAATGTTCTCAAAAGCGTCCAAAACCTGTTCATGAACAAAAGAGGTTCACAGCAGATGAGAAGAAAAAGGGTCCAGAGTTTGTGCCCACAAAAATTTTGAAAAGTAATGATGATGCCAATCTAAATGAGAAATCAACAATTAAAATCTTTTCAAACTATGAAGTTGGTGAAACATCAAAGAAAAATGAAAAGAAGGAATCAAATCTTTACATCAAAAAGGCATTTTCAAAGGCACAAACTCGGGTAGCCAAAACAAAAACATCTTATGTGACCACAAAATCAACCAATGTTCCAGTCAAAACAAAAGATAAGTGTTGATACATGATGTCTATTGTCTAGGTCTTGGATCGAGTCTGTGTGATTAGGATTTGTAAATGTTAGAGTTTGGGAATATTTACGTTGTAAAGACACAAGTTCAGCCGAAGTTGTATATAGGCAGGACAAGTTCGCCCGAACTTGTCCTGCAATGTCTCACTTCGAGCGAACTTGGTTGTCTATATATATGCATCTTGGGTCTTTGTCATTTGTAACTTTGCATTGTAGATGGTGAAGCTCTGTCGGTTCGGAGACTAAATTGTAACATCTTTGGAAATTAATAAACCGATCGTTAAACAGTAAATCTTATGCATTTGATTAACTAATCACGTAAATTCCGCATACGATGACTATAGCTACAAATTAGGTTCCTATGCATTGAAGGAGCGATCCTAACAAGTGGTATCAGAGCCATTAATACCTAATTTGCTGAGATCTACACAAGACACTCTCTATTTCTACTCATTTCTTTCATTTCCCTACACTTTTTCACCAAATTGATGAATCTATGGTTGAAAATGTCTAAATTTTGAATATGTCAAACCCCTGAAAGTTTCATAGTTAAATTCAAACGATTTCATGTCCAAAATGTCAAAAAACTATGTCGGATAACCTCACCTAGCTCGAACTTGGACCCCAAGTTTGCCCGAAGTTGGCTTAAAATCACATTTTTTGCTGATTTTGAACAACTGCTCGCGAAGTTGTTGAGATTTTCAAAGGATTTTGATGAAGTTCGCCCGAACTTGTCAAAATTTTGTTGAAATATTATCTCAAGTTCGCCTGAACTTGGCAAAGGTTGAAAGTTTTTCTGAAATTCATTACAAGTTCGCCGAACTTATCATCAAGTGAGTAATTCTCACACAAGTTCGCCCGAACTTGTCAAAACTGAATCTCAAATTGTTTTTCTGCACAAGTTCGCCTGAACTTGTCTGTTTGCTAATCAATCTTCAAGTGTTTTGAACGTGTTTTAGTCATAATCGTTTGATTTTACAGATAGATCAAGATTTCCACGGCGCCTTTGCTTCAACATTGGCTTCTACATCAAATGCGAACGCAAACGCGGTGAACCAGATGAATATGGATAACAAGATCAGGACTTCGGTGAAGCCGCCAAAGTTGATGAGCATGGATGAGTTTGAAGGCTGGAAAGAAAAATTCGTGAATTGGGTTCAAGCGAATCACTTCTACAGTTGGATTGTTGTTCAAATCGGATATACGTGGCCAAAGGATGAACATAATCAAGATCTTGCATTGGTAAAGTTTACACCCGAACTTAAAGATGCATATGTTGCTGAGAAGAAGATGATAAGCCTAATACAACAATCAGTGAAAGAAGACATCTTGATCTTGCTACTTGAATGCAAGACGTCACAGATGTTATGGAATGCACTATGTGGAAAATATCTGGGAAGTGCTAAGATGATTAAAAGCAAGAAGGCTTTAATCAAGAAACAGTTTGATATTTTCACGATGATCAAAGGCGAAACCATGAAGTAGATGATCGATAGATATTGTCATTTGATGGTTCAGATGCAAAGACATGATCTTCATAAAACAGATGATTGATAAATTGGCCGAAAGCACTTCCTGAGGGGGAGTGGACGACCTACTTAATGGTATTGAAGAATGGTCCGAGTTGGATGCATTACAAGTTCAGATTTCATTGACAAGTTGGAGGGACATTAAATGGAGATGCTAAAAAAGGCCAAATCGAAGAATGCAAACATTGTTCAAGATGTGGGCTTGTACTACAAAGGAGGTGTTCAAGATATTTCAAGTTCGAAGACTCACATAGCGTTCAGCGCGAATGTTAATTCTTAATCAATCATTCCAAAGCCAGTCCAGCAATCAATCGAGTTATAATCAGAGTCCTCTGAACACATCATATTCGAGTGCTAGCTCAAATTCTCCGTTCCAGAATCAAAATAATCAAACAAATCATTCCAGATCCGATTCGAATGTATTTCATTGCAAAATTGTGGTTAATCTGAAGAACGTTTTCTCTAAACAAACAGCCAAATAGCACATGGCACTTCTTACAACCGTGCTTGAATCTTATGAAAGCTTAGTTGCCGGGAAGATTGGGAATCCAGAGATGACGACTGAGGATTACGACAAGGTTGATGAAGAGGAATTGGAATTGATGGATATCATGATGGAGCTTATACCAATGTTCCACCTCCATTATGTGAAAGCTATTATCGCAAGAAAATAGATGGAATGGAGAAGGCACTCAATATAACACTTCTTTCTGAAACAAAAGATGAGTTTCCTGAGAACATTCATATAACTTTCACAAAATCCAATGAGGAAAATGAAGTAATTGTTAACAATGTGGTTGAGAAAGTGTTGGATAGTGAGTCTGATGATGGCAGCTATGAGAGCGACAACTCAAGTTTGAACAGTTCGGAATCACAATCTGAAAATGACGATACATCATCAGAAAATAGCCTAAGTGATGATTCTAACGTTGTGATGTACAAAGTTAAGGATTCTGATAGACTATATTTTGATGATAGCTTTCCGATTCAAAAGTGAAAGAAGATCAAATCGGTAAATTGTTCAAACTTGTTGAAGTGTCATCAGATTATTTGGATAGAAATGAGAAAAAAGTTTTACTCAAAACCCAAGAAAAATTATAACAACTACCGAAGGAATGGTGGTGACTTTCCGGAACATAGGAGAGGGGGTTTGGGTTTGGAAGTAGAAGATGAACCGAAAAAGAAATAAAAGTCACCATTTCACGAATATAAGAATAAAAACATGAAATTTGTGTTTGGGACTAACATGGTTCAAGAAAATGATTTGATTAGAAAGCATTCGAACGATGAGTTTAAGAAGGAAAAAGAACTTCGTGATAAGGCTAAATCCACAAGTGGAGTAAAACCCATGAGTGGACATTCTGCTGATACTCGGACTTGCTTCAAATGCAATGAAGTTGGTCACATTGCACGCAAGTGTCCGAAATCAAAGCCTATGTATCGACGAAGAAAGACAACTTCAGATGATGAGAAACTTAAGCACCCAGAGATTGTAAAGCCAATAACGATCTTAAAAAGAAATAATGAATCTAACATCCAAGTGAAACCTAAAATTGAATCTAAAATTGAAAAATCAACTTTTAAAAAAGACGAAACTTCTAAATCAAATGAGAACAAAGATTCAAAATTTTACATCAAGAAAGCTCAAATGAAATCTCAATCATGGGTTGCAAAGAAAACACCATCATCATCTGAAGGTACAAAGATAACTACTGTGTCAGTCAGGAATGAAAATGTCAATGATAAAAAGAGTGATCAGAAGTTCCCGAATGTTGATTTGAAAGTTCCTACCTATAATATTCTAAATCCACCCAAGACCACAAAGGCTTGGGTTTCCCTTTTTAACTAATATCTTGACATGTGCAGGGGCTCCCAATATCCCTCTTGTCAAAGTGGATTATGGATAACGGAGCTTCACGTCACATGACTGTGATGCGTGCTTTATCTTCGATATTAAAGCAATCAATGGAGGGTACGTGGGGTTCGCGGGTAATCAAGGAGGTTGTATCATTGCAGAAAGAAAGCTATCTAATGGTGTGGTGTCGTTTGATAAGGTTAACTATATCGCTTAGCTAGAGAACAATCTTCTCAGTATTTCTCAGATCTGTGATAAGCAGTTTACCACCCACTTCAATGACAAGGAGTGCATGATTCTTAAACGGGCTTCAAGATTCCGAAAGAGTGGATTCTTATGCGCGCTCCTCGCGCGAATGATCTTTATATGCTAGATATGGGCGTTGCTACAACTACTTCAAAGTCCGCTCAATGTTTCGTGATGAAGGCCACAGAACAGGAATCAATTCTCTGGCATAGAAAGATGGTCATATTCACCTCAGAAAGATGAATTTCCTGGTTCATAATGATTTAGTTGAAGGAGTGAATCTTAGAAGCTTTCACATGACTGATAACTGTGTAGAATGCCAGAAAGGCAAGCAGACCAAAAATTCGCATCCAAGAAAGATTCTTAACTCCATCAAGCTGCCGCTCGAAAGACTGCATACGGATCTCTTAGGTCTAGTGAATATGCGTAGTATATCTGGAGATCTTTATTGTCTTGCGGTCACTGATGATTATTCAAGGTTTTCATGGGTCTTCTTCCAAGAGAGCAAAGACGAAATGTTTGATAATCTTATGATCCTCTTCAGGAAGATTGAAAATCTGTACCATCTCCCTATTAGAAGAATCCAAAGTGACAATGTTACAGAATTCAAGAATGCTCGAATGAAAGAATTTTGCAACGACATAGGCATTTTACATTAATCAGTGCCCCATACACTCCACAACAGAATGGAGTGGCTGAGAGGAAGAATTGAACGTTAATAGAAACAGCAAGAACTATGCTTGCAGATTCTAAAGTTCATTTCAGTTTTCGGAGTGAAGTAGTCGCAGCAGCATGCTATACGTTGAACAGAGTCTTAACGGTCAAACCAACCAAGAAGACTTGCTTCGAGTTGCTAAACCGAAGGAAACCCAATCTGAAGTATCTAGAACCGTTTGGTGCCCCTTGTACTATTATTGATACATATGGAAAGTTTGGCGCAAAAACGATAGATGGTTTCTTTGTCGGCTATGCTAGTCCGCTCAAGAGAGTTTATCTTCCAAGTTTGAGAAGAGTGGTAGAAGCACAACACATCGATTGCTTTCGATATACAACTCCAATTCAAAGAGCAGGAGATGCTTGGTTGTCAAACTATGGTGAATTGTGGAAATCATTTGAGTTGCCAGAAGAGCCTTCTGAAGAAGACATTTCTATTCTATATTATTTACATTAGTCGGCTAATCAGGAGCAGATTATCAGACCAATAGTGGTTAATCAACGAACTGTTGTATCATCTTCCTCTGGTGAAGGTCCAAGCAGTAGCGATGTTCAAGTTGAATAAGTTTCTGAAGCACAAGTGACACCGACTACAGAACTAGGAAATGCTACAGAAGAACCTATTCTTCCTCAAGAACATAATTCTGACTCTGATGACGCTCCAACATTTGATGATGATGGCGAATCCAGTTCTGACGAGGAATCCAAGCAGATCACTAGTATGTTAAATCAATCTGCTGGCCCAAGTACAAGAAATAAAGCTCTTAGTTGTTTCTACAACAAAGTGTCTCCAATTCAAGTGAAGTGATATTCCAAGTGAAGTGATACCGAGAAACTATTCTTATCATCCATCTGACACTATTATTGGTGAACTACAAGCCGGAGTTAGAACAAGAAGCCAGATCAATAAAGCGCTTAGTTGTTTCTACAACAAAGTGTCTCCAATTCAAGAATTTTGCTCTTATCGGTGTTTTATATCTCAAATCGAGCCAAAGTCAGTCACTGAGGCACTTGGAGATGAAAACTAGGTTCTTGCAATGCAAGAGGAGTTACTACAATTTGAGAAACTGGGTGTATGGAAGCTTGTTGACCAACCGGCAAATCAAAAGGCGATTGATACTAAGTGGGTGTTCAAGTGCAGGCGTGATGATCGAGGGGTAATAGTTCGAAACAAAGCTCGACTTATTGTCAAAGGATTTCACCAACAAGAAGGAATTGATTACACAGAAGTATATGCACCAGTTGCGAGATTAGAGTCTATCGCATTTTCTTGGCGTTTGTGTCTTGGAAAGGTTTTAAGGTGTACCAGCTTGATGTTAAATAAGATTTTCTTACGACAAATTGAGAGAACAGGTGTATGTCGGCCCACCACCAGGTTTTGTCGATCCATTGAGTAAGAAGAAAGCATTTCTACTCATAAAGCCTTCTACGGATTGCATCAGGCCCAAGAGCCTGGTACGAGTCGTTACCTCAGCACCTAGTCGGCAACGGTTTTACCAAAGGCACAGTGGATAATACCTTGTTTACGAGAGAAGTTGGGAATCATCTGCTGATCGTACAAAGTTACATGGATGACATCATCTTTTGTTCAACAAACGACGATCTCTGTAAAGAATTCGAATCTATCATGAAGAAAAAGTTTGAAATGGGCTCTATGGGCGAGATGAATTTTTTCTGGGGTTACAGGTTGATCAATTGCCAGACGGTATCTTTATTCACCAAACAAAGTACGTTCATGATATTCTGAAGAAGTTTGAGATGGATAGCACAAAGCCATTATCAACACCACTGGCACTCAACCATGGAATCTGTGTCGATGAGCTAGGAACCAAAGTTGACGAGACTCTTTATCGGTCGATGATAGGATCATTGATGTATCTGACGGCATCGCGCCCGGATATCATGTATCCTACCTGCCTCTCCGCTAGATATCAGTCAAGTCCCAGAATTCTCACATGCAGATCGTGAAGCGAATTTTCATATACTTGAAGGGATGTACAAGCACCGGCTTGTGGTACCCGAAGAATGACAACTTCGATCTGATGGGATATGATGATTCTGACTTTGGCGTAGACAAATTGAATGCTAAATCAACTACAGCCGGTTGCCAATTCTTTGGAACGCGTTTGGTAACATGGCAGTGCAAGAAACAGACCACAGTCGCTCTCTCTACTTGTGAGGCTGAGTACATCTCAGCTTCCAGTTGTTGTTCACAACTTTTGTGGATCCAACAGCAGATGAGAGACTATGGTTTGCAATTTCTTGACACACCGTTGTATGTCCATAACAAGGCAGCGATCGACATAACAAAAAATCCTGTTCATCACTCTCGAACTAAACATATCGAGATTTGATACCACTTTATTCATGATTGCAACGAAAAAACATTGATACGAATTGAGAAAATCCACACCGATGAACAAAAGGCTGATTTTTATACCACACCTTTCAGTTTAACACGGTTTAAATACTTAATGAGGCTTAACGGTGTAAAAAATCTTTTGACAAGTGCGGAAGTAGAGATTGAATACGGATCGGACGACGAGTTCTCGTGATCCTCATTGGTTTGTTATCTTTTAGGATTAGAATTTCCTAAAAACTAAAATACAAAAATATATTTTTGATTTTAGGGGGAGAAATGAAACGAGAAAATAAACAATATATGAAAAACCAAAAAGTACAAAAACATAAAAAAGATAAAAAGAATTTTGTGTCAAAAAGGAAATGATAGTACATCAGTGGAATATCACAGTATGCTAAGGTTTTGTAAAGTTTAAAAAAGGGTAAACAAGTCTTACTGTGGATGTGTCGATAGGCTTTACACGTTCTGTAGATTGTTTCCGGGATATAAACTAAATTTCACAACTGCTTAAACTTGTTGATTAACATCTCTCAGATATATGGACTCAGTACTCCGAAATTTCATTTGAGAGATTGCCTGATTATGAGATACGAGGTCTTTATAGATGATTGATATATGGGGTGTTATACAAGTTCTTCTGATTTTGCGGAAGCAATAGCCTAGAACTTCTATAATGCTTTTGCTAAAAACCCTAAAGCTGCATGCAAACTTGAAAAGAATCAAAAGATCTAATCATTTGCAATGTTTAAAAGGTTCCTTAATTGGAACACCCCTTAAAGTTGAGCCTTCATCTCTTTGTCGATACGGTGGTATTAACCTGAGCTCTCAAGGCCTCACACAACCCAGATACATATATCAATTACGCTATACTCACCTATAAGATGAAATCTAGGGAATTTTGATACGGGAGTATATCTGAGATGGGAACCATAATTGAGTCAAGTTTCTTAATTCTAACTAACAAATCTTGGAACAATTGAGAAATGTGTTGAAGTTTAAGTGGACAAACATATCGACTAAACGAGTTTAGACCTGTTATAAGAGATTTGATTTTAGAGATATGATCCTTAGACACGAATTCACAAAAATATGTCTGTAAATATGTTTGTACATAGTTTATTTGATTTTAGAGTTAAACCCAAAAATATTTTCAGTGTGTTTTAGCATAAACTTTTGAAAATTCAAAAAGTTTTTGTTTCTACATTATTTTCAACAGCCAATGATGGAAAGCGGATCTTCGGAGTTCAGAATGGTGCAAATTGTGAGAATTCTTGATGACAACAGGTTGGGAGCTAATCTGAAAAATCAAAGCACACGAAAAACGATTAAAACGTTCTTTAATTTGAAACTTTAATTTGACAAAAATATCAATTTGTTCATAACGGGTCAAACCGAGGTCATTAACTAGGACTTGGCAGACAATTCGGTTAACCAAGGTCATTAACTTGGACTTGGTCAACTGAGTGGATTTTCATAACTGATAAAATTGAAAAAGTTCAGGGTTAAAAGTGAAAAGTTTGAAAAAGTTTGAAATAGGGCCTTGAACTAGTTCGGCCGAAGTTGTTGGTCATGTATTGTAAAAATATTAGACAACTTCGGGTGAAGTTGTAGGTTGGAAATTGTTGATTGGGAGTCAAGTTTGCCCGAAGTTGCCTGTAGTATAAATAGGCAACTTCGCTTCAAAAGATCATTTCATCTGATCTTTCAACTTCGAGCGAACTTGAGCGATTTGAGAGAATTTGTGAAACTGCAAAGAAAGTATCGTTGTGTTGCCCAAAATTAGACCTGTTATAAGAGATTTGCACACTTATAATCATGGCCGAGGTATAAAATTGTTAAAACAGCCATTAAATTAATCGATTTGAATAGTTTGGACTTGAACATGTTAAAATCAAGTAGATCTAGGGTTGTTTTGAACAAATTGAACGGTGAAAATTGATCAATAACATGTTAAAAACATAAATGAATCAAAAAATTGAACCACTGAACATGTGTTGATGTTGCGGGTATTGTTGGAAGGGACGAAAAGTTCGCCCGAACTTGTTGAAGTTGATTAGCATCAACTTCGGGCAAAGTTGTCCAATGCTTGAATAAATCATGTATATATAACAAGTTCGTCCGAACTTGTTTAAAACTTTAAAATCCTGTAATCAAAACAAGTTCGCCCGAACTTGTTTAAAATCTAAAATGAAATGTATATGTGGGACAAGTTCGAGCGAAGTTGTGTGAATCTGATATGTGTGAATGTCAAGCTCGCCCGAACTTAGTCTGATGTTGTTAAAAATGGTGAAAATTTTCCAAGTGTTTGATTTTTCATGTCCGCAGAACATTCAACTGTCATTTTCAAAGTTCCACAACACATGCGTATCTCTGGATAAGAAGATATATCCTTTGCTAGCTGCATTTTTAGATATTCTTGAATTCATGGGAAGGATTCCAATCTCGAAAGCAATCAAAGACAAGCACGTGGTCTATCACTCACACGTATACTTTTTCTGGAATTCAGCGACATTTGATGAAGCAACAAATGTTATTTATTCTTCTGTTCGTGTTGGAAACGAAGATAAAGAAATAAAGGTTTCTGAAGTAGATATTCGGAGGGTTTTAGAATTCAACGACAATGCAGATGATCTGATTAGCTTTGAAGAAAGAATGGTTAAAGGTTGTTTCTTTCATATGGGATACAAAGGGCATGCTAATGAGCCCACGTTTGAGAAAGGCGGTGTTCCTCTTCCGTATAAATTCCTTATACACGCCATTATTCACGCTTTCAGACACAGGAAAGCCGGTTTATGTAACATTTGTGGTGATCCGATCGTGTAACGATTCCGAACGAATTATCAATCAAAGAAATTTTTGTGTTTTATTAGGATATTTCTATTTTTATCATGACAATTGAACGTATTCGATTCTTGCACGATTCCGAACTCTTAAACATCTTTTGGAAGTGAAATCGCAAACTATTACGCAAACTTAATCATTTTAACACGACGTACACTCTGAAACAATAAAATAATCTAAACATACCCTAAATACCCTTTACATAACTTAGAAATAACTTTCGGGGGCTTAGGTATGGCAAAATCATGCTTTTGCAACTACAGGGGCTATTTTGCAAATTTTGTGAAACTATTCCAATTCGCGTATTACTTAATCCGGGACACGTACGAACATCCAAAATTTTTTTAATCATTAAAATCTAGTATTGTAAGGATTGGAATGCAAAAATATCATTCGTTACGCATTTACGGTCATTTGCGCGTTCGTTACGATTTTCGTCGTAATTAACCGAAAACCGCAACTGTACGACCAAACGAACCGAAAACCGGGACATTTTTGAACATATTTCAAGTTCCTTATGTTTATTCATCCTTATGGAGCTTAAAAATTGGTTAACGGGTGTTAAAAGTGCCAAAAGGCGATGAAAACAAGTTCAGTGGCCATTTCTACCAATTTTGAAACTTCTGCCCTTTCAAGGGCCTTACGGACCGTAAGGCCTAACCCCATACGGTCCGTAAGGGGTCCCCAGCTATGACATCCTGGTTTTTCAGGTACTTTAAACGCGATACTTTGTTGCTATTCATCCCTACGCTAATTTAATTCGGAGAATTAAATTACGCGCTCGCAATAACTACCCTAACTTTAGTATTTAGGGAATACACGATGTTTGGGAGTTTTAACGGGTTGAATCTGAATTACATGCTACATTTTATTAGACGTTTGTGAATAATTTTCGAGTCATATTATGTGTAGTTATTTATCAGATTATAATGATTGGTTAGTAAATTCAATTTATAAGCCGAATCGAACCAAGCCTGTGAAACGTTTCGACTTCGCGACCAAGCAAACCCAACCCGCCACCCACACCCCTTGCGGCCCACACTCCTTGCGGCCCAAGAATAACCCAAACCGCCCCCTAGCCTCTATGTATGTATACGTATGATGCATGGGGTGCTCCAAAAAAAGAACAAACCCTAAAACCTACTCCCTTGTGGTGTGCAACGGCAAGCACCGCCCCCCCTCTCGGTCGCGCAAACAACCCAAATCCCTCGGATCGAATCCAAGCTTGTCCCGGTTCGTTAGTTGTCATCGTTTAAGGTTAGGGTTTTTCGATTTTGTTACGATTCATGTGATGATCTTCTGTAGAATTGATCATGATTATGTGCTCGTATGATTGTTGTTATGAAAAGTGTTGTCGTGTATGACTAGTTTGGATGAATATGCGAATCCTTGCGGTTGTGATGATGTGTTCGAGTATTAAAATCGTAGGCTGCGTTTTAAATATAAAGATCATGATATATGCTTAGGGTTTGCATGAATACTGATATATTAGATGATATCCGATATAATAAACTGCTATAAATCGATACAACAAAGCGTCATGGCCGTTTAAACATGTTCTAATACATTAAAGTCAAAAACAGAAAGCTGATTGACATTTACAGCCAACTTTGTTGGCTGTAACCTGATCATTATTTATCGAAAAGTGGATTTTCGGAAGCGTAAAACGTGTATTTTTGAAAAACTCCTCAAATGGCACTGGATTCATATTTTTCTGAGGTCGTTTAATATTTTTGAATGACCATTTAGGGCAGCAGCTGAAGCTGCGTAAATTCTGCAGAATTTGCAGGTTGTTTATCGAGTCGGATCTCATAGTATTTATGGGGTTAGGTCACAAACTCTGTACAGTAACTGGAGACGGGAGTTCCTGAAAATCTACCACTGGAATTTCGTTAATCAGATGAACGATGGTTTGGACTGCAGTCAGAAAGCGACGAATCTGACTGCAGCCTAGTATATAAATTTTTATAAATAATTGGTAAAGATTTAGGATTTGAAAATTTTACACTAAATTTTACAGGCTAATTGGCACCCTCTGTAAAAAGATTGGAATTTGTGGAGCAGGGGAACTATTTTATAAAAATTCTCGAAAACAGCCTAGTTATGAGCGTACAAGCTGAAACATGACAACTTGCGTTTGTGTGTATCCAAGTGTTGTATGAGTTATCCTGTGTTTATGACAAGTTGATTTGGTCATTATTTTGTATGGTGATACTTCGCATGCATGATTATGGTTTCGAATTGGTTAATTACGTGTGTTGTACTGTGTGTTAGTCATGCGTAGGGTTTTGTGTCAGTGTGTTCACACACTAACTTTGAATCGATTGACATGTTAGGACGCGATTAGCAGTTCCATCCTTTGCTTCTTTTGCGTTTATCTAACCGAGCAATTTAAGGTGAGTTCACGGCCCCTATTTTATCCGGTTTTAAACAACAGGGGGAGAAACATGTATACGCTCTACAACTCAATCTTTTACGTTATGCGAAATTAACATCGTTAACTATTCGGTAACTAAGTTAATGTTAATGTATGTTATGGTGACTAAGTAGCCTTATCACGGAAGTCCTCAACCAACTCTCGGATTGTTAGTATTGGGTTAGATAGCGGGGAAATTATAGTAGTACTACTGGGCTCGAAAAGCCCCACCCGAGCTAGTCACGCTAGCCGACCGGGAAAGGTCAACGGGTGACTAATTTGGCCTAACTTTCGCCATGGTCGGTGATAGACCTGGCAACACAGAGGCAACAACAGTCAGCTTCGATCGCAAACTTTTACGTGACGTAACTTTAGGCACGCTACCTACATGTTAACATTGAACTTATTTACGAACCAACATTATTATTCCAGGTTAGGAATAATGAAACTATGTCGTTATCCCGGGTTAGGGATAACGGGGAAAACAATCTTTTAAACCGAATTTGTGAACTTATAAAAACCTGTGAACTCACTCTTCTTTAATGTTGACACTTGTTTCTTTGCATGTTTCTCAGGACGCTAGGAGCACTAGGTGCACCCACATTGCATTAAATCAAGACATGTCATCGAGTCTTTATTAAAGATTATTTTTTTGGGATTTTGGTTTTGGCGTTTACGTTGGCACCCGTTACTTTACCCTAATGCTTCCGCTAAACTTTGAAACTTTGGAACTTTGAAAATGACTATGCATGTTTACAATAAATGTTTTTGGAAAACGTTAAAATAAATCATATAGAGTCGTTCGACGTTGCTAGTGTATGAGATTCTGGTTTGATCACACACCTCGCGGTAATACTCCGCAAGTGGAAATGGAGGGTGTGACAGATTGGTATCAGAGCCTCTAGCTATAGAGAACCAGGTTTGCATTTAAAGTAGACCTAAACTATAGCTGTTACACGACACTAGACTTAGTTGGCACCGAACTGTGATATCTTGTTATGTGTTATACTACAATTGTTCTATGTGATATATATATATATATATATATATATACATATTGTGATATACGCAGCTCGTAACTAACTAAACCAACCCAGCAGGCTATGTCATCATCATCATCCGACAGATCTCGGCAATCAAGGGCGCCGGGGAAGGCACCCATGGTCGAACCCTCACCACCTCGTGGCATGGAGACACGCTCAGCTGCCAGGAAAAGACTCGCTCTAGGAGGGGAGTCGTCCTCCCTCCAACCACCGCTATACTGGTCAAACCGGTCAACTCTTCATGAGTGGGGGACGATCTACTTAGAGCTATGGTAAGGAAACAACCGGAACAGCTGGAGAGAATGCAAGAGACTTTCGAAGCATAGTGATGGCTGATACGTCAGCTGATTGGTAAAACTGAAGAGCTCGAGGAAGAGCAAGATGAGAATAAGAGAGTTCGAAGCATTTTAGCTAAGGACCTTCATGTTGATCAGTTGAGGGCTGACTGGCTCGAAGACAGAGTTCTTGAGTCCAGTTGGAGGATTCACGAACTGGAGCAGAACCAAGCACCACTTATCCCAGTACCCGCACCCGCACCGGCCCCTCCAGCGCCTGTAGAAGACGAAGAGGAGGATCCAGAGGAAGACCCGGAGGAGGATCCGGAGGAAGAAGAGCCGGAATAGGACCCGGCTGTTGAAGCTGAAAACGCTGAAGAGGAGGACGGCAGTGATAGCGACTTGGGAGATGGAGACATAGATGACTAACTCGTCTCGCCAATCTCCGTTTTGTTTCCTTTAGTTTGTTTGTTTCCACTTATGTTTGAACTTGGAAATTTTATATTTAAACTGATATGTTTGGTTGGTATTTTGTGAGACATTACAATTTATTTAATCGAATGTTTCTTTTGATTGTTTAATTTGTTGGGTTGACATAAATTGTGTAATCACTGAAGTGAAGAATATGATAACTATATTGGATATATACTTACCGGTGTGTGTTTGTGTTGTCTTGCGAAGATTTGAAATGGCAACCTGTCGTCGCGGAAATCTCAACATGTCAGCTGAAGAATTGGCCGCTTTAATCCAACAACACGTGAATGCTGCTCTGGTAGGTGTTCCTAACCCACCAGCAGGTAACCATTATTAAATTTTCATGGGAAAATCTAATAGTTTGGCTAGTAGACTTTCTCGCTGAATACCTATCCTCTATCCTCAGGGGGTCTTAACCCCTACAAGATGTTCCTGGATGCGAAACCGAGCAAGTTCACGGGAGTTGAAGGACCCAACGGACTGGTCCGTTGGGTCGAAAAGTCTGAATCGGTTTTCGAAATGTGCAATTGCCTCGAAGCTAATAAGGTCCAGTATTCCGCCTCGATGTTGGAAGATGGGGCATTAACCTGGTGGAACGCACAAGTCCAAACGCGTGGGCTTGCTGCGGCGAATGGAATGACCTGGACCGAGTTCAAAGCTCTAATCAAGGAGGAATACTGTCCGAGGGATAGAGTTCAGCAATTGGAACAAGATTATGGAACCACAAGATGGTCGGGTCAGAAATTGAAGCGTACACGGCAAGACATCATCATCTGGTGTTCCTTTGTCCTGATTTGGCTAACACCATCGCTAAACGACTTGAGTTCTATCTTGGGGGTCTCGTTCCTGAGATCCAGGTCATGGTAATGTCTAGCAACCCTACAACGGAGCAACAAGCAATTAGGCTGGCACATAAACTCACCGATAAGGCGGTGGAGCAAAGGAAGTTGCCACCTAGGGGTGCAACTGAAATTGGCCCTGACAACAAAAGGAAATTTGAAGAATCACCTGCTCGGCAGTCTTCATCAGCCCAGCTACAACAAGGAAACCAGAAACGGTCCAACAATTTCAACAACAGTCGGGTTCACAACAATCAGTCTGCCAATAACACCCAGAACTCGAGCAGCTATGCAGGACGGAAGTCGCAATGTAATCATTGTAACCTCCATCATCACGACCCTTGAGCCGGAAATCGCTGCCAACGATGTGGCAAAGCAGGACACGCGACAAAGGATTGTCGTGGGGAGATTATGTCACGACAGAATCAGAACCAGCCCCAGGGTCAGCAGCAGGGTAATAACCGGGGATGCTACCAGTGTGGTAGCACTGCCCATTTCAAGCGAGACTGCCTGCAACATGGCAACAACAACAATGGTGGGAATAATAAAAACAACAACAACAATGGGAACAACGGAAATGGTGGCACAGGAGGTGCCAAAGGACGTGCATTCACGCTAGGACGTGGAGAGGCCAGAAACGACTCGAATGTGGTCACCGGTAAGTTTCCACTTAACGATCATTTTGCTACTGTACTTTTTGATACGGGTGCGGATAAGAGTTTTATATCTGAGTCTTTTAGGAAGAACCTAAATCTCACACCTAAACCCCTAAAGACCCCATACGTCATAGAACTAGCCAATGGTTAATCTGTAGATGTGACTCATCTAGTGACCGGCTGTCAACTCAAACTCGTGGGTCACACCTTTACCATTGATCAATGAGAACTACTCTGGGTAGTTTTGATGTGGTAGCCGGAATGGACTGGCTATGCGACGTCCGAGCTGAAGTTCTCTGTTTCGAGAAAGCTATCTGTATTCCGCTCTCTAACGACGAAGTCTTGATGGTGCAAGGCGAGAAGGCAGGCGTCGTCACGAACATCATCTCTTACATGCAAGCTCAGAAGTATCTTCGGAAGAAGAACTCTTTTGCTTTGCTCGCACTGGTCACCGAGCAGTCTAAGGACGAGAAGCGGATTGAAGATATCCCCATCGTCCGTGACTTTCCCGATGTGTTTCCAGAGGAGTTACCTGGTCTTCCACCACATCGACAAGTAGAGTTTGAAATCGAATTGGCGAGCCATGCGACTCCTATCGCCAAGGCCCCGTACCGCTTAGCTCCAGCAGAGCTGCAAGAGCTGTCTACCCAACTTCAGGAATTGTTGGAAAAAGGATTTATCCGACCCAGTACTTCGCCATCGGGAGCTCCGGTCCTTTTTGTCTAGAAGAAGGACGGACCTTCCACATGTGCATCGACTACAGGGAACTCAATAAGGTTACCGTCAAGAACTGGTACCCCATTACCTCGCATCAACGATCTTTTCTACCAGCTTCAAGGGTCAAGCTACTACTCCAAATTGATCTACGGTCCGGTTATCACCAGCTACGCGTCAGGGAGGAGGATATCTCCAAGACGACATTTTGCACTCAGTATGGCCATTACGAGTTCTTGGTCATGCCCTTCGGTCTCACCAATGCACCCGCGGTGTTCATGGACCTCATGAATCGCGTGTGTAAGCCGTATCTCGACAAGTTTGTCATCGTGTTCATCGATGATATACTCATCTACTCTAAGGGTGTGGAAGAACATGCTGAGCATCTTCGGTTGTTGCTGGAACTACTTCAACAGGAGAAACTATATCCAAATTTTCGAAGTGTGATTTCTGGATTCGGGAAGTTCAGTTACTCGGGCATTCGTGAATGAAAAGGGTATACACGTTGATCCCGCCAAGATCGATGCTATCAAGAACTGGGAAGCACCCAGGACACCGACAGAGATCCGCCAATTTTTGGGTTTGGCTGGTTACTACAGACGTTTCATCGAGGGATTTTCCAAGATCGCACAACCGCTTACCACTCTCACTCAGAAAGGGCACCAGTATGCTTGGGGTGACAAACAGGAAGCAGCATTTCAATTACTGAAGTAGAAGCTTTGCAGGGCGCCCATTTTGTCCTTACCAGAGGGGACGGATGATTTTGTGGTATATTGTGACGCTTCCATTCAGGGATTGGGATGTGTGCTCATACAACGTGATAAGGTTATCGCGTATGCATCCGACAGTTGAAGGTCCACGAGAAGAACTACACGACACATGACTTGGAATTGGGAGCAGTTGTGTTTGCACTTAAGATTTGGAGACATTACCTATATGGAACAAAGTGCACAATCTACATGGATCACAAGAGCCTCCAGCATATTTTTGACCAGAAGGAGTTGAACATGCGACAGCGTCGCTGGGTCGAACTCCTGAACGATTATGAATGTGCCATTCGGTATCACCCGGGTAAAGCTA
Source organism: Scalesia atractyloides (assembly GCA_947069175.1). Taxonomy (NCBI): domain Eukaryota; kingdom Viridiplantae; phylum Streptophyta; class Magnoliopsida; order Asterales; family Asteraceae; genus Scalesia; species Scalesia atractyloides. The sequence goes on from CAMTDV010000016.1 coordinate 73,722,120, forward strand.
ACGTGGTAGCTGATGCCCTCAGTCGGATGGAGCACTTGAAACCTCGTCGGGTACGAGCACTACAGTTCACAATTCATTCTGGGTTACCGAACAGATACGCGACGCGCAACTAGAAGTAGTTAAGGAAGAGAACATCAAGGCCGAATCTGTGGGAAAGATGGAACGCGATTGGGAAGTGAAACCCAATGGTACCCGGGATTTCATGAATCGTATATGGGTAGCTCTCTACAGAAACCTCAGAAAGCTAGTTATGGACGAAGCTCACAAATCCTGATACTCTGTCCATCCTGGTTCAGATAAGATGTATCAAGACCTTAAAGCCGCTCACTGGTGGCCCAACATGAAAGCGGATATAGCCGCCTACGTGAGTAAGTGTTTGACTTGTCCGAAAGTCAAGGTGGAATACCAGAAGCCATCAGGGCTACTTCAACAACCTGAGATCCCAGTGTGGAAATGGGATCAGATCTCGATGGACTTTATCACTAAACTCCCGCAAACTCCGGGTGGTTGCGATACCATCTGGGTGATCGTGGATCGCCTAACTAAGTCTGCACACTTCCTAGCGACCAAAGAAACAGATAAGATGGATAAGTTGACTCGCATCTACATTAAGGAAGTAGTTTCTCGGCATGGGGTGCCAACGTCCATCATTTCAGACAGAGATGCTCGTTTCACATCCAACTTTTAGCGGTAACTTCAGAAAGCGTTGGGTACACGCTTAGATATGAGCACAACTTACCACCCTCAGACGGATGGTCAAAGTGAAAGGACCATTCAGACTTGGTGGACATGCTTAGGGCATGCGTGGTAGACTTCGGGAACAGTTGGGAAATCTATCTACCTTTAGTGGAATTCTCGTATAACAACAGTTACCATACAAGTATTCAGGCAGCACCGTTTGAAGCATTGTACGGTCGCAAATGTAGATCACCGGTCTGTTGGGCAGAAGTCGGTGACAGTCAACGCACAGGTCCTGAGTTGATTCTTGAGGCTACTGAAAAGATTGTGCAAATCAGAAACCGCATGGCAGCGGCACGGGATCGACAGAAAAGTTACGCTGATCAACGACGCAAACCGCTCGAATTTCAAGTAGGTGACCGCGTCCTACTGAAAGTGTCACCCTGGAAAGGTGTAATTCGGTTTGCGAAACGAGGCCAACTAAATCCACGATACGTAGGCCCATTTGTGATTTCGAAACGTATCGGGCCCGTAGCTTATCAGTTAGACCTTCCTGCCGAACTCAGTGGAGTTAACAACGTTTCTCACGTGTCCAATCTGAAGAAGTGTCTATCAGATGAAACCCTGGTCATTCCATTGGATGAGATATAAGTGGATGAACAACTGCATTTTGTGGAGCAACCTATCGAGATCATGGACCATGAGATCAAGACTCGAAGGCACAACAAGATACCGATCGTCAAAGTTCGTTGGAACTCTAAGCGTGGACCATAGTTCACGTGGGAAAGAGAGGACCAAATGCTGAGCAGCAATCTGATGTTACCGCCAACTGAATTTCAGGATGAAATTCTTTCAACATGGGGATGATATGACAGCCTGGGATTTCCTTGTACCATTCTGACAAACTGAACATTTGTGCGTTGCACTCTAAACCGCGTTTACTCAATTTTCAGGACGAAAAATTCTTTCAACATGGGGATAATGTGACATCCTGGTTTTCAGGTACTTTAAACGCGCTACTTTATTGTTATTCATCCCTACGCTAATTTAATTCAGAGAATTAAATTACGCGCTCGCAAAAACTAAGCTAACTTTATTATTTAGGGAATACATGATGTTTGGGAGTTTTAATGGGTTGCATCTGAATTACGTGCTACTTTTTATTAGCCGTTTGTGGATAATTGTCGAGTCGTATTATGTGTAGTTATTTATCAGATTATAATGATCGGTTAGTAAATTCTATTTATAAGCCGAACCGAACCAAGCCTGTGAAACGTTTCGACTTCGCGACCAAGCAAACCCAACCCGCCACCCACACCCCCTTGCGGCCCACACTCCTTGCGGCCCAAGAATAGCCCAAACTGCCCCCCCTAGCCTCTATGTATGTATACGTATGATGCATGGGGTGCTAAAAAAAAACCCTAAAACCTACTCCCTTGTGGTGTGCAACAGCAAGCACCCCCCCTCTCGGTCGCGCAAACAACCCACATCCCTCGGATCGAATCCAATCTTGTCCCGGTTCGTTAGTTGTCATCGTTTAAGGTTAGGGTTTTTCGATTTTGTTACGATTCATGTGATGATCTTCTGTAGAATTGATTATGATTATGAGCTCGTATGATTGTTGTTATGAAAAGTGTTGTCGTGTATGACTAGTTCGGATGAATATGCGAATCCTTGCGGTTGTGATGATGTGTTCGAGTATTAAAATCGTATGCTGCGTTTTATATATAAAGATCATGTTATATGCTTAAGGTTTGCATGAATACTGATATATTAGATGATATTCGATACAGTAACCTGCTATAAATCGATACAACTAAGCGTCATGGCCGTTTAAACATGTTCTAATACAATAAAGTCGAAAACAGAAAGCTGATTGGCATTTACAGCCAACTTCAGTTGGCTGTAACCTGATCATTATTTATCGAAAAGCGGAATTCTGAAGCCTAAAACGTGTCTTTTGAAAAATGCTTCAAATGGCGCTGGATTCAAATTTTTCTGAGGTCGTTTGATATTTTTAAATGACCATTTAGGGTAGCAGCTGAAGCTGCGTAAATTCTGCAGAATTTGCAGGTTTTTACCGAGTCAGATCTCATAGTATTTATGGGGTTAGGTCACGAAATCTAAACAGTAACAGGATACGGGAGTTTCCGAAAATCTACCACTGGAATTTCGTTAATCGGATGAACGATGATTTTTAAATGATTTTTCTCGTGGACTGCAGTTAGAAAGTGACGAATCTGACTGCAGCCTTTTATATAAATTTTTATAAATAATTGGTAAAGATTTAGGATTTGAAAATTTTACACTAAATTTTACAGGCTAATTAGCACCCTTTGTAAAAAGATTGGAATTTGTAGAGTATGGGAACTATTTTATAAAAATTCTCAAAAACAGCCCAGTTATGAGTGTACAAGCTGAAACATGATAACGTGCGTTTGTGTACATCCAAGTGTTGTATGAGTTATCCTGTGTTTATGACAAGTTGATTTGGTCGTTATTTTGTATGGTGATACTTCGCATGCATGATTATGGTTTCGAATTGGTTATTACGTGTGCTGTACTGTGTGTTAGTTATGCGTAGGGTTTTGTGTCAGTGTGTTCACACACTAACTTTGAATCGATTGACATGTTAGACGCGATTAGCGGTTCCATCCTTTGCTTCTTTTGTGTTTATCTAACCGATCAATTTAAGGTGAGTTCACGGCCCCTATTTTATCCGGTTTTGAACAACATGGGGAGAAACATGTATACGCTCTACAACTCAATCTTTTACGTTATGCGAAATTAACACCGTTAACTATTCGGTAACTAAGTTAATGTTGATGTATGTTATGGTCACTAAGTAGCCTTATCACGGAAGTCCTCAACCAACTCTCGGATCGTTAGTATTGGGTTAGAAAGCGGGGAAATTATAGTAGTACTACTGGGCCCGACAAGCCCCACCCGAGCTAGTCGCGCTAGCCGAACGGGAATGGTCAACGGGTGATTAATTTGGCCTAACTTTCGCCATGGTCAGTGATAGACCTGGCAAACACAGGCAACAACAGTCAGCTTCGATCGTGAACTCTTACGTGACGTAACTTTAGGCTCGCTACCTACATGTTAACATTGAACTTATTTACGAACCAACATTATTATTCCAGGTTAGGAATAATGGAACTATGTCGTTATCCTGGGTTAGGGATAACGGGGGAAAACAATCTTTTAATGTTGACACTTATTTCTTTGCATGTTTCTCAGGACGTTAGGAGCGCTAGGTGCACCCACTTTGCATTAAATCAAGACATGTCATCGAGTATTTATTAACGATTATTTTTTTGGGATTTTGGTTTTGGCGTTTATGTTAGCGCCCGTTACTTTATTCTAATACTTCCGCTAAACTTTGAAAGTTTGGAACTTTGAAAATGACTATGCATGTTTACAATAAATGTTTTTGCAAAACGTCAAAATAATTCATATAGAGTCGTTCGACGTTGCTAGTGTCTGAGATTCTGGTTTGATCACACGCCTCACGGTAATACTCCGCAAGTGGAAATGGAGGGTGTGACACCAGCTCAGAAGCTTCTTAAAATCAAGCTGGCAGCTTCTTGTTAACTTCCTTGGCCACCAAGTCAAGATCTATGCCACCTTTAACCTTCATTAGACACCTGGAGGGACACTAATCCATGCCTTAACACCTGGATCAACACTTGGCATGATTTAGGAGCTCCAAGATTAGTATAAATAGGCTTGATCTTCACCATTTCTCCTTGCTCATTTATCCTCTTCTTCCTCCCATACTCTTGGAGCTTGCTTCCATCCTTTTGGAGGCCTCCTACTGAGTTCTCTGAGATCTTGGGTGTTCCTAACACAAGTAAGATCTCATCCTTAGTCTTTTTCATTGCTTTTAGCTATTTCAAGCTAAAAGTCAAACAATGTTTGACTTTCGGCTTTAACAATTAATTGGTCAAAACAAAGTTCAATTGAACTTGCAACGTGATCGTAATCACGATGGTTATGATCGTTAGCGATCATGCCTATTGATTTACCATGTTACTAGTCGAAGTGACGAGTCAAAGTTTCGGTCAAAAGTGCGCATTATCTGAATTTTACGACAGAAACATTTTTAGGTATCAAAACACTTTGTTTTGATGTCAATTCAGTTTTCTCAACTTATTTAAACAAGTGTAACATGTTTAACTCGTCACTTTTGTTTAGTGCTTCTCTAGGGTCGTAAGTCGAGCGGTCTTGACCACCGCTATGACTTTTAAATCCGACCCATTTGGTCAATCTTAGGATCCGACCAAACATATATTTGTGACCATAGTTGTATAGGGAATAGCCCTCTGAGGTTATACCTTATGGTCACGTTGTTTGATTAGTATGATGTTAAGTCTCTAGTTATGCCTTTATAAATGACCAAAATGCCCTTTTTGCGCATAAATCAACTTTAAGCATATGTGACCAATGTTTTAACATATAAGCTGATGTTGCAACTATATTAAACTTATTTTGGAATATTAGACTTATCATAACACATATCTAACAATCCGAACACGTTTCTACGTAAATGATCCGTTAAAGTGGCATAAACTACCTTAACGAGTCATAAAGGGTCAAAAGCACCTAGGAATCCTTTTCAAATCAGAATGTTAACTTTGTTAAACAATTTCATATGAGTTCCAACACGCATTTGGTTTACAAGACCTCATTCTATCCGATCTGCCGATTTAAAGTCCCGACATTTACATAGTTATCCGATTATAGGACACGCTTGATTTCTCGGACATTTGAGCTTGTGTAATCTTTGATTCAAGGTTATTTTGCAACCCCCAGTGAGCACATAGCTCCCCTATTTTATGTTTTTTTTTCAAATATTTTTGCGGTGATTCATATGTGCTAAATTTTTTTCAAGTTTTCAAATTACAAATGTTATGGTTTATATTAAACACGACGATTTCAATAATGTGAACGAACTTATTGGTGCGTTATATACATGACATGAATGACATTCATTAGCTTTGGCCAAGCCGACCGGTAGTAAGTTATGGTACCATAGGACTAACAATCCCGTTACCAAGTTTCCCGGTGTTTGTGGGGAAGTTTGGGGAACGACCGAAACTGTTTACTTTAATAAACCCTTTGGTGGTTTGTTATTGAAATTTAAAGATATCCTTTGGTGGTATAGACGAGTCAACAGAGGTTTGAATGTATTCACAAAAACGACCGAAAGTTTTCACAATTAAAACAAGGACGATTGGTTTACACGGACATGAACAATTGGTTTATGACACGAACAATAGACGAATGGTTTATGACACAACAATGAACGATTGGTTTATTATAAGTGATTTAGATAACGGTACGTGTGTAATGTGATAAAAGTATGGTGGATACCGCTGGTACTTCCTATATATAAGTGCTTTTATCGTATTACATTCGTGGCGTTGTTTGCATCACTTGGAACAAAGGTTTTTTTTTTAAACAATGACACGCAACGATTTTTCAATTAAAGATATAAACCATACAAAGTTTCTTCAAGACGATTTACTACTCGAATTTACAAAACAAATGTTTTGGTCAGATTCATGGCTACATGTTTTTTTATAAACTATAACTAACTTGTTTTAGTTGGTTAGTTATCATTGCAATACCAAATACCTTTTGATAACACGGTTTTCAATTAAAGACTCTAGTAGTCTGACGAGGTATTGCAAATACATATTCAAGGCCATGAATTTGACACACTCACAAAACCTATGTACTCGCTGGTATAGTTTTGCTGACTCGTTTTCACATATGTTTCAGGGAACAATGCTTGATGTTGATGCATGCTCACTTAGGATCGGACATGGACTTAGTGCCTTCAAATATGATAGACAATAGTTTATGTAGTTTGTTTTAATTTCCAAGACAATGTAACCATGGAATTTCAATATTCAATAGAACATAACTATAATTACCACGTGTTGTTGAAACAATCTATTAACGTGACTCCCCGACGTTTCCGTCGCGGTTTGTTGTTTTCATACGGTCGGGGTGTTACAGATTGGTATCAGAGCACTGGTTATAGGGAATTAGGTTATTAGAAATGATTTGATCTAGACTATAACCTTCCTAGGACCCTAACGCGAGTTTACTTGTGTTTAGATTCATAAAAATACAATACTATCACCATACTTAGGTGATTACCAAAAACAATACAAAAGTCACAAAATCTTTCCGAAAACTTTTTACAAAGAAAAACATCTATTCTTAGATGAATCATTTTTGGGCTGTATGCCTTCAAGGTTTTCAAATCTCATCAAAGTTTGGGTTTTATTAATGTGAATGCATGCAATTTGGAAGGGTGGGTGCCGTACCCCGAGTTTTCTGTCCATGGTTAGAGTGTTCGTACAAATCCACTTAATCGGACCAGTCACTCTTACCTGGGAACTCTTGGGGTGAGTATCCACTTATAGGCTAAAGCATGTCTTCGCGATACATTATAAAGACCCATTTACTTTGATTAGTCACCGTGTGTCGTTTGTTTGTTTTGAGAAACGAACGAATGACCACCATCCTTGTTTCTTCGATATTTTAAACAACCCTCTTGATTTATTTTAATATCACATATCTTCCTCCATGTTTTCTTCTAGAATGCCTCCTAGACATGATACAACTCAAAATGCCGAAATGGCAGCCATTATCGCTCAGCAAATAGCTGTTGTACTCCCAAATCTTGTGACCCAACTCAATCAAGCGAACAACAATAACAAAAACAATGCCCCAGCTCCATGCAACTATAAACAATTTTGTTCGGCTAAACCACTCTCTTTTTTAGGTCTGAGGGAGCTACTGGGCTTTTGCAATGTTTGAGAGCCTCGAAAGTACTTTTCATCATGTGCAATGCCCAAACGAGCGAAAAGTTCAGTTTGAGTCGAGCGTATTCAAAAAGAGAGCTCTTACATGTTGGAATGGTATTATGAGAGACAGAGGTGCTAATGTAGCCTTAGCTCAAACTTGGGAAGAGCTTAGGGCTCTAATGATGAAGGAATTCTGTCCTCGTCATGAGAAGAGGGCCCTCGAAAACGAATTCCATGATCTCAAACAGGATGGTGGTGAGCATCGTGCTTATACTGACCGGTACGAGTAGTTGAGTTTACTTTGTCCTTCGATGATGACGCCTTTGGATAAGGCGATCGAGAAATATATCGATGGTTTGCCTGATCCTTTTTAGGACATTGTTACCAGAAGTAACCCAACCACTGTCCGACAAGCCATTGAGCTAGCTGCAATAGTGACAGAGTCTCAGGTCAAAAAGGGTAACCTTCATCGCAAAGGCGATAAGAAATCATCCACCAAAACCACTCAAGAGAAACAAAAGGGAAACAAAGCCGAGCCTTCTAAACGATCGAAGAAGCGTAAGGCTTCTCAAAAATTTGCCGTTACAGCACAACCGCACCAGCCGCTCAACCGAATCAAGCTTCCTCAAAACCAACCAGCTCAACCTCCCATGAGGAAGCCATATGCTGGTACTGCAGCGTTGTGCAATCGGTGCAACAGTCACCACCAAGTTCATCAATCATGTCATCAATGTACTACTTGTGGAAGATTTGGCCACTTGGCCAACGTTTGTCAATCTGTTCCGAACCAAGCTGCACAGAATCCTGTCCAACCCCAAGAAAATCCCGTTCAAACTAACTTTCCACCCGGGTCATGTTTTAACTGTGGCGAGATGGGCCATTACAAGAACAATTGCCCGAAAATTTGGCTCTCCTTTTCGTACGAAAATTTCTTGTTAGTCATTGATTTTCAGTTGCGTCAGGCTAACTAGTTCTAATCTGTTTTCCTGTTAAATGTATTTTTTAAGAGTCAGGTGAGGAAGAATTTCATAACGCGTTTGCACACAAGCAGTAACAACTTCCGTAGTGGCTCAGAATATGAATCTCGAAAACGAAATGGGAACCACTACAAAGCCTCCGAAACTCATGAATATAGAAGACTACGAAAGTTGGAGTAAGAGGTTCAAGAACTGGGTTCAGGCAACAAATTTTAATTGCTGGTTTGCACTCGAGAACAAGTACTTAAGCACCGCTTAACGAAGTTGGTCTCGAAAAGACCTTGGCACGTTTGTCCGATGACGAATGAGATAAATACATTAATGAGAAGAAGATAATGAATCTTCTACAACAAGCCATAAAGGAAGATATCTTGGTTCTCTTGCATTATGACGACGATGCTCAGTCATTGTGGCTTGCTTTACGTCTGAGGGCACAAGGAAGTACTCAGCTCAGAAAGGGAAAGAAAGCGCTGGTGAACAAAGAATTTGAAGTTTTCAATCTCATTCAAGGCGAAACAATGAAACAACTCATAGAAAGATACTGCCACCTGGTAGTTCAAATGAAGCGAATGGGAATTGTTAAAACCAATGAAGAATTAATCGATAAATTGGCAGATTCGCTACCTGAAGGAGAATGGGGAACATATCTAACCATCCTGAAGAATGGAGTAGAGTATGATAGTCTTAGTTTGCCAAGATTTGTCGAGAAATTGGAAGGGCATGAATTGGAGATGCAGAAAATGGCAAAAAACAAAAGGACGAACCTGCAACAAGATGTAGGTCGGTACTACAAAGGAAAACCTAATACACCCATTCAGAGCCCAAAGATTCAAATGACTTTCAGTGCTAGTTCTAACGCAAGTCCACCTTCAAACCAGTCAAGTTGATTTCAATCGTTTGCTTCCTTCAATCCAGATATTGCACAAGGGCAACAATCGTCTCAAAGCTCCAATCAACCACAAAACAATCAACATAATCAATCCAACTCCAACCAGCTAATACTACAATGTAATATTGCAGTAAACCTTCAGAATGCTCAAGATTTTAGCGAGCAAACCACAAAGCAACACATGGTATTACTCGCAGCAGTTCTGGAATCTTATGAAAGTTTGGTAGCTTGGAGAATCGAAATCTGGAAATGACGAAAGAAGATTATGAAAAGATTGATCTGGAAGAAATGGAGTTGATAGATATCATGTGGTGTATGGCATCAGTGGTTCGTAGAGCTCAGCGCTTCACGGAAATTACAGGGAAATGTGATTTCAGAGGCCTTGATGGAAAACTCGGATTTGATATATCCAAAGTTACATGCTTCAAATGTCGGCAGAAAGAAGATTTCAAGTGGGAACGTCCAAATCGCGAAGTCAAAGGGAATCATAATCCATTTGGGGATGATTACTACAAAAAGGCGATCTATCATCGACCACAGCTCGAGAAAGAATGGTACAAATCAAAGATGGACCGTCGAACACAAAAGGCAAAGCTCTTGTGGTCACACAAGAAGATGAAGGGTTCAACTGGAACAACTTCATTACTAAGAAAGAAAGTCTTGCTCTCGTAGCCGAAATTATGGAAGAGCCCGAATCATCGGAAGAAGTCTTAGAATAAGAGATGGAAGAAGTTCTTGCGGATTACTTCAGATCATCAGCAGAAGAAGAAGAATGTCTAAGAGGTACTCCTAAACCTTGTTTGTTTGGCACAATTCTTAAAACTTTTGCAGGGAATTTTGATTCAAGCCACCAAGGAGAAAGCAATGGAGAAACAAAAGCAGAATGTGTGGAAGTAATTGATGTAACCAAGCCTGTAACACTGGAGAGCTTAACTGACATGTAGAAAAGGTTGAACATGTAGAAAAGGTTGAAACACTAAAGAAACAATCGAAGCTCAAACTGTCGAAATGGTCAAACCATGCCGGAATGTGACATGGCATGTGAACAATGTGCTGAAAAGGAGAAAGCTTTTAAAGAACTTAAATCATACAATGATAAGTTGTTCATATGATTATAACACTATAAAAGAATCATATGATAAATTTAGCAGGACCATTCGACAGTATGAGAAAACTGTCAAAGAAGATGAGAAAACACTTTCAATGCTCAAAGCAACTGTGATGGACAAACAAATGGCCCTTAATCTTCATATTAACACAATTGCTGATCTAAAAAGTGAGCTGGAGAAAACTAAAATTGAAACTGAATGTGTTAACAAATTGGTAATCAGTTATTCTACTAGCATGTACGTCCTGGATCATATTCTTCCAAAACCAGAAAACAGAAAAGAAGGTACGAAGAATGATAAAAACCATGGAAAATGTTATGATTAAGTTCCACCACCCATGTGGAATAACTAAGCTAAGAAACATCCAGATGGGGTGGAAAAGGCGCTAAATTTAAATCTGCTCACTGAAAGGAGTAACGAGCTGCCTGAAAATCTTGACGTAACTTATTCCAAATCTAAAAAGTACTATTAATCAGATGTGGTAACCAAAGTGGTAGAAAATGTTTTTTTAAAATGAGTCTGACAGCACAGTTTATGAGAGTGCTGAGTCAAACAACGAAAAATCTGAGTCAAGTTCACATTCTGGAAGTGAAAAGAGTTTTCATGAAAATTTTATCACAGCATCAGATAATAGAAATGATGATCCTAATGTTGTAATCTACAAACTAAAAGGATCAGATAAACTATATACTCCAATCCAAAATGTTAACTTCAACCGTGTTGATAAACTCTTCAAACTCGTTGAAGTTAACGCATCTGATCTTGAAAAGAAAGTTGTTGGTTTCTACTCAAAACCAAAGAAGTCTAACAAAACCATACATCCCAGAGGAAGAAGTTACCTTGAACACAAGAAGGATGGGTTAGGGTTTGAAAAGAAGAAAAATAACAATAAGTCACGAAAAACAAATTTTACAAAGAAAGTTGAGTTTATTTTTGGAACAAACACTTCTGATGAAAAAGAAATCATTAACAAACAGACCAATGATAAGTTTAAGAAAGAAAAGGGGCTTCGTGAACAAGCTTTGGAACACACTGTTGGAAACGACCGTAGAACATGCTACAGATGTAACAAAGTTGGGCAGTTTGCATGGCAATGTTCTCAAAATCGTCCAAAACTAGTTCATGAACAAAAGAGGTTCGCAGTAGATGAGAAGAAAGAGGGTCCAGAGTTTGTGCCCACAAAAATTTAGAAAAGAAATGATGATGACAATCTTAATGAGAAATCAACAGTTAAAATCTTTTCAAACTATGAAGTTGGTGAAACATCAAAGAAAAAATGAAAAGAAGGAATCAAATCTTTACATCAAAAAGGCATTTTCAAAGGCACAAACCTGGGTAGCCAAAACAAAAACATCTTCTCTGACCACAAAATCAACCAATGTTCCAGTCAAAAAAAAGATAAGTGTTGATACATGATGTCTATTGTCTAGGTCTTGGATCAAGTCTGTGTGATTAGGGTTTGTAAATGTTAGAGTTTGGGAATATTTATGTTGTAAAGACACAAGTTCGGCCGAAGTTGTATATAGGCAGGACAAGTTCGCCCGAACTTGTCCTGGCAATGTCTCACTTCGAGTGAACTTGGTTGTCTATATATATGTGTCTTGGGTCTTTGTCATTTGTAACTTTGCATTGTAGATGGCGAAGCTCTGTCGGTTTGGAGATTAAATTGTAATATCTTTGGACATTAATAAACTGATCATTAAAAATAAATCTTATGTATTTGATTAACTAATCACGTAAATTCCGCATACGATGACTATGGATACAAATTAGGTTCCTATGCATTGAAGGAGCGATCCTAACAAGTGGTATCAGAGCCGTTAATACCTAATTTGCTGAGATCTACACAAGACACTCTCTATTTCTACTCATTTCTTTCATTTATCTACACTTTTTCACAAAATTGATGAATGTATGGTTGAAAATGTCTAAATTTTGAATATGTCAAACCCCTGAAAGTTTCATAGTTAAATTCAAACGATTTCATGTCCAAAATGTCAAAAAACCATGTCAGATAACCTCACTTCGCTCGAACTTGGACCACAAGTTTGCCCGAAGTTAGCTTAAAATCACATTTTTTTGCTGATTTTGAACAACTTCGCGCGAAGTTGTTGAGATTTTCAAAGGATTTTGATGAAGTTCGCCCGAACTTGTTAAAATTTTGTTGAAATCTTATTTCAAGTTCACCCGAACTTGGCAAAGGTTGAAAGTTTTTCTGAAATTCATTACAAGTTCGCCTGAACTTATCATCAAGTGAGTAATTCTCACACAAGTTCGCCCGAACTTGTCAAAACTGATCTGATATTGCTTTTCTGCACAAGTTCGCCGAACTTGTCTGTTTGCTAATCAATCTTCAAGTGTTTTGAACGGTGTTTCAGTAATAATCATTTGATTCTCGAGATGGGTCAAGATTTCCACAGCGCCTTTGCTTCAACATTGGCTTATATATCAAATGTGAACGCAAATGCGGTGAACCAGATGAATCTGGATAACAAGATCGGGACTTCGGTGAAGCCGCCCAAGTTGATGAGCATGGATGAGTTTGAAGGCTGGAAAGAAAAATTCGTGAACAGGGTTCAAGCGAATCACTTCTAGAGTTGGGTTGTTGTTCAAATCGGATATACGTGGCCAAAGGATGAATGTAATCAAGATCTTGCATTGGTAAAGTTTACGCCCGAACTTAAAGATGCATATGTTGCTGAGAAGATGATGATAAGCCTAATACAGCAATCAGTGAAAGAAGACATCTTGATCATGCTACTTGAATGCAAGACGTCACAGATGTTGTGGAATGCACTATGTGGAAAATATCTGGGAAGTGCTAAGATGATTAAAAGCAAAAAGACTTTAATCAAGAAAGAGTTTGATATTTTCACGGTGATCAAAGGCGAAACCATGAAGCAGATGATCGATAGATATCGTCATTTGATGGTTCAAATGCAAAGACACGATCTTCATAAAACAAATGATTGATAAATTGGCCAATGCGCTTCCTGAGGGGGAGTGGACGACCTACTTAATGGTATTGAAGAATGGTCCGAGTTGGATGCATTACAAGTTATCAGATTTCATTGACAAGTTGGAGGGACATTAAATGGAGATGCTAAAAAAGGCCAAATCAAAGAATGCAAATGTTGTTCTAGATGTGGGCTTGTACTGCAAATGAGGTGTTCAAGATATTTCAAGTCCGAAGATACAGACATCGTTCAGCGTGAATGTTAATTCTTCGAATCAATCATTCCAAAGCCAATCCAGCAATCAATCGAGTTATAATCAGAGTCCTCCGAACACATCATATTCGAGTGCTAGCTCAAATTCTCCGTTCCAGAATCAAAATAATCAAACAAATCATTCTAGTTCCAATTCGAATGTATTTCATTGCAAAATTGCGGTTATCTGAAGAACGTTTTCTCTGAACAAATAGCCAAACAGCACATGGCACTTCTTGTAACCATGCTTGAATCTTATGAAAGCTTAGTTGCTGGGAAGATTGGGAATCCGGAGATGACGGCTGAGGATTACAACCAGGTTGATGAAGAGGAATTGGAATTGATGGATATCAAATGGTGCTTAGCATCGATTATCAGGAAGAGTCACAAAGTTTTTCGCGCTTACTGGAAGAGACATTGGAAATTCAAGCAATAAGATTGGATTTGATAAATCAAGGTAACATGCTTCAAATGTAGGCAAAGGGGGTATTTCAAACGCGAGTGTACGAATCAAGAAGCAAGTGGAAATCAAAGTCCTTTTGAAAACAAAAACGACTATTACAAGAAATCTTTGCAATACAAGCCGTTTCCGAGAAAAGCTCAAGTTGAAGAACAAAACGATTCATCAAAGACAAATGAAAAAGGCTTTAGTTGTTGCACATGAGGATGAAGGGTTTGATTGGAATAAATATATTTCCAAGAAAACTGGTGGCGCGTTGATGGCTGAGATTGTGGAAGAGCCTGAATCAATGGTTGATGATGCGGCTTTTGAGAATGCAATCTTAGAAGAATATTTGCAAAGAACAGAAGAAGAGGAGATGATCTATCACGAGACAAAGATGAAGAACATTATTCCTCCTAATCTTCATTCTAGTTTTGCAGGTTGCTTTGAAGTTACATCGCAAGAGCATGTGGTTGAAGAAAAGAAATCAGAGGTCGAGGAAATCATGATGTGACAAAGGAGATAAACGAAGAAAACCTCACAAAGATTGCTGACAAAGCCATGAAGCCAATCTGAAAAGGTAGGTTCAGAGGTAAAGGTGATTGAGAAAGAAGTTGTGAAAGTGCAAATTGTGGAGATTGAAAAACCTTAAACAAAGTGCACAAAACCTTGTGAGCAATGTGCTGAGAAGTCTCTAATCATAAGCGAACTAAATGTGCATAACAAAAATTTTAAATACGACTATCGCATAATGAAAGAAGCTAATGATAAGATGAAAGGCACTTATTGCAATGTTGAAAAGGCTAATTTGGAACAAAGTGCCACAATAAGAATGTTAAAAGCAACGGTAATTGAAAAACAAGAAGCAATTAATATGTACATTGACATCATTGCTGAAACAAAACATGAGCTTCAAGAAATGAAAATCGAAACTTAAAGAGTAAGACAACTCTTGCATAGCTACACCAGAAATACTTATGTCATATATCATATTCTTCCAACAATTTCATCAGAAGAAATAATAAGAAATCAAAAGATAAGAAACATGGAGACTATACCAATGTTCCACGTCCATTATGTGCAAGCTATTGTCGCAAGAAAATAGATGGAATGGAGAAGGCACTCAATATAACACTTCTTTTCTGAAACAAAAGATGAGTTGCCCGAGAACATTGATATAACTTTCACAAAATCAAATGATGACAATGAAGTGATTGTTAACAATGTGGTTGAGAAAGTGTTGGATAGTGAGTCTGATGATGGCAGCTATGAGAGCGCCAAGTTAAGTTTGAACAGTTCGGAATCACAATCTGAAAATGATGACACATCATCAGAAAATAGCCTAAGTGATGATCCTAACGTTGTGATGAAGTTAAGGATTCTGATAGACTATATTTTGATGATAGCTTTCCTATTCAAAAGTGAAAGAAGATCAAATCGATAAATTGTTCAAACTTGTTGAAGTGTCATCAGATGATTTGGATAGAAATTTGAAAAGTTTTACTCAAAACCCAAGAAAAATTATAACAACTACCGAAGGAATGGTGGTGACTTTCCGGAACATAGGAGAGGGGGTTTGGGTTTGGAAGTATAAGATGAACCGAAAAAGAAATAAAAGTCACCATTTCACGAATATAAGAATAAAAACATGAAATTTGTGTTTGGGACTAACACGGTTCAAGAAAAGGATTTGATTAGAAAGCAATCGAACGATGAGTTTAAGAAGGAAAAAGAACTTCGTGATAAGGCTAAATCCACAAGTGGAGTAAAACCAACGACTGGACATTCTGCTGATACTCGGACTTGCTTCAAATGCAATGAAGTTGGTCACACTGCACGCAAGTGTCCGAAATCAAAGCCTATGTATCAATGAAGAAAGACAACTTCAGATGATGAGAAACTTAAGCACCCAGAGATTGTAAAGCCAATAACGATCTTAAAAAGAAATAATGAATCTAACATCAAAGTGAAACCTAAAATTGAATCTAAAATTGAAAATCAACTTTTAAAAAGGTGAAACTTCTAAATCAAATGAAACAAAGATCAAAATTTTACATCAAGAAAGCTTGAATGAAATCTCAATCATGGGTTGCAAGAAAACACATTATCATCTGAAGGTACAAAGATAACTACTGCGTCAGTCAGAATGAAAATGTCAATGATAGAAAGAGTGATCAGAAGTTCCTGAATGTTGATTTGAAAGTTCCTACCTATAATATTCTTAATCCACCAAGACCAAAAAGGCTTGGGTATCCCTTTTAACTAATCTATTGACATGTGCAGGGCTCCCAAGATCCCTCTTATCAAAGTGGATTATGGATACCGGAGCTTCACGTCACATGACTAGGATGCATGCTTTATCTTCGATATTAAAGCAATCAATGGAGGGTACGTGGGATTCGCGGGTAATCAAGGAGGTTGTATCATTACAGAAAGAAAGCTATCTAATGGTGTGGTTCGTTTGATAAGGTTAACTATATCGCTGAGCTAGAGAACAATCTTCTCAGTATTTCTCTAATATGTGATAAGCAGTTTACCACCCACTTCAACGACAAGGAGTGCATGATTCTTAAACCGGGCTTCAAGATTTAGAAAGAGTGGATTCTTATGCACGCTCCTCGTGCGAATGATCTTTGTGTGCTAGATATGGGCGTTGCTACAACTACTTCAAAGTCCGCTCAATGTTTCGTGACGAAGGCCACAGAACAGGAATCAATTCTCTGGCACAGAAAGATGGGTCATATTCACCTCAGAAAGATGAATTTCCTGGTTCATAATGATTTAGTTGAAGGAGTGAATCTTAGAAGCTTTCACATGACTGATAACTGTCTAGAATGCAAGAAAGGCAAGCATACCAAAAAGTCGCATCGAAGAAAGATTCTTAACTCCATCAAGCTGCCGCTCGAAAGACTGCATACGGATCTCTTCAGTCCAGTGAATGTGCGTAGTATAGCTGGAGATCTTTATTGTCTTGCGGTCACTGATGATTATTCAAGGTTTTCATGGGTCTTCTTCCAAGAGAGCAAAAACGAAACGTTTGATAATCTTATAATCATCTTCAGGAAGATTGAAAATCTGTACCATCTCCCTATTACAAGAATCCGAAGTGACAATGGTACAGAATTCAAGAATGCTCAAATGAAAGAATTTTGCAACGACAAAGGTATTTTACATTAATCAGTACCCCATACACTCCACAACATAATGGAGTGGCTGAGAGGAAGAATTGAACGTTAATAGAAACAACAAGAACTATGCTTGCAGTTTCTAAACTTCCTTTCAGTTTCTGGAATGAAGCAGTCGCAGCAGCATGCTATACGTTGAACAGAGTCTTGATGGTCAAACCAACCAAGAAGACTTGCTTCGAGCTGCTAACCCGAAGGAAACCCAATCTGAGGTATCTAGAACCGTTTGGTGCACCTTGTACTGTTATTGATACATATGGAAAGTTTGGCGCAAAAACGATAGATGGTTTCTTTGTCGGCTATGCTAGTCAGCTCAATAGAGTTTATCTTCAAAGTTTGAGAAGAGTGGTAGAAGCACAACACATCAATTGCTTTCGATATACAACTCCAATTCAAAGATCAGGAGATGCTTGGTTGTTCAACTATGGTGAATTGTAGAAATCATTTGAGTTGCTAGAAGAGCCTTCTGAAGAAGACATTGCTATTCTATATTATTTACATTAGTTGGCTAATCAGGAGCAGATTATCAGACCAATAGTGGTTAATCAACCAACTATTGGATCATCTTCCTCTGGTGAAGGTCCAAGCAGTAGCGGTGTTCAAGTTGAACAAGTTTCTGAAGCACAAGTGACACCGACTACAGAACTAGGAAATGCTACAGAACAACCTATTCTTCCTCAAGCACATAATTCCGTCTCTGATGAGGCTCCAACATTTGATGATGATGGCGAATCCCATTCTGATGAGGAATCCGAGCAGATCACTAATATGTTAAATCAATCTGCTGGCCCAAGTAAAAGAAATGAAGCGTCTTCTAGCATTCCTGCCGTTGAACTAGTGTTGATTTGGATGTTACTAATTAGGAGAGTGCTGTTGATGTTCCAAGTGAAGTGATACCGAGAAATTATTCTTATCATCCATCTGACACTATTATTGGTGAACTACAAGCTTGAGTTAGAACAAGAAGCCAAATCAATAAAGTGCTTAGTTGTTTCTACAACAAAGTCGGCAACGGTTTTACCAAAGAGCCTGGTACGAGACGTTACCTCAGCACCTAGTCGGCAACGGTTTACAAGAGCCTGTACGAGACGTTACCTCAGCACCTAGTCGGCAACGTTTTACAAAGGCATAGTGGATAGTACCTTGTTTACGTGAGAAGTTGGGAATCATCTGCTGATCGTACAAATTTACGTGGATGACATCATCTTTTGTTCAACAAACGATGATCTCTGTAAAGAATTCGAATCTATCATGAAGAAAAAGTTTGAAATGAGCTCTATGGGCGAGATGAAATTCTTTCTGGGGTTACAGGTTGATCAATTGCCAAACGGTATCTTTATTCACCAAACAAAGTACGTTCATGATATTCTGAAGAAGTTTGAGATGGATAGCACGAAGCCATTATCAATACCACTGGCACTCAGCCATGGAATCTGTGTCGATGAGCTAGGAACCAAAGTTGACGAGACACTTTATCGGTCGATGATAGGATCATTGATGTATCTGACGGCATCGCACCCAGATATCATGTATCCTACCTGCCTCTGTGCTAGATATCAGTCAAGTCCCATAATTTCTCACATGCAGATCGTGAAGCGAATTTTCAGATACCTGAAGGGATGTGCAAGCACCAGCTTGTGGTACCCGAAGAATGACAACTTCGATCTGATGGGATACGCTGATTCTGACTTTGGCGTAGACAAATTGAATGCTAAATCAACTACAGCCGGTTGCCAATTCTTTGGAACGATGGCAGTGCAAGAAACAGACCACAGTCGCTCTCTCTACTTGTGAGGCTGAGTACATCTCAGCTTCCAGCTGTTGTTCACAACTTTTGTGGATCCAACTACAGATGAGAGACTATGGTTTGCAATTTCTTGACACATCGTTGTATGTCGATAACAAGGCAGCTATCGGCATAAAAAAAAATCCTGTTCATCACTCTCGAACTAAACATATCGAGATTCGATACCACTTTATTCATGATTGCAACAAAAAAAGATTGGTACGAATTGAGAAAATCCACACCGGTGAACAAAAGGCTAATTTTTATACCAAACCTTTCAGTTTAACACGGTTTAAATACTTAATGAGGCTTAACGGTATAAAAAATCTTTTGATAGGTGCAGAAGCAGAGATTAAATACAGATCGGACGACGAGTTCACATGATCCTCATTGGTTTTTTATCTTTTAGGATTAGAATTTCTTAAAAACTAAAATACAAAAATATATTTTTGATTTTTGGGGGAGAAATGAAACGAGAAAATAAAAAACATATGAAAAACCAAAAAGTACAAAAACATTAAAAAGACAAAAAAAAAATTTGTGTCAAAAAGGAAATAATAGTACATCAATGGACTATCACAATATGCTAAGGATTTGTAAAGTTTAAAAAAGGGTAAACAAGTCTTACTGTGGATGTGTCGATAGGCTTTACACGTTCAGTAGATTATTTCCGGGATATAAACTAAATTTCACAACTACTTAAACTTGTGGATTAACATCTCTCGGATATATGAACTCAGTACTCTTAAGTTTCGTTTGAGAGATTGCCTGATTCTGAGATACGAGGTCTTTATAGATGATTGATATCTGGGGTATTATACAAGTTCTTCTGATTTTACAGAAGCAATGGCCTAGAACTTCTATAATGCTTTTGCTAATAACCCTTAAACTGCAGCAAAATGGAAAAATATCTAATCAATTGCAGTCAAAAGATTCTAAATTTGGAACACTACCTTAAAGTCGAGCCTTCATCTCTTTGTCTGTATGGTGGTACTAACATGAGCTCTCAAGTCCTCACACAACCCAGATACAGATATCAATTACGTTATAGACACCTGCAAGATGAAATCTAGGGAATCTTGATACGAGAGTATATTCTGAGATGGGAACCATAGTTGAGTAAAGTTTTCATAATTCTAATTAACATATCTTGGAACAATTGAGAAATGTGTCAAAGTTTAAATGGACAAATATATCGACAATCTAGGTAAACGAGTTTAAAGCTTAAAGTCATCAAAAGGTCAACGGTACTGGTGATATGTATTAAAAAACTGATATGATCCTTAGACACGAATTCAAAAAAATATGTCTGTAAATATGTTTGTACATAGTTTATTTGATTTTAGATTTAAACCCAAAACGATTTTCAGTGTGTTTTAGCATAAACTTTTGAAAATTCAAAAGATTTTGTTTCTACATTATTTTCAACTGCCAATGATGGAAAGCGGATCTTCGGAGTTCGGAATGGTGCAAATTATAGGAAATCTTGATGACAAGGGTTAGGAGCTAATCTGTAAAATCAAAGCACACGAAAAACGATGAAAAAGTTCATTAATTTGGAACTTTAATTTGACAAAAATATCAGTTTGTTAATACGGGTCAAACCGAGGTCATTAACTGGATCAGCTTGGTACAACTTCTGGAGGTAGATTTTCATAACTGATAAAATTGAAAAAGTTCAGGTTAAAAGAGAAAATTTGAAAAAGTTTGAAATAGAGCCTTGAACAAGTGCGGCCGAAGTTGTTGGTCATGTATTGTAAAAATATTAGACAACATCGGGCGATGTTGTAGGTTGGAAATTGTTGATTGGGAGTCAAGTTCGCCCAAGTTGCATGTAGTATAAATAGGCAACTTCGCTTCAAAAGATCATTTCATCTGATCTTTCAACTTCGAGAGAACTTGAGCGATTTGAGAGAATTTCTGAAATTGCAAAGAAAGTATGGTTGTGTTGCCCAAAATGACCTGTTATAAGTGATTTGCACACTTATAATCATGGCCGAGGAATAAAATTGTTAAAACAGCCACTAAATTGATCGATTTGAATAGTTTGGACTTGAACATGTTAAAATCAAGTAGATCTAGCGTTGTTTTGAACAAATTGAAGGCTGAAAATTGATCAATAACATGTTAAAAACATAAATGAATCAAAAAATTGAACCATTGAACATGTGTTGATGTTGCGGGTGTTGTTGGAAGGGACGACAAGTTCGCCCGAACTTGTTGAAGCTGATTAGCATAAACTTCGGGCGAAGTTGTCCAATGCTTGAATAAATCCTGTAAATATAACAAGTTCGTCCGAACTTGTTTAAAATCTAAAATGAAATGTATATGTGGGATAAGTTCGAGCAAAGTTATGTGAATCTGATATGTGTGAATGTCAAGTTCGCCCGAACTTGATCTGATATTGTAAAAATTGGTGAAAATTTTCTAAGGGTTTGATTTTTCATGTCCGCAGAACATTCAACTGTCATTTTCAAAGTTCCACAACACATGCGTATCTCTGGATAAGAAGATATATCCTTCGCTAGCTGCATTTTCAGATATTCTTGAATTCATGGGAAGGATTCCAATCTCGAAAGCAATCACAGACAAGCACGTGGTCTATTACTCACACGTATACTTTTTCTGGAATTCAGCGACATTTGATGAAGCAACAAATGTTATTTCTTCTATTGTTCGTGTTGGAAAGGAAGATATAGAAATAAAGGTTTCTGAAGCAGATATTCGGAGGGTGTTAGAATTCAACGATAATGCAGATGATCCGATTAGCTTTGAAGAAAGAATGGTTAAAGGTTGTTTCTTTCGCATGGAAATACAAAGGGCATGCTAATGAGCCCACGTTGAAGAAAGGCGGTGTTCCTCTTCCGTATAAATTCCTTATACACACCATTATTCACGTTTTCAGCCACAGGAAAGCCGGTTTATGTAACATTTGTGGTGATCCGATCATGTAACGATTCCGAACGAATTATCAATCAAAGAAATTTTTGTGTTTTGATTTAGGATATTTGTATTTTTATCATGAAAATTGAACGTATTCGATTCTTGCACGATTCTTAACTCTTAAACAACTTCTGGAAGTGAAATCGCAAACTATTATGCAAACGTAATCAGTTTAACACGATGTACACTCCGGAACAATAAAATAATCTAAAATAACCTAAATACCCTTTACATAACTTAGAAATAAGTTTCGAGGGCTTAGGTATGGCAAAATCATGCTTTTGCAACTACAAGGGCTATTTTGCAAATTCTTCGAAACTATGCCAATTCGCGTATTTCTTAATCCGGAACACGTACGAACATCCAAAAATTTTTTAATCATTAAAATCTAGTATTTTAATGATTGGAAATCAAAATTATCATTCGTTACGCGTTTACGGTCATTTGCGCGTTCGTTATGATTTTCGTGGTAATTAACCGAAAACCGCAACCGTACGACCGAACAAACCGATACCCGGGACATTTATGAACATATTTCAAGTTCCCTATGTTTATTCATCCTTATGGAGCTTAAAAATGGGGTTAACGGGTGTTAAAAGTGCCAAAAGGCGACCAAAACAAGTTCAGGGGCCATTTCTGCCAATTTTGAAACTTTTGCCCCTGCAAGGGCCTTACGTCCATAAGGGGTCCCCAGCTCAGAATCTTCTTAAAATCAAGCTGCCAGCTTCTTGTTAACTTTCTTGGCCACCAAGTCGCGATCTTTGCCACCTTTAACCATCATTAGACAAGTGGAGGGACACTAATCCATGCCTTAACACCTGGATCAACACTTGGCATGATTTGGGAGCTCCAAGATTAGTATAAATAGGCTTGATCTTCACCATTTCTCCTTGCTCATTTCTCCTCTTCTTCCTCCCATACTCTTGGAGCTTGCTTCCATCCTTTTGGAGGCCTCCTACTGAGTTCTCTGAGATCTTGGGTGTTCCTAATCACAAAGATCTCATCCTTAGTCTTTTTCATTGCTTTTAGCTATTTTAAGCTAAAAGTCAAACAGTGTTTGACTTTCGGCTTTGACCATTAATTGGTCAAAACAAAGTTCAATTGAACTTTGCAACGTGATCGTAATCACGATGGTTATGATCCTTAGCGATCATGCCTACTGATTTACCACGTTACTAGTCGAAGTGACGAGTCAAAGTTTCGATCAAAGGTTTGCATTATGTGCATTTTACGACGGAAACATTTTTAGGTATCAAAACACTTTGTTTTGATATCAAATCAGTTTTCTAACTTAGTTAAACATGTGTAAAATGTTTAACTCGTCACTTTTAGTTTAGTGCTTCTTTAGGGTCGTAAGTTGAGCGGTCTTGACCACCGCTTTGACTTTCAAATCCGACCCGTTGGTCAATCTTAGGATCCGACCAAACACATATTTGTGACCATAGTTGTACAGGGAATAACCCTCTGAGGTTATACCTTATGGTCACATTGTTTGGTTAGTATGATGTTAAGTCGCTAGTTATGCCTTTATAAATGACCAAAATGTCCTTTTTGCATATAAATCAACTTTAAGCGTATGTGACCAATGTTTTGATATATAAACTGATGTTGCAACTATATTAAACTTTTTTTTGGCATATTAGACTTATCATAAAACATATCTAACCATCCGAACACGTTTCTACGTAAATGATCCGTTAAAGTGGCGTAAACTACCTTAACGAGTTATAACTGGTCAAAAGCACTTACGAATCCTTTTTCAAATCAGAATGTTAACTTTGTTAAACCATTTCATATGAGTTCCAACACTCATTTGGTTTATAATACCTCATTCTATCCGATCCGCCGATTTAAATCCCGACATTTACACAGTTATCCGATTATAGGACACGCTTGATTTCTCGGACATTTGAGCTTGTGTAATCTTTGATTCAAGGTTAGTTTGCAACCCCAAGTGAGAACATAGCTCCCCTCTTTTATGTTCTTTTTTTCAAATATTTTTGCGGTGATTCATATGTGCTAAATTGTTTTCAAGTTTTCAATTTACAAATGTTATGGTTTATATTAAACACGACGATTTCAATAATGTGAACGAACTTTTGGTGCGTTATATACATGACACGAATGACATTCATTAGCTTTGGCCAAGCCGACCGGTAGTAAGTTATGGTACCATATGACTGAAAATCCTGTAACCAAAATTCCGGTGTTTGTGGGGAAGGTTTGGGGAACGACCGAAACTGTTTACTTTAATAAACCCTTTGGTGGTTTGTTATTGCAATTTAAAGATACCCTTTGGTGGTATAGACGAGTCAACACAGGTTTGAATGTATTCACAAAAACGACCGAAATTTTCACAATTAAAACAAGGAAGATTGGTTTACACGGACGATGAACAATTGGTTTATGACACGAACAATGGACGAATGGTTTATGACACGAACAATGGACGATTGGTTTATTATAAGTGATTTAGATAACGGTACGTGTGTAATGTGATAAAAGCATGGTGGATACACCGCTGGTAATTCATATATAAGTGCTTTTATCGTATTACATTCGTGGCGTTATTTGCAACACTTGGAACAAAGGTTTTTTTAAACATGACAGCACGATTTTCAATAAAGATAACATACAAAGTTTCTTCAAGACGATTTACAACTCGAATTTACAAAACAAATGTTTTGGTCAAGATTCATGGCTACATGTCTTTTATAAACTATAACTAACTTGTTTTAGTTGGTTAGTTATCATTGCAATACCTAATACCTTTTGATAACACGGTTTTCAATTAAAGACTCTAGTAGTCGAAGAGGTCTTGCAAATACATATTCAAGGCCATGAATTTGACACACTCACAAAACCTATGTACTCGCCGGCATATTTTTGTTGACTTGTTTTCACATATGTTTCAGGGAACAATGCTTGATGTTGATGCATGCTCACTTAGGATCGGACGTGGACTTAGTGCCTTAAAATATGAGAGACAATAATTTATTTAGTTTGTTTTAATTTCCAAGACAATGTAACCATGGAATTTCAATATTCAATAAAACATAACTTTAATTACCACGTGTTGTTAAAACAATCTGTTAACGTGACTCCCCGATGTTTTCCGTAGGTTTGTTGTTTTTACGCGGTCAGCGGTGTTACAATTTAGATGATATTCAAGATTATATGGCTTGTATGGTGACGACATCGGTGCTTAACAAGAAGTTCAACTTTTCTAAAGTTGTTTTCAAGTTTATGTCAAAGAATATGGGCAGAGATAGATTGGTGATGTATCCAAGATTCGTCCAAAATGCTGATAGATGAGAAGTTTTAAGATATCGCAAACGATCCAAATGATATTTTGTACTTAAGCCACATGGACGAGACCACTCTGAAGAAGCTTATGACGTTTAAGATACAAGAGTCTGCTCCAATTGCAAAACCTTTATTTTGTGCTATAGTTGAAGCTACTTATGTCTCACCACCTGATGATAAGTGGAGAAAAGATGGTAGTGGAGATGATAGGGATGAGGTTGAGATACTAAAGACTTTCAAAGAAAAGGGAGGTGACTTGTATATAAAGAAAGTCGTCGTTAAGAAGCCAAAACGTAAAAGGGCGTCAAAGAAAGTTGAAACTATGTTAGTAGATGCACCTGATGTTGATCAAGAGAATCCTGAGAATGTTGCAGGATCCATTGTAGCAATGAATGTGGAAAGCTAAGAGGTTGAAACTGGTAGTGTTGGTGGTGAATGTGACGATGTTATATCTACTACCTCTGATAAAGATGAGTCATCTGTTCCATCTACTGATGAGGGTTCTGAGGAAGAAAGACCAAAGAAGAAAACAAAGCGCGTAAAATCGAAAGCCGGATATACGCACAGGTCTACGGGTTCTCCTAGTACTCGAGGAAAGAAAAAGCCTTAGAGTCGCAGATATTTGAGCCATAAAAAGAAGAAAGGAGTTACACAAGAACCTCCTTTTTCTGATTTGCAATATATACCAATTGTTGAAGCTCAAGAGCCATCGACGATTGCAACTCAAGAACCACCATTTGTTACTGTACAAGAACAATCAGTGGTTAACATTACTACTGAAGTACCGACTCAGAATACACCTCAAACAACCCCAAAATCTTCTACAAAGGGAACTCCTAAAGTGACTCCAAGATTGGAACAGTCTACTCCAAAAAGCGCCAGATCTAAAAGGTTTAAAGATGCTTTCGGAAATATTCCAGATGATGTTACTCATCCTGTCACAGCTGAAGATCTTGAAAATTGGTTTGAAGATACTCCGATTGATATGTTAGAGAAAAGGATCAAAGCTTTGGAAGTTAGACTTAAACAAAATGAAATCGAGAAAGAAGCATTAGAGAATAAAGTAAAGCAGAGTGCGGTTGAAAAGGAAATTCTGCAAGATAAAGTTAAATTTCTCAAAGATGACAGTTGTTATATGGAAGCGATGGTTGATAGTCTGGGAGCTGCAAATAAATGTTTGGAGAAAGAGATTGCTGAACTTAGATCTGAAAGAGATCAGAATGATATACGATTTGCCAGGCTACAGAAAGTTTTGACTAATAGCTTGGGTATTGATTTCAGAGCAGAATATGAAAGACTCGATCTACAAGAAGCTAAAGAGAGAGCTGAAAAAGAACTATTAGAACAAGGAAAGGGTAAAGGGATTGTTGATGGTGTTCCTAAACAAACAGAGCAGACTGTGATTGAAAATACTGTTGAAGCGGCAAAAGCTCCAGAATCTGAGATTGTTCCTGAAGCTGTACATGTTGTTGAATCTCAAGAAGCAGGAAAGATTGATGAATCTGTCAAAACGTCTAAGTTAGATAAAGAAACAAAAGAAAAAGAGGACGATGAAGATGATAATAAAGAAGACAACCCTGCAGGTGATGATACGAAAGATGATAAGATCACGATGATGGTGGTGATGATGATCAGTGTGGCGTTGGTCTAAAGATTGATTCTGCTAAGGTTTACAATGATTTTGATTTTGAGTCCTTGATAAATGATGAAGTGAACATGGAGGATGATTAGAGTAAGGGGGGAGCACACAGAGCAAACGCAACCTCAAGATGATGATGTTTCTGATGCAATAGTTGGTATGCCTGTTGCTGTTGTTCATGATAAACCCCTGATGATTATCTTAGATCCAAGTATTGAAGAAGGAGAATTTGATCACAAACTATACAAAGGAAGAGTTGGCCAAGATGTTTGAAATTGATGCTGATTCTTTCGAGTTTGATTTTGAAGAAGAGTTGGTGAACATGAGTACTTTTGAGCTGAAAAGTTATGTGTACAAGTGAGTACCAGAAGCTGATGATTATGATTGTGTTATTTTTGAAGATTCTTTAACGATGAAGCTGAGAGTATTCTTGTGTTAATACTGACAGCTTTCCAACGATTGAAGAGATCATGAATCAGATTGATGTGGAGCTGTTAAAGCAAACGATTGATGAAGTGGTCAAAGTTGGTAATATCCCTAAACGTTATACTAAAGAACAGATTGCTGAAGCGAAGAAGTCATGGTTTAAAGAGATGCCTAAAGAAAGAAAGTTCAAACGACCACTGGCATTCTTTACTCCAGATAAAGACAAATCACTTGGTGATATTCTGAGCTGGGGATGGATTAGAGAGCTTGATGTGTATGCTATAAAGAGAGAATTTGGAGTACAATACTTCAGACATCTTACTGACATAAAGACGTTACCATTCTAGGATGTTGAAGAATTGGTTCAAACAAGAAACATAAGCATTCTAATGAAATTCAATGAACAACGTCTATAGAGAGTTATCAAGTTTGAAGCTTCAAGAGTTTTGTATTATGGAAGCCGTTTATTCCGAAGCAAAGAGTTAAAACTGATAAGAAGACGGGTGTAAAGGATGTGACACTGGTAATGAAAAGCCAAGGGCTATGAAGAATATGCCGCTGAAACTTATTGAACAAGACTTTCATCCATACTTCCTGTGGTGGCAAACGAATCCCGATACAAGTGAAGCAGTGATAGTGTTATGAACTGATGAAACATGGGATATCACTAAAGAAAAAGATCATGAATGCATCGAACGAAGAAGGATTTGGGGGTTATGGAGAACTATAAGGATACTAGACCCGATGTGGTTAGTAAATTGTTCAAAGAAGATATGAAGTGTTTATTCTTCAACAAAATGTGTTTTGATAAATGCGAAGAAGTTCAAGCCAAACAATACCAAGGCGTGATCAATGTATGTTACGCACACGGTATTAACTCTGGTCATATGTGGGAGTCCAGATGGGGAGAGTTAGAACGAGAAGAGTTTCTGATAGAGGAACGTCGATTAGATAAGATACATGAAAGGGGTAGAGAGTCAAGGCTTAGAAAATTCAGTTCATGAAGTGGGCACCTCCTACTACCAAACACCAATTCCTAAGCAAGAGCGAAGAAGGAAGCCGTACAAGAACTTCTTTGGTCGTTAGCATCAAATTTTGAAGACAAAAGCTTTTGAAAACTGATCAACACTACCGCAATATCCAATGGGGAGTCTGTTGATACATGATGTCTATTGTCTAGGTCTTGGATCGAGTCTGTGTATTAGGGTTTGTAAATGTTAGAGTTTGGGAATATTTATGTTTTAAAGACACAAGTTTGGCCGAAGTTGTATATAGGTAGGACAAGTTCGCCCAAACTTGTCCTGGCAATGTCTCACTTCGAGCGAACTTGTTTTCTATATATGCGTCTTGGGTGTTTGTCATTTGTAACTTTGCAATATAGACGACGAAGCTATGTCAGTTTGGAGATTACATTGTAACATCTTTGGATATTAATAAACCGATCTTTAAATAGTAAATCTTGTGTATTTGATTAACTACTCACGTAAATTCCGCATACAATGACTATAGATACAAATTAGGTTCCTATGCATTGAATGTGCGATCCTAACAATAAGACAGAATCAAAGACTGAACAATGGGTTGAGACGAAGAAGGAAATCAAAGTTGCCACTGTTCCCAAAGGTTGACATTGCCATCCCACCCAAGACCGAAAAGGGATTGAGCATCTCTCTTTAAGTAATATGTTTTTCATTTGTGCAGGGGCTTCCGAGGTCTATCATTTCAAAGTGGATCATGGACAGTGGAGCTTCTAGGCACATGACAGGGATGTTAGATTTGTTGTACAATGTAAAGGCTATCAGGGGAGGTTATGTTGAGTTTGCCGGAACATAGGGCGACAAGATCTTGGAAGAAGGTATTTTTACAAACGGAGTGGTATCATTCGACAAAGTGAACTATATTGCGGAGCTTGAGAACAATTTATTGAGCATTTCATAGATCTGTGATAAGAATTTCACAACTCATTTCAACGACAAAGAGTGTCTTATTCTCAAACCGGGTTTCATAATTCCCGAAGAATGGATCCTCATGCGCGCTCCTCGTGAAAATGATTTATATGTCTTAGACATGAGCGTCACATCCACTACATCAAAGGAAGGTCAGTTTTTTGTATCGAAAGCCACTGAAAAAGAATCAATTCTATGGCATAGGAAAATGGATCACATTCACCTGAGGAAGATGAACTTTTTGGTGCCCAACGACTTAGTGGAAGGGGTAAATATCAAAAGTTTTCATTTTTCAGATGATTGTCTTAGTTGCAAAAAGGGGAAGCAACATAAGAAGTCACACCCGAGAAAGCTTCTTAATTCGATCAAGCTTCCACTAGAAAGGCTACACATGGATCTCTTCGGACCAGTTAATGTGAAAAGTATTACTGGATATCTTTATTGTCTTGTCGTCACCGATGACTATTCAAGGTTCTCGTGGGTTTTCTTTCAAGAAAGCAAGAAGAAACATTTGAAAATTTAATGATCTTGTTTCGGAAGATTGAAAATCTTTACCATTTTCCGATTAAGAGAATTAGAAGTGACAATGGTATCGAGTTTAAGAATAACAAAATGCTTGAATTCTGCAATGCTAAAGGCATTCATCATGAGTTCAGTGCCCCCTATACTACTCAACAGAATGGAGTGACTGAACGAAGGAACAGAACGTTAATTGAGAATGCACGCATGATGCTTGCTGATTCAAAACTGCCTATTAGCTTCTGGAGTGAAGTCGTCGTGTTTGTATGTTAAACCCTTAATCGAGTAATGACTTTCAAGTCACACAAAAATACATGCTTCGAACTTCTTAACCAGCGAAAGCCTAATCTTAAGCTCTTGGAACCTTTTGGATCACCATGTACTGTATTGGACCGGAAGGAAAGTTTTGAGCCAAATATTTGGAAGGTTTCTTCGTAGGATATGCAAGTCCGCAAAAGAGAGTCTATCTTCCAAGCATGAATCAGGTTATCATTGCTCAACATGTTGAATGCCAGAGATACACAACGCCTATGCTAAAACTAGGAGATCCTTGGTTGCTCAACTACGAAGGATTGTGGAATTATTTAATCTGCCAGAAGAACCATCAGAGGAAGAACTTCTCTTGTTATTTCAACAGCATCATATATCTAACCAAGAGCAAGTTACATGACCATTGGTGATTTCTCCACCAGCAACAACATCCTTTGAAGCAGGTCCAAGCAACACTCAGTCAGAACCAGTAGTCGCACCAGTTCAGAATATTGCAGAACCATCTCCCGTTCAACAAGCAAATGCTAAACCTGAAAGAACTCCTACCTTTGATGATGGGGGATCAAGTTCCAATGAAGGATCAGAAGAGATTACAAGTTATCTTAACAATCAAGCTGCCGGAACCAGTGCTAGAAATGAGGCTACTTCTTCAGAACAAGTTGCTGATCAGAGATACACAACGCCTATGCTAAAACCAGGAGATCCTTGGTTGTTCAACTATGAAGGATTGTGGAATTTATTTGATCTGCCAGAAGAACCATCAGAGGAAGAACTTCTCTTGTTATTTCAACAGCATCAGATATCTAACCAAGAGCAAGTTACATGACCATTGGTGATTTCTCCACCAGCAACAACATCCTCTGAAGCAGGTCCAAGCAACACTCAGCCAGAACCGGTAGTCGCACCAGTTCAGAATATTGCAAAACCATCTCCCGTTCAACAAGCAAATACTAAACCTGAAAGAACTCCTACCTTTGATGATGGGGGATCAAGTTCCGATGAAGGATCAGAAGAGATTACAAGTTATCTTAACAATCAACCTGCCGAAACCAGTGCTAGAAATGAGGCTACTTCTTCAGAACAAGTTGCTGATCAGAATATCACAAATTTAGAGTTGCGATATTCTAAAATTGCTCCACTCCAAACTAGATTTTCTCATAGCTGTTTTGTTTCTAAGGTTGAACCAGGTAACTACAGAGATGCTCTTAAAGATGAAAGTTAGGTGGAAGCAATGCAGGAAGAATTATTGCAGTTTCAGAAGCTTGGAGCCTGGGAGCTTGTTGATTTACCACCAAAGCAAAAAAAAAGATAAAAACTCGGTGGGTCTTCAAGTGCAAAAGAGATGATAAAGGAGTAGTTGTGCGCAACGAAGCTCGGCTCGTGGTTCAAGGTTTTCATTAGCAAGAAGGGATAGACTACAATGAAGTATATGCCCTAGTCACTCGTTGATGTACACAAAATGCAACATATATATTACATCAAATGAGGCATAAAACTACTAAAGTTAGAAAAAGCACGTTTCTTTGTTCCTTTTGTATTTTCAGGATAAAAAGATATTAAACGAACAAAAGAAGCAAATAAACAGCTAAAACCAACATAAATACATAAATAAGGGATAACAAGCCATGCTCGACCCCTCACCAACATCCCAAAAGACAAAAAAAACCAGATCACAAAAGATGAGCACGGGCCGTGTCCACCAAGCACGGGGCGTCGTCAACCCCTGCACTACAAGACAAAACATTCAGAAGCTTCCATGCCCACCACAGGGTCGTGTCCAGAGTAACACGGGCCATGGTCAACTATAAGATTTGAAGAATCTGGATAGTACAGTGAAAAGTTGACCACGGGGTCGTGTGGGGCCCTCTGCTGACAAATGCAATTAATGAAGAAAGAGATGGATGTTGGCCACGGGCCGTGTCCGCTGGACACGGGGCCGTGATCGGCTTCTATTCAGACTATAAATAAGGGTGCTTGGTTACCCACAAAGGCATCCCTTGGCAAACCACTTCTCTCTCACTTTGCCACCACTCCACCACCACTACAACACCAACACCCACCACCATCATCCATCTTCCATCTTTAGAGTGTGTGGTAGTCTCGGGATCCAAGATAGATGGTAACGGTTCTTGTCAAACAAAGGATATGCTTGGCTAAATTCCTTACATCACTTGGTCAAGACTTATCATTTATGTATTACTTTTAGTTTTTAATCTTTCGGCACTTTTATTTGGGTTTGTATTAATGACTTTAATAACTAGTTCTTATGTTGAAAGTGAATTTTCTTAACCATTTCTTCATGATGTCATTGATTTGCTCATTCGTGTCTTTACGGTCTATATAAAGCGTGTTAACTACTTGGAAGGGGGTTAGAAGGGTGGATTGGTAAAGTTCTTGTCTCGTTCAGTGTATAGATCCTGCGAGGACTTGGTTCAAGCCTATTAGGGCCTCCTTCAATGATCAACGGGTATTGGATGGCAGGGGTGCGAATGGCTTGAACCCTTCACATGTAAACTACTATTAATACTTTAAACCGGGTACTTGGCATTGTATCCCTGCTGACTCAAACCACTTAGCCGAGGGTAACGTAACCTTCAAAAGAGGGGCCTACCACTTTTCGCATTAATAACTTACTTAATTGTCTTCCAATATTCTAACCTTTTGGGATTGTATCCCTGCTGACTCAAACCATCGGGTTGAGGGTAACGTCACCTTCAAAAGAGGGGCCTACTACTATAACTAAGATAATCTCTTAAAAAGTCCGAAAGTGAGAAAACTATCAAAGGATACATAAAAGAGAAGTTAGATCCAAGTGATTCTATCTTGTCTATTTGTATTTCATTTTATTTTATTTATCTTTTTACTTATCTTTATGTTTTAAAACTTTTATAAAAAAATTTAGATTAATTCGATGTTGACGATAAACCGGTATTAAAAGCTCTTATGTCCTTGGACGACCTCGGTATCTTACCAACGCTATACTACGCTCACGATGGCTGCATTTGCCCAAGTGTGTGTTTAGAGTCAGTAGAATATCGTGTTTTATAAAATTAAAACTTGACTATGCGTAAAATGGACTAAAGATGACAATAAAAATATAGTACGCTTAACACACACCAAGTTTTTGGCGCCGTTGCTAGGGACACAAGGATTTTGAGAAAGTTTAAAATCAACGGCCTGATTATTTTTAACAAATTTTTCTTTTTCTTTTTAGGAAATTTTTTAATTTTTAGGAAATCTACTTTTTCTGCAGATGTGTAGCACGGGCCATGTTCAACCAACACGGGGCCGTGTCCAAATAGCAGTAGCAACATAATCTGTTTTAAGTCAGACAGTAGCTGAGCACGGGGCCATGCCAAGCCGACACGTGGCCGTGTCCATCACCCAGTTACTGAAAACAGGACCGTCTGATCCTGACAGTCGATAATTTCTTACACACACATGGATGATATTGATTATTTTTTATTTCGCGAATCTTTCGGCGAGTGGTGTCAACTATGTGCAAGAACCCATCAAGATTTGGAATGCTACATTTTCAATCTTGAACCCCATTTTTTAGCAGACCCATCTCTCTCATGTGGAGATCACCATAAGGTTGGAGAATGTAAAAATGATCCATATTACCCAACCAAATGCACTCAAACTTCCCTTCAATATGACTTTACCTCCTCCGAATTAAACCAAATGGAAGAAAGGATTCTCCAAAAAATAAATGAAATAAAGCTTATGATGAAAAAGAGGTACTCCTCACAAGCTCAAGGTCAAGAAGAATCATTGAGTTCGCATTTGGAATCCAACAATGTCGAGGTCATTAAAAGTACTTTAGTCTCCTACGTTAGCATTAGCGATAGTCGTCCCTGTGTCAATTGTGCCATGAAGGACTCTCCATCGGCCCCTACTGATGCGCTCATAGACCTGAGCGATTCGAAATACACCTTCTTTAACAAGAGCCCGGATAAGGGAATAAAGGTTGGTTTCGCCCACCGGTAAGTAATTAGGTTTTACCCTTTCCGATAACCACTTACGTTCATGCATAAACCAGGAGCAACTTCGGTACATTATGCACTTCGGTGTTGTTCCCTCTAGTAAAGAACCTCCTGATTACTGAGGTTCTTAAAAGACAACACTTCATAAAACTCCAACATGGGCGGTGCTCAACCAACACGGCCCGTGCCCGTAAAAATTTCCACACGGGGCCATGCCCAAGCCAGCACGCCCCATGTCCTTAATACGGACAAACGTATCAGAACAATGTCTGACCAGGGGCCGTGCTCAGCCGGCACGGGGCCGTGGTCAGTGTACTGTCACTTTCTATAAAGTCAGCCTTGTTTCTAGATGCTTGGGCTGATTCCAAAGACAAAGATTTGCTGAGATTTCTCAGACATACCTTAAAAGGTATGTTCATAAAGAAGTTTCTCCTATCCATCTTGTCTTTGCCACTTTTGTCACTTTCCTTCTTCCACTTGAACTCAAATCCTGCATTGAAGCTTGAAGATCCATAGCTTCAAGCTTTATTTTTGCAAAATATATGTTTTAAACCCAAGGATTCTCAATAAACTATCTGTTTATCCCATTGCTTTAAGTTATTTCTGTTCACAAATGATCAAAACCTAAGAAAAATAAGTTAAACAATGAGAATTTTTGAGTTCAAAACTGTGCAGGGGGACGAACACGGGCCCGTGTCCACTGGACACGGGGCCGTGGTGAACGTTTGCAACTCCTTTTCTTTTGAAATTTCACCTTTATTTTCTTACCATGTCGACCCAAAACAGCGGAACGTCATCAACAACAGGAAAAAACCAAAGACGACGAAGACCGTCGATTGAGGCCACCCTAGTTCGCGGCATGTATGCTCTAATGGAAGCCATTGACGAAATGACATAAGTGGATGAGGCCCTTGTCGATCGTGTTAACTATTTGACGGTTGGCTTGGAGAATTGCTTGCATGAGATCAACCTTTTGCACCAAAGGTGGAACATTCTTGCACTACTTCCCATCGAACCAATCTTTCCCCAAGAAGATTGGAACCTTGCTCAAGAAATCATCATTCCAACCGGATGGGACGACCTTCCCCCGAAACCTCCTCTAGACGCATTACATGAGGTTCCATTGATGGTCGCACCTCCCACTCCTCCCCCGTATGGAAATGCAGAAGAAGAGCCTTTCCTCTTCCTCCCTCGGAAGATTGAGGAAATGCTCAACGACTTTTGAGGAAGTGCATCTTCCGGGTTGAAGTTCCTAGAGGCCCCTATCCACCAAAAAATTAATTTCGGGTTTTTGTCGATCGTTTAAAGAAATAATCATCTAGGGTAGGACTTCATTGTGGTTTAGGTTTCTTTCTTCTATCTACTATTAGGAACTTTGTAATTTTAATTATTAGGACTAATCTTAGGATGTTTATTTTGAACCACGCTCTATAAAATATGATGGTTTAAGTTATTTTGTGGTGTTTAGAACTTAAAATATGGTAAAACACACAAGAAAAGATGGAAGCTACCAAATGGACATCAAAACAACACCCCATGCATAAAAACAATGCCTTCCGACAAAATTTCAACCTTCCAGCATATGCAGCACGGGTCGTGTTCAGCCTAACACGCCCCGTGCTCAGCTTCTGCAAGAAGAAGTCCAAAAACAGTTAACCGACCACGGGTCGTGTTGACTGGCCACGCCCAGTGGTCAAGCTTCTGTAAAGTTGTTACTGGCACTCTAGACACGGGGCCGTGCCCGAACCACACGCGCCATGCCCAAATGCCCAGTAACAAAAAATTTGTTTTTAAACACACTTTTACGAATTCGAATCAACCGAAAAATTTATTTTTGGACACATTGAGGACAATGTGTAATTTAAGTGTGGGTGGGGGGGGGGGTAACTAACACTTTGAGTTTAGCAAGTCCTATTAACAAGCCTGACACAAAATTCTATTGGAACCGCTAATCACCCCAAATCTTTTTCAAAAATTTTCATCTTTCTTTACTTGTCATGGTTTAATTTGGGAATAACAAGTTCTAGTAAGTTATGTTTTTGCAAATTTACAACCGATAGCGTCGTGATAAAAGGAACCAAATAAGAAAATTATAAAAAAGGGGCATAACAAATCTTTTTAAAATTTGATTATATATACTTATTCACCTTATAAACCCATTCCCACGTTAAGTGAGTTTTGAGCCTTTATCGAGCACACATTCATACAACTTAAAATTAAATGCTCATTTTTGTTTCTTGTGGGAATAGCCGCTTGGTCCTTACAACTCTAGAACTTGCCAAAATGATGCA
Source organism: Scalesia atractyloides (assembly GCA_947069175.1). NCBI lineage: Eukaryota > Viridiplantae > Streptophyta > Magnoliopsida > Asterales > Asteraceae > Scalesia > Scalesia atractyloides. Next base: position 73,758,548 of record CAMTDV010000016.1, read on the forward strand.
TTCCCGGACCTTACCAACTTAAAACCCAAGTAAATAAACGATGGAGACATCAGGACTAACCCATTTTTTTCAAAACCATTATTTTTATTTCTTTTCACACATCACCAAAAATCCCCCTAGTCAACCCTTTTGAGCCTAAAACCTTTTCGTTTCAAAAACCCACAAAAACCATTTTCCTTTCAAACCCATTTCTTTTAGTAAAAAGCTCGGATACCTGTTGAATAAAAATGTATATATACCTCTTCGAATAACCAAACAAGTTCCTTAAAAAAATCTTGTTTGAAAAACGCTTGGATAAAATAAATAAGAAAAGTGTTACGATATCCGACGCTATTTACTTCTTTTGCCATACTACTAACCACTAACAGAAAAAAAAAAACAAAAAATTTCACCTACCTCTAGCCCGAGCCTAAACCCTTCAAAGTCCTCTTGATACTCGCAAAGGTTTATAGTTAAAAAGGAGAAGGTTTGATCACTGGGCAAGCATATGGTAGAAGAAAGTTCCAATGCGGAATCGAGTGATATCACAAAAATACATCTTCGGCCGAGTGTTGAGTGATCCCTTGTGAGGTACGTGAACTTGTATATAAATAAATAGAATTTTAAAGACGCATGTTATGCCTAAATAAATAATTTTTCTTAGAAATGTTCTTAATAACTCATGATGAATAGGAACTGTAATTAAAAATAAAAAATAATTTGAATAAGAATCTTGGATTCCCGACACTCGAAGAAAAGTCACAAAACTTCTTCTATGCCTATTCCATTTGGGTGTGTAAGCCACATTTAAAGATTTTGCTTGAGGACAAGCAAAGATACAAGAGTGGGGATATTTGATGTACACAAAATGCAACATATAAATTACATCAAATGAGGCAGAAAACTAACCCTTTCTTAGTACTAAAGTTGGAAAAAGTACGTTTCTTTGTTCCTTTTGTATTTTCGGGATAAAAAGAGCTTAAACGAACAAAAGAAGCAAATAAGCAGCTAAAACCAACATAAATAGAGAAAGAAGGGATAACAAGCAATGCCCGACCCTTCAACAACACCCCAAAAGACAAAAAAAAGCAGATCACAGAAGATGAGCACGGGCCATGTCCACCAAGCACGGGGCATGGTTAAGCCCTGCACTACAAGACAAAACATTCATAAGCTTCCACGCCCACCACGGGGTCGTGTCCAGAGTAACACGGGTCGTGGTCAACTATAAGATTTGTAGAATCTGGATAGTACAGCGAACAGTTGACCACGGGGCCGTGCCCAGAGGCACGGGGTCGTGTGGGGCCCTCTGCTGATAAATAAAATTAATGAAGAAAGAGAAAGATGTTGGCCACGGGCCGTGTCCGCTGGGCATGGGGCCGTGTTCCGGCTTATATTCAGACTATAAATAGGGGTGCTTGGTTACCCACAAAGGCATCCATTGGCAAACCACTTCTCTCTCACTTTGCCACCACTCCACCACCACTACAAAAGCAACACCCACCACCATCATCCGTCTTCCATCTTTAGAGTGTGTAGTAGTCTCGGGATCCAAGATAGATTGTAAGGGTTCTTGTCAAACAAAGGCCATGCTTGCCTAAATAAGACTAATCTTTTATGTATTACTTTTAGTTTTTAATCTTTCGGCACTTTTTATTTAGGTTTGTATTAATGACTTTAATAAGTAGTTTCTTATGTTGAAAGTGAATTTTCTTAACAATTTCTTCATGATGTCATAGATTTGCTCATTTGTGTCTTTACGGTCTATATAAAACGCGTTAACTACTTGGATGGGGGTTAGAAGGGTGGATTGGTAAAGTTCTTGTCTCGTTCAGTTTATAGATCCTGCGAGGACTTGGTTCAAGCCTATTAGGGCCTCCTTCAATGGTCAATGGGTATTGGATGGCGGGAGTGCGAATGGCATGAACCCTTCATGTGTAAACTACTATTAATACTTTTAGACCGGCTACTTGGGATTGTATCCCTGCTGACTCAAACCACTTAGTCGAGGGTAACGTCACCTTCGAAAGAGGGGCCTACCACTTTTTGCATTAATAACTTACTTAATTGTCTTCCAATATTCTGACCTTTAGGATTGTATCCCTGCTGAATCAAACCACTGGGTTAAGGGAAACGTCACCTTCAAAAGAGGGGCCTACTACTATAACTAAGATAATCTCTTAAAAAGTCCGAAAATGAGAAAACTATCAAAGTATACATAAAAGAGAATTTGGATCCAAGTGATTCTATCTTGTCTATTTTTATTTCATTTTATTTTATTTATCTTTTTACTTATCTTCATGTTTTAAAACTTTTATCAAAAAATTTAGATTAATTAGATGTTGACTATAAACCGGTATTAAAAGCTCTTGTGTCCTTGGACGACCTCGGTATCTTACCAACGCTATACTACGCTCACGATGAGTACACTTGCTCAAGTGTGTGTTTAGTGTTAGTAGAATATCGTATTTTATAAATTTAAAACTTGACTATGCGTAATATGGACTAAAAATAACAATAAAAATATAGTACGCTTAGCACACACCATGTTGTTGGCGCCGTTGCCAGGGACACAAGGATTTTGAGAAAGTTTAAAATCAACGGCCTAATTATTTCTAACAAATTTTTCTTTTTCTTTTTTGGAAACTTTTTGAATTTTTAGGAAATCTGCATTTTCTGTAGATGTGTAGCACGGGCCATGTTCAACCAACATGGGCCATGTCCAAATAGCAGTAAAACATAATCTGTTTTAAGTCAGACAGTAGCTGAACACAGGGCCATGCAAAGCCAACAAGGGGCCGTGTCCATCACCTAGTTACTGAAAAGAGGACCGTCTGATCCCAACAGTCGATAATTTCTGACACACACATGGATGATATTGATTCCTTTTATTTCTCGAATCTTTCGGTGAGTGGTGTCAACTATGTGGAGGAACCCATCAAGATTTGGAATGCTACATTTTAAATCTCGAACCCCATTTTTATAGCAGATCCATCTCTCTCATGTGGAGATCACCATAAGGTTGGAGAGTGTAAAAATGATCCATATTACCCAACCAAATGCACTCAAACTTCCCTTCCATATGACTTTACCTCCTCCGAATTAAGCCAAATGGAAGAAAGGATTCTCCGAAAAATAAAGGAAATAAAGCTTATGATGAAAAAGAGGTACTCCTCACAAGCTCAAGGCCAAGAAGATTCATTGAGTTCACATTTTGCATCCAACAATGTCGAGGTCATAAAAAGTACTTTAGTCTCTTACGTTAGCATTAGCGATAGTCGTCCCTGTGTCGATTGTGCCATGAAGGACTCTCCATCGGCCCTACCGATTCGCTATAGACCTGAGCGATTCGACATACACCTTCTTTAACAAGAGCCCAGATTAGAGGAATAAAGGTTGGTTTCGCCCACCGGTAAGTAGATTAGGTTTTACCTATTCCGATAACCTCTTACGTTCATGCAAAACCAGGAGCAACTTAGGTACATTATCCACTTCGGTGTTGTTCCCTCTAGTAAAGAACCTCTTGATTACTTAGGTCCTTAAAAGACAACACTTCATAAAACTCCAACACGGGCGGTGCTCAACCAACACGGCCCGTGCCCGTCGAAAAATTCAATACGGGGCCATGCCCAGGCCAACACGCCCCGTGTCCTTAATACGGACAAACGTGTTAGAACAATGTTTTACCACGGGGCCGTGCTCAGCCGGCATGGGGCCGTGGTCAGTGTGCTGTCGCTTTCTATAAAGTCAGCCTTGTTTCTACATGCTTGGCCTCATTCCAAACACAGAGATTTGCTGAGATTTCTCACACATACCTTAAAAGGTATGTTCTTAAAGAAGTTTCTCCTATCCATCTTGTCTTTGCCACTTTTGTCACTTTCCTTCTTCCTCTTGAACTCAAATCCTCTATTGAAGCTTGAAGATCCATAGCTTCAAGCTTTATTTTTGCAAAATATATGTTTTAAACACAAGGATTCTCAATTAACTATCTGTTTATCCCATTGCTTTAAGTTATTTCTGTTCACAAATGATCAAAACCTCAGAAAAAATAAGTTAAACAATGAGAATTTTTGAGTTCAAAACTGTGCTGGGGGACGAACACGGGCCCGTGTCCACTGGGCACGGGGCCGTGGTGAACGTTTACAACTCCTTTTCTTTTGAAATTTCACCTTTATTTTCTTAGCATGTCGACCCAAAACAGCGGAACGTCAACAACAACAGGAAACAACCAAAGACGAAGAAGACCGTCGATTGAGGCCACCCTAGTTCGCGGCATGTATGCTCTAAGGGAAACCATTGACGAAATAACGTCAGTGGAAGAGGCCCTTGTCGATCGTGTTAACTATTTGACTGTTGGCTTGGAGAATTGCTTGCATGAGATCAACCTTTTGCACCAAAGGTTGAACATTCTTGCACTATTTCCCATGGAACCAATCTTTCCAAGAAGATTGGAACCTTGCTCAAGAAATCATCATTCCAACCGGATGGGACGACCTTCCCCCGGAACCTCCTCTAGACGCATTACATGAGGTTCCATTGATGGTCGCACTTCCCACTCCTCCCCCGTATGGAAATGCAAAGAAGAGCCTTTCCTCTTCCTCCCTCGGGAGATTGAGGAAATGCTCAACGACTTTGAGGAAGTGCATCTTCCGGGTTGAAGTTCCTAGAGTCCCCTATCCACCGAAAAATTAATTTCGGGTTTTTGTCGATCGTTTAAAGAAATAATCATCTAGGGTAGGACTTCATTGTGGTTTAGGTTTCTTTCTTCTATCTACTATTAGGAACTTTGTAATTTTAATTATTAGGACTAATCTTTGGATGTTTATTTTGAACCGCGCTCTATAAAATATGATGGTTTAAGTTATTTTGTGGTCTTTAGAACTTAAAATATGGTAAAACACACAAGAAAAGATGGAAGCTACCAAAGGGACGTCAAAACCACACCCCATGCATAAAAACAATGCCTTCCGACAAAATTTTCAACCTTCCAGCATGTGCAGCACGGGTCATGTTCAGCGTAACACGCCCCATGCTCAGCTTCCGCAAGAAAAAGTCCAAAACAGTTAACCGACCACGGGTAGTGTTGACTGGCCACGCCCAGTGGTCAAGCATCTGTTAAAGTTGTTACTAGCACTCTGGACACGGGGTCGTGCCCGAAACACACGCGACATGCCCAGATGCCCAGTAACACAAAATGTTTTTTAAACGCACTTTTAGGCATTCGAATCAACCGAAAATTTTATTTTTGGACACATTGAGGAAATGTGTAATTTAAGTGTGGGGGGTAACTAACAATTTGAATTTAGCAAGTCCTATTAACAAGCCTTACATAAAACTCTATTGGAACCGCTAATCACCCCAAATCTTTTTCAAAATTTTCATTTTTTTTACTTGTCTTGGTTTAATTTGGGAATAACAAGTTCTAGTAAGTTATGTTTTTGCAAATTTACGACCGATAGCGTCATGATAAAAGGAACCAAATAAGAAAATTATAAAAAGGGACATAACAAATCTTTTGAAAATTTGATTATATATACTTGTTCACATTATAAACCCATTCCACGTTAAGTGAGTTTTGAGCCTTTATCGAGCACACATTCATACAACTTAAAATTAAATGCTCATTTTTGTTTCTCGTGGGAATAGCCGCTTAGTCCTTACAACTCTAGAACTTGCCAAAATGATGCATTCCCGTTCCTTACCAACTTAAAACCCAAGTAAGTAAACGATGGAGACATCAGGACTAACCCATTTTTTTTCAAAACCATTATTTTTATTTCTTTTCACCCATCACCAAAAATCTCCCTAGTCAACCCTTTTGAGCCTAAATCTTTTTGTTTCAAAAACCCACAAAAACCATTTTCCTTTCAAACCCATTTCTTTTAGTAAAAATCTCGGGTATCTGTGAATAAAAATGTATATATAGCTCTTCGAATAACCAAACAAGTTCCTTAAAAAAAATCTTGTTTGAAAAACGCTTGGATAAAATAAATACGAAAGTGTTACGATATCCAAATTTACGTCTTTTGCCATACTACTAACCACTAACAGAAAAAAAAATTTCACTTACCTCTAGCCCGAGCCTAAACCCTTCAATGTCCTCTTGATACTCGTAAAGGTTTATAGTTAGAAAGGAGGAGGTTTGATCACTTGGAAAGCATACGGTAGAAGAAAGTTCCAAAGCGTAATCGAGTGATATCACAAAAATACATCTTCAGCCGAGTGTTGAGTGATCCCTTGTGAGGTACGTGAACTTGTATATAAATAAATAGAATTTTAAAGAGGCATGTTATGCCTAAATAAATATTTTTTCTTAGAAATGTTTTTAATAACTCATGACGAATAGGAATGTAATTAAAAATAAAAACATAATTTGAATAAGAATCTTGGATTCCCGACACTCGAAGACAAGTCACAAAACTTCTTCTCTGCCGATTCCATTTGGGTGTGTAAGCCACATTTAAAGAGTTTCGCTTGAGGACAAGCAAAAATTCAAGAGTGGGGATATTTGATGTACACAAAATGCAACATATAAATTACATCAAATGAGGCATAAAACTAACCCTTTCTTAGTACTAAAGTTGGAAAAAGCATGTTTCTTTGTTCCTTTTGTATTTTCAGATAAAAAGAGCTTAAACGAACAAAAGAAGCAAATAAGCAGCTAAAACCAACATAAATAGAGAAAGAAGGGATAACAAGCCATGCCCGACCCTTCAGCAACACCCCAAAAGACAAAAAAACAGATCACAGAAGATGAGCACGGGCCGTGTCCACCAAACACGGGGCGTGGTCAAGCCCTGCACTACAAGACAAAACATTCAGAAGCTTCCACGCCCACCACGGGGTCGTGTCCAGAGTAACACGGGTCGTGGTCAACTATAAGATTTGTAGAATCTGGATAGTACAGCGAACAGTTGACCACGGGGCCGTGCCCATAGGCCACGGGGTCGTGTGGGGCCCTCTGCTGACAAATGCAATTAATGAAGAAAGAGAAGGATGTTGGCCACGGGCCGTGTCCGCTGGCACGAGGCCGTGGTTCCGGCTTTTTCAGACTACAAATAGGGGTGCTTGGTTACCTACAAAGATATCCCTTGGCAAACCACTTCTCTCTCACTTTGCCACCACTCCACCACCACTACAAAACAACACCCACCACCATCATCATCTTCCATCTTTAGAGTGTGTAGTAGTCTGGGGATCCAAGATAGATTGTAAGGGTTCTTGTCAAACAAAGGCCATGCTTGCCTAAATTAGACTAATCTATTATGGATTACTTTTAGTTTTTAATCTTTCGGCACTTTTTAATTTAGGTTTGTATTAATGACTTTAATAACTAGTTTATTATGTTGAAAGTGAATTTTCTTAACCATTTCTTCATGATGTCATAGATTTGCTCATTCATGTCTTTACGGTCTATATAAAACGCGTTAACTACTTGGATGGGGGGTGGATTGGTAAAGTTCTTGTCTCGTTCAGTGTATAGATCCTGCAAGGACTTGGTTCAAGCCTATTAGGGCCTCCTTCAATGCTCAACGGGTATTGGATGGCGGGGGTGCCAATGGCTTGAACCCCTCATATGTAAACTACTATTAATACTTTAAACCGGCTACTTAGGATTGTACCCCTCCTGACTCAAACCACTTAGCCGAGGGTAACGTCACCTTCAAAAGAGGGGCCTACCACTTAATGCGCATTAATAACTTACTTAATTGTCTTCCAATATTCTGACCTTTTGGGATTGTATCCCTACTGACTCAAACCACCGGGTTGAGGGTAACGTAACCTTCAAAAGAGCGGCCTACTACTATACTAAGATAATCTCTTAAAAAGTCCGAAAATGTGAAAACTATCAAAGGATACATAAAAGAGAATTTGGATCCAAGTGATTCTATCTTGTCTATTTGTATTTTATTTATCATTTTACTTATCTTTATGTTTTAAAACTTTTATCAAAAAGTTTAGATTAAGTAGACGTTGACTATAAACCGGTATTAAAAGCTCTTGTGTCCTTGGACGACCTCAGTATCTTACCAATGCTATACTACGCTCACGATGGGTGCACTTGCCCAAGTGTGTGTTTAGTGTTAGTAGAATATCGTATTTTATAAATTTAAAACTTGACTATGAGTAAAATGGACTAAAAATGACAATAAAAATATAGTACGCTTAGCACACACCAAGTTTTTGGCACCGTTGCCAGGGACACAAGGATTTTAGAAAGTTTAAAATCAACGGCCTAATTATTTCTAACAAATTTTTCTTTTTCTTTTTAGGAAATTTTTGAATTTTTAGGAAATCTGCATTTTCTGCAGATGTGCAACACGGGCCATGTTCAACCAACACGGGGCCGTGTCCAAATAGCAGCAGCAACATAATCTTTTTAAATCTGACAGTACTAAACACGGAGCAATGCCAAGCCAACAAGGGGCCGTGTCCATCACCTAGTTACTGAAAACAGGACCGTCTGATCCCAACAGTCGATAACTTTTGACATACACATGGATGATATTGATTATTTTTTATTTCGCGAATCTTTCGGCAGTGGTGTCAACTATGTGGAGGAACCCAACAAGATTTGGAATGATACATTTTAAATCATGAACCCCATTTTTTAGCAGACCCATCTCTCTTATGTGGAGATTACTATAAGGTTGGTAAATGTATAAATGATCCATATTACCCAACAAAATGCACTCAAACTTCCCTTCCATATGACTTTACCTACTCCAAATTAAGCCAAATGGAAGAAAGGATTCTCCGAAAAATAAAGGAAATAGAGCTTATGATGAAAAAGAGGTACTCCTCACAAGCTCAAGGCCAAGAAAAATTCATTGAGTTCCACTTGGAATCCAACAATGTCGAGGTCATAAATAGTACTTTAGTCTCTTATGTTAGCATTAGCGATAGTCGTCCCTGTGTCGATTGTGCCATGAAGGACTCTCCTCGGCCCCTACCGATGCGCTCATAGGCCTGAGCGATTCGACATACACCTTCTTTAATGAGAGCCCGGATTAAGGGGAATAAAGGTTGGTTTCACCCACCAGTAAGTAGATTAGTTTTATCCTTTCTGATAACCTCTTACGTTCATGCATAAACCAGGAGCAACTTCGGTATATTAGGCACTTCGGTGTTGTTCCTCTCAGTAAAGAACCTCCCGATTGCCAAGGTCCTTAAAAGACAACACTTCATAAAACCACAACACGGGCCGTGCTCAACAACACGGCCCATGCCAGCCAAAAATTCAACACGAGGCCATGCCCAGGCCAACACGCCTCGTGTCCTTAATACGGACAAATGTGTCAGAACATTGTCTAACCACGGGGCCGTGCTCAGCCGGCACGGGTCCTTGGTCAGTGTGTTGTCGCTTTCTATAAAGTCAGACTTATTTCTACATGCTTGGCCTCATTCCAAAGACAGAGATTTACTGAGATTTCTCACACCTACCTTCAAAGGTATGTTCTTAAAGAAGTTTCTCCTATCCATCTTGTCTTTGCCACTTTTGTCACTTTCCTTCTACCTCTTGCACTCAAATCCTCCATTGAAGCTTTAAGATCCATAGCTTCAAGCTTTATTTTTGCAAAATATATGTTTTAAACCAAAGGATTCTCAATAAACTATTTGTTTATCCCATTGCTTTAAGTTATTTCTGTTCACAAATGATAAAAACCTAATAAAAATAAGTTAAACAATGAGAATTTTTGAGTTCAAAACTATGCAGGGGGGATGAACACGGGCCCGTGTCCACTGGGCGCGAGGCCGTGGTGAACGTTTACAACTCCTTCTCTTTTAAAATTTCTCCTTTATTTTCTTAGCATGTCAACCCAAAACAGCGGAACGTCATCAACAACAGGAAACAACCAAAGACGAAGAAGACCGTCGAATGAGGCCACCCTCGTTAGCGGCATGTATGCTCTAAGGGAAGCCATTGGCAAAATGACATCAGTGGAAGAGGCCCTTGTCAATCGTGTTAACTATTGACGGTTGGCTTGGAGAATTGCTTGCATGAGATCAACCCTTTGCACCAAAGGTTGAAACTTCTTGCACTACCTCCCATGGAACCAATCTTTCCCCAAGAAGATTGGAACCTTGCTCAAGAAATCATCATTCCAACCGGATGGGACGACCTTCCCCGGAACCTCCTCTAGACGCATTACACGAGGTTACATTGATGGTCGCACCTCCCACTCCTCCCCCGTATGGAAATGCGGAAGAAGAGCCTTTCCTTTTCCTCCCTCAGGAGATTGAGGAAATGCTCAATGACTTTTGAGGAAGTGCATCTTCCGGGTTGAAGTTCCTAGAGGCCCCTATCCACCGAAAAAATAATTTCGGGTTTTTGTCAATCGTTTAAAGAAAAATCTAGGGTAGGACTACATTGTGGTTTAGGTTTCTTTCTTCTATCTACTATTAGGAACTTTGTAATTTTATTTATTAGGACTAATCTTAGGATGTTTATTTTGAACCGCGCTCTATAAAATATGATGGTTTAAGTTATTTTGTAGTGTTTAGAACTTAAAATATGGAAAAACACACAAGAAAAGATGGAAGCTACCAAAGGGACGTCAAAACCACACCCCATACATAAAAACAATGCCTTCCGACAAAATTTTCAACCCTCCATCATGTACAGCACAGACTGTGTTCAGCCTAACACGCCCCATGCTCAGCTTCTACAAGAAAAAGTCCAAAAATAGGTAACCGACCACGGGCCGTGTTGACTGGCCACGCCCCATGGTCAAGCTTCTGTTAAAGTTGTTACTGGAACTCTGGACACGGGGCCATGCCCGGACCACACGCGCCATGCCCAGATGCACTTTTACGCATTCGAATCAACCGAAAATTTTATTTTTGGACACATTGAGGACAATGTGTAATTTAAGTGTGGGGGGAGGGGGTAACTAACACTTTGAATTTAGCAAGTCCTAATAACAAGGCTTACACAAAACTCTATTGGAACCGCTAATCACCCCAAATCTTTTTCAAAAATTTTCATTTTTTTTTACTTGTCTTGGTTTAATTTGGGAATAACAAGTTCTAATAAGTTATGTTTTTTAAAATCTACAACCGATAGCGTCGTGATAAAAGGAATCATAAGAAAATTATAAAAAGGGGTATAACAAATCTTTTTAACATTTGATTATATATACTTGTTCACATTATAAACCCATTCCCACATTAAGTGAGTTTTGAGCCTTTATCGAGCACACATTCATACATCTTTAAACTAAATGCTCATTTTTGTTTCTTGTGTGAATAGCCGCTTGGTCCTTAAAACTCTAGAACTTGCCAAAACGATGCATTCCCAGTACTTACCAAATTAAAACCCAAGTAAGTAAATGATGGAGGCATTAGGACTAACCCATTTTTTTTCAAAACCATTATTTTTATTTCTTTTCACCCATCACCAAAGATCCCCCTAGTGAACCCTTTTGAGCCTAAAACCTTTTCGTTTCAAAATCCCACAAAAACCATTTTCCTTTCAAACCCATTTCTTTTAGTAAAAAGCTTGGATATATGTTGAAAAAAATGTATATATAGCTCTTCGAATAACCAAACAAGTTCCTTCAAAAGAAATCTTGTTTGAAAAACGCTTGGATAAAATAAATACGAAAAGTCTTACGATATCTGACGCTATTTACGTCTTTTGCCATACTACTAACCACTAACAGAAAAAAAATAAAAATTTCACCTACCTCTAGCCCAAGCCTAAACCCTTCCATTTGGGTGTTAAGCCACATTTAAAGAGTTTTGCTTGAGGACAAGCAAAGATTTAAGAGTGGGGATATTTGATGTACACAAAATGCAACATATAAATTACATAAAATGAGGCATAAAACTAACCCTTTCTTAGTACTAAAGTTGGAAAAAGCATGTTTCTTTATTCATTTTGTATTTTCAGGATAAAAAGAGCTTAAACGAACAAAAGAAGCAAATAAGCAGCTAAAACCAACATAAATAGACAAAGAAGGGATAACAAGCCATGCCCGACCCCTCAGCAACACCCCAAAAGACAAAAAACCATATCACAGAAGATGAGCACGGTCCATGTCCACCAAGCACGGGGCGTGGTCAAACCCTGCACTATAAGACAAAACATTCAGAAGCTTCCACGCCCACCACGGGGCCGTATCCAGAGTAACACGGGTTGTGGTCAACTATAAGATTTGTCGAATCTGGACAGTACAACGAACAGTTGACCACGGGGCCGTGCCCAGAGGCCACTGTGGTGTGGGGCCCTCTGCTGACAAATGCAATTAATGAAGAAAGAGAAGGATGTTGGCCACGGGCCGTGTCCGCTGGACACGGGGCCGTGGTCCAGCTTCTGTTCAGACTACAAATAGGGGTGCTTGGTTACCCACAAAGGCATCCCTTGGCAAACCACTTCTCTCTCACTTTGCCACCCACACTACAACACCAACACCCACCACCATCATCCATCTTCCATCTTTAGAGTTTTAAGTAATCTCGGGATCCAAGATAGATTGTAAGGGTTTCTTGTCAAACAAAGAGCATGCTTGGCTAAATTCCTTACATCACTTGGTGAAGACTAATCTTTTATTTATTACTTTTAGTTTTTAATCTTTCAGCACTTTTTATTCGGGTTTGTATAATGACTTTAATAACTAGTTTCTTATGTTGAAAGTGAATTTCATAACCATTTCTTCATGATGTCATTGATTTGCTCATTCGTGTCTTTACGGTCTATATAAAGCGCGTTAACTACTTGGAAGGGGGTTAGAAGGGTGGTTTGGTAAAGTTCTTGTCTCGTTCAGTGTTTAGATCCTGTGAGGACTTGGTTCAAGCCTATTAGGGCCACCTTCAATGCTCAACGGGTATTGGATGGCGGGGGCGCGAATGGCTTGAACCCCTCATATGTAAACTACTATTAATACTTTAAACCGACTACTTGGGATTGTATCCATGCTGACTCAAACCACTTAGCCGAGGGTAACGTCACCTTCAAAAGAAGGGCCTACCACTTTTCGCATTAATAACTTACTTAATTGTCTTCCAATATTTCGACCTTTTGGGATCGTATCCCTGCTGACTCAAACCACCGGGTTGAGGGTAACATCACCTTAAAAAGTGGGGCCTACTACTATAACTAAGATAATCTCTTAAAAAGTCCGAAAGTGCGAAAACTATCAAAGGATACATAAAAGAGAAGTTGGATCCAGGTGATTCTATCTTGTCTATTTGTATTTCATTTTATTTTATTTATCTTTTTACTTATCTTTATGTTTTAAAACTTTTATCAAAAAATTTAGATTAATTAGACGTTGACGATAAACCGGTATTAAAAGCTCTTGTGTCCTTGGACGACCTCGGAATCTTACCAATGCTATACTACGCTCGCGATTGGTGCACTTACCCAAGTGTGTGTTTAGTGTTAGTAGAATATCGTGTTTTATAAATTTAAAACTTAACTATGTGTAAAATGGACTAAAAATGACAATAAAAATATAGTACGCTTAGCACACACCACTCGTCTTGAAGTTATCGCATTTTCCTGGCATTCGCCTCATGGAAATGTTTTAAAGTGTACCAGTTGGATGTTAAGTCTGCTTTCCTATACGGTAAGGTGAAAGAGGAGGTGTACGTCGGCCAACCACCATGGTTTGTCAATCTAATACACAAGAATAAGGTCTACCTACTGAACAAAGCACTATATTGTTTACACCAGGCCCCGAGAGCCTGGTACGAGAAACTTTCAAAACATCTTCTAGCTAATACTTCACTAGAGGAAAAGTAGACAGTACCCTCTTTACCAAGGAGTGGATGGACATCTGATTATTGTGCAAATCTATGTGGACGATATCATCTTTGGATCGATTATTGAACAGCTGTGTAAGGACTTTGAGAAAGTTATGAAGAGAAATTTGAAATGAGTGCTATGGGAGAGATGAAACTCTTGGCTTCAGGTTGAACAACTACCAGATGGTATTTTCATTCACCAAACGAAGTATGTTCATGACGTGCTGGAGAAATTTTATCACACCCCGACCCGCAGCGGAAATAAGAGTCGGGGCATAATTGGGTTATCACCAAAGAACATGACATTTACTATTATGTTTCATAATTAATAAAGTCAAAGTTACATTTTCAAATATCCAAACATGTTCATTCAATACAAAGGAAATAACCAAACATAACAATCCCAATTCTAAATCGTTTTATTCTTCTAATCCAGGTCCTATGTGTTCCTAGCTGCTGCTGGTTCACCTGTATCATGTGTAAAATGGGAGTTTTTGGGTCAACATAAGTTGGCGAGGGAACCTTATTAGATAAACATTTATTAATGAATTAATGGTTAGTTTATCAATGAAAAATTGTGCATAATCATAAATGAGCAAATGTAAGTAATCAAGCAATGGCAAAAAGCAGTTACAATTATAACATACAATAACACTTGATTGCATACATGAACATACCAATATCATACGATAAATAACATAAGTGAACTGTGCGATCAAGGCTCAATCAAACGGAGCCGATCGTATTGCATGTACTGAAAATGTAAAATGAACTGTGCGATCAAGACTCAATCAAACGGAGCCGATCGTATTGCTGTATGAAAAGTAAAATGAACGTGCGATCAAGGCTCATCAAACGGAGCGAATCGAATGGGGCAAGCCAGGTTCAACCGCATAATAAAATGGGGAACATCTCAACGCTCATAAATGGAGACGGCGCCTGGCAATTGCAGTCTGAAATAATAAATTGCATCCAATAATAACTACTTAAAGCAACAAACTAAATACACATGTTCATGATATGATGTATGCACAATGGTTTAGTTATAATATGTATATAAACAAAGACACATGATACACCCAAAAACGTGATTAAAATGGGGAATTTGTAAGATTCACTCACATTGGGTGCGTTGGATTGGAGATGGTGAGATGCGCACGATTTAGATGAGCGGATCAACGAGGAATACTAACTTAAATAATAATGGAAAAATATAATAAATGGATTGATTTTATTAAGGATTTTAATGAAATTTTTAGATATATTTTTGTGAGTTTATGGCTATTTTCTATCTTAAAAAAAATGTTATTTTTAAGTATTTTCAATTGATTTTTAGATTAAATTAAATAAATAAAAATATAAAAAAAAAAATATTAATTTTTTTTAGCGTTGACGACCGTTGACCGGTTCGGTCAGCGAATAAATTTGCGCCGGGTGGGATTCGAACCGGCGACCTCCCGTTCGCGTGCACGCAGCTCTACCAACTGAGCTACGTGTCTAACCCGAAATAATCTCGTGTTTAATTATATTTATACACTTATTCGATTAAACTGAATTTCCTTTATTTGCAAAAACATTTTAATTCAATCGAACCGGTGCTCGTGACGAGTTTCGAACGCGCGACGTGTAGTTCATGTTGCACACAGTCCACCGCTGGACTGTGTGTCTAACCCGGTTATTATCTGGTTTTTATTATACTTAACAACTATCTGATTTAACCGGTTTAGTTCTTGATCAAAAAAGGCATTTTATTCCACAAAGTGTGCGTGTAGCAGGGATCGAACTCGGGACGTGTATAGTTTTTGTTTGCACACAGTCCACCGCTGGACTGTGTGTCTAACCCGTTTAAACTTCCGATTTTAATTAATCTTAAGTCATTACTGAACTCGTCTTCTTCATTACGAACGCAGACATCAATCAACAATCCGATTCGTGATTAAATTAGTTAATAAACATGATGTCTAGTTTGAATGCATTAAACCGAACAGTTTGGGGAAAGAAGATACCGAACAGGTTGTCTTCTTCAGAGAGTCCGGCGAAACTTGTCGGCTCTGTTTTTGAACCTTCGGCTGAGAGAATCTATCAACAGGCTTAAGGGATTAGATATGAAATTGAACTAGTGAGTATTGATTATCAGTACGTTGGAATGTGCATACCGGTAATTATCGAGTTTCCGGCAATTCCAGAAGTTTTCCGCGAAGATAAGATTTTCGATAAACATTGACTAGGATCGATTCTGATGGAGGAGTTGTGTTAAAGACTGATTAATCACATGATTTAAACAGAAAGAGTCGGAGGAAATACCGTGTGGATGTGAGTCCGGTTTTCCGGTGACTTGCAGAATTTTTCCGGCGAGCTGATTCAGATGATCTGGTGGTTCGAAAATCGACGAAATTGAAATGGAGTATTGATATGATAGCTCTGAATCGCGAGAATGGCTGAAGCTTGAGTTATTCAGAACTTTGATGACCTTTCGGTTTCAAAAACCGAAAATGATGAAACTTTAAGTTCAATCAATTTCAGCTTGATTAGAAACCGTTATACATCGGTTATAAGCTGAATATGCGAATTAAACAACGATTAGACGATTGATTTGCCGATTACCGTTTCTCAGATGGCGCCATCGGTTTTACTGATTTTGTGTATAAAATTCATTTGTGTTCCTAGAGTTAGCAGAAAACACAATGTGGCGGAGTGGTTTAGGGAGTGAGTGTTAAGTTGTTGAAGAGTCTTGGCTGACCCGGGTTCGAGTCCCGGCAGCTTCAAATATTTTTTATTTTTTTATTTTAACTTTTTATCAAATGTAATTTTTATAGTTTATATTATTTATTAATTATGTATCGTTTTAACTCAAAATAATCATAAATATTTAATGCAACTTTTATAACTTGGTACTTGATTACAAAACGGAGCGGGTTTTGGAGACCCGATTTTTACAAATGTTACAGTATCCCTACTTTTAGGAATTTGTCCCGAAATTTAAGTAGTTGAAGTAGTAGGAAAAAGATGCGGGTATTTTTCACGCATTGAGTCCTCACGTTCCCAAGTAAACTCAGGTCCCCGTTTCGACTCCCAGCGTACCCTAACAATTGGAATGCGACTTCGTCGAAGACGCTTCTCCCCGAAGTCCATGATCTCCACTGGTCTTTCAATAAAATGCATAGATTCATTAATCTGAATATCTTCCAGCGGAATATGGGATTCTCATAGCGAGGCACTTCTTCAAGTTCGACACGTGGAATGTGTGGATGAATCCTGTTGAGTTCTTCTGGTAAGTCAAGCTTGTATGCTACAGGACCTACTCTTTCGAGTATCTTGAAAGGTCCTACGTAACGTGGTGCTAGCTTCCCCTTTTGACCAAAACGAACTACTCCCTTCCACGGTGATACCTTTAAAAGCACATGATCACCAATGTTAAACTCTAAGGGCTTCCGTCGTTTATCTGCATAACTCTTTTGACGACTTTGAGCCGCTAGAAGATTGTTTCGAATTTGATGGATCTTATCTGTGGTTTCTTGGATCAATTCTGGACCAGTAATTTGTGCTTCCCCAATTTCGTGCCAACACAAGGAGATCGGTACTTACGACCATATAAGGCTTCAAAAGGTGCCATGCCGATGCTCGAATGATAGCTATTGTTGTACGAAAATTCAACTAATGGTAGGTGGGCGTCCCAATTTCCCTTGAAGTCTATGACACATGCTCTAAGCATATCCTCAAGAGTTTGAATGGTGCGCTCAGACTGTCCATCAGTTTGAGGATGATAGGCGGTACTAAGATCTAATCGTGTGCCCATAGCGGATTGTACTGCTTGCCATGTTCGTGAGGTGAAACGACCATCACGATCAGAAATAATACTTAATGGTACCCCATGTCGGCTTACGATTTCGTTGATATAAATACGAGCAAGCTTTTCGTTCTTGAAATCTTCTCGAATAGGAATAAAGTGAGTTGATTTTGTAAGTCGGTCTATAATCACCCATATAGTGTCATACCCACCAGAAGTGCGAGGTAACCCGGTAATGAAATCCATGGTTATATTTTCCCACTTCTATACAGGTATTTCCGGTTGGACTAGAAGTCCTGAGGGTCTTTGGTGTTCAGCCTTCACCTTGGAACATGTGAGACACTTGGAAACGAAAACGGCAATATCCTTCTTCATTCCAGGCCACCAATAGGTGTATCGTAGGTCTTGATACATCTTATCGGCTCCTGGGTGTATAGAATATCGCGTTTTGTGAGCTTCATTCATAAGTGTTTCAGAAGATTGTTGTGGTTAGGAATCCAGATACGATCTAGGTAATACAGGATACCGTCTGATTTAGTTTCAAGTTTTAGCTCGGCTCCACAGGACATCTCTTTTCGTACATCTTCTTCTGTTATTGAAACGTGTTGAGCTTCACGAATTTGATCTTTAATGTCGGTTATAATTTCGAACATAGAAGATGAATGGAGTTCGCATAACCCTTTCGACTAAGTGCATCAGCCACCACATTTGCTTTACCAGGGTGGTATCTAATTTCACAGTCGTAATCATTCAGGAGTTCGACCCATCTTCGTTGCCTCATATTTAACTCTTTTTATTGAAGATATGTTGAAGACTCTTGTGGTCAGTGTATATTTCACACTTAGTACCATAGAGATAATGTCTCCATATCTTAAGAGCGAATACAACGGCTCCAAGTTCTAGGTCATGAGTGGTGTAGTTCTTTTCATGTGTCTTGAGTTGTCTCGAGGCATAAGCTATGACTTTTCCTCTTTGCATGAGAACGCAGCCTAATCCTTGCCCTGACGCGTCGCAATAGACTAAAAAATCATCATAACCTTCAGGAAGAGTGAGGATTGGTGCATCACAAAGTTTTTGTTTAAGAGTTTGAAAAGCTTCTTCTTGCTTGGGTCCCCATACGAAAGGTTTTCCCTTATGGGTTAAAGCCATGAGTGGCACAGCAATGCGAGAGAAGTTTGAAATGAACCGATGATAATAGCCAGCTAGTCCAAGAAAAGATCTTCTTCAGTTGGTGTACGTGGAGCTTGCCATTCTTGAACTGCTTTGATCTTTGAAGGGTCAACATGTATTCCTTTGTCATTGACTACATGCCCGAGGAATTGCACCTCTTTTAACCAGAATTCACATTTAGAGAACTTGGCATAAAGCTTTTCCTTTTCTAGAAGTGCAAGAACGAGTCGAAGATGACGCTCATGATCAGCTTTAGATTTTGAATAAATAAGAATATCGTCGATGAAGACTATAACAAATCGATCAAGATAAGGTTTGCAGACTCTGTTCATTAGGTCCATGAAGACAGCTGGTGCGTTGGTTAATCCAAATGGCATAACCATGATTCATAGTGACCATAACGAGTTCGAAATGCAGTTTTTGGGACGTCTTCTTCATGCACTCTAAGTTGATGATAGCCAGACCGAAGATCGATTTTTGAAAAACAGCTGGCACCTTGTAGTTGGTCAAGAAGATCATCAATGCGAGGTAAAGGATAGCAATTTTTGATGGTTAACTTGTTGAGCTCTCTGTAGTCGATGCACATACGAAAAGATCCATCCTTCTTCTTTACAAAAAGAACAGGTGCACCCCAAGGTGACGAGCTAGGACGTATGAATCCCTTGTCAGTCAACTCTTGCAATTGACTGGCTAGCTATTGCATTTCAGAGGGGGCTAACCTATATGGAGATTTTGCAACTGGTGTAGCACCAGGTATAAGATCAATACGGAATTCGACGTCTCTAACTAGAGGAAGTCCTGAAATGTCGTCAGGAAAAACTTGTGGAAAGTCTTTTACTACAGGAATGTCTTCAAGTTTCTTCTCTGTGGTCCCCTTCTTGATGATATGGGCTAAAAAGGCGACATAATTCTTACGAAGATATTTTTGAGCTTGAAGACAAGACATTAAGCTGAGCCCTCTCGACGACGTTTCTCTAATGATTCGAAGAGTCTGACCGTTTGAAAGAGGAATGCGAATAAATTTTTCACGACATACAACTTCCGCCTGATGTTGACTGAGCCAATCCATACCGATTATGATGTCAAAACTTCCCAGCTTCATAGGAATAAGGTCAACTGAGAAATCATGGTCGTTTAGGGTGAGTGTACAGTTGCGTAAAATAGAGTCTAATGAAACTGGTTTTCTGTCCGCAACTTCCACCGTTATGGATTCCGCGAGCTTATCCCGATTTTTGCTTAAGATGGGTTCAAATTCTAATGACACAAAACTTCTATCCGCACCAGTATCAAATAACATAGAGGCATATCTACCATTTATAAGGAACGTACCGTTGACCACATTGCCGTCAGCTCTGGCCTGGTTCGCGTTAATATGAAAGCTCTTCCTCTTGCAGGTGGAGGAGCTTGGTTCACTTGGTTCACTGGGTTGGCTTGGGCCTGAGCATGAATAATATTAACCAGCCTTGGACATGTGTTTCTGAAATGACTTGGGTCGCCGCAATTGAAACAAGCCCGCATAGGTTGGCCCATAGGTTAATTGGGTTGATAGTATGTTTGGGCTAAATGTTGGGTGGGTGGAAATGGTAGTTGTTGTTGTGCTTGACCCATTAACTGTTGGTGGGTTTGGGTTAAAGGTTGGTGGTGGTTTGTTCGTTGAGGCATGCGGCAGTTTTGAACAGTATGTCCTGCGCGACCGCAGCCGGTGCAGTATTGGCAAGGATGATCAGGGGAGTGGTGATACTGACAACGGTTACATTTTGGTAATGGGCCTGTGTAGGGTCTTCTGTATGGTGCGGGTGGAGGAGTGACTTGGGTTATGGGTGCAGCAGGAATAGGGGTGTTGATTTGGGTAACAGCAAAATTTCTGGTGTTACGCTTCCTCTTGTTAGCAAACTTAGAGGAAGGAATGGGGTGGTTTGAAGTTTGTCCCTCAACAGGGGCTTTCTTCTTCTCTTCTTTGAACTTCCCGTTGCGAATTCGGTTTTCGGTCAGTTCAGTTGCCAACTCCATGGCAGCTTCAAGTGTTACCGGTGAAACGCTGAGAACTGAATCTTGGATTTTCGAGGGAAGTCCTCGAATATAATGCTCGATCAGACGATAGGTTGGTGTGAACAGATTTGGAACCATTTGGTTCAACTCCAAAAACCTCTTGTTGTAAGTAGAGTGATCACCCTCCTTTTGCTTTAAGGTATGAAATTCATCCTCCAACTTCTTAATTTCACTTCTAGGACAGAAACGCCTAGTCATGATTTCCCTTAACTCCTCCCAAGTTAAGGCCATCGCATCTTCAGTTCCCCTCTTCCCTTTCTCAGTATTCCACCAAGTGAGAGCTACACCAAGTAGTCTCTCGGTGGCGTAACGAACCTTGCGATCCTCAGGACAATCGCAGTTTAGGAAGGTGTTTTCCATCTCCTCGAACCAATGTAGGAGAGCAGTGACACCCTCTGTCCCTTCAAATTTAGGAGGATCACAGGACTTAAAATGTTTGTAAGAGCACTTGTTGGTAGGAGGGTTGTCGATGTTCTGGTCCTGTTGTTGAGGAGGGTTAGTAGGATTTGTAGCAAGGGCTTGTTGTACTTGTACCACGATGTCAGGCAATATCGTGGCCATTTGTTTCGCGATAGGAGTGGCCAAACGTTCCTGAGACTTTCCCGATCTTTTACCCCTTCGATGCTGTCTAGACGACATCTACGTGATCATAAAATGAGAAGATTGTGAGTTTATGGTGTCTTTTTAGGTGTCATGTGTCTTTAAGAAAATTAAAATAACATAAAATTCAATAATGCAACTACATCCATAGGATGTCTTGGGTTCGCTCATGTTGGGCCTCAAATGTCCCCCATACCTTCACCTATATAGTCATGTGGGCCCCCATGGCTATTGGCTTGGTAGGATTCACATTAGTATTGGCAATTTAACACTCGCATCCCCCGAATGCAAACCACAAAATATGTTCATGAGATGTTTGGTCGGAACGTGTCCAGGTGTAGACACAATGACAACTCAAAGTGGGATGAGTTCACACGACGTTTGGTATAGCATGCTTTGGCCTAATAGGTACTTCGTACTCTCATCGTTAGTCCCCAGGTAGGCAAACTGGTCCTTTATTTTGGATTTATACGAATGCCAGCCTAGACAGGACGTTCCGACTACCGGTACTGGTACCCTTCCAGTTACTACATGCCCGTCATGAGAACTCACTTTGATGAGATTTGAAAACACAAAAATCATTGTAAAAACAATCATGATGTGGTGTGTGCTTTCATGGATGTGATATGTTATGAGCATACGATTTCATGATAGGCATTATATGATAATACATACTTATGAACATGCTTGCACAATATCAAATGTAACATTTAACATAAACATATAAACATCATGAAATTTGGCATATAACACACAAAATTCTTATAAGTTTCTAATCGACTATAGTATAGGCTCTAAGGGTCTAATAACCTATCCTTTATAGTCATGGCTCTGATACCAATCTATCACACACCCGACCCGCAGCGGAAATAAGAGTCGGGGCATAATTGGGTTATCACCAAAGCACATGACATTTACTATTATGTTTCATATTTAATAAAGTCAAAGTTACATTTTCAAATATCCAAACATGTTCATTCAATACAAAGGAAATAACCAAACATAACAATCCCAATTCTAAATCGTTTTATTCTTCTAATCCAGGTCCTATATGTTCCTAGCTGCTGCTGGTTCACCTGTATCATGTGTAAAATGGGAGTTTTTGGGTCAACATAAGTTGGCGAGGGAACCTTATTAGATAAACATTTATTAATGAATTAATGGTTAGTTTATCAATGAAAAATTGTGCATAATCATAAATGAGCAAATGTAAGTAATCAAGCAATGGCAAAAAGCAGTTACAATTATAACATACAATAACACTTGATTGCATACATGAACATACCAATATCATACGATAAATAACATAAGTGAACTGTGCGATCAAGGCTCAATCAAACGGAGCCGATCGTATTGCATGTACTGAAAATGTAAAATGAACTGTGCGATCAAGGCTCAATCAAACGGAGCCGATCGTATGCGGGCACGCCAGGTTCAACCGCATAATAAAATGGGGAACATGCTCAACGCTCATAAATGGGGAGCGGCGGCCTCGGCAATTGCATGTACTGAAATAATAAATTGCACCCAATAATAACAACTTAACAGCAACAAACTAAATACACATGTTCATGATATGATGTATGCACAATGGTTTAGTTATAATATGTATATAAACAAAGACACATGATACACCCCAAAAACGTGACTAAAACGGGGAATTTGTAAGATTCACTCACATTGGGTGCGTTGGATTGGAGATGGTGAGATGCGCACGATTTAGATGAGCGGATCAATGAGGAATACTAACCTAAATAATAATGGAAAAATATAATAAATGGATGGATTTTATTAAGGATTTTAATGAAATTTTTAGATATATTTTTGTGAGTTTATGGCTATTTTCTATCTTAAAAAAATGTTATTTTTAAGTATTTTCAATTGATTTTTAGATTAAATTAAATAAATAAAAATATAAAAAAATAAAAATATATTAATTTTTTTTAGCGTTGACGTTGACCGTTGACCGGTTTGGTCAGCGAATAAATCTGCGCCGGGTGGGATTCGAACCGGCGACCTCCCGTTCGCGTGCACGCAGCTCTACCAACTGAGCTACGTGTCTAACCCGAAATAATCTCGTGTTTAATTATATTTATACACTTATTCGATTAAACTTAATTTCCTTTATTTGCAAAAACATTTTAATTCAATCGAACCGGTGCTCGTGACGAGTTTCGAACGCGCGACGTGTAGTTCATGTTGCACACAGTCCACCGCAGGACTGTGTGTCTAACCGGTTATTATCTCGTTTTTATTATACTTAACAACTATCTGATTTAACCCGGTTTAGTTCTTGATCAAAAAAGGCATTTTATCCACAAAGTGTGCGTGTAGCAGGGATCGAACTCGGGACGTGTATAGTTTTTGTTTGCACACAGTCCACCGCTGGACTGTGTGTCTAACCCGTTTAAACTTCCGATTTTAATTAATCTTAAGTCATTACTGAACTCGTCTTCTTCATTACGAACGCAGACATCAATCAACAATCCGATTCGTGATTAAATTAGTTAATAAACATGATGTCTAGTTTGAATGCTTAACGACAGTTTGGGGAAAGAAGATACCGAACAGGTTGTCTTCTTCAGAGAGTCCGGCGAAACTTGTCGGCTCTGTTTTTGAACCTTCGGCTGAGAGAATCTATCAACAGGCTTAAGGGATTAGATATGAAATTGAACTAGTGAGTATTGATTATCAGTATGTTGGAATGTGCATACCGGTAATTATCGAGTTTCCGGCAATTCCAGAAGTTTTCCGGCGAAGATAAGATTTTCGATAAATGTTGACTAGGATCGATTCTGATGGAGGAGTTGTGTTAGAGACTGATTAATCACATGATTTAATAGAAAGAGTCGGAGGAAATACCGTGTGGATGTGAGTCCCGGTTTTCTGGTGACTTGCAGAATATTTCCGGCGAGCTGATTCAGATGATCTGGTGGTCCGAAAATGCGACGAATTGAAATGGAGTATTGATATGATAGCTTTGAATCGCAAGAATGGTCTGAAGCTTGAGTTATTCAGAACTTTGATGACCTTTCGGTTTCAAAAACCGAAAATATGAAACTTTAAGTTCAATCAATTTCAGCTTGGTTAGAAACCGTTATACATCGGTTATAAGCTGAATATGCGAATTAAACAACGATTAGACGATTGATTTGCCGATTACCGTTTCTCAGATGGCGCCATCGGTTTTACTGATTTTGTGTATAAAATTCATTTGTGTTCCTTTGAGTTATCAGAAAACACAATGTGGCGGAGTGGTTTGGGAGTGAGTGTTAAGTTGTTGAAGAGTCTTGGCTGACCCGGGTTCGAGTCCCGGCAGCTTCAAATATTTTTTATTTATTTTGTTTTAACTTTTTATCAAATGTAATTTTTATAGTTTAGTTTATTTATTAATTATGTATCGTTTTAACTCAAAATAATCATAAATATTTAATGCAACTTTTATAACTTGGTACTTGATTACAAAACGGAGCGGGTTTTGGAGACCCGATTTTTAGAAATGTTACAGATTTGACATGACAGGAACTAAACCCGCATCTACCCCTTTATCCACAAACCACGACATTTGTCCCGAAAAACATGGAGTAGGAGTCGATGAAACATTATATCGCTCCATGATCGGATCCTTAATGTATCTCACAGCTTCCAGACCAGATATCATGTACCCGACATGCCTTTGCGCAGATATCAGTCAAACCCAAAGGAATTACATATGTTGATCGTCAAAAGAATCATGCGCTACCTGAAAGGATGCCCGAGCACCGGCTTATGGTATCCACGACATGACGACTTCAATCTCGCGGGTTACTCTGACTCTGATTTTGGTTGCATGCAAAATAAATGCTAATCTATAACAGCTGGATGCCAGTTCTTCGGAACTCGTTTGGTAACATGGCAATGCAAGAAACAGACCACGATCGCTCTCTATACTTGTGAAGCTGAATATGTTTCAGCATTCAGTTGTTGTTCCCAAATATTGTGGATACAACAACAGATGAGAGACTTCGGACTGGAATTTCTTGATACGCCCATATACGTAGATAAAAAGGAAGCTATTGATATCACAGTCAATCCTTGTCAACACTCACGTACTAAACATTTTGAGATCCGTTACCACTTTCTTCGTGACTGTCACGAGAAAAGGTTGGTACGAATTGAGAAAATTCACACTGATGACCAAAAAGCAGATTTTATACCAAAGCTTTTGACAGACCAAGATTTCGAAATCTTTCAAAATTAAATGGTTCAAAAAATCTGACATCAGGGGATGCTTATGAGGATGACGATGTCGTGATGTGATCCTCATCGGCATGTTACATGTTTTTTCTGTAAATATGCTTTTTTAAAAACAAAAATCAAAAATATGTTTTTGATTTTAGGGGGAGAAAAAGTTGTGGAAAATACAAAAAAATTGAAAATTTTGAAATATTCAAAAAAATTGAAAAAATCTTGAAAAATACAAAAAAAACATTAAAAAAGACAAAAAGAGTTTCGCGTATAAGAGGAGATGATAGTAAATCAGTGGACTATTACGGTACGCTAAAGAAATGTAACGTCCAAAAAGGTGTTTAAACAGGTCTTTCTAAGGATGTGCCAGTAGGCTTCACACGTTCAGTAAACTGCTCTCGAGATATAAACCTAAAATGATAAACTGGTAAATCTGTGGTTTAAAATCTCTCGTATATATGGACTTGGTACTCCGAAATTTCATTAGAGAGAACGCCAGATTCTGAGATACTGGGTCTTTATATTTAGTTGATATCTGGGATATTATACGAGTTCTTCTAATTTTGCGTCAGCAATGGCCTAGAACTTGTATAATACTTTCGCATTATTCACCCCAAAGCTACATAAAAAAATGAAGAAAATGTCATAAAAAGATACTACATTCTGCAGTACAAAAATTAAAAGATTCCCAAGAGGAACACCACCTAAAGTTGAGCCTTCATCTCTTTCTCTGTACGGAAGTACTAACCTGAGCTCTCAAGGTTTCACATTTCACCCCTTTACAGATATCAGTTAGATATATTCACCTACGAGATGAAATCTAGGGAATCTTGATGCAGGAGTATATTCTGAGGTGGGAAACACAGATTAGGCCATGTTGATAGAATTACCTAACGTATCTTGAATCAATTGAGAAACGTGTAGAGGTTTAAGTGGATTATGTCACACCCTAACCGATGGCGGAAACATCAGGGTTAGTGGCACTAGGCGACCAGATTGTCTCAAGAGAAATTCCGTAACAATTATCCAACAACATTACTTAACGTTTAATATCTCATACTATTAAACATAATATTTCAAACAACCATTACAGAAATTCTGATTTTCTCATAAAAACAACATGGTTCGATATCCCATAGATTTTTATTACAACCGTTCTAAACAAGATAAGAAAAATACTAAATAAAACTACTCCAAAGCAATCCAAGCTAAATGCTCAACCTGTTACATACGTCAAAATACAAGTCCATACAATTAAGTAAAGGTGAGCATACGAGTTTGAATAATTCTAGCATAGTCGAGAAATCGTTTGCGAAAGAATCTAATTACATATCATGATACACCAAAACACTTAACATAACATAGGCTTATTCCTCATTCTAACTACCGTGAAAAGGCTTGCGCGACCATCCTAACTAGACCCCGTCGGGTGTTAGCCAAACTATAGTACCATACTAGCTAAGGAGGCAAGTTAACGAAAATAAGTCCTAGTCACATGTTGCTAGTATCACGTATCGAGCATATATAATCATATTATTCGCATGTGATAAACAGTTTTGATTTGTGAAGTGATTTTGATATAGGAACGTAGGTAACACCCAAAAAGTGCATTAAAGCGAAAATGGGTTAAGTATACTCACTGCGAGTGCGTTTTGGTAAGACTTAAGATTCTGAGGAGAGTTGCGGAGTGCGCCAGATCAACCGGTAAACGAACAGAAGTGCATCAGTCTTCCGAAGTGCTGAAACGGTGAAGTTTGAGTTGAGCAGTAGCCAAGTTCGGGAGAACTTGTAAGAATTTCTTACTGAAATTACAAGTTCGGGCGAACTTATATAGTTTCCTAAGATACTAGACAAGTTCGGTCGAACTTGTTAAGAGTTTGGTGAAAATAGCCCAAGTTCGGTCGAACTTGTCCTGGGGAGTTGGTGATTCTTGAGCGAACTTGATGTTTTCGGATAAAAAATCTTGCGTTTTCGTGTCGTTTGCTGAGTAAATCGAGTGTTCATCCCTCCAACCTTGTGCTACTGAGCAAACTCAGGATGAGAGGTCTTTTAGAGCGGTTTTAGCCGTTTTAAAAAAGCGTGGGCTAATCCGGACGAACTCGGGGTTCGTTCGGGTTAGTCCGGCTTGTATAAACCAACATAAACGTCCTTGTGGTTCAGATTCGGGATCTTGAATGAAAAATGCTTCGTTTCATATCAGAAATGAACAAAAAATCATCAAAAGGCCGTAATTTTGTGTATAAATCAAGTCTTTAAAAGGTTTTACTCAGGTCTAGAGTGAAAAACAGAAGTTTTTATGGAAAAAGATGAAGATTTTTGTAAACAGAAGAGTTTTTGATGAAAACGAAGGCTATGCCTTGTTACTTAAAACATGAAAGTTTCCGGTTTTGAGAGCTCTGGGCGAACTTACAACAAGGTCAAATGAGATGAATGACCTGAGTATTTATAGGTGAAGGCAAAGATGAGGGCTGATGGGAGACAAGTTCGGCCGAACTTGTATGTATTCTTGTAAGTTTGCGCGAACTTGTGAAGAATTGAGAAAGTTTGAGCCATGTTCGACCGAAATTGACCTCCCTGAGGTTAAGTTCGAGCGAACTTGAGGTCTGGGAGAGAGTTAGCTGGCCAGTCAAGTTCGGCCGAACTTGGTAACACCAAGTTCGAGCGAACTTGACCCAATTGTTGGGTTTTCTTTGCTTATTTCACATTAAGTGTCCGTTTGGCATTTAGTTTGCATTAAATAGTTATATTGAGCTTTTTAGTAACACGTTAAGCGTTATAGTTGACATAATATTGCGATTTAGCGATTCGAGCGTCGAGAGCGATGCGATAGCGATTGTAACCATAACCAAATACACACATATACGTAAAACAACATATAAACGCGTAACTAATATTACCACATAATTCCAATAAACCGAATAAGTAATTGCGTTGCGATTGCGATGAGATAGCAATGAGATATGCAATGCGTTGTGTTAAACAAGCGTTTAGATGCGATATAATTGAGATAATACACATGACATTAATTAACATAACCTTTTATAACTCGAATCTCGGATTACAATAGAAGTACAGCGATAAAGATAACAACGAGAAAATCGGAGTTGTTAAAGATCAGTATTCTGACAATC
Source organism: Scalesia atractyloides (assembly GCA_947069175.1). NCBI lineage: Eukaryota > Viridiplantae > Streptophyta > Magnoliopsida > Asterales > Asteraceae > Scalesia > Scalesia atractyloides. The sequence goes on from CAMTDV010000016.1 coordinate 73,787,243, forward strand.
TAAAGAAAATCTGTTTAGGAACTCAAAGATTTATCTAGAGCAATGGTACTAGTAATGGTACTCAATAAACTGATATGATCCTCTAAAACAAACTTGCAAAAATATGTCTATAAATTTGTTTGTGCATATTACTTTTAGTATCTTAGTATAAGAGATATTCAAAAATTCAAAAAGATTTTCTAATCCTCTTTAGTTTTTGACTGTCGGTGATGGAAAACAGATCCTTAAAGTCAAAAGTGACAGAATGCTGGATAAAAGCTAAGAAACCATGGGTTAGGAACTAATATGGAAACAATGTCTGAGATAAAACGTTCAAAATATCATTAATTTGAATCTTAAAATCAACAAAAATGTCCGTTTTGGTCAAAACGCGGTCAACTAAGGTCATTAACTTGGACTTGGAAACCAAATCAGTTAACTAAGGTCATTAACTTGGACTTGGTCAACTGAGTGGACTATTAAATCTGAAATCAAAATGAAGAAGATAGAGAATGGTGAGATTAGGAAATTTTCGCATGAAAATAGTACCTCAAAGCTTACTTAAAATTTCCGTACGAAAATTTCAGAATGAAATTCTCGCATGAAAATTTTCCAGTTATATATATAGTTTCATGCGAAAATTTCTCATAAATTCTTCTCTGTCAATACAAGTTCTCTCTGGGCAATTTTCGAGAAACGCTTTTTCTACTCACATTCTTTCACATACATCTCATTAGGGAGGTTGATTAGCACACCTCTCATAATGGTGAAGGTATACCATTGAAATCAAATGTAACATTAACGAATTTGGACCGGAATAGACTTGACACGTAGTTTTAGGGTAACCTAGTGGTAAAACTTAAAATTGAACTCTCCAATGTTAAAATCGGCTTCTTTAACCTAGGTTTACCGTTTTCAATTTCATAAAAAATTGGTTCAAGTGTTGAAGATTTGTTGGGGATGATGAAGATTTTCGCACAAAAATTAGGGTTGTTAAGTTGCTATATTGTATGTTAGAGATTTTCGCATGAAAATTTTTGTCTCTTTGTTTCACAGGAACTCTCATATGAATTTCATCCCATGCACAATTCATGTTATCTTATAGACGAAAAGGCGCCGGAATTTCTCCGTTTTCACAGTACTTAAATTTATGGAACGACTACCTATATTCTATGTTCTCACACATAAGCATGATGTGTATGCTTCACAATCGTTTCTGGAGTGCAGCAGAGTTTCAATCAGAACCTAGGGCAATCAAGTCAGCAGTGAGAATCGATAAGGATATTGAAGTGACCAATACAGAAGATCTTATACGAGAATTTTGCAGCTGAAAGACGATAGTAGAGACCCTACAGGGTTTACGTCAAAGATGGTCAAAGGATGTTTTTATCGTATGGGGTACAACCGCTATGTGAATTCAGCACCATTTAAGATCAACCACTAGGTCTACCCTACAGATTTTTTTGGCACACTGTGTTACTCGCTCTTTGAGTCACAGAAAAGAGGATGGGACGACTTGGTTGATTATCATATGTGTATGATGGTGGCACTCATTCTGAACAAGCCATACAACTTCAGCAAGCTGATTTTTGAGTAGATGGTTTTAAATTTGGGAAAGGGAAAATTTTTGCAGTATCCTAGGTTCGTTCAGATGCTTCTCGATCATTTGCATCCTAATCTAGAAAAGAGAAAGATGATTTGCTGGATTTAGAACACATGCCACTGTTAGATCTTCACAACATCAGCAATTATTGAAAGGGAGGAAAGGCACCGGCTTTTAAGCCAGTTTTCGGTACATATGTAAAGAAAGATTATGTTGCCCCTCCAGAAGGTAAATGGAGAAACAAGGGTAGTGGAGACGAGAGTGAAGAAGCACAAATGATGGAAGATTTCATTGAGAAAAGAAGTACATAGTTTGTCAAAAAAGGTGAGAAAAGTAAGGGTCAGTATGGCTGTCAGAAAGCAGAATCTGCCTCTACTACCCCAAAAACGCAGAAAGCTTCAGAAACTTCATTTTCTGCCCCTAAATGCCAAAAGAAGCAGCCTAGTGTTGCAACAGGTTTGATTGATGAACCTGATATTGAAGAGGTCCATGTTGAAGAAACAGTGCAAGTTGAAGAAACAACCCATGTTGAAGAATCAGTTAAAGATACTACAGTTGAGATTGAAAGAATGGTTGTTGGTGGATCTGAAGCTGAAGGTGGTGATGATGAAGGGCCATCATCTAGCACCGATTCTGAGGATAGGAGAGAGGGAGAAAGAAAAGATAGAGAGAAGAAGGAGCAAGAAAGATTAGAAAGAGAGAAAAGAATAGCAGAGGAAAAGAAGCGAAAAGCTACTGGAGAAGATGATACAGCATATGTGCCCTCTAAGTCTGAAGAGTAAATTTCAGTAGTTAAACCTGCAAAAAAAGCCAGCCGCTAACGTGTTATGAGGGTTGTGCTAAAAAGCTGAGTCTGCTACAGGAAAATTGAGGATTAAGTTGAGAGTAGAACTACAGATCCTTCGATTATTTCAACCTCTGCTAAAGAGTCTGCTCCTCCACCTCCTCAACCATCTCCTCAAAAGCCGCAGTCTTCTCCTACACAACACTCTACAAAATAAATTCCTTTCCCATCTCCACCACGTTATCCTGTTCTTACGGCCCTTGCTCTTCACAACCTATGCCGCCATCCACATCTCACCCTATATACAACATTCAAAACAGGGTTTGATTACTTCAATCTAGATTTCGGTGATGTTCCCGGTGGAGAGGCCTTTTCAGCTGATAAAGTTTCTGAAGGCAGGCTGGGAGAATTACATGACCAGCTAAAGAATGCTGAAGCAACGAATCAAGGTGCTTGAATCTGACATAGATAGTTTGATGGAGATTCTGAGGATCGGTATGGATGATAATGTCAAGTTTATGCAAGCATCTCAGAAGTTCTGCATACGAGGATAGAATCAAAGTGTTGGAGAATGAGAGAGAAGTTTTGAAGGCAACTCTGAAGAGTTACGAGTCGGAAAATGAAAAATGATCAAGAAAATGGAAGAATACGAGGCAGAATGAACGTCGAACAACAGGCAGATCGAGTTTATGAAGAAAGTACTTGTTAGAACTCTCGGAATTTCTCTAGCAGATGAGATTGAACAGATTGAAAGAGAGGAAGCAAGACAAAGAATTGCAGAAAAAGAACAAGCTTCTAAGGCAATTTCTGACACTAAAGGCAAAGGAAAAAATAAGATCTAGGGTTTATTTGTTGAAAACCAGAGCCTGAGGTTATAATGACTGAAGAATCTGTGATAGTTCAATCTGCGCTAGAAGCTGAATCCGTGCAAGTATGTCTTGACATGGTCATTTACAAGCCTCCTCTATAAGATTTGTTATGGTTGGGTTGCCGAAAGATGTAGAAATAGATTATTTAGGGCTTCCAGAGAAACACCGCAAGTTTATGGAGATAAAGCAAGAAAAGAAGCGTCAACTGGATCAAGAAGCTGAAGACAAAATGAGTCTTATTTGGAGGGTACTGAGGTTGATAGTGGTGATAGTGATGGAAAGGACGATAAAGATGTTAATGGATCGAGGGTTCGTGTATCTGATGGTGTTTTTAATGAAAATCTAGACATTTCTTTGTACTTGATCGACTCTGCTAACAAACATTCTGCAGATATATTTCAGGGGGAGTCTAGTGTTTTGGTTCAAGGCTTAGGGCAAGCAGGAATTCTCACACGACTTCATCGTCTTCTGTTGCTATTATGCCTAAACAAAGAATATTCTATCTTGAGCATGACATTGAAGAAGGGAAATTCCTACACAATTTCTCCAAGGCCGAGCTAGTAGAGTTATATGGTCTAAACGAAGAATCATTTGTGTTTGATTTTGAAGATGATCTAAGCAACCTAGTGACGAGCCTAATGACTAGGTGTTTCAACTATTCCAGATGCTGAAGATTATGATCATGTAGTTATCGAAGATTGGGATTCAGACGGTTCTGATGATAATGAAGCTACGTATGCTGGAGAGGGTACAAAAGTCTTCCCAACCTTTGCTGAAATGTTCGCATCTGTGAACGAGGAGTTATTAAAGAATAAAGTTGAAGAGGCTGTTAGGTCTAGAACAGTGCCTCAGCAAATGTCAAAAGAAGAGATTATAGAAATGAAGAAAAGAATGGTTTAGAGAAATTCCTGTTGAACGAAAGTATTTACGTCCCTTGGTTTCTTTACTAGAGATCCTGATGCTTCTTTAGGAGACATTATTAGCTGGGGATGGATCGAAGAATTGGATGTGTATGCTATCAAAAGGGAATTTGGTGTTCAGTACTTCAATCACTTAAAAGATATAAAGATATTACCACATCGGGATGTGAAGGAGCTGACACAGTGCAAATTATTCAACTTCAAGATCAAGTTTCATGATTTAGAATTGTGGAAAATTATTAAGTACGAAGCAATGCATGATTTTCCTCTAGGGAAGCCACATTATCAAAGAAAAGTGAAAAAGATTGATCTAGCTACTAAAGTGAAGGATGTCACGTTGATTGTCAAGCGACCACATGCGATGAAGAATATGACTCTCAAGAAAATGGAACAAGGTTCTACAAGATTTTTAAATGGTGCATTATGATTCTAGTACAGGGGAAGCTGTTATTTGTGTTGAACCTAGTGAAGACCCTTGGAAGATTACTAAAGGTCTATCAGAGTCTGTCATTGCTCACAAGCGCATCTATGGGTTATGGAGAGGGATTCGTGTTTTGGATCCTATATGGTTGGTTAAATGTTCGAAGAAGGATATTGAACGTTTATTCTTTATGAAGATCAGTTATGATGATAAGGATGAAGCTCAAGCTCTGCAGTTCCAAAAGATCGTTAACGTATGTTATACTCATGATATTCATTCAGGTAAAACTTGGAACACATCCTGGAGAGAGCTTGAAGAAAAAGGAAGATAAGAAGGAGGAAAGGATTGAGGCAAGACGAAAGCTGGCTACTCGTGAAAGATTCAAGTTTGGCAACACATAGAATCAACCTCTTCCAACAGATCAAACTCCTATTACTTCTGAGGAGCATCGAAAGCCTCCTAAACGCTTTTTCGAATAATCAAGTCAAATGTTTTTGAAGATTTTTAAAGAAAAGATTTTGAAGACTATCAAAGACTGCGACAACATCCATGGGGAAGTCTGTTGGTGCACTTATGTCTATTGCCTATGTCTAAGACGAGTCTGATGTATAGATAGGGTTCGCAGTGTCAAAAGTTTAATTGTGTTTTGTTTAGTATTAAGAATTTTTGTAGAGATTTTCGCACGAACATTTCGTGCGAAAATTCTCTTGTCCCAGTCACTTGGTGCTATCTTATCTTGCCTATAAATAGGTGACTTAGGATGTTAGTCTGGTATGCTGTTTTGTTAGTCAGAGGCGAAGCCCTGCTCTAGTCTGTAATCTTTCCAAAGTTGATTAATACAAGATTCAGACGTGTTAAACAGTAATCATCATACTTGTAGATTGTTTGGTCACTCGGTTAATAATGAATTCCGCCTCTGTTTGCTGGGCAAATCTCACCGGAAGCTCATGAGTTGGTCTGATCATACACTCTCATGTACATTGTTCTTAGATAATAAATAAGAATTTAAAAAGTTCAGATGATCATAAGTGCCTGATCATCAGCTTGAGCTTCATTGACATTGTATATTCGTCCTTTGCATTAGCAAGCTTAGGGCAGTTTCGCTTGAAATGATTTAAATCACCACAACTGAAACATGCTTCAGCTGGATAACGAGGTCGTGTTTGAGTAGGGGATGTTTGGTCTTGGAGGTGACAGGTCACAGCTAGATGTCCATGAAAACCACAAATTGTACACAGGCGGCATGGAGAATTTGCTGGGTGGTGATAGTTGCAACAATTGAACCGAGGATGTTTCCCATGATAAGACCCCCTAACGGGTACTGAGTTGAGTGGATTAGTGCAGCAATCGTAAAATTCTTTGAAGTCTTACGCTTCTTAGAATTTTTGGGAGGTTCACCCTTTATTTCATTTAGTTTTTCTTGTGTAATTTCAACAGTTCGTTTCTTGTCTCATACTCGAAAAAGTTTCCCTTTTCTAACCTGGGAGTCGGTTAGGGTAGCAGCTAATTCCTTAGCCTCCCTAAGTGTTGTAGGTTTGCTACCATTGATAATATGTTAGATCGTATCAGGTAGGCCATCAATGTATTTCTCAATGTCCTGATCTAAAGGTCTGACCATAGTGGGGTAGAATAGGCTTAACTGTTCAAACCGGTCAGTGTAGGCACAGTTTCCCCACTATCTTGTTTAAGGTGATAGAATGCGGTTTCAAGTAGCCTATTTCGTGTCATGGACATAATTCTTTCATCATAAGATTCGTGAATTCTTCCCACGTTTGTGCCATAACTACTTCTGCACCTCTGTCTCTCATGACTCCGTTACACCAAGTGAGTGCTCTCTTTTGGAAAACACTCGAGGCGAACTCTACCTTACGCTCATTAGAACACTGAACATGGCGGAATGTGCATTCTATACTCTCAAACCATTGTAGGAGCCCAGTTGCTCCTTTAGACCCATTAAACCTGAGTGGTTTAGACGAGTTGAATTGTTTGTAGTTACATGGCGTAAAAACATTGTTGTTGTTATTGTAGTAGACTTGGTTGAGTTGGGCCACAAGGTTTGGGAGTATAACAACTATCTGCTGAGCGATTAATGCTGCCATTTCAGTGTTCCATGTGGCGTCACGATGAGGAGGCATCTTGAAGAAGTAGCTATAATGAAAAAGAGATAAGTTAGATTCTATAAAATTGTTATAAATCTAAACACTATAGTGAATTGAAAATCTCAACTTGGTATTCGTTCAAAAATCTTGTTCTTGTACTTAGGAAAATAGTGTTGTGAATTTTGTTTCGAAACTTGTTTGAAAATGAACTTTTGTTATACTTTTGGAAGAGAAAAATACAAACCAAGTTAATGGTTTGTGTTGAAAATTCTTTACCTTTTAAAATTAATTTTTAAGATAAAAATATATTTAGTCGAATTTTTAAGATGTATAAAATTTGAGAACTCTCATCGAAATGAAAAAAATTTAGAAAATTTGAAAGGCGAAAAATAGTATTTGAAAATGAAGTTGAAATATAAAGTGTCGTGAAATGAAATAGAATTTGTTTCAAATGCATATAATATGGTCTTAACATATTACCAAAGGTAAAATGTTGGAGTAGTGTCATAAAGGTAGTTGTGTTTAGGAATTTGTTCGACTAATCAAGGTAGATGAGTTTTCATAATGTTTTCGAGAATACATGCTTTAGCCTATAAGTGAATACTCACCCTAAGAGTTCCCAGGTAAGAGTGAGTGGTCCGATAATGCGGATTTGTACGAATACTCTAGCCTTAGACAGAAAACTCGGGGTACAGGCATTCACCCTTGCAGATTGCATGTGTTCACATTATTATAACCGAAGATTTCGATGAAAATGTTTGAGAGTTAAACATTTTGAGAAATCTTTTTGATAATTGTTTGGAATAAATAAGTCGAGAAACCCTTGATAAAATGTTTGAGGTAAATAGGTTGAGAAAACATTTTGTTTAGAGCGTTTGGGAAAACATTTTGAGAAGTATTCAAATAAAAATGTTTTTGAGAAAAAAAAATTATTTTTGAGGAATACTTTGAGGCAATCAGCCTAAGGATTTAAGATAAATCCTTTGAGGTTAGATGATTCGTAAATCACAGAGTAGTTGCAGCACGAGTCAGGATGAGGATTAGGATAGAGATCCTAAGTCTACTCATGTTCGGGTCCCTAAGAAGGTTATAGAATAGGTTAAAGGTATTATAATAACCTAATTCCCTATAACCAGTACTCTTATACCAATCTGTAACACCCCAATCGCGTAATTAAACAAGACATGACGGAAATATCGGGGTGTCATGTTACAAATTGCTCACAACTACTGGTACTAAATTGTTTCATTATTGTTAACATTGTTTTACAATACAAAGAATACATGAAGTTATCTTTTGATTAAAGAAGTCTAAAGTGTCACACCCCGATAATTCGATCACATCAGAGCTGGCATGACTGGACTGGTATCTTCATTGCACAGCGGAATTCAATAATAGCTAAGACTTATGTAAAGTTGAACGCCTTCTAAGTACTCGGGTTCCAAATAGGTTCTCCTAGTCCAACCATGCCATAGTTTGAAAATATAACCTGAGAAAGAAACATGCGAAAAATCAACATAAAGTTGAGCGAGTTCATAGTTTGTTTGAAAAAGATTTAAATAAATCTTTTGATAAACCGTTCGTGCGATCATAGTATCTCAAAATGTTTGAAATGTCGTATCGAGTTTTCTGTCATAATTTTCATCAATATAGAAATCCTGCCATTGTCATATTTATAAACCAATATTTAAAACCTTGGCCACTTCCATAAGCCAATATTGAAAACCCGATATGTTATTGTTATTCCTACGGTTTACGGATCTATCAGCGGGTAGCTAGTCCCTGATATTATGTGTCATAAGTAAATAACCAAACCGAGAAAACTTCTTCCCTGAACGAACATGTTTTATTCAGGGCACTCGGAAGGACATGTTTTATCCAGAATTTCCTAGGGCTCACAAAGCACTCCGAAAGGACATTGTTTTATCCAGAGTGGAGTGTGTCTCACAACTCAGTAGATCTACACCTTTGCACCTTTGGTCACAACGTGATTAATGTTATTATAAAGTCATCCCTACTTACACACATTGATCATAGTTCTTTCTCTAAACCCGTAGCAAACATACCCTTTTGTCATAAAATGTCATAACATGTATTTCACCCCCGATTGTTAGAAAACTAGAAAACGTTTAAAAAGGAAAAGGGGGAACATGAACTCACTAAGTCTTTGTGTCTCGCACAATTGAAAATGGGCCTAGCCCTTTTTGAGTCTAAAAGCAGGACCAAAAAGTCCTCTTAGTTGTTTGTAGGACAATCTAGTCCCGTTGTAATTTGGACAATCCCGTCCCTAGTCATGAAACTCATGCACTTTTCGAATATACGCGTGTGTTTTGTTAAACCGGTATGTTGAGCATAAACCTTTGTAAACCATTTGAGTTTATTGAAAACCGTTTGCAAAATGGTTAGAAATATGAATTTTCGGTCATGGAAGTATTATGTATTTTTGCAAAACTTGCATGCCTTTCCACCCCCGAAAACATTTATAAAAATCTAAAACCGTAAAAAGTGAGGGTTTATGAACTCACCTTGATTTCCTTGTGAAAAGCTAGCTAAACGTGAATCTATAATGCCATTCCAAGACCGTGAACTCGCTAGCGTGCACCTATGGCATTCCTAACAAGGAATCAAGCTTATAAGTGTCTAATTAAACGTAGCTAAACTACGCGTCCGAGCTCTACCGAATCGTTAACCAACTATTCTAGGGAAGTGTTATGTTTTGACATGTAATAACCATTCAATGCCCATTAATAGTCAGGATGAATAATAAATCTTGGAACCGAGAGTTTTAGAATATATACTTATATAAAAAAATATAAATATATTTTTAATAGCATGTTAGTCGTCCCGAAGGGTAGAACGTGTATGTAATCAAATATCGTCTAAAAATAGTACACGCTATAGACTCGTATAATGCGTTTACGCGTTCCCCTGATAGTTGTCCATATACGTTGACGGATAGTAATACGACTCGTCTTATTATTTTGTAAGAAGTAGATATATATATATATATAGATATATACCTGTACGTATGTATGTATGAATGTAAGCGTAAATGTTTACGTATATGAACATCGTGTAGTCAAATAGTAATATCATATCCCGCGGATAATAATTATTAAAGATAATTATGTATAGTTGTACACTTGTGAAATCGACCTCGTTTGTTTGTTATCAAAATGACGCGGATAACAACGTGTTGAAATCGTTCGGTAATATACCGTATGCCATTTAGGCGTTACAAATAAATATAATTAATTATATTTATTTTATAAAATCTACGAGTTGTAGATGTATGGAATAAATATAAATAATTATATATTCATTTTATAAAAGATTTACAAGTTTTGAGACGTTTGAATAAGTATTCGGATTTTTGATTGAAGGTCCGTGATCAGGCGGTTCTAGACGGAAGTTAGTGGATAAATGTAAACCGATTTGGTAGAATGTTATTACAGAAAGGAGTAGAATCAGAATGCAGCGGAAGTCTTCATTCATACCAAAAGATTATACATCTTTATAAGTCCAGCTGCCGGAGTTCCTGGAGAGAATCCGGCAGAACCTCCCCGTAGGGATGCCAAAAACATAAATGACAAATGAACAACACACCTATATATAGGGAGACAAGTTCGCTAGAGTGTATGGAAGTTCAGGCGAACTTGCCTAAGCAAGTTCGGCCGAACTTGACATTGCATAACAATCCCAAGTGAACTTGGCCTGCTATAGTCAAGTTCGGGCGAACTTGACTAAATGCACATCAAGTTTGGGCGAACTTGTTCCCTTTTACACTGTAATCTCCGTATTTCGGTCGTGTGTTCGACTCTGACCTATACAATATTCAACACACGCTCAATCTAGTCTATTCGACAAGTAACAAACACAAAGTGCATCAACACCGTACCATTATCCAAACGTGTCAAACAACTGACTTTGGCTGGCACGCGAACCGGTGCCTGGAAGCCAAACTAAAAACTAATACTACCGTGACATCCATCACCATACCAGTATCCTATAGGTTCAATCCTGGGTGAAAACTCATAACCAGGTCCAAGTTATAACTATTACCAACTTAGATGCTGATTTAAGTCTTTACTTGCATGTGTGCTATTAACGCTGATCCAGTTGATTGATCACTCTTTGATTGATACTACTACCTGCACTGTGAGTTTCGCTTCCCCACTTTTAAACTATTTTACTGTTTTCTGGGGTGATTTGCATGTTACAAACTGTGTTAATTGCACCAACTTGTGATGATGTGAATTACCTAACACACGAACTATCCCCAATGCAAGTGATTAACGTAAGCCGTGGGCAGTGGATAGTACTGTTGGTCTGACAAACCCAGTTGCCGGTGGACTGATGTGCCGGGAACCAGGCAACTGCACGCATCCTAAACTATGTTATGTTGTTAGGCATAACTACCCGGGGGCGTTCAACTGCACGTGACGCAGTCGGTGGGCTGAAGTGTTGAAGGTAACACGGCCCGGTGTGTTGAGGTGTCAAATAGGACACGACACGGTTATTGTGGTCAAGGTTTCACTTGTGAACTAGTGTAATTCTATCTGTGATCTGTGACACGTGCAATAAACTTGTTAACACATTTTGCTATGAAACAACCAACCCAGTGGAACTCACCGGCTCGGTTAGCTGACCTTTTTAAAACTAACATGCATTTCAGGTAAAACTAAACTAGAATGAGGAATGGGCTTACGGGATGTTTTGAGTAGGCGGATAGTAGCAGAATAAAGGCTATAGTGGCTTGTAGTACCACAGTTAAACTTATGGTTTTTAATTTGATCCATTATATATGTTGTAACCGATGTTCCCTTTTTATATCATATCACATTTTTTAATTATGAGGAAATACCATGTGTCTGCCGCACCCAGCAATTGTCTTCCGTTGCGAGTCGTGGTGTGATGAAAAAAGTGAAGTTTGTGTATGGGACTGACATTGTTCGTGAAAAAGATTCGATTGGGAAACAAACGAATGATGAATTTAAAAAAGAAAAAGAGCTTTGTGAATAGACTGAATCCACAAGTCGAGTAAAATCTACTAGTGAAAAATTTGCTGATACACGGACATGTTTCAAATGCAATAAAGTAGGTCATATTGCAAGAAAATGTCCAAAATCAAAGTCAGTTCATCAAAGAAAAACAAGTTCAGATGAAAAATTAAAGAAACCAGAGATTGTTCTAACAAAGATTTTGAAAAGAAATAATGAATCTAAATCTGAAGAGAAACCTTAAACTGTAAAGTTTTCTAACTTTGAAAAACGTGAATCTTCGAAGCAACATAAATATATAAAGATTCAAAGTTTTATGTTAAAAAGGCAAGAATTAAATCTCAATCCTGGATTCCAAAGAAGAATTCTTCAACGTCTGAAATGGTCAAACCAACTGGATCAGTCAAAACCAAAGATTACAATCAGACAAAGGCTGATCAGTGGGTTCCTAAGAAAGATTTGAAAATTCCAACTTTTGATATCCCAAATCCACCCAAGACCGACAGGGATTATGGACATTGGAGCTTTTACATGTGCAGGGGCTTCCAAGGTTTATCTTATCCAAGTGGATTATGGACAGTGGAGCTTCTCTGCACATGACAGGGATGCGAGCCTTATTAATATGACATTAAAGCTATCAATGGAGGCTACGTTGGATTTGCTGGAAATCAAGGTGGAAGAATCATCAGTGAAGGAAAATTATCAAATGGTGTGGTATCTTTTGATAAGGTCAACTACATTGCCGAACTAGAGAATAATCTTCTAAGTATCTCCCAGATTTGTGATAAAAAGTTCACCACTCATTTCAACGACAAGGAGTGCATGATATTGAAACCGGGTTTTAACATTCCTGAAGAATGGATTCTTATGCGCGCCCCGTGAGAGAATGATTTGTACGTGCTTGATATGGGAGTTGCCACAACCACTTCAAAGTCGGCACAATGCTTTGTCACGAAGGCCACAGAAAAAGAGTCAATATTATGGCATATAAAGATGGGTCACATTCACTTAAGAAAGATGAATTTCCCAGTTCACAACAATTTGGTGGAAGGAGTTAATCTGAAGAGTTTTCAAATGAACGACAATTGCTTAAGCTGCAAGAAAGGAAAGCAGATAAAAAATTCTCATCCGAAAAAAGCTTCTGAACTCCATAAAGCTTCCAATTGAACGACTACATATGTCTCTTTTTGGACCCGTGAATGTCAAAAGAATTTATAGAGATCTATATTGTCTAATTGTTACAAACGACTACTCGAGATTGTCATGGGTGTTCTTTCAAGAAAGAAAAGACGAGACATTTAAGAATTTGATGATACTTTTCCGAAAGCTCAAGAATTTGTACCACTTACCAATTAGAAGGGTTCGAAGTGACAATGGTACATAATTCAAGAATAACCGCATGACTGAGTTTTTCAACGAGAAAGGAATTCTTCATGATTTCAGTGCTCCCTACACTCCACAACAAAACGGAGTAGCTGAGAGGAAGAACCGCACGCTTATAGGAACTAGAAGGACCATGCTTGCTGATTCTAAACATCATGTCAGTTTCTGGAGTGAAGCAGTTGCATCAGCTTGTTATACGTTGAACAGAGTCTTCACTGTTAAACCTACAAAGAAGATATGTTTTGAATTGCTATATCAAAGGAAACCTAATTTGGAGTATCTAGAACCATTCGGATCTCCATGCACAGTTATTGATCCTGACGGGAAATTTGGTGCAAGATCATTTTCTCTGTCGGTTACGCAAGTCCACTCAAGCGAGTTTATCTTCCTTGCATGAATCAAGTTATTCTTGCACAGCATGCAACTGCCGCAGATATATAATGCCAACACAAAAGGCAGGTGATGCTTGGTTGTTCAACCATGACAGCTTATGGAAATCTTTCGATCTTCCAGAAGAGCCGGCTGAAGAAGAAGTTGCTATTCTATATCTCTATATCAGTCAGCTAACCAAGAACAAGTTACAAGGACTATAGTGGTTACTCAACCATCTACTGGTACATCGTCTTCTGATGGAAGTCAAAGTAGTGTTCCAGATGAACCAGTGACACCCCCACAGAGCCAGTGTATGTTACTGTAGAATCCGTTCTTTCACCAACGCATGATTTTGCATCTGATGAGGCTCCGACTATTGATCAAGATGGAGAAACTAGTTCTGATGAGGAATCTGAGCAGATAACTAGTATGTTAAATCAATCTGCTAGACCGAGTTCAAGAAATGAAACTTCTTCTAACAATCCTTCTGTTGATTTGGTGGTAGATCTGAATATTACTAATTTGGAAAGTTCAGTTGATGTTCCTAACGAAGTAATGCCGAGATCTTATTCTTATCATCCATCTACAATATTATTGGAGAATTACAAGCAGGAACAAGGAAAGAAGCCAGATCAATAAAGCGCTTAGCTAGTTTTACACAAAGGTGGCTCCGATTCAAGAATATTGCTCTAATCGCTACTTCATATCTCAGATTGAACCAAAGTTGGTGACTGAGGCACTGGGTGATGAAAATTGGGTAATAGCAATGCGAGGAGAGTTACTACAATTTAGAAATTGGGTGTATGGAAGCTTGTTGACCTTCCGGAGAATCATAAAGCGATTGATACTAAATGGGTTTTCAAGTGTAAGCGTGACGATCGAGGAGTAATTGTATGAAACAAAGCCCGGCTTGTTGTCAAGGGATTTCACCAACAAGAAGGTATTGATTACACTGAGGTGTATGCACCAGTTGCGAGATTAGAGTCTATTCGCATTTTCATGGCGTTCGCGTCTTGGAAAGGATTTAAAGTGTACCAGCTATATGTTAAATCCGCTCTTCTCTATGGCAAACTAAGGGAACAAGTGTATGTCGGCCAACCATTGGGGTTTTTTCGATCCACTGAACAAGAAAAAGGCATTTCTCCTGGATAATTCCTTGTATGGAGAGCCTGGTACGAGAAGTTATCTCAGTACCAAGTCGGAAATGGTTTTATCAGAGGCACAATTGTCACACCCTCAATTTCCACTTGCGGAGTTTTTACCGCGAGGCGTGTGAACAAACCAGAATCTGAAACACTAGTACGTCGAACGACTCTATATGATTTGATAATATGTTTTCAAAAATCATTTATCGTAGATTTTATATTGTCTTGATTAGTTACCAATATTTAGCAGAAGCATAAGTTTTTAAAGTTTGAGCGGAAGCATAAATAAGTAGTGAAGCAGGCGCCAACACAAACGCCAAAACAAATGAAAAACCCCAAAACAATATTGATAAATAAGACTCAATAAAAGATGTCTTGTTCAATGCATGTGCGTGCACCTAGAGCTCTTAGCGTCCTGAGAAACATGTAAAGAAACAAGTGTCAACATTAAAGATGAGTGAGTTCACAGTTTTCATAAATTCGTTTGTTCGGTTATAGTTTGTTTTCCCCGTTATCCCTAACCCGGGATAACGTATTGGTTCCATTATTCCAACCCGGAATAATAAGTTGTTGCTTCCATTATCCTCAACCCGGGATAATATAGTTGTTGTTTCCATTATTCCAAACCCGGATAATAAGTTGTTGTTTCCATTATCCCCAACCCGGGATAATATAGTTGTTTCGTAATTAAGTTCAATGTTAACATATATAGGTAGCTAGCCTAAAGTTATGTCAGTAAGTGTTCGCGATCGAAGCTGACTGTTGTGCCTCCGTGTTGCCAGGCTATCACTGACCATGGCGAAGTTAGGCCGAATTATTCACCCGTTGACCATACCCGGTCGGCTAGCGCGACTAGCTCGGATGGGGCTTGTCGGGCCCAGTAGTACTACTTATAACTCCCCCACTATTAAACCCAATACTAACGATCCGAGAGATTGACGAGGACTTAAGTGATAAAGCTGCTTAGTGACCATAACATTACATTAACTTAACTTAGTTACCGAATAGTTATGTGACGTTAAATTCGTATAACGTAAAGAGATTGAGTTTGAAGAATGTATACATGTTTTCTCCCCTGTTGTTTAAAAACCGGATAAAGTTAGGGGCCGTGAATCACCTTTTGTTGCTCGGTTAGTGTAGCAAAGAAGTTGTAAAGGATGGGACCGCTAATTGCGTCCTAACAAACCAATTGATTTCACGTCAGTGTGTGAACACACCAATACAAATTCTACACTTAATTTACGCACAAAGTGATACACACAAACAACATATCTAACACTCAAACATGCATGCAAGTATCCTCATGTAAACCTAGTGATCAAAACAACTTATCATAAACACAAACCAATCCATGCCACAATTTGGTGCACACAATCACAAGTTATCAAATTTCAGCTTAACACTCATATTCCAGCTGTTTTCTAGGATTTTTATAAAATAGTTCCAACGTTCCAAAAATTCCAATATTTTTACAGTAGGTGACATTTATACTATAGAAATTTATATAAATGTTCCAAGTCCTAAATCTTTACCAATTAACTATAAATATTAATACACTAGGCTGCAGTCAGATTTATCGCTTTCTGACTGCAGTCCACGGAAGAATTTATTTAAAAATCACTGATCGTCCAATTAACAAAATTCCTGTTGGAGTTGCCCGGAAATTTCCATACCTAGTTGCTGTACAAAAATCATGACTCAACTACCTACTGATTTTAAAATCCAACTCGATAAACAACTAACAAAATTTCAGGATTTTCACAGTTTTAGTTACTGAACTTATTTGGCCCTTTAAAAATATCAAACCACTTCAGAAAATTATGAATCCAGTGCCATTAGATTCTTTATTCAAATCTCTACGTTCTAGACATCAGAAAATCCGTTTTTCGACTACTAATGACCGAGTTACAGCAAGATGAAGTCGGCTGTAACTATTACTCAGCAACTGTTTTCAGCATATTGTTACCATTAATTCGCACAATCCGTCAATATTATTAACCTAGGCGATCAAGAACCGGTTTTTCTAATCATAATTCAATACCTATAACATATCCATGCAACTCTAATTCACACCTCTAGTTTTTTTTTATAAACAAAACACAGCCTATAATATTCAGCTTTCAAACAACATTACTTGCAATCTAGTATTAACAAATCCGCAAACAATCATTCATCTCATACAATCATCCAAATCCGAGAACAACAAAGTTAAAACACATGTATTCCGAATATGATATGATAAATTCAATTCTTTTAACGATAAGGTAAACGAACCGTGAGTACGATAAGGGACCGGTGATCAAAGATTGCTTGCAACCGAGAGGATGATGATGGAGTAGGTTGTTTTGTTGATCGAATAGAGGTGAACAAGGGCTGATCTCACGACTGAATGGAGGTGAACAAGGGCTGTTTGCGGTTGAATGAAATGAACGTGGGCTGATCAGATCGAGATGAAGGCTGCTCGCGATCAATGGGACAAGAGTGAGGCAGTTTGCGGTCCAAGAAGATGAAGGACTTGGCTGCCGACGGCTGTTTTGCCTTTTAGGGTTTTGTGTTTTTGATGGATGCATGCATGGTTAGTATATATAGGCAAAGAGGGAGATGAGAGTTACGGTTTTGATACGCATTCGTGGCCGAGGAACTTGGGTTGGTTCGGTGGGTTTGGGCTTGATCTCGCGGCCAAGGACTTGGGTTGGTTTGGTTTGATCTTGCGGCCGAGTAGTTAGAGTTTAAGGTTTAGGTTTGATCTCGGTTTGGGTTTGCGGTTTGGGTTGCACACGGCCGAGAATGGTTTGAGTTCTAAATTTGGTTAATTCCTAGAGTCACAAGGAATCAAAGTTGGTTCGTGTCGCGGTTCGGTTCGTGCACATATTTATTATATACACATATATTTTGTAACTAAAACAATTCACGTAATCACACATCACGTATTCATTAACTCGTACACGTTTAATACCTAGCATATACTTTATTCGACAAGTGTCGCGTTTAAGTTATCCGAAAAACCCGGGATGTCACATTATCCCCATGTTGAAAGAATTTTCGTCCCGAAAATTGAGTAAACGCGGTTTAGAATGTAGCGTACATGTTTAGAGTGCCACGCCAAAGAGTTAGTTCGTTAATGATGGTACGCGAAGTTACAAGAAGTTCCCAAGTGCCATACACAAAGATTTCCAAGTGCCATGCACAAGAATTAAGTCAACAATAGTACACGAAAGTATGAGAAGTTTCCAGGTCGTCACATCATCCCCATGTTGAAAGAATTTTCGTCCCGAAAATTTAGTTACTGGTATCGTTAGTATGCTGCTTAGTTGCGAAGAGGTGTGGGTATTTGCTTTTCATTTGGTCCTCTCTTTCCCACGTGAACTCTGGTCCACGCTTAGAGTCCCAACAAACCTTAACGATCGGAATCTTGCTGTGCCTTCGAGTCTTGATCTCACGATCCATGATCTCGATAGGCTTTTCTACGAAGTGTAGTTGTTCATCCACTTGGATCTCATCCAATGGAATGACTAGGGTTTCATCTGATAGACACTTCTTCAGATTTGACACGTGAAAAACGTTGTGAACTCCACTGAGTTCGGCAGGAAGGTCTAATTGATAAGCTACGGGTCCGATACGTTTCAAGATTACAAACGGGCCTACGTACCAGGGGTTAAGTTTGACCCGTTTTCCAAAACGGATTACACCCTTCCAGGGTGACACCTTTAGTAGGACGCGATCGCCTACTTGAAATTCGAGCGGTTTGCGTCGTTGATCAGCGTAGCTTTTCTGTCGATCTTGTGCCGCCGTCATACGATTTCTGATTTGTACAATCTTTTCAGTGGCCTCAAGTATTAACTCAGGGCCTGTGAGTTGACTGTCACCGACTTCTGCCCAGCAGACCGGTGATCTACATTTACGACCGTATAATGCCTCAAACGGTGCTGTCGAAATACTCGTATGATAGCTGTTGTTATATGAGAATTCTACTAGAGGCAGGTGGATTTCCCAACTATTTCCGAAGTCTATGACGCATGCTCTAAGCATGTCTTCCAAGGTTTGTATGGTCCTTTCACTTTGACCATCAGTCTGAGGGTGATAGGCTGTGCTCATATCTAAGCGTGTTCCCAACGCTTTCTGGAGTGACTGCCAGAAGTTTGACGTGAAGCGAGCATCTCTGTCTGAGATGATGGACGTTGGCACTCCGTGCCGAGAAACTACTTCCTTAATGTAGATGCGAGTCAACTTCTCCATCTTATCTGTTTCTTTAATAGCTAGGAAGTGTGCGGACTTGGTTAAACGATCTACGATCACCCAGATGGTATCGCAACCACCCAAGGTTCGCGGGAGTTTAGTGATGAAATCCATTGAGATCTGATCCCATTTCCACACTGGGATCTCAAGTTGTTGGAGTAGCCCCGATGGCTTTTGATACTCCACCTTGACTTTTGCACAAGTCAAACATTTACTCACGTAGGTGGCTATATCGGCTTTCATGTTGGGCCACCAATACGCAGCTTTAAGGTCTTGATACATCTTATCCGAACCCAGATGGACAGAGTATCGAGATTTGTGAGCTTCGTCCATGACTAGCTCTCGGAGGTTTCCGTAGAGGGGTACCCATATGCGATTCATGAAATACCGGGCTCCATTGGGTTTTACTTCCCAATCGCGTTCCATTTTTCCCACCGATTCGGCTTTGATGTTTTCCTCCTTAACTGCTTCTAACTGGGC
The DNA here is from genome assembly GCA_947069175.1 of Scalesia atractyloides. Lineage (NCBI taxonomy): Eukaryota > Viridiplantae > Streptophyta > Magnoliopsida > Asterales > Asteraceae > Scalesia > Scalesia atractyloides. The sequence goes on from CAMTDV010000016.1 coordinate 73,806,534, forward strand.
GTCGCGTATTTGTTCGGGTAGCCCCGAATGAATAGTGAGTTGTAATGCTCGTACACGACGTGGTTTCAAGTGTTCCTTCCTACTGAGGGCATCAGCTACCACGTTAGCTTTACCTGGGTGATACCGAATGGCACACTCATAATCGTTCAAGAGTTCGACCCAGCGACGCTGTCGCATGTTCAACTACTTCTGATCAAAGATGTGTTGGACGCTGTTGTGGTCCGTAAAGATTGTGCACTTCGTTCCATAGAGGTAGTGTCTCCAAATCTTAAGTGCAAACACTACTGCTCCCAATTCCAGGTCGTGCGTCGTGTAGTTTTTCTCGTGAACCTTCAGTTGTCGCGACGCATACGCGATGACCTTATCGCGTTGCATGAGTACCATCCCAATCCCTGAATGGAAGCATCACAATACACTACAAAGTCATCTGTCCCCTCCGGCAAAGACAGAATGGGTGCACTGCAAAGTTTCTGTTTCAGCAATTGAAATGCTGCTTCTTGCTTGTCACCCCAAGTATACTTGATGCCTTTCTGGGTGAGGGTAGTAAGCGGTTGTGCTATCTTTGAAAACCCCTCGATGAAACGTCTGTAGTAACCAGCCAATCCCAAAAATTGGCGGATCTCCGTCGGTGTCTTAGGTGCTTCCCAGTTTTTGATGGCTTCAATCTTGGCAGGGTCTACGTGGATACCCTTTTCATTCACGATACGCCCGAGAAACTGAACTTCCCGAATCCAGAAATCACACTTCGAAAGCTTGGCATATAGTTTTTCCTGTTGGAGTAATCCTAATAGTAATCGTAGATGTTTAGCATGTTCTTCTTCACTTTTGGAGTAGATGAGTATGTCATTGATGAACACAATGACAAACTTGTCGAGTTATGGTTTACATACGCGGTTCATGAGGTCCATGAACACCGCAGGTGCGTTGGTGAGACCGAAGGGCATGACCAAGAACTCATAATGGCCATACCGAGTGCGAAATGCCGTCTTAGCGATATCCTCCTCCCTGGCGCGTAGCTGGTGGTAACCGGACCGTAAATCAATCTTAGAGTAGTAACTTGACCCTTGAAGTTGGTCGAAGAGATCGTCGATGCGAGGTAACGGGTATCGGTTCTTGACAGTAACCTTGTTGAGTTCTCTGTAGTCGATGCACATGCGGAAAGTCCCGTCCTTCTTCTTGACAAAAAGGACTGGAGCTCCCCATGGCGAAACGCTCGGTCGGATAAACCCTTTCTCTAATAGTTCCTGAAGTTGGGTAGACAGCTCCTGCAGCTCGGCTGGAGCTAGGCGGTATGGAGCCTTGGCGATTGGAGTTGCATTGTTTGCCAATTCGATTTCAAACTCCAATTGTCGATGGGGTGGGAGACTAGGTAGTTCTTCTGGGAATACATCGGAAAAATCACGGACGAAAGGGATGTCTTCTATACGTTTCTCGTCCTTAGGCTGTTCGGTAATCAGTGCGAGTAAAGCGAAGGAGTTCTTTCTCCGAATATACTTCTGCGCTTGCATGTATGAGATGATGTTGGTGACGGCGCTTGCGTTATCGCCTTGTACCATCAGGATTTCGTCGTTAGGGAGCGGAATACGGATAGATTTTTCGAAGCAGAGAACTTCAGCCCGGACGTCGGATAGATAGTCCATTCCGACTACCACGTCAAAACTACCCAGGGTAGTTGTCATCAGATCAATGGTAAAGGTGTGGCCCGCGAGTTTGAGTTGACAGCCGGATACTATTTGGGTCACATCTACAGATTTACCATCGGCTAATTCTATAACATAAGGGGTCTCTAATGGTTTTAAGCGTGAGATTTAGGTTCTTCCTAAAAGACTCAGATATAAAGCTCCTATCCGCACCCGTATCAAAAAGCACAGTAGCAAAATGTTCATTAAGGGGATACTTACCGGTGACCACGTTCGAGTCGTTTCTGGCCTCTCCGCGGCCCAATGTAAATGCGCGACCTTTGGCACCTCCTGTGCCACCGTTCCCATTATTGTTGTTGTGGTTATTGTGGTTGTGGTTGTTTCCACCATTATTGTTGTTGTTGCGCAGTTGCGGGCAGTCTCTTCTGAAGTGGGCAGTGCTACCACACTGATAGCATCCCCGGTTAATACCATGCTGCTGACCCTGGGGTTGATGTTGATTTTGTCGGGACATGATTTCCCCACGACAATCCTTTGCCGCATGTCCCACCTTGCCACATCGTTGGCAGCGATTCCCGGCACAAGGGCCGTGATGATGAAGATTACAGCGACTGCACTGTGGCTTTCGACCTATGTAGCCGCCTGCGTTCTGGTTATTGTTGTTGTTGGCAGGCTGATTTTGGTGACCCCGGTGGCTGTTGAAATGATTGAACCGTTTCTGGTTCCCCTGTTGCGGCTGAGATGACGAAGACTGTCGAGCAGACGAGTCTTCAAACTTTCTTTTGTTATCCGGGGCAACTTCAGTTGTACTCCGTGCTGGCAGCTTCTTCTGTTCCACCGCCTTATCGGTGAGTTTGTGAGCCAATCGGATTGCTTGATGTTCAGTTACAGGGTTACTAGCCATTACCATACCCTGAATTTCCGGAACCAGACCCCAAGATAGAACTCGAGTCTTTTCTCCACAGTGTTGGCCAAATCGGGACACAAAATACCAAATCATGATGTTTTGCGGTGTAAGCTTCAATTTCCGATCCCACCATCTTGTGGTTCCATAAGGCTTGCTCTAACTGTTGCACTCTGTCTCGTGGACAGTACTCCTCTTTGATTAGGGCCTTGAACTCGGCCCAGGCCATTGCATTCGCAGCTATAAGTCCACGTGTTTGGACTTGTGCATTCCACCATGTCAGTGCCCCATCTTCCAGTGTTGAGGCTGCGTATTTAACCTTGTTGGCCTCTAGGCAGTTGCACATTTAAAAAGGACTCAGATTTTTCGATCCAGCGGACCAGTCCAATGGGTCCTTCCGCCCCGAGAATTGCTTGGTTTTGCGTCGAGGAACATCTTGTAGGGGTTAAAGCCCCCTCCTGCTGACAGAGAATAGGTAGTCAGCAAGGAATTTTACTAGCCTCACTATTAGATTTTCACGGAAAATTTAATAATGGTTACCTGCCGGTTGGTTCTGAACACCCGCTAAAGCTGCGTTCACGTGCTCTTGAATCATGGCAGCTAGCTCTTCGGGCGTCAAGTTAAGGTTTCCACGTCTTCCAGTTGCCATTTAGATCTTCGAAACACAACACAAACACCCCCGATAAGTCTATATATCCAATATAGTTATCCTACTTCGTACTTTAATAATTATCAAGTTATGTCAACTCAATATGTTAAATAGTCAAAAGAAATACTTGATTAACTAAATTCAACGTCTTACAAAAGTGCAAATCAAACATACAATTCACTATAAAGTCTCAATTTAAACGCATGTGGGAAAATAAATAGACTGAAGGAAAATAAACAAAATAAACGAGACGTGTCAGTCGTCTACGTCTCCATCCCCCAAGTCACTGTCGTTGCCGTCATCCTGCGCGGCATTTCCAGCTTCTACAGCTGGGTCCTCCTCCGGATCCTCCTGCCTCAGGGTCCTCCTCTGGATCCTCTTCCGGATCCTCCTCTACTGGCACTGGAGGGGCCGGTGCTGGTGCAAGTGCTTGATTTTGCAGTTCCTGAATGTTCCAACTATTTTCCAGGACTCTGTCCTCAAGCCAGTCGGCTCTTATCTGCTCAGCACACAGATCTCTGGCTATGGTGTTACGAGCTATCTTACTCGTATGATGCTCTTCCTCGAGCGAGTCGGTTTTACCAGTCAATTGGCGGATCATCCATCCTTGTGCTAGGATGGTTTCTGCATTCTTTCTATCTGTGCTTGTTGTTTATGTAATATGATTCTAAGTAGGTCAATTCCTACTTCTACAGGGTTAACCGGTTCAATCGGACAGCAATGGTTGGGCGTGATGACGACTCTTCCCCCAGAGCGAGCCTTTTCCTCACAGCTGAGCGTGTCTCCACTCCATAAGATGGTATGGGTTCCACCATCGGTGCCTTTCCTGGTGCCCTTGGTGGCGTAAGTTTGTCGGATGATGATGACGATGAGGATGATGACATTGCCTGTTAGGTCGTGTAGTTAGTTACGAGTTGTTTTCATTCCTTATTATGAAGGCATAATCTACATATCACAGTTGTGGTATATTGCATAACAAGACATAATAGTTCGGTGCCAAACGAAGTCTAGTGTCATGAATTCAGCTATAGTTTAGGTCTACTTCTAATGCAAACCTGGTTCTCTATAGTTTGTGGCTCTGATACCAATCTGTCACACCCTCAATTTCCACTTGCGGAGTTTTACCGCGAGGCGTGTGAACAAACCAGAATCTGAAACACTAGTACGTCGAACGACTCTATATGATTTGATAATACGTTTTCAAAATCATTTATCGTAGATTTTATATTGTCTTGATTAGTTACCAATATTTAGCAGAAGCATCAGTTTTTAAAGTTTGAGCGGAAGCATAAATAAGTAGTGAAGCGGGCGCCAACACAAACGCCAAAACAAATGAAAAACCCCAAAACAATATTATAAATAAGACTCGATAAAAGATGTCTTGTTCAATGCATGTGCGTGCACCTAGAGCTCCTAGCGTCCTGAGAAACATGTAAAGAAACAAGTGTCAACATTAAAGATGAGTGAGTTCACAGGTTTTCATAAATTTGTTTGTTCGGTTATAGTTTGTTTTCCCTGTTATCCATAACCCGGGATAACGTATTGGTTCCATTATTCCAACCCGGAATAATAAGTTGTTGCTTCCATTATCCTCAACCCGGGATAATATAGTTGTTGTTTCCATTATTCCAAACCCGGAATAATAAGTTGTTGTTTCCATTATCCCCAACCCGGTGGAATAATAATAGTTGTTTCGTAATTAAGTTCAATGTTAACATATATAGGTAGCTAGCCTAAAGTTATGTCACGTAAGTGTTCGCGATCAAAGCTGACTGTTGTGCCTCCGTGTTGCCAGGCCTATCACTGACCATGGCGAAGTTAGGCCGAATTAAATTTACCCGTTGACCATACCCGGTCGGCTAGCGGACTAGCTCGGATGGGGCTTGTCGGGCCCAGTAGTACTACTTATAACTCCCCCGCTATTAAACCCAATACTAACGATCGAGAGATTGACGAGGACTTAAGTGATAAAGCTGCTTAGTGACCATAACATTACATTAACATTAACTTAGTTACCGAATAGTTATGTGACGTTAAATTCGTATAACGTAAAGAGATTGAGTTTGAAGAATGTATACATGTTTCTCCCCCTGTTGTTTAAAAACCGGATAAAGTTAGGGGCCGTGAACTCACCTTTTGTTGCTCGGTTAGTGTAGCAAAGAAGTTGTAAAGGATGGGACCGCTAATTGCGTCCTAACAAACCAATTGATTTCACGTCAGTGTGTGAACACACCAATACAAATTCTACACTTAATTTACGCACAAAGTGATACACACAAACAACATATCTAACACTCAAACATGCTTTGCAAGTATCCTCATGTGAACCTAGTGATCAAAACAACTTATCATAAACATAAACCAATCCATGCCACAATTTGGTGCACACAATCACAAGTTATCAAATTTCAGCTTAACACTCATATTCCAGCTGTTTTCTAGGATTTTTATAAAATAGTTCCAACTTCCAAAAATTCCAATATTTTTACAGTAGGTGACATTTATACTATATAAATTTATATAAATTTTCCAAGTCCTAAATCTTTACGAATTAACTATAAATATTAATACCTAGGCTGCAGTCAGATTTATCGCTTTCTGACTGCAGTCCACGGAAGAATTTATTTAAAAATCACTGATCGTCCAATTAACAAAATTCCAGTTGGATTTGCCCGGAAATTTCTATACCTAGTTGCTGTACAAAAATCATGACTCAACTCCCTACTGATTTTAAAATCCAACTCGATAAACAACTAACAAAATTTCAGGATTTTCACAGTTTTAGTTACTGAACTTATTTGGCCCTTTAAAAATATCAACACTTCAAAAAATTATGAATCCTAGCGCCATTAGATTCTTTATTCAAATCTCTACGTTCTAGACATCAAAAACCGTTTTTCGACTACTAATGACCGAGTTACAGCAGATGAAGTCGGCTGTAACTATTACTCAGCAACTGTTTTCAGCATATTGTTACCATTAATTCGCACAATCCGTCAATATTATTAACCTAGGCGATCAAGAACCGGTTTTTCTAATCATAATTCAATACCTATAACATATCCATGCAACTCTAATTCACGCCTCTATTTTTTTTTATAAACAAAACACAGCCTATAATATTCAGCTTTCAAACAACATTACTTGCAATCTAGTATTAACAAATCCGCAAACAATCATTCATCTCATACAATCATGCAAATCCGAGAACAACAAAGTCAAAACACATGTATTCCGAATATGATATGATAAATTCAATTCTTTTAACGATAAGGTAAACGAACCGTGAGTAGATAAGGGATCGGTGATCAAAGATTGCTTGCAACCGAGAGGATGATGATGGAGTAGGCTGTTTTGTTGATCGAATAGAGGTGAACAAGGGCTGATCTCGCGACTGAATGGAGGTGAACAAGGGCTGTTTGCGGTTGAATGGAATGAACGTGGGCTGATCAGATCGAGATGAAGGCTGCTCGCGATCAATGGGACAAGAGTGAGGCAGTTTGCGATCCAAGAAGATGAAGGACTTGGCTGCCGACGGCTGTTTTGCCTTTTAGGGTTTTGTGTTTTTGATGGATGCATGCATGGTTAGTATATATAGGCAAAGAGGGAGATGAGGGTTACGGTTTGGATACGCATTCGTGGCCAGGAATTGGGTTGTTCGGTGGGTTTGGGCTTGATCTCGCGGCCAAGGACTTGGGTTGGTTTGGTTTGATCTTGCGGCCGAGTAGTTAGAGTTTAAGGTTTAGGTTTGATCTCGGTTTGGGTTTGCGGTTTGGGTTGCACACGGCCGAGAATGGTTTGAGTTCTAAACTTGGTTAATTTCTAGAGTCACAAGGAATCAAAGTTGGTTCGTGTCGCGGTTCGTTCGTGCACATATTTATTATATACACATATATTTTGTAACTAAAACAATTCACGTAATCACACATCACGTATTCATTAACTCGTACACGTTTAATACCTAGCATATACTTTATTCGACAAGTGTCGCGTTTAAGTTATCCGAGAAAACCCGGGATGTCACAACAATGGACAGTACTCTATTCATGAGAGAAGTTGGAAGTCATCTGCTGATTGTACAAATCTATGTGGATGACATCATTTTTTGGTTCAACGAACGACGATCTTTGCAAAGAATTCGAAGGTATTATGAAGAAAAAATTTAAAATGAGCTCGATGGGTGAAATGAAATTATTTCTGGGATTGCAGGTTGATCACTTACCAGTATTCATCAAACCAAGTGCGTTCATGATATACTGAAGAAGTTTGAGATGGATAGCACGAAGCCGTTATCAACTCCACTGGCACTCAACCATGGAATCTGCATCGATGAGCTTGAAGCCAAAGTTGATGAGACTCTTTACAGGTCGATGATAGGATCATTGATGTATCTGACAACATCGCGCCCAGATATCATGTATCCTACCTGCCTCTGTGCACGATATCAGTCTAGTCCTAGAAAATCTCATATAAGATTGTGAAGCGAATTTTCAGATATCTGAAGGGTTGCCCGAGCACCGGCTTGTGGTATCCAAAGAATGACAACTTTGATTTGACGGGATACGAAGACTCTGATTTCGGTGTTGACCAATTGAACGCAAAGTCTACAACAGCCGGTTGCCAGTTCCTCGGAACACGACTCGTAACTTGGCAGTGCATGAAACAAACCACAGTCGCTCGCTCGACTTGTGAAGCAGAATATATTTCAGCTTCCAGTTGTTGTTCAACGTTATTGTGGATCCAACAACAGATGAGAGACTATGGATTGCAATTTCATGACACTCCATTATTTGTGGACATAAGGCAACAATCGATATATCGAAAAAATCCAGTTCATCACTCTCGAACTAAACATATCAGATTCGTTACCACTTTATTCGTGATTGCTACGAAAAAAGATTGGTACGAATTGAAAAATCCACACCGATGAACAAAAATCTAATTTTTATACCATTTAGTCTAACAAGGTTTAAATACTAGTGAGGCTTAATGGTATAAAAACTCTTTTGAAGGTGCGGAGGCAGAGATTGAATATGGATCGGCCGACGAGTTCTCGTGATCCTCATTGGTTTGTTATCTATTAGGATTAGATTTCTTTAAAAACTAAAATCCAAAGTGTGTTTTTGATTTTAGGGGGAGAAGTGAAACGAGAAAATACAAAAACATATAAAAAGAAAAATGTACAAAAATTGAAAAAGACAAAAATATTTTTTTGTCAAAAAGGAAATGATAGTACATTAGTGGACTATCACAGTATGCTAAAGATTTGTAAGTTTAAAAGGATTAAACAAGTCTTACTGTGGGTGTGTCAATAGGCTTTACACGTTCAGTAGATTGTTTCCGGGATATAAACTAAATTTTACAACTGATTAATTGTGGATTAACATCTCTAGGATATATGGACTTAGTACTCTGAAATTTCGTTCGAGAGATTGCCTGATTCAGAGATACGAGGTCTTTATAGATGATTGATATTTGGGGTATTATACAAGTTCTTCTGATTTTGCATAAGCAATGGCCTAGAACTTCTATAATGCTTTTGCTAAAAACCCTAAACTGAAGTGAATTGAAAGAATCGTAAGATCTAATCAAATGCAGTCAAAAGTTCCATATTGGAACATCACCTTAAAGTTGAGCCTTCATCTCTTTGTCGATATGGTGGTATTAACCTGAGCTCTCAAGGCCTCGCATAACCCAGATACAGATATCAATTACGCTATACTCACATGTAAGATGAAATCTAGGAACTTGATATGGGAGTATATTCTAAGATGGGAACCATAGTTAATGTTGGTGCATAGTGTCTATGTCTTAGTCTTATATCGAGTCCGTATTGTATAGAGCTGAATAGGCTAGGTTTTGAAGTATTTATAAATGCTATAGCCAAGTTCGCCCATAAACATGTTAAGTATGCATGTTCGGGCGAACTGCATGCAGTTCGGCATTGTTCCTCATGGGCCGAACTTGTTGTGCTATAAATACCTAGCTTGTGTGTCTCATTTGTAACTTTGGCATCTCAGAGGCGAAGCTCTGTCAGTCTGTATCAAGAACGTTTGATATATAAAACTGACGTTTAACTGTTTAATTCTTGTCTATTGGTAACACGACGTAATATTTCCGCTATTATGGACATTAGATATCAAATTTAGGTTCCTAAGCATCGAGGATCGGTCCTACAAGTGGTATCAGAGCTAGAATAGCCTGATTTGATAGTATCAAGACAAGAACACTTCTATTTCTACTCCATTCTTCTTTTTTCTTAACTTTTGATCACAAAATGAAGAATTCATGGTCAAAATCTTTTGAATTTTGAATATATCATGTAAAATACAACAAAGATAAACCCTTGAAAGATTGGAGACCAAATTAAACTGAATTCATGTCGAAATTTTGAAAAAAAACCATGTTTTTGAAAAACCCCAGAAACGAACTTGTTGGCCATGTTCGGCCGAACTTGCACTAAAACATCACTTTTCAAGTGATTTTTAATAAGTTCGCTCGAACTTAGGTGATTTTTGAGGAAATTGTAAGTCAAGTTCGCTCGAAGTTACTAAATTTCACTGATTTTATATCAAGTTTCGACCGAACTTGTGTAATATCTAAGAGATTTTAAGTAAGTTCGCTTGAACTTACCTAGTTTTTCATCAAAGTTCTGTTGAACAAGTTCGCTCGAAGATCTGTTTAGTTGGTGTTATAAGTTCGACCGAAGATAAACGAAATTTTTCAAAGTAAATCTAACAAGTTCGACCGAACTTGTTAGAAAATTCAAGAATTCTTCATTTGTCACTACAAGTTCGACTGAACTTGTAGTAGGACTAATTGTTTTCAAAGTTTTTGAAAAATTTTCAGCGTACACGTTTCGTGATTCACAATGGAAGATCAACTAAGAGCTTATATGTCCGGATCTAGTTCGTCAAACGCCAATGTGATTAATCAAGTCAATCTTAATAACGAAATGGGAACGACCGTCAAACCGCCCAAGCTGATGAGCATGGACGAGTATGAAGCGTGGAAAGAGAAATTTACCTACTGGGTTCAAGCCATGCACTTCGCTGGCTGGGTGTCAATCGAAAGAGGCTACACTATTCCAGTAGATGAACATCACCAAGTTCTTGAGAAGTAAAACTACTCGACAGCTCTGAGAGACGAATACATTGCAGAGAGAAAGATGATTAGTCTCATCCAACAGTCAGTAAAAGAAGATATTCTGATTCTGTTACCAGAGTATACTACAGCAAGAGAACTCTTGTTATCGTTACAGAAGAAATACCAAGGCAGTGCTGAAATGATCAAAAGCAAGAAGGCTCTCATTCTGAAAGAATTCGATATCTTCAGCATGCTAAAGAATGAGACCATTAAGCAAATGATTGAGCGTTTTTGTCACCTCAAAGCGCAAATGCGAAGACACGATCTTGAGAAGACGGAACAAGAATACATCGACAAACTTGCTGACGCACTACCAGAGGGTGAATGGATTACGTAATTGATGGTTCTGAAGAATAGTGATAAGTGGGATTTCTTCAAGTTGTCAACATTTATCGATAAACTCAAAGGTCACGAAATGGAGCTTCTGAAGATAGCAAAATCAAAGAACGCTAATGTTGTTCAAGACATTGGTTTGTACTACAAAACCGGAATGCAAGATAACACTTCGAGTCCAAAAATTGGAACTGCTTTTAGTGCAAATATGAATGCTTCTCCACAGAACCAGAATCATTCATAGCCTCAGTATGACCAAAGTCAAAGTTCTTACTCGAGCACTAGTTCAAATTCAACATTTCAAAGTCAAGAAAATCAGAACCAACAACAAAGTTTTGATCCGAATGTTTAGAAATGCAACATCGCAGTGAATTTGAACAATGTTGTTTCAGAAGAAGTTGCAAAACAACATATGTCACTACTCGCTACCGTCTTAGAGTCTTATGAATGTCTTGTTGCCGGTAAGATCGGAAACCTGAGATGACCGCAGAAGATTATGACCAGATAGAGGAGGAAGAACTTGAACTAATGGACATCAAATGGTCCTTAGCTTCAATCATCAGGAGAGTGACAAAGTTCGTTGCACTCATAGGCCGTGACATAGGAAACTCCAGCAACAAATTGGGTTTTGACAAATCCAAAGTCACATGCTTTAGATGTCGACAGAAGGGACATTTTAAAAGAGAGTGCAAGAACGCCGAAGCAACCGGAAATCAAAATCCTTTCGGAGGAGGGAATGAATATTATAAGAGGGCACTTCAATATAAATGTTCCCGAAGAAAACTCAAGTTGAGATCCAAGAAAAGCCAAATAGTAGTACCAAGGAGAAAGCCATGGTTGCATCAACAGAAGATGACGGTTTTGATTGGAATTCTTACATTGGCAAAAAGACCGGAGTTGCTTTGATGGCAGAGATAGTTGATGATAATTCGGCAGCTGAAGAAGAAGCAGCAGCTTTCGAACAAGCTATTCTGGAACAATACTTGCATCAACAATAGGAAGAAGAGGAATATATCCATATGTAGAGACAAGGAATGTTATCCTCTAATTCTTGTGACAGTTTTGCAAGTCACTTTGATGGAAGCACGAAAGAACAAGTGGTTGAGGAGAAAAAGATTGATGAAGTGATCATTGATGTCACTCAAGAAATGAAAGTCGAAGACCTCAAGGACATGGCAGATAAAGCTTTAATGGCGAATCTAACCAAAGTAGGTCCAGAGGTAAAAATTATCAAGAAAGAAGTTGTTAAAGTACAAGTTGTAGAGGTTGAGAAACCTTGTACAAAATGTACTGAACCTTGTGTCGAATGTGCCGTTAAATCAAAGATCATCGCTGAAAACAAAGTGCATAACGATTTGTTAAAATATGATTATCACACAATGAAAGAAGCGTACGATAAAATGAAAAATGATTATGGCAGACTCGATAGAAATAACATCGAACAAGATGATAATATAAGAATGTTGAGTGGTACAGTAATGGATAAACAAAGAGCAATTAACATCTATATCAACACCATTGCTGAAATCAAACAACAACTTCAAGACATTGCAATCGAAACTGAAAGAGTTCGACAATTGTTAAGAAGTTATACCACTAAGCGTATGTTATCGATCACATTCTTCCAAAAATCTCAACGGAAGAAAAACCTAAAAAGAAAGCGAGCAAAGAATATAGCAATGTTCCTCCACCCCTTTGCGAGAAATATTGTATTAAATCTGTAGACGGGATGGACAAGGCACTCAATGTTGAATTACTTTCTCAAAAGAAAGACGAGTTGCAAGAGAACATTGATATACTCTGTGCTAAATCTGATGATGATAACAACGCTGTGATTAACAAAGTGGTTGAAAATGATTTAAGTGATTCTGATGACGACAGCTTCAAAAGCGCCAAATCGTGTTCAAAGAATTCCGATTCACAGTTTGAAAATGACGATAAGTCGTCAAAAGACGGTCTAAGTGATGATCCTAATATTGTAATGTACAAAATTAAGGATTCGGATAGACTTTACTTTGATAATAGCTTCCCGATTCAGAACGTGAAGGAAGAATTGCTTGATAAATTCTTTAAACTCATGGAAGTCACATCAGAGGAATTGGTAATCAATGAATGAAAATTCTATTCCAAACCTAAAAGAAACAATTACCAAAGAAACGGTGGTGATCATCCGGAAAACCAGAGAGCGGGGTTGGGTTTAGAAGAAGAAACTGATGAATCTGTAAAGAAACCGTCACCATTTCATGAATATAAAAACAAAAACCTGAAGTTTGTATATGGGACGAGTACAGTTCATGAGGAGAATTTTATTGGTAAGCAATCAAATGATGAGTTCAAGAAGGAGAAAGAAATTCGAGATAAAGCAAAGGTTACAAGTGGTATCAAAACTTCTAGTAGAATAAAACCACCTGTTAAAGGACATCCACTTGATAATCGCACATGTTTCAAGTGCAATGAAATTGGTCATTTGGCATGACAATGTCCGAAATCAAAACCGACTTATCTTCAAAGAAAAGAATATCCAAATGTTGTTAAACTAAAGCAACCATGTTCGCAAAACCTGTAAAGATTTTGAAACGAAATGAATCAAAACCAGAAGTTAAACCAAAGTCTAAAAAAGACTTTTGAAAATTCCATTTTCGAAAAAGGTGAAACTTCTAGGTATAATGAAAACAAGTTTTATATCAAAAAGGCAATATCAAATCTCAAACCTGGATTGCCAAGAAAAGGTCAACAACATCTGGTGTTGTTAAGTCTGATCTAGTAAAGACTGACAACACAAAAGAATCAAAGTCTGAAATCACTAAGTCTGAGCAGGTGAAGACTAGTGAGAATGTGAAAGAAAAAAAAACAGAAATTAAGAACGATAATGTCAAATCTGTAAAAGATAAGAAAAAAGTGAAATTTTCAAACATTAACATTGTTGAAACAGATGATGAATTTGATTTTGATGACGTTGATGAGTTTGAATATGCTTTTGTTGATGGTTATCAAGTAAAACCCAAGACCAAGAAGGCTTGGGTAGAGCTTTTCACCTAATTTCTGAATTTTGTAGGGGCTCCAATGATCCGTACTTTCAAAGTGGATTTTGGATAGTGGAGCATCCAGGCATATGACAGGAATGAAGGTATTGCTATTCGACATTATAGCTATCAATGGTGGATATGTTGGATTTGAAGGAAATCAAGGTGGAAGGATAGTCGCCGAGGGAAAACTCTCCAATGGCGTAGTTTCATTTGATTGTGTGAATTATATTGCAGAGTTTGAGAACAATCTTCTGAGTATATCGCAGATTTGTGACAAGAAATTTACCGTCCATTTCAATGATAAAGAGTGTATTATCTTGAAGCCGGGATTCAAAATTCCAGATGAGTGGATTCTGATACGAGCACCCCGAGAGAATGATTTATATGTTCTTGATATGGGTGTTGCTACCACTTCATCACAATCAGCACAATGTTTTGTATCAAAGGCTACTCGAAAAGATTCTATTCTTTGGCATCGTAAGATAGGACATATTCATTTGCGAAAAATGAATTTCTTGGTTCATAATGATCTTGTAGAAGGCGTAAATCTTCAAAGTTTTCAGATGTCTGGTCATTGCTTGGAATTCAAGAAGGGAAAGCAGATCAAGAAATCTCATCCGAAGAAAATTCTAAACTCAATCAAGTTGCCATTAGAACGTCTCCACATGGACTTATTTGGTCCTGTAAATTTTAGAAGCATCTCAGGAGACTTATATTCCTTGGTCGTGACATATGACTATTCGAAATATTCGTGGGTATTCTTTCAAGAATCAAAAGACGAAACGTTCGAGAACTTGGTTATTCTATTCAAGAAACTCGAGAACATTTATCATCTGCCGGTCCGACGCATTGGAAGTGACAACACACAAAGTTTAAGAATAACAAAATGAAGGAATTCAGCAACGCAAAAGGGATTATGCACGAGTTTAGTGCTCCCTATACTCCATAGCAAAACGGAGTTGCTGAAGAAGAAGAACGAACTTTGATTGAACCTGCGAGAACCATGCTTGCAGATTCTAAACTTCCTATCAGCTTCTGTAGTGTAGCGGTTGCTGCGGCTTGCTACACGCTAAACAGAGTTCTCACTGTCAAACCAACAAAGAAAACATGTTTTGAGATGTTAAACCGACGGAAGCCAAATTTGAAGTTCTTAGAACCATTCGATGCTCCATGTACCGTAATAGACCAAGATGGAAGAGTATATGTTCCTTCATTGCGAAAGGTTATTGAAGCACAGCATGTGGATTGTTTCAGTTACACAGATCCTATTCGAAGGAAAGGTGACGCGTGGCTGTTTAATTATCAAGACCTTTAGAAGTCGTTTGACTTGCCCAAAGAACCAACTGATGAAGAAGTTGCAGTGTTATATTATCTTCACTAGTCAGCGAATCAAGAGCAAATTGTTGACCAATTATGGTTAATCAACCCACGTTGGATCATCTTCTTCTGGTGCAAGTTCAAACAATAGTGGTGTTCCGGCTGAAAATGTTTCTGAAACATTATTAACACCTACTACTCTTCCAATGAATGCCTCTACTGAACCAATGAATACAACAATGGAGCCCAGTATGCCTCAGAATCAAGATTCTGATTCGATGAAGTGCCAACATATGATGCTAATGGGGAATCATCTTCTTCAGATGAAGAAATGGAGCAGATAACAAGTCTTCTTAATCAATCTGCAGTCCCGAACAACAGAAATGAAACTTCATCAAGCTCTACAAACATTGAATTCGTTATTGATCTCAATATCACGAATCAGCAAAACTCAGTAGATGTTCCAAGTGAAGAATTGCCACGATCATATTCGTATCTTCCGTCAACAAATATTATCGAAGAACTTCAAACTGGTGTTAGAACTGAGGGCAAATTAATAAAACACTCAGTTGTTTCTACACACGCGTTGCTACAACCCAGAACTATTGTTTCTATTCATGTTTCATCTCTCAAATTGAGCCTAAACAGTTAATGAAGCTTTAGTAGATGAAAACTGGGTACAAGCAATGCAAGAAGAATTATTGCAGTTTAAGAAGTTGGGTGTGTGGAAGCTTGAAGACTTACCAGAGTAATCAAAAAGCAATTGATACAAAATGGGTCTTTAGGTGTAAACGTGATGATAGAGGAGTTATTGTTCGTAACAAAGCTAGGCTTGTTGTCAAGGGATTTCACCAGCCGGAAGGGATAGACTACACGGAAGTCTATGTACCAGTGGCTCGATTAGAATCTATTCGAATTTTTCTAGCTTTTGCATCATGGAAAGGATTTAAGGTCTATCAATTGGATGTCAAATCAGCTTTTCTATATGGCAAATTATGCGAGAAGGTGTACGTTGGACAACCACCGGGGTTTGTCGATCCACTTAACAAGAAGAAAGCGTACCTACTGGATAAAGCACTTTATGGTCTACACCAAACCCCGGGAGCTTGGTACGAAACGTTATCGCAACATCTCGTCGGAAACGACTTTATCAGAGGAACTGTGGATAGTACTCTTTTCACCAGAGAAGTTGATGGCCATCTGCTTATAGTTCAAATCTACGTTGACGACATCATCTTTGGAGCTACAAATGATAGTCTCTGCAAAGAGTTTGAGGGAATCATGAAAAAGAAATTCGAAATGTCCTCGATGGGCGAAATAAAGTTCTTTCTTGGTTTGAAAGTAGATCAACTTCCGGATGATATTTTCATTCATCAGACTAAGTATGTTCACGACATCTTGAAGAAGTTTGGAATGGAAAGCTTGAAGCCTCTATCTACGCCTCTTGCTCTCAGTCACGGCATTTGCATTGACGAGACTGGAGCCAAAGTTGACGAGACATTATACAGATCGATGATTGGTTCGCTGATATATCTGACGGCATCGCGCCCAGATATTATGTATCCAACCTGCCTATGCGCCAGATATTAGTCAAGCCCGAGGACCTTACACATGCAGATAGTGAAGCATATCTTCAGATATCTAAAAGGATACCCAAGCACCGGCTTGTGGTACCCAAAGAACGACAATTTCGACCTCACAGGCTATGCTGATTCCGATTTTGGTGTAGATAAGTTGAACTCAAAATCAACTACAGCGGGATGCCAGTTCTTCAGAACAAGAATGGTAACCTGGCAGTGTAAGAAATAAACTACGGTCGCTCTCTACCTGTGAAGCTGAGTATATCTCGGCCTCCAGCTGTTGTTCACAGATTCTATGGATTCAACAGTAGATGAGAGACTATGGTCTGCAATTTCTAGACACTCTGCTGTATGTTGATAACAAGCCAGCCATCGATATAACTAAAAATCCAGTTCATCACTCACGCACAAAACACATTTAAATTCATTATCATTTCATTCGTGATTGCTATGAAAAGAAATTGGTACGAATAGAAAAAATCCACACCGACGAACAAAAGGCTGATTTTTATACCAAACCATTTTCTTTATCACGGTTTAAATACTTGTTGAGAATTAACGGTCTGAAAATTTTGCTTACAGGTGCGGATGCTGAGGTTGAATACGGATCGGACGACGAGTTCGCGTGATTCACATTGGTTTTTAAATATCTTTCTAGTTTAGAATTTTATTAAAAACTAAAATCCAAAAAGATGCTTTTTATTTTAGGGGGAGAAATGTTAGAGAAAATACAAAAAAATTAGAAAATTTTAAAATCCAAAAACATATAAAAAATTCAAAATGTACAAAAACATTGAAAAAGACAAAAAGAGTTCAGTGTCATAGAAGGAAATGATAGTACATCAGTGGACTATCACAGTATGCTAAAGAAATCAAAATTTTTAAAAGTTATAAACGAGTCTTGCTGTGGATGTGTCGATAGGCTTAACACGTTTAGTAAACTGTTTTCGAGATATAAACTAAATTTTACAACTGCTTAATCATGTGGATTAACACTTCTTGGATATATGGACTTAGTACTCCGAAAATTTCGTTTGAAAGATTGCCTGATTCTGAGATACGAGGTCTATCTGGGTATTATACAAGTTCTTCTGATTTTTTGGAAGCAATGGCCTAGAACTTCTATAATACTTTCGCTTTAAACCTTCAAAATGCATGCAATGTTGAAAAATATCAAAAGATATAATCATATGCAATGCTGAAAAGATTCCTTAAGTGGAACACACTTTAAAGTCGAGCCTTCATCTCTTTGTCTGTACGGTAGTACTAACCTGAGCTCTCAAGGTCACGCACAACCCAGATACAAATATCAATTACGCTATATTCACCTGTAAGATGTAATCTAGGGAATCTGGATACGGGAGTATATTCAAGAAGTGGGAACCGCAGATAAGTCAAGTTTCATAAATCATATCTTAACATATCTTGAAACAGTTGAGAAATGTGGTAATGCTTAAGTGGACAAACATATCGACAATCTAGGTAAACGAGTTTAAAACTTAAAGTCATTTAAAGGACAACGGTACTGGTGATATGTCTCAATCAACTGATATGATCCTTAGAAATGAATTCACAAAAATATGTCTGTAAATATGTTTGTACATAGTTTATATTCCTTATTTCATTGTATTTCAGCTTTACAGATTAAAATCAAAAAGATTTTCGGTGAGTTTTAGCATAAACTTTAAAAAATTCAAAAAGATTTTATTTCTACATTGTTTTCAGCAAACCAATGTTGGAGAACGGATCTTCGAAGTTTGGTAAGATGCTAGAACTGGTGGGAATCTCTTTGACAACGGGCTGGGAGCTAATCTGTTTAAAATCTGAAAAGTCAAAACGATAAAAAGTTCATTAATTTGAAACTTTGTTTTTTGAAAATATCAATAGTATGTTCGTAACGGGTCAAACTGGGGTCATTAACTTGGACACGGCAGACAAATCGGTTAACCAAGGTCACTAGCTTGGACTTGGTCAACTGAGTGGATTTTCATAAGTAGTAAAAAGTTGGAAAGTTCAGGGGTTAAAAATGAAAAATTTGAAAAAGTTTGAAGTTGTGGTTTGGCAAGTTCGGCCGAACTTGCTAAACACTATCAAGTTTCACAAACATCAAGTTCGACCGAACTTGCAGATGGTTGTTTGTTGTTTTTATAATAAGTTCGCTCGAACTTAGTCTGGGCCTTTATGTTGGGCTTAGCAAGTTCGCCCGAACTTGACATGGTATAAATACCACTCAAGTTCGGCCGAACTCATTTACATGTTTCCAGAACTGTTGAGCGAACTTGAGCTTAGGGAGTTTTTGTGTGAAATTGACATTTTTGAACCGTTACGCTGTCTAATTTGAGTTAGTTTCTGGTGATTAGCACACCAATCACTATGGCAGAGGTACTAAATTGAGATTAAACCATGAATTGAACTGTTAAACAAACAAGAACAGATCTAAAATTTAAAATCTGATAGATTTAGGTGTCATTGGACAAAATTGAACATACTTTGATCTATACTTAAAATCGAACGTGAAATTGATTTTGATTGAACTGAAATGCACTTTTGCATGTTTGAACAAGTTGGGTCTGTTGAAGAAGATGACAAGTTCGGCCGAACTTGTTGTAAGTTCGACCGAATTTGTCCAAAATATGACTAAATGATCAAGTAGTATGTTCGACCAAACTTGGTTGTTGAAGTGTTTTGATCCAATCATGTTCGACCGAACTTATGTTAATAAAAAGTGATTTGTTTAAATCATAAGTTCGCCTGAACTTGTTCTTTAATAAGGAACATGTGTCTCATACATGTTCAGCCGAACTTAGATAAAAACTGAATGATAAAACATTTTGTAAGTTCACCCAAACTTGCATTTGAAAATGATGAACATGTTTACCACATGTTCGGGCGAACTTGATCAAAACAGAAAGTTGTAACATCTAATCAAGTTCACCCAAACTTGATTAAAGTGTTAGAATTTTTTTTGTGATTTTTCTCAAAAAGCGTGCTAATTGTTTTATGTCGTTTTTCAGGCACAGATTCCAGCGCGTGTTATCTCAGTTGAGTTTTCCAAAACTCACAATACATGCATCACGCTTGACAATCTATTTGTCCATCGCTGAAAGAATATGATAGTATCTTGAAGTTTCTCGAAGATAGTCACATTCTCCGTGCAATCACTGAGTGCACCGTTTCATATCGTTCTCATATTAGCATTTCTGGATGAACGCAAGCTTGAGCGCTGACGAGAAGACAATCTCTTCTATAGTACAGGTTAGTGATGAGCTAAAGCGATCACAGTAATCGAAGGTGATATTCGAAGGATCTTGGAGCTCAAAAATATAGAAGACGATCCGATTCATCTAGATGAAAGATGGTTTGCGGATGCTTTTTCATCATGGGCTACAAGGGAAGTGTAAACAAACCGACGCTAAAGAAAGGGGAAGTGCCTAACCCCTACAAGCTTCTGATTCATGCGTTGATTCATACTTTTAGCCATCGCAAAGCCGGTTTGGATGATGTACATGATTATTTGGCTAGCATGGCAACGGCGCTGGTTTTGAAAAAGTCGTTCAATGTTTCAAAGTTGATTTTTTACTCATATGTTGAAGAACATGGAGGATTCGAGATTGTGTCTTTATCCAGATTTATTCAGATGTTGATTGATGAAAAATATGCCAACATTGCTTGAGATCTGAATGACGTTCTTTATCTGGTTCATCTCGATGACACCACAGTGAAGAAGCTCATTAAGTTCCAGAAGCAAGCTTCTGCTCCTATTGCCAAGCCAGTATTTGGAGCGATTAAAGATTCAGATTAGGTCTCACCACCTGGAAACAAATGGAGAAAGGATGGTAGCGACGATGAGAATGAGCTTAAAGCTGAATGAGAATGGTTTAAAGAATTCAAGCCGAAGGCAAGGAGTGAATGGTTTTTGAAAGCTGAAGTTGATAAACCGAAAAAGAAGCAACGTCAAAGAAAGTTGAAACTTTGTTTGTTGATGAGGAGGAGAATGAGAATGTGAGGCAGTGGCTGGATCGAGCGCTGCAGTAGTTGTTGAAAGTCAAGAAACAGTGAAGTCGACTCAAGAAGAGGTAATTTCTGCTACTTCTGAAAACGAAGACTCTGATAAAGAGCCTGAAAAGACAGAAGCGGAAATTAGAGCAGAAAAAGAAAGAAAGTTGGATGCAGGCTTTGATCCAAACGCAGAAAAAGAATCTGATGAGGAAAGGCCTAAGAAAAAGGTGAAACGTACAAAGTCTCCAGCTATCGAGACATCAAAGAAGACTACAGGGTCACCTCATACTAAAGGGAAACAAAAAGCCAAGAAAGCTTAGAAAGCAGTGAGCAAAAGATACAAAAGCAAGGTGCAAAGCACATAAGCCACACAAGAACCTTCTAGTGCTCAGGAGAAAGGAGCAACACAAGAACGTCCTCCACAACAACCTCCATGTTATCGTTCATACTGAAGCTAAAAGGCTAGGAGTTACACAAGAACCTCCTGTGTCTGAATTTGTTGAAGTTCCGATCGCTGAATCGCCTAGTGCTCAAAAGACTTCTATTCCTGAAAGATTTACACCGAAGAAGTCTACACCAAAAGCTGCAACACCAAAAGATTCAACACCTAAGACACCAAGGGGAAGTATGTTTGGTGATATGCCACACGGTCCAATAAGTCTTGAAGACTTGGATGAATTTTTCCCTGAGACTAATGCTGAGATGCTAGAAAAACGTGTGAAAGTATTGGAAGATAAAGTTGCACAGATTGAGTTTGAAAATGCTGAGCTTGTAAAGAAGGTGAATTAGAGTGAAGTTGAAAAAGAAATACTTGACGATAAAGTGAAGGTGCTCGAGAATGAACGTGAATATTACAAAGCATTGATAGAAAGTCTGCAGGACGCCAATGAAAAATTACAGACAGAGATTGTAGAATTGAAGAAAATTCAAGCTTTGAACGATCAAAGATTCCTCAGATTACAGAAGGTGTTATCTAACAATCTGAATATTGATTTTATCGCTAAATACGATCGTCTGGATCGTCAAGAAGCCAAGGAACGTGCTGAGAGAGAATTGGCTGAGAGTGGTAAAGGAAAGCAAGTTGAGGGTGAAGCCCCTAAATCTACTTCTGAGAAATCTACCGATGTCCCCGAGAAATCTACTGAAGATGTTTCAAAGCTTCTGAGTCTGATATCCAAAAGGTTGACGAATCTGTCAGGCCTTCTGATCCTATCATTGTAACTGAAGAAAAAGACAATGATGAAGCCAAAAAGGAAGATAAGAATGAGGATGAAGAGGAAGAAGGTTATGAAGATTGGAACGTTGGAGATGATGATGATGATTTTGATCAGGGTGGTACAGGCTTAAAGTTCAATGAAGCTAAAGTTTCTGATGAATTTGAGTTTTCTGATCTGTTGAACGATGAATCGAATAAGATGGAAGATAAAAGTCAGGGGGAGTCAGGGCAAAAAGGGCCTTAAGATGATATTGATTTGTTAAAAGTTGATCGTTTTGCAAAGCCTATGACTGTAGTACCTACAAAACCTTTAATACTGATGTTGGAACATAATGTATAAGAAGGTGAGTTTGTACATAACTATACGAAGGAAGATCTGGCGAAACTAGTTGAAACTGAAGCTGATAATTTAGAGTTTGATTTTGAAGAGGTTATGAATGTTAACACTTTTGAACCTAAAGAGTATCTATACCAAAGAAGGTTTGAAGCCGATGGGTATAATCATGTGATAGTGGAAGATTGGTTATCAGATGATGAACCAGAATAAAAAGCTAAGTATGTTGGTCAGGATTCAGAAAGTTTTCCTACATTTGAAGAGATGTATAAACAGTTGAATGAAGATATGTTGAAAGATAGAATTGATGAAGAGCTACGTGAAGGAAAGACTCCTAAACCAATGACCAAAGAAGAGATTGCTGAAGCGTAAAAGTCCTGGTTCAAGGAGATGCCTCGTGAACGTAAATTTCTACGTCCACTAGCATTCTTCACCAGAGATAAAGATGTTTCTTTGGGAGATATACTGAGTCGAGGATGGTTTAAAGAGCTCAACGTTTATGCAATCAAAAGAGAATTTGGAGTGCAATACTTCAAATATCTTGCTGATTTAAAAACATTGCCGTATTGGGATATGGAAGAGCTAGTGCAAATAGTGAATGTTACTTATCAGATGAAGACAGTTGATCAATTGTTGTGGAAGATGATTAAGTACGAAGCTGATAAAGGTTGGAATCACTGGAAGCCATTTATTCTGAGACGAAGAATAAAGATCAACAAGGCTACAGGAGAAAAGGACACAACGTTAATTATGAAATGTCCTAGAGCCATGAGGAATATGCCACTTATGCCGATCAAACAGAACTTCTATCCTTTATTCAAGTGGTGGCAAATTGATCCAGCTACATGTGAAGCAATGATTGTGTTAAAGTTTGAAGATCACTTGGATATTGCTAAAGAACGAGTTGAAGTGATGGGTCATCAGGGTATGAGAGGTTTGTGGAGGACGATGAGGATTCTAGATCCTATGTGGTTGGTTAACTGCTCGAGAGAAGATATAAAATGCCTTTTCTACAGCAAGATTGTTTTTGAAAAAGAGAAAAGGTACAAGCAATGCAGTATCAGAAAGTTGTTAACGTTCGCTATGCACGTAATGTAAATTCTGGTAAGATGTGGCTGACAAAGTGGAGGGATCTGGAAAGAGTCGAATTTCTTTAGGAAGAAACCCGAAGTGAGGCGATCAAAGAAAAGATGGAAAAAGCGGTTAGGCAAAGTTCGCTCAGAATGTCTAACTTTAAAGACCACGCCAACTG
This sequence comes from Scalesia atractyloides, assembly GCA_947069175.1. NCBI lineage: Eukaryota > Viridiplantae > Streptophyta > Magnoliopsida > Asterales > Asteraceae > Scalesia > Scalesia atractyloides. Next base: position 73,829,930 of record CAMTDV010000016.1, read on the forward strand.
ATCAAAGCCGGATCCAAAACAAGAGAGACGAAAGAAGCCGTACAAGAACTTCTTTGGTCAAGTACGTTAATGTTTATATGAAGACAGAGTTTTGAAGACTGATAAAAGACGAAGATGATATCCAAGGGGGAATCTGTTGGTGCATAGTGCTTATGTGTTTGTCTCATATCGAGTCTGCATTGTATAGAGCTGAATAGCTAGGTTTTGAAGTATTTATGAAATGTTATAGCCAAGTTCGCCCATAAACATGTTAAGTATGCATGTTCGGCCGAACTTGCATATGCAAGTTCGGGCGAACTTGTTGGTCCTCATGGGCCGAACTTGTTGTTCTATAAATACCTAGCTTGTGTGTCTCATTTGTAACTTTAGCATCTCGGAGGCGAAGCTCTATCAGTCTGTATCCAGAACGTTTGATATATAAAACTGACGTTTAACTGATTAATTCTTGTCTATTGGTAAAACGACGTAATATTTCCGCTATTATGGACGTTAGATATCAAATTTAGGTTCCTAAGCATCGAGGATCGGTCCTACAGTTAAGTCAAGTTCTTTAATTCTACTAATGCATCTTGGATCAATTGAGAAATGTGTTGAGGTTTAAAGTGGATAAACATATTGGCAATCTAGGTAAATTTGTTTAAAATTAATGGTATTAAAAGGTCAACGCTACTGGTGATATGTCTCAAATAACTTATTGATCCTTAGACACGAATTCCCAAAAATTATGTCCGTAAATATGGTTGTACATAGATTCATTTAATTACAGAATAAACCCAATAAGATTTTCGGTATGTTTTAGCATAAACTTTCTAAAAAAAAAATTGTTTCTATCTTGTTTTCAACAGCCAATGATGGAAAACGGATCTTCGAAGTTCGAAAAGGTGCTAAGTACTTGGAATCCTGATGACAACGGTTGGGAGCTACCTGTAAAATAAAAAATGAGTCGAAACGATTAAAAATTCATTAATTTGAAACGTTACATTGTTTAAAACATTTGTTTGTTCATAACGGATCAAACCTGGGTCATTAACTTGGACTCGGTAGACAAATTGGTTAACTAAGGTCATTAACTTAGACTTGATCAACTAGTGGATTTTCAAAACTGGTAAAAGTGTTAAAATAAAAGGTTAAAATTGTAAAATCTTGAAAAGGTTGAAAAACATAAATAACAATGAACCAACTTCAGACGAAGTTGATTGATAGGTTTTGATTTGTTTGGTGGTTACTTTGTCCAAAGTTATCTGCAAGGAATAACTGTTTTGGGTGCAAGTTCGTCCGAAATGCTTCATACAGTATAAAAAGCCTCAACTTCGGACCAATTGTATGTTATCTGTGTGTGTGTTTCTGAGAAGGCGATTTTGTGCAAACTTGTAATTGCATTTGATATAACGTTATTCTGCCCAAATTGGTACTTTATTTAGGTGATTTGCACACCTATCCCAATGGCCGAGGTAGATTTCTTTGTTAAAGACCATAAATTTGATGATTAACAGTTGTGTCAGACTTAATATTGTTAAATCTGATAGATTTAGGGTTTAACTGATCAAATTGAACGATGAAAAACCTTAATCGACACTTAATGATCATAAATGAATCATCAATTGGATTGATAGATTAAGTTTGAGTAAGTTGCAGGTTTGTTGAGGTGGGGAAGATGACCTAGTTCGTACAAACTACGTCATGAAGTTTTGAAACTGTTCTTTGTTCCACTTCGACGAAGTTACAAATTGAATAAACTGATGATTTAAAAAATATGTTAAGGTTCAGTTCGTTCGAAGTAGTGAAATGTTAATTTTCATGTGTTTATAATGTTCCACTTCGTGCGAAGTTGTGGATTACTTGTCTAGAATGTGTTGTTTATGTAATCCAGTTCGTGCGAAGTTGTGCTTTAAAGTGTTAATATGTCAAAATTTCTAAGTGCTGTTAGTTTTTATGACGTGCAACAAATTGTGCAGTTGAAGTATTCAAAGTTTCATAACACAAGCGTAACATTGGATAAGAAGACTTTTCCTGGTCTTGAACCATTCTCTGATGTGTTAGAGTTTATGAAGTGCTTGCCGGTGACAAAGGCTATCACGGATAAACATATAGTGTATCGTTCACACGTTAACTTCTTCTGGAACTCAGCAAAGTTCAACGAAGCTGCCAAGGTTATTACATCTGGTGTTCGAGTTGGAAATGAAGATAAAGAGATTACTGTTACTGAAGCAGATGTACGCGAGTTCTTGAATTCAATGATAGTGCACCGGATCCAACTGGATTTCATGAGCGAATGGTCAAAGGATGCTTCTATAGAATGGGATACCATGGTTATGTGAACGCTACATTATTCAAGAAGGGTGGTCTTGGTTTGCCGTACATGTTCTTCTTACACGCCTTGATACATGCTTTCAGTCATAGAAGAGTTGGGTCTAGACGATATGCAAGATTATATGATGTGTATGGCGACTGCGCTAGTCTTAAACAAGAAGTTCAACTATTCTCGCGTCGTGTTCGAGCATTTGCCAAAGAACACCGGAGATGACAAGTTTCTGCTTAACCTTGATTTGTTCAAATGTGATAGATGAAAAGTTCAAAGATATTGTGAAGGATCCAAATGATGTGTTTTAATTACATCATAAGGATGAAGATACTCTGAAAAAGTTAAAGACTTATCAAAGGCAGGATTCAGCTGGCAGTGGTGATGAAAAAGATGAATTGAAATGTCTAGAAGATTTCAAAGAAAAATGCAGTCATTGGTATATAAAGTCAGAACCTGAGAAAAAGAAACGCAACAGAGCCTCAAAGAAAGTTGAAACGATGTTGATAGATGAACCAGATAGTGAACTTGAGAATGTCGAAAATGTTGTTGGTTCTAGTGCACTAGTGAATGTTAAAAGTCAGGAAGTTGAAATTGAAACAGCTGAGGTGATCGTGATGATGTGATTTCAGCAACCTTTAATAAAGATGATGAATCCTCTGAAGATTCTGCAGACATTCGTCAGAAAAAAGATTGAAAAAGAACTGGAGGAAGAGAGGTTGAAGAAATGTGGTGAAGATTTATATGTGCCATCTGAAGAAGAATTTGATGAAGATAGGCCTAAAAAGAAATCAAAACGTGTGAAATCTAAAGCTGGTGAAAGAAAGAACCAATTGGATCTCCAAGTACGAAAGGCAGAAAGTTACCTAACGAAGATACATTAGCCAGAGAAAGAAAGTTGTTACACCACCACAGGCATCTCAAGTGCAAGATCTACCTCCACTTACTTCTGAAGTTCAAGAACCTCCAACTGCAACAATTCAAGAGCAATCAACTGCTTCTATTCAAGAACCACCTATGATTATTCAAACGAGCACATCTACACCAAAGGAAACTCCACCGTAGGTTACTACAAAGATTACTTCGAGAATGACGCCAAAGTCTAAGCATTCAACGCCACAATGAGGTAGAAAAAAGAGGTTTTGGAGAACCGAGTAATGTTTTTGGAAGATGATAGAGGTTATTTGAAAGCAATGGTAGAAAGTCTTGGTTCTGATAATGAGAGATTACGCAAAGTTATTGCAGAACTTGAAGCAGAGAAAGCTCATAATAACAAGAAATTCATATGTTGCATCGTGTTTTGACGAACAGTCTCGGAATAGACTTTAATGCTGAATACAATCAATAGAAGTTCAAGATGCAAAAGAGCAATCTGAGAAAGAAATGTCTACGCAAGGTAAAGGAAAGGGTGTTGTTGAAGGAAATTCTGATCCAATTGTTGAAGAACCAAAGCCTACTAAAGAGCTTATTCTTGAATAAAGTCTTGAAAGAAGTTTGGTTGTAATAGGAGATGTGATTGATATTGTTGACAATCCTATTCTTCAACGGATTACTAATCTAAGACGTGCAAGAGCTGAAAGAGTGGAAATTGAAGAAGAAAAAGATGAGGTCGATGAAATGAACATTGATGATAAAGATGATGATCCTGTCGACGATAAAGATGATTCTGATCACGGTGATGATGATAATGATAGTCAAGGGGAGTTGGTCTAACTGTTGAGTTTGCAAAACTACATGAAGATTTTGATTTTGAGTCTGTACTAAACGATGAAGTGAATGTTGAGAATGAACAAGTTCAGGGGAGTAGACAGGGCCAAATAATACTGAAGCGTTAGGAATCGTCCCATCTAATCGTGTTACAGCTGTTCCTGATACCTATAAGCCGATGATCCTAATGTTAGAACATAACGTCGAAGAAAGAGAACTTGTGCATAATTATACAAAGGAAGAATTGGCCAAAATCTTAGAAATTGATGCTGATTCATTTAATTACGATTTTGAGGAAGAATTAGTTAATATCAGCACATTTGAGCAAAATAGTTATATTTACAAGAAGGTGCCTGAACCAGACGACTATGATCGAGTTATTGTTGAAGATGCTTCAGACGATGAAGTTGAAAAGCATACTTGATCTGATACTGATAGTTTTCCTACATTTGAAGAGATTATGAAAGAAATTGATCAAAGATTTGCTAAAAAGAAAGATCGACGAAGTTGTTAAAGATAGAAGCATTCCTAAACGTTTATCGAAAGAAGACATAGCTGAAGCTAAGAAGTCTTGGTTTAAAGAGATGCCGAAAGAAAGAAAGTTCAAACGAACATTGGCATTCTTTACCTGCGACAAGGATAAATCTTTTGGAGACATTCTAAGTTGGGGTTGTATTAGGGAGCTAAACGTATATGCAATTAAAAGAGAGTTTGGTGTTCAATACTTCAGGTATTTGAATGATTTGAAGAGTTTACCTTACAGGGATATTGAGGAATTGGTATAGACGAAGAATATCAGCTACCGGATGAAATTTAACGATCAACGTTTGTGGAAGGTTATCAAGTTTGAAGCAATGAATGGTTTTAATCATTAGAAACCATTTATTCCTAAACGTCGATTGAAGATAAACAAGGTGACGAGAGAAAAATATGTCACATTGATTATGAAGAGGCCTCTCGTTTCGGTTTAATCAGAGCGTTGTCCACAATCGTTGGGCTTGCCCATACCCACGAATAAGAATAGATTCATTAAAATCCATGTAGGTAATTGAGTATGTAACTAGTAGAGCATATATGCATCCAATTTTGAGGGTAGTACTAAGACATGGGCATGAATTAGAACAACATGTACTATTGGTGCATATGTCTGTTGCCTACATCATTATGTATCGAGTCTGAGTGAATAGGATTTAATCTGTTAGAAACAAGGCGTATTTATGAAATGTATAGGCCAAGTTCGCCCATGGAATGCATGTGGGAAGTCAAGTTCGTCCGAACTTGACTAGGTGAAGTTCGGGCGAACTTACCCCATGCCTGTCCATTTCCAGTCGAACTTGCTCTACTATATATAGGTGCCTTGGGATTTCATTTGAAAGAGCTGGAGATTTTGGCACAGAGACAACGAAGCTCTGTCGGATCTGCTTCTCGAATGTATTGAACTTTAGATCAATGAAAACAACCTTTAAATGAGTAATTCTTGTTATTTGGTTAACTTGTCATTAGTTTCCGCCTAATCGGACAATAGATAACAAATTTAGGTTCCCGTGCTAATTGTGGACGTTCCTACAAGTGGTATCAGAGCCTGGATACCCAAATTTGTTGGAATCAAGACAATAATTTCTCTATTTCATCTTCATTCTATCTTTTTTTTAACATTTTCACATATTTGATGATTTCATGGTCAAAAATGGGTGATTTTTGAATATGTCATGTAAAACACACTAATAACAAACCCCTGAGAGTTTGGACATCAAATTCAAACATTTTGATATCAAAAAATTGCAAAAACCATGTTTTGGAAACAAGTTTCAGCCGAACTTAACAACAAGTTCGACCGAACTTGATTAAAATTCCTTTGATTTTCATCAAGTTCGACCGAACTTGATAGAATTTCAAGATTCTTACAGAAGTTCACTCGAACTTGAGAGATATTTCAACATTTTTACACAAGCTCGACCGAACTTGAGTAAATTCTTGATTCTCTCTAACAAGTTCGCCCGAACTTGATAATATTCTTGAAATTTAACATAAGTTCGACCGAACTTACCTGTTTCTTGAAATTTTTCACAAGTCCGCTCTAAAGTGTGATTTATCAAATCCCACATCAAGTTCGATCGAACTTCATAAGTCTGTGACAAGTTCACCTGAACTTGTCTAAGGTTCTTAAAAAAAAGTCACGAACATTATATATTGTTAGAATCGTATCGATGAGATGATTTTAAAGATATAATCTGATAAGTCTTCAGGTTATCAAAATGGAAGATTTCCACAACGTGTTCGTTTCTCAAATGGCTTCTTCATCAAATGCTAATGTTCTTGCGGCAAATCAGATGAACATCGACAACGAAATGGGTACTACGTAGAAACCACCAAAGCTAATGAGCATGGATGAATTTGAAGGATGGAAAGAAAAGTTTGTGAATTGGATACAAGCGAATCAATTCAACAACTGGGTTGCAGTTGCGGATGGTTACAAATGGCCAAAGGATGAGCGTGATCAAGATCTTCTGCTGAACAAGTTTTTCAAAAACCGACAAAGATAACTATGTTGCGGAGAAGAAAATGATCAGCTTAATATAACAATCAGTGAAGGAAGATATCTTGATACTATTGCCAGAATATGACACTTCACAAGAATTATGGAATTCTCTTTGTCAGAAATTCAAAGGAAGTGATGAAATGATCAAAAGCAAAAAGGCTTTCATCAAGAAAGAATTTGAGATCTTCACGATGATTAAAGGTGAAACAATGAAGTAGATGATTGATAGATACTGTCACCTCATGGTCCAAATGCGGAGACATGATATCAAAAGATCTAATAAAGAGCAAATTGAAAAGCTGGCTGATGTACTTCCAGAAGGAGAATGGACAACATATCTGACGATTCTAAAGAATAGTCCATCTTGGAGATATTTCAGGTTGTCATCCTCCATCGACAAATTGGAAGGTCATGAAATGGAGTTAATGAAGATTGCAAAATCAAAGAATGCTAACGTTGTTGAAGATGTCGGTGTCTATTACATAGGAGGTATTCCAGATACTCCGCTCAAAGCCCGAAAATTCAAACAACATTTAGTACAAATACAAATTCTTCTCCAAATCAAAGTTTTTCATATGCTGGTTACACAAGTGCTAGTTCAAGCTCATCCTTCCAAAATCAGACAAGTCAAACCAATTCTGATTCAAATGTTTTCTAGTGCAACATAGCAGTTGATTTGAAGAATATATTTCCTGAGAAAGTGGCCAAACAGCACACAGCACTTGTTGCTACTGTCCTCGAATCATATGAAAGTCTCATTGCTGGAAAGATCGGTAATCCAGAGATGACCGTAGAAGATTACGATCAGGTGGACGAAGAAGAATTGGAGCTGATGGATATTAAATGGAGTCTGGCATCTATCATCAAAAGAGTTTCCAAATTTGTGGCGCTCACTGGAAGGGATATTGTTAACTCAAGCAACAAGCTTGGATTTGACAAGACTAAAGTCACATGCTTCAGGTGTCGACAAAAGGGACACTTCAAACGTGAATGCAACAATCAAGAAGCAAGTGGAAACCAAAATCCTTTTGGAAGCAACAATGAGTACTACAAGAAAGCTCTTCAATACAAGCCATATCCGAAAAGAACACAAGTCGAAGTAGAAGATAAATCTGCAAAGGCAACCGAACAAGCTCTTGTTGTTACTCATGAAGAAGATGGTTTTGACTAGAACATATACATCGGAAAGAAAACTGTGTTGCTATGATGGAAGAGGTAGTGAATGAATCTCATACATCGTATGTCGATGCTGTGTTGGAAAATGCCATTCTGGAAGGATATAGACAGAGAGCTGAGGAAGAAGAGTTAGCTTATCTTGAGATGCAGAAACAAGAAGCTTTGAAAGCAAACGCAGAAAAGGTAAAGGCTAAGGTAAGTGTGTCTGAAAAGAAAGTTGTGAAAGTTGTGGAGGTTGAAAAACCTTGCACAAAGTGCGCAAGTCCTTGTGAACCATGTCTTGATAAAGTCAAAGTCATAAGAGAATTGGCTGTACACAACGAAAACATTCGTTATGATTACAGAACCATAAAAGAAGCTTATGATAAAATATCAAGCAAATATAAAATATGTTGAACATGCTAATACTGAGCTTAACGCTAATGTAAAAATGTTAAATGCTACAGTAATTGAGAAACAAAAGGCAATTAACATGTACATTAATACAATTGCTGAAACAAAGCGTGAGTTTCACAGCATGAAAATTGAAACGAAATGGGTAAGACAGCTTCTAAAGAGCTACACCACAAACACATATGTCATTGATCACATTTTATCTACGATTAAATCGGAGGAAAATGGTGAGAAATCAAAGCGTAAAGAGTACGGATGTGTTCCTCCACCATTTCTTGCAAGTTATTCATGCAAGAAAGATGATGAAGTTGTAAAGGCATTTAATCTACTTATTTTGTCTGATAAGAAAAATAACTTGCCTGAGAACATTGACGTAGACTTTACTAAATCAAATGATGACAATGAAGCAGTCGTAAAAGATGTGGTTAAAAATCTGTTGGGAAATGATTCTGATAACGGCAGCTCTCAAAGCGCCAAATCAGGTTCAAACAATTCTGATACACAGTCTGAAAATGACGAGACAGCTTCAGAACATGATCTAAGTGATGGTCCTAACGTTGTCATGTACAAGGTTAAGGATTCTGATAGATTATACTTCGATGATAGCTTTCCGATTCGGAATGTAAAAGAAGATCAAATGGATAAACTGTTTAAACTTGTAGAAGTTTCATTAGATGATCTTGACAAAAATGAGAAAAGATTTTACTCGAAACCTAAAAGGAATGCTAACAATTATGGAAAGGTTGATGGTGATTTTCCTGAGCACAGGAGAGTAGGATTAGGTTTGAAGGTTGAAGAAGAAGAACCGAAGAAGAAGGAGAAACGGGGTTCTAGGAATACAAAGGTAAGAATATAAAGTTTTTGTACAGAACGAGCACAGTTCAAGAGGAAAGCATGATCGGTAAGCAATCGAATGATGAATTTAAGAAAGAAAAAGAACTTCGGGACAAGGCTAAGATCAAGTCCACAAGTGTAGTAAAACCCACTAGTGGAAATGGTTCTGATAATCGAAGTTGCTTTAAATGCAATAATGTTGGTCACATTGCTCGCAAGTGTCTGAATCTAAAGCTCGTGTTTCCACGAAGAAAAACTAAGTCAAAAGATGAAAAGCAAAAAAACCAGAGATTGTGAAACCTGTCACAGAAACAAATAGAAACTATGAATCTAAAATGAAGTGAAACCTAAAACGAGTTCGAAGTTTGAAAACTCAACATTTGAAAAAGGTGAAACTTCAAGGTTTAATGAAATCAAAGATTCTAGGTTCTATATCAAGAAAGCAAGAAGCAAACTACAATCATGGGTTGCTAAGAAAAGGCTTTATCATCAGAAAAACCGAAGTCTGTTGCTAAGAAACTTAAAATGTGAAATCAACTGAGGCAGTAATCAAAAAGACAAAGAAATAAAAGGTCAAAACGTTTTCAGAATCGACATTGGACGAAATGTTCAATGATGATTTTGAATACGATGAAGAGTTAGAATATGGTTATCATGCTTATCATGTCAAACCCAAAACCAAAAAGGTTTGGGTTTTCTTATTCAAATAGTTGCTTTGTGTGTAGGAGTTCCAAGATCTACTTTGTTAAAATAAATCTGGATAGCGGAGCTCCATGAGTATTTAACTTATCTAGAAAGTCATAATCTTTGACGTTTTTGAAATCACAAGTGGTTGAAAAAGAAAATTTAAAATTTTTTGAGAAAATCCACACTGTTAAATAGAACACTGATGATTATATTGAAAAGTCATTTAAAATAGATTTCTACAAGTGATTCTTACAAAGTGGTTTCTACTAGTTGATGTTATCAAAATTTAATGGTTTGTTTTGCTAACAATTGATGATGCAGAAAATGAAATCAAAAGGATCGGACGACGAGTTCTTGTGATCCTCATTGGTTTGTTATCTTTTTAGAATGTTATTTCTTAAATCCTAAAATCCAAAAATATGTTTTTTGTTTTTAGGGGGAGTAAGAAAATTTAAAAAATTTTAGAAAATAAAAAAACATATGAAAAAATTGAAAATTATTAGAAAAATAAAAAACATATGAAAAAATTGAAAATTCAAAAACATTGAAAAAGACAAAAAGAATTTGGTTTTCTCAAAAAGGAAATAATAGTACATCAGTGGACTATTACAATATGCTAAAGAATTGTAAAGTTTAAAGGTGATAAACAAGTTTTACTGTGGATGTGTCGATAGACTTTAAATGTTCAGTAAATTGTTTTCCGGGACATCAACTAAATATTACAGCTGCTTAAACTTGTGGAATAACACATCTTGGATATATGGACTTAGTACTCCGAAATTTTGATTGAAGGGTTGCCTGATTCTGAGATGCAAGGTCTTTATAGATAGTTGATATCTAGGGTATTATACAAGTTCTTCTGATTTTACGGAAGCAATAGCCTAGAACTTCTATAATGCTTTTGCTAAAAACCCCAAATTAGCATGCAAAATTTGAAAAGAATCGAAAGATCTAATCATTTGCAATGCTTAAAAGATTCCTTAAGTGGAACACACCTTAAAGACGAGCCTTCATCTCTTTGTCTGTATGATAGTACTAACCTGAGCTCTCAAGGCCTCGCACAACCCAGATACAGATATCAATTACGCTATATTCACCTGTAAGATGAAATCTAGGGAATCTGGATTCGGGAGTATATTCAAGAAGTGGGAAACACAGTTAAGTCAAGTTTTCATAATTCTTACCTTAACATATCTTGGAACAGTTGAGAAACGTGATAAAGTTTAAGTGGACAAACGTATCGACAATCTAGGTAACCGAGTTTAAAACTTAAAGTCTCAAAAAGGTCAATGGTACTAGTGTTATGTCTCAAACAAACTTATATGATCCTTAGACACGAATTCACAAAAATATGTCTGTAAATATGTTTGTACCTAGTTTACTTTACTTGTTAAAAGTTCTATAGATATTTTACTTGCTTTTCAAGATAAAAATTTAAAAGATTTGCAGTGTGTTTTAAGCATAAACTTTCTAAAATACAAAAAAATTTGTTTTTACATTAGTTTCAACAAGCCAATGTTGAAGAACGGATCTTCGAAGTCTGGTAAGAAAATCTAATGAATGTTAAAAAGTTCATTAAATTGAAACTTTAAAATAAGATTGTTCATAACGGTTTTTTTCAAACTGAGGTTATTAATTTGGACTTGGTTGATATATTTGGTTAATCAAGGTCATTAACTTGGACTTGATCAACTAAGTGGATTTTCACAAATGATAAAAATGTGAAAGTTGAAGGTTTTAAATTTAAAATGTATTCAAGGTCATTAAGTTGAACTTGAAACAATTGATGTTTTTGAAAAAGATTGAAGTGAAGATTATAGTTCGAAATGTTAATGGTACAAAATTTCAAAACAGTGAATCCGATATATTTATTTAAATGTTAGAATTTATTTAGATAAGTAGTAAAGCTTGAGGGGGAGCTAGATAAAACACTATCCAAAGATTTCAGAAAACTCAAAGCTAGGGGGAGTTTGAAGTCTAAAGACCAAAGCAAAGTGGAGTCTGAAGAGTAAAGCTTAAAGCTAGGGGGAGCATGTTGATTAAAAGTTTATAAAGACCAAGCTCAAGAAAAAGGAAGAGGATATAAAGATCAAGATGTTAAAGTTTATACAAGAACTAAAGATCGGAAGACTCAAAAGATTATATATGTCAAAATGACTGCGGCAACATCCAAGAGGAGTCTGTTGGTGCATATGTCTTTTGCCTACGTCATTATGTATCGAGTCTGAGTGAATAGGATTTAATCTGTTAGAAACAAGGCGTATTTATGAAATGTATAGGCCAAGTTCGCCCATGGATTGCATGTGGGAAGTCAAGTTCGGGCGAACTTACCCCAAGTTCGGGCGAACTTACACCATGCCTGTCTATTTCCAGCGAACTTGCTCTACTATATATAGGTGCCTTGGGATTTCATTTTAAAGAGTTGGAGATTTTGGCACAGAGACGGCGAAGCTCTGTCGGATCCGGTTCTCTAATGTATTGAACTTTAGATCAATGAAAACAACCTTTAAATGAGTTATTCTTGTTATTTGGTTAACTTGTCATTAGTTTCCGCCTAATCGGACAATAGATAACAAATTTAGGTTCCCGTGCTAACCGTGGACGTTCCTACATGTACGTCACCAAGAGGCTTCATTAAGAGGACGCAAGGGCATGATCAAAATGGTATGGTCATAATAATGATACATCGCTTTCCTCAGAGTTCAAGAGGTGATCACCAAGGAATGAAAGGTGAGTTTATCGAGTTCTTTAAACTAAGGCTCAATCTTATTGGAGTTTGTGGTACCTGAGGAAAATCCACTTCATCTTAACTCGTGAATTATAGGTTGGGGATGATGTGACAACCCGCAATTTTAGGTTAATACTTTAACCTACCGACATTTAATTTAGACATACATTCATAGCACTGCATTTAACTAGGCTTAGTTAAATGAGTCTACTTTGGTAAATCGGGGAATTACCAGAAGACACACATGATAACTCTCGAACATTGGTAACTAGCACGAATAATGTTATAAACGGGTGGTTTATACGAAACTTATGTGCAGCATGATAAATATGTGAACTATATGCTTTGAATTTAAATTACAAGTTGTTATGGCCTTTGTGTGAAAGTTACAAAGTTAGGTGTGTTTGGAGCTAATACTGAAAATGGAATAAAACCCCTGCAGCCCTAATCATTCCTCATAATCCAAGCTACGGCAGTTCTTCTCCATCCTTTTCTTCTGATCTTCTGGCTACCCAAGTCTCTCAATCATCTACTATCTACCATTCATTCCTCCTAGAATAATCTCTATATCGATCTAAGGTGTGTGTTTTGTAGGGCCCCTATCCCGTATTGATCATCACAAAACTGTTAATCTACCAAGGGTGCGGAATCTCCTTGATAAACCAATTAACCAGAAACAAGAAACTAGATGACGAACTCGAAAACAATTCACAAACTGATCTTCTGTGATTATCAAACCGATTGTTTACAACCATTCAAGATCATAAGAACTCACAACCTTTCTATATGTTTTCTCAAAACTCTCTCTAGTGTCTATAATGTCTAACCGAACCCTAAAGCATAATGCTGTTTATATACTACAGCCACGCACATGGGCTAGGTCATGGGCTGCGATTTGGACAAGCCCAAATCTCCTACCATTCCCCTAATGCGGGTTTGGTTGGCCCAAACACTACTAATTAACCAATATAAAGCTAAGCCAGCTAACCGTTTATCGATTCAATAATTACAAGATATATAAAGACAAATCTAAGCTTTTTTCACAAATATGCACCAACAAACTCCCCTTTGACAATAGCTTCATTTAAATAACTGAGTCTTTAGTCTTCTTACAATCTTTATGTAATCTTTTAACGTCTTTTGTCTTTGGATAGCTTCAGCTTTAATAGCTTTTGTCAGCAAGAGACTCCCCCTAAGCTGATGTATCCAATCACCAAATCTTCAAACGCGTTAGCACTTGAGTAAACTCTAGTTCATCTTTGCATAGCAATCCTCAAACCTTCAAATCTTCAAATCTACATTGTAGAAAGGAGGTTCTACCATGCATACGAACAAACTTCCCTTAATTAAACTCCAACTTCTCAGCAACACATTGCTTCAATCTGTATACTATAAAATAAACATCTCGAGAAATCATTAGAATGTTTCAACATAGTTAAACAAAGTATTATTAATCAAGAGATGGAAAAACTGTATCACAGATTAAGCAATTTTCAATTCAACACACACTCAAACATATATGTCCAACACACTATAACCTGCAAGGTTTTAAAATTTTGAACTCTTCTTCTAACACTGTCTCCCCCTATGGGTAACAATTCCTCCATGAACAACCATTTTCTGTACGCAAAGAATTTTAACGAAAACAAACAATATTTTTGGATTTTTTATATTTTCTGAAAGCCAATAAATAACAGAAACATAAACACTCTATTTTTGTGAGAATCACCAGTAAGAAGATCATAATCAGAAAAATCAAACTGTTTTCACACTATCAGATAATTCTGTAAGTAATTTTCGTGAAAAGCAGTCCAAGACGATTACCAGTATGTTTGTCCACTTAAACAAAATGCATGAAATTTTCAAGTGCCATTACCTATGATATGTTAAGGTAATATTATATTGTTATACTTGTGTGTCCCACTTGAGGACATACCCCCACGATCAAGGTATGCACAAAGCTTCCTCGTAGTAGGTGAGTATACCAAAATTCATCCTTTTGTTTTACAACGTTAGATAATTGGTGATCAGGTCAGTACTTCCGTACAGCAAAGAGACCAACATCTAATGAGGGTTAGGGTAAATACCACAGTTTTTGGTACGTTTTATGCATTGTGCACATTTGAATAACTCTCTAGGAAAGCTTCTTCATATCTGGGTTTTTGGCATTTTAGCTCTTTTAAGATATCCTGGTTGTGCCTAGGTCAACATATATCCGGATGCAGCAGAAGGACAACCCTGATATCCCAGATGAAATAACAGTATAAAGACCCAAATATCGGATTTTGGCAATCTTAAACGCAAGATTTAAGGTCATTAAACCATACGCCACTGATATGTTACCCGCTCATACACAGTTCTCTAAGTTTACATCACTTTGGTAAGTTAATTATTTCATGCTTTTTGCCTACTGGTACATCATATGATGGAGCTACTATCACACTTAAGTAATTTAATTTCAATTTTAGTGTGACAGTCTAACTCGCTAATGTACTATCATTTCTTCTTTTTCACACAGTGACAACTCATTTTTGATTTTCTATTTTTTTATTTTCATGTTTTTCTATTTTTTATGTTTTATTTTTTATTTTTAAGAGAGCAATAAAATATTTACAAAATTCTTATGAAAAACTGGTTATTCAGGATTCCTCATGCTGTTGAGTTCGATTAAATGTTCAAAACGAGCCCTATCAAACGCTTTTGTGTAAAGATCTTCAAGGTTATCTAATGTGTCGACTCTGTGAAGTTCAATCCTTCGCTTTTTAGCACAATCCCGTATAAAATGATGACGAATGTCAATATGTTTTGTCCTACCGTGCTTCACGGGATTTTTTGTGATTGAGATAGTGGCATTATTGTCTATCATAATAGGAGTATGAGTAAATTTCAAACCGTAATCACGCATCTGCTGTGGTATCCAGAGAACCTGAGAGCAACAGCTACCTGCAGCAATATATCTAGCTTCACACGTAGAGGTAGACACGCAAGACTGCTTCTTGCATTGCCATGACACGATCCTCCCTCCTAAGAACTGACAACCACCTATGGTAGATTTTCTGGTTGATTTACATCCTCCAAAGTCTGAATCAGTGTATGCTACAAACTTCGAATCACTATCAGTAGGGTACCACAACCCAAGTTTAGGTTTCCCCTTCAAGTAACGTAGAATACGCTTCACCGCTTTCATATGTGACTCTTTGGATTCGCTTGATATTTGGCACAAAGACACACTGCAAACATGATGTCAGGTCTTGAAGCAGTTAAGTATATCAGAGAACCAATCATTGCCCTATACTAATTTGGATCAACGTCATTCACACTCTCAAGATCTGGACCAAGATTGTGATTCTCGCAGATAGGTGTGTTGAAAGTAGCACAATCCTCCATTTTGAAACGAGACAAAATGTCATACACATACTTTGTCTGATGAATAAACATCCCATCCTTCTTTTGTTCAACTTGCAAACCTAGAAAGTAGGACAGCTCACCCATCACACTCATCTCAAATGTGGTCTTGATTACTTCTTCAAATTCATGACACATGCTCTCATCAGATGACCAGAATATGATGTCATCCACGTATACTTGTACCAGCAGAAAATCTTCCTTCTTTCTCTTAATGAATAGTGTACTGTCAATCCCACCCTCGTTCAAATCCATTCTTCAACAAATGTTTTGACAGTGTCTCATACCACGCCCCAGGTGCCTGAGGTAATCCATACAAATCCTTATTCAGCTTATACACTCGATCTGGATAGTCTGGATCAGTAAACCCATCTGATTGTGAGACATCACCACTTCTTGGACTTTCCCGTAAAGAAACGCACTCTTCATGTCTAGTTAATAAACTTTGAAGCCCTTGAATAATTGAAGGCTAGGAGCAATCGAATTGCTTCCAACTTTGCCACTAGTGCAAACACCTCATTGTAGTCAATCCCTTCTTGTTGATTAACTCCCTTAATAACTAATCGAGCCTTGTTCCTAGTAACAATCCCTCGATCACTTAAACACCCACTTAGTGCCTATTTCCTTCTCTCCTTCTGGTAGATCAACTAACTCCCAAACCTTCAATTTCGTGAACTTAGCTAGTTCCTCTTGCATCACTTCAACCCATGAATTATATTTTAGAGCCATATGCACATTCTTCGGCTCCTCTTGGGCAATAAAGCATCTGTATAAGCACTCATTGATTATCCTCGTCTTCTCAATTGATGCAAACAAATATGAACCTTCAATAACACCTCTTCTTGTCTGAACACCTGCAGCAGGATCACCTAAAATGTTCTCCACTGGATGATCTCTGTTTGCTCATGTAGTAGCAATGGCGTCAGCTTCTAAGTTATCACCCATATTGGATCCAACCTCCCCTTGAATATTTTGATTTGCAAATGGCTTAGTGAAATCCTCCCCCTGAATAGGTTAAGACTCATTATCACTTGAATCCGCTGCTTCTGCATTTGCATTTGCATTTGAGGAAGTTTCTGGAGCATCTGTCATCGATATACTCGATCTCGGCATAAAGTCACCTTCTTCATCCTCTCTATTCACTGTTTGTATCAGCTGAGACTCATCTGCATTGGAAAACTCAGGAATATTAAATGATTTAAAGACACTATTATAATAACATAATATAGCAGGACCACTCGTTGATTGTTGAGGCGAATAACTCGTGATTTCAACGTTAAACACAACCTCAATTTCACCCGTTTTAGATTAAAAACCCTTTTATTTGGTGATCCAGGTACATAACCCAGAAAGTAACCTTCTTCAGCCACCTCACCGAATTTTTGTTTATCTTTATTTTTCACAATTGTGCAGGATAATCCAAATGGTTCAAAGCCTTACAAGTTTGGTTTCTTGTTAAACAATAGTTCGTGGCATGTTTTGTTAAACCGTTTAATAGTTAAAACTTTGTTTAGGACATAACAAGGTGTGTTCACAACTTCTTCCCAGAAAATAACTGGAAGCTTGGAATCAGACAGCATAGTCCTAGCGGCTTCAGTCAACGTCTTGTTCTTTCTCTCAGCGACTCCATTCTGTTGAGGTGTATAAGGAGCTGAGTATTGATGTTCACTTCCCTTTCACAGACAATAGAGTCTGATTCTTGAACTTCGTGCCATTATCACTCCTTATCCTCTTGATGCATGCATCACTGACGTTCTTCAATTTTGTAAAAAGATAAATCAGCAATTTAGTTGTCTCATCATTTGTACCTTAAAAGAAAACCCATGAATAATGTGAGTAATCATCTATGACAACTAAACAATAGTACCTTCCACCTATGCTCCTTACGTTTACTGGACCGAAAAGATCCATATGAAGTAATTCATAAGGGGCATCTATGGTAAGACTAGTGAGGTTTCTTATGTTGCTTTCCCTTTTGACATGGAAGAAATTTATCTTCCACATTAAACCTCTGCACTGGCATGTCACACCCCGACTCGCAGCGGAAGACAATTGAAGGGTGCGGCAAACACATAGTAATTCCACATAATTTAAAAAAACATGATATCATATAAAGAGGGAGTCATCGGTTACAACACGCTTAATTATCATATTACAAACCATATGCTCAAGTACGGTACTACGAGCCACTACAACTCTTATTCTACTATATTCTGCTACTCAAGCCATCCACACGCACGTTCCTTATTCCTGTTTAGTCTTACCTGAAATGCATGTTAGTTTTAAAAAGGATCAGCTAAACGCTGCGTGAGTTCCACTAGTTTAGTTGTTGTGGAACAATAGGTGTTAACAAGTTTAATTGCACTGGTCACAGTCACAGATGGAATTACACGAAGAGCACAAGTGAAACCGGGACTATTTTAACTGTGCCGTGTCACATTCGACACCTCAGCCCATTTACTGCGTCAGGTGCAGTTGAATGTCCCCAAAGTAGTTACAACATAACCAAGGTTAGGACGCTTGCAGTTGCCTTGTTACCGGCCGCCCTGGTCCGGAGCAACTGGTTTGTCAGACCAATATTACTATCCACTGCCCCATAACGCTTAAGTTAATCACTTGTAGTGGGGAGTTTGTTCGTGTGTTAGATAATTCACATCATTATAAGTTGGTGCAATTATCACAGTTTGTAACATGCAAATCACCCCAGAAAACAGTAAAACAGTTCAAAAGTGGGGAAGTGAAAACTCACTCCCACATTGGTTTAATCAACACAGTTTTAACATGCAAGTCCCCAGAAAACACGAAAACAAATTAAAAGCGGGGAAGTGAAAACTCACAGTACGAATAGTAGTATCAACAAACGGGTGACCAGGCAACTGGATCAACTTTAATAGCAAGCATGCAAGTTCGAACTCAAATCAGTATCTAGGTTGGTAATGGTTATAACTTGGATTCGATCAGGAGTTCTCACCCCGGATTGAGTCTATAGGACACTGGCATGGTGATGAAGGCCAGGGTAGTATTAGTTTTCAGTTTTGCTACCGGGCATCGTTTCGTGTGCCAGCCAAAGTCAGTAGTTTAACGTGTTAGGATAATGGTACGTGTAACACCCCAATCGCGTATTACAATAAGACGCGACGAAAATATCGAGGAGTCACGTTACAAGTTGCTCGGAACTACTGGTACTAAATTGTTTCATTGTTGTTAACATTGTTATACAATACAAAGAATACATGAAATTGTCTTTTGATTTAAAGAGGTCTAAAGCCCGGATGCATTCCAATGTGCAGCATGCTTGAATAATCGAAACTTGAAACATATGTGAAAAAGAGACATCAACAACAATGTTGGCGAGTACATAGTTTTGTTGGCCAAATAAATGGCAAAAGGTTTTGTATTGCAATTATTTGACAACTATGAGAGTTGTCATTTATAAATCGACTTTTTGAAGCCAAAGATTGGTGAAAAGGGGTTAGCATTTCAATACATTAACTTGATTGTGAAACTTGTGACAAAAGAGTTCTGTATACGGCATTACCATTATTACTAAGTAATTTTTATGCCTTTGAAAATTGTACTTTGATTTTTTAAAACATATTGAAATCAGTAATAAACTTGTGAGTATGTTATTAGAAATCCAATCAAGGATTAACAATAACAATACTGAAATCCGTCATAACTCGTGTGAGTACTATTGGAAATCAAATCAATGATTTATAATAGAACTTTGGATATCCTTCTAAGAATCTAACATATGAAAATAGATAGATGCTACGAGGATTTGGTTTGGTCACATTGAATCATAACATACGCATTAAAGTACACAAAGAATCCACTCAAGGATAACACTTTAGCACTTTACACATCCCACAAAGATCTAACTATAAAGATAGATAGATGCTACGATGATTTGGTTTGGTCACAGTGAATCATTGTATCACAAATATCCTAATTCTTAATTTGATTCAGATAAGGCTAGGAAGGGTAATACAATAAGCACACTTATATATAGGAAGTACCAACAACGTATCCACCATGCTCTTACTGTATTACTCTAGTTTTGTTATCTAAATCACCAACAATTTCTACCCACAAACTATAATCATCGTCGTGCAAAGTACTTCTTAGAAATCTTACTATGAAGATTGAAAGATTTAAGACTATACTTCAAATATCCAATAAGAATCTACTATAAAGATAGATAGATAGATCCTACGTGGATTTGGTTCATATCGTTAATCGTTGTGTTGCATAATCGGAATAATACACAAAAAGCACTTAGTAAACACATACATGCCATATATTTGAGAAAAATCGGTTACACGTATGAATCACCCCAAAACATTTGGAAAACGTAAAAGAGGGGGAGCAATGTACTCGCCCGGGATTGCGTATAAATCTTGTTCAAATGATATAACAAAGCTCAAAGGATCAAGAGTTCAAGTGTGTCGAACTTGAAAACGAGAGATTCGATAGAAGGAGGTATATAAACCAAACAAGATTTGCATCTTGTATATTATGGTTTATAATATCAAACATTCCGAATTGGAAGCATTTCAAAGTGTTTTGACTCGCTACGGCTTGCTAAAGTGGTTTACGCCACTTTAACGGGTCATAAACGTGACTATGGGTTCGGGTGGTTAAATATGTCCTATGACAAGTCTAATATGCCAAAATTAGTTTATATAAGTTGTGTAATCAGTTTAGATGTCAAAACAATGCTCTTATATGTTCAAAACTAATTTAAGTGCAAAAAGGGTATTTTCGGCAATATACGGAATACATATTCGACTTGTCATTTGACTAACCAAAAGGTATGACCTTTAGGTATAACCTCAGAGGGTTATTCATTATGATACTATGGTCATAATAATGGGCTTGGTCAGATCCTAAAGGTGCCCAAACGGGTCAGATTCGAAAAACAAAGCGGTAGTCAAGCCTGCTCGACTTACGACCTTAAACAAGTACTAAACTAAAAGTGACGAGTTAGACATGTTAAACATGCCTAACAAGGTTTATAAAACTGATTTGGCATCAAAACAAGGGTTTTGATACCCGAAAATAGTTCCGTCTTATAATGCACATTTTGCGCATTATTGACCGAAACTTTGACTCGTCACTACAACTAGTAAACGTGGAAATCAGTAGGCATGATCACTAAGGATCATAACCATCGTGATTACGATCACGTTGCAAAGTCCAATTGGACTTTGTCTTGACCACTTAATGGTCAAAGCTGAAAGTCAAACGCAGTTTGACTTTTAGCTTGAAATAGCTAAAAGAATGAACAAGACTATGGAAGAGTACTTACTTGTGTTTGAGAAAAATTTAAGAACTCGAGAGGAGGTCTCCAATTGCTAGAAACAACTCCAAAGAGATGGGAGGAAGAAAGAATGGAATGAGCAAAGAGAAATGGTGAAGATCAAGCCTATTTATATTAATCTTGGAGCTCCCAAATCATGCCAAGTGTTGATCCAGGTGTTAAGGCATGGATTAGTGTCACTCCAGGTGTCTAATGCAGGTTAAAGGTGGCATAGATTGCGACTTGGTGGCGAAGGAACTTAACAAGAAGATGCCAGCTTGAATTTAAGAAGCTTCTGAGTTGGGGCCCCTTACGGACCGTAAGGCCCTTGCAGGGCAGAAGTTTCAAAAATTGGCAGAAATGGACCCTGAACTTGTTTTCGTCGTGTTTCGGCACTTTTAACACCCGTTAACCCCATTTTAAGCTCCATAAGGATGAATAAATATAGGGAACTTGAAATAATATTAAAAAATGTCCAAGGTGTTGGTTCATTCTGTCGTACGGTTGCGGTTTTCGGTTAATTACGACGAAAATCGTAACGATTGTGCAAATGACTGTATACGCGTAACGAATGATATTTTTGCATTCCAATCATTAAAATTTCCTATATTTTAATGATTGCAAAAATTTTTGGGTGTGCGTATATACTCCGGATAACGATATACGCGAATCGGCATAGTTTCACAGAATTTGCAAAATAGCCCCTGGAGTTAAAATAGAGTGTTTTGCCATACCGAAGCCCTTAAAACTTGTATCTATGTTATGTAAAGGGTATTTAGGGTATGTTAAGCTTATGTCCTTGTTCGGAGTGTGCGTCGCTACGAGAATCGGAACACTTTTGTAGTTTGTTATAAATAGTCCATGTGATCGAATAGGCTTGTTTTTGACATACCAAACCTTTCAAAACTTATTTCTAAGTTATATAAAGGGTATTTTGTGACACCCGGCTATTTAGGCTGTCCCGTACAAATGTAACACGTGTTATGAATGAAATAAAGGCCATATTTGATTATTATGATGTTTGTATATGGTATTTGATGTGTCGGTAAATCCAAAGTTTGATAAAAATTACGTTGGCAATATTAAGATAAACGCTTATCGGGTAACGGTTAAAATGCGAAACGAACGTCGGTGACCGCCGGATAATGTTAAAACCCAAAAATAGTGCGTTATGAGTTAAATAATATATTTAATCATAATCGTGAGGAAAAATAATTTAAAACACTAAGAAACTCTATTTTTCGAGTTTAAGCGCGTACTGCACGATACTGCGCGTATCCGACAAAATGCTGTCAACACAGCCAGTTCAGGGCAACTAATAATTATTATAGTAATAATATGACAAGTTTATTTTTATAGAATGATAAAAATAAATTAAAATGCTTAAAACCCTATTTTGCGAATTTAAGCGTGTACTGCGCAACACAGCGCGCATACTGCCAATTACCGACAACGTAACTGGTCCTGGCATTAGAAATATTTTGGTGGTTTATTTTTATAAAGCGCTAAAAATAATTTAAAACGCAGTTAAAACGCTAGATAAATACCCGGTATCCAGTTAAATACCAGTTTTAAGCATATATATGATATATATATGTATGTATGCGTGAATATATGTATGAGAGAGATAGGTGGTAGCTAGGGGAGTTTCCCACCTCTTCTTGAAAAGCCACCATGTTGCCAAGTGTTGGGGGAACTCTAAACACAATCATTTAAATCTTTTCTTACACACCAAATCCACCAAAATCAAGAAACAAAATACTCTCACTCTCTCTATCTAAAAGCTATGGCTGAAACCACCTCCACCATATTCCATTTTCAAATTTTGAACCTTGTTCTTGAAGATCAAGTCCATTCCAAGGTGTTTTCAAAGGTGTTTGAAGATCTAAAAGAGTTTTCAAGTGTTTTCAAAGAAGAACAAGCTCCATATCATCAAAAATATAATAAAAACCCACTAAATTCTAGTAAGGTATAAACTTACTTTAAAATTTATATTCTTGTTTCATGATGATGATGATGATGGAAAGTTTCTCATAAACTTAGAGTTCTTCACAAACATGAAAACTAATAACAAATGGGTCTTCAAAGAAAATAAAATGGAAGTGTATGTGTGTATATCTATATATAGCCGTGGGTATGTATGTATATATGTTACAGATGAGTTTTGATTTTTGATAGATTCTTGTTGATTTGATTAATGGAAGTTTAATGCATGCATGATTAAAATGGGTTTTTATAAAAGTTCTTATGATTGAAGATGAATATGTAAAAGTGGATTTTTGGATGTATATGTGCACATGTGTGTCTGTCGTGAATGTACGTATAGGTACACATGCATGTGGGTATTTGTATTATGTTCATAAAGCATGGGAATGTTACATTAATGCTATGAATGATTTGGTGATGATAATATGAATATTTTAATGTCATGGAACATGTGAACATGAAATAAACATGTGTCTAGATGCATATAAGTACATGCATCATGGAATATGTGAAGATGAAATAAACATGTGTCTAGATGCATATAAGTACATGCATGTTGATGATAATATGATATGTGTGCATTAAGTGCTTGTACTTAAGCATGCATGATGATTAGTAGTCATGAAATGATGATAAAGTTTATGTTATGATAAAAATGATTTAGATCAGATTATAAACCTTAAAAATAAGGTTATATCATGTATTTAAGTAGTATGAAACTTGACATAAAGTTTACTAGCTTTGCATGTTGTACTATGTGCTTAAAAGTGTTGTAAAATACATGAAATCGCATGATTTATGTACCTTACATATAAACTGAACTAATATTATTATAACCATCATTTTATTCAGTATATAACATGTATTGTGTTAAAATATGAAGTCGTTTCGAGTTCGGATGGTTATGGTAACGTTTGACGCAAAACTATGCGGTAAAAACGGTAAAAATCGCCTTTTTAAAAGGGTTTTTACGAAACTGTTTTAGATCAGTAAATAAACTGATATTGTTTATATAAATAAAAGTATATTAACTTATATTAAGATTATTTGGTGTTTGGTTGGTCATACATGACTTCCGACACCTGAAAACGTTACCGAATCACTAAAATACGCATTTTTCAACATACACTAGAATGGGTTGTTAATGGATGAACCTTATGTGTTTAAATGTGTCATGTTATTTAAATATATGAATTTTATAATGTGTTAAGTGTTGACATGATAGCGGGAATTAAGACTATGCATGTACACTTGTATCTTTAAAACGGTATAATCGGTAAAAATCACGTTAAATGTGTAACTTATACATCGAGCATGAAAATTGATACATACGTTAACTAAATTTGTTCTTTCAGGTATGCATGCTTTAAAAATGATAAGTGTATGAGTTAACGAGATTTCGCGTGTTATGATATTGTGAAAATGTGCACGTTTATGTATATATATTACGATGCGCAAATCGAAGATATATAGTATTTATAAACGGGAGTGTAACGGATAAAACATTAAGGTCACCATATATATATATATATAGATATATATATATATGAACTCATATATATAATTTAATATGCCAACAGAATCAAAAATAATACTTTTCGAGAAAATCTCAAAGTTATGTGAAAAATCTAAGTATTGGAAAAATTTAGGAATTTTATAATATATTGATTATTAAATCGTGCCTACGTATGTTAGGACGTGTAGAATCAAATTGTGGGATCGCGCTATTTTAAATATGCACCAAAGGTGAGTGTCACTAAACCCCCTCTTTTTAATGTTTTGTATATGTTTTTGGGGAAGAACACGCCTTAAAAGGATAAGTATACGTTTTCGTATAAAATATGCCTTTGATTAAACTATAAATATATTTTCGTGGAAAATATGATTTGGAAATTATGTGATATGTTTTTTGAGAAAAACATGGTTTTGGATATAAATATGTTTCTGGATGAAACAGATTTTGGAATAATGATATATGCGTTTCGAGGATGAAACGGGGTGTTATGGGATAGAACGACCGTGTGGGTTTAAAATGTTTAAATCTAAAGTTGTAACGAATTTGCCCGGTCTCAAGATAGTGAGTATCGGGATTAGGCTTACGTTTCGGTGGGACGTCGGGGATTCGTACAACGTGTTATATTAAATTTTATCATTATAGTAGGATATATATATTGTTCATAAGGTTGGCACCTTGGGTGACCCATTGCGGGCACTGTGCGCGAACTTAGCCATTTAATCATTAATATGGATTGCGTGTAATTGTTGATAGATCTATCGGGTTGACAACCCCGTCGCGACCGGTAGCTCCGTGTCATGTCAAGCGACGAATTTATATTCTATTATTGTCTAGCGTTAATTATACCCTTAATGTTAATATATAGTTCGTATTGTCTTGCAAACATACGAGTCTGAATATTTGATGCAATAAATTTAATATGTGAAACTTGGGAAGATGCTTAGTACGGAGGTCTTGGGGAAACGCTTGCGACGGCTGACTCATGGATTTTTATTAAGGAAATAAAAATTGACTTTCCAAAATATTATTTGGATGTTTTGATAATAAACACATAATTAGAAAGTTTTTCATTGGATCAAATTAATTTAAATTTGATTATGTGAGCTCACCCTCCTTTGTGTTGACACTTGATTTTAACGTGTTCTTCAGGTACTTGAGCATGGCATCGGGAATCTTTGGCGTATCTTGTGGTTGTGATGCATGTTTGTTTAATAATAAACTTTGGACACTTTTGAAACTTATTTGGGACCGACTGTATCAAGATCCATAACGATCAAGACAACTTAACTATGTTATGGTTGTGGTTTATGTTTAAATTTGTAAACAATGTTTTAAATAAGTAATATGTCCAAAATTAACGATGCATCGTCCACTAAGATATTTATGGGCACCAATTCCGTCACCTTTACGTTTGTATTTCCGCTGCGACGTTTTTGGGGTGTTACATATTTAGGGTATGTTTAGCTCGTGTCCTCGTCCCAGTGTGTACGTTGCGTTTAAACGGGTTACGTTTAAGTATCGGTTATTGAAATGCCTTCAAAGAAAAAGTTTTTGAAAGCTCGAAATTTTGCACAAGGGTTACAGTCTTCCCTACTTTAGAAAATTTCGTCCCGAAATTTGTTTGAAGGAGACTGTCGAGTGTATTTGAAATGATTGAAAGATGAGCAAAGTGCTAGATTCCAAAAATGTGGAGCATTTTTGGTGTTGGAAATTTTAGGGGGATTCTAAGTGTGAGCAAGGATATTCATGGTATCTTAAGGTATTTAAACCTTTTAGAACTCATGAATCTTTAAAGTGTCATCGAATGTATAAAAATTGTTTCATCGAGTGTGTAAAAATTGTTTTGTATGGCACTATCCTATACTAAGGCAATTAGTGTAAATCCATAGCAAACAAAGGGGTGTACATTCAAGCCTAGCCATACGTACACGTTTCTAACGTCCCACGAGGTACATCCCATGTACCATGAGCATCCCATGGTGGGAGACGGGCCAACATGCCTATAGCATCAATGTCGTCACCTTTAACACCATAATATACTCCCGGTCGGCTCGAATAGAGTTAATGAATGTACTCTTTTCGGTCAATGCATTCAATAAACAAATAACAAACAATCACATAATCACATAATGGTCCAAGATAGCATAAAACCTTCAAGTGGCCCTGGTAACGTTCCGAAGAATAACACATTAAGAACACTTATATATAGGAAGTACCAACGGCGTATCCACCATGGTCTTATTGGTCATACCCTTCTCGTTACCTAATCACTCTAGATTTTATGCCACCATTTTAACCAAACTTAATATGATTCTCATATGTCGAACCCCGTAATTAATGTGTGCATCCATAATTACGTGTTTCATCACATGGTCCACATAGCTCCTCTTGTTAAGTGAAGGTAACAAATAATGAGGTCGAGGTATCATCTAAATCAAACAATCATCGACATAACACAACAATTGTCGGATCAGATCATTGTTTTCTACCAGCAATGATAACACTATTCGTTTTGCATATAACAAAATTAGTAGCATGCATTTCACTCTAGTACAAATTTTAATATAAGCTTCACACTAACCATACTAGTAGTATGTATCATATACTAAAAGAAAAATGTACTTGTAAATCGTGTACTAAGTATGTTAGGTCAACATATGAAGCAAATAGTATTCATGTACTATTCATAATAGGTAAACAAACCATGTATGTAGTGTCATGAAAGCAAAAGTTGTAGTGATAGGCACAAAGTATTTGTAGTGTTTGTTTTGCATCGATTTTATGAATGCACTAGAGTGTAATCATAGTACGTACACTATGAGATTTAGTTCATAATAATAAGGAACAGAATCCTCGAAGCTGATATGAAGTTGTAAATTACACACAACGTAATCACATAGGAATTTGTAATTGGAATTCGAATAACAAGAATGAAGAAAAAAGAACTTCTTGAAATTTATATTGTTATTACAAATAGAGTTGAATCATCTTCATAGTTTTTGGATGATAAATAGAAAACATAAAAGTTTATGCATTGAAATTAGTGCCAGCCTCGCCAGCATTTATGTTATGTGCTCATCCACGGGCGGGATTAGCATTAACTCTCTTAGGGCAATTGTTCTTGAAATGACCCACTTCGCCACAGTTGTAGCAAGATTCATGTGGGTAATGAGTTTGCGTGGGATTTGCTTGAGGTTGAACATGATTTGGATTAGCTTGGTTTAGGGCAGGAGCAAAATAACAGTCTTTGGCCGCATGACCAAAATGTCCACAGTAGGTGCAATGGTGACATGGTATGTAGTGTTGATGGTGATAGTTGCATTGATTGCACAAGGGTGCAATACCAGCATACGGTTTCCTCACAGGAAGTCGAGTTGGTTGATTGCGGGTAGCCTGATTGAGTTGAGAATTTACAATAATGTTTCGCGTAGCCTTACGCTTCCTTGACATTTTAGAAGGCTTGGTCTTTGTTTTCTTTGGTACCCGAGAAGTAGTCTTATCATTAAGACTAGCTATGGCTACTGCGAACTCAATGGTCCCATTGAGTATCGTGCCCACCTAATGGGTGACTAGAGCTGCTATTTTAGCATCTTTGGTAGTGTCGCGATGGGGAGGCATCTTGAAGAAATAGCTATAGTAAAATCGAATAAGTGAGTTCTCATAGAATTTGTTATAAGTTTAAGACATCATAGTGAGTTGAAAATCTTGACTTGGTATTCGTTCAAAAATCGTGTTCTTGTACTTAGGAAAAGAGTGTTGTGGACTTTTGTTTTGAAAACTGTTTGAAAGTAAACTTTTGTTATATTTTTGGATGAGAAAAGACAAACCAAGTTAATGGTTTGAGTTTAAAAAAATTCCGTACTTTTTTTAAAATTACATTATTTTTAAGATAGAAATATTTTTAATTAAAATTTTAAAATAAAGAAATTTTGAGGATAAAATTTGAAAATTTCTCATCCAATGATAAAAATTTTGTAATTATAAAAGATAAGAGGTAGTATTCGAAAATTTAAATAAGATTAGAAAGTGTCGTGAGATAAAAGTGAAATTTGTTTTGGATGGGTTGAATATAGTCGTAACATATTACCGAAGGTAACATGGCGGAGTAGTGTCATACGAGTAGCGGTGTTTAGAAGTCGTTCGACTGATCAAGGTAGATGGGTTTTCATAATGTTTCGAGAAGACATGCTCTAGCCTATAAGTGAACACTCACCCTAAGAGTTCCAAGGTAAGAGTGACTGATCCGATAATGCTGATTTGTACGAACACTCTAGCCTTAGATAGAAAACTCGGGGTACATGCATTCACCCTTTTAGATTGCATGTGTTTATACTATAAAAACCTAAGATTTCGATGAAAACGTTTTGAGAGTAAAACATTTTGAGGAATCTTTTGCTAAAATGTTTGAGGTAAATAGATCAAGAAATATTTTGATGAAAACGTTTGTGAAAACATTTTGAAAAATATTTTGATGAAAATGTTTTGAGAAAATGTTTTGTGGAATACCTTAAGGCATGAAGCCTAAGAATTTAGGATAAAACATCTAAAGATAGATGATTTGTAAATCATGAAGTAGTTGTGGCACGAGTAAGGATGAGGATGGTGATTAGGATAGAGATCCTAAGGCTACTCATGTTTCGGCCCCTAGGAAGGTTATAGACTAGGTTAAAGGCATTCTAATAACCTAATTCCCTATAACCAGTGCTCTAATACCAATATGTAAGACCCCAATCGCGTATTACAATAAGACGCGACAGAAATATTGGGGAGTCACGTTACACATTACTCACAACTACTGGTACTAAATTGTTTCATTATTGTTAACATTGTTTTACAATACAAAGAATACATGAAATTGTCTTTTGATTTAAATAGGTCTAAAGCCCGGATGCATTCCTATGTGCAGCATGCTTGAATAATCGAAACCTGAAACATATGTGAAAAAGAGACATCAACAAACAATGTTGGCGAGTACATAGTTTTGTTGGCCAAATAAATGGCAAAAGGTTTTGTATTGTCATACTTTGACAACTATGAGAGTTGTCATTTATAAATCGACTTTTTGAAGCCAAAGATTGGTGAAAGGGGTTAGCATTGCAATACATTAACTTGATTGTGAAACTTGTGACAAAAGAGTTTTGTATACGGCATTACCATTATTACTAAGTAATATTTATGCCTTTGAAAATTGTACTTTGATCTTTGAAAACATATTGAAATCGGTAATAAACTTGTGAGTATGTTATTAGAAATCCAATCAAGGATTAACAATAACAATACTGAAATCCGTCATAACTCGTGTGTGTACTATTGGAAATCAAATCAATGATTTATAATAGTACTTTGGATATCCTTCTAAGAATCTAACATATGAAAATAGATAGATGCTACGAGGATTTGGTTTGGTCACATTGAATCATAGCATACGCATTAAAGTACACAAAGAATCCACTCAAGGACAACACTTTAGCACTTCACACATCCCACAAAGATCTAACTATAAAGATAGATTGATGCTACGAGGATTTGGTTTGGTCACAGTGAATCATTGTATCACAAATATCCTAATTCCTAATGGTTATTCGGATAAGGCTACGAAGGGTAATACAATAAGCACACTTATATAGGAAGTACCAGCGGTGTATCCACCATGCTCTTACTGTATTACTCTAGTTTCTTTATCTAAATCACCAACAATTTCTACCCACAAACTATAATCATCGTCGTGCAAAGTACTTCTTAGAAATCTTACTATGAAGATAGAAAGATTTAAGACTATACTTCAAATATCCAATAAGAATCTACTATAAAGATAGATAGATCCTACGTTGATTTGGTTCATATAATTAATCGTTGTGTTGCATAATTGAAATAATACACAAAAAGCACTTAGTAAACACATACATGCCATATATTTGAGAAAAATCGGTTACACGTATGAATCACCCCAAAACATTTGGAAAACCTAAAAGAGGGGGAGCAATGTACTCGCCTGGGATTGTGTATGAATCTTATTCAAATGATATAATAAAGCTCAAAGGATCAAGAGCTCAAGTGTTGAAGTGGTTCCTAGTGTATCGGATAACTATATATGTTAGTGTGTCGAACTTGAAAACGAGAGATTAGATAGAATGAGGTATATAAACCAAACAAGATTTGGATCTTGTATATTATGGTTTATAATATCAAACATTATGAATTGGAAGCATTTCAAAGTGTTTTGACTCGCTACGGCTTGCTAAAATTGTTTACGCCACATTAATGGGTCATAAACGTGACTATGGGTTCAGGTGATTAAATATGTCCTATGACAAGTCTAATATGCCAGAATTTAAGAAGCTTCTGAGCAGGGGACCCCTTACGGACGGTATGGGGTTTTGCCTTACGGTCCGTAAGGCCCTTGCAGGGGGAGAAGTTTAAAAAATTGGTAGAAATGGCCCCTGAACTTGTTTTCATCGCGTTTCGACACTTTTAACACCCGTTAACCCCGTTTTAAGCTCCATAAGGATGAATAAACATAGGGAACTTGAAATATTTTCAAAAATGTCCCGGGTGTAGGTTCATTCGGTCGTACGGTTGCAGTTTTCGGTTAATTACGACGAAAATCGTAACGATCGCACAAATAACCATATACGAGTAACGAATGATATTTTTGCATTCCAATCATTAAAATACTATATTTTAATGATTACAAAAATTTTGGATGTGCGATATGTCCGGATAACGATATACGCGAATCGGCATAGTTTTGCAGAATTTGCAAAATAGCCCCTGGAGTTAAAATAGAGCGTTTTTGCCATACCGAAGCCCTTAAAACTTATATCTAAGTTATGTAAAGGATATTTAGGGTATGTTAAGATTATGACCTTGTTCGGAGTGTGCGTCGCTACGAGAATCGGCAGACTTTCGTAGCTTGTTATAAATAGTCTCTGTGATCGAATAGTCTTATTTTTGACATACCAAACCTTTTAAACTTATTTTTGAGTTATATAAAGGATATTTAGGGTATGTTTAGCTCGTGTCCTCGTCCCGGTGTGTATGTTGCGTTAAACGGGTTACGTTTAAGTATCGGTTATAGAAATGCCTTCAAAGAAAAAGTTTTTGAAAGCTCGAAATTTTGCACAAGGGTTACAGAACGAGAATACTAATAGTGCCAACATGTGGTTATTTAAGAATGATTAAATTTATATTAAGGGAGTTTGGGTGTTTAGGGAATCTAAGTTGCCCAAATTTGTGTTTCCATTTTCAAGTCGGGAATTTTCCCGAACAGTCTTTGGACAATCCATAGTGCCCAATTTGCCCGGGAATCTCCCGGAATACTCCCGGTGTTCCAGTTTTAGTATTTTTCGGGTTGGGTCAGTTCCCGGTTCCGACAGGTTTGTTATACGGTAAACTGCCGAAAATGATTTAAAATAACCTATTTTTAATTCCATAAATTCCCATTTAATCTATAATTTGAGTAAAAACTTGTAAATTTTCATACAAGTTAGTAAAAATCTATAGATTATGTGAAAAATAATTTGGGAATTCATTTTGGCCATTTCCTTATTTAAATAAATTATTTACAAAACAATATTTAACCAAATAATTAACATTAATTATCACCAGTGGTCCAAAAATTCCCAAAGAATTCCAGAACATCCTTTACATGTCAAAAAACGTCTCACAAACATTGAGATTTTTCCGATTTTGTTTCGGTGCGTTCCTGGCTACCGAAAACTCGCAAAAACGTGGATTTTAACCAAAATCAAAACTCAACCAATGGACTCCAAAATTACCCAGAACATTCCACATATGTTCCTTAGTGTCCGTGTAAAATTTGGTGATTTATTGAATTTGTTTGGTAATTTTTATGAATTTCTTTTGGTAAAATAGTCAAAAACTCACCAAAAATCGTAGAAATTCCAAAAATTCTAAACTTTTCGTGGACCTTCCTGACAATACCCTACATCACCACACCAAATTTCAGCTCAATCCAAGTACCACGGACCAAGTTATAGTCAAAACAATAATCTGCCTACTCCAGATTCGGTTTTCGGGCGATATACCTAGCGCAAGCTCCTTTCCGTAGGTTTTTCTTGAGTCCAGAAGGGTGTAGGAGAAATATTCAGTACCTACACATTAAGTACAATCTAAATATGCTAGAACTTAGATCAATCAAGCTTTGTTTCATGGTTTTTCGGTTAATCGAATAGTTATGCGATTCTTGTCGAATAGGTGTTGACTAGGGTATCAAACTCCAAAGATTTATGACCATGGCTGCGATCGAACACCAGGGAATTCCCAAGGTGTTCTTATTCAGCCCATAAACTTGTTTAAACCTTCAAAAATCATGGATTAAAATGGGTTTTCATGATCTAAACCAACTTTTCTAAAGAAATCATGATTAAAACCTTATGAAACAAGAGTTATACCTTTGATTTGGTGATGTTTAAGGTTGAAATCAGCTGAAAAAGGTTGAATATGGCAGAATTTTGGGAGGTTTTGGTGTAATTTTTGAGGAATTATGAAAGAATTAAAAGAAAAAAAAGAAGATATATATGGGGGTGGCGGTTTGAGGTGAGCCCCATGTGGCCACCTCGTGCTTCGTATTGGGCGCTAAAAGATGATGTTTATCTTCCGTGTTGCGTTTAGGTTCGTTTTCGGGTCCCGGACGCGTCTCCGATTTGCGAAACGAGCTCCGTTTTTTGCGTTTTTAGTGTCAAAAGACTCGGTTTTAAAAACTGAGCATAACCGTCTCGAAATCCGAATCCACTTACATTTTAATCATAAAAGTCTCGTATTAGGTTAGTTTAAGTGTTTTAAGCTTGATCGATCGTTCCTTGCACATTTGGTTGTCTTATGTTATGCCCGAAACGAAGGCGTTTCCCTAACAGGGAAGCTGCTTCGTTTTGCGTTCCCGGGCTGCGATTAGCTTCAAACCTTTTGTCACAGTCTATGGCCCAAAACTTAGTTGTTACTGGAACTCGGAATTTTAAATGATGCTACCGATAACCTAATAATCAACGTCAAAGGTTTGATGCGCTGTTAAACGTCAAGTCTCCGTTTAACACGTTGTTCAAGGCTAAGGACACCAACATCACATCGTTGGTCCTTACTAATGTCATGTTAACCATGACGTGCTCTCGGATTTCTCCGAGACATAATAACGTTTGCTCAGTATAGCACACAAGAAATACAAGTTTGCAAAGTTTACGCGCAATTTTT
The DNA here is from genome assembly GCA_947069175.1 of Scalesia atractyloides. Classification (NCBI taxonomy): domain Eukaryota; kingdom Viridiplantae; phylum Streptophyta; class Magnoliopsida; order Asterales; family Asteraceae; genus Scalesia; species Scalesia atractyloides. The sequence continues at coordinate 73,863,709 of CAMTDV010000016.1, forward strand.
GTTTTAATCATGTTTAAAGTTTAGGAGCAATTAAGGGGTACCTGGTTTCGTCATGGGTATCACATGGCACCCCTTCCAATAAACCGTTTGTTGGGATTGTACCCTATCAAAGGAACAAATGATATAAAGCCAAAAGTTCATCAATGATTGATCCTGCATAACAGAGTTTCTAAACTGTTGATGCATATGTCTGTTGCCTACGTCATCGTATAATATCGAGTCAGTATTTAGAGCGAAATGTCGATATTTATGTATATTTAGGGACAAGTTCGCTTGAAATGGTAGTGTTGTAGTCAAGTTCGGCCGAACTTGACTAAGCATGTTCGCCCGAACTTGCACTCCCACCAGCTAACTTGTGTTAGTATAAATAGGACTTTGATGTTTCATTTTAACATTCAGAGATTTCGTCATGACAGAGGCGAAGCTCTGTCCAAGTGTTTCCAGATCTGTAACGTTGAATATTAATGAAACGGTGATTAAATAGAAACAAATGAGTGTATCCAATGTCGCCTAAGCAAACAGATTCCGCACGTTTACCTTAGGTTTGTCAGATTAGTGCCCGAACGATCCATACAACGGACCTACATAAACTCTGACCCAAGCCTCTAATGAAGCCAAGGTCTGCTATACAAGAACTATTGAAGCTAAAGTCTAATGAAGCAAAGCTCTGATGAAGAACAAAGTCAAAGGTCTGATGAAGACCAGTAAAGTTTATGATATCAGAGTTTTAGTATATCAATGTAAGAATGTTATTGTTTAGCAGATGATAGGCTAGACAGTGGTTAGGGTTAGTATTTTGTTAGATGTCGCTTTCACCTTTGACATCAGCAAAAATGCTCAGAGGATAGCATTGTAGAATAAATACTTAACTTCGTTGTACTTATTTTCTTATCTATTAACAGATCATTCACCAATCATTTTCTCTGCATTTCTGTACTATCAAACTTGTTATAAAAGGTTGAGGGGGAGTTTGTGATTCACATGCAAAACTACAAGTTTAAAAGCATGATGATGAAAACAATCTTCCATTGATTGTAAAACAAAGTTTTCTATTTCTGCTGCTATTCACTCTGTTCTTACTTTCATTCTTTCACCATTTTACAAAACATTTACAATCAATTAAACTCTGATCCTAACAGTTAGTATCAGAGCTAGGTCAATCAAAATTTGATTTAACTATCAATTTGATTTGAAAGATCAGCTCTCCCTGCTAATTCGTGTGATATTTTACCTTGGAAAACAAAGTTTTAATACGTCTAAAGTTTTTAAAACAAAATCTGTTGAAAACCATTCAGAAATGTCTCAAAAACACCAGGTTCCAACACTGGATCTATGTATAAACCACCGATGCTGGTTCGTAATGAATATTACATACGGCAGCATTGGATGAGTCACATTTTATCTCAGCAAAACACTTGTTGCTGGAGGTCCGTCTTATTTGGACCACATATTCCATTAGTTCCAAGTACAGAGGATCCCAATACTCAAGTGCCAAAAAATCCTGAAAACTACTCAGAGTAGGATTTCTAGAAAATAGAGTTAGATGCTAAGGCGTTTAGCATTGTTGCTTCTGCCTTACCTAACGAGATCTATACTAGCTTCACTGTAATAGTGTAAAGGAGTTGTGGGATGCACTAAAAGAGCAATTCGGTGGAACTGAAGAAGTGATTGAAAAAATTTAGAAGTTCTGAATCAACAATACGAAACTTTTGTCATGTCAAAGGTGAGTCTCGAACCCAGCAGTTCGAACGATTTAGCTGTCTCATAAGTGAGCTTAAGCTGGTTAATGTGGAATTTCCTAATTCAACTGTTAATAGTCGTTTCTTAAGATCGTTACCAGATAAGTGGGACACAATAGCTTTTGTTACACGAACTTCTCTCAGGTTTAAAAAAATGAATCTTACCCAACTTCATGGTCGACTCCTCACGTATGAGAGATAGCTAAACCAGAAAAAGAAGTTGTAGGAATCAGGCAAAGTTGCTGATGGTTATACTTTTGGTAACACAACACTTTTAGGCCAAGAAGAGGGATCTGGCAGTTGTAAGGATCAGGGTTATGATCATTTTATTGACATAACTTCTGGAGGAGCTCAATTCCTAGGTGATTGCCTAGTGTCATGGCAAAGCAAAAAGCAAGTTGCAGTTTCCACATCCCCTGTTGAGGCAGAATACATTGTTGCTACAAGTTGCACTACTCAACTCTTGTAGATTCAAAACCAACTGACGGATTTTGGTGTAACTGCATTAAAGACTCCTCTCAAGATAGACAGTCAAGCAGCTGAAAACATCATTAAAAATCCAGTCTCTCACTCCACAACCAAGCACATAGACATTAGACATCACTTTATGAGAGATTGCTATGAAAAAGGTTTGATTTCTTTACAACATGTCCATACTAAAGATCAACTGGCAGATGTTCTAACCAAAGCATTAGATGCACCAACCTTTGAAAGTCTAATCTCTAGGATTGGAATGCTAAATATGGATTGAAAACAAGTTTTTGTGTTCCATGTGTATATAGCAATAAAGTGTTTTCAGAAAATCAAAAATCCATCCTTAAAAATAGTTCAAAATTGAAGTTTTTAATAAATCTCAAAAATCTGTTGTATCTCCTGTTCTCTTAAAACACTGATAGGCTTAAAAATCTATCCACTGTCAAAAGTGTATTCTCTGATTGGTCTAACCACTGTGCTGACCTTATCCACTGATAAGCTATCCATTAGGAGTGTAAAATCAAAACACTACTTCCCATCCATTGTTAACAGTCAACAGTGTTTATCATAACACCTGTCTTCCATTCACTATCAGAGGATACACATGGACAGATGATAGCCGTTAGATCTTTGCCACGTCATCATCACTTTTTCACTTTATAAAACCTGTTTTATCCCAATCAAAGGTTTTTACTCTGCCGTATCAAATTCAAAATTCTAAAAGCGTTTTTCTCTAAAATCTTCTTCTTCTTCACACTTGTTCTTCATTCTCATTGATCATGTCGACGCTTATCATCAAAACCCCACACAATTACACCGTAATACTTGAAGAAACCACCTCAAATGGGTTATATCATGCTTTGATAAAAGTCCTAAAAGAGTCAAAATACAAAGATCGCATGGAAATCATTGCTCCTATTTACCAAAAAATCATTACGAGAGTTCTGGGCAAATGCCAAAGTTCATTACACAAAGAAAATTCCTTATGGCATTGTTACCACGGTGGGAAAAACACTCCTTGAAGTAACCCCTGCTTCCATTTCAGAGGTCTTTGGTTTAAATGACCTAAATCATGCTACTTCCTTTCCAATCCTTGATCTACACAGTGAGTTTATTGAAAGAGGGTACGAAGGTCAGCTTGCAAGTAAAACCATCTATAAACCTAAGTTTCCTACTGAAATGAAGTTTTTCTTTCACACTTTGTTGACATGTTTGTCGGCCAAGTCAGCTGCTTTTAATGATATACCTTTAAACATCAGTACTTGGGATATGCAATTTTAGGAAAATCTGATTTTAATTTTTCCCAAGTATTATTCAATGACTTGGTGGCAAACATTGACAACATCAAAAAGGGTCGCTCACATTTTCTTATGCACCCAAGATTTTTAATTGTTTATCTTCAAAAGAAGATTGGCGATGCTATTAAACAAGGTGATGTGACACCACATGGTAGCCTAACTCATGAAACTTTTACTCGCGTCACCAATCAATCAAAGGTTTCTAAAACACAAGTAGAGGGGATGAGCAATTTTAGAACAAACATCACAAGCTCAATCCACTGCACTGAGCCCACTGCTCCTAGTGATCAAAGTACTACAGCTAGTGCTTTGAAACCCACACAAGAATCTCCAAATATAAACAAAAATCCAAATCCAAAAGCCCACAAAACCAAAAACTAAAAAGGGTTCTTTGGAAGATGAGATCCCATAGGTTAACCTAGTGACAACACAAAAGTCACGAGAAAACACTGCTGCTACTTCCTCGCAGCAGATGTTATAAATATCTCAACATTTAGACCAGACTCCTATTGATTCCTCACAAAAGGAACAAGTTGTAATTACAGGGAAACCAATTTATGAAGCTCTAGATCCACTTGTCTCTATCTTCCGCAGCCCCTCTCCCAGGGCAACATCTCTTTCTACTCCACAACCCTCACCAACAAATCTTCCCTATACTATCATACCTCTGTTGAATGCAATTGATATGGATCAGACACAAATTAGATCTTCTCAATAACCTATCACTGAGAATATACCTCAACAAGTGACTGAGTCTGATGCCTCTATCTTTGCTATCCCATCACTAGTTGAGGAGGCTACATCCCTTGGTTACATGTAACCCTTGTTGATAATTCAAGTAGAGCAATCACTACGATTGCAGAACTCCCAAGTTCTCAGTTGGACAGTGTTTACATCTATAGGACTCTCTTGAAGGCAACCACTATTGAGGCTACCAAGATAACCTCTGTTCTAGTAGGAAGTCCCCAGTTGCAAAAGAAAGGGGCATCTGTGTTTGAAGTTATGAAGGAAACTTCTGCTCTTGATAACATAGATAAAACTACCCCAGTAGGAGTTCAGATGATCCTATTAAGTTAGGTGATGAGCTAAGATACAAGGAATTGACGGAGAGACTCTCAAATGTTGAATCATCTGTTGCTGATATCAAAAATAGGTTGCAACAAATGTTACAAAGTTCCAAAAGTCAATCCTCTCCTACATCAACAACGACCACTGCTAATCTATGGCAACTCTTATATCCTCTACTTCAACAATAAATACAACATGTTGATCTTCAACATGAGCAGCATGTGCACCAATTCAAAAACATGGTTGATGCAAGATATCAAGACACTCTTGCTGACATTAAAGCCATAAAAGCTAAAGTGCTTCAAACCACTGGTACTTCTCCCCCTACTGTGATACTTGTAAACACTGATGATGCCAAAAAGAGGGAGAGAGAAAATGAAGGGTTAAAGCTAAAGCATGATGATCCTAAGGCGAAACCAGTGGTTGAGATACTAAAGCCAAATGGGTCAAAGAAAGTAGATGAGACCCTCAACCTCTTTGCTGAACCAAAGCAATTGAGAAAAGAGGGTTAGAATATAAAGGTGTAGACATATTTGATAAAGAAAAGACTGAACAAATGAAAAGGGAAGAGCTTGGTACATCAAAGCAAAGAAGAAAGCCAACTAGAGAGGTTAACCAACCAGCATCCATCCCTTCCAAAATCATTGTTCACTTTGGCAGCATAGAAAAACCATCATCACCACCAAACCTCCATCAACTCCTGAACCATCAGATGTTATAACTCCTGGTGTGTCAACATTTGTTGATACAACAATGGTTACAACAGATAACACACCATCCACTACTCTAATCACATTTCCAACTACTGCTCAATCAATATCAACTCCCACAAGAATTCTAAACCAACCACCTTCACCCAAACTCACTTTCAAAAGAAGGAAAACAACAAATGTTGTAATTGATGACAATATCATTCCTTCACCACTTCCTTTATCCTCACAACCATTGACCATAACATATTTTGCTCTTCAAACATCCATAATTTCTCAAACCACAGTAAGACAAGTACTTCATCTTTCCACTCAATTCCCACTGGATCTACCTGTTGTGAAAGAAGAAATCAAGTCATTTTACTCTGAAGAAGATCCAGAAAAGAGGAACTTCCCATCTCTGCAAGGATATCCTAAGCCAAAGAACATTGATGAATATCTACATTTAAAGGCCAAACAAGCAGAGGATATCACCGAGAGGGATACAAAGAGAAGGAGTGACAAAGTAGTCCAGAACTACATGCAATATCAACTAAGCAAGGTCAGAAGACTTGAAGACTTCTCAAAAGACCTGTGCAAGAGATTGTCTGAGAAAGATGATGAGAGCCTAAGGAAAGATTACATTGATCGTATCATGGAAAACAAGCAATACAAGGCTAAAAGAGCTCAGTTCAAAGATTGGTCAGTGAGTGACTTGAAACAAGAAGTTGAAAGGATGCAAGAAATGCTAAAAGATCCTACCAAAAAGCCCACTCCTCCAGACTGGTCCAAATTCAAGAAAAATGTGCCTAATAAAGCTCTAAAACTCAGAAGGATGAAAGAAGAGTTAATAGCTGCAAATTATGGTACAAAGAATCAAATCATAAGGTGGTCAGAGGTTAAGGTTGTGGAAGCATACAAGGGTGCCACAAAAGCCAAACTACTCAGCATGAGATGTTACAGTTCATCAAGCCCAACCTTCTCAAAAGTCAACTTCAACATCTACCCATCCATCCTTGCCTTAAATCAAAGAAAAAGGCAAAGGGAGATGTCTAAGGAAGATAGGAAAAGGTTTGAACACTCCTTGATCAAAGAAGGCATTATATGTCAAGCAAAATTTCACACTGATGATGCAAGTGACTTGCTGAGAGAAACTTTATCAAAAATTGCTCATCAAATTCAGCCATCCTTCTGAACAATAAAAAGTTATCCTAGAAAGTCATCTGATCCAAAAATTCTAAAGTAGAAGTTTGACAAAAACACCGACGAATTGACTATGCTCAAATCAAATGGCGATGCTACCAAGATAAACAAAGAGGATGCATATGGGCTATGTGCAGACGACCTCCAAGATCTCCTAAATCTGGAGCTCGAAAAGGATGAGGATGATACTGAATCTCTTAACTTTGAATTACAATTCAAAGGGCAAATAATAGAGTTCATGCTGAGAAATAAAGATCAACAATGAATCATGGGTTTTGGCATCATCTGTTCAAGGGGAAGTTTGTTGGGATTGAACCCTATCAAAGGAACAGATGATATAAAGCCAAAAGTTCATCAATGATTGATCCTGCATAAAAGAGTTTCTAAACTCTTACCCAAGCCAGCCAAGGTTTGCTATACAAGAACTATTGAAGCTAAAGTCAGATGAAGAAAAGCTCTAATGAAGAACAAAGTCAAAGGTCTGTTGAAGACCAGCAAAGTTTATATATCAGAGTTTTAGTATATCAGTGTTTATCAATGTAACAGATGATAGGCTAGTCAGTGGTTAGGGTTACTTATTTTGTTTGATGTCACGTTCACCTCTGACAACAGCAAAGATGCTCAGGGGTTAGCATTGTAGTAAAGATACTTAACTTCGTTGTACTGATATTTTTATCTATAAAAGATCATTCACCAATCATCTTCTCTGCATTTCTGTACTATCAAACTTGTTATAAAAGGCTGAGGGGGAGTTTGTGATTCAAATGCAAAACTACAAGCTTGAAAGCATGATGATGAAAACAATCTTTCATTGATTGTAAAACAAAGTTTTATATTTCCTCTGCAATTCACTCTGTTCTTACTTTCCTTCTTTTAGCATTTTTTCAAAACTTTTACAAACAGTTAAACTAAGATCCTAACACCGTTTTTAATTATGTAGTTCATTTTTCGGTAATAGATATGGGCCATGGGCTATGCCACAACATCGACTCAGCCTCAGATGTTTTGCTAACAAACACGCCACCACTGTGGAAGAATCTTTAGCACCCATGTCCATGACATAGGTGTTATTCCTCCTAGGCGCTCTCTGATGATCCAATCGTCCGGTATCACCAAACCCGGTTTCAACACCAAAGCTTCAGACTTAGTAAAATGGACCGAGTCACCCTTGTTACAGACTTGTGACACGCTCAGCAGATTGTGCTTCAGCTGCTCGGTACTAAGCTTCAGACTTATAAAATGGACCGAGTGACCCTTGTTGCATACTTGTGACATGCTCAGCAGATTCGGCTTCAGCTGCTTGACATAGTTTACTTTGTCCAGTGTGATCTTCCCATTGGTCACTTTTCCTCGACCCGTAATGTGACCTCCTTTAGCACCTGCAAAATTCACGTAACCTCCATCGATATTTTCAAAATCAGCACCCCCCGTCATGTGCCTGGAGCAGCCACTATCAACATACCACAACTTGATAATCCTCCTTAGCAGCTCCTTCACAAATCAACAGAAATTAGTTAGATTGGGGGACCCAAGCCTGAATGGTCTTGGGTCTACCAAATTCATCAATTATTTTAACATACATCCAATATCCATCACACTTAATTGGAGTCTTGGATCTAGGACCTATTGATGGAAACGACGATTGATTTCCACTGGGTCTCTGGTCCTGTGGTTTCCTATGCAAGTTTGGACTCGGTGACCTTTCGAAATTTTGATTTTGAGACTTTGTTTGATTCCAAGAATTGTTATAAAAAGTTTCGACCACCATTGTTCTTGTATCTATTTTGATATTGACTCTGACTTCTGAAATTATTTGAATAACCATTAAAATTATTCATTCTTGGTGACAACTTCTAGGTCTCTGATATCTGCCTGATGTAGATTCAGGCTGAAATCTTTGTTGATTTCCTTGTAAACAAGGAACTTGCTGAGTTCCTATTTCAGCCTTATCTATACCAACAGCAACACCAACTTGTTGCTTCAGAGCATACATCTTTTTCTCACCATCACCACCCTTCACTGGTGATTTCTCTCTCTTACTCCCACTCACCTGTGCTTTTACTCTTTTTGTTAGGACAACAGCTAGCTACATATCCCTTTGTGTGACATTTGAAGCATGATCTTTTTGCCGAAGATTTCTTAACTAAAGTCACTGGTTTAGATCCATCAGGTGAAGATGATGATGCCTTAGAAGGATCTGATTTAGTTTGCTCTATTTCAGATTTTTCTTTGTTTTTATTTTTAGCAAACTGCACATTTGATTTATTTTCAATAATTGTGGTTACAAAATCATCCTTCATCCTTTTGTTTTTAGAATGTGCATTCTTTGTTTTTAGAATGTGCATTCCGTGATGTAGAGCTAACTCGCCGTGGTTGACCCAAAGTCTATTAGCTCTTCTTCATTTGGCAAGAAAGAATAGTCATGACCAAGAGGAGGTGGAACTTCATTGAAGCCCTGAAAGCCCACACTAGTCTTGTCATTACTTTTCTTTAGGCCATTCATCATGTGTTTCTTAACAAAAGACAAATCTCTGAATTGACTCAATTTCTTTTCAACTTCACAAATTTTAAGTTGTGCTTCAGACAACTCTTTACATTTTTCAGAAATTTCTTTGTTTTCTCACTCATCGTATCATGAGCTAAGTCAATAATTTGAAGTTTCTCATTTAATTTACAGGTTAAAATGTTGATTTCTTCTTCATGACCTTAATTTTTTTCAAATATGATGACTCATTTCTCTTTACGATAAAGTTTGATTCTTTACACTTGAGAGCTCATTTACCAGACGTTGGTTTTTTTTGTTAACTCATCTACCTTAACTTGCAATTCACGGCATTTTAAACAAACATAACAAACAGGATTAGAATGTACCTCTCCATTTGATTTGCTTAGATCATCCATGAATGCAACAAAATCTGCAGCCATCTTCTTATCTGCAGCATCCTTCTCTTCATCAGACTTTAATTCAACTTCTTCAACTTCTGTCTGATCAACATCAACCTTTTCAACTTCAGACTCCTGTTCTACCATAGCATCATCCTTCACCATGCATCTTCAACTAGGGCTATCTCAGCCATGAAAGCTTGTGTAACATTGTCATCAACTTCCAGCTTCACACTCCAATCATAAGAGCCTTCACATGTAGTAGAAATTAAAGCCCTAGCGTGTTTGTTGTTAATGCATTTCGGTTGCCTAAACCTTGACCTGAAGAATCTTGAAATGAGAAATTAGGACGAGAATCTGCCTTTGGTCTTTGACGTTCTCTCGCAAAGTGTCCATATTCTGACAATTGCAACACCTAACTTTGGACTTGTCAAAACCAACGCTCTGTCCCACAAACTTCCTTCCAGTCCTATTCATAAATCTATTCACTCGTCTAGAAATCATGGCCATCTACCACTGTAAATCCATCTCCTCCAAGTCACCAGGATCAATCTGATCATAATCTTCATCAAACGTAGTTGGATCAGATATCCTTCCCTGAATGTAGTTATCGTATGAGGCTACAAAGGAAGCAAGCAAGGCATGATGTTCTTCAGCAGCTTTGACACTCAAAGGCGTAGATCTGGTATTGCTGTTGTTATTGCTAGATTGTTGTCTTTTGCATCTGATGATCCTCCTGAAGCAGCAACAAAGCATACATCACCATCAGAATTTGTTACAACTTGCTAATTTTCACATGATAAAAATGTAGTCGTAGAATCACTTGAAGTATTGTGGGAGGAAAAGATGGAATTCCTTTATAAAATCCCAGATCTTGAACCTAACCATATCCAGTTTCCTTCTTCTTCATGTTAAGCTCATAAGCTCTCAGCTTCCCAACCACTTCTTCTAAGTCCAATATCATCATAGTCAGCTTCTCCTTTATCATGAGAGTATAGATATCCCACTTGGCAGGTAAAGCATCTAGCAGCTTATCGTTAATCTCAACATCATTGTATATCTCTATGTCATAATTAACCATTTCTGGCATTAGGTGATAATATCTCGTTATGATATCTTCGAGGGACTCATTTCTCATGCCTTTGAAGACAACCAATTGCTTCTTTAACAGATCTACTTTGTTCTTCTTCACAACTGTATTCCCTTCATACCGCTTTTCTAAAGCACCCAGATTTCTTTAGAAATCCTATATCTCTTTAAGGTATGTTTAATGCCATCAGGTAACGACATCTTGATTGCAGCTAAGGCTTTCTTTTCAGACTCATTCATTCTTTTTTCAGCTTCTGACATGTTAACATAGGCAGTGACTCGTTGTCTGCCTTCGAAGTCATAAGTTGGATTCACAATACCCATCTTGAATACATATCTACATCCGTGTGTCCTGATATTCAACAACGATTGAAATCGATCTTTCGATGTATGATAATTCTCGACCTTCATCATCTTTGGTGGTTTGTTTGTAGTTCCAACTTCGTGTTCCATTCTCAACAACTCGTTCAAATTTGACATGTTCGACATTTTTAATGCAACCGGCTGGTTAAAAACAGTAAAATATTTTCTGAAACGGTTTTTACTAAAATGTACCATTAGAATGGTCTCGAAGATATGAATCCAATGATGTATAATGTACCTTTTTTCGTAAAAATACCCTGGAGTCCAACGGTGAAAACGGTTTACTAAGATAAGCTACGTACAATTTTCTATTGACAAAAAACGTGAATTTTTAGCTACGACAGCCAAGAAAAATTCCACCTATTCCTTAAGTTGCAATCTCAGTCGCAACCACACCCAATTCTTTCTCAGTCGAAACCACACTCAAAACCACCTGATTTCGAGTCGCAACCTCAGCCGAAATCCCTGAGGTTGAAACGAAAAACATTTTTCAACCGTGGAATTCCTGACACATTGCTAGAAATTGTGTTCATCACCCAAATGTGCACAAAATGCCAAACATGCTCGAAATCCGAACGTTAAGCTGAATTGACAACATTATTTTGAGTCTATGAAGACTACCATGTCTGAGACAGTGACGAATAACTCTCGAAAGGCTAAACCATCTGATTTAAGATTGGAATGCAACTAAACAAAAGAATCAAAACTGACAAAAGGGTTTTCAAAACTGGTCAAATAAAATTTTTGATAAAAATGATTATAAATGGTCACACAGATATTGGAAACCTAAAATAAATCTTACTCAATCTTCTACATCTCTCCCTAAAGTTAGCATAAGAAATCCTTGAAATCTCTGAATAAAGAGGAAATGCATATGCCATCGACATGAACAAGAAACCTTGTGAAGAAATAACTTGCATTTTCTCGAAGATTTCAGAACATGATGTCTATTGTGGCATCGTCATCTTGGACATGTGATTATGAAAAATTTGAATCGAATTGCTAAAGGTCAATTAGTCCGTGATCTACCAATAAAATATTTTATGTTGGTGGAGAAATGTGTTGTTGTGCAAAAGGAAAAGCACATCGAAAGCCTCATAAATCCAAGTCGACACCCTCGACCAAAGCTGTGCTTGAGTTACTTCACATGGATCTCTTTGGTCCATTGAATGTGCTAAGCATTGGCAAAAGGTCGTATTGTCTTTTGATAGTTGATGACTACTCACGTTTCACCTGGGTTTACTTTCTAAGTCACAAGAATGAGACTGCAGGTTTAGTAAAACAATTCATCACTCTAGTTGATAATCAAGCAAGTGCAAGAGTGAAGGCTATTTGATCAGACAAGGAGACAGAGTTCAAGAATATCACAATGGATACATCGCGCTAAAAAGGGGATTGATCGACAGTATAGTGCACCACGAACTCCATAACAACATGGAGTGGCTAAGAGGAGAAATCGTACTCTTATAGAGGCTGCACGAACCATGCTGGCCGACTCAAAGCTTCCTACTTTCTTTTGGGCTGAAGCTGTCAGCATGGCTTGTTACGTCCAGAATCATGCTTTGGTAAACAAACGTCATATGAAAACACCTTATGAGATTTTGGAAGGACGTAAACCCTCGGTCTCACACTTCCGTGTCTTTGGTTGTCCATGAGTACTATAACTTATGGAATCTAATGGGAAGTTTGAGGTCAAGGGGGACGAGTATTTTTTATTGGATACGCTAAAGGGTCATCCTATAGAGTATACAATAAAGTCACCAAGAAGGTCATGGAGTCGTGCAGTATTGAATGGCTTGAAGAAAATTCTACGGATGCTAGAGTTGGTCCAGACTGGTTATATGATTAGCTGATTTGTTTAAATCTTTTAACATTCTGTCTAGTGTTCCTGTAGATGCAGGTGTATCCACTCCGAAACAACAGCTTTCATATGGTGATACTGAAGAAGATGAACATGCTGAAGGGAGCTAAAGAAACCACACCATCGACCCACCAGGAGTGGTCTTTATGGAAAATCATACGCCTCAACAAACGTCCCAGCATTCCCTGAAGGTGCATCACCAGCTGGTGTTATCTCTAATGGTTCAGTGTAGGACCGATCCTCAATGCATAGGAACCTAGATTTGATATCTATTGTCCATAATAGCGGAAATATTATGACAAGTTTACTAATAGACAAAAATTAATCAGTTAAACGTCAATTTTATTGATGTAACAGTCAAGAATCCATATTGCAGAGCTTCGCCTCTAAGATGCCAAACTTACAAATTAGAGAGGCATGCTAGCTATTTATAGACTTGCAAGTCCGCTGGTGGAGGGAGTGAAGTTCGGGGAACTTGCCTAAGCAAGTTCGGCCGAACATGACATTACAAAACAATTTCCAGCGAACTTGACAACAATATACATAAATACTCGATTTCGCTAGCCTATTCAACTCTAATCTATACAGACTCGATATAAGACTAAGACATAGACATTCTGCAACAATAGACTCCCCTTGTATATCGTCTTCGTCTTGTATCAGTCTTCAAAAACTCTGTCTTCAAATAAACATTAACGAACACGACCGAAGAAGTTCTTGTAAGGATTCTTTCGTCATTCTTGCTTTGGATCCGGTGTCTGATCTGTAAGAGGCACTTTATTCATATAATGAAATCTTCTAAGTCTCGCCTTTTTTCCTTTCTCGTGTATAGCTTCAAGACGCTTCTCCTCTTTCAGAAATTCAACCCGTTCTAGCTCTCTCCAGCTTGTCTCCACAACTTCCCTGAATTCACTTCTCGTGCATAGCAAACGTTCACAACCCTTTGATACTGAATAGCCTGTTCTTTTTCACGTTCCTTGAATACTATCTTGCTGTAGAACAAGCTTTTAATATCTTCTTTGAACAATTAACAAGCCACATTGGATCTAGAATTCTGATTGTTCTCCATAATCCTCTCATGCCCTGAAAACCCAAAATCTCAACTCTTTCCTTTGTAATATCTAGGTGTTCTTCAAACCGTAACACAATAACAACTTCACATGTGGTTGGATCTATCTGCCACCACTTGAACACTTGATAGAAATTTTGTTCAGCGGCATCAACGACATGTTTCTCATAGCTCTCGGTCGTTTCATTATCAACGTTATATCCTTTTCCCCTGTTTTCATGTTTGTTTTGATTTTACGACTGGAATGAACGGCTTCCAATATCTAAAACTTTTACTGCTTCATACTTGATCATCTTCCACAATAACTGATCAATGAATTTCATATGATAAGTAACATTCACAGTCTAAACCAGCTCCTCAACATCCCAGTATGGTAGAGTCTTGAAATCAGCCAGATACTTGAAGTATTGCACTCCAAATTCCTTTTGATTGCATAGATGTTCAGCCCCTTGAACCAAACCCAACCCAATGACATGTCTTTCTCTCTAGTAAAGAATGCTAGAGGACGTCGAAATTATGTTCGCGCGGCATTTCTTTAAACCAAGATTTCTTTGCTTGAGCTATTTCTTCTTTCTTCATCGGTTTCAGAACTTTGCCTTCTCGTATCGACTCTTCGATTTTTTCTTTCAACATGTCTTCATCTAGTTGCTTGTACATCTCCTCGAATGTAGGAAAACTATCAGTGTTAGGACCGACGTACTTCGCAGTTTGATCTGTTTCGTCATCTGAAGACCAATCCTCTATGATAACTCTATTGTAATCGTCAGCTTCGAATCGTCGTACGTACTGATAATAGTTCGACTCAAATGGATTAACATTCAACACTTTCTCCTCAAAATCAAAATCAAGTGATTCAGCATCAACTTCGATCAACTTAGCCAAATCTTCCTTTGTATAGTTATGCACATACTTGCCTTCCTCAACGTTATGTTCTCACATGAGTATTAAAGACTCTGTGGGCATTGCAGCAATAGGTTTTGCACATTTATCAACATTCATCGTATCAACATCATCAGATGGCCCTGTCTTCCCTGGCTCCCCCTGAATCTGATCATCCATCTTATTTGATTCATCATCCATCAGAGAAGAAAAATCAAATTCATCAGCGACCTTTGCTTCATTAATCATTAAGCCAACTCCTCCCTGATCATCATCTTCGTCTTCAGCATTATTCCTATCCTCATAATCAGAATCGTCTTTCTTTTCATCATCATCTTTATCTTCTTTCTCTGCTTCTTCATAGTCCTTTTCTTCAGAAGCAACGATAGGATCAGAAGGCTTGACAGATTCGTCAACCTTTGGAATATCGGACTCAGAAGCTATAACAACATCATCAACAGACTTCTCCGCAGCTTCAGATGATCTAGGGGCTTCACCCTCAACACCCTTACCTTTACCGCTTGCTGCTAACTCTTTTTCAGATCTTTCTTTATCTTCCTGTCGATCCAGACGATCATTTTTAGTAATGAAATCAATCCCCAGTGTATTAGATAACACTTTCTGCATTCTCGTGAATCTACCATCATTTAGGGCTTGAATAGACTTCAGATCAGCAATCTCTATTTGAAGTTTTTCATTCACATCTTGTAAACTTTTCGATCAACGCTTTGAAGAATTCTCTTTCATTCTCTAACACTTTAACTTTATCATCCAACAATTCTTTCTCTACTGTGCTTTGATTTATCTTATTGATCAACTCAGCCTTTTCTCCTTCATTTTTGGCTACTTTATCTTCCAAGATCTTAACATGCTTTTCAAGAAGATCAACGTTAGTGTCTGGAAATAAATCATTCAGATCTTGAAGACTAATTGGATCATGCGGCATATCACCAAACAAATTTCCCCTTCGAGTTTTTGGTGTTGACTTTGGAGTAGCGTCTTTTGGAGTAGACTTCTTCGGAGTAGAACTTTCAAATGAGAAGTCGTTGGAGCAACTGGAGATGTAATGATCGGTACTTCAAGTAATTCAGTCTCAGGAGGTTCTTGTGTAGCTCCTCGATGTTCAGCTTTAGCATAAATAATAACAGGGGGTTCTTATGTAACTCATCTCTCTCTGCGCCAGAAGGTTCTTGTGTAACTTCTAAGCCTTTTGGCTTTCCGATATATCTCCTGCTAGCCGGATTTTGTGCTTTCTTTGACTTTTTGCCTTTCGCAGATGGAGACCCTGTAGTCTTCTTTGAAATTTTAGTTGCTGAAGACTTTGTTCTTCTTGCCTTTTTCTTGGGTCTCTCCTCATCAGATTCTTTTTCCAAATTGGATCAAAATCAACATCAGTCTCTTTGGCTTTTTCTGCCTCAGTCTCTGCTATTGTTTTCTTTGTAACTCTATCAAGAGAATCGTCAGAATCATCATCGTTCTCTGAAGTAGCAGAAATAACATAGTCTTCCTGAGTCGCTTTTGTTGATGCACTTTGTGTTCGTCACTTGTCAAATAGGCTAGATAGAGCGTGTGTTGAATATTGTATAGGTTAGAATTGAACACACGACCAAAATACAGAGTTTTTAGTGTATTTAGAGTCAAGTTCGCTTGAGGGTGTATGTTTTGTAGTCAAGTTCGGCCGAACTTGACTAAGCAAGTCCGCCCGAACTTGCTTCTCTACCAGCGAACTTTACTAAGTATAAATAGGTGTGTTGTTCATTTGTAGTTTAAGTTTTTGGCATCCCTACGGAGAAGTGCTGCCGGATTCTCTCCAGGAACTCGGGCAGCTGGACTTATAAAGATGTATACTCTTTCGGTATGAATGAAGACTGCCGCTACATTCTACTTCTACTCCATTCTTAATAACATTCTACCAAATCGGTTTACGTTTATCCACTAACTTCCGTCTAGAACCGCCTGATCGGTCATACAATTGGTATCAGAGCTACGGTTATCACCTACGCTCATGAATTTGGACATTTATGTACATTAGGAGGGGTTTTAAACGTAAATCATCAAATAAACATACAATCCACAGACAAAATCTAAAATTGAACGGATAGGATTGTTAGAAAACCATTTTCGACCAGATCTATGGTGGAATCATCTCGAAATTTGAAGAAATAAGGATTTTGGATCGAAAAATATAAAAAAGGCTGATTTGGGAGACCAAGTTCGGCCGAACTTGACCTGTGGAGGTCAAGTTCGCCGAACTTGACAAGGTTTTTTCAAGATTTCTGTCAAGTTCGCCCGAACTTGACTAATTTTCTCTGAAATTAAGCACAAGTTCGCCCGAACTTGTCTATTTCATGCAAGTTCGCCGAACTTGGTGGTGGCCAACCAAGTTCGCCCGATCTTGTCACAAACTGACTAAGTTCGCCCGAACTTGTCAGGATGCCTAAAAAATAAAAATTTGGTGATAGAAATTTATTGTTCGGCTTGATGAAACGGGTGTCCATAAAAAAAATTGGTGATAGAATTTTTTCGAAATTTTAACGTCCGATACTGACTATACGGGGACCCCGTCGGAGGCCTTAAAGAGGCTGAGATGATGAGGTTAGAGATGGTTGAAGGTGAGAGGGTAGTCATTGATACCAAAGCAATTTGGTGATCATTAGAGTTAAAGACTACCGATGGGCCTTAAAGTAAATTCCGCATTTGTTAAATACTGAAAATTCCGGATTTGAGAGGGAATTTCAGTGAAAAATTTGGTATGGTCAAAATTTGCAAAAATGAGGGGGAATAAAAATTTTCATCTTAGGAAGATTCTGGCATTTTTGAATTCGTGACACTGCAACAGTATTCGGTTGGTTTCCGACTACAGATTAACCGGGGAATACAGAGATTTGAGATTCATTTGTAAATTGATCAAGTTGATGTCTAGTTTGAAAGCAGGTGGTTACATAACTAGTCTTGGAGGAGTTGTTTATCAGATTTGCGGTCATGGTTGTGGATTGACACCTGAGTCGCGTGTATGGTTTGGAAGCACACACGACTGCCTATCTTTAACTCTGCTTTGCACATGAATTATTGACTGGACTAACCGCAAGGAGATAAGGATGCTTTGTAGTTTCAGTTGCCCCGAGTTGTACGCTGGTACCATGATTAAGGAAGATGATTTATGGGATCGGAGCTTCCAGACAAAGAAGTGTTCCAGCTGCTGACGAAAGAGCTTATCCATTTGGGATTCTGTGATCACAGGAAGTTCCGAGTTTTCAGTTCATGATACAGAGTGATGCTTAAGGGTTAGAGTCCTGATCTCCACTCATTCCTTTGTAATATCAAAATGTTCTTCAAACTTTAAAACAATAACTGCTTCACAAGTCGATGGATCTATCTGCCACCACTTGAACAATGGATAGAAGTTCTACTCAATCGGCATCAACGACATGTTTCTCCTTGCCCTTTGTCGCTTCATTATCAATGTAATGTCTTTTTCACCCGTCTTTTTGTTTGTCTTGATTCTGCGACCTGGAATGAATGGCTTCCAATATCTGAATCCTTTAACTGCTTCAAACTTTATCAACTTCTACAACAACTGATCAATCACTTCCATGTGATATGTAACATTGACTGTCTGAACTAACTCTTCCGTATCCCAATATGGTAATGTCCTGAAATCAGAAAGATACTTGAAGTATTGCACTCCAAATTCTCTTTTGGTTGCATATACGTTAAGTTATTTAAACCAACCCCAACTCAAGATATCTCCCAAAGAAACGTCTTTGTCTTTGGTAAAGAATGCTAGAGGACGTCGAAACTTACGTTTGCGTGGCATCTTTTAAACCAGGGCTTCTTCGCTTGAGCAATTTCTTCTTTTGCCATAGACTTTGGAACTTTACCTTCACGTAAAGATTCTTCAATCTTTTCTTTCAGCATTCTTCATCGAGTTGCTTGTACATCTCCTCAAAAGTAGGAAAACATTCGACGTACTTTGCAGTATGATCTGTCTCATCATCAGAGGATCCAATCTTCCACAATCACTCTATTGTATTCATCAGCCTCAAATCTTCTAACTTACTGATAACCATTCGGCTCAAATGTGTTAACATTCAACACATCTTCTTCGAAATCAAACTCTAGATCTTCAGCATCAATTCAACTAACTTTGCTAGGTCTTCCTTTGTATAGTTGTGCACATACTCGCCTTCCTCACATTATGCTCTAACATCAACAATAAAGGTTTAGAAGGTACTGCATCAACTGGCTTAACAAATCTTTCAACATTCAACAGATCAATATCATCAGTTGGCCCTTTCTGTCCTGACTCCCCCTCACCTTTATCATCCATTCTGTGTGATTCATCATCCATAAGCGAAGAGAAATCAAATTTACTTGAGACTTTAGGTTCAGTAATTTTCATTCCAACACCACCCAGATCATCATCATCATCGTCAGCTACATTCCAATCCTCATATTTTAATCATCCTTTTCATCATCTTCATTATCCTTTTCTCTGCTTCTTCATCATCCATATCTTTAGAAGCAATGATAGGATCGGAAGGCTTGACAGATTCGTCAACCTTTGGAATCTCGGACTCGAAGCACAACAACATTTTCTTCAACTGGTTTCTCTGCAGCTTCAGAAGATTTAGGAGTTTCACCTTCAACCCCTTTCCTTTACCACTCGCAGCTAACTCTTTCTCAGATCGTTCTTTAGCTTCTTGCTGATCCAGACAATCATGTTCTTTGATGAAATCAATTCCCAGAGAGTTAGATAAAACTTTCTGCATCCTAGAAAATATTCGATCCTTTAGTGCTTGGATTGACTTTAGATCTGCAATCTCTGTTTGAAGCTTTTCATTTGCTTCTTGCAAACTCTCGATCAAAGCTTTAAAATATTCTCGCTCATTCTCTAACACCTTCACTTTGTCGTCCAACATTTCTTTCTCAACATTGCTTCGATTCATTTTCTGAATAAGCTCAGCTTTCTCTTCCTCATTCTCTACCCCTTTTTCTTCTAACACCTTCACACGCTTTTCCAAAAGTTCAACATTCGTCTCTGGAAAGAAATCGTTTAGATCTTGCAGACTAATCGGATCATTATACATATCACCAAATAGATTAGGCCCTGAAGATTTTGGTGTTGACTTTGGAGTAGCAGCCGTTGGTGTTGACTTCCTTGGAGTAGAACTTTCAAGATTTGAAGTCGTTGGAGCAACCGGTGATTGAATAACAGGAACTTCCAATAAACCAGACATAGGAGGTTCTTGTGTAACTCCTGGCCTTTCAGCTTCACTTGAAACAATAACAGGAGGTTCTTGTGTAGAAGGTTCTTGTGTGACTTCTTTCTCCTATGTGCTAGAAGGTTCTTCTGTAACTTCTGCGCTTTTCAGCTTTCCTCTGTATCTTTTGCTGACTGCTTTTTGAACTTTATTCTTTTTCTTGCCTTTTGTTTGAGGAGACCCTGTAGTCTTTGTCGAAGAAATAGTAGCAGTCTTTACACGTTTAGTTTTTTTCTTTGGCCTTTCCTCATCAGAATCTTTCTCAAGATTTGGATCAAAATCAGCATCCATTTCTTTCTCCTTTTCAGCTCATATTTCTTCTGCTGTCTTTTCAGGTTCTTTCACTGGTTCTTCATCAGAATCATCATCATTTCTGATGTAGCAGATATAACATCATCTTGCGTAGCTTTCTCAATTTCTTGACTTTCAATAATAACTGCTGCCTTGAACCTGCTTCAGCTTGAACATTCTCAGGTTCATCTTCATCAACAAGCATTGTATCAACATTCTGTGCCGCTCGTTTCTTCTTAGGCTTTTCAACTTAAGCTTTTAAGAACCATTCACTTCGAGACTTTGGTTTGAATTCTTTAAACCATTCTTTCTCTGCATTTAGTTCTTTCTCATCTCCTCTGCCGTCTTTTCTCCATTTGTTTCTGCCGGTGCAATGTAATTAGAATCTTTGATAGCTCGAAAATGGCTTTGCAACAGGAGCTGAAGCTTGCTTCTGAAACTTTAATAGCTTCTCACTGTTGTCTCATCAAGATGACTAAGGTATAACACATCATTCGGATCTCGTGCAATATTCGTGTACTTCTCATCTATCAGCATCTTTACGAACCATGGATAAAGACACAACCTTAAATCCTCCATGTTCTTTGACATGTGTGTAAATACAAGCTTCGAATAGTTGAACGGCTTCCTCAAAATAAGTATCGTTGCCGTACATGCCAAATAATCTTGAACATCATCAAGACCCGCCTTTCTGTGACTAAATGTATGAATGATCGCATGCATGAGGAGCTTGTAGGGGTTAGGCACTTCCCCTTTCTTTAACGTCAGCTTATCCACGCTTCCCTTATAGCCCATACGAAAGAAACAACCTCGAACCATCTTCTCGTCAAGATAAATCGGATCGTCTTTGTCATCATTGAACTGTAGGATCCGTCGAATATCGTCTTGAGTCACAGTGATTGGTTTATCTTCATTTCCAAGTTGTACTGATGATGTAATCGTCTTCTGATCATCACTAAGACTCACATTCGTCCGGAAATTATATATGTGACTTCTATATGATACTGTGCGTTCCGTTATAGCTCGATGAATAGGACTTTCACCTTGAAGAACTTCAAAATATTGTCGTATTCTTTTAATGATGGACAAATTGTCTTGTCGAGCGTAATGCACGTGTTGTGGACTTAGAAAACTAAATAAAAATTACACGCGCTGGCTCTTAAGCATGAAAAACGACGCAAAACAATTAGCACAAGTAACGAGAAAAAGTTACATAATTTTTTCTAACACTTTAATCAAGTTCGGGCGAACTTGATGATTGTTGAAACATTCTGTTTTATCAAGTTCGCCCGAACATGTAATCCACATGTTCAATCATCAAAGCTTAAGTTCGGGCGAACTTACAAATTTGCAACATTCAATATCATATTTGGGCGAACTTCCAGTTCAATTTTCATTCAACTTTTAAAGAAGTTCTGTCGAACTTTTTTATACAAATTTGATAGCAAGTCCGGTCGAAATCTGTTCATCGTCTTCATACCAAAATTGTTCAACATGTCACCAACATTGTTCAATCGAATTAAAGACATTTACACGGTCGATCTGTGTTTTAGATCAAGATTCAAAGTTCAATTTTGTCATTAAACCCCTAGATCTAACTGATATTAACAACTTACATCTGAAATCACAAATACAGTTCAAATTACGGAACAATGTTCAAATACATACCTCAGACATTGTAGTTGTGTGTAAATCACCAAAAACAAACGGAATTTGGGCAGAGTAACGGTGTGTTATTGCCAATTTCACTCAAATCTTTCAAACACTCAAGTTCACTTCGGAGAAATTGTTGCACAAATGAGTTTGGCCGAACTTACTTAGGTACTTATACCCTGGCAAGTTCGGGCGAACTTGAAAAGCCCAACTAAAAAGCCCAACAAGAAGTCCGGCGAACTTAGTAACTAACAATCAGCCATTTTGCAAGTCCGGTCGAGCTTGCTATATTGTTAAACTTGTTCAGTTAGCAAGTTCGGCCGAACTTGCCAAACCACAAACTCAAACTTTTTTCAAATTTAAATTTTAATCCTGAACTTTCCAACTTTACCAGTTATGAAAATCTACTTAGTTGACTAAGTCCAAGCTAATGACCTTGGTTAACAGATTTGTCTACCGAGTTCAAGTTAATGACCCCGGTTTGACCCGTTACGAACAAGCTGTAAATATTTTCAAAATCAAAGTTTCAAATTAATGAAGTATTATCGTTTTGACTTTTCAGATTTTACAGATTAGCTCCCAGCCCGTTGTCAAAGAGATTCCCAACAGTTCTAGCATGTTACCAGACTTTGAAGACCCGTTCTCCAACATTGGTTTGCTTAAAACAATGTAGAAATAAAATGTTTTTGAATTTTTGTAAGTTTATACTAGAAAACACTGAAAATCTTTTTGGTTTTAATCTGTAAAGCTGATAAACTATGTACAGGACAATGTAAACTATGTACAAGACAATG
Organism: Scalesia atractyloides; assembly: GCA_947069175.1. Lineage (NCBI taxonomy): Eukaryota > Viridiplantae > Streptophyta > Magnoliopsida > Asterales > Asteraceae > Scalesia > Scalesia atractyloides. Next base: position 73,886,326 of record CAMTDV010000016.1, read on the forward strand.
TAAACTATGTACAAACATATTTACAGACATAATTTTCTGAATTCGTGTCTAAAGGATCATATCAGTTAATTGAGACATATCACCAGTACCGTTGACTTTTAGATGACTTTAAGCTTTAAACTCGTTTACCTAGATTGTCGATATGTTTGTCCACTTAAACTTTACCACATTTCTCAATTGTTTCAAGATATGTTAAGGTATGGATTATGAAACTTGACTTATCTGTGGTTCCCACTTCTTGAATATACTCTCGTATCAAGATTCCCTAGATTTCATCTTACAGGTGAATATAGCGTAATTGATATCTGTATCTGGATAATGCGAGACCTTCAGAGCTAGGTTAGTACTACTGTACAAACAAAGAGATGAAGGCTCGTCTTTAGGTGTGTTCTACTTAAGGAATCTTTTAGCACTGCAAATAAATTTAGATATTTCGATACTTTTCAAGTTTGCATGCATTTTGGGGTTTATAGCGAATGTATTATAGAAGTTCTAGGCTATTGCTTCCGCAAAATTAGAAGAACTTATATAATACCCCAGATATCAACTATCTATAAAGACCTCGTATCTCAAAATCAGGCGATCTCTCAAACGAAATTTCGGAGTACTAAGTCCATATATCCAAGAGTGTTAATCCACAATATTTAGCAGTTGTTAAATTTAGTTTATATCTCGAAAACAGTTTACTGAACGTGTTAAGCCTATCGATATATCCACAGTAAGACTCGTTTATTACTTTTAAACTTTACATTTCTTTAACATACTGTGATAGTCCACTGATGTACTATCATTTCCTTTTTGTGACATCGAATCCTTTTTGTCTTTTTCAATGTTTTTGTACTTTTTGAATTTTTTTCAAAGTTTTTGAATTTTCAAATTTTTATATGTTTTTGTATTTTCCAAATATTTCTCCCCCTAAAATCAAAAACATATTTTGGATTTTAGATTTTGAGAAATACTAAACTAGAAAGTTATTTACAAACCATACAAACCAATGCAGACTACGAGAACCCGTCGTCCGATCCGTATTCAACTTCAGCTTCCGCACCTGTAAGTAAATTTTTAATGCCGTTAAGCCGCATTAGATATTTAAATCTTGTTAATGGAAATGCTTTGGTATAAAAATCAGCCTTTTGTTCGTCGGTGTGGATTTTTTCTATTCGAACCAATTTCTTTTCGTAGCAATCACGAATGAAATGGTATCGAATTTCAATATGTTTTGTACGTGAGTGATGAACCGGATTTTTAGTTATATCGATGGCTGCTTTGTTATCTACAAATAAAGGCTTGTCAAGAAACTGCAAACCCTAATCCCTCATCTGTTCCTGAATCCAGAGGAATTGAGAGCAACAGCTGGAAGCAGAAATGTATTCCGCTTCACAAGTTGAGAGAGAGAGATCGTGGTCTGTTTCTTACACTGCCACGTTACCAAACGTGTGCCAAGGAACTGGCATCCTGCAGTTGTAGATTTCGAGTTCAGGTTGTCCACTCCGAAGTCTGAGTCAGCGTATCCTGTTAAGTCGAAATTGTTGTTTTTAGGGTACCATAAGCCCGTGCTAGGACATCCTTTTAAGAAACGGAAGATTCGCTTGACTATCTGCATGTGTGACATTCGAGGACTAGACTAATATCTCGCACAGCAAATAGGATACATCATGTCTGGGCGCGATGCCGTTAGATACATCAATGAACCTATCATCGATCGATAAAGTGTTTCATCAACTTTTGTTCCCGTCTCGTCTAGCAAATGCCATGGTTCAGTGCCAGCGGTGTCGAAAGTGGCTTCGAAGAATCCATTTCGAACTTTTTTAGAATGTCGTGAACATACTTAGTCTGATGAATGAATATCCTTTCTGGAAGCTGATCCACTTGAAGACCTAAGAAAAACTTCATTTCGCCCATCGAGGACATTTCGAATTTCTTCTTCATGATCTTTTCAAACTCTTTGCACAGCCTGTGATCCTTAGAACCGAAATTATATCATCCACATAGATTTGTACCATTATCAGATGCAATCCAACTTCTCTGGTAAACAAAGTGCTGTCCATTGCGCCTCGTGTAAAGCCATTTCCTACGAGATGTTGCGATAACGTCTCGTACCAAGCTCTCGTGGCTTGGTGTAAACCATACAAGGCTTTATCCAGGAGATATGTTTTGTTCTTGTTTAGTGGATCGATGAACCCTTGTGGTTGGCCAACATACACTTGTTCACGAAGTTTACCGTTTATGAAATTCAGATTTTACATCCAACTGGTACACCTTAAATCCTTTCCAAGCTGCGAACGTTAGGAAAATGCGGATAGATTCTAATCGCTCAACCGGTGCATATACCTCCGTGTAATATATACCTTCCTACTGGTGGAATCCCTTGACAACCAGCCGAACTTTGTTTCTGACTATTACACCCCGATCATCTCTTTTACACTTGAAGAAACACCCAACTTCTCGAACTCTAACAATTCTTCTTGCATAGCTATCACCCAATTCTCGTCAGCCAGAGCCTCATTTATTGTCTTTGGCTCTATTTGAGAAATGAAACAGGAGTAGTAGCAGTAATTCTGAGTTGGTACAACTCGGGTGTAGAAACAAGTAAGTGCTTTGTTGATTTGGTTTCGAGTACGCACACCAGTTTGTAGTTCTCCTATAATATTCGTTGAAGGATGGTAAGAATATGATCGCGGCATTTCTTATGTTGGAACATCAACTGAGCTTTGCTGATTTGAAACAATCAGATCACTGTTCACATCAACATTAGGAGTACTTTATGAAGCTTCGTTCTGATTTCTCAGACTAGCAGATTGATTCAACATGTTTGATATCTGCTCAACTTCTTCATCCGATGAATTTCATTATCAGCATCAAATGTCGGTGCTTCATCTGAGTCAGAATTCTGAGGCATACTGGGCACTATTGTATTTTACATATATATTCAAAATTGAAAAGATTTTACCGTGAATTCGTCATTTTTGATGAAAAAGTTAAGAAAAATAGAAGAATGAGGATGAAATAGAAGTGTTCTTGTCTTGATTACTATTAAATCAAGTTGTTCTAGCTCTGATACCAATTATACAATATTCAGCACACGCTCTATCTGCCTATTCGACAAGTGACGAACACAAAGTGCATCAACATATTCCCCCTTGTTCGTTACTATCGAATCTTGGTCTTCAAACGTGAGCCGTGTTTGAATATTCTGCAACTTCATTTAAGGTATCTGCCGATGTCGTCGAAACGCGTCAACAAATTCCCCCTAAATTGATGATCCGGGTTTGCATTATCAACGTTAGATTCCCCCTGAAATCTCCAGTTCAGATATTTGTTTGCATAGTTTCCAACCTCCTCTGATTATTGACCGACAAATTATCTTGAATAGAAACCAACTTGAAATTCATCAATACAACTTCTCCATTTCAACTTTAACCACATCCGCGTTTCAGTTTTAGCGCATATCTCCCATTCTCGATCTTCCATCTTCAAAATCTCAACCGACAATTGATAGAAACTTCGAATTACCACACTAAAAATAATGGCCACCAAAGGCTATCATCAGATTTCCTTGGTAATTTTGAAACCATCCGTCTGCAGAGCTAGTCACTAATTCCTAAGATCATCACCGAACATTTTAAACATCCTCAGTTCCTCACTGGTACTAATGACTGCTAATCCAGCTAACTGTTCCTTCACGGAGATCAGGAATCTAACCCTTAAGCATCACTCTGTATCATGAGCTGAAAACTCGGAACTTCCTGTGATTAAAGAATCCCAAATGGATAATCTCTTTCGTCAGCAACTGCTACACTTCTTTGTCTGGAAGATCCAATCCCATAAATCATCTTCCTTAATATGGTACCGCGTATAACCGGGGCAATTAAAACTACAAAGCATCCTTATCTCCTGGCGTTAGTCCAGTAATAATTCATGTGCAAAGCAGAGAGTTAAAGATAGGCAGTCGTGTGTGCTTCCAAACCATACGCGCGACTCAGTTGTCAATCCACAACCATGACCGCGGAATCTGATAAACAACTCCTTCAAGACTCAGTTATGTAACCACCTGCTTTCAAAGTAGACATCAACTTGATCAGTTTACAAATGAATCTCAAATCTCTGTATTTCCCGGTTAATCTGTAGTCGGAACACCCAAATACTGTTGCAGTGTCACAAATTTCAAAAATGCCGGAATCTTCATAAGATGAAAAGTTTTTATTCCCCCTCATTTTTGCAAATTCTAACCATACCAATTTTTTCACTGAAATTCCCCTCAAATCCGGAATTTTCAGTATTTAACAAATGCGGAATTTACTAAGGCCCATCGGTAGTCTTCAACTCTAATGATCACCAAATTGCTTTGTTATCAATGACTACCCTCTCATCATCAACCATCTCTAACCTCATCATCTCAGCCTCTCTCTAAGGCTTCCGACGGTGTCCCCGGATAGTCAGTATCGGACATTAAAATTTTGAAAATTTTCTATCCCAAATTTTTTCTGGACACCCGTCTCATCAAACCGAGCAATAAATTTCTATCACCAATTTTTTATTTTTTCTAGGCATCCTGACAAGTTCGGGCGAACTTAGTCAGTTTGTGACAAGTTCCGGCGAACTTGGTTGGCCACTACCAAGTTCGGGCGAACTTGCATGAAATAGACAAGTTCGGGCTAACTTGTGCTTAATTTCAAAGAAAATCAGTCATGTTCGGATGAACTTGAGAGAAATCTTCAAAAAACCTTGTCAAGTTCGGGCGAACTTGACCTGGCCGAACTTGGTCTCCCAAATCAGCCTTTTTTTTATTTTTCGATCCAAAATCCTTATTTCTTCGAATTTCTAGATGATTCCACCATAGATCTGGTTGAAAATGTTTTTCTAACAATCCTATCCGTTAAATTTTAGATTTTATCTGTGAATTGTATGTTTATTTGATGATTTACGTCTAAAATCCCTCCTAATGTACATAAATGTCCAAATTCATGAGCGTAGGTGATAACCATAGCTCTGATACCAATTCTAGGTCCGGATCGGTTCACCGAAGAACACAAGCTCGCCTTTAATCCGGTTTAATGTGCGGAATCCTTTAAACCGAACCGTAATCGTGACAACGAATCGTAAATAATCAACTTTTATTACGTTCTAATGTACAACCGGACAGAGTTTCAACGACTACGTGACAAAATGACTCGATCTAGATCAGAACCGTATGATTAACTTGAGAGAGATTCTTAAGCGAAGTTGTTGTTCTCACTGTGTTGATTTGCTGATGAAGATATATATAGGGCATGCATGCATGTTCGACCGAACTTATTTCATGCATGCATGTTCGACCGAACATATCCCTCCATGCAGCTAACTTCGACCGAATATGATCCAAAATTACATTCCATGCATGCTTTCTTGTGCAGGCGTGATATATATATATATATATATATCTTTGTGATTATGTAATGGTGTTGTAGATGATATGATGTCATCATTCTAAAGATGACATCATGTCTGATCAATGTTATGAATTGAGTGTATGGTTTGATAAAGCAGATCGGTATGATAATAAGGTGTGTTACAACTGTGGATTATGTGGACACATTGCTGTTAACTGCCAAAGAAAGAGATTTGATTCGAAAAGATGCTATAATTGTCAAATCAAATGTCATATTACCAGAAATTATCCGATAAATTCAAAGAGAAGATCGTCGGTTAAATATCAGTGGGAGAACAGAAAAGTTGCGAAGAAGACAGTAAAAAGAGAAGAAAAGCCCAAAGAACAGAAATTGAAATTATTGCATGGGAGAAGAAAGACAAATTGAGGAAAAAGAGAAAGAAGAGTATTTGGAAAAAAATTTGTCCTCGGATACGAGCGTTTCAGATACAAGTTCTGGAGAATCGTTTTACTCTACAAAGAGTGATCAATCAAGTAAAACGAATTCATCAGATACAAATCTGATGACAAAAGAGAGAACGATGAATAAATCGATTAATCAAACAGTTAATGAATCAAAGAAAGTAAAATTTTCAGAAAAAGTTTTCGTCAAACTGTTTGAATATAAAAGAAAGTGAGGGACTCTTTATTTCAGATGTTAATGAATTTGGTAAACCTAAATCCAGAATAGATTAGGTTCCAATTCAAAACTAATTGAACATTGTTTGAATGTGCAGGATAACCAAACTTCAAGTAAGCGTCATTTTAGAAGCAGTGGAAATAATTTGAAAGGATTGGTGTTCCACACAATCAAAATGGTAGTCTCGCGTTCACATTCATAAAAATCATTAAATGGTTAAAATTGAAGATTCTTATTTTTGATTTCGAAAAGATGTTTTCAATTTTAGTGGGAGAAAAATTTTAAAATTGTCAAAAATCAAAAATTTCTGTAAAATTCCTGTAAAATTGAAAAACATCATTTCGAAATCATTTTAGATAGACACATTTTTCAAAAAGCCAAAAATAGTAGAAAATCTCAAAATATAAAAAACATTGAAAAATAAAAAAATGAGTTTACTTGTGCGAAAAGAGGAAATGATAGTACATCAGTGGACTATCAGTGATACTAAAGATATGTATTGTTTAAAATGGTTAAACAATCTCACTAAAGATGTGTCGGTAGGCTCAGCTAGACTAGTAGTTTTGCGATAATGATATAAATCTAAATGAAATAGCCTAGTTCTAGTGGGAAACACGGTTGAAAGCATATACTTAGTTTTGTCCTTCGTGACTGTGTACCTACTCGGTATTCGCTGAATGCTGAAAAGCATAAAAACTGGTCAGTTTGTGAACTTTCACAACTACTAAAAAAGTCCCTATGATTGTGTATTTCATTTTGCAAAGATTTAAACTTGTTTTATTTTTTTTGTTTAAGCATTGGACGTCCTCTGCGTATACGAAAGTATCGAACTGGACGTTAGTGCCTAAACGATTCTGCTTTATTTTACTTGGTGTTTTGTTTAAATCTTGGACCACGTTTGCGTTTATGTGAATCATCGAACTGGTGGTTAAGATCTAAACAATTTCAACTTGTTTTTATGTCTTATTTTGTTTAAACATTGGACTTTCTCTGCGTATCGAAAGATCAACCTGATTGTTAATGTTTAAACATTTTGTGTTATTTTCACACATATTTAAAGGCAATACTTGAGTCAGTGTATTACATGATGAGGGGATTTGCTGAGATTGTGGGGTCCATAAGAACTTAGTGCAAATTAATGTACCTTAACGTATCGGTAAGCATTACAGAAGTTTTTAGATTGAATTTAAGTGGAAAACAATACCGGCAATCCATGTGAATTGTTTAAACTGAGTGTTTCGTAAAGATCAACGGTGCAGCTGATATGTCTCATAATCTGATATGATCCTCTAGCACGTTTTCTAACAAAAATATAAAATGTAAATATTACATTTCCGTTTGTTTACATTTCTGCATTCAAATTCAAAATCCAAAAAGATTTTCTTTCAAAATCATCCATTGAAACTTGATAATGTTGCATGTGAGCCAGACCAACGAGACTGTTAAGACTCTGTTTGTGTGTGGGTACGTGTGTAAGTTCTTAAACGTCAAATTTTAGAGATTCGGGGCATCATTCAAGGGGGAGACTGTGGTTTCTCTTGAAGTGTTTTCCAAGGCAGTTCAAGACTAAACATCACAAATTTCTAGCTATGTCCAAGGGGGAGACTGTTAGTGCACTATCCGTGTGGCCATAGATAGAAATCTAATGTACATGTAATGTCTAGTGTCCTGAGTCTGTAATATACCGAACTGAGGTTTCGCTAGGTTGTGTTTGATAGCATTAGGATAAGACATGTTTTGAATCGGTACGACACGAAGAAAGCAGGCGTGATCGGGTATGATGTCATCACATTAATGTGATGACATCACAAGTATGATATCATCATATTATCATGCAAATTGAGAACTCAATATATAAGGGCCAACTTCAGATGAATTTCATGCATGTATATATAAGCCAATCAAGTTCGGATGAAGTGCTTGCATGGACTACTTTACACAGCAACTTCGGCCGAAGTTGGAAGCATGCATTCAAAGGCATCTATAAATATCAGAAGGTGAACCAACTTCGAACGAGATATCATCAACTTCGCTCAAGAGCTTTCAAGAACATTTCATCAAGATCCGATCTAGATCGAGTCGATTTTGTCACTTAGACATCGAAACTCTGTCGGTTGTCGTTAGAACGTAATAAACGTTGATTATTTACGATTCGCTATCATGATTACGGTTCAGTTTAACGGATTCTGCATGTTAAACCGGATTAAATGCGGAGCTTGCGTTCTTCGGTCAACCGATCCGGACCTTCAATTGGTATCAGAGCTACGGTTATCAACTACGCTCATGAATTTGGACATTTATGTACATTAGGAGGGATTTAAGACGTAAATCATCAAAAAAACATACAATCCACGGACAAAATCTAAAATTCCACGGATAGGATTGTTAGAAAACCATTTTCGACTAGATCTATGGTGGAATCATCTCGAAGTTCGAAGAAATAAGGATTTTGGATCGAAAAATATAAAAAAGGCTGATTTGGGAGACCAAGTTCGACCGAACTTGACCTGTGGAGGTCAAGTTCGCCCGAACTTGACAAGGTTTTTTCAAGATTTCTCTCAAGTTCGCCCAAATTTGACTGATTTTCTTTGGAATTAAGCACAAGTTTGCCCGAACTTGTCGAATTCATGCAAGTTCGCCCGAACTTGGTGGTGGCCAACCAAGTTCGCCCGAACTTGTCACAAACTGACTAAGATCGCCCGAACTTCTCAAACAAGTTCGCCCGAACTGGTCAAACAAGTTCGCCCGAACTTGTCAGGATGCCTAAAAAATTTTGGTGATAGAAATTTATTGCTTGGTTTGATGAGACGGGTGTCCATAAAAAAATTGGTGATAGAAATTTTTTCGAAATTTTAACGTCCGATATTGACTATTTAGGGACACTGTCGGAGGCTTTAGAGAAAGGCTGAGATGATGAGGTTAGAGATGGTAGAAGATGAGAGGGTAGTCATTGATACCAAAGCAATTTGGTGATCATTAGAGTTGAAGACTACTGATGGGCCTTAAAGTAAATTCTGCATTTGTTAAATACTGAAAATTCCTGATTTGAGGGGGTATCAGAGCTAGAACAACCTGATTTAATAGTAATTAAGACAATACAAGTTCGCCCGAACTTGTTAGGATGCCTAAAAAATTTTGGTGATAGAAATTTATTGCTTGGTTTGATGAGACGGGTGTCCATAAAAAAATTGGTGATAGAAATTTTTTCGAAATTTTAACGTCCGATATTGACTATTTAGGGACACCGTCGGAGGCCTTAGAGAAAGGCTGAGATGATGAGGTTAGAGATGGTTGAAGATGAGAGGGTAGTCATTGATACCAAAGCAATTTGGTGATCATTAGAGTTGAAGACTACTGATGGGCCTTAAAGTAAATTCTGCATTTGTTAAATACTGAAAATTCCTGATTTGAGGGGGTATCAGAGCTAGAACAACCTGATTTAATAGTAATTAAGACAATACAAGTTCGCCCGAACTTGTCAGGATGCCTAAAAAATTTTGGTGATAGAAATTTATTGCTTGGTTTGATGAGACGGGTGTCCATAAAAAAATTGGTGATAGAAATTTTTTCGAAATTTTAACGTCCGATATTGACTATTTAGGGACACCGTCGGGGGCCTTAGAGAAAGGCTGAGATGATGAGGTTAGAGATGGTTGAAGATGAGAGGGTAGTCATTGATACCAAAGCAATTTGGTGATCATTAGAGTTGAAGACTACTGATGGGCCTTAAAGTAAATTCTGCATTTGTTAAATACTGAAAATTCCTGATTTGAGGGGGTATCAGAGCTAGAACAACCTGATTTAATAGTAATTAAGACAAGAACACTTCTATTTCATCTCCATTCTTCTATTTTTCTTAACTTTTTCATCAAAAATGAAGGATTCACGGTCAAAATCTTTTCAATTTTGAATATATCATGTAAAATACAACAAAGATAAACCCTTGAAAGATTGGAGACCAAAACCAACCGAATTGATGTCAAAATTTTGAAAAAACCATGTTTGACAAAACCATGTTCATCGAACTTGTTAGCCAAGTTCGGCCGAACTTGGACTAAAAAGTCACTTGTCAAATGATTTTTTACTAAGTTCGCTCGAACTTGAGTAGTTTTTGTTGGAAAAACAACTAAGCTCGATCGAAGTTGTTAAAAATTCATTGATATTCTATAAAGTTTGACCGAACTTGATAAAATTTCATAGTTTTTAGCTAAGTTCGTCCGAACTTACTAGTTTCTTATCAAATTCCATTCTGCAAGTTCGCTCGAAGTTATATCTGATCTGTTTTTTTCAAAACTTAATAAGTTTGACCGAAGATAAAGCAAAGTTTTTCAAAATCATCATTCACAAGTTCGACCGAACTTGTGAATAAAGCTGAGAATTCTTCATTCTAACTACAAGTTCGACCGAACTTGTAGTAGAACTAACATTTTCAAAAGTTTTTGAGTGTTTTTAGTGTACGAGTCTCGCTATTCACAATGGATGATATTCAAAGAGCTTATATGTCCGGAGCTAGTTCATCAAATGCCAACGTGATCCAACAAGTCAATCTTGACAACGAGATGGGCACGACTGTTAAACCGCCAAAGCTAATGAGCATGGACTGTTAAACTATTAAAGAAGATATTCTCGTCTTGCTACCGGAATACACGACTGCAAGAGAACTCTAGCTATCGCTTCAAAAGAAGTATCAAGGAAGCGCGGAGATGATTAAGAGCAAGAAAGCTCTCATCATGAAAGAGTTCGATATCTTCAACATGCTGAAAGGAGAGACTATGAAGCAGATGATTGAATGCTTTTGTCATCTTAAAGTCCAAATGCGAAGACACGGTCTCGAGAAGACTGAACAAGAGTATATTGACAAGCTTGCAGATGCTCTACCAGATGGAGAATGGACTACTTATCTAATGGTTCTTAAAGAAAGTGAAAAATGGGAATTCTTCAAGCTATCAACATTTATGATAAACTCGAAGGCCATGAAATGGAACTTCTGAAGATTGCAAAGTCAAAGAACGCTAATGTTGTTCAAGATGTTGGTTTGTACTACAAGAGTGGAATGCAAGATAATATTTCAGCACAAAGATTCTGACAGCATTCAACGCAAGTGTGAATTCTTCGAATAATTCACAGCAGAATCAGAACCAATCATATCCTCAATATGATCAGAGTCCACAGTCTTCATTCTCAAGTACTGGTTCAAATTCATCTTATCAGAGTCAAGCAAATCAGAACCAACAAACAAATTCCGATTTGAATGTATTCAAATGTAACATTGCTGTTAATTTGAATAATGTTGTTCTGAGCAAACTGCTAAGCAACACATGGCACTTCTTGCCACTGTTCTAGAATCGTACGAAAGTCTTGTAGCAGGGAAAATTGGGAATCCCGAGATGACCGCCGAAGACTACGATCAGGTGGACGAAGAAGAACTTCAGTTAATGGATATCAAGTGGTGTTTAGCTTCTATTATCCGAAGGGTTACAAGTTCGTTGCTCTCACTGGCCGAGATATCGGAAATTCAAGGAACAAACTAGGGTTCGATAAAACAAAGGTCACGTGCTTCAGATGCCGATAGAAAGGGCACTTCAAGAGAGAATGCAAAAACCCTGAAGCAATGGGAAATCAAAGTCCATTCGGAGGAGGCGATGAGTACTACAAGAAGTCACTTCAGTACAAGCCTTTCCCGAAGAAGACTCAGGTTGAAATCCAAGAGAAACCGAATAGCAGCAACACTGAAAGGCTATGGTTGCATCAAACGAAGATGATGCTTTCGACTGGAATTCATATATCGATAAGAAAACCGGAGTTGCATTGATGGCTGAAATTGTTGAAGATACTTCTGTAGAAAAAGCAGCAGCTATGGAGAATATTCTACTAGAACAGTATCTCAACAACAACGTGAAGAAGAGGAGTATATCCACATGAAGCAGCAAGGAATTTTAACTCCTAATTCGTGTGATAGTTTTGCAGGTCATTTTGATGGAAGTTTCAGGAGCAAGTTGCCGAGGATAAATCTACTGATGAAGTAGTCATTGATGTTACTCAAGAAGTGAATGCCGAAAACCTCAAGGACATTGCCGACAAAGCTTTAATGGAAAATCTAACTAAGGTAGGTCCAGAGGTAAATGAAAGTGTCAAAGTACAAGTTGTAGAGGTTGAGAAAAATGTACTAAACCATGTATCAAAAGTGCCGAAAAATCAAAGATCCTCGCCGAAATCAATGTGCATAATGATCTTTTAAAATACGATTATCGCACAATGGAAAAAGCGTAAGACAAAATGAAAGATGATTATGGCAGGCTCGATCGAAACAATGTCGAACAACACGACACTGTGAGGATGTTGAAAGGAACAGTAATGGATAAACAAAAAGCAATAAATATCTATATTTACACCATTGTTGAAACTAAGCAACAACTCTAGGACATGAAAATTGAAACAGAGCGTGTTCAACAACTTTTGAGAAGTTACACTTGTAATGCATATGTCATTGATCACATCCTTCCGATAATTCCATCAGAAGAGAAACCTAAAAAGAAAATTGGTAAAGAATATAGCAATGTTCCTCCACCCCTATGCGAGAAATACTGTTGCAAATCCGCTGATGTGATGGATAAGGCACTCAACATTGAGTTGTTATCTGAAAAGAAAACTGAGTTGCCAGAGAACATTGATGTAATCTATACTAAATCTGATGATGACAATGGTGTGGTTAAGAAAGTGGTTGAAGATGTTCTGAATGATTCTGATGAGGGCAGCTTTAAAAGCGCCGGCTCAAGCTCAAAGAATTCTGATTCACAGTCCGAAGATGACAAAACATCATCGGTGAATGATCTATGTGATGATCCTAATGTTGTAATATACAAGATTAAGGAATCTGATAGATTATACTTTGATGACATTTTTCCGGTTCAGAACGTGAAGGAAGAATTGTTAGACAAATTCTTTAAACTCCTGGAAGTCACATCAGATGATCTGGCAATCAATGAAAAGAAATTTTATTCCAAACCTAAAAGAAACAACTACCGAAAGAATGGTGGTGATCATCTAGAAAACCAGAGAGCTGGGTTGGGATTAGAAGAATCAGATGAACCTAAAAAGAAAACATCACCATTTCATTAATACAAGAATAAAAATATGAATTTTGTATATGGGACGAACACGGTTCAAGAGGAAAGTTTGATCGGGAAACAATCAAACGATGAGTTCAAGAAACAGAAAGAACTTCGAGATAAAGCCAAAATTGCAAGTGGTGCCAAAACAAGTGGTGTAAAACCCACTAAAGGACATCCACATGATTCTCGGACTTGTTTCAAGTGCAACGAAATTGGTCATATTGCACGCCAATGTCCGAAATCAAAGCCGGCTTATTTTCGAAGGAAAGAAAGTTCAAATGTTGTGAAATCGAAGCAACCAAAGTTTGGGCAAATAAGAATTCTAAAAAGAAATGTTAACAAAGATGAAATGAAACAAGTTTTTGAAAAGAAATTTGAGAATTCAACTTTCAAAAAGGTGAGTCTTCAAAAGCAAATGAAAACAAGTTTTACATCAAAAAAGCTAACATCAAATCTCAAGCCTGGATTGCAAAGAAACGGTCAATAACATCCGATGTTATTAAGTCTGAGCCTGTAAGAAAGAAACAAAATCTGAAATCAAAATTGGAACTGAGAAATCTACAAGTGGTAATGTTTCAAAAGATAAAAAAAGTGAAATTTTCAAACATAAATATTATAGAAAATTCAGATGATGAATGTGAATTTGATTACGCTAATGAGTGTGTGTTTGATTTTGACGATGGTTATCCAATTCAACCAAGACCAAAAAGGCTTGGGTCTCGCTTTTTAAATAGATTGTTGAAATGTGCAGGGGCTCCAGAGATCCGTACTTTCTAAGTGGATTCTGGATAGTGGAGCTTCCAGACATATGACAGGAATGAAAGCGTTGCTATTAGACATAAATCTATCAATGGTGGATATGTTGGATTTGCTGGTAACCAGGGTGGAAGGATAGTCGTCGAGGGAAAACTCTCCAATGGCGTCGTATCTTTTGATCGCGTAAACTACATTGCAGAGCTGGAAAATAATCTTCTGGCGTATCACAAATCTGGGACAAACAGTTCACGGTGCATTTCAACGACAAAGAATGTACTATTCTGAAGCCGGGATTAAAAATACCTGATGAGTGGATTTTGATGCGAGCACCACGAGAGAATGATTTGTATGTTCTTGATATGGGCGTCTCTACCACTTCATCAAAATCAGCACAATGTTTTGTGACAAAGGCTACTGAAAAGGATTCTATTCTTTGGCATCATAAGATGGGGCATATTCATTTGCGAAAAATGAATTTCTTGGTTCATAATGATCTTGTAGAAGGTATAAATCTTCGGAGCTTTCATATGTCTGATCACTGCTTAGAATGTAAAAAGGGAAAGCAGATCAAGAAATCTCATCCGAAGAAAATTCTAAACTCAATCAAGTTTCCATTAGAACGTTCCACATGGACTTATTTGATCCTGTAAATGTTCGAGGCATCTCAGGAGACTTATAATTGCTTGGTCATGATAGATGACTATTCCAGATATTCGTGGGTATTCTTTCAGGAATCAAAAGACAAAACGTTCGAGAACTTGGTAATTCTATTAAAGAAACTCGAGAATCTTTATCATCTGCGGTCAGACGCATTAGAAGTGACAACGGCACAGAGTTTATGAATAACAAAATGAAGGAATTCTGCAACACGAAAGGGATACTACACGAGTTTAGTGCTCTCTATACTCCACAGGAAAACGGAGTAACTGAACGGAAGAATAGAACTTTGATTGAAACTGTGAGAACCATGCTTGCAGATTCTGAACTTCCAATCAGCTTCTGGAGTGAAGCGGTTCTGCGGCTTGCTACACTGTCAAACCAACAAAGAAGACATGTTTTGAGTTGATAAACCGACGGAAGCCGAATTTGAAATTCTTAGAACCATTTGGTGCGCCATGTACTGTAATCGATCAAGATTGCAAATTCGGAGCTAAATCTCTTGAAGGTTTCTTTGTCAGATATGCGAGTCCGTTAAGAAGAGTATATGTTCCTTCGTTGAGAAAGGTTACCGAAGAACA
The DNA here is from genome assembly GCA_947069175.1 of Scalesia atractyloides. NCBI lineage: Eukaryota > Viridiplantae > Streptophyta > Magnoliopsida > Asterales > Asteraceae > Scalesia > Scalesia atractyloides. The sequence goes on from CAMTDV010000016.1 coordinate 73,901,479, forward strand.
ACACATGGATTGTTTGAACTATACGGATCCTATTCAAAGGAGAGGTGACGCGTGGCTGTTCAACTATCAAGATCTTTGGAAGTCATTCGACTTGCCGGAATAACCGTCTGAAGAAGAAGTTGCAGCATTATACTATCTTCAACAGTCGGCAAATCAAGAACAAATCATTAGACCAATTGTGGTTAATCAACCTACGTTGGATTCTTCATCTTCCGGAGCAGGTCCAAGCAATAGCAGTGGTGTTCAAGTTGAAAACACTTCTGAAGTAGAAGAACACCTGCTACACCTCCAGTGAATGCTTCTAATGAACCAGAAAACACAACAGTGCCCCGTATGCCTCAGAATCAGAATTCTGACTCAGATGAAGCACCAACATTTGATGCTGATAATGAAACTTCATCGGACGAAGAAGTTAAGCAGATATCTAACATGTTGAATAAATTTGCTAGTCCGAGAAATCAGAACGAAGCTTCATCAAGTACTCCTAATGTTGATGTGAACAGTGATCTGATTGTTTCAAATCAGCAAAGCTCAGTTGATGTTCCAACAGAAGAAATGCCGCGATCATATTCTTACCATCCTTCAATGAATATTATAGGAGAACTACAAACTGGTGTGCATACTCAAAATCAAATCAACAAAGCACTTAGTTGTTTCTACACCCGAGTTGCACCAACTCAGAATTACAGCTACTACTCATGTTACATTTCTCAAAGACAGTAAATGAGGCTCTGGCTGACGAGAATTGGGTGATAGCTATGCAAGAAGAACTGTTACAGTTTGAGAAGTTGGGTATTTGGAAGCTTGTGGACTTGCCACCGAAGCAGAAACTTATTGATACAAAGTGGGTCTTCAAGTGTAAAAGAGATGATCGGGGTGTAATAGTCAGAAACAAAGCTCGACTGGTTGTCAAGGGATTCCACCAGCAGGAAGGTATAGATTACACGAAGGTATACGCACCGGTTGTGCGATTAGAATCTCTCCGCATTTTCCTAGCGTTCGCAGCTTGGAAAGGATTTAAGGTGTACCAGTTGGATGTAAAATCTGCATTTCTCTCGGTAAACTTCGTGAACAAGTGTATGTCGGCCAAACACCGGGGTTCGTCGATCCACTAAACAAGAACAAAGCATATCTCCTGGATAAAGCCTTGTATGGTTTACACCAAGCCCCAAGAGCTTGGTATGAGACGTTATCGCAACATCTCGTAGGAAATGGCTTTACACGAGGCACAGTGGACAACACTTTGTTTACCAGAGAAGTTGGATCGCATCTGATAATAGTACAAATCTATGTGGACGATATCATTTTCGGTTCTACGGATGACAGTCTGTGCAAAGAGTTTGAAAAGATCATGAAGAAGAAATTCGAACTGTCCTCGATGGGCAAAATGAAGTTTTTCTTAGGTCTTCAAGTGGATCAGCTTCCAGACGGGATATTCATTCATCAGACTAAGTATGTTCACGACATTCTCAACAAGTTTAAAATGGATTCTTCGAAGCCGATTTCGACGCCGCTGGCAATGAACCATAGGATTTGCATAGACGAGACGGGAACCAAAGTTGATGAAACACTTTATCGATCGATGATAGGTTCATTGATGTATCTAACGGCATCCCGCCCAGACATCATGTATCCTACTTGCTTATGTGTGAGATATCAGTCTAGTCCTCGAATGTCACACATGCAGATAGTCAAGCGAATCTTCCGTTACTTAAAAGGATGTCCTAGCACGGGCTTATGGTACTCTAAAAACGACAATTTCGACTTAACAGGATATGTTGACTCAGACTTCAAAGTGGACAAACTAAACCCAAAATCTACAACTGCAGGATACAAGTTCTTTGGCACGCGTTTGGTAACGTGGCAGTGTAAGAAACAGACCACGGTCTATCTCTCAACCTGTGAAGCGGAATACATTTCTGCTTCCAGCTGTTGCTCTCAAATCCTCTTGATTCAGCAACAGATGAGGGATTATGGTCTGCAGTTCTTGACACGCCTTTATTTGTAGATAACAAAGTAGCCATCGATATAACTAAAAATCCGGTTCATCACTCACGTACAAAACACATTGAAATTCGATACCATTTCATTCGTGATTGCTATGAAAAGAAATTGGTTCGAATAGAAATTGGTTCGAATCCACACCGATGAACAAAAGGCTGATTTTTATACCAAAGCATTTCCATTAACAAGATTTAAATATCTAATGCGGCTTAACAATATTAAAAATTTGCTTACAGGTGTGGAAACTGAGGTTGAATCCGGATCAAACGACGAGTTCTCGTAATCCGCTTGGTTTGTATGGTTTGTAAATATCTTTCTAGTTTAGTATTTTTTAAAAATCTAAAATCTAAAAATATGTTTTTGATTTTAGGGGAGAAATATTTGGAAAAAACAAAAACATATAAAAATTTGAAAATTCAAAAACATTGAAACAATTTAAAAACTACAAAAACATTGAAAAAGACAAAAAGGATTCGATGTCACAAAAAGGAAATGATAGTACATCAGTGGACTATCACAGTATGCTAAAGAAATGTAAAGATTAAAAGTAATAAACGAGTCTTACTGTGGATATGTTGATACGCTTAACACATTCAGTAAACTGATTTTGAGATATAAACTAAATTTAACAACTGCTTAATCTTGTGGATTAACACATCTTGGATATATGGACTTAGTACTCCGAAATTTCGTTTGAGAGGTTGCCTGATTATGAGATACGAGGTCTTTATAGATAGTTGATATCTGGGGTATTATACCATTCTTCTAATTTTACGGAAGCAATAGCCTAAAAATTCTATAATACTTTCGCTATAAACCCCAAACTGCATGCAAACTTGAAAAGTATCGAAAGATCTAAATTCATTTGCAGGTGCTAAAAAGATTCCTTAAGTGGAACACACCTAAAGATGAGCCTTCATCTCTTTATCTGTACGGTAGTACTAAACTAAGCTCTCAAGGTCTCGCATTATCCAGATACGGATATCAATTACGCTATATTCACCTGTAAGATGAAATCTAGGGAATCTTGATACAGGAGTATATTCAAGAAGTGGGAACCACAGATAAGTCAAGTTTCATAATCCATACCTTAACATATCTTGAAACAGTTGAGAAATGTGGTAAAGTTTAAGTGGACAAACATATCGACAATCTAGGTAAACGAGTTTAAAGCTTAAAGTCATCTAAAGGTCAACGGTACTGGTGATATGTCTCAATTAACTGATGCGATCCTTTAGACACGAATTCACAAAAATATGTCTATAAATATGTTTGTACATAGTTTACATTGTCTTGTAATAGTTTACATTGTCATGTACATAGTTTATCAGCTTTACATATTAAAACCAAAAAGATTTTCAGTGTGTTTTAGCATAAACTTACAAAATTCAAAAAGATTTTATTTCTACATTGTTTTCAGCAAACCAATGTTGGAGAACGGGTGTTCGAAGTCTGGTAAGATGCTCGAACTGGTGGGAATCTCTTTGACAACAGGCTGGGAGCTAATCTGTAAATCTAAAAAAGTCAAAACGATAATAGTTCATTAATTTAAACTTTGATTTTGAAAATATTAACAGTTTGTTCGTAACGGGTCAAACCGGGGTCATTAACTTGAACTCGGCAGACAAATCTGGTAAGATGCTCGAACTGGTGGGAATCTCTTTGAGTTTGTGGTTTGGCAAGTTCAAAACTTGCTAAACTGAACAAATTTAACAATACAACAAGTTCGATCGAACTTGCAAAATGGCTGATTGTTAGTTACTAAGTTCGCTCGGACTTCTTGTTAGGCTTTGTTAGTTGGACTTTTCAAGTTCGCCCGAACTTGCCAGGGTATAAGTACCTAAGCAAGTCCGGCCGAACTCATTTGTGTAACAATTTCTCCGAAGCGAACTTGAGTGTTTGAAAGATTTGAGTGAAATTGGCAATAACACACCGTTACTCTGCCCAAATTCCGTTTGTTTTTGGTGATTTACACACTAACTACAATGTCTGAGGTGTGTATTTGAACATTGGACCGTAATTTGAACTGTATTTGTGATTTCATATATAAGTTGTTAAAATCGGTTAGATCTAGGGGTTTAATGACAAAATTGAACTTTGAATCTTGTTCTAAAACACAGATCGACCGTGTAAATGTTTTTAATTTGATTGAAAAAGGTTGATGACATGTTGAACAGTTTTGGTATGAAGACGCTGACAAGTTCGGCCGAACTTGTTATCAAGTTCGACCGGACTTGCTATCAAATTTGTATCGACCGAACTTCTTTAAAAGTTGAATTAAAATTGAACTGGAAGTTCGCCCGAACTTAGATATTGAACATGTGGATTACATGTTCGGCGAACTTGATAAAACAGAACATTTCAGCAATCATCAAGTTCGCCCGAACTTGATGAAAGTGTTAGAAAAAATTTGTAACTTTTCTCGTTACTTGTGCTAATTGTTTTGCGTCGTTTTTCAGGCTCAAGAACCAGCGCGTGTAATTTCTATTGAGTTTTCTAAGTCCCACAACACGTGCATTACACTCGACAAGACAATTTGTCCATCATTAAAAGAATACGACATTATTTTGAAGTTCATAAAAGAAAGTCCTATTCATCAAGCTATAACAAAACACACAGTATCATATAAAAGTCACATATATCATTTCCGGACGAATGCGAGTCTTAGTGATGATCAGAAGACGATTACATCATCAGTACAAGTTGGAAATGAAGATAAACCAATCACTGTGACTGAAGACGATATTCGACGGATCCTACAGTTCAATGATGACAAAGACGATCCGATTTATCTTGACGAGAAGATGGTTCGAGGTTGTTTCTTTCGTATGAGCTACAAGGGAAGCGTGAATAAGCCGACGTTAAAGAAAGGTGAAGTGCCTAAACCCTACAAGCTCCTCATGCATGCGATAATTCATACATTTAGTCGTCGAAAGGCGGGTCTTGATGATGTTCAAGATTATTTGGCCTGTATGGCAACGACACTTATTTTGAAGAAGCCGTTCAACTATTCGAAGCTTGTATTTACACACATGTCGAAGACCATGGAGGATTCAAGGTTGTGTCTTTATCCGTGGTTCGTACAGATGCTGATAGATGAGGAGTACATGAATATTGAACGAGATCCGAATGATGTGTTATACCTGAGTCATGTTGATAAGACAACCATGAAGAAGCTATTAAAGTTTCAGAAGCAAGCTTCAGCTCCTGTTGCAAAGCCAGTTTTTGGATCTACCAAAGATTCTAATTACATTGCAACGGGCAGAAAACAAATGGAGAAAAGACGGCAGTAGAGATGAGAAAGAACTAAATGCAGAGAAAGAATGGTTTAAAGAATTCAAACCAAAGTCTCGAAGTGAATGGTTCTTAAAAGCTAAAGTTGAAAAGCCTAAGAAGAAATGAGCGACAAAGAAAGTTGATACAATGCTTGTTGATGAACATGAACCTGAGAATGTTCAAGCTGAAGCAGGTTCAAGCGCAACAGTTATTATTGAAAGTCAAGAAATTGAGAAAGCTACTCAAGATGATGTTATATCTACAACATCAGAACATGATGATGATTCTGATGAAGAACTAGTGAAAGAACCTGAAAAGACAGCAATAGAAATACAAGCTGAAAAGGAGAAAGAAATGGATGCCGATTTTGATCCAAATCTTGAGAAAGATTCTGATGAGGAAAGGCCAAAGAAAAAAACTAAACGTGTAAAGACTGCTACTCTTTCTTCGACAAAGACTATAGGGTCTCCTCAAACAAAAGGCAAGAAAAAGAAGAAAGTTCAAAAAGCAGTCAGCAAAAGATACAGAGGAAAGCTGAAAATCGCAGAAGTTACACAAGAACCTTCTAGCGCACAGGAGAAAGAAGTCACACAAGAACCTCTTGTTATTGTTTCAAGTGAAGCTGAAAGGCCAGGAGTTACACAAGAACCTCCTGTGTTTGGTTTATTGGAAGTTCTTGTTATTCAATCACCGGTTGCTCCAATGACTTCAAATCTTGAAAGTTCTACTCCAAGGAAGTCAACACCAAAGGCTGCTACCCCAAAGTCAACACAAAAATCTCAAGGCCTAATCTATTTGGTGATATGCATAATGATCCGATTAGTCTGCAAGATCTAAACGATTACTTTCAAGAGATGAATGTTGAACTTCTGGAAAAGCGTGTGAAGGTGTTAGAAGAAAAAGTGGCAAAGAATGAGGAGGAGAAAGCTGAGCTTATTCAGAAAATGAATCAAAGCAATGTTGAGAAAGAAATGTTGGACGACATTGTGAAGGTTTTAGAGAATGAGCGAGAATATTTTAAAGCTTTGATCGAGAGTTTGCAAGATGCAAATGAAAAGCTTCAAACAGAGATTGCAGATCTAAAGTCAATCCAAGCACTAAATGATCAAAGATTTTCCAGGATACAGAAAGTTTTATCTAACTCTCTGGGAATTGATTTTATCAAAGAATATGACCGTCTGGATCAGCAAGAAGCTAAAGAACGATTTGAGAAAGAGTTAGCTGTGAGTGGTAAAGGTAAATGGTTTGAAGGTGAAACTCCTAAATCTTCTGAAGCTGCAGAGAAACCAGTTGAAGAAAATGTTGTTATAGCTTCTGAGTCCAAGATTCCAAAGGTTGACGAATCTGACAAGCTTTCTGATCCTATCATTGCTTTTGAAGATAAGGACGATGAAGAAGCAGAGAAAGAGGATAAGGAAGATGATGAAAAGGATGATTCTGAATATGAGGATTGGAATGTAGCTGACGATGATGATGATGATCAGGGTGGTGTTGGAATGAAAATTACTGAAGCTAAAGTCTCAAGTGAATTTGATTACCCTTTGCTTATGGATGTCGAATAAAACAGAATGGATGATAAAAGTGAGGGGGAGTCAGGGCAGAAATGGCCAACTGATGATATTGATATGTTGAATGTTTGAAGATTTGTTAAGCCAGTTGCTGCGGTACCTTCTAAACCTTTATTGTTGATGTTGGAGCATAACTTGGAGGTAGGCGAGTATGTGCATAATTATACAAAGGAAGATCTGACAAAGTTAGTTGAAGCTGATGCTGAAGATCTCGAGTTTGATTTCAAAGAAGATGTGTTGAATGTTAACACATTTGAGCCGAATGATTATCAGTATGTTAGAAGATTTGAGGCTGATGAATACAGTAAAGTGATTGTGGAAGATTGGTCTTCTGATGGTGAGACAGATCATACTGCACAGTACGTCGGTCCTAATTCTAAAAGTTTTCCTACTTTTGAGGAGATGTACAAGTAACTCGATGAAGACATGCTGAAAGAAAAGAATGAAGAATCTTTACGTGAAGGTAAAGTCCCAAAGCCTATGATAAAAGAAGAAATTGCTCAAGCGAAGAAGTCCTGGTTTAAAGAGATGCCACGCGAACGTAAGTTTCGACGTCCTCTAGCATTCTTTACTAGAGACAAAGACGTTTCTTTGGGAGATATCTTGAGTTGGGGTTGGTTTAAAGAACTTAACGTATATGCAATCAAAAGAGAATTTGGAGTGCAATACTTCAAGTATCTTTCTGATTTTAAGACATTACCATATTGGGATGTTGAGTTAGTATAGACCGTCAATGTTACATATCACATGAAAGTGATTGATCAGTTGTTGTGGAAGTTGAACAAGTTTGAAGCAGTTAAAGGATTCAGATATTGAAAGCCATTCATTCCAGGTCGCAGAATCAAGACAAACAAAAAGACGGGTGAAAAAGACATTACATTGGTAATGAGGCAACCAAGGGCAATGAAAAACATGGCGTTGATGCCGATTGAGCAGAACTTCTATTCATTGTTCAAGTGGTGGCAGATAGATCCATCGACTTGTGAAGTAGTTATTGTTTTAAAGTTTGAAGAACATTTGGATATTACGAAGGAACGAGTTGAAATACTTGGTTCTCAGGGCATGAGAGGGTTATGGAGAACAATCAGGATTCTTGATCCTATGTGGTTGGTTAACTGCTCAAGAGAAGATATTAAAACCTTGTTCTACAACAAGATCGTATTTGAAGAACGTGAAAAGGTACAAGCTATGCAGTTTCAGAAAGTTGTTAATGTTTGCTATGCACATGAAGTAAACTCAGGAAAGATGTGGCAAACAAATTGGAGGGATTTAGAAAGAGTTGAATTTCTGAAAGAGGAGAAGCGTCTCGAAGCTATTCATGAGAAAACTAGGAAGGCGAGTAATAGAATATTTCAGTACATGAACAAGATGCCTCCTACAGATAAGACATCGGATCCTAAGCAAGAGCCGTTTAAGAACTTCTTTGGTCGTGTGCGTTAACGTTTATATGAAGACATAGTTTTGAAGACTGATACTAGACGAAGACTATATCCAAGGGGGAGTCTGTTGGTGCATAATGTCTATGTCTTAGTCTTATATCGAGTCTATATAGAATAGAGCTGAATAGGCTAGCTGAAAGTAGTATTTATGTAAGTTTGAGTCAAGTTCGCTCATCATTGACATGTAAAGGTCAAGTTCGGCTGAACTTGCTAAGGCAAGTTCGGGCGAACTTAGGACTCCTTAGGGCGAACTTGCAACTCTATAAATAGCTAGCTTGCCTCTTTCATTTGTAACTTTGGCATTTTGGAGGCGAAGCTCTGTCAGTTTGTACTCTTGACGTTTGATCAATAAAACTGATGTTAAGCTAATTAATTCTTGTCTATTGGTAAACACGACGTAATATTTCCGCTATTATGGACGTTAGATATAAAATTTAGGTTCCTTAGCATCGAGGATCGGTCCTACAGTTTTCTCAACTTCTTGACTCTCAGAAACAATTGCTGCACTAGAACCAGCTTCAGCTTGAACATTTTCTGGTTCATCTTCATCAATGAGCATAGTTTCTACTTTCTTTGCTGCTCGCTTCTTTTTAGGCTTTTTGTTTTCAACTTTAATGAACCAATCACTACGAGCTTTTGGCTTGAAACCTTTAAACCACTCTTTCTCATCATTCAATTCCTTTTCATCACCACTACCGTCTTTCCTCCATTTGTTGTCAGGCGGCGCTATATAGTTTGAATCTTTGATAGCTCTAAATACTGGTTTAGCAACTGGTCTGATGCTTGCTTCTGGAATTTTAACAGCTTCTTAACAGTAGTATCATCAAGGTGACTGAGATATAAGACATCATTCGGATCACATGCAATGTTTGTGAACTTCTCGTCGATTAACATCTGCACAACCTTGGATACAAACACAATCTTGAATCATCCATATTGTTCGACATATGCGTAAACACAAGCTTTGAATAATTGAACGACTTCTTCAGAATCAACGTCGTTGCCATACAGGCCATGTAATCTTGCACATCATCTAGTCCCGCCTTTCTATGACTGAACGTATGAATAATAGCATGCTTCAGTAGCTTGTAGGGGTTAGGTATTCCCCTTTCTTCAAAGTTGGCTTATTAACATTGACCTTGTAACCCATTCTGTAAAAATAACCTCTAACATTCTTCTCATCTAAGAAAATCGGATCGTCTTTGTCATTATTGAACTCTAGGACCTTACGAATATCATCTTCTGTAACAGTGATTGCTTTGACCTCATTCCCGACTTGCACAGATGAAACAATAGACTTCTTATCTTCGCTGAGACTCGCGTTCATCCAGAAATGGTAAGTATGAGATCTGTAAGACACAGTGCGCTCCGTAATGGCTCAATGGATAGGACACTCCTTTAGAAACTTCATAATACTGTCGTAATCTTTCAGCGACGGACATATCTTTTATCAAGCGTGATACATATCTTGTGAAACTTGGAAAAGTCCATAGAAATCACCCTCGCTGGTACTTGAGCCTGAAAAATGACGCAAAACAATTAGCACGCATTACGAGAAAATGTTACAAAAAATTTCAACACTTTTCATCAAGTTCGGACGAACTTGATAAGTGTATAACGAACTGATTTTAGTCAAGTTCGCTCGAACATGTGTAATAAAATGTTCAATCATCCAAACATAAGTTCGGGTGAACTTATACTCAAAACAATTTTCATGTTTCAATAACACAAGTTCGGGCGAACTTTCATATAATCTTTCAAAGTCAGTTTCTATGAAGTTCGGTCGAACATGCACTATGTTCATATTTATTCAGGTTTTATTAACAAGTTCGGTCGAACTTTATAACAAGTTCGGCCGAACATGTTATCTTCTCCAAACAACAAACCTGCTAATACCATTATCAATCATTTTAATAAAATCCAAATCGTTTTCACGGTCGATTTATGTTGTAGATCAAGATTTAATGTTCAATTTTGTCCAATATATCCTAGATCTATTATTTTAAACAAATATAAGTCTAAGTTCATCATTAACTGTTCAATTAACGGTTCAAGAACCAAAATCTCACATCTTCCAATGATAATGGTGTACAAATCATCAACGATCAATCTAAATTTCGACAGAATAACGGTAAGAATTTGCCAATTTCACTCAGACTCTCAAATGTGATAAGTTCGCTCAGAGAGTTTTGAGAGCAGATAAATGAGTTCGGCCGAACTTGCAAGATATTTATACCTTGACAAGTTCGGGCGAACTTGATAAGCCCAATCAAGTCCGGGCGAACTTATGTTTTCACAACACAATACAATGCAAGTTCGGTCAAACTTTGCTGCAATGTTAAACTTTATTTAGTTTAGCAAGTTCGGCCGAACTTGCCAAACCCAAATTCAAATTTTTCAAATTTTTAAGATTTTGCAATTTAGTCCCTGAACTTTCCAACTTTTATCAGTTATGAAAATCCACTCAGTTCACCAAGTCCAAGTTAATGACCTTGGTTAACCGATTTGTCTGCCGAGTCCAAATTAATGACCCTGGTTTGACCCGTTACAAACAAACTGTTGATGTTTTCAAAATTAAAGTTTCAAATTAATGAACTTTTCATTGTTTTAGCTTTTCAGATTTTAAAGATTAGCTCCCATCCCGTTAAATGAGATTCCCACCGGTTCTAGCACCTTACCAGTCTTCAAAGACCCGTTCTCCAACATTGGTTTGCTGAAAACAATGTAGAAACAAAATACTTTTTGTATTTTGTAAGTTTATGCTAAAACAGACTGAAAATATTTTTGGTTTTAATCTGTAAAGTTTATAAACATTACATAACAATGTAAACTATGTACAAACATATTTACAGTCATATTTTTGTGAATTCGTGTCTAAAGGATCATATCAGTTGTATGAAACATATCACTAGTACCGTTGACCTTTAGATGACTTTAAGTTTTAAACTCGTTTACCTAGATTGTCGATATGATTATCCACTTAAGCTTTACCACATTTCTCAACTGTTTCAAGATATGTTAAGGTTAGATTTATGAAACTTGCTTATCTGCGGTTCCCACTTCTTGAATATACTCCCATATCAAGATTCCATAGATTTTATCTTACTAGGTGAATATAGCATAATTGATATCTGTATCTGGGTTATGCGAGGCCTTGAGAATCAGGTTAGTACTACCGTACAGACAAAGAGATGAAGGTTCGACTTTAAGGTGTGTTCCAATCAAGGAATCTTTTCAGCACTGCAAATGATTAGATCTTTCGATACTTTTCAAGATTGCATGCAGTTTAAGGGTTTATAGCGAAAGTATTATAGAAGTTCTAGCCAATTGCTTCCGCAAAATCAGAAGAACTTGTATAATACCCTAGACATCAACTATCTATAAAGACCTCGTATCTCAGAATCAGGCAATCTCTCAAATGAATTTCGGAGTACTAAGTCCATATATCCAAGATGTGTTAATCCACAAGATTAAGCAATTGTAAAATTTTGTTTATATCTAGAAAACAGTTTACTGAACGTTTTAAGCCTATCGACACATCCATAGTAAGACTTGTTTGTCACTTTTAAATTCTACATTTCTTTAGCATACTTTGATAGTCCACTGATGTACTACCATTTCCTTTTTGTAACATCGAATTCTTTTTGCCTTTTTCAACGTTTTTGTACATTTTTTGAAAATTTTCATATGTTTTTGTATTTTCGCAAATATTTCTCCCCCTAAAATCAAAAACATATTTTTGAATTTTAGATTTTTAAGAAATACTAAACTAGAAAGATATTTACAAACCATACAAACCAATGTGGATTACATGAACTCGTCGTCCGATCCGTATTCAACCTCAGCTTCCGCACCTGTCAGCAAATTTTTAATACCGTTAAGCCTCATTAGATATTTAAATCTTGTTAAAGGAAATGCTTTGGTATAAAAATCAGCCTTTTGTTCGTCGGTGTGGATTTTTTCTATTTGCACCAATTTCTTTTCGTAACAGTCACGAATGAAATGGTAACGAATTTCAATATGCTTTGTACGTGAGTGATGAACCGGATTTTTGGTTATATCAATGGCTGCTTTGTTATCTACGAATAAAGGCGTATCAAGAAACTGAAGACCATAACCCTCATCTGTTGCTGAATCCAGAGGATTTGAGAGCAACATCTGGAAGCAGAAATGTATTCTGCCTCACAGGTTGAGAGAGAGACCGTGGTCTATTTCTTGCACAGCCACGTTACCAAACGCGTTCCAAAGAACTGGCATACTGCCGTTGTAGATTTCGAGTTCAGTTTGTCCACTCCGAAGTCTGAGTCAGGTATCCCGTTAAGTCAAAATTGTCATTCTTAGGATACCATAAGCCCGTGCTAGGACATCCCTTTAAGTAACGGAAGATTCACTTGACTATCTGCATGTGTGACACTCGAGGACTAAACTGATATCTCGCACATAAGCAGGTAGGATACATGATGTCTGGGCGAGATGCCGTCAGATACATCAGCTATCCTGTCATAGATCGATAGAGTGTCATCAACTTTGGTTCCCGTTTCGTCTACGCAAATCCCATGGTTCAGTGCCAGCGGTGTCGAAAGCGGCTTCGAGCTATCCATTTCAAACTTCTTGAGAATTTCGTGAACATACTTAGTCTGATGAATGAATATTCCGTCTGGAAGTTGATCCACTTGTAAACCTAAGAAGAACTTCATTTCGCCCATGGAAGACATCTCGGATTTCTTCTTCATGATCTTTTCAAACTCTTTGCACAATTATTAGATGAGATCCGACTTCTCTGGTAAATAAAGTGTTGTCCACTATGCCTCTTGTAAAGCCATTTCCAACAAGATGTTGCGATAACGTCTCGTACCAAGCTCTCGGGGCTTGGTGTAGTCCGTACAAGGCTATATCTAGGAGATATGCTTTATTCTTGTTCAGTGGATCGAAGAAACCTAGTGGTTGGCCGATGTACACTTGTTCATGAAGTTTACCATAGAGAAATGTAGATTTTACATCCAACTGGTACACCTTAAATCCCTTCCAAGCTGCGAAAGCTAGGAATATGCGGATAGACTTTAATCGTGCAACCGTGCATATACCTCAGTGTAATCTATACCATCTTGCTGATGGAATCCCTTGACAACCAGCCGAGCTTTGTTTCTTGCTATTACACCACGATCGTCTCTTTTACACTTGAAGACCCACTTTGTATCAATAGCTTTCTTCTTCGGTGGCAAGTCTACAAGTTTCCAAACACCCAACTTCTCGAACTGTAACAGTTCCTCTTGCATTGCTATCACCCGGTTCTCGTCACCCAAAGCTTCATTAACGGTCTTTGGCTCTGTTTGAGAAATGAAACATGAGTAGTAGCAGTAGTTCTGAGTTGGAGCAACTCGGGTGTAGAAACAACTAAGTGCTTTATTGATTTGACTTCGTGTACGCACACCTGTTTGTAATTCACCAATGATATTTGTTGAAGGATGATAAGAATATGATCGTGGCATTTCTTCTGTTGGAAATCATCAACTGAGTTTGCTGATTTGAAATAATCAGATCACTGTTCACATCAACATTAGGAGCACTTGATGAAGCTTGGTTCTGATTTCTTGGACTAGCAGATTGATTTAACATGTTAGATATCTGCTCAACTTCTTCATCCGATGAGGTTTCACCATCAGCATCAAATGTCGGTGCTTCATCTGAGTCAGAATTCTGATTCTGAGGCATGCTGAGCTCTAATGTTGTATTTCCTGGTTCATTAGAAGCATTCATTGGAGCTGTAGCAGGTGTTGCTTCTGTTTCAGAAACATTTTCAACTTGAACACCGCTATTGCTCAGACCTGCTTCGGAGTATGAAGTATCCAACGTGGGTTGATTAACCACAATTGGTCTAATGATTTGTTCTTGATTCGCCGACTGTTGAAGATAGTATAACGCTGAATTTCTTCTTCAGACGGTTCTTCCGGCAAGTCGAATGACTTCCATAGATCTTGATAATTGAACTGCCATGCGTCACCTCTTCTTTGAATAGGATCAGTATAGTTAAAATAATCCACTGTTGTGCTTCAATAACCTTTCTCCTGAGGGAACATATACACGTCTTAGCGACTTGCATATCCGACAAAGAAACCTTCAAGAGATTTGGCTCCGAATTTACCATCTTGATCGATTACAGTACATAGCGCACCAAATGGCTCTAAGAATTTAAAATTTGGCTTCCGTCGGTTTATATCTCAAAACATGTCTTCTTCGTTGGTTTGACAGTGAGAACTCTGTTTAGCGTGTAACAAGCCGCAGCAACCACTCACTCCAGAAGCTGACTGGAAGTTTAGAGTCTACAAGCATGGTTCTCACAGTTTCAATTAAAGTTCTGTTCTTCCTTTCAGCAACACCGTTTTGCTGTGGAGTATAAGGTGCACTAAACTCATGCAAAATACCTTTAAATTCCTTCATTTTGTCATTCATAAACTCTGTGCCGTTGTCACTTCTAATGCGTCTGACCGGCAGATGATAAAGATTCTCGAGTTTCTTGATCAGAATCACCAAGTTTTCTAACGTTTCGTCTTTTGATTCCTGAAAGAATACCCACGAATATCTGGAACAGTCATCTGTCACGACCAAGCAATATAAGTCTCCTGAAATACTTTGAACATTTACAGGACCAAATAAATCCATGTGGAAATGTTCTACCGGCAACTTGATTGAGTTCAGAATTTTCTTCGGATGTGATTTCTTGATCTGCTTTCCCTTTTTACATTCTAAGCAGTGATCAGACATATGAAAGCTATGAAGATTTACTCCCTCTACTAGATCATTATGAACCAAGAAATTCATTTTTCGCAAATGAATATGCCCCATCTTACTATGCCAATGAATAGAATCTTTCTCGGTAGCCTTTGTCACAAACATTGCGCTGATTTTGATGAAGTGGTAGCAATGCCCATATCCAAGACATACAGATCATTCTCGTGCGGTGCTCACATCAGAATCCACTCATCTTGTATTTTGAAACCCAGCTTCAAGATAATACATTCTTTGTCGTTGAAATGCACCGTGAACTTCTTGTCACAAATCTGCGATATGCTCAGAAGATTATTCTCCAGCTCTGCAATATAATTCACGCGATCGAATGAAACAACACCATTTGACAATTCGCCTTCAGCGACAATCCTTCCACCCTGATTACCAGCAAATCCAACATATCCACCATTGATAGCTTTTAGGTCGAACAACAATTCTTTCATTCTCGTCATATGCCTGGACGCTCCACTATCCAGAATCCACTTGGAAAGTACGGATCTCTGGAGCCCCTTCACATGTCAAAAATAAGTTAAACAGCGAGACCCAAGCCTTTTTGATCATGGGTTGAATTGGATAACCATCGTCGTAATAAAATTCACATTCGTCAGCATAATCAAATTCATATTCATCATCTGGATTTTCTACGATATTTATGTTTGAAAACTTCACTTGCTTTTTATCTTTCAAATTGTTACCACTTGTAATTTTGACAGTTTCAGATTTTGACTCAAATTTTAGTTTCTTTCGTGTTATCAGTCTTTACAAGCTCAGACTTAATAACATCGGATGTTGTTGATTTCTTCTTAGCAATCCAGGCTTGAGATTTTATGTTAGCCTTTTTGATGTAAAACTTGTTTTCTTCTACTTTAGAAGTTTCACCTTTTTTCCAAAGTTAAGTTTTCAAATCTCTTTTCATTTTTAGGTTTAACTTCTGGTTTTGATTCATTTCTTTTAAAAATCTTTACAGGTTTTACAAACTCTGGTTGCTTTGGTTCACAACATCTGAACTTTCTTTTCTTCGAAGATAGGCTGGTTTTGACATCGGACACTTTCGTGCAATATGACCAACTTCGTTGCATTTGACGCAAGTTCGATTATCATATGAATGACCACTAGTGGATTTTACACCACTTGTGGCTTTTGCCTTATCTCGAAGTTCTTTCGGTATTTTGAATTCATCGTTTGATTATTTTCTGATCAAACTCTCTTCATGAACCGTGTTTGTCCCATAAACAAATTTCATGTTTTTATCTTTATACTCGTGAAATGGTGACTTTTTCTTTTTCGGTTCATCAGATTCATGTAATCCGAACCCAACTCTCCGGTTTTCCGGATGATCACCACCATTCCTTCGGTAGTTATTATAATTTCTTTTGGGTTTAGAATATAATTTCTTTTCATTTTTCTCAAGATCATCTGATGTGACTTCAACCAGTTTGAACAATTTATCTAATTGATCCTCTTTGACGTTCCGAATCAGAAAACTGTCATCAAAGTATAATCTATTAGATTCCTTAACCTTGTACATTACAACGGTAGGATCATCACATAGATCATCCTCCGATGATGTATCGTCATCTTCAGGAATTTGTGTCAGAACTGTTCAAACTCGAGGTGGTGCTTTCGAAGCTGCCATCATCAAAATCGTTCAGAACATTTTCAATCACCTTTTTTCACTACCGCACTGTCATCATCTGTTTTAGTATAGACTACATCAATGTTCTCCGGCAACTCGTTTTTCTTTTCAGATAACAACTCAATGTTGAGTGCCTTATCAATCCTATCAACAGTTTTGCGACAATACTTCTCGCATAGGGGAGGAGGAACGTTGTTGTATTCTTTACCATTTTCTTTTTAGGTTTATCTTCTGATGGAATTGTGGGAAGAATGTGATCAATGACATATGCGTTAGTTGTGTAACTTCTTAAAAGTTGTTGAACATGTTCTGTTTCAATTTTCATATCCTGGAGTTGTTGTTGGTCTCAGCAATGGTGTTTATATAGATGTTTATTGCTTTTTGTTTATCCATTACTGTACCTTTTAGCATTCTCATACTATCATGTTGTTCGATATTATTTCTATCGAGCCTTCCACAATCATCTTTCATTTTGTCATACGCTTCCTTCATTGTACGATAATCGTATTTGAAATGTTCGTTATGTACACTGAGTTCAACAATGATTTGTGATTTTTTAGCACATTCAGCACATGGCTTGGTACATTTTGTACATGGTTTTTCAACCTCTACAACTTGTACTTTGACAACTTCCTTTACCTCTGGACCTACCTTGTTAGATTTGCCATTAAAGCTTTATCGGCAATGTCCTTGAGGTTTTCAGCAGTCATTTCTTGAGCAACATTGATAATTTCATCAATTGATTTCTCCTTGGCAACTTGCTCCTGAGAACTTCCGTCAAAATGACCTGCAAAACTATCACAAGAGTTAGGAGATAAAATGCCTTGATTCTGCATGTGAATATACTCCTCTTCCTCCTGATTGTTGCAAATACTGTTCCAGTAAAATATTCTCTTTAGCTGATGCTTCGTCGGCAGATGTATCTTCAACGATTTGAGCCATCAATGCAACTCCGGTCTTCTTACCGATATAAGAATTTCATCGAAACCATCATCATCATTTGATGCAACCATAGCTTTCTCAGTGTTGCTACTGTTTGGTTTCTCTTAGATATCAATCTGAGTCTTCTTCGGGAAAGGTTTGTACTGAAGTGACTTCTTGTAATACTCATTGCCTCCTCCGAATGGTACTTTGATTTCCCGTTGCTTCAGGGTTTTTGCATTCTCTCTTGAAAGGCCCTTTCTGTCGGCATCTGAAGCACGTGACCTTTGTTTTATCGACAAGTGCTTGAGAACGAAGAGCTTTGTGGACTTTGATCATATTGAGGATATGATTGGTTCTGATTCTGCTGCGAATGTTGAAAATTCAAATTTTCATTCAATGTTGTCTGAAATGCATCCAGTTTTATGATACAGAACAACATCTTGAACAACATTAGTATTTTTCGACTTCACGATCTTTAGAAGTTCCATTTCATGACCTTCAAGTTTGTCGATGAATGTTGACAGCTTGAAGAATTCCCAATTTGCACTTTCTTTTAGAACATCAGGTAAGTAGTTCATTCTCCGTCAGGTAAGCATCTACAAGCTTGTCGATGTACTCTTATCCCTTCTTCTCAAGACCGTGTCTTCTCATTTGGACTTTTAGATGACATAAACGCTCAATCATCTGCTTCATAGTCTCACCCTTCAACATGTTAAAGATATCGAACTCCTTCATAATGAGAGCTTTCTTACTCTTGATCATCTCTGCGCTTCCTTGGTATTTCTTTTGCAGTGATAGCCAGAGTTCTCTCGCAGTTGTGTATTCCAGTAACAGGACCAGAATATCCTCTTTAACAGATTGTTGAATGAGGCTAATCATCTTTTTCTCAGCACTGTATTCTTCTTTCTGTGTTGTGGAGTATTTGAACATCTCCAGAACTTGCTGATGTTCATCCTACGGAACAGTAAAACCTCTCTCAATCGACACCCAGCCTACAAAATGCATGGCTTGAACCCACTAGGTAAACTTCTCATTCCATCCTTCATACTCGTCCATGCTCGTTAACGTCGGCGGTTTAACGGTCGTGCCTATCTCGTTGTAAAGATTTACTTGTTGAATCACATTGGCATTGGATGTACCCGCTCCAGACATATACGCTCTCTGAATATCATCCATCGCGAATAACGAAACACGTACGCTGTAAGCACGTTAAACTTTTTGAAAATGTTAGACTTACTACAAGTTCGATTGAACTTGTAGTTTGAATGAAGAATTCTCAGAATTTATCACAAGTTCGGTCGAACTTGTGATTTATTTTGAAAAAATTTCCTGAGATTGAACTTTGAGCGGACTTGTTTGAATGAATTTGATGAGAATCTTGCAAGTTCGGGCGAACTTAGCTAAACTTTCTTGAATTCAAGCAAGTTCGGTCGAACTTGATAGAATATCAATTTACTTTTAGTAACTTCGAGCGAACTTGGCAATAATTTCTTCAAAAACACCTCAAGTTCGAGCGAACTTGGTAAAAACTCACTTGAAAAGTGACTTTTTAGCACAAGTTCGGCCGAACTTGGCTATCAAGTTCGATGAACAAGGGTTTTGAAAACATGGTTTTTGCACAATTTTAATATCAATTTGTTTAATTTTAGTCTTCAAACTCTCAGGGTTTATCTATGTTGTATTTAACATGTCATATTCAAAATTGGACAAATTTGACCGTGAATTCTTCATTTGTGTGTAAAAGTTAAGAAAAATAGAAGAATGGAGTAGAATTAGAAGTGTTCTTGTCTTGATATCAATCAAATCAGGCTATTCTAGCTCTGATACCACTTGTAGGACCGATCCTCAATGCATAGGAACCTAGATTTGATATCTATTGTCCATAATAGCGGAAATATTACGACAAGTTTCACCAATAGACAAGAATTAATCAGCTAAACATCAATTTTATTGATATAACAGTAAAGAATCCAGATTGACAGAGCTTCGCCTCTAAGATGCCAAAGTTACAAATGAGAGAGGCATGCTAGCTATTTATAGACTTGCAAGTCCGCTGGTGGAGGAGTGAAGTTGCTCGGCAACTTGACATTACAAAACAATTTCCAGCGAACTTGACTACAGTATACATAAATACTCAATTTTGCTAGCCTATTCAACTCTAACCTATACAGACTCGATCTAAGACTAAGACATAGACATTCTGCACCAACATTCAGCATCTGAACTATTGCTTGAATTCATTCTTGACGACTATACTGGTTACTGCTTCTGTGGTTCACGGTGCTACAGCATCTAATGAGGGGGAGTCGAGCAACACCAATCTACCTCAAGACGTGACCGTAACTGAAGTTGCTATTCTAGCAAGTGTTCAAAGAAATCATCCTATTGAAAACGTGATTGGTCCTATAAATGCAGGAATACAAACCAGGAGCCAATCTGGAACCATTAATACTTTTTATATCCCGTGCTACATTTCTCAAATAACACCTAAATCTATTGATGTAGCTTTGAAGGAACCAGGTTGGGTGGATGCTATGCATGAACAGCTGAACCAGTTTGAGAAGCTAGGAGTATGGAAGCTTGTTGAATTGCCGAAAGGGAAACAAAAACTCGGTACTCGATGGGTGTTAAGAAATAAGCAAGATTCTGCAGGAGTTATTTTCCGAAACAAAGCAAGGTTGGTGGTTCAGGGAGTCAGACAGATTGAGGGTCTGGTGATGAAATCTACGCCCCAGTTGCCCGACTTGAAGCCATCCGGATTTTCTTGGCTTATGCATCTTAGATGGGGTTCACTGTTTATCACATGGACGTCAAGACTGCATTTCTATATGGAGATGTGAAGGAGGAGATTTTTGTTGAGCAACCACCGGGTTTTGTTCATCCAGATCATCCAGATTATGTTTACAGCTTGACAAGGCATTGTATGGATTGCACCAAGCACCAAGGGCTTGGTATGCAATTCTGACTGAGCATCTTCTACCTCATAGATACACTTGTGGCACAATTGATCAGACGCTGTTTATAAACAGAGTGGGCAAGGATCTGATTTTGGCTTAGTTTTATGTCGACGATATTATTTTCAGATCGACAAGCGAGGATGCAAGGAGTTTGAGGGAGTAATGAAGAAAAATTCAAGATGAGTGCTCTTGGAGAAATGACTATTTTCTTGGGTCTACAAGTTCAACAGGATTCCCGAGGCATTCTTATTCATCAAGGAAAATACGTGGATGATGTGCTGGAAAAATTCAAATTTTCTGATGCAAAGTCGGTCGAAACACCTAGCAGAAAAACCTTTACTGACTGAAGATGCTGAAGGATCCTCTATTGATCAATGACTTTATCGGTCTATGATAGGATCTCTAGTGTATCTCACTACAATCCATCCAGACTCATGTTTGATGTTTGCAACTGCGCACAATATCAGGCTAACCCTAAACATCCTCATCTTACTGCAGTTAAACGAATCTTTCGGTATCTTAAAGGCAGACCTCAGTTTGACTTATGGTATCTGAGAGATTCTAATGTTGACCTGTTTGCGTTTTCTGATAGCAATTTTGGAGGTACTGATAGTGACAGGAAATCCTCATCAGCTGGATGTCAATTTTTGGATGACAGGCTCATTTCTTGGCAATGCAAGAAACAACAATCGGTGGCGATCTCCACAGCTGAGGCTGAATATGTTGCTGCTTTTGCGTCTTGCTCCCAAGTGGTGTGGATGCAGCATCAATTGCAGGATTACGGTTTGACTTATCTTAATACTACCATTTTCTATGATAATGATGCTGTTATTCAAATTGTGAAAAATCCTATCTACCAACCAAAAACCAAGCACATTGATAACAAAGTTCATTTATACGAAGACATAGGTCTTTGTTAGTGCATTATGTCTATGTCTTAGTCTTGCATCGAGTCTGTTTAGATTGGATTAGAATATGTTAGAAATACGGAGTATTTATGTAATATGAGATCAAGTTCGCCCGGAATTGTATGTGTGAACAAGTTCGCCCGAACTTGTGTCCTTCCCAGCGAACTTGTCCCTCTATAAATAATGCCTTAGGTGCTCTCATTTGTAACTTTTGCTGAATTGGAGATGAAGCTCTGTCCGATCAGGATCTTGAATGTAATTGAACTTCTGATCATTAAAACAAACCTTAATGAGTAATTCTTGCATATGTGATTAACATGTCATTTAATTTCTGCTTGAATGGACATTTAGATACAAATTAGGTTCCCGAGCTATTCAGGTGTTGATGTATAATGTCTATTGTCTAGGTCTTGGATCGAGTCTGTATGTTTAGAGCTTGAATTGTTAGATTTAATGATGTATTTATGGTGTAACATGCAAGTTCGGCCGAAGATGTTGTTGGCTGATCAAGTTCGGCCGAACATGATCTAGACTTGACACAATTCGAGCGAACAACATTGTCTATATATAGGAAGTCTAGGTTCTAGCATTGTAACAACTTTGCGACTTCTATGGCAAGCTCTGTCTGTTTGGATTTCGAGTTGTAATACTTTTGGACTTAATAAACAGACGATTAAACAATATTCTTCTGTATTTGGATAAACTTGTCATATAAATTCCGCATATATGGACAATAGATACAAATTTAGGTTCCCGAGCTGAGCGGGACGGTCCTAACAAGTGGTATCAGAGCCTGGATACCTAAATTTGTTGGAATCAACACAAGAATCATTCTATTACTACTCATTTCTACCATTTTTCTTAACTTTTTCACATAATTGAAGAATTCATGGATAAAAATGGCTAAAAATTGAACATGTCATGTAAAGTCACATAATTACAAACCCTGAAAGTTTGAGAATAAAAAACAATCGAATGCATGTCGAAATTGTCAAAAAAAACCATGTTTTGAAACCAAACTTCGCTCAAACTTATACCATAAGTTCCCTCGAACTTAATTAAAAATCATCAAATTTGTTTATTTTTATCAGGTTCGGCCGAACTTGTTTGGTTTCTCAGTGAAAATTGATTAAGTTCGGCCGAACATGTCAACTATTATTGAAATTTTCAATAAGTTCGGCCGAAGTTAGTGAATACTTGGAAATTTTTTAAAATCATCAACAAGTTCGACCGAAGTTGATTAAAAAGTTGTTTTTTATGAACTCTTTGAAGGTCCGTTTCAGGCGGTTCTAGACGGAAGTTAGTGGATAAACGTATATAACAATTTCGGTAGAATGTTATTAAGAAAGGAGTAAAAACAAATGCAGCGGAAGTCTTCATTCATACCGAAAGAGTATACATCTTTAAGTCCAGCTGCCGGAGTTCCTGGAGAGAATCCGGCAGCACCTCCCTGTAGGGATGCCAAAAACTTAAATGACAAATGAACACACACCACCTATTTATAGGGAAACACACAAGTTCGCTTGACATGTGCTTAGGAGGACAAGTTCGGGCGAACTTGTTTACCATATGACAAGTTCGAGCGAACTTGTCTGCCACATGTCAAGTTCGAGCGAACTTGACCTCCACAGGTCATGTTCGGGCAAACTTGTTCCTTTTACACTGTAAACTCCGTATTTTGGTCGTGTGTTCGATTCTAACCTATACAATATTCAACACACAATCAATCTAGCTTATTTCGACAAGTGACGAACACAAAAATGCATCAACAGATTCCCCCTTGTTCGTTACTGTGAAGCTTTATCTTGATCTTCAAAACTCTGAGTCGTGTTTGAATATTCTGCAACTTAAATCAAGGTGTCTGCCAATGTCGTCGAAACGCCTCAATAGATTCCCCTTTAATTGATGATCCGGGTTTGCATTATCAACTATCAAAACCGCTGAAAACTCCATTTCAGATCTTTGGTTGCATGGTTTCCGACTCCTCTGATTTACTTGACCGACAAATTTTCTCGAATAACCACCAACTTGAAGCTAATCAATGCAGCAGCTTCTCCATTTCGACGATAACCGCATCCGAGTTTTGTTTTTGAATAAGCGTTGAGCATCGGAGTTTATTCCACACACTCCTAAAGTATCAAAAACTCAACCGGCAATTGATAGAAACTTCGAATCACCGCATCAAAAAACTTCAAATCAACGAATACCCTCGAAAATCCGAAATCCCGATTTCCGTAATCGTAGTTAAGCACCCTTCAGAATGATTTGATTAGCAAATCGGTACTCTGCTCAATCAGCAAATCTTCATCGGAAACAGATAATCTGGTAAATCATTGAATCTGAGAAACATACGTCCGTGATCAAAATCACATTCTTTCCTCTTCAGTCACAATGCCAAATATATAGCTATCTCCGGTAGACCAGCGCCATTAATCACTAAACATCATCATCCAACGGCGGTTAGTCCAAAGAGAAGAATGATTCATCTGTTTGAAGACTAAAAATAAAGGCCACCAAAGGTTATCATCAGATTTCCTTGGTAATTTTGAAATCATCCGTCTGCGGAGCAAGTCATAATTCATAAGATCATCACCGTTCTCAGTTCCTTACTGGTACTAACGACTGCTAATCCAGCTAACTGTTCCTTCACCAGAGATCAGGACTCTAACCCTTAAGCATCACTCTGTATCATGAACTGAAAACTCAGAATTTCCTGTGATCACTCGATGAATCTCGATCCTCTGCATTTCCCGATAATCTGCAATCGGTAACCACCCGGATACTGTTGCAGCAGTCACGAATTTCAAAAATGCCGGAATCTTCAAATATTGAAAAATTTTTATTCCCCTCATTTTTGCAAATTCTAACCATACTGAAATTTTCACTGAAATTCCCTCTGAAATCCGGAACTTTCAGTATTTAACAAATGCGAATTTAACGTTTAGGCTCAATACTAGTCACGACACCCAAATGATCACCGTTCTGCATCGATATCAATGACTCTCCCTTTATCTTCAAAATTTTGTGACCGTATCACCAAATCTGTACTCTGAAGCTCTAGAAGGTGTCCCCGAACATCCCAATTCGGTCTTCGAAAACTCAAAAAAATTTCTATCGCCAAATTTTTCTTGACACTCATCCCATCAAAATTTCTAGACGGTGTCCCCGAACATCACGGTTTGGCCACCACCAAGTTCGGGCAAACTTGCATGAAATAAACAAGTTTGGGCGAACTTGGCTTATTTCAAAGAAAATCAGTCAAGTTCGGGCGAACTTAATGAGAAATCTTGAAAATCCTTGTCAAGTTCGGGCAAACTTGGTCCCTCAAATCAGCCTTTTTTCATATTTTTCGATCCAGAATCCTTATTTATTCGAATTTCAAGATGAATCCACCATAGATCTGGTCAAAAATCACTTTCTAACAATCCTATCCATTCAATTTTACTTTTCATCCGTGGATTGTATGTTTATTTCAAGTTTTACATCCAAAACCCCTCCTAATGTCCATAAATGTCCAAATTCATGAGCGTAGGTGATAACCGTAGCTCTGATACCAATTGAAGGTCCGATCCTGATAGCATAGGAACCTAGATTTGATATCTAATGTCCATAATAGCGGAAACAATATGACATGATTACCAAATAACAAAAAATACTCAATTAAACGTCCATTTTATTGATAAACTTCATGTCTCCTGTTTGACAGAGCTTCGTTACTTAGAGCACAAAAGTTACAAATGAAGAACTCAAGCTAGCTACTTATACGAGTGCAAGTTTGCTAGTGATTGAGTGAGTTCTGGCGAACTTGACCTAGTCAAGTTTGGCCGAACTTGACATCACAAATCCATAACCAGCAAACTTGACTACTAATTATATAAATACTTGATTTTGCTAGCATATTCACATCTAATCTATAAAGACTCGATATAAGACTAAGACATAGACATTCTGCACCAACAGACTCCCCCTTGGATATCGTCTTCGTCTTTTTAACGTTAACGCCCAAATAAGTTTTTGTAGGCTTCTTTCGTCTTTCAAGCTTTGGATATGGTGTCTGATAAGTAGGTGGCACTTTAGTCATAATTTGTACCTTCTGAGCCTTGCCGCCCTACCTCTTACATTAATCTCTTCGATACGCGTTTCTTCTTTCAAAAAATCTACTAGTTCAAGTTCCTTCCAACTTGATTCCCACATCCTACCAGAGTTAACTTCTTGTGCATAGCAGACATTGACGACTCTCTGATATTGCCTGGCTTGTTCTTTTTCACATTCTTCGAAAACAATCTTACTTAGAACAAACACTATATATCTTCCTTCTAGCAGTTTACTAGCCACATCGGGTCTAGTATTCTGATCGTTCTCCAAAGTCCTCTTAATCCTTCAACCCCAAACATTTCAACTCTTTCCTTCGTTATATCAAGATGATCTTCAAATCATAATACGATCACAGCTTGCACGTAGTTAGATCCATCTGCCACCACTTAAACAACGGACAAAAGTTTTGTTCGATCGGCATCAAAGGCATATCTCTCATCGCTCTTGGGCGTTTCATATCAAAGTAATATCTTTCTCCCCAGTTTTCTTGTTTGTTTTTATGCGACACTTCGGGATGAAAGGCTTCCAATACCTAAAACCCTTTGTAGCTTCAAATTTGATCTTTTTCCAAAGCAATTGATCAACGAACTTCATATGGTATGTGACATTCCTTGTTTGAACAAGCTCTTCAACATCCCAGTAAGATAGTATCTTGAAATCAGCTAGATATTTGAAGTATTGAACTCGAAATTCTCGTTTGATGGCGTACACATTCAGCTCCTTGAACCAACCATAACTCAGAATATCTCCCATCGACAATCTTTGTCTCTGGTAAAGAATGCTAGTGGATGTCGAAACTTTCATTCACGTGGCATCTCTTTAATCCATGATTTTTTAGCTTGAGCAATCTCCTCCTTTGTCATTGGCTTAGGGACTTTTCCATCACGTATCGATTTCCTCAAAAGTTGGAAAACTATCTGTATTAGGACCAACGTACTTGTCAGCTTCGTCTTTCTCGTCATCAGAGGACCAATCTTCTACTATAACTCTGTTGTATTCATCTGCCTCATATCTTCATTGATAATGATACTCGTTAGGCTCAAATGTATTCACATTAAGAAATTCAATCTTCGAAATCAAAATCAAGCGATTCTGCATCAACATCGATCAACTTTGCTAAATCCTCTTTGGAATGTTGTGCACATATTCACCTTCTTCGACATTATGTTCGAGCATAAGTATCAAAGGCTTTATCAGAACTGCAGCAACAGGCTGTGCAAAAGTAATAGCGTTAGACATATCAACTTCATCAGTTAGCCCTGTTTGCCCTGAACTCCCCCTGATTCTGATCATCCATAACATTCGCCTCATCGTTTAGAAGATTAGTGAAATCAAAGCTTTCATTTAATGTTGCATCAACCACCTTTATCCTGTGTACCACTTAGATCATCATCATTTCCTCCATCATGGTCAGAATCATCTTTCGGAACATCCTTTGGTGGTTCATCATCTTTTTCCTCATCTTCAGCCCCATCATCGTCCTTTTCTTTAGTAACATTCACAATATCAGAAGGCTTGACAGATTCGTCAACTTAGAAATCTCAGACTCAGAAGCTTTCTCAATATTTTCATCACTAGGCTTTTCAGTAACTTCAGTGGATTTTGGTGCCTCACCAATAACACCTTTGCCTTTACCACTCTCTGCAAAGCTATTTCTCAGCTCTTTCTTTCGCTTCTTGCCTATCCAATCGATCATATTCAGCAACAAAATCAATGCCAAGACTGTTAGATAACACTTTTTGCATTCTTGTAAATCTTCTATCATTTAGGGCTTGTATTGTTTTCAACTCAGCAATCTCTGTCTGTAGCTTTTCATTGGCATCTTGTAAGCTTTCAATCAGTCCTTAAAGATTTCACGATCGCTTTCCAAAACCTTTATTTTATCTTCCACCATTTCTTTCTCAATAGAGCTTAGAGTAACTTTCTTGATTAGCTCGGCCTTTTCTTCTTCATTCTTTTGAACTTTCTCTTTTAAGATCTTGACACGTTTTTCAAGAATATCAACTTCTGATTCAGGAAAGAAATCATCTAGATATTGATGATCCACCGGCACATTTGGAATATCACCAAATATCTTTGTCTTTGGAGTTTTTGGTGTCGATTTAGGAGTAGTAGCCTTTGGTGTAGATTTCTTTGGAGTTGAGCTTTCAGGATAACATATTTAGGATCAGGAGATTGAATCACCAGAACTTCAAGTAATCCAGACTCAGGAGGTTCTTGTGTTGCTCCTGGCCGTTCTACTTCACTGTAACAATAACAGGAGGTTCTTGTGTAGGAGGTTCTTGTGTGACTCCTTTCTCCTGTGCACCAGAAGGTTCTTGTGTGACATCTGTGCTCTTTAGCTTTCCAACATACCTACGACTTGCTGGTTTCTGGGCTTTCTTTGTGTTTTTTCTCTTAGCTTTTGGAGACCCTGTCGTCTTCTTAGATATCTCAGTTGCTGAAGACTTTGTTCGTTTCACTTTCTTTTTCGGTCTCTCTTCGTCAGATTTTTTTCCTGTTCAGGATCGTAATCAGCATCAGTTTTTTACTTTTTCTGCTATTTACTTCTTAGTTTCTTTCTCGAGCGAATCATCACTATCATCGTCATTGTCAGAAGTTGCAGAGATCACATCTTCTTCCTGCGTAGTCTTTTTCTGCTTCTTGGTTTCAACCACAACTGCTGCACTCGATCCAGCCTCTGTTTGCACATTTTCAGTCTCATCTTCATCAATAAGCATAGTGTCAGCTTTCTTAGATGTACGCTTCTTTTTCTTTTCAACTTCAGCCTTTAGAAACCATTCGCTGCGAGCTTTAGGCTTGAATGTCACAAACCATTCTTTTTCAGCCTTTAATTCCTTTTCGTCACCACTACCGTCATTCCTTCACTTTTTTTCAGCAGGCGTAACATAATTTTCATTTTTCAAAGCCCCAAACAATGGTTTTGCTACTGGTGCTGAATCCCGCTTCTGAAATTTGATCAACTTCTTCATAGTGGTTTCATCAAGATGACTGAAGTTTAGAATATCATTTGGATCACGTGCAATATCTGTAAACTTTTCATCAATAAGCATTTGCACAAATCTTTGATATAAACACAATCTTGTATCTTCCATATTCTTTGACATGTGAGTAAAAACGAGCTTTGAATAGTTATACGGCTTTTTCAAGATCAACGACGTAGCCATGCAAGCCATGTAATCTTGTATGTCATCTAGACCTGCTTTCCGATGGCTGAACGTATCTATAATTGCGTGCATGAGAAGCTTGTAGGGTTTGGAACTTCCCCTTTCTTCAATGTAGGCTTGTTAACACTTCCTTTGTAGCCCATTCTATAAAAACATCCAGAAATGAACGTATGTATAGGATCATCTTTGTCATCGTTGAACTGTAAGATCCTTCGGATAACATCTTCAGTGACCGTGATCTCTTTATTCTCGTTTCTGATTTGAACTGACGAGCTAATAGTCTTTTTATCTTCACTAAGACTTGCATTCATCCAGAAATGATATATATGCGCTCGATAGGACACCGTTCTTTCAATGATAGCGCGATGTATCGGACAGTCCTTTAAAAACTTGAAAATACTTTCATATTCCTTTAGCGATGGACATAACGCCTTGACAAGAGTAATACAGGTATTGTGGAACTTAGAATAATCCATCGTAATTACCCGCGCTGGAACTTGAACATGAAAATCGACGCAAAGCGTTTAGCACGCATTTCGAGAAATTACAAATTCCCAACATATTACATCAAGTTCGAGCGAACTTGATGTTAATATAACAAACAATTTTCTACAAGTTCGCCCGAACATGCTTACAACACATGTTCAACAAAACATCATAAGTTCGGGCGAACTTATGGTTAACACATTTCAAATTTCTAATTCCTAAGTTCGAGCGAACTTACTTAAGTATTTAACTTTTTCAATTTTTCATCATAAGTCCAGTCGGACTTAAGTTAAGATCAGTTTTATTCAAGGTTTTCTTAGCAAGTTCGGGCGAACTTGTTATCTTCTTCACCAAAACATGCACAATCTGTTACATCCATTTTGAATAAATTTAGTGTATTCAACAAGTTGTTCGATGATGTTTATTACAATTTTAAGTTCTATTTGACCAAATAACACCTAGAACTACCAGATTTATCACATTCAGATATGAGTTAATCGATTTAAGTTCAATTCACGGTTCATATCTCAAATTCTCACCTCTTCCATTGTAAGTGATGTGCAAATCACCACAAACAATCAAAAATTTGGCAGCACAAAGACTATTTCTTAGCAATTTTAATCAAATCTCTCAATGTCGCTAAGTTCGCTCAGAGGTTTTGAACAACAGATAATTAAGTTCGGCCGAACTTGCTTTCTATTTATACCCTAGCAAGTTCGGGCGAACTTGTAAGCCCATAATATGAAAGCCCACTGCAAGTTCGGTCGGACTTACCAAATTCTCAAGAATTACCAACGCAAGTTCGGTCGAACTTGTTTCACTATAAATCTCTTAAACCTGTTAAGCAAGTTTCGGTCGAACTTGCCTAAACCAAGTTTCAAACTTTCAAGATTTTGCAATTAAGTCTCTGAACTTTTCTCATTTTACCAGTTCTGAAAATCCACTCGGTTGACCAAGTCCAAGCTAATCACCTGGGGTTAACTGATTTGTCTGCCAAGTCCAAGTTAATGACCACGGTTCGACCCGATATGAACAAACTGTTGAATTTTTCAAAAATCAAAGTTTCAAATTAATGAACTTTTCATTGTTTTTGCTTATCAGATTTTATAGATTAGCTCCCAGCCATTGTCAATTAGATTCCCACCTTACTAGACTTCGAAGACCTGTTCTCCAACATTGGTTTGCTGCAAACAATGTAGAAACAAAATCTTTTTGTAATTTTTGTAAGTTTATGCTAAAACACACTGAAAATCTTTTTGGTTTTAATCTATAAAGCAGATAAAATATGTACAGGACAAAGTAAACTATGTACAAACATATTTACAGACATATTTTTGTGAATTCATGTCTAAGGATCATATCAGTTAATTGAGACATATCACAAGTACCGTTGACCTTTAGATGACTTAAATATTAAACTCGTTTACCTAGATTGTCGATATGTTTGTCCACTTAAACTTCATCACGTTTCTCAATTGTTCCAAGATATGTTAGGTATGAATTGTGAAACTTGACTTATCTATGGTTCCCACTTCTTGAATATACTCCTGTATCAACATTCCCTATATTTCATCTTATAGGTGAGTATAGTGTAATTGATATCTGTATCTGGGCTAATGTGAAGCCTTGAGAGCTCAGGTTAATACTACCGTATCGACAAAGAGATGAAGACTCGACTTAAAGGTGTGTTCCATTTAAGGAATCTTTTTAGCACTGCAAATGATTAGATCCTTCGATACTTTTCAAGTTTGCATGCAGTTTAGGGGTTTATTGCGAAAGTATTATAGAAGTTCTAGGCTATTGCTTCCACAAAATCAGAAGACCTTGTATAATACCCCAGATATCAACTACAAGACCTCGTATCTCAGAATCAGGCAATCTCTAAAACGAAATTTCAGAGTACTAAGTCCATATATCAAAGATGTGTTAATCCACACGATTAAGCAGTTGTAAAATTTAGTTTATATCTCGGAAACAGTTTACTGAACGTGTTAAGCCTATCGACACATCCACAGTAAGACTTGTTTATCACTTTTAAACTTTACATTCTTTAGCATACTGTGATAGTCCACTGATGTACTATTATTTCCTTTTGTGACACGAATTATTTTTGTCCTCTTCAATGTTTTTGTACTTTTCGAAATTTTTCATATGTTTTTGTATTCTCTCAAATATTTCTCCCCCTAAAATCAAAAACATATTTTTGTATTTTTTATTTTTAAGAAATACTAATCTAAAAGATATACAAACCAATGTGGATCACGTGAACTCGTCGTCTGATCCGTATTGCACCTCAGCTTCCGCACCTGTCAGCAAATTTTTAACACCGTTAAGCCTCATGAGATATTTAAATCTTATTAAAGGAAATGCTTTGGTACAAAAATCAGCCTTTTGTTCGTCGGTTTGGACTTTTTTCTATTCGCACCAACTTCTTTTCATAGCAGTCACGAATGAAGTGATAACGAATTTCAATATGATTAATACATGAGTGATGAACTGGATTTTTGGTTATATATCAATAGCTGCCTTGTTATCTACGTATAAAGGCGTATCAAGAAATTGCAAGCCAAAGTCCCTCATCTGTTGTTGAATCCAAAGGATTTGAGAACAACAGCTGGAAGCAGAAATATATTCTGCTTCATACGTTGAAAGAGATACTGTGGTTTGTTTCTTGATTGCCACGTTACCAAACGAGTTCCTAAGAACTGGCAACCATCCGTTGTAGATATAGAGTTCAGCGTGTCCACTCAGAAGTCTGAGTCAGCGTATCCCGTTATATCAAAATTGTCATTCTTTGGATACCACAAGCCGGTGCTTGGACATCCCTTTAGATATCGGAAAATTCTTTTGACTATCTGCATGTGTCACACTTGAGGACTAGACTGATATCTCGCGCATAGGAAGGTAGGATACATAATATCTGGGCGTGATGCCGTCAGTTACATGAGAGATCCTATCATCGATCGATAGAGTGTGTTATCAACTTTGGTTCCATCTTGTCAATGCAAATCCCATGATTCAGTGCCAGCAGAGTCGAAAGCGGCTTCGAGCTATCCATTTCAAAATTTTTGAGAATATCGTGAACGTACTTTGTCTAATGAATGAATATGCTGTCTGGTAACTGATCGACCTGTAATCCGAGGAAGAATTTAATTTCAACAATGGAGGACATATCGAATTTCTTCTTCATGATCTTTTCGAACTCTTTGCAAAGACTATCATCCGTTGAACCAAAGATGATATCATCCACATAGATTTGTACAATTATTAGATGATTTTTGACTTCTCTGGTAAACAATGTACTGTCCACTGTTCCTCTAGTAAAGCCATTTCCAACGAGATGTTGCGATAACGTCTCGTACCAAGCTCTCGGGGCTTGGTGTAATCCGAATAAGGATTTGTCTAGGAGATAGGCTTTGTTCTTGTTCAGCGTATCGATGAAACCTGGTGGTTGGCCGACGTACACTTGTTCGCAAAGCTTACCGTAGAGAAATGCGGATTTTACATCCAACTGGTACACCTTAAATCCTTTCCAAGCTGCAAATGCAAGGAAAATGCGGATTGACTCTAATCGTGCAACCGTTGCATATACTTCTGTGTAGCCAATACCCTATTGCTGATGGAAACCTTTGACAACCAACCGAGCTTTGTTTCTGACTATCACACCCTGATCATCTCTTTTGCACTTGAAGATCCACTTCGTATCTATAGCTTTTTGCTTCGGTGGTAAGTCTACAAGCTTCCAAACTCCCAATTTCTCAAACTGTAATAGTTCCTCTTGCATTGAAATCACCTAGTTCTCGTCACCCAGAGCTTCATTAGCTGTTTTTGGCTCTATTTGAGAAATGAAACATGAGTAGTAGCAGTAGTCTTGAGTTGGAGCAACTCGGGTGTAGAAACAACTTAGTGCTTTGTTGATTTGACTTCTTGTACGCACACCAGTTTGTAGTTCCCAAATGGTATTCGTTGAAGGATGGTAAGAATATGATCGTGGCATTTCTTCGCTAGGAACATCAACTGAGCTTTGCTGATTTGAGATATTCAGATCAATGTTCAATTCAACATTAGGAGTGCTTGAAGTTGCTTCATTACGATTGCTCGGGTCGGTAGCTTGGTTCATCATGTTGGATATCTGCTCAACTTCTTCATCCATGAGGATTCACCATCAGCATCAAATGTCACGCTTCATCAGAATCATAATTCTGATTCTGAGGCATACTTAGCCCTATTGTTGTATTTTCTGTTCTTGATTCGCCGACTGTTGAAGATAATTTAACGCTGCAATTTCTTCTTCAGATGGCTCTTCCGGCAAGTCGAATGATTTCCAAAGATCTTGGTAGTTGAATAACCACACGTCGCCTCTTCTTTGAATAGGATCCGTATAGTTAAAGAAATCAACATGTTGTTCTTCAATTACTTTTCTCAAAGAGGAGACATATACTCTTCTTAGCGGACTCGCATACCCGACGAAGAAACCTTCAAGTGATTTGGCTCCGAATTTACCATCTTGATCGATTACAGTACATGGCGGACCAAACGGCTCTACAAATTTCAAATCCGGTTTCCTTCGATTGATCATTTCAAAACATGTCTTTTTCGTCGGTTTGACAGTTAAAACCCTGTTTCGTGTGTAGCAAGCTGCTACCACCGCTTCACTCCAGAAACTGACAGGATGTTTCGAATCCGCAAGCATTGTTCTTGCTGTTTCGATCAAGGGTCTATTCTTCCTCTCAGCTACGTCGTTTTGTTGTGGCATATACGGTGCACTGAATTCATGCAGAATCCCTTTTGGTTGCAAAACTCTTTCATTTTGTTATTCTTGAACTCCATGCCGTTGTCACTGCGAATACGTCTGACAGGAAGATGATAAAGATTTTCGAGCTTCTTAAAAAGAATCACCAAGTTATCGAACGTTTCATCCTTCGATTCTTGAAAGAATACCCACGAATATCGAGAATAGTCATCTGTGACGACCAAGCAGTATAAGTCTCCTGAAATACTTCGAACGTTTACAGGACCAAATAAATCCATGTGGAGACGTTCAAGCGGTAACTTGATTGAATTCAGAATTTTCTGCTTCCCCTTTTTACATTCTAAGCAATGGTCCGTCATGTGGAAGCTTGTTAAGTTCAAACCTTCTACCAGATCATTATGAACCAAGAAATTAATTTTTCAAAATGAATGTGCCCCATTTTTTGATGCCAAAGAAAAGAATCTTTCTTACTAGCTTTTGTCACGAAACATTGAGCCGATTTTGACGATGTGGTAGCGACGCCCATATCTAAGACATATAAATCATTCTCGCGCAGGGCTTGCATCAGAATCCAATCATCAGGTATTTTGAAACCTGGCTTTAAAATCATGCACTATTTGTCGTTAAAGTGAACCGTGAACTGTTTGTCACAAATCTGCGAAATGCTCAGAAGATTATTCTCAAGCTCAGCAATGTAGTTCACTCGATCAAACGATACTGCACCATTGGAGAGTTTTCCTTCGGCGACAATCCTTCCACCTTGATTACCGGCAAATCCAACATATCAGGCATTAACAGCTTTTATGTCGAACAAAAGAGCTTTCATCCCTGTCATATGTCTGGACGCTCCACTATCCAAAATCCACTTTGAAAGAACGGATCTTTGGAGCCCCTGCACATGTTAAAATTCTAGTTATACAGCGTGACCCAAGCCTTCTTGGTCTTGGGTTTGGGATAAAAAGCTTGGTAATCATCCTTATAATCTCCATCAGAGCCTCCACTGTAAGTTACATTTCCAAAGTTCACTTTCTTTTTACCTTTTGTTGATTTGACAGTTTCGGTTTCGGTCTCAGATTTTGATTCTTTGCTACTACTAGTCTTAACAAGCTTAGGTCTGGTAATTTCAGATGTTGTTGACTTTTTCTTAGCAATCCAGGCTTGGGATTTTATATTTGCCTTTTTGATGTAAAACTTTGATTCATTTGCCTTGGAAGTTTCACCTTTTTTGAAAACTGAATTTTCAAACTTAGGTTTAGGTTTAACTTCAGGTTTTGACTCATTTCTTTTCAAAATCGTGACAGGTTTTACAAACTCTAGTTGCTTTGGTTTTACAACATCTGAACTTTCTTTCCTTCGAAGATAGGCCGGCTTTGATCTCGGACACTTGCGTGCAATATGACCAACTTCATTGCACTTGAAGCAAGTCCGATTATCATGTGAGTGACCACTTGTGGATTTTACACCACTTGTGGCTTTGGCCTTATCTCGGACCTTCTTTCAAAACCATGAGATAAGTAGTCCACTCTCCGTCAGGTAACGCATCTGCAAGCTTATCAATTGTAGGACCGATCCTTGATGCTAAGGAACCTAAATTTGATATCTAACGCCCATAATAGCGGAAATATTACGTCGTGTTTACCATTAGACAAGAAGTAATAAGTTTAACATCAGTTTTATTGATCAAACATCAAGAATACAAACTGACAGAGCTTCGCCTCCAAAATGCCAAAGTTACAAATGAATGAGGCAAGATAGCTATTTATAGAGTTACAAGTTCGCCTGAGATAGGTGTAAGTTCGCCCGAACTTGCCTTAGCAAGTTCGGCCGAACTTGACTCAACATGCATCATATGAGCGCACTTGCCTCTTTAATACATAAATACTACTTTCAGCTAGCCTGTTCAGCTCTATTCTATACAGACTCGATATAAGACTAAGACATAGACATTATGCACCAACAAACTCCCCCTTGGATATCGTCTTCGTCTTGTATCAGTCTTCAAAACTCTGTCTTCATAATATACTTTAACCCACACGACCGAAGAAGTTCTTAAACGGCTTCTTTCGTCGTTCTTGCTTAGGATCCGGCGTCTTGTCTGTAGGAGCCACCTTGTTCATATACTAAAATCTTCTAACACTCACCTTTCCAGTTTTCTCATGAATAGCTTCGAGACGCTTCTCCTCTTTCAGAAATTCAACTCTTTCTAAATCCTTCCAATTTGTTTGCCACATCTTTCCTGAGTTTACTTCATGTGCATAGCAAACATTAATAACTTTCTGAAACTGCATAGCTTGTACCTTTTCACGTTCTTCAAATACGATCTTCTTGTAGAACAAGGTTTTAATATCTTCTCTTGAGCAGTTAACCAACCACATAGGATCAAGAATCCTGATTGTTTTCCATAACCCCCTCATGCCCTAAGAACCAAGTATTTCAACTCGTTCCTTCGTAATATCCAAATGTTCTTCAAACTTTAAAACAATAACTGCTTCACAAGTCGATGGATCTATCTGCTACCACTTGAACAATGGATAGAAGTTCTGCTCAATCGGCATCAGTGGCATGTTTCTCATTGCCCTTGGTTGCTTCATTATCAATGTAATGTCTTTTTCCCCGTCTTTTTGTTTGTCTTGAATCTGCGACCTGGAATGAATGGCTTTCAATATCTGAATCCTTTAACCGCTTCATACTTGATCAATTTCCACAACAACTGATCAATCACCTTCATGTGGTATGTAACATTAACTGTCTGAACTAACTCTTCCATATCCCAATATGGTAATGTCTTGAAATCAACAAGATACTTGAAGTATTGCACTCCAAATTCTCTTTTGATTGCATATACGCTAAGTTCTTTAAACCAACCCCAACTCAAGATATCTCCAAAAGAAACGTCTTTGTCTCTGGTAAAGAATGCTAGAGGACGTCTAAACTTACGTTCGCGCGGCAACTCTTTAAACCAACACTTTTTCGCTTGAGCAATTTCTTCTTTTGTCATAGGCTTTGGGACTTTTCCTTCTCGTAAAGATTCTTCAATCTTTTCTTTCAACATGTCTTCATTGAGTGCTTGTACATCTCCTCAAAAGTAGGAAAACTTTCAGAATTAGGACCGACGTACTTTGCAGTATGATCTGTCTCATCATCAGAAGACCAATCTTCCACAATCACTCTATTATATTCATCAGCCTCAAATCTTCTAACATACTGATAATCATTCAGCTCAAATGTGTTAACATTCAACATATCTTCTTTGAAATCAAACACTAGATCTCCAGCATCAACTTCAACTAACTTTGCCAGATCTTCCTTTGTATAGTTTTGCACATACTTGCCTTCCTCCAAGTTATGCTCTAACATCAACAATAAAGGTTTAGAAGGAACTGCAGCAAATTGTTTAACAAACCTTTCAACATTCCAAAAGATCAATACTGGCCCTTTCTGCCCTGACTCCCCCTCACTTTTATCATCCATTTTGTTTGATTTGTCATCCATTAACGAAGTAAAATCAAAAGCATCAGCAATCTTAGCTTCGGTAGTCTTTATACCAACACCTCCCTGATCATCATCATCGTCATCATCCGCCACATTCCAATCCTCATATTCAGAATCATCTTTCTTTTCCTCATCTTCTTTATCCTCATCTTCAGCTTCATCATCATCCTTATTTTCAGAAACTGTGACAGGATCAGAAGGTTTGACAGATTCGTCAACCTTTGAAATCTCGGACTCAGAAGCTATAACAACATTTTCTTCAATTGATTTCTCTGCAGCTTCAGAAGACTTAGGAGTTTCACCTTCAATCCCTTTACCTTTACCACTCGCAGCTAACTCTTTCTCAGATCGTTCTTAGCTTCTTGCTGATCCAGATGATTATATTCTTTGATGAAATCAATTCCCAGTGAGTTAGATAAAACTTTCTGCATCCTGGAAAATCTTCGATCATTTAGGGCTTGGATTGATTTTAGGTCTGCAATCTCTGTTTGAAGCTTTTCATTTGCATCTTGCAAACTCTCGATCAAATCTTTAAAGTATTCTCGCTCATTTTCTAACACCTTACTTTGCATCCAACATTTCTTTTTCAACGTTGCTTTGATTCATTTTCTGAATAAGCTCAGCTTTCTCCTCCTCATTCTTTGCCACTTTTTCTTCTAACACCTTCACACGCTTTACCAGAAGTTCAACATTCTTCTCTGGAAAGAAATGTTTAGATCTTGCAGACTAATCGGATCATTATGCATATCACCAAACAAATTAGGCCCTGAAGATTTTGGTGTTGACTTTGGAGTAGCAGCCTTTGGTGTTAACTTCCTTGGTGTAGAACTTTCAATAAACCAGACACAGGAGGTTCTTGTGTAACTCCTGGCCTTTCAGCTTCACTTGAAACAATAACAGGAGGTTCTTGTGTAGACGGTTCTTGTGTGACTTCTTTCTCCTGTGCACCAGAAGGTTCTGTGTAACTTCTACGCTTTTTAGCTTTCCCCTGTATCTTTTGCTGACTGCTTTTTGAACTTTCTTCTTTTTCTTGCCTTTTGTTTGAGGAGACCCTGTAGTCTTTGTCAAAGAAATAGTAGTAGTCTTTACACGTTTAGTTTTTTTCTTTGGCCTTTCCTCATCAAAATCTTTCTCAAGATTTAGGATCAAAATCAACATCCATTTCTTTCTCCTTTTCAGCTTGTATTTCTGCTGCTGTCTTTTCAGGTTCTTTCACTAGTTCTTCATCAGAATCATCATCATGTTCTGATGTAGCAGATATAACATCATCTTGCGTAGCTTTCTCAATTTCTTGACTTTCAATAATAACTGCTTCGCTTGAACCTGCTTCAGCTTGGACATTCTCAGGTTCATCTGCATCAACAAGCATTGTATCAACACTCTTTTCCGCTCGTTTCTTTTAGGCTTTTCAACTTCAACTTTTAAGAACCATTCACTTCGAGACTTTGGTTTGAATTCTTTAAACCATTCTTTCTCTGCATTTAGTTCTTTCTCATCTCCACTGCCGTCTTTTCTCCATTTGTTTCTGCCGGTGCAATGTAATTAGAATCTTTGATAGCTCCGAAAATTGGCTTTGCAACAGGAGCTGAAGCTTGCTTCTGAAACTTTAATAGCTTCCTCACTTTGTCTCATCAAGATGACTCAGGTATAACACATCATTCGGATCTCGTGCAATATTCGTGTACTTCTCATCTATCAGCATCTGTATGAACCGCGGATAAAGACACAACCTTGAATCCTCCATGTTCTTCGACATGTGTGTAAATACAAGCTTAAATAGTTGAACGGCTTCTTCAAAATAAGTGATGTTCCCATACAGGCCAAATAATCTTGCACATCGTCAAGGCCTGCCTTTCGATGACTAAATGTGTGAATGATCGCATGCATGAGGAGCTTGTAGTGGTTAGGCACTTCCCCTTTCTTTAATGTTGGCTTGTTCACACTACCGTTATAACCCATTCTAAAGAAACAACCACAAACCATCTTTTCATGGAGAAATATCGGATCATCTTTATCATCATTGAACTGCAGGATCTGTCGAATATCGTCTTCATTCAAGTAATCTCCTTTACTTCATTCCCAACTGCACTGATGAAATAATCGTCTTCTGATCATCACTAAGCTTCGCATTCGTCCAGAAATGGTACGTATGAGATCTGTATGAAACTGTGCGCTCTGTGATAGCTCGATGAATAGGGCTTTCTTACAAGAACTTTAAAGTACTCTCGTAATCCTTCAAAGATGGACATATAGTCTTGTCGAGCGTAATACAAGTGTTGTGCGACTTAGAAAATTCTATTGTAATCACTCTTGCTGGTTCTTGAACCTGAAAAACGACGCAAAACAATTAGCACGCTTATCGAGAAAAATTGCAAAAAAAAAATTTCTAACACTTTCATCAAGTTCAGGCGAACTTGAGAAGTGTTAAAACAT
The DNA here is from genome assembly GCA_947069175.1 of Scalesia atractyloides. Lineage (NCBI taxonomy): Eukaryota > Viridiplantae > Streptophyta > Magnoliopsida > Asterales > Asteraceae > Scalesia > Scalesia atractyloides. The sequence goes on from CAMTDV010000016.1 coordinate 73,941,403, forward strand.
TCTGTTGTTATCAAGTTCGCCCGAACATGTATCAACCACATGTTCAATATAACTTTTCTAAGTTCGGGGGAACTTATATCTTATCACATCATTCATCATGCCTAAGTTGGTCGAACATGCTATTTTATCAATTTTAAAAAGATTTTTGATGCAAGTCCGGTCCAACTTGATAACAAGTTCGGCCGAACTTGTCATCATCTTCAACCAACACACCTGCAATTACCATACAAGATCATCTTAACCAAAATCAAAGCAATTTCATGGTCGATTTATGACGTTTATCAAGAATTTATGTTCAATTTTGTCCAACAACAACTAGATCTTTCATTGTTTACGTTTTATGATCTGAAATGTTCGATTAAGGTCCTGATCTCAGTTCAAAGTCCAAATCAATACCTCTGTCATTGTAAATGGTGTGCAAATCACCAAAAACAATCGAAAATCAGGTAGAGTAACGAATTAATCTTGCCAAAATGATAAATCGCTCAAAATAACTCAGTTCGCTCAGATGAGTTTGGGGTGCATGCAATGAGTTCGGCCGAACTTGCCGGTACTTATACCCTGGCAAGTTCGGGCGAACTAAGAAGCCCATTAAAAAGCCCAACAAGTCTGGGCAAACTTATGCAATACACAACCAGCCATCAACTTAGCAAGTTCGGCCGAACTTGCTGCATAGCTAAACTTTGATAAGTTTAGCAAGTTCGGCCGAACTTGCCAAACACAAATTCAAACTTTTTTCAAATTTTATATTTAACCGTTGAACTTTCTAACTTTTACCAGATATGAAAATCCACTCAGTTAACCAAGTCCAAGTTAATGATCTTGGTTAACCGATTTGTCTGCCGAGTCCAAGTTAATGACCCCGGTTTGACCCGTTATGAACTAATTGTTGATATTTTCAAAATCAAAGTTTCAAATTAATGAACTTTTCATCGTTTTGACTTTTTAGATTTTACATATTAACTCCTAGCTCGTTGTCAAAGAGATTCCCACTAGTTCTAGCATCTTACAAGACTTCGAAGACCCGTTCTCCAACATTGGTTTGCTAAAAAGAATGTAGAAATAAAATCTTTTTGATTTTTTTAGCAATGAAGCCCCGGTTTGTCCTAACCCGATCTAACCGCAAATTGGATCCAATATAAAACCTATTAATCTTTCCTATTCTCCATTCACCAATTCATTGTTCATGAAACCCTAGTTGCCTCCCTCATGTTTTCCGCATGTCACAATCACAAACCCTAGCCCTTACCATCTTCCCCGTTCTGGTTGAAGATAATGATCAGGTTAGCAATCCTTCTAACATTTCTTACTCCTTTTGTTGGATCTAGTGGACCCCACAAAAGAACAGATGATTGAAAAGCCAAAATAGTCTATATCACCTGATCAATAGTAATAGTGCTTTGAAGATATGCTCCTCCCAATGGCAAAGACATCAACATTTGTTGCTCTAAAGTCTGTTTTACAAGAGTGTTGAAGACTAAAGTCTGTTGATACCAAGGTCTGCCAGAGAGATCCTCTGCTATTGAAGATAAAGACTATTGAAGCAAAGTTTGCTGGACCAACAGAGGATAACTCAACAAATGATATCAACGGAGTTTATATATTTTAATTCAATGTAATCGTGCTTAGGTCTAGCAGTGGTCAGAGTTTGTTAGGTCGTTAGATGTCATTATCTAGGTGACGTCAGCTTAGAATCTTCAGATGTTTGCTTTGTACTATAACTAGAACAGTGCCTGTACCGTTCTATTTATCACTTTCTATTGACATTTTTATACGAACAAATTAGAGTGATCAGGTTAAGGGGGAGTTTGTGATTCTCATGCATACGTAAATCATAATTTATAAAAGCATGTTGATGAAAACTTTCTCTTCATTGTTGTGATTCAAAAGTTTATATTTTTGATGCACTTATCATCTCTGTTTTATCATCTTTCATTGATTTCCATCTTAAAACTTTCACAACAATTAAAATTGAGATCCTAACAATTGGTATCAAAGCCTGGTCAATCAAATTCGATATACACAATCAATTTGATATAAACAGATTAGCTCTCAGTACTGATTCGTTTGTTTGTTGAATTAAAAACAGAGTAAAAGTTTATTTACGTTCAAAACTATTTTAAACAAAAACTTGTTTGCAAACAATCAAAAATGTCTCAAAATCTACAAGATCCACACAACATTGGCACTGTGTACAAACCTCCGATTTTTGTCAAATCGGAATATAAATCTGGCAACGTCAGATGGTTCACATACTTGCTCAACAGAACACGGGTTGCTGGAAATTGGTTATCTTCAGACCACATGTTCTGATGGTACCGAGTGCTGAAGGCCCAAAAGTTCAAGTCCCTAAAAATCTAGAAAACTACTCCAAGCAAGATTTTCAGAAAATCGAGCTAGATGCAAAGGCATTTAGTATCGTTGCTACGGCTTTGCCGAATGATATCTATGCTATCCTATTGCATTGCAACAGTGTTAAGGAGTTGTGGATGCTTTGAAGGAGCAGTGTGGTGGCACAGAGGAAGTTATCAAAAACAACCGAGAAGTTTTAAACCAACAATATGAAACATTTTGTCACGTTTAAGGAGAATCATTAACTCAACAGTTCGAGAGGTTTAGTTGTCTAATAAGTGAATTAAAACTAGTAAATGATGATTATCCTAATTCAACTTTGAATTGCGATCTAAGATCACTACCAGATAAATGGGACACTATTGCTTTCGTAACTAGAAACTTTGTTGGTTTCAAAGATATGAGTTTGACTCAGCTTCATGGTATGCTCTTGACTTATGAGAGAGAGCTTAACCAGAAAAAGAAGCTTCACGAATCAGGAAAATTTGCTGATGACTATGCTTTTGGTAGTACAAAACTTTTCGGTCAAGAGGAAACCTCCGGTGGAAGTAAGGATCAGGGTTATGATCATTTTATTGACATAACATCTGGTGGAGGATTTAACTTTAATTCTTGCTCACATAATTATGCTTTCACAACAAATAGGGAAAACCAAGTTTCTAACAACTTATCTTTTGAGTTAAATGATCTACAACATTTGACCCCATGGATTTGAGAGAAATGGACATCTTGCACCAACTTACTTTGCTAAGTGTCAGGACTAGCAAATTTTACAAAAGAACTGGTAGAAAATTCCCAGGGTTGTATGGGGGTTAAAAGTTGGGTTGGATAAATCTAAAATCAAGTGTTACAAGTGCAATAGGCTAGGTCATTTTGCTAGAGAGTGCAGGAGCCAAACAAGTGGCCCTATTATCACACTTCCAAGTCCTATAACTCAAAACACTCAAATCACTGTCCATTATTCCCAATATACCCCGGCTCCACATATGCAAAGCACTACTCACTTTGCACACCCTGCAACCACTGTTCCAGTACAGTATGTCTAAACCATTGTTCCTCAGATACATTATGTTCAAGCCCCAGTACCTCAAGTTCAAGTGCAACCTGCACCACAAGTTACACAAACTGTTGCTCCTGCAGAGAACAATCAATAGAGCTTCTTTACACAAGACTTTGTTGATTGGAGTAGCTTACCTGATGAACTTAAAGATGCAAATTTTGCTATAGTTGCCAATTTTAAAAAGAAAGCTGATGATTTTTGTTTTATGGCACTAGATACAATACTAGAAGAGGTTGAGTCTAAGGAAGTGGTGTCCAATATTGATGTGGTTTGTGATAATGTTGAAACAGATGTTCAGAAGAAAAAGTAGGTGAAGAAAAGGTTGGTGAAGCAAAGGTAAATCCTCTGTCTGACCCGTGGGATTCCAGTGTTTGTGATGGAGAGTGTGATTGTGCCATGATGGCTGCTGCTAAGGTATCACCTCAAGTCCCTAAAGACTTATGTTCTGACAAATGTATTATTGCTTTGCAAACATTAAAGAGGTGAATAAAAATCTTAGAAACAAGATCTTAGATGATGAAATTCAGTTTGAAAAACTTGATAAAGAGTTAAAATAAAAACTGTTTGAAAAAGAAAAGGAAATCAGCAGTCTCAAACATGAATTACGCATAACCAAGGATCAACTCCAAACTATGATAGAAAAATATCAAAGTTGTAAAAAGGAGCTTGAATCTATCCAGATCACATGTGAAAAATGGGTAGAATCTTGCAAAGGTTATGAGTTGATGTTAGAATCACATATCAAAAGCAATGTGAAATTTGGCATAGGTTTTCGAAAAAATGACCAAGTTTCTCAAAACACTGTTGTCAATGATTCTGGTTTAGTTGAAATTTTTCCAACAAATATGGTTGATCAAGAAATTAAAGTCACTTAACCAAATGGTAAGAAAATTATTTTAGAAAGACCAGAAGGATCCTCAACTTTTAAGGAAACTGAAAAATATCAATTTAAACCTACATGGTCAGATGAATGTGACATTCTTGAAAAAATTTAGCCAATGGATTTTTCAACCATTGAGGGTGTAAAAGCACCTAAAGTCAAGATTATTCCCTTGAAAGACCTTCCAGCAGATTACAACATTTGTTGACAAAAAAATGGAGAAAAGGGAAGAAGAGAAAGGAGATATCAAACTTCTTTTGTGACTTTTGCGAAAAGAAAAATCATGTTACTAAAAACTGTTTTCTCTTAAAATCATATGACATAAACAAGACAAGTGTGATTGTTGATGCTCCTCATTGTACCATCTATGGCAAGAAAAATCATAAAACTTAAGAGTGTGTTTATCTCAAGAATTTTGATGTCAAAAGAAATTAGTATAAATCAAAAACACTTGAGAGCTCAAGGGGTAGTATTGGAAAAGAAACTCCAAGCAGAACTTTGTCCCAGTCTAAAAATCTGTTACCAAATAACTGAATGTAACATCTGTGCCTAGAGAGGTTCAGGTAACAGATGCATCACCAGCAAACAAATTTCCAAGAGGATATAGTCAACCTCCTTATAAGAGTGCACCACATGGTTATAAGATCTATAAAAGACCTTCAAAACCAAGAGTAACCAAACATCCTCATGGTTATAACCACTTGACAGGAAATGGTTCACAACAGATGTTGACCATTCTCCTGGACTTGAGGTTGGAATGTTTGTTCAAAACTCTGACCATTTTGGCTTTGGACATTCACCAAAACTAATTTGTTACTACATGTGTAGGGATCTTCTTATGTAGATAATGGAGGCTCCAGGCACATGACAGGATGTAGAGCCCTTCTCAAAGATTTTCTAGCACATGAAGGGGGTGATATATCTTTTGGTAACAAATCAAAAGGGAAGGGTGTGTTAGGGTCAGGGACAGTCCAAGCAGGGATACTCAAGTTTGAAAATGTCAATCTTATTGACAATCTTATATTTAATCTTCTTAGTGTGTCTCAAATGAGTGACAAAAGCTATGGGTCATTCTTCAGTAAGAAAACTTGTAAGACTGTTGGGCCAGATGTGGTGAAAAAGATTGATACCATCATAGCCGAGAGCAAAACACAGCTTGTTGCTCACAGGAGTGACAATGTGTATGTGGTTGATATGTTGAAAGATAATCCAATGTCTAATGCTTGTCTGTTCTTAATTGCTTCTAACAAAGAGACATAACTATAGCATAGAAGACTTGGTCACACGAATCTTAAAACTATCACCACACTCTCAAAACAAGGTCTTGTAAGAGGTCTTCCACCAAAACAATTCACATGTGATGAACATTTTGTTTCTTGTTTAAAAGGTAAACAACATAAAAGTTCATATAAATCCATTGATGAGTCCAAAACTAGTCAGTGTTTACAATTGTTACACATGGACTTGTTTGGCCTTGTTAAAATCACGAGTCTTAAAAAGAAGAGGTATTGTCTTGTTATAATTGATGTTTTTTCAAGGTTTACATGGACTTATTTTTGGCATTCCAAAGATGAGACTGCATGTATTTTGCAGGACTCGGTAAGAAAAGTTGAAAAACAATTTGATCTACAAGTAAAAATTTTCAGGAGTGACAATGGAACAGAGTTTAGAAATAAGAAGTTGGATGACTTTTGTATGTCAAAAGGAATTGTAGGACAGTAAAGCATTCCAAGGACACCAGAATAAAATGGGTGGTTGAAAGAAAGAATAGGACTCTAATTGAGGCTGCCAGAACAATGCTTGTAGATTCAGGTTTACCATTGTTTTTTTTTGGCAGAGGCTGTAAACACTGCTTGCTATGTGCAAAACAGAGTTTTAATTAACACCAGACATCAAAGGACGGCTTATGAAACTCTGTTCAAAATCAAAACACATATCTCTTATTTCAAAATCTTTGGCTGCCCATGTTTCATTTTAAATTTAAAAGATTCATTTTCAAAATTTGCAGCCAAAGTAGATTGTGGTTATGTTCTAGGATACTCAACTACTGCCAAAGCCTACAAAGTTTTTAACACAAGCACTAGGTGTGTAGAAGAGATTTTGAATGTAAAGTTCAATGAACTTTCTTCTTTAAAAATCCCTACAAATTCTACTGAACTGTTTGATTTAGATAAATTCACATTTGAAGATGTTCCTGCCAAGACTAACAATTTAGGTACACCACAATCTTCCTATCAAGATTATGGATATGAAATTGTGGTTCCACAATACAAAGTCACTTCCAAATCTAGAGGAACAGATGTTCAAAACAACTGTTAAAACTCTGCCACTGCTACATCAACAGTTGTTGATCCTAAAACCTCCACCGCCTGATCAAGTCAATCCACTGTGGATAAAATTCCAGTTTTTATGGATAAAAGTCAACCCACATTTAAACCTATCCCACCCATACTCCCACCTCCATTCCCAACATCTGTTGACTATTAAAAATTGCCAAACTCAAATGATTCTCATCTGCTGCCTTCACCTCAAAATGTCATTGTTCCATACAAGGGAGATCTAATCTACCTTAAAAATCACCCATCTGACCAAGTTATTGGCAGCATCAATGAAGGGGTACTCATAAGAAGTCAATCCTAAAACATTTGTCTTTTTGCTGGCTTTCTATCAGTCACATAACCTGTCAAGTACCAAGAGGCACTGAAAGACAATAGTGGGTAGAGGCCATGCAAGAAGAGCTCCTACAGTTCAAAAGACAACAACTGTGGGAACTTGTACCATTACCAGATGATGTATGTCCAATTGGCACAAAATGGGTCTTCAAGAACAAAACAGTTGACAGGGGCATTGTTGTCAAAAACAAAGCTAGGCTTGTGGATCAAGGCTATAGACAAGAAGAAGGCATTGATTATGATGAAACATTTGCTCACGTAGCAAGATTAGAGGCCGTCAAATTGTTCTTAGCTTTTGTTGCCAACCACAACATCAAGTTGTATGAAACAAATATCAAATTTGTATAGTAAGATCAAGGAAGAGGTATATGTATTCCAACCCCTTGGTTTTGAAGATGCCTTTTATCCAGATCATGTTTACAAGCTTAATAAAGCTTTATATGGCTTGTAATAAGTACCTAGAGTCTGGTATGAAACTCTATCCATCTTTCTCTTATCCGTAGGCTTCACTGGAGATAAACTAGATAAAACATTGTTTTTAAAATGGAGAGGAAAGGATTTAATGCTTGTCCAAATTTATGTGGATGACATCATTTTTGGATCCATATGCAATTCCATGTGTGAAGAATTTAGGGAACTCATGACAGCAGAGTTTGAGATGAGTGCTATGGGTGAACTTCAATGGTTTCTTGGTCTCCAAGTTAAGTAATTGTAGAATGGTACATTCATTCATCAAACTAAATATGTCAAAGACATATTAACCAAATTTGATATGAATGATTGTAAACCATGTAGTATACCCATGGCCACTTCAAAGCTGGTCAATGTTGATAATAAAGATAACTTGATTGATCAAACTCTTTATAGAAGTATGATTGGTTCTTTATTGTGCCTAAATGCGTCAAGGCCAGACATCATGTTTGCCACATGTGTCTGTGCTAGATCTCAATCAGCACCTAGAAAGTCAAATCTTATAGCTGTGAAAAACGATATTTAGATACCTAAAAGGTGCTCACACACTTGGTATTTGTATCCTGCTAATGGGAATATTGAGCTTTCAGGTTACTCAGACAGTGACTTTGCTAGTTGCCATACTACAAGGAAGTCTACTTCAGGAGGATGCCAGTTTCTAGGCAATTGCTTAGTTTCTTGGCAAAGAAAAAAAGCAAGCAGCAGTTTCAACATCAACATCAGAGGTTATATTGATGCTGCTTACTGTACAACACAACTCCTATGGCTTCAAAATAAGTTGTTGGATTTTGGTGTAACTGCTTTAAAGACTCCTGTCATGTTAGATAATCAAGTTGCTGAAAACATCATTAAAAATCCAGTCTCTCATTCAACAACCAAGCACATTGACATCAGACATCACTTTGTGAGGGATTGCTATAAAAAATGTTTGATTTCTTTGCATCATGTTCCAACTAAGGATCAGCTGGCAGATGTGTTGACAAAAGGTTTAGACACATCCACCTTTGAAAACTTGATCTCTAGGATTAGCATGCTAAACTTGGATTAAAGCAAAATTTTGTTTTCCATGAATAAAAAGCATTAAAATGTTTTCAGAAAGTCAAAATCCATCCTTAAAAATAGTTTTAAATTGAAAATTCTTAAAAAAATCCTTAAAGTCCGTTCATAACCACTGTTTACAAAACTTCTGTTTGGCAAAATTTATCCTTTTATCCTTTGTTCTCATTTGATACTGTGTATAACCTTTGTTAGGCATAACCACCGGTTGTCCTAACCTCTAATATCTATCCTCTGATAGAGTAAAATCACCACTGTTCACATCCACTGTTCCCAACCTCTGTTGCTTTCCAATAGTGGTTATCAAACAACTATCATCCATTATTATAACAGAGTTTACCATGTGGACAGATGTTAGCCATCTTTTAAGCAGATACCACATTAGCATTCACCTTTTCCCTTTATAAATATCCATGTTCAATGCAAATGGAGTTTATAATGCCGTCTCAAATTCAAAATTCTTAAAAAGCGGTTTCCATTACCATCTTCTTCACTACTCCTCACATTCATCTCCGATCATGGCTTTGCAAATCAAACTCCCAACCTACTTTCGAGAAAACTAAAAAAATATATCTTTTCACTCAATAATTGATGTTTTAACATCATCAAAATACAAAACAATACTCACTGTTGATGCACCAATCTATGTGGATACTCTCAGACAATTTGGGGTAATGCTGAAGTTCACATTCAGAATAAAAAGCACTATGCTATCATGTCAAAGATCGGAGAAACCCTTGTTCAAATGTCTCCATCTTCCATATCCACCGCATTTGCTTTGCACGACCAAGAAGGTAATAATTCTTTTGAAAAATAGCCACTTCACACAGAGTTCATAGAAAGAGGGTATGAGGGCCAATTGACAGGAGTTACAATTTTTAAACCTCAATTTCCCCTGAAATGAGATAATTTTTCCATAACCTACTGATATGTCTCTTACCCAAACCACCTCATTTAATGAGATTTCACCAAAATTCAATACTTGGGATATGCAATTTTGACAAAATCAGATTATAATCTATCCCAGACATTGTTCTTGGACTTGGTTGCAAATGTGAGTGTTGTAAAAGGACACAAAAATAAAGTTTTTCTTATGTATCCCAGACTTTTAAGCTATTATCTTCAAAAACAATTGTCTGAAAAGGATTTTCAACAAGGTATTGTTTTCCAAATGAAAAGCCTTACAAATGAAACTTTTATCAGAATGTCAGATAAAGAGTCAAAAGTTTCCAAAACAAAAGCAAAGGGGGATAAGACAAATATAGATAAGTCCACATTTACTGCTCAAAACTCTGTTGCTGAGCCCATTGCTCCTAGTGATATGACACCACAACTGGTCTTGCGAAACCCACACCAGCGAAATCCAAAAAGAAACCTTCTATATCTAAAAATCCCACCAAATAAAAACAAAATAAAAAGGCACATCTTGAAGATGAGATCCCAGAGGATAACCTGGTTGCAACACCAAAGCCACTTGAGCCCACTGTTGCTACTTCCTCACAACAGTTGGAAAGATCTCCACCTATCCAAACTCCTCTTGAATCCTCACAAAAGGATCAAGTTGTAAGCACAGGGTCACCATATCAAGAAGCAGATCTTTCACTTAAAAGTTTGTTTCAAAGCCCCTCTCCCAGGGCTATGTCTCTTTCTACTCCACAACCCTTCACTTCAATTCCACCAACATTTATACCTCTGTTTGATGCAACTGATAAAACTTAGACACAAATCAGTACCTCTCAATCACCAATTATAGAGAGCAAATTTCCACAAGTGACTGAGTCTGAGAAAATTAAATTTGCTATCCCACAAATAGTTGAGGAGGTTACACCCCTTGAGTTACAAGTGACTCTTGGTGGTAGTTCAAGTGAAGCAACCACTACAACTGATGAAACAACAGTTTTTCAGTTGACAGTGGTTACATCTATAAGCCTTCCTTGAAGGCAACAATTTTTGAGGCTATAATTGTAACCTCTGTCCTAGTTGGAAGTCCCTAATACCAAGAAAAAAGGGCATTTGGTTATATTAACTTGGAGTCTTCTCCTTTTAAGGAATCAAATACAACTACCTCTGGTAGGGATTTAGATGATCCTATTAAGTTAGGTGATGAATTAAGATACAAGGAATTGATGGACATAATGGCATCTATGGAAACTTCCATAGATGAAATGAAATGCATGATGAAACAATGTTAAAGCAATTTGAGAGTCAACCTTCTACTCAGCAAATTACCAATGAGCTATAGAAATCAGTGCAACCAATTATCCAAGCTCAAAGGAATTTGGCTGAATAAATTACAACTCCCACATGGAGTTGATAAGAAATATAGTTGAGGCCAGATACAAGGTTACATAAGTAGATGTCAAGGCCATAAGAAACCATATGTTAAAGACCATTGGCTCTGCCCCTGCAGCAGTACTTCAAGAAGAAATAGAAGATGATGCTAAAAGGAGGAGAATGACAAGTTAAGAAAGTTGCATCCTTCTTCACAAGCAAAACCATCTAAGGTGCAACCACAAAAGCCAGGGTTTGCTCCAACCAAAACCTCTGCTAAGGCATCAGATGCTCGAAGTGCAAAAGGAATTGATGAGACCCTGAACAAGAAAGCAGAAGAGATTGCCTCAGAAAAGCAGAGAAGGCAAGATACACTGGAAAGCAAAGCTTCCCTTCTAATTGAAGAAGAAAAGGCTAAGAAGATGGAAAAAAGAAGATATTGGCACTTCAAAAAGGAGAAAGTCAATAACAAATGTTAGAAAGTCAATCACCACCCCTTCTAAAACCACTGCTAGGTCAACAAAAAGTGTATCCTCTGCCACAACCAAAACCAAACCCTTCGCACAAGAATCACCTGAAAGGAAGCCATCACCATCAATAAAATCACCACCTCACCCAATAGATGCTGGTGTAACAGATGTTAACCAAACCACTGCCATGACAACCTTTCCTACATTAACACAACCATTACCCATACCACCAAAAATTCCAACACATCCATCTTCACCTAAAATCAAATTCACACGCAAAAGAAAAACTTTTGTTGTTGAAGAAGATGATGAAGAGATTCCATCACCAATCTCTGTATCATCTGCCCCCATTCAAGCCATACCACTCGCATCATTTCCATTTAAATCCACTTCAATTCCAATCTATCAACCACCATCTGTCATCCAATTGGTTGCTCGTTATCCTTTGGAAATTCTGGCAATTCAAGGAGAACTTGAATCTTTTAATACAACAGAGGATACATCACAACTGTCCTTCCTATCTCTTTATGGTTATCGAAAGCCTAAGAACTTAGATGAATACTTGAAGCTAAAGGCAAACAGGCTGGGAATATCGCTAAGGAGATGAGCAAAGGGAAGGATGACAGGACTGTACAGGGAATCTTATCACTAGAACTTGGCAAGGTAAGAAAAATAGAAGATTTTGCTAAGAATATGTGTAAGTCCATGTCTGAGAAGCCAACAAATGTTGAGCTTGATAAAGAACTGAAACAAGATTACCTTGATCACATCATGCAATACAAACCATACAAAGAAACAAAAGCAATAGACAGAATTTAAAAGATGCTCAATGACTCTTCACAAAAGCTGACTCTACCAGATTGGAAGAAAAATAAACAAGTTGATCAAAACAAGGCATTAAGCCTAAAGAGAATAAGAGAAAGGGTTGTTGCTGCAAAGTATGGTAATGCAAGGTCTGTTGCCAGATGGCCTGAGTCAAGAATTGTTAAAACTTACAAGAGACTAGAACAACTAAGAGAAAAGGATCCTACAGTTCCCAAGAAGCCAGAATATCCAGTAGTGGTTATCCCTCAACAGACTCTTACTTCTAAAAAGCAGTTCTCAGCATCTAGCTTATCCACAACTACCTTAAATCAAATAAAAAGGCAAGCAGATGTGTGAGACTGATGAACAGTTGTATGAAGAACACAGGAAAGGGGGATTGAAAAAGGAATTGCTATATTACACAGATCCTACAAGTGACAAACTACGTGCAACACTTACAAATCTTGTCAGGAGGCCATAATCACCAAACTCATCAGAAATAACTCTTCACCCAAGAAAACCAACTGATTCAAAAATTCTAAAGTGGAAATCATCCTCAGACACCCACGAATTGACCTTGCTCAGATCAGATGTTGAAGTTCACAGGCTAAGAATGGAGGATGCATATGGTCTTAATACAGGTGACCTCCAAGATCTGTTGAAACTTGAACTTGAAAGGGATTTTGAAGACATGATTTCCTTGAACTTTGAGTTATAATTCAAATCAGGGAAATGCTGGTGAGAAATAAAGAAAAGTTTTGACATCATCTATTCTAGGGGGAGATTGGGATCTAGTGGACCCCACAAAAGAACAAATGATTGAAAAGCCAAAATAGTCTATATCATCTGATCAACAATAAAAGTGCTTTGAAGATCTGCCCCCCCAATGGCAACGACATCAACATCTACTACTCTAAAGTCTGTTTTACAAGAACTGTTGAACACTAAAGTATGTTGATACCAAGTCTGCTAGAGAGATCCTCTGCTATTGAAGATAAAGACTATTGAAGCAAAGGTCTGCTAGACCAACATAGGATAAAGCTCAACAGAGGATAACTCAATAGATGATATCAATAGAGTTTATATATTGTAATTCAATGTAACAGTGGTTAGGTCTAGCAAGGGTTAGATTTTGTTAGGTCTTTAGATGTCATTGTCTAGATAACGTCAACTTATAATCCATAGATTTTTGCTTTGTACTATAAATAGAAAAGTGCCTGTACTGTTCTATTTATCACTTTATCTTGACATGTTTGTACGAACAAATTAGAGTGATCAGGCTGAGGGGGAGTTTGTGATTCTCATGCATACGTAAATCATAATTAATAAAAGCATGTTGATGAAAACATTCTCTTCATTATTGTGATTCAAAAGTTTATATTTCTGCTGCACTTATCATCACTATTTTATCATCTTTCATTGATTTTCATCTTAAAACTTTCATGACAATTAAAATGCAGATCTTAACACCTTTTTTTCAATCTATTTAAGTTTTCCATTTTTTTTGAATATTTTTTCGGTAGTGTTTTCATCTAAACCCAAAGGAGTGAGGCTTTTTTCCGTTCATTACATGTAACACCTCATAAAAACCAGTCCAATAAAATCCCGACACATGTCCCGCTGATCCTCGTATGCCACGTGCTAAGCGAGAGGGATCAAATACGTCGTTATGTTATTTTAATAACCTCTGAACGAGAAATATAAATGTCGAGGGATCAAACTTGTATAAAAGCCAAAGTTTGGTTTCTGTGTGGTCTTACGGACCGTAAGATAAAAAGGAGGTTTGTGCAGGAAGGCGGTTACGGACCACAAGACCATATCCTTACGGTCCGTAACCTGTTTAAAAACAGTGGGCGACTAAGGTCATTAAGACCGTAAGACTTTACCCGTTACGGTCCGTAAGGGTTGCAACTGGCAGTTTTGTTGGCAGCTTGCATGGTTGCCATTTCTCTCGCGAACCTGAACCATTTCCCTCTTACTACACGTCCCAAAACACCGTATTCATCATACAACACCTTCCAACACCTGTAATGATCCCATGATTGCTCCTCAAGTATAAATAGAGGGAGTTGCAACCTACATGATATTTTCTTCTCTACTCCTCATCTGGAGTTTCCTGATCTTAAGGAGCTTCCAATCAAGTTTTCTTTCTTCTTAGGACCACTGGTAAGTGCTCCTTTCAGTTATATTTTCGTTTATTAGGCCTTAAGCCAAAAGTCAAAGCGTTTACTAAAAACGCTTTGACCTTTGGTTAAGACCACTATGGCTAGCCATTGTTTGATACAACATGGCTATGTGATCGTAATATGGTAGGCGATAATCCCTTAAGAGGGCACCTGCTGGAAATCACGTTTGCTTGGTCAATTGACGGGTCAAAGTTATGGTTAATAAAAGTCAAAGGGTCAGTATCTGAAAATAATCAATATCTTGTAATATAGGTGTTTAAAATACTTTTTATCACTTTAATAACTGGTAATAACTATTAGAACACGTTTAAACATGTTCGGCACGTCAATTCCAGGTTTAAGGTTGGTTCGCAATCGAAAGTCGCAAGGATTGACTCCTGTTTTGACTTTCAGTTCTGACCCGAATTAGCAACCTTAGATACTGATTATAAGTTGCATTATGACCATGTTATGTTGTAGTATAACCCTCTGGAGTTAAACAATATGGTCATGAAGAATCTGAGTTTATATACAAGTTTCCGCTAAATATGCTAACTTTGACTAAAATGTCCTTTTTGTCTAAAATAAGGTTTTAAACATATAAGAGCATACAAATGAGTTACCTACTGATATGGTAACTTGATTAACTTATTATGATGTCAACATTCTAGTCATAGGCTGAGTTTTGATCAAATGTCGTTAATATTGCTTTAAAATGACCAAATTGCCCTTTCGGCATTTTAAACGGTTTTAAACATTATTTTTCACCAAAACTAATAGTCTACTAATGTGATATAATAATATGGATTATTTGGGATATCAAAACAAATTATGAACTGAGTTTGCATACAAGTCCTTATATAATGCCGATGAATGATGATAATGCCCTTATAGTGCATTAATACTTTTGACATCTAAATCTTTTATCTACTGATATATTATAGTAAATAACATATTTTAATATATAAACTTGATCATAATCTTAGTTTTCATTAAACATTGCTTAAATCGTCATTTAGCGCATTTATCGCCGTTTCGGCGCATAGTATGGTTTAAAACCATAACTATGAACCAAAACTTGTTACCTGCTGATTATTAAACTTAATTTAAATACTTTTACAGTAGGTAAAAGTCCCAAACTCAGAATCCCAAATATGACATCAAAACTATGCGTGAAATGACCAAAATGCCTTTACGGGCATAGTTTGGTTTAAAATTAACAACCACAGATATATTTGATATCCTAATGATATAACATCATAAAATACATATTTTACAGAATGTTTATGACCTTAACATCAGTTTACTCGCAAACCTCTTTTATAAGGTGTAAAATGACCAAAACACCATTTTAAGGCGTAACTTGATTTTAAAACCTTAACGGGCATACATGTTGATACCCTATTGATATTATAACATGTTTTAAACATAATGACATATAGAACTTGTATATGAGTCATTGGTTACCTAGTTTCGCTTATATGCGAACGTTAAGCCTACATGGCTAGTTTACATAATTTAACCGAAACGGGTTTAACCCTATCATTTTTTTTTCAAAATCCAGAATGTAATATGTTTACCCATATTAAACAAGTCTTAGTACTTGTTAGGTTTAAACTACATTCTATTCCGGTCTCGCTTAATCTGTGGTATCGCACCGTAGTCATGTTGGGATTAAACATGTACAAAGGAACAAATGATATAAACCCAAAATACTCTATCAGAGGATTGGTCCTTCTATTAGCACTTAGAACTACTGATTTCCTAAACTCTGCCTTCTAAAGTCTGATACATGCAAAGATCTGCCTACACAAATGCCAAAGGTCTGACAGAAGAAGGGAAGCGGAGCTTAGCCATCAGAGTTTAGTTTATTTGTTTTAATTTCAATGTAACAGTGATTTTACACTAACAGATGTTAGGGATCAGTGTTTAGATAGTTTGTTATTATTGTTAGATGTCACTATCAACTCTGACGTCATCAAAGATGCTTAGAGGTTAGATAGTTAGTATAAATAGCCGTGTCAATGTAACAGTTGAATTGCCTTCTCAAAAAGATCTTTACACCAATCATCTTCTTCCATTTTTGTACTATCAACTTATTTGCAATAGGCTGAGGGTGAGTTTGTGAATCACATGCAAAGTTTACATACTTGAAAGCATGATGATGATGAAAACAAATGTAGTAAATATTTTCCATTATATTCCGCTGCATTTACTTTATAAAAACTTCAATCATATTTCCATTCTTAAAACAAGACTACAAGTAAATCAAACTCAGATCCTAACAATTGGTATCAGAGCTTAGTCAATCAAAATTTGATTTATATCATTTTGATTTGAAAGATCAGCTCTCCCTGCTAATCAGTTGGATGGTTTTCTTGAATATAGAGTTTTATTACGTTCAAAGTTTTTAAAACACAAATCTGTTGTAAACAAGCAGAAATGGCTCAAAACACATAGGATTCCAACATTGGATCCATGTTTAAACCACCAATGTTGAAACGAATTGAATATTTTATATGGCAACGTCGGATGGGTCACATCCTGGCTCAGCAAAACACCGGCTGTAGGTGATCTGTTGTGTACGGACCACATATTCCAATGGTTCCCAGCACAGACGATCCCAATACTCAAGTGCCAAAAAGTCCCGATAATTACTCTGAGCAAGACTTCCAGAAAATAGAGTTGGATGCAAAAGCGTTTAGCATTGTTGCTTCCGGGCAACCTAACGAAATCTATGCTCGATTGCTCCACTGCAACAGTGCAAAAGAGTTATGGGATGCACTGAAAGAACAGTTCGGTGGGACTGAGGAGGTGATAGAGAACAAAAGAGAAGTTTTAAATCAACAGTATGAGATGTTTTGTCACGTAAAAGGGAATCGTTAACAGAACAGTTCGAACGTTTTAGTTGTCTCATTAGTGAATTGAAATTGGTTAACGTGAATTTCCTAATTCGACTGTCAATAGTCGTTTCTTAAGATCGTTACCAGAAAAATGGGAGACTATAGCTTATGTTACTCGAACATCTATTGGTTTTAAAGAGATGACCCTCACTCAACTTCATGGTCGACTTCTCACTTATGATAGAGAGTTAAATCAGAAAAAGAAGTTACAAGAGTCTGGGAAAACAACTGATGACTATACCTTGGGTAAGACTGCTCTTTATAGTCATGAAGAGAGTTCTGGTGTTGGGAAGGATCAAGGTTATGATCATTATATTGATATAACATCTGGAAACAATTTTACCGCTGATCCTTACACACTCAATTTTGCTTTCACTTCAAATGGGGAAAGCCAAAACTCTGACAACATGTCCTTTGAAATGAATGACTTACAACATTTTGAACCCACTGATTTGGAAGAAACTGACATTTTACATCAGCTGGCACTATTGAGTGTTAGAGCAAGTAAATTTTACAAAAGGACTGGTAGGAAATTTCCAGGATTGCATGGGGGGTTGAAAGTAGGACACTTTGCCAGGAAATGCAGATCTCAAACTGCAGGTCCAATTGTGACTCACCAGGCCCTAGACCTCAAAGCACTGCTCATTATTCCCATTATACCCCTGCACCACAAATGCTACATACTGCTCATTTTGCACATCCTTCTACTAATGTCCCTGTCCATTATATCCAAACACCTGCTCCACAGATTCAGTATGTTGAAGCACCACCTCAAGTGCATTACAACAAGCACCACAAAGCACTCAAACTACTTAAACCACTGCTCAGACAGAGGTTAATCAGCAAAGTTTCTTTACACAAGGCTTTCTTGATTGGAGTAGTTTGCCTGAGGATTTATCTGATGAAAACTTTACTCTATGGCTAAAAATGATTTTGAAAATGAAAATTTTTGTTTAGTGGCCTTAGAGACAATTGTTGGAAGTGATGAGTTTGCGGAACAAGGGTCAAAACTGATGAATTTCAAAGTTGTGGTTACACCAGTGGTTGAACAAAACACTGTTGATGAAGAAAAGACCTCTCTATTTGACCCATGGGATACTTATGTTTGTGAAGATGATTGTAATTGTGCTCTCGTGGCTGCTTCTAAGGTATCACCTCGGATCTTAAAGGATCTTTGCACAGAAAAATGTATAATAGCTTTTGCTAACATTAAACAGGTGAATGAAAACCTTGGGAACAAAAAGTTAGAAAACGAACTTAATTTTGAAAAAAAAAATTGTCAAAGAGTTAAAATCAAAATTGGTTTCAAAAGATTCTGAGATAAGTATCCTGAAGCATGAAGCTAGCATAACCAAGGACCAACTCCAAACTATGGTAGATAAATACCAAGTTTGCAAAAAGGAGTTAGTGGATACCAAATCACTCGTGAAAAATGGGTAGAATCTTCAAAAGGTTTTGAAATTATGCTAGAAAAACAGATCAAGAGTAACATAAAATTTGGCATTGGTTTTGAAACTAAAGAAGAAGCCATTGAAAATGTTACAAAAATTGATTCTGGAAAGGTTGAAGGTGTCCCAACAAACTTGGCTGGAAATGAGATAAAAATCACTGATAAAAATGGCATGAAAATTTCTCTTGAAAAACATGAAGGATCTTCAACTTTTAAAGAAATTGAAAAATAACAATTTAAACCAACATGGTCAGATGAATGTGATATTCTTGAAAATTTCAAGCCAATAGACTTCTCAACCATTGAAGGTGTTAAGGCACCAAAAGCTAGATTCCCATCAAAGATCTTCCAGCAGAGGTTACAACATCTGCTGAGAAGAAATCTGATAGAAAGAAAAGGGAAAAGATCATACATCTGTTTTGTGAATTTTGCAACAAAAGAAATCATGTAGCTGAAAGCTGTTTTCTTTTAAAAGCATATGACAAAAACAGAACACATTTTATCCCAAATGATTCAAAATGTTATATCTGTGGGAAAACAAATCATCTAACTCATGAGTGTGCTTACCTCCAATCATATAATCAAAAGATAAAAGAGATCAAAGCAAAAGCTCTTGAGAAAGAAAGTTCAAGCTCTGCTAGAAATAAATCTAAGCAGACCTTTGATTCTGTTGAAACATCTGTTTCAAAAGCATTGAACAAAACCTCTGTTACCAGAGACGTACAAGTAACTGATGCTCCACCTGCCAACAAGTATCCAAGAGGACATGGTCAACCAATTTATCAAGAAGTTCCTACGAGCTATGAAGGTTACAAAAAACCTTCAAAGCCCAAAGTGAATAGATATCCTCATGGTTACCAACATCTGACAGGAAATGGTTCACAAAAGTGGATACAAAGGCACACTCAAACCACTGACCATATTCCTAGATTTGAGAGTGGAACATCTGTGAACCAATCCAAAGCCATTCTTGCTTTGGAATCTCATCTAACTAATTGTTTACTTATGTGCAAGGAGCTTCTACTTGCCTTGATAGTGTATGGTATGGAGATAGTGGAGGCTCCAGGCACATGACAGGATGTAGAGCCCTTCTCAAAGACTTTTTGGCTCATGGAGGGGGTGATATATCTTTTAGTAACAATTCAAAAGGGAAAGTGTTGGGTTCAGGATGTGCCCAGGCTGGGAATCTCAAGTTTGAAAATGTTAACTTAATTGACAATCTAAATTCAATCTTTTGAGTGTCTCACAAATGAGTGACAAAGGATATGGATCCTTCTTTACAAAGAAAACTTATCCAATTGTAGGACCGGAGGTTGTTAAAAAGATTGA
Source organism: Scalesia atractyloides (assembly GCA_947069175.1). Lineage (NCBI taxonomy): Eukaryota > Viridiplantae > Streptophyta > Magnoliopsida > Asterales > Asteraceae > Scalesia > Scalesia atractyloides. Next base: position 73,961,286 of record CAMTDV010000016.1, read on the forward strand.
TCAAATTATTGCTGAGAGCAAAGCACAACTTGTTGCTCATAGTAGTGGCAATGTGTATGTGGTTGATATGTTGAAAGATAACCCTATGTCTAATGCATGTCTGTTCTCAGTTGCTTCAAGCAAAGAGACAGAGTTATGGCATAGAAGACTTGGGCACGCAAATCTGAAAACAATCACCACACTCTCCAAAAATTGTCTTGTCAGAGGTTTACCACATAAACAATTTACTTGTGAAGAACATTGTGTTTCCTGTTTAAAGGGTAAACAACATAAAAGTTCTTACAAGTCAATTGAAGAGTCCAAAACAACCCAGTGTTTGCAATTGCTGCACATGGATTTGTTTGGCCCTGTAAAAATCATGAGCTTAATGAAGAAAAGATTTTGTTTAGTCATTGTAGATGATTTTTCAAGGTTTACATAGACATTCTTCTTACACTCCAAAGATGAAACAACTGGTATATTCATAATTTTGTCAAACAAGTTGAAAAGTAATATGACCTCCCTGTAAAAATCTTTAGGAGTGACAATGGGACAGAGTTTAGAAATAAGGAGTTAGATGCCTTCTGTGAGTCAAAAGGGATTGCTAGGCAATTTAGTGTCCCAAGAACTCCAGAACAAAATGGGGTAGTTGAAAGGAAAAATAGAACTCTTGTTGAATCTACAAGAACCATGCTAGCAGACTTAGGTTTACCATTGTCTTTTTGGGCAGAGGCTGTAAACATTGCTTGTTATGTTCAAAACAGGGTTTTGATTAACCCTAGGCATCAAAAGACTGCTTATGAATTGCTTTACAAAATCAAACCTCTGATCTCATATTTCAAAGTTTTTGGTTGTCCTGGTTTCATTTTGAACTTAAATGATTCTATTTCTAAGTTTGCAGCCAAAGTTGATTGTGGTTATTTTCTGGGATACTCAACCACTACTAAAGTCTACAAAGTTTTTAACTCTAGGGCCAAGTGTGTTGAAGAAACTCTGAACTTAAAGTTCAATGACTTTCATCTTTGAAAATCACAGCAAATCCTGTTGAACTGTTTGATATAGATATATTTACATTTGAAGATGTGTCAGACAAGACTAACACTGCAGGTACATCACGGTCACCACCACAAGAGCAAGGATATGATTGCATTTTCCAAATTTCAAGATCTTTCCTTCAGGCAGAGGAGTAGATGTTAGTAAAAGTGGTGAAAGCTATGTTGGTTCAACGGTGGTTAATTCTCAATCCTTTGCTCGCTCTCAAAACCAAAACACTGATGATAAAAATCCATCAAATTTGGATAAAAATCAAAAAACATCCACTACCATACCACCCATACCACCACCTCCATTCCAAGCTGGACCATTAAATTCAACAACAGAGGTTAGCTCAGATGATACACATGTGCAAGCTTCACCTCAAAATTCACTTGGCCCATATCAGGGTGATTTGATCTTCCACAAAAGCCATCCATTGGATTAAGTTATTGGCAACATAAATGAGGGAGTGCTCACAAGAAGCCAATCCCAAAACATTTACCTCTTTGCTGGTTTTATATCACTCATCCAACCTGTCAAGTATCAAGAAGCACTGAAAGACAACAGTTGGGTAGAGGCTATGCAAGAGGAGCTCCTCCAGTTTAGAAGACAACAAGTTTTGGAACTTGTACCACTGCCTAAGGATGTGAGTCCAATTGGCACAAGGTGGGTTTTCAAGAACAAAACAGATGAAAGGGGTATTGTTGTCAAGAACAAAGCACGGCTCGTGTTCAAGGCTACAGACAGGAAGAAGGCATTGACTATAATGAAACCTTTTCTCCTGTAGCAAGGTTACTAGCCATTAGACTGTTCTTAGATTTTGCTGCTAACCACAACATCAAAGTGTTTCAAATGGACATCAAAAGTGCATTCCTGTATGGAAAGATCAAGGAAGAAGTGTATGTATGCCAACCTCTTGGATTTGAAGATCCATTTCATCCTGAGCATGTATACAGGTTAAACAACGCACTTTATGGTCTTAAATAAGCACCAAGAGCCTGGTACGAAACTCTATCCACTTTTCTCTTATCCATAGGTTTTTCAAGAGGTAAAATTGATAAAACATTATTTTTTAAATGGAAAGGAAAAGAATTGATGCCTGTCCAAATTTATGTGGATGACTTCATTTTTGGATCCACATGCACTGCCATGTGTGAGAGTTCAGAAAACTCATGCCAGCAGAGTTTGAAATGAGTGCAATGGGTGAGTTACAATGTTTTCTTGGTTTACAAGTTAAACAAATGCACAATGGCACTTTCATCCATCAAAACAAGTATGTCAAAGAACTGCTTATAAAGTTTGATATGGATGATTGTAAACCTTGTAGCACACCCATGGCAACTTCAAAGCTGGTCACTATTGTTGATAAAGATGACATGGTTGATCAAACACTCTATAGAAGTATGATTGGGTCTTTATTGTACCTAACTGCTTCCAGGCCAGACATCATGTTTGCAACATGTGTCTGTGCCAGATCCCAGTCACAACCTATAAAGTCTGATCATATTGCTGACAAAAGGATATTCAGGTACATAAAAGGTGCTCCCATGCTTGTTATCTGCTATCCTGCTAATGGAAACATTGAGCTTTCAGGTTACTCAGATAGTGATTTTGCTGGATGCAAAACAACAAGGAAGTCCACATCAGGAGGTGTCCAATTCCTAGGTGATTGTCTAGTGTCTTGGCGAAGTAAAAAGCAAGTTGTAGTTTCCACATCCACTGCTGAGGCAGAATACATTGCTGATGCAAGTTGTACTGCACAAATCTTGTGGCTTCAAAATCAACTCTTGAATTTTGGTGTCATTGCTTTAAAGACTCCTCTCAAAATTGACAGTCAAGCAGTAGAAAATATCATCAAAAATCCAGTTTCTCATTCCACAACAAAACACATTGACATCAGACATCACTTTGTGAGGGATTGCTATGAAAAAGGTTTGATTTCTTTACAACATGTCCATACTAAGGATCAGCTAGCAGATGTGCTAACAAAAGCATTGGATACATCTACTTTTGAAAGCTTGATCTCTAGGATTTGAATGCTAAACATGGATTAAAAACAATTTTCTAGTGATCCATGTGTAAATAGCATAAAAATGTTTTTAGAAAATCAAAATTTTAACCTTAAAAATAGTGTAAAATTGAGTTTTTCTATAAATCCTTAAAGTCTGTTTCAAACCACTGATAGTATCAACACTGATCGTTTAGAAAAGTCTATCCACTGTTAAAGTGTATCCTCTGATAATGTTAAAACACTGTTCACATCTACTGCCCAAATTTCCAACAGTGTTTGCCAAAATAACCGTTTTCCATTGTCAATCAGAGGTTACTCATGGACAGACGTCATTCGTCAGTAGTTTACATCAGATGACACATCATCATCACTTTTTCAAAATCCTATAAAAACCTTGTTTTATCCAGAACAGAAGTTCACTTTGCCGTATCAAATTCAAAACTCTCAAACCAATTTTTCTCTCAATCATGGCACCCAAGGCTAAATCAAAAGCGAAATCTCAACCAGAACCACCTCCTTTTAAGCTCATAATCAAAACTCCTCACAATTTTACAATAATCGTTGAGGAAACTGATTCAAACACAACATATCATTCAATGATAAAAATCTTGAAAGAATCAAAATTTTTGAACGTGTTAACCATCAAAGCCCCTATCTATCAAGATGCACAACGTCAATTTTGGGCAAACGCAAAGGTTCATTCACAAAAGGATGTTCCTTATGCTATCACATCAAAGGTGGGCAAAACACTGATGGAAATTAGCCCTTAATCAATTTCTCAAGTTTTTGAACTAAACGATATGGCACATCTTGTGTCATTCTCTACTAATGAGATGCATGCCGAATTTGTGGAAAGAGTTTATATTGGCCAACTCAAAGGTATGACCATTTTCAAACCCAATTTTCCTGCTGAGATGAGATTCTTTTTTCACACTCTTTTATCATGTCTCTTAGCAAAGACCACAGCTTTTAATGAAATTCCATTGAACATCCTATATCTGGGCTATGCTATTTTAACTGGATCAAATTTTAATTTTTCTTGGATACTGTTCAATGATCTTGTTGCAAATTTTAATAATCTTGTTCAATGGAATAGAATTACAATGGGAATGGTAACTTATTCACGCACTCCAGGCCACCTCCATGACCCAGAGATCGTCATATTCAGATATAACATATATCAAAACATGTGCTAAGGAATACCACTAAGTATCATAGTAGCACATGACGTGAAAGCTAAAGCCAATATTGTAAGCAAAAGAGGAATCCAGTGGGCAATCAAATGAATCATGGATTCAAGGATGAAAAGTTTTGTAAATTGTTTGAACTCTGCGGTTGTATACCAATCAAATGTGAAACAACGAGAAGCGAAGTGAGGATCCGTACACGTCCTCCCAGTCTATCAGAATGACCTGCGCGTTCTCTCGGTATCTATGTTCATTTTGAAGTACCATTCTGGTATGCAATCGTTGTCATAATAATTATAAGGATAGAGTTGGTGAGATCGTATTGCACTAAAGGCTTGGGGTCTCACATCATAAAGTATAAGTAACAATTGTGGAATTGATATGAATCCAACTCTAGTGTATATTAAACAGGTGGTCAGTAGGAATGTGGGATGGACTGTAATACCAGTTTTCTGCCTATCCCGTAGGCATATGTAGTAACACATTATCCACCAATCCCAATTCATGTATCAATACTCGCACAAACATTCACACACTATCACCTTGGCACACGTATGTATCATTCCACGTATTTAAGTGTGTTTATTACCACGGCTTTCCTAACACTCCCTCGTATGAGCAAGTTTGTTATTACCTTCCGGACCATAATAACCCACTTGCCCCATAAGGCCATCCTGGTACTTGCAAATATGATCCTTTACAGTGTTCACTAACGACCTTGAGTAGAGGTTAATTTTTCCAATGATGTCCACTAAAGTCCGAGCCTATAGTTATAGTCTAGGTTTCCTTAAAGGCACCTATTTCTGTATAACCAATGGATCTGATACCATCTTCTGTCACACCCCAACTTGCAGCGGAAGAAAAAAAAATACGGGATGCAACAGACACCTCTGGTACAAGCACATTGTTTATAAAGACACTACATTTTATTACTTATAAAACGTTGATCACATACTACATGTATGTTACAACTGCGTGTTCCCATGAACCACATAAGT